>CM057458.1:549890000-551107083 GCA_016271365.2 Neoceratodus forsteri
CACAAATTTCTATATAAACACACACCCAGAAACAAGCTTTGGCTCAATGGGCTTTTCCTGGTCACAAATTTGTGCATAAATAAAGAAATTCACCTGACATTATCCATATTTAGTTTGCTTCAGCCCTTCACACAAAACATCCAATGCTTAAAATGTAAATACTGTACATTCTCAGACTTGACTGGTCCTCCCCTTGAACAGTCTGGGGCCTCCCCTGGTAGACTGGCCTCACCATTTGGGAACTACTGAGTTACAGTAATAAGCTGTGAGTGAGTTTGATAGATCCAGAAGACCTGGATTTGATCCCCACAACCTCCAGTTGCATACTGTGCAACTGAGCAAAAAACTAAACCTCCCCAGTGCTCCTGGGTCGCCCCTGAAAACAGGCTTGTACCTAGTGCCCCTTATCCAGTTATCAAAGAATAAAAAACCCACAGCTTTGGTTACCTATGACACACCTAAAAGCAAGATAGCTTGCCCATCTCAGTGTGATTTATCCAAATACATTTTTAATAAACATGGTCCAATTACTGCATGTCAGTGCTTTGGTTTAAGGTTTTTTTCTTTCACTTTGTTTATGCTCCTTCTCCACCCTTCCGGTGGCAACCGCTCCGCCCCATGCTCAGACTCAGCATATATCTCCTTTTAGCCACCTGGCTTCCTCCCCAACCCTGGTGAGGCTGTACTCCAGGCCTGACTATGCCTGGCAAACAGCTGGCGCTTCTATGTAAAGACCTCCGGGGGAGGGGCACACTAGTCATCTGGGCCAGAGCTAGAGCATGCCCAGACATCCTGTATGCTGCTGGATGTCTTCCTTTTTCTCTCCCTGCACACACGCACATGCACATGCACCGGCATGCAAGATGCTCCAAGCGTGCAAAGGGTGCAATTGAGGAGCTCCGCAACTGTCTACCCATCCCTCCTTCAGAGTCTGTGATGTAGTACCACCTGTGACCACCCAGCTGGCAATCTTATAAGAGACTACAGTCCCACCCCACCAAAGCAGACGAGCATCCTAAGGAATGCTCAATCCTCCTTCCCCTGCTGGCCCTTTAATGCACTGGGCTGGTTCCCGGTCTCAGGCTGCTAGCGCCATGAGTGGCAGCCCTGCCAGTGCACAGACAGGCCAGCTTTGGTTTAAGCTTATAAATGTCAATACTATTTTACTCAGGTTTAGAAAGATCTGAAAGCACTAAGAGGTTGCTCTCACCTCTGCTGATGCAGCACCTCTTCCAACAGGCTCCGCCCTTCTCTGCTGTTTCCATTACTTAACACGCTTCCATTCTGCTGTGGTGAAAAGTGGCTCAGTCCGTTCCTTGCAGCCCGAGAAGATGGAGACTGGCACACCTGGCTGGCAAGACCTTTGATTTTGTTCAGCCCAAGGAAGCCTTTTGCTCTGGCATTTTTCCTCAACTGCTGTCTAAATGCCTTCAGGCCTATGAAAGAGACAGAAAATGTACTTGAGTTTTCTTCAACATTCAGTAGCAGACACATTCTTTTCTCAGCAATGGGCTCAGATAAGAGAGAAATACAAATGTACCAGTCATATTTTGTACACAAAGTGCATAAATGTATGTAATTTAAGAGAAATTTTAGGAAATGTTCTGTGTTACTATTTATGGCTTAAAATGTATTCATTATAAAGTTTAAAACTAGGCAACACTGCAGAAATGTTTCACTTGGAACTTCCCATTATAGACAATACCTTGAGTTAATGAGGTATCTGAAGCACGACGTCCCTCCTGGAAGCTGACGGGAAGCAAACTAGCACCACCCATGCATCCCTGGGCCTGTAGCACTGGAGTGGCTGACTGGGCATTCAAGAACAGTGGGGTCATCCTAGCTGTGGCCTGGCTGGAACTCACCACCTGGCTCATCAGGCAGCTGCTGGGTGGAAGACAACTGTCATTTGAAAAGGAGCTGAGACAACTGTCAGAGCTGGTGCCATCTGTGGGACTGGGGGATGAAGAGATGACTATACCTACAAAAGGAAAGAATACAGGGTTAGATGCTATCCAATTCAAGTATTACATCACATTATGCACTGTATGTGTGCCTCCTTTTTCATTTACTCCAAAATGGCTGTATAGCTGGGGTCAATGTAATAATATAAAATGTAGCAAGAGTTGAAATATCAAATACAGAATTATACTATATCACTATTTTTAGCCTCAATTATACTATAAAATAAAGTACATTACTTCCATTTACCAACACAACCTAAAAATACTACTCTGTACTAACTTGTAAATATGTTAGAATAGCATGTTACTTACACACACACACTACACACTACACACACTACACACACTACACACACTACACACACACACACACACGTATACTTTCCTATACTTGTAAACAAATATCTGTCTAAACCCAAGTTGTTTATAAATTATAAGCAATAAAGTATTATGCAAACCCCTGTCTCCCATTGGCAATAAACAATGACAATGAACTTTAAAAACAGAAACCTTCCTCCTATTGTTTGGCCAGCTGCGGTGAGCATCATCAAGTGAACTACAGTCAAGCCCAACAGTTATATTGTTATTACATCCAGGTAAGTTATTATTTAATTAAAAGTAATCAGCTAATGACTCATCTGATGAGAATGATGTTAAGTGGTCGGCTGAAGCCTGCTTTAAACACTGCCTCCCCCCAACCCCTGATCAATAATGGTGAGAGCAACACGCTAAAATCTTGGGAGGGGGGTATACTTTTACTGTAGTTCATTTGCTTTAAATAGCATATTTAAGGTTACTGTGTTCATGCACACATTAAATGTGTATACACACATATGTAATATATCTACTCAGTATACAGATGGTCTTGTTTCCTCTATAGGGAATCAGTGATATCAAATCTCATACCATTGTGCAGACATCAGAAAGTCATAATACAATTGTTTTAACATCAGATCAATGGTAATAATCAGAGTGTCTCTGGACCTCTCTACCGACACCGACGTCACCTCCCTTAAGGTCCTCCTGAAGTCTGGTGCCTTTTACAGGGGCAAATATTGCTTTCCTAATGCTGTTAAATGGGACATTGTTCAGAAAATTTCAAAAAAAGGCACCACACTTCAGGAAAACCTTAAGTGAGGTGGCGTCAGTGTGGGCAGAGAGGTCCAGAGATTGGACATATAAAGCAATCCTGAACAAACTACCCCACTACATTACCATTGGCCTCCACCGCTCACGTAGTGTTTACACCCTCAGGAAAAGTGCCTGTATCACTTTTGCAGTTCCAAACCACCGTACACGCTCTGGTAGGGCAGCACTGAGCTATGTCCTTCCCTCTGTCTGGAACAAGCTTCAAACCATGTTAAAGCTCCAGACTCTGATAACATTAAATGCCTTCAAAAGACTAATTTACAGAACAATTACTGAATCCTGTCAGTGCAACTAATCCCCCTTACTAGCCACTATTTTTAGCTCTCTCTCTCTTCCTCTCCCTCTCCCTCTCTCCTTGTCCCTCGGCTCTCCAGCCCTTGGGGGCTGCATGTATCTTCTAATACTTGTTCCCTGCCTGACCACCTTTGTTCCCCTTCCCAGTTCTGCTCCTACTGTCTCTACGCTCTCACTTGGAATTACGACTCAGAACCCACTGCTATTAAATATCCCAGGCTTACTGCTCCCTTAGATGGCGGATGTATTCTAGTTTCTATTAACTGATTTATGGTTCCACTGTATCCCAAGCATTATTGCACTTAACCCGACCATGTTTTAGTTCCTTCCAACCCATTTCTGGTTGAAGTATTACAGTTTATTATCTGATGTACTGTTCTATTGTGTCACATGTAATGCAGCCTCTGCTTATTCTGTATATGTGCTTTATATTTTTTGTTGCTGAATGAGGGACATCCTTGCATATTAACTTTGCTCAACGGATCTAATCCCTTCACAATAAACTGAACAACTAAAAAAGTTGTCTTCTCTGTTTTCAACTATGGTGACATTGTCTATGCCACTACCTCAATGACCCTCTTAGCAGGACTGGACCCCAAGTAACATGCTTTCTGCTGAATTGCCCTGAACTGCCCACCTGGCAATACCACTGTGACCTCTGCTCTGCACTCAGGGGGCCCCCTCCCTTGACAACCTCCATCACTTGCACTCTGCCCTTCTGAAGTTGTGGTCCAACAGCCTCCACAAGTACCTCTCCTGTCTGCTGACCTCCACCTCACCTTTAGCTGTCTCCTAAGCCACTCTGACCACTGCTCCTTCCATACTCCCAAGAGTAGCAGAATACTTGGAAAAGGAACTTTCTCTTGGGGGCCGCCCCGTATGGAATTCCCACCCTCTCCTGTTTCAAGCCTCCTCCTCCTCATATTTGTTATAGAAGAGGCACTTAAAGGAGCTGCTTGCCATGTCCTATGTCGACTCTACCACTGGCACAACCCTGAGTCATAACAGTACCTGTTTTATTGAATGGACTAAACTCACAATTGCAACTCTGTGTTGAGTCAATCAAGTACGCAAACACACCACATGAGGCAGTTAATACTTACAAGGTGGGGTGCACTGATGAAAACAAGTGGTGACCTCAGTTAGTGTGTGTCTTCTGCTGGTGGTGTTTGGCATGGGAGGGGAATTGTGGGATTGCATAGTTTCCTCTTCCATGTTCTTTTTCTGCCTCACTTCCTCACTGATGGTGGTTTCCAGTAGGCTATTTGGAGAAACTGAACGATTTCGAAGGAGGCTGTTGAATGATGGATCCACAGGGAACAACACAGGCTATTTAAAAATAAAGATAAAAATAGGTGAACAATCACTTCAGAAAAGCATGAGCATTGTAATCACTATGTCAAAAGTCATACTGACTAGACCACAAAGGTAACATTCGAGTACTGTTATGACTGGTGTAAGTAACTTGCATAGACTGAATATTTATCTGCTGCTGTAGGTACACAATTATAATTATTCATTTATGTTACCTGCCCCTTCATGCAGGCATCTCAAAAGTACTTTACAGTCACTCACACAGACCAGTTACTGATGTGCAGCCACCACTAGGGTGGAACGTTGCAGCCTTTCTGAGCCAGTACACTACACAGCACCTCTGTTAGTGCAATATTAGCAGTTTCTCCAGGTGACAGGTTCTGAAGGGATTTGAGATGCCTACAGCTGGTACAGAACGCTGCAGCCCGGGTTTTGACTGGGACAAGTAGGTCCTCCCATATTACCCCGGTGCTGCGCGAACTGCACTGGCTGCCTATACGGTGGCGGATCACCTTTAAAGTCATTTTATTGACTTTTAAAACCCTTCACAATCAGGGTCTGGCCTATCTGAAAGAACTTCTGGTGCCTTACTACCCTGGCCGATCGTTCCACTCTGCTGACGAGGGGTTGCTAGAGATTCAAAGAGTGAGCTTAAAATATTCAGGCAGTAGAGCTTTTTCTTATGCTACTCCCACTCTCTGGAATTCTCTACCACGCTGGTTATGGGAGTGCACCTCCGTGGAGGAATTCAAGAAAAACTTGAAAACTTATCTGTGGCAAATGGCAATTTTGGATGCTTGATCCTTTTGGCTGTTGAAGTAAATTTATTCTGCTGAGCTTTTTATTTGTATTTACTAATTGATTTTAATAACTGTTGTTAATATGATATGAATTTATTTATATGTGTTATTGGTTTGTGTGTGATGTTGTGGCTTGATATGTTCAGCACCTTGGCATGCTGAAAGGCGTTATATAAAATTATTATTATTATTATTATTATTATTATTATAACATATCACCTTGTAAACAGTGATCAAGAAACACATGCCAAGATAATAGTATATATTTTTTTTTGTGCGATGCACCCCACATTTTTTTGGTCAATATGTCGAGCTTCTAGATGAAGACGTCCAAACCATAATTTACAAAGCCTAACATACAACTATTACTATTGTTTTAGTTTCTCTGTTAGTGCTCAGTATTGCCACCTCTCTTGTGGTTCATGACAAAGGGTGAGAAACACACCAGAGGTATGTCATATCACACTGTCTTATATTATGGCTACTTAGCTCACCAGCTACAAGTTGCAACTTATCTGATTTAGTACAGTAAGTCCTTGATGCAAACAACTATGGGTAGCAGTATGCAAATCACTGTAGGGAACGAGCTGAAAAAGGAATTTATCACAAGGCTTATAAACATGAGATACACAGACCCATACAATTGATGCTCTATAGAAATACTTATGTGAACCATTCAGCAACCATTTACGCTTCACTTTGCATGCTTGTTTCCCCAATTATTTCTACCATGCATACATGTTACATTTAAAGCAGCAGTAGTAGTAGTAAGCAGCAAAAAAATGCCATCCTTCCTTTTTTTAGCAGTAACATAGTAACTGAAGGTCACAAGGGAGGCTAGTTTCATTATGTCTGTGGCCCACACCCTCCCCAGTAATGTATTTGTGCTATTCATAGGTTCTTCACTGGGGCATTTTAGAGTCATCAAGCTATTTTTAGACTGTTTTTAATTATAAAAGTTGTACATTCTGTGATCTAAAATAAAAGACTACAGCTCCCAGCAGCTTTAAAAAAAAAAAAAAATCTCTTACCCTGAGGTCACCCTTTATCTGCACACATGGTCTTCATTATACAGATATGTCAGGGTGTTATTGGACATGTTCCAACGATCAACTGCACAGCCTCACCATGGTTTACTTATATTCATGATGGAGGGTCTGGAAAAGGAGTGGGGATTTTCTGTTTGTTTTAACTGCCATGTGGATTTTTAAACTTGTTTGTTAACTACTGCTGCTTTAAAGTGTCAGTGAAAAGGGCCTTATGTTTGGGACAATGGGCAATATTACACATGCTTGATTTTCTTCACCAACCTGAAACGGACTGCTGGAATCACATTCCATGTCTGTCTGAAATGAGGATGGTGTCAAGTTCTGTGTCTGCTGATACAGCAGAGGTGATCTCAGACAATCTGCAGTAAGAGCTTCCTGAGGCACCTAAAGTAGTAAGAAAGAAAACACTTCAGCCATGTTCTACTTAAAAAAATAGTTTTCAGAGCAGCGTTCAATAGGAAATATTAGCATTTGATAATGCAGTTTTTATGTGTTATTAGTCAGGGTTCTAATCTTATCTCTCCCCCCCCCCATCAGCAGCCTCCAGACCAATTTAATTGTTAAGAATTAAATCAATATAGACAGTACTTCAGCAAATTGCATTAGAGCCTCAGATGGCCATAAACAACGGTTTTAGTTACCAGATTCACGTTTCAGTCTCATTTTTGAGACCAAAATGGAAGCTGTCTCTTAGTGACTGCATACCATAATGAGAAACTGTTATCTCTATAAGCTAAAGTATCTTGATTGTGCATTTTTAACAAGGAGATTGACATCTGTATTTATAGCCAATATAACATGTCAGGAAGATAATATCCCTGATAGACGATACTAAAATCCACAAAGATAGTTCAGCTGGATACCTACTTCAACAGTGGCGAGCTCTGAGCTCCTTGGTCTTTGCTGCCGGGATGCAGTTTGATGGCTGAGCAGCTGGCTGTTCCTGTGCTCCTTGATTCGCTCCAGGAGAAGGTAATATATGGCGGCAAAGTGGTTGTAGCTGCTGTTCTGCAAGGACTGTGAAAGAAAAACAAGACATTCATTTATTCATCATGAAGACAGAATCACAGGTCACACTGTTTATTTGGTGTGGGGGGGCAGAGTAAGAGAAGCTGGGATGAGATCACCAGGACATTCTCTTTTTCCTTTTATTCAGTTCTGTCAGAGAGGGTATCTCAGCAGTTGAAGCATCTCAGTAAGAGATATATTTTAGAATTTTGGACTATTAGTGCCACTTAAATGTGCATTTCAATCATTACTGGCACTTCTCATTTTCTGTCACTGTATGAACGTGAACAAGTGTATAACTGTATATGAAACCATTACTGGCTGCCTTCTTCAAATAAGGCCACTTTGGAATGAAGACGTATGTTGGAACAGTATGTAGAAATAAACTGTATTCAGAATAATAAGTCTTCAGTCAGGATTATACGTCTCTCTGCCAAACAATTATACATTAGAAAATGTGGTGCAATGTTTCACTGTGCCACAGGCACAGCAGTTGAGTGTTTTTTCGAATGGTGCCATATGACATTTCCAGGAACATGAGTCCCAGATACAGGTGCAGGAACAACTTATGTCAGCAGTGATTCCATTTCTGCAGGCTGCTCACCTCAACAGTTCTCTGTCTGTCAATGCCAAGGGTCTGCATGATCCCCAGTACTTGCTCGTTGTAGTCTCCCAGGTTGGAATTGTAGTCCTCGATGGAGTAAGAGAGGGTCTGCTTTGGAAGGGAGGCATCTGCCTGTATCCACCGGTGCTGCTTAATCTGAGCAATGGTTATCCGTTTCACTGGGTCGACAACCAGCATCCGACGAATTAGATTTTCGCAATCTGGGATGAAAAAAAATTGCTTATTTATGAAAACAGTCAATAAAGAAATCCATGTCTATAGATAGCAGCAGAAATAAAAAACTAAAAGCATTCTAGCTAGGTAACATTACGAAAATTACAATACGGTGCCATTTGTACTGTTCCTATAATGATTTCTTGGGGTTTTACACATATGATTATCTATCATTTACATAGAGGATAATGTATGGTTTTTGGTTAATAACCACGCTGTAAACCCTTCGAGAGGTTGCCATGACATCATTGTAAACCTTGAGAGTGCAGCTCGAGAGGTTTTCAGATGTTATGGCAACCTCGAAAAGTGTTTTCCGCATGGTTGTTAACCAAAGACCATACATTTTATAGTGTATGGGCTACCAAGATTGTGTAATTGCGGATTGAATTACTTTACTGAATTACTTAGAAACATAGAAACATAGACTTTGACGGCAGATAAGGACCACTTGGCCCACCCAGTCTGCCCATTTCCCTACCTAACTTAATAAGCTGCAGATTCTAGTTAACCAACAGCCTACTTCCTGCCACCCCCCCACTACAATTGCCTTATGTCTGTCCCATGCATGTTTGAATTCCCCATGTTTTAGACCCAACAACCTCCCCAGGAAGGCGGTTCCATGCATCCACCACTCTCTCCGTGAAAAAAATTTCCTACATTACCCCTGAGCCGTCCCCTCTATCTTTAAATTGTGCCCCTTGTTCTTACACATCTCTTTTTCGAAAGATGCTACCCTCCTGACTTTGCTGATTCCCTTGAGGTACTTGAACGTTCTATCATGTCCCCTGTCCCTTCTTTCATCAAGGGTATACATATAAGCTCTCTCAGTCTCTCTTCATATGATTTTAATGCAGACCCTGCACCGTTTAGTTGCCCCTCTGGACTGCTGCCATCCTGTCTATGTCTCATGGAGATGAGGTATCCAAAACTGCACACAGTACTCCAGATGGGGTCTCACCAACTGTCTGTACAGAGGGATAACCACTTCCCTTTTTCTACTTGTGATGCCCCTTCCTATGCATCCCAGTATCCCCCGGCTCTCCTTACTGACTTCTCACATTGCTTACCAACCTTTAGATCATCTGATATGACTACCCCCAAGTCCCGCTCCATTTCTGTTGTTGTTAGTACCTCCCCTGCTATTGTGTGCCTCTTCTCCTGGGTTTTGTTTCCAGGTGCATTACTTTACACTTCTTTGCATTGAATCTAAGTTGCCATATGTGTGACCATTCCTCCAACCTTGCCAGTCCCTTCTCATCCTTTCTACCCCCCCCTTGTGTATCAACTCTGTTACAGATCTTTGTGTCATCTGCAAAGAGGCATACTTTTCCCGCCAGACCCTCTGCAATGTCACCTATAAAGATGTTAAAGAGGACTGGACCGAGTACTGAGCCCTGAGGTACTCCACTAGTGACCTCCCTTTCTTTGGAATGTGTTCCATTCACTATTACCTTCTGTGTCCTGTTGTATAGACAGTTTGCTACCCAGGCTACCACCCTGGGACCCACTCCTGGCTGGCTAACTTGATTATCAATCTTGTATGGGACTGTGTCAAATGCCTGCTAAAGTCTAGGTAGGCCATATCCACAGCCCTCCCTGGTCTATTACTTTGGTCACCCAGTCAAAGAAATCTATTAGATTCGTCTGACATGACCTTCCTGCTGTAAATCCATGCTGCTTTGGGCTCTGTGCCCCGCTGGCCTCTAGGTACTCAACAATTCTTTCTTTCAGAAGTGATTCCATCATTTTCCCTACCACTGAGGTCAAACTTACAGGTCTGTAGTTTCCTGCTTCTGCCTTGCTCCCACTTTTGTGAAGGGGAATCACATCACATGATTGTTGTGAGCATTCCATTTTGTTATACCACTGATATGACATACTCCAAGAAGAGTTAACAACAGAGTGATGTCATAACGATACCATAACAATGTTGTAATCTTTTTAACCTCAGTTAATAAGGGCTCCCCATACATTATAATAGTGTTACATATCTGATAACATTTCTTATTTCATAAGGAAGCCTGAACCTAAAACAGTTTTGCTATCGCTACGTAACAAATTTCAAAATGGCTTTTACTGCTAGAACAAACAGCAGTTATTTAGGAAATAAATATTGATATCCAGTGCAGTGGTGGCTCCCCCCTCTCCTTTTAGATCAAAATATAATTCTGCAACTCAACACTATTAAAAAGCTTCCGATGTCTCCTGTAGGGGGTGTGGAATTTGAAACTACATTAACCTTTAAGCAGATCACTAAATAACTGTACTTTAACATGAACATAGGATCATGCTCCCCAGGCCCACATCTGACATAATGCTCTGTTTATGACATCATAATAATTTCCACAGCAACAGATTGTGATGTCACAAGCAGAGGACTGCGATGTCAGGTGTAGACAAACAGAGCAGATGAAGACTGACAGACAGTGATCCCGTTTTCTGTAAATGTACTATGGTGAAAACACAAAGTTAATATAGAAAATACATTAAATATAAGCACAATTGAGGGTAATAATTATGATTTTTCAAACTTAAGATGGCAGGATCACTCTAAGGAGAGCAGCTTGCATGAAGAGTCAAACTGAGTGCAAAATATGAACGCGCCAATGACAGGCATATCAAAGTAAAGAAAAAATATCAAACTGCTTTTAAAACCACAGGACAAGACTATGAACTGTTGACCTTTCAGAAAGAAAGTGCATACTTTCAAAACATTCTGAAGTGCCTCTAATCAATCAATAAAAGGTGTCCTTTGAGTGTGTCAACTGCACAGGAGTGTCACCATGCACATCCTCAGAGTGCTAGAACTGCTCAGCTTTGCAGTTCTCTCTCTCCCCAAGAATGCATGAGGCAACTGACACTCTTGTACAGCAAACAGGCATGGAGGGAATCCCATTAACACACAGTAGAAAGCATACCTTGGGACATAAAGTAGGGAATGCGGAACCGTCCTTCCAGTACTCTTTGCCTTAAAACTGGTAAAGTAGGTCCATCGAAAGGGAGAGATCCACACACAAGAATATACAAGACCACACCAAGACTCTGTCAAAAACAAAGAGTGGATGTTAATAAGAGCAATGCAGAGGTTGCCAAGTTTTGGGGTCTTCCCCCTTCTTTTTAGTTCCTCCAGTTCCCCCCCCCCCCGGGCAAAATGGAAGCATACACAGCTGCACCTGTTCTCCAGCTGGGAGAGTGTTTGAGCGGCTGACTTCCCAGCAGACGTCAGTGCCACAAGCTGCCAATGCCATTTCTTGGTTAGCCATCAAGGGGTGCACGTGAATGGCTGCTGCATCCGCCCACCACCAAGAAGACCAACATTTTACCTCTGCAACCTCAGCTAGTCCCAGGGTGGGCTTTCAGGCCTGAACACACTAATCACAGTCCCCCAGCAGATAGCACAATCCACCGCGTCTGCACCACTGCCCTGGACAGTCTGCCACTTTACGTTACAAACCGCAGATTCAGCTGAATAAAAGGACGTCCAAAAGTAATACAACTTACCCAAATGTCCAGCTGGGGTCCTTCATATTCCTTGCCTTCAAAGATCTCAGGTGCTGCATAAGGCGGACTTCCACACCACGTTGACAGAGGCTCGCCTGGTTTATAAAAGTTGCCAAACCCAAAATCTGTACAAAAAAGAAAAATAATTTCCCCCTCTTCAGTTCACTGGGATAAAAACCTTTCTAAAACTCTGTTGAAGTCAATTACTTAGGAAAAAAAAAAAACACTATTGCATTAGTTAATTATGTGAACATTTTAACTAAGTGAGCATTCATTTCTGTTTTACATTATAAATCAGATTAAGGGTTACATGTTGCTCTAAAACACTGCTATTAAAGCAATGCAGGACATTAAGATTGTACTGTCTTAATGCTTCATAAAGTCAACAAAAAAAAAAATGAGAAAGACTTTTATTAATAAGTAAGGGCTCAAAATTAATGGTATTCTGCCCTGTTTTACATAACACTTTTTAAGACAGACCACCATTTTCAACATGCTGGTATTGCAACTTGAGTATCACAACTCTGCAATTCAATTTACAGCACTGCCCTTTTGGATAGGTGGACTACCATATCTTGAGATAGAATACCAAATTTTGGAGGGCGGGTATTCCACCTCCCAAACCCAATTCATTTGTTAATTTCTACTCCTGTAAGTACATCACCATATGCACACCTGCTAGCTTGATGTTCATGTTGGCGTCTAGTAGAAGGTTCTCAGTTTTAAGGTCTCTGTGAACTATGTGATGGTTATGGCAATATTCTACTGCAGAGAGGATCTGCCAGAACTTCTTGCGAGCCTCATCTTCACTCAGACGGCCATGTGAAGTCAAGTAATCTGCAAAATAAAGAACAGAGGTTTAATTAATTAAATTTTATTCAGCTAGCTAAAGAGTTCTGCACATATACACACTAAATCTAACCCTGATTGGACAGTATAGTGAATCTGGCTTTAAATAATGCCCCTTGATAGATTTGTTTAGTGAGCGAGAAGCAGACACAGGGCCCTTTTTTAATCATGACCAGAATAAAAGTAATGGTACAGCAGAAGATGCAAGATAGGTTGATAGATAATCTTTCACGTCCAGTCTGCTTTCTCTTACAAAATACAGTAGATGTGACATTTCTATTCAGATTTCCTATTCTTAAGAAAAAAATGCTGTTTGAATTAATTCTCAGAGCAGCTGTTCATGTTATTATTGAACTTTAAAAATGAGTTAATAATATTTCTCCCTCCCCTCTTCACTAGTGATGTGTGCAGTTCTTAACAGTTTATAATCCATAATGTTTGTTCAATTTAATTTAGAAACATCTTTAGAGCCAAGTGTTGCTACCCATCTCATTCAGTCCAACTTTGTTACAGGATGTCTAACCGAAGTGTTGTTGGGTGAGGGGAAAACAGAACAAAAGGGCATGAGAAGCACAGGCAGTACATTTATTTATTTTTATTTAAACTTTTGGTGACTGGGTAGGCCCACTGAGACCATAATGGTCCCTTTTTCTAGGGCAACCCGGGGTTAGTTACAGGCAACAGTACAATAAAAAGCAGGAACAATTCAAGGGAAAGTGAGCAATACAGACATTACAATCAGGACATACTGTACAATCACAGGCAGGCTAGGTACAGTTGAGGATCACAGGAAGGGTAAAAATAGTTTCACAAGAATGACAGTTACATAATGTTCATTTAACGGGACAATTTTACAAACTACAAGTGTTTCAATCAGTGAGAAAGTTCCAAGTTTTCCTATCAGTTAAATCCTAGATCAGTTAAGTATAAACTACAAGAATTGCACAGGTCACTAGGTAGCAGCCATCCTACACGAAGTTACAACCACTGTTTCGAGGTAAAATGGACTGGTGCTTCAGCATTACAATTCAAGTTAAAACAAAATAAAACAAACAAACCAAAAAACAAAAAACAAAAAAAAAAACAACTCACCAAACATTTCTCCATTTTTGACATACTCTGTAACGATGTAAAGCATGTCTTTCGTTTCCATGACCTGCAAAACACAAAGCAGGGAACTCTTGAGTTCTTCTTGTAGGTTTTTAGCTACAACTAAATAAGACTCAATATAAAACTGTATTTTAGGTGTAATTTAAAAAAAAATTAAACAAGAATTAACTACTAAAATAGTGTGCAGCTACTGAAGTTTCCGTCAGATGAGATGTAAGTTCTCAACAAGGAAGTTCCAGTTTAAGTAGTGACAACCAATCAGTTCATTAATTTTACAGCTGTTTGCAAATGGCTTTTTTCACCTGATAAGGTTTAATTTGAATTGTTTAGCTGCAAATGCCAGTAGGCTAGAAGTTCAATACAGAGGATGGGGACAGAATGCAAATGTCTCAGTTCAAGGACTTTCACTTGAAACCTCTGCAGGTGGCAAGATTATTAAGGCTGACATCTACGGGCCAAAGTAAACAAACAGAATAATAGAGCTCTCAACTGCTCTGTTCCCACTTGCCTTGTTGACATGATAAATGAGTCTCTAAGATGACAACCTTGCCAGGCAAGCAACACTAGCTTGCTGCTTGTGCAAGTATGCTGCCCAAAGTACGTCAGAGGCCACGCCAGCTGCTAGCAGGCTCAAGGGGGTGGAGAGGATGAGAAGGACTTCCAGGAAAACAGGGTAGCTGATTCAAGTTTCTGAACAGGGAAGAGAAGGGAGTGAGGTGTCATTTTAAATTTTCTGGGAATGAAGCCAGATGAATAAAGAAACTAAATTTGCACCCCCACCCCCCACAACAAAATATATATTAGAAAGAGAGAAAGAATTGCTGGTGCATTAACTTATTGTTTACCTCATACTCTCAAATTCTCAAAAAAACTTGCTCAATGCCCGTCACAAAAATCTATTTATCTGGAGAGATAACCTGCGACCTGGAACCTACGTCATTGGTTCTAATGATTAATCTGGTTTGGCATGTACAGATGTAACCTGAGTTGGGAGATGCGTCTTTATCCCCCAACATTAAACAATAACACAGAAGTCAGGAGGCATGTGCTACATCTGCATTTTTCTTAAAAGCTTTACTTGTTGTTACTCAGTGAACACCAATCCTAAACATGTTTACCTTGTAACAATTACACAGCAGCACTCGAATAAAAATTATTCACAGATTCATGTCCATAAACGTGTTTCTTGCGTTCTTCCTTCTAGAAGACGTAACATTTTTATTTTGCCAAAATGGGCAAAACAGCTTTATGGTCGAAGATATGACTTGCAGAACATGCTAGCACATGTTCCTGCTTGCACACAAAGAAAATGCAACTTGCTACTGAGCCCCTTAATCCCCTAAGAGCAATGTAAGGTACTGCCTGCTGACCCCTTAATCCCCCGTGGCACTGTTTAAGACGATTAGACAAACTTACACCATATTCTAATTAGATCAAAGATTTAGGCTTCACAAAGCAGTCCTCGCTGCTCAGGCAGCACCACTCTCGCCATCTCCTTCTTGACACAGCTGGCTAGTTCACCTCTCAGTTTTGTTTAAGTAAATAAGGAGCTCAAGACTGTTTTGATGGATTGCCAAGAAAAAAATAAACTGGGCAAAGACCAATTCACTTTGTATGGCTGGTTTTGGAGCTTCTAAATAATTTGTGCCTGTGTGTATCTATTCAAGTGAAGGAGGAAATAACAAAATCAACTGCTTGTTTTCTCTCTCTCTCTCTCTCTAGATGTACATAAAAGCACTGGCAACAAAAAGGTAGCCAGCCTGAGCAACTTTATAAACATAGACAGTGGTGGAAATGATGATTGGGGAGAGAACCAGGGAACTCTTGTTCCAGGAGTAAAATTAACAGCCTGACTCAGTCTCATAAGTAAAATGGGGAAAGACTGCTACTGTGTAATATTTACCCACCAAAAGACACAAAACTGAATAAACATGTTAAAATGCAAATAAGAAAATGTGTCCCCAGACCTCTGTCAGGTATGTACACTCCTACATGAAAGGTGGTACACAGAAACATAGAATTTGCCAGTAGATAAGACCACTTGGACCACCTAGTCTGCCCAATTTCCCCTGCCTACAGTATCGCCACAAATCCTACTTGATCTCTAGCCAATTCACACTCCTTTTCACTAAAACTCCCTTATGCCTATCCCATGCATTCTTGAACACCACCAATGTTTTTGCCAACACTACCTCTGCTGGAAAACTGTTCCAAGAATCCACCACTCTTTCTGTGACGTACTTCCTCACATTTCTCCTGAATCTGCCCCCTCCAGCTTATAATGCACCCTTGTCTTTGAGCACTTTTTTTTCTGAAAAATACTTCTCTCTTGTACCTTGTTTACCCCGTGAAGCATTAAAGGTCTCTGTCATGCCCCCCCCCCCACCACTTCCTTTCCCAGGCACATATTTAGGTCCTTTATTATCTATGTATGTACATATGGCCTGCTACACAATGAAAATGTATTCTGCAAAAGGGTTGTACTGACACTGCTGATACTACAAGATAACATCAAAAACAACAACCCAAACCACCAGATGCAAATGCAGTTTAACAGACAAATGATGGTCAGGTCTAGGAGCTCTTCTTACCTGATACAGCTTGACAATGTGGGGGTGATTCACAAGCTTCATAATCTGAACTTCTCTCTTGATTTTTTCTAGGTTGGTTGAGTCTAGCCTGGTTTTGTCTATAATTTTTATTGCAACCTGCAAGATGAAAATGAGAAAAAATGTTGGTCATTTAAAAAATGATCTGAGTGAATGTTTCTAATACTTGCTTGATGATTCTTTTAAAACACTCTATGCTTGTCAGGCTAAAATTGTTTGTAAATTCTAATTGGGAGAAAAAAAAAAAAATCGCAGAAAATGATGCCCACGTGCACAGTAATAGCCCTGGTTTCAAGGTGCATTTCAGATGTTTAAAACAAATGCACATTATAGTTTGTGAAATCACAAGATTGCTCTCAACAAAAACAAAACTAATGCATGTTAGGCACTGAAAACATTTGTCATGCAGCTTCTACACTGGATACGTTCAAAATTACAACATATAATTTCTACAGGTTTGTTGCTGCCACTGCTAAATACAAAAAAGGGGGGTAACTGTGGCACAATTGTTTTTTTGTCAGACCAAGGTCTGTGTGAAATAGTGCTGCAGATTCTAAATTTATATAAATTTAATGCAAACAGATTACACGGTTGGAATCTGTCTTTTCTCAATACAACCCCCCCCCAAAAAAAAACCAAAAATGCACTCTCATTTTTGCAGGGCTCCAGTTTCAAAAATATAAATAAAGTATTTGCTTTTCTGCAGCAAAAAAAGATAATTGTCACTAGCACTCACTATGTGAAAAGAATACTAGTTCAGGTAAAAGCAGTCTGATTTCACTGCAGTGCTTTTTTGCCGTGCCTAATTGGAGCAATAAGTCTGATCCTTTTTCATCAAGTCTAAACTCCAACTTGCACCCACCTGGGTTTTGGTGACTCTATGCCTGGCCAGCTTAACCACTGCAAAGTTGCCTTTGCCCAAGGTCTTCTCGATGTCATAAAATCCAACCCGCAGGGGTCTTTTGTGAGGCTGACTTGGAACAGGGACTGGAGTGTAATCGGACATGATCACCATGGCTTTGTTTGTGTTTGTTTTAAGTTTTATCCTTAAAATGTATACATATGACTGCCACGTATCACCTAAAATGAAGAGAAGAAATATATAACCATCAATTCATAAACTGGCATGTACAGTACCTATGCATCTAATGCACTGTTCACTTACAAGAACAATACAGCAAATACCTGCCACCTGGATCACAAGTTGCAAACTAGATTTTGAACAGGCTTGTGGATTTTTGTGTTCATTTAGTTAAAACAGCTGTGCAGGTTACTGTAAACTGTGTCTGTGCCATTCTATTTTATATTGCCTGTTTTCTCCTGTCTTGGTAAGATGCATTTTTCCTTATTCTGAGTCTGTTTTAGCATTTGTTTGTAGGATTTGAAATAATTAAAAAAGCAGTGCTTCTTTAAATATGGCAATCCATTAGTGTTCATCAGTATTCAAAGCTATATATCTCCACAATTTAACATCATGTTTTCTTGTAGCTAAGGAGAACTAGTATACAAACACAAATTTTCTCCCCTGACCTCATGGGACTGGGTGTTGGGAAACAGCACAGCATATGGGTGAAAACATAAGACTAGCTATATAACAATAAGCACCCCTTTATTTCAAATCTGAAAAAAAAATCCTAAAGCAGACAGAATAGGAAAAGTGACATCATGCTTTACAGGACAGCACAACTGCACAACAATCTAAAATAGTATGAAAAGGTGTACTGTAGCATCATACCCGTCAACCTTTCATCACTCAGATGTGTGATTAAGATGCACTACAAATGGCAACAGCAATCTAAAACCGTATGAAACTTAGTACCATACCTCTCAACCTTTCAATGCACAAAGGTGAGACAAGATAGCTGACAAACGGCCAAAATGTGGTATATATCATTTAACATGACACTGCAAGTTCACAGCACGGTGGAAATAAGTGCAGTACTGTTTATGATGTTTGCAAATAACTGAGCATCATCAATTATTACGAATTTATTCCTTAAAATCTCAGTGGGAACTGTGGACTATTGCCTTCTCAATGTGAGACAGATGGTTTTTGACAGGTAAAATGAGTAACGGTTGACGGGTATGATAGGCACTACACAACCATCATTCTCGGCCGTTTTAAAAAGTATGAAACCAGTGCTAGAAACACAAGCTCAGGAGACTTCGGATCAGTTTCACTATTCCATGCAAGTGATTTCTGCAACTTTGAAAATTTAATAATGTAAGCCAAAAAGTAATTGCTTACTTCATATCTACTTGCAACTCAGCAACTGCAAGTTGTAACTAAGCTGGAGCACAGAGAAGAACCGTCACCAATAGCAAACACAAAAACTATATTGCCGATCTGAACTATGACATCAGAGGCTGAGACTACATGACATACATTTAAACGCAATTCTGGATTTTATAAAGGGCATTCCCAATTTATGAACGATTTCATCCCCGCAAGCACTATTGTGTAAAACGCGTTTCCCGTAAGTGCTCTTTGGTTCATTACAAGTTTCCGATTTTAAAACGAATCCCAAGTGACCTAAACTTCCCCAGAGGCTCCGTGCTCGTCCACGCTTACTCAATAGCTAAATAAAGTTTGGACGCTGGGATATTTGTGGTAATTAACATTAATGCAGTTAATTTAGTAAAAGTTTACAAGAAACAACACAGACTGAACTGCAAATGTCTACAAACGAAAAACTTTGCCGAACAGGCTGTGCGAGAGCCAACATACTCTCTATCACTCGAAGCCCAACCGTGGTTTTTAGTTCTTCCGATGCGGACCGACCGAGTGTGTAAGCAGATGACCAGATACTTTTTTAATCAGTTTGTCCAGTCCACAAACATTACTATTAACTTCAGCCGCGGTACCGGAGGACACACTACCGTACGTATGTACTACTCACCGCTGCCGTTTGTGCCCCGGACGCTGTAGATTCTCTCTCGTTCAGTCCGTACCAGACAGCAACTCCCCCGAATTTTACAAACTATAAAACAGGCGCTGGTAGTCAGTCCCAGCCCGACACCATCTATTCTTTACACACGCCGGCGTATCTTTACAGAGACAGACTGCCGAGCCGCTCTTTTCCACGACACAGCAGCGGCTCTGATAAGGGTTGCCCTCACATGAGATGCTGCAGCACCCTCAGCCGTGTCGCGCGGACTGACAGGCTCAGCACTATAGCACTAGGACACACTGAGCCACGCGGAACGGGAACCCCCCTTCCCCCCTCTCAACGGTACACTGATACATTTCCCCATTGACGTCACTTTGACGCCAGACCAACGCGCGACTGGGCGCAAGGCAGAATGAGAACGCGAGACCAGGCCGTTGCCAAGAGACAGGCTTTTCTGACGCGCGCGGTGATGGAGCAGTTGCCCTGGAAATCTTGCCAGTGACGTAGACCTAGTGCCTTGTCTAAGGTGTCCTCTGAGGAGAAACACGTGATAATTTGTTGTTGTTGCGGCGGCGCCCTCTGCTGGTACAGGTCAATACTTCATAAAGAAGACAGTACCGCAATTAACTCATTGGGTGCTGGGACTTCTTTTTATTGTTGCAAAATGTGACTATTTATTATAGTTATTATGACTTGCCCGGGAATGTAGCCAGAGGCAAAGTCATTCTATCAGCTACATTTCAGTGTCAGTGGTTCAGCAGGTAGCACACTCGCTCTGAGGCCGGGAGAAGAAGGCTGTGGGTTCTATTCGCACGCCAGGCACTTGGGATAATATTTATTTATTTATTTATTGAAAATGTTTCACAAGGAAAGCCACACTGATCAAAAAGATGCTCGTTTCACGGTGCGACCAGTGTAGGGTTACAGAGGAGGCAGGTATACAAACAGTAGTTGAACTTTACAGTAGCGCAAATTCGGATAATATACATGGGTGGGAGGGATAACAATTGAACTTGTTACATAGGGAGAAACAGTACAGTACAGCAGAGTATAAACAATGACAGGTTACACAAATAATATCTCAATACTGACACTGTATTGCAGCATGAGAGGGGTGCTGGACTCCTAAGGTGCCATCTTTTGCATGAGATGTTAAACCGAAGTCCCATCTGCCTGTTCTGGTTGTAGTTCAGATGGATGTTAAAGATCCCATGGCAGTTCTCCAAAAGAGTAGGGGAAAGTTTATTGATAAGAAATCAGTATATGTCCAAACAACAGAAAAATATCACAATGACTATAAATTAATTGCAATTGTTACAGAGCAAAGAAAAACAACAGGAAAGGAATCTGACCACTTGTTATATTCTATATACAAAGTCTTATTATCAGTTTGCATTACTTCATGTAATTGGAACATCTGAGTCTGTTACCCAAGGGAGACCTTTCCATAATTCTAAGAGTTCTACAGTAAATATTTTTTTATATTCAGATGCATACATTTTAAACAAGTCCTGTTTTATTTGTTAAGTTAATTCTACATATGTGCTTTCTGAATGCAGACATCTAGCCATCCAGATCGTCCATTTGATCACAGTAAAAACTAGATGTATGGTGCTCAAATTCCATTTCCTCCAATGTGGAGTAACTGTTCCACACATTAGATTTATATAGGTGATAGTAGCATATAGGGGTTCCTGCCGTTGTTTTCCTAGGTAGACCCAACAACCGTTTATGAATGAACATTCAAAAAACAAATGTGCAATAGTTTCTAGTGTAGTCACACATTGAATTCTACCACAAATTCTGTCTTGAAGATGCTTATGTTTAATGATTGTTCTTAATATTGATTATCTCGTGACAGGGCAGCCAGCGAAAAACAGACGTGTACTGGTATTCTGGGGGATTGTAAAAGGGTCTGGCGAGATGGCAAATGAGGACTGGGACATTTCTCAGAAGGTTCTGGAACATTGCATAGAGTGTCCAGGAGAGTCTTATATAAAGCTTTGTGTGTAGAGACAGCCATTAATTGTATTCTGCCATTGTTTCATTCTTAAGAATGTCTCTTTTAAGTAGGAAGGAGTTGTAGCAGAAGAGCTAACTGATCTTAGTGTATTTCTTTCCCACTGGCGAAACCAAACTTTACAATTTTCATAAAACCAGTGTTCCCAACCTCTTTGTGTATTAATGAGAATGGGTTTCACATTCATTATAAAAATATACTGTTAAAAAATAGGATAGGGTTTATCATTTCCAGGCCTCCTTTTTTACCTGGTAGTTATATTATGTTCCTTTTAATCGGATTGAGGCGGCTACCCCAGACCGCTTGAAAGAACAAACTTAACACTGTTGTTTCCAATTGTTTAGGCACTGGGGAAGCAAAACTTAAATATAAAAAAATAAGAACTGAAAGAGTTTTAATTCTTTTTCAAAGAGGTTCCTCCACAAGCGGCCTATAATTATATCAGCAAGGCCATATGCAAGTCTGGGTACAGTGGAGACTCCCTTGACCTAAAACCATTGTCGCAATTCCTGGATGAAACCCTTGAACCCCTGACACAGATCCTTAACCTCTAAGACTGGGACAATTCCCCTCTCTCTGGAAACAGGCAACTGTCACACTGGTACACAAAAGTGGAGACCGGTCTCTTCACATCAACTACAGACCCATCTCACTCCTCCCCCCATTATCCAAGGCATTGGAATGAATAGTTTCAGACCAATTAATTGAATACCTGGAAAAATATAAAGTCCAAAACAACATGGCTTCAGAAAAGGGCACAGCACCACCATGGCACTACTGGAATTCACTAGCTTCATCCATGACACGCTCGACAAATGGAACTGTGGGGGAGCAGTATTCATAGACCTTACGAAGGCCTTTGACACCGTTAACCACCCTTTTCTCCTCAAGCACCTGTCTTCCATCGGGCTCTCCAATGATGCCATTCCATGGTTTGATAGTTACCTTGGGAATCGGGTCCAGCGTGTTAGGATTGCAGGTGTTGTGTCTGATCTAAAGCCAGTCCTCTCTGGAGTCCCCCAGGGCTCCATTCTTGGCCCACTACTCTTCTCCCTGTTCCTCAGCAGTCTCCCCAGTGTCTGCTGGCAAAAAATACTACGGTACGCAGATGATGCTGTCCTTTTCTCTAGCCACCATGACTGCAAAATCCTTGAAACCCAGCTGCAGCTTGACTTCCAACATGTTGAAAACTGGTCCAGAACACATAAGCTCATCCTGAACGATAGTAAAACCAAAATTTTGACCTTCAGTAATCCACGGATCAGGCACAAAACTCTGTCTCTCACTATCAAGAACAACGCTGGGTACTTGCCTGAACATGTTCAGGAGTTCAAGTACCTTGGAATCACACTAGATAGTACCCTCTCATACAC
Source organism: Neoceratodus forsteri (assembly GCA_016271365.2). Taxonomy (NCBI): domain Eukaryota; kingdom Metazoa; phylum Chordata; order Ceratodontiformes; family Ceratodontidae; genus Neoceratodus; species Neoceratodus forsteri. The sequence goes on from CM057458.1 coordinate 549,912,770, forward strand.
TAGGCATATTGACTCTGTTGCCACGGCCACCAACATACGGATTGGTCTGTTACATAAGCACAAGCACTGTATGAATGAGAATTCCCTTAGGCTGGCCATCTGCAGTTCTGTCACCTCTATTATTGACTACGGACTGCCATTTACAGCTCCGCTTCCACAACTGCCCCACGCAGGATCTCAATCTCACTCAATAAAGCCTGCAGGCTCTTAATGGGCGCTGACTGACTTACACGTACCTGTGACCTCTACGCACAGACTGGCTGGCTTACACTCCACAACAGAATACAATACCAGACCTGCCTACTATCCAAAAAGGTTCTCCTTGGACTTATGCCTACTGGTGTTAATAAGCTCCTCACTGCCTTCAGTGGTAAACTGCATGCATGTAGTGCCCAATACCAAACCTTCCTGGTTCCCAGATGTCGTACCTCCATGGGTCAATGGTCCTTTACCCATAGGGCCACACAGTGGTTCAATTCCCTCAACAAAGAAATACTCTCCTCTGCAACGTTTGGACCCTTTAAAAGGAATCTCCACAACTACCTCACCTCTACCACTCAATGTGATTGCTTCTCCTAAAAGCCTGAACCAACCTCCGTCTAAATGCTCAAAACTTGTAACCCACCTCCATCCTGAATATTACCCTCTATGACTCCTGCTCCTCTTGGTTACCCTTCTTCTTTTCCACCCCCTCCCCTCCCCCCACACTCCTACGTCCAACCATAAACCTATTACCTCATTCCTCCTAGTCCCCTCCTCTCTCCCTACCCTTTGATTTATGCCCATATTTCACTGTCCTAGACTACCCTCCCCCCCTTGACAACGGCCTCACTGCCTGCCTATTTTCTTTCCCCCTTCTTCCCTATCTCCAACCGATAGTCCATCTGCTTCTTAATTCCTTCCTCTGTCACCTCATCTAGCTGCCAATATTAAGTTTGCGTTAGTAACATCTTTTATTTTCAGGAGGGTTGTGGATGCATGGAATGGCCTTCCAGAGGAGGCTGTGGAGTCAAAAACAGTGGTGGAATTCAAGCATGTATGGGACAGTCATAAGGCAATTCTAGGGATTCTAGGGGGTGGGGGTAGGAAGAAGTAGGCTGCTGGTTAACTAGGATCTGCAGCTTATCCAGTAGGTAGGGAAATGGGCAGACTGGGTGGGCCAGGCGGTCCTTATCTGCCGTCAAATTCTTTTTTTCTATGTTTAACTGTTAAACTATGTCAAACATGCCTGTGTTTCAAATGTATACAATCGCTTTGACTGTATACCATTATTGACTGTATACCTTTTCCAACCTCTGTTTGTATGTTTCCCCCCTCCTTTGATGTGGAACCTTTGTAAATGAGCAGATCCTGCTCAAAGGTACTTGTAATCCTAGAGTTTAATCAATAAAAATAAAAAAATAATTAAAAATACCCTTTTCTTTTTTCCTATTGTTCCTTTGTTCCATTGTGCTACTTTCATTTTCCCAATTTCTAGTTTCTCCTCCCAGTTTATTTTCCCTGTGTCTTAGGGACCAAATGTTATACCCAGAATCCGAACTGGTTCATTTGTAAGGCAGATGGGACCAATACTACTTCTCGATGCACTGGGGTTACCTGAGGCAAACCCTGTGCATTTATCTAGATTTAATGCAGCGCCTGACAAGGAGCCGAAGATTTTACAGTATTCTATGGACTCCATGACCAAATGTTGGTCTGCTACCATAAGGCACAAGTCATCTGCATATGCTATAGCTTTTGGAGATGTTAGTGGGGGGCTGAATGTCCTGTGATCCATTTAATTTACGTAGTAAAAGGTCTATAGAAAATACATATAAAAGAGGGCTCATAGGTCACCCTTGTCATGCCCCTCTGTGAATTGGTATCATGGGCCCCAATCAGCCATTTACTACTGGGGCCACTGTGGCTGTCTTATAGAGCGATTTGATCCATCCTAGGACGTACCCCATAATGTTGTAATACTAGCCATAAAAAGTTGTGACTGATGGAGTCAAATGCCTTTTTTTGGTCAATAGAAATTGTGTATCCTGAAGTAGCTGTGGGGGAACACTGTGTTATTATTTCCTGGATCAGAATTAGCTGGTCCTGGATTTTCCTGTTTGGATAGAACAGGTTTGTTCAGATGAAATGACAATTTCTGCTAGTGGAATTAGGCATTTGGTTACTATTTTAGTTAACAGTTTACGGTCTGTATTAAGTATACAGACTGGCCTCCAGTTATTTAAGTTTGTTTTATCACTTTTTTATGTAGAGATAGTAATGTCCCCTTATTAAAATCTAGTGGAATGTTCCTGGCATCTAACAGTTCATTATAGATGATAGCAATTTCTGGTCATATATGCTCACCCAATAATTTCTATATTTTATTTTTTTACAATTCAACACACCTTATTAGTTTAGCAGCATACAAGGAGTTGAAACCGTTAATACATGGTACAGCTGCAATAAAACATAGCACAAACAAACATTCATAACATACAAACACGATACATAAGCTCAGCAAAGACCCAAATAAACTCCCTCCCCCAAGACCCCCCACCCATGCCCGTGTGTCAGAATAAAAGAACTATGGGTTAATCTGAGGTAGCTAATCAGGACTGCAGGAGAGACAACAAGGCCAGGAGGGGTTCCCATGTCCCTCTATAATCATCTAGGTTATGCCGGATGCTGGCTACATGTTTCTCTAATTGAATGGCGAGTAGGGTCTCACAGTACCATTCCATAGCTGAGGGAAGGATTCATCCTTCCAGTGTTTAAGCAAGACTAATTTAGCAGTTGCTGCTATTAGGGATAGGTGAAGCTGCTTTTAAAAATCAGGGAAACAAGCACATAGACAGGTTGTGGGGGTAAACAATGAATCTAACCCCAGGATTGAGTCAAGGGTATTTCGTATTTTCTATATTTTATTTGATAGGCCATCAGGCCCAGGCGTAGTATTGTTTTTTAACCGATGTATACACTCTATCACCTCTTCTGGAGAAATGGGTTGACTAATCCTAGTCAGAATATGAGGAGGGATTTCAGGAATCAGAATGCCTTTAAGGTAGTTTAAGAATTCACTACTATCTGTCCCAATAGAAGAAAAAAGAGAGAAAACATAATTAGTAATTTCTCTGAGAATTCCTTCTTTAGATGTGTGTTGTACACCAGAAGAATCCATTAGGTTAAGCACAGGTTTTTTCTCTGCCCTACTAGAATTATATTCAAAAGGGCAGATCACTTGTGCAGTGCCCTGGGTACCAAACTTCTGCTGGTGATATCATTGCCCTACTTTTTGCTTTAAGAAAGATTACATTTCTTTTTGTACAAGTGTTATTTGTTTACTAACATTTTGCCCTGTATATTCGAATATGGTAAATACATTTTGTAAATGGTTCCTTTGCTGGAAACATTTTAGATGTGTAATGTTACTTTTTGGTTTTACTATATTGTTTTAAAAAATGGCTTAAATATGACTTGGTGTTTTCCCACCAAATGGTGGGGGAGTCATAACAAATTAAAACAGATTTTCAAGCTAGTAAGAACTGGACTAGATTATTCTGAAAGTATACATCAGAGAGAAGGGCAGTATTAAACTTCCATAATCCACGGCCTTTGGAGAAAGAAGGGTCTGTGCTCAAAGAAATGGACACCATTCTGTGGTCAGAAAAGGCTGCAATGGAGACCTGCACTGAAGTGATAGGCAGGGCCTGAGATGTAAATATAAAAACAATCCTGGTGATCAGTGCACCCTTCTGGAAAGTAGGGGTATGCTGTTTTGTTGTTTCTAAGTATGCATCATTTTAATGTTCAGTATTAAGCATTGTTCGTATTGCTCTGGAATCACAAAAAATGTTCTTTGTTTTAGCCTGCCAACTTTCATCTTGTAAACTAAGACCACAGTTGAACTCTCCTGCAAATATAATGGGCTGGATATTCAAACTGCGCTGGGCAGGGGTGCAGCACAACTGGGCTGTGCCAGGGCACGGACCAGGCGATATTCAGTGGTGTTGCGTCATGGCACAGCACCGCTGAATATGGCACTGATGGTGCACACACTGCACATGGCACAGTGGCACTGCACCAGCGCAAGTGGCAGAACAGAACAGGGGGATGCATCAGCACAAGTGCAGTTGCGCTAGGTGCATCAACCACGATATTCAGCACTGGGCATGCAAATGAGGCCATTATGCATGCAAGGCGCAAATGGGACCATTTGCATGTCATTATGGCCCCATTTACATGTGGTAAGCTGATCCCCAGTGAATTATCCCTGGTGTCCTGCCAGGCTGCAGCCATCAGGGACCGATGCTCCATGGTCCCATGGTGGTTCTCCCGCTCCTGTATGCCAAATCATGGGCAGAGGTCCTGTAATAACCCTGGTGGTCCAGTGGATACTCCCCCATCGCCCAATCACGGGCATATGGTATATAAAAGACCCAGGTGGTCCAGTGAATACCCCCCCATTGCCCGATTGCGGGCATATGGTACATAAAAGACCCTGGTGGTCCGGTGGATAACCCCCCATCACCCGATCATGGGCATATGTAAAAATAAACCCATGGTCCAGGGGAATGCCCTCCAGTGCCCGATCGTGGGCATAGGTTGTAACATACCCTGGTGGTCCAGTGGAATGTCCCCCATTGCCCAGTCATGGGCATATGTGAAATGAACATCCCTGGTGGTCCAGTGGAATCCCCCTATCGACCGATCACAGGCGGACATAGCAAAAGAAGCCCTGGTGGTCCAATGGATCCCCCTCACCACCTGACCATTGCCACCACCCAGCACCCCCCCAGTCAGCGGTGGGTGGCAGTACCCCGCCTGCATGCCTCCCAGCCACCCACCAACTGGCAGCATACAGTATGGTCTGTACGCGCATTGGTCCACCGAGTGGACCAATGAGCTTGCAGACCATACTGTACTACACAGGCCCGATATGTGAATGAATGCATTCATTCATATAACAGGCCTGTGTAGTACAGTATGGTCTGCACGCTCATTGGTCTGCACGCCCATTGGTCCATGTGGTCGACCAATGGGCGTACACAGCGTACTGTATGCTGTCAGTCAGCGAGTGGCTGGGAGGCATGCGGGTGGGGTGATGCCACCTGCCTCTGATGGGGGGGTGCTGGGTGGCGGGGACCCAATGGTGGTGGGAGGGGAGGTCCACTGGACCACCAGGGCTTCTTTTGCTATGTCCGCCCATGATCAGGCGATGGGGGGGGATTCCACTGGACCACCAGGGATGTTCATTTCACATATGCCCATGATCAGGCAACAGGGGACCTTCCACTGGACCATCAGGGTGTGTTAAAGTTATGCCTGCGATCGGGCACTGGTGGGCATTCCCCTGGACCACCAGGGTTTATTTTTACATATGCCCACGATCGGGCGATGGGGGGTATCCACTGGTCCACCAGGGATTTACAGGTACAGTCGCCCATGATTGGGTGATGGGGCATGGGGCCACATTGCTCCTAGAGCAGGTGGCTTGGGGTCAGTGTTCAGGGTGGGCGGGTGGCCACCCACGGCTGGAGGCTGCCATATTGCACCTTGCAATACAGCAGCTCACCTGTGGGTGGCCTGGACTTGTTCCGGGTTTTACCAGGCACATCTTTGTGCCCCCCTGAGCAGCGCAAGATGGGTGTGTGCCAGCATATGCGCTGCACATCCCGGGCTGAACATCAGGATGTGCCGCATATGCATGGGCACGCCCCACTGCTGCGCCACATACATTACCGGCGCGCCCGGCATCGAGTTGCGATCACAACCCTGCCCTTTGAATATCATGCGGGCATTGGTGGGTTATGCATGGTGCATCCCTGTTGCGCCATGCGCAACCCATTTGAATATCCAGGCCAATGTGTTTTGAAGTGTGTAAATAAGGTTGTGTATAAGATAAAAGTTCTATTCTCTGTGATTTTGTTTGTGGAGCATATTAATTAATGAGACAGAAGAGTATTTTTTGTATTAGGGCATCTAATATAAGGATTCTGCTTGGAACTGGGTCAAAAATTTCAAAAATTTAAAGGCTGAAAATGTTACCAATACTCCTACTCCAGAGCAGGCTTCTTGGCCTATTGACCAAAAAGAAGGACCTACCAGCCATTCTCTCTGGGCTTGCCTGATTTCATGGGTGGTGTGAGAGCGAGTGTCTAGTAAAATTATTATCTCTTGGCGTAGAGAAGTCAAAAAGGCAAAAACATGTGTCTCTTGTCCATTCTCTTGTTACTATTCACATTGATAGTGCAGCAATGAAATGTGTCTAGTAGCATGATGTAAAGAAAAAGGAGATATTTCCTAATAGGATATTTTTCCCATTATTTTTCCTACCATTACCAGTTGTTCCCTTCATTTTAGATTTTGCTTTCCTTTTTTTGAGATCCTCTTACTTTTGTACATATCTAGATATCTGTAGTAACTTGTTCAGGGTGAGAAGAGATAAAGAAAGAGGAGTCTGAATCATCCCCTGACTCTGCCGAGGTTTCCTGTAAAAGTTCGTATAGATTTGATAGGGTAATAGAAGAAGTCTTTGTAGCTTTAGAAGGGGCAGGGGTGGCTTTCAGCTTTGTTCTGGCTGGCCATCTACAAGGTAGTGATACTGGTTCTTTAGGGGAAGGCACGTTTGGCATCACATTAGACTGTTCTGAAGGTTCTTCAGAGATAGGTTGTAAAAGGGATGGTGGGGGAATATCTTGGTTATCCTGGGCAGCTGGAAGGGTCCAGAGGGGGAGGAGGGGGGCAGTAGAGGTAGAGGGAACTGTGGGGGGGGGGTGGCTGCTCAGGCCCTGATCTGTTCCTGATCTTCACCTTTTGAGCCTGTGAAATAATATGATGTTGGTCAGCACCTGCATCATGATGTTCTTGGTTATGTGCTGCCCAAGTACAATTTTGAAAAGTGTGGCCTACCTCCTCACACAGATTACACCTACACTCAAGACAATCTGAACTTTGATGTCCCATTTCCCCCAAAGGTTGCATTTTATCTTGTCACAGACACTGCTTAAATGGGAGGGGTTTCTGCATCTACAGCAGGCCTTAGGTTGACCAGGGTAGAAAAGTACACCCCTAGCCCTCCCAATCAATCAATCAGTATCTTTATTTAGCCAGGCAGAACACCATTGAGCAGGGCTCATTTACAAGATGGACTTGGTAGTTTAAACAACAACAACAACAAGTCACAATACTACAGTTTGGTGTAGGCGTAGCAACATTAGCAGCCTATGTGCAGTCATTACAAGTGGGAAAGGCGTAGTTTGGCATGGTGGTGTACAATAATTTACAAATAGCAACGTAAGGCTTGACACTGAGAACAGAACAAGGCAGCATAATTTACAGGCATGGTACCAAAGGCAGTCAGCATACCGCTATGTGCGAGTTCTGTGCAAGGCAGGTCCCTGATAGACAGTAGAGTACAATATTATATTGGATGAGGTCTAGACCAGCAAAGCATTAGGTGGCCTAGAAGAAGACTATAAAGCACGGGCACTGAGGGCACAGGATGCGCCAAGGATAGTGGAGGGAGGAGAGGTTAGGAGGGGTGGGAGAGGGCAATTGTAATACCGTCAGGATTGTCATAGCTGCATTAGTCGGCACGGTAGGTCTAAGGGTAAAGGGGAGGGTATGGGGGTGAAAAGGTGCCATTAGTAGGGGAAGGTGACAGACAGGTAGGAGGGAGAGTCAGGGATTCAGTGCCGGAAGCAGTTGCAGGACTCCATAAATGATTGTTGGATAATAATTTTGAAGGCAGCTAATGGTAGAGGTGAAACAAGCTGCAGTAAATTTTAAGCAGTATTCCAGAGGACTGGTAAGGCATGATTAATTGCCACCTGACCAAAGTATGTCCTAACTCTGGGTATGTAAAGAGCGATACGTGTCTGGCTTCTCAGCAGATAGCTGTCAGGAATGCAAGAAGGTAGGCAATCCTTAATATATTGAGGCAGCTTGTTAGAGATGGCCCTATAGATCCAGAGCATGGTGTTATTTTGTCATCTAAGACTAAGGGAGCCCCAGTCTACAATGTTGTAGAGGGTACAGTGGTGTGTTGAGTAGGGGGGCACCGGTAATAATCCTGAGCACCCGGTGGTACAGAGTGTCTAGTTTGGCAAGGGCCACACTAGAGCAGTGCCCATACAGAAGGTCTGCATAGTCGATGAGAGGCAAGAACGTTGTTCGAACCAACCTGGTTCTCCCCTCCTATGTTAATAGATGCCTGATTCTGAAGAAAATCCTAAGTCTCTGTTTAAGCTTCCCCACCGTGCTAGAGCAGGGGGAGTTTACAACACTGGAGAAGATCAAGGCCTTTGTTTTCGTATCATTTAACAGAAGTTTAGAGTAAAGGAGATTGTTCTGTAAGTGGTTAAATTCTATTTGGAGGTCACTACATGCGAGTTCCAGAGTAGGTCTGGTTACATACAACACAGTGTCATCTGCAAAGAGGTGCTTGTCAGCTGACTTGACTCCAGCATCTAGTTTGTTTATGTAAATGGCAAACAAGAGAGGACCCAAGATGGACTCTTGCAGTACTCCTCTGGAGAGTGTTTTTAGGGGGGAGAGACCCCCCAAGCCTTGATCTGTTGGTGTCGATCAGAGAGGTAGTTAGAGAATCACTCTAGGGCCGTGTCACTGACGCCAATATTCTGTAGAGCAACCAGGAGCAAGGAGTGGTCTACCTTGTCGAAGGCTTTGCTGAGGTCAAGAAACAGAGCGCACACATAACTTCTAGCATCCAAGGCTCTCAACCAGTCATCCATGACCTTAGCAAGTGCTGAGGTGGTACTACGGTGGGGTCAGAAACCAGACTGAGCAGGGTTTGAAAGGTCCAAGTCATTGCTGTGCTGTCTAAGTTGGGTATTAATCAATTTTTCCAGAAGCTTATAGAGGATAGGGAGTAAGGAAATGGGGCGGTAGTTATCAAGATCGCTAATGCTGCCAGATTTAAATAGTGGAATAACATGGGCAGTTTTCCAGATGGTCGGTAGTGAGCCCTGGGTAAGGGACATGTTGAAGAGATGGGTGATTGCAGGTGACAGAATGTGGTAGCCAAGTTTGAGGAAGAATGGCTTTATCAGGTCTGCCACAGCACTTTTCCTACAATCCAGATGGAGTAGAAGGTCCTAAACTTCCTTTACTGTGATTGGGGAGAAGGAGAATGTCATGTGAGGAGGAGGCGAGGTTGGGGCAGGGCCTGGGCAAGTTGAGCTAGGAGTAAATCATTGTGCACATAGGCTAGAAGCAGGGGAGTCATCAAATGCTAGGCCTGCAGTGGCAAAATGATTATTAAAGAGTTCAAGGATTTCTTGCTTGTCAGTAACAACCGAGTTGCCTGAAGAGACTTTTGGTGGGAATGGACTAGCAGAACTGTGGCCTTGGATTTCCTTTAAGGTTTTCCAGACTTTAGTGTACATTTTAGAGGAAGAGTTAAGTCTGGACCAGTAGAAACTAGATTGTGCATCCCTAACCATTCTCATGCAGCGGTTTCTGACAACTCTGAAAGCTGACCAATTGTTAGGCTGTTTGGTCTTCCTGGCCTACTTCGAAAAATAAAGAATTTGGTAGGTGCACTATCCCAGTATCTGCAGATTTCAATAATACTTTGATTTTTCATCCCCCCGTCCATATATTCTCTGAATCCAGAATTGCTTCTGGGTCCCCATAACTGTACATCGCAATTTCAACCAGTATAATACATCAGAAATATCAACACCTTCATTCCTAAACAAAATGTTGATGTTTTTGTATGCAGGCTTTGTTAGGGCTATGACTAAAAAATGAGTCCACAAAGCAGTCTGTTTCAATGAATGGTATTTAGTCCAGAAACATTCTAAACCTCAAGTGGTTTTAAAGCTTATGTCAAAATTAGTTTCTCCTGAGACATGTATCAGAGTATAGATCTCATGGGAGAAAAATTTCATTGAGTCTTTCAGCAGGCTGCATGCCACAAACAACTGATCTGGCAGTTCAGACATGCCTCCTATATAAGATAACCGAACTGCATTGTGCCGTTGAGCAGATAGTATCAGTACATGAAATAGTGAAGACAATGTTTTTTTCTGTCCCTCGGGCCTTTTATTTAGTGGAGCTACAGCTTGTAAAGGTATGTCAGTGTTTGTTCCATTTTGCAATCCATCTGTATTAGGCCCTATTTGCAGGATTGGATGTTGAGTTAGGGCCAATTTGGTAGGTAGGGCTAAAGGATCAGTAGGAGTGTTAGTTATGGTAACAGGAACACCTGTGTTATTTGTTTTTGTTAATTCGGGAAAATCTGTGATGTCGGGCATCTGAATTGGAGATAAGCCCGATATCCGATGGGAACATTTTCTTTAACCGGGAAAGTTTCTAAATTGTACACCAGTTCTGTATTCAGCTGTTTTCTGTGAGTACTCACTGTTGGTTGATCTGAAGTATGGGCAGCATGTTTCTTGTTGGATCCTCCAGCAGACGGTGTTCCTGGAAGCCGTTTCCTTAGCTGAGAAGTTCTGACAGTGTCAGCCGCACTGTCACTTTTGCAGATGCCGAATCTTCTGCTGCAGGGACATCTTCTGAAATAAAAATCGCTGCTCTTCTGTCTCCAATTCTCGTTGCAGTTGTAGAGCTTCTGGGTTATTTTCTACCAGGTCTGTTGCAGTAGGCCCGTTTTCTGCTGCAGAACTACCACTATCACTCTGGTCCATAGTTTCCACAGGTCTCTGATTTACATTTTTCATAGCATGAATTTCTTCATTATTTTGTATTTCAATATTTACTTCCATAGGCTAGTTTCTGTCTTCAGGTTGTTCTGGATTCACAGGTTGAGAAGGAAGGGCATTCTTCCTTGGCTCTGCTACCTCCATCCCTTCTCCTGGGCTGCTGTCTTCCATCTTAGCGGGTTGCCAAGCAGCGAGACCCCCTACAGTCCAGAGTAGGGGACATTTTTATTATGACACAAAAACAGATACAGCAAAAGGAAACAGGCATACATGTAACATACATTAACAATAACATACTACACAAATCAAAGTAATAGCAAAACAGAGAAGACCAAGAAATAGAGTACCACAGCAGTATACAAGAAAAGTAACCACCCATCACATTTCTCCAAAAGAGAAAAGAAAAGAATTCCCCACAGAAATTCTGCTCTTTATACAGCCATGTGCCCCATGACGGTGAGCCGTTAACCAACCCAATCAACTCCCTGCCATAAATGCAGGCTGAGTGTCTCCCCCAGAGTACGTAATTCATATTGATAGAGCTTAACCAATTCCTGCTGTACTTGGCATAACATATCCCAAACGGTCATTTCTTTTTGTTGCAACACTCTAAGATGTTGAGCATGCCAAATCACCCATTTCAAACGTGCAAAAATCACCCAAACCGTACCCTTCTGCCACTTCTTCCATCCCACCCCCAATTGCCCTAATACCAAAACCTCATATGTCATCTGCACAAACAAAGGCTCACCCCATAATGCAGCCAAAGAGGACCAAACGTGTATACAGGCACAATCAAAAAATAAATGTTGCATAGTTTCAACATGACCCATACATGCTTCTACTAAACAGACACAGTCTATTAATGTTTTATGTTTCTGATTCTCTTTAATATTCAAACGTTGATATCCACACAACCAAACCATATCCTGCATCTTTAAAGGAATTCTTGGTTCAATAATGCTGTCCAATAATAGCCGACAATCAAATTGAGCAGGAATATTAAATACCGGATCTTCCAAATAACTATGTGCAAGAATCTTTTTATAAAATTGCTTTCTGTCAGCAGCTACAAACCAATGGAGCACTATTTTCCACAGTCTCACATATTTCAGAGGTCTGTACATAAGCGGGCAAACATTTATCCGAGACATGCCACTTGCCCCTCCTCCATGCTGCCAAAAAAGGAATCTCCCAACATTTCATACTATCAAAACTGAACCCAGTAGTCCCCAACAACAGTTGATGGATATTACTATAAAAAAAATTACTAAAAAGGTATAACAGCGGCTGTTTCATATCTAGCTCACCTTCCTTCCTTTCTCTGTAAGTGTGAACTCGCTTCACAGGATTCAAGCGACTACCCCATAAAAACAAAAAGAAAAGCCCTAATATCTTAGCATGCATAAGAAATGGAACAGGATAAATAGGCGAAACATATAAAAAATAGGTAGAATATATGCTTTCAACAAAAAGACCCTTTTTTTCTTGTCATCTTCCAAGATTTCCAAGAAACAACTTTCCTATGAGCTTAATCATATGCCAAATCCCAATTCATCTGTTCAGCCTGCCTAGTGCCAAACCACAACCCCAACAACTTAAGGTCCCGAAGTTCTATCTGAATAGAAAAATGCTCTGGAACAGAAGTCCCACCCAAAGGTAACAATCCACTTTTGGAGAGATTGAACTTAAGTCCTGTAATAGCATGCATATCTGTCAAAATATCCAGTACTTTCTGCCCTGAGTCAAGATCCCGAACAATAACATTGCAATCATCAGCATAAGCGGATCCCTTAGGATATGTTCTTCCAAGCCTATCACAAACAGGTCATATCTCAGGAGAGGTTTCTATAAGTCGCAACAAAGGGTCAATTGTAAAGACATACAAGAGAGGGCTCAATGGACAACCCTGCCGCACACTATTTCATAACTGAATAGGAAAACCCAAATAACCATTCAACAATGGGATTATTATAGCCCGTTCAAGAGTGGTAGCAGGGAGGAGGCAGGGAACTACTGACCAGTCAGTCTTACCTCAGTAGTGGGCAAGATTATGGAGGCACTCCTTAAAGGAAAACTACATCCAAAACTTGAAAAAATATATGTTGTGCAGAGTGTTTTCATTTGTATGTGAAGTTCTAGTGTTTCCTTCCCTCTGACTGGTATTAGGAGTTTTTCCTAAATTAGCCTGCTAGCTTTAGGGTAGTTTTACGACCCCTGGAGATCTCCATATCAAATAGCTTTATTGCATTTCTTTGTCCTACAATGCACCTTGTTTCATGTGATGATAATGTAGCACAGCCCATAAATCCAGCAGAAAGCATTGCATTACAATCAGTTCACAACAATAGAGATGGCTATATTTTAAAATCTTTAGAATTCAGCTTGGTGATCACTCTCATCCTAAAGGTTTTACTGTCCTGAAAAACTTTGCTGCCAGTAATTTTTGTGCAGCTTGTAAAGCTTCCAAGATATTTAGTTTGTTTGGCATGTGTGTGCTGAATGTTGGGTCTCTCTTACATCACAGTCACATGAGACAAGATGCACTGTGGGAACAAGAAATACAATTAAGCTATCATGTATGAAGATCCCCAGGGGTCGTAAAACTAGCATAAAGCTAGCAGGCTAATTTGGGAAAAACTCCTAATACCAGTCAGAGGGAAGGAAACACTAGAACTTCACATACAAATTAAAACACTCTGCACAACATATATTTTTTCAAGTTTTGGGTGTAGTTTTCCTTTAAGGAAAGGATAGTGCAATACCTGGAATCCATAGGAGCACAGGATCTAAGACAGCATGGACTTACAAAAGGAAGGTCCTGTCAAACTAATCTCATAGATTTCTTTGCCTGGGTAACCAGAGTGGTGGACCAAGGGGGAACAGTTGATGTCACCTACCTTGACTTAAGCAAAGCTTTCAACACTGTTCCACATAGAAGATTGATAAATAAGCGGGGTAGGCTCGGGGTGGGTCAGAAGTTGGTCAACTGGGTGGCAAACTGGTTGACAGGCAGAAAACAGAGAGCGGTGGTAAGTGGTATACAGTCAGAAGAGATGCAAGTCACAAGTGGGGTACCTCAGGGATCAGTCCTGGGGCCAGTCCTCTTTAATATCTTCATTAGTGACATTGCAGATGGACTAGAGGGTAAGGCTTGTCTGTTTGCAGAGGACACCAAGATCTGCAACAGAGTAGACGATCCAGATGGGGTGGGCAGAATGAGAAGAGATCTGGATAAACCAGCAAAATGGTCAGAAGAGTGGCAAGTGGGATTTAATGCAAAGAAGTGCAAGATCATGCACATAGGGAAGAGAAACCCTGAAGCCACCTATAGGCTGGGAGGGGAGTTGCTGGCAGTCATAAAGGAAGAAAGAGACTTGGGCATCATCATCACTGATGACCTGAAATCATCCAAGCAGACCTCTAAAGGGGGAGGCACTGACAAGCAGCAGGAAAATCCCAGCCTCTCCCTACAAAACAGGGTACTAAATGAGAAAAAGACTGAGGTAGAACGGTCAGTGGGGGATGCTGCAACAGAAGGTAAAGCCATCAAAAAATGGAGAGCAATGAGTACTAATGCCCGTAGTCTGGGTAACAAGCTTCCTGAATTAGTGGCTTGATGGAGGAGGAACATCTGGATATCGTGGCAGTCACAGAAACATGGTACACACAAAACCATGACTGGGACATAAACATACCAGGATACACTGTCTACAGGAGGGACAGGGAGGGTAAAAGAGGAGGAGGAGTAGTTCTTTACATAAGGGAAGGAATAAAAGCAACAGAACAAAAGGGTAAACAGGGAGGAGAAGAAGCACTGTGGGTAAATTTGGAGACAGGCAATGGCACCACAATACGCACAGGGGTTGTATACAGATCCCTTCTCAGGGGGAGGAAATGGACAGGGAAATGATAGAAAGTATACTTAGAATGGCAGAAAAAGGGAGATAATGTTGATGGGTGATCTGAATATGCCAGATGTTAACTGGAGTGCAGTTGCAGCTGCCAATTCAAGAGTGCAGTTATTCTAGATGCCCTACAGGGGGCATGCCTTAGACAACTAGTACTGGAGCCCACTCGAGAGGGAGCAATATTAGACTTTATTCTCTCAAATGGAGATGGAGAGAGGATTACAGATGTAGAAGTGGGTAGCCATCTGGGAACTAGCGACCATCGAACAGTATGGTTCACAATAAACACAGCAATAGAGTCAAGCCATACAAAGACAAAAGTACTGGACTTTAGGAGGGCTGACTTTGCCAAAATGGGTGAGTGCCTAAGGAATGCACTAGCAAATGGGCAGGAAGGAGGGTGGAAGAACAATGGGAATAATAAAACTGCCATCACAGAGGTAACGAGCCTTGTGTGAAGCAATAAACAAAACAAGACGATGTAAGAAACCACTATGGTTCTCAAAGGAAGTGGCAGTGAAGGTTCAAGAGAAAAGAAAGCATTCAGGGAAGTACAAGGAATCGCAGAAGGAGCAGAACAGAGAACTGTATCAGTTAAAGCAAAGGAGGCTGGGAAGGCAGTCAGAACAGCAAAGGCCCAAACCGAGGAAAAGATAGCCAACTCAGTTAAGAAGGGGGATAAAACCTTTTATAGGTACATCAGGGAGCGAAGGAAGACCAAGGAGGGATAGTGAGGCTTAATAAAGGGGAGGGAGGGTGGGCAGAGGGAGACTGTGGAAAGGCAGAGATACTAAACAAATATTTTTGCTCAGTATTTACAAAGGAAGAGGGGAGGTACATAAACAAACAGTAGTAACACGCTGGATACAGAAGTTGATACCGCCCATTTACAGAAGAAAGGGTTCTGAAAGAACTCTTAAAACTGAAGGTGGACAAAGCAATGGGGCCTGATGGGATTCATCCCAGAATTCTAAAGAACTATGGGTAGAACTAGTGACACCACTGACTACCCTTTTAACAAATCATGAGAGGATGGGTGGTACCCGAGGACTGGAGGAGGGCAGATGTGATTCCCTTCACAAAAGTGGGAGCAAGGCAGAAGCAGGAAACTATAGACCTGTTAGTTTAACTTCAGTGATAGGGAAAATGATGGAATCACTTCTACAGGAAAGAATTGTCTAGTATCTAGAGGCCAGAGGGGCACAGGACCCTAGGCAGCATGGATTCACAGCAGGAAGGTCATGCCAGACGAATCTGATAGATTTCTTTGACTGGGTGACCAAAGTAGTAGATCAGGGAGGGGCTGTGGACATGGCCTACCTAGACTTTAGCAAGGCATTTGACACAGTCCCACACAAAAGATTAATATACAAGTTAGCCAGCCTGGGAGTGGGTCCCAAGATGACAGCCTGGGTAAAGAATTGGCTGGAGAATAGGACAGAAAGTAATAGTAAATGGAGTCCACTCAGAAGAAAGGAGGGTTACTAGTGGGTACCGTAGGGTTCAGTATTAGGACTGGTCCTCTTCAATGTCTTTATAAGCCTACATTGCAGAAGGACTGGAAGGAAAAGTATGTCTTTGCAGATGACACTAAGATCTGCAACAGAGTTGATGCACAGGGTGGGGTGGAAAGGATGAGAAGGGACTTGGCAAGGTTAGAGAATGGTCAAATGTATGGCAGCTTAGATTCAATGCTAGAAGTGCAAGGTAATGCACATGGAAACAAAAACCAGGGAAGAGTACACAATGGGGGTGAGATACTAACAACAAAAATGGAGAGGGACCTGGGGGTAGTCATATCAGATGACCTAAAGATGGGCAAGCAATGTGAGAGGGCAGCAAGGAGGGCTGGGGGATACTGGGATGCATAGGGAGGGCATCACCAGTAGAAAACAGGAAGTTATTATCCTCTGTACAGACAGCTGGTGAGACCCCATCTGGAGTACTGTGTGCAGTTCTGGAGACCCAATCTCCATGAAGACATAGACAGGATGGAAGCTGTCCAGAGGAGGGCAACTAAATGGTGCAGGGTCTGCACCGGAAGACATATGAAGAGAGACTTAAGGAGCTTAATATGTATAGCCTTGAGGAAAGGAGGGAGAGGGGGGACATGATAGAAACTTTCAAGTACCTCAAGGGAATCAACAAAGTCCAAGAGGGTAGCATCTTTCAAAAAAAGAGGTGTGCAAGAACAAGAGGGCACAATTTGAAGATAGAAGGGGGTGGCTCAGAGGTAATTTAAGGAAGTATTTTTTCACAGAGAGGGTTGTGGATGCATGGAACGGCCTTCCAGAGGAGGTTGTGGAGTCAAAATCAGTGGTGGAATTCAAGCATGCATGGGATAGTCATAAGGCAGTTCTGGGGGGTGGGGGTAGGAAGAAGTAGGCTGCTGGTTAACTAGGATCTGTGGCTTATCCAGTAGGTAGGGAAATGGGCAGACTGGGTGGGCCAAGAGTCCTTATCTGCCATCAAATTCTATGTTTCTATGTTTCTAAAGCAGTAGGTAAGGCTAGGGGGATGTTAGGGTGTATTAGTAGGGGTATCACAAGTCGTAAGAGGGAGGCAATAATCCCTCTTTACAAGACACTGGTTAGGCCCCATCTGGAGTACTGCATGCAGTACTGGAGTTCACACCTTCACAAGGACATTAACCAAATCAAGGCAGTCCAGAGAAGGGCAACCAAAACGGTGCAGGGACTGCATCAGAAGACTTATGAGGACAGATTACCGGAGCTCAATATGTATGCCCTTGAGCACAGGGGGAAGAGAGGTGATATGATCAAAACATTCAAACACCTTAAGGGCATTAACAAGGTAAAAGAGTCTAACATGTTTAAATATAAGAAAAAGAGCAGGACAAGAGGACACAGCATGAGATTAGAGGGAGGCGATTAAGGGGGAATGTGAGGAAATTCTTTTTCACAGAAAGGGTGGTGGATGCATGGAACGGTCTACCTCAGGAAGTGGTGGCTATGAATACAGTGCAGGCTTCAAACAGGCATGGGATAGGCATAAGGAAGCAATACAGATGAGTATGAATAGATAGGCCACTGACAGAGCAAAGGCCGATGGCACATTTATAAGGTAGAAAAAGAAATGGGCAGATTGGATGGGCCTTGCGGTCCTTATCTGCTGTCAACTTCTATGTTTCTATGTTTATGTTAAATGTTGTAAGACTGAGACAAAATCAAGTGACACCCCATACAATAAAAGAGTGTCCCGTAAATGACCATGTTGCACCACATCAAAAGCAGTTTCTTGATCTAAGGACAGTACAAATCCATCTAATTGCATATTCAAACCTTGTTCAACAATCTCTCGAAGGAAAATCAAATTCTGCTGAATTTTCCGCTTTGGTACTGCACGAGTCTAATGTGGTATAATTACATACTTTGCTACTTGTGCCAAACGAGAAGTCAATATTTTTATAAAAAATTTATAATCTGAATTTAACAGACTTAAAGGTCTCCAATTCCGAGGGATTTGTGGGTCACCCTTTTTGTATAAAAATGTCATATTACCATCTTGCATACTGGAGGGTAAACTCCCACCATCCAAGATCTCTTGAAACACAAGCCTTAAGGTAGCAAACAGTTCACTTTGAAAACATTCATAAAATCATTAGAAATCCCATCCAGCCCTGGGGCAGTACGGGCTGATAATCATGCTATCGTCATCTGGACCTCCGCTTCTGTTATTGGTTGCATTAAAGCAGTAATCTCATCAACAGGGATTTTTGGTAATGACTCAAGATTCAGTGGTACAGATTGCTGTGTACTCCTAGGGTTCCGAAAAGTACTACATAAATGTTCTGACATCACCTGATTTATACCAGACTGGAAATCTCGCACTATCCCATCATGACCAACCAAAGACCTCATAGTCAACCTCTGAACACCCTGTAATTCCACTTCATAAGGGATAACCAACTCCTTCCAGCCCTGTGTGACACATTGATGACATTTTGCAGCCTCTCTCTCCCTTCTTTTATGAAAATCACACATCTGGTCCTTGAGTATCTTCAACTGTTCCAGGTTATCATCACCTGCATCCCAAGACTGAGACAAAAGTTTTAAGTATTTTCACCCTTAGATGTAAGTAATGCAAATAAGTAGAGTTAGCAAAAAACCTTGATGCCTTCTTCAAGAAGTCATGTAAATCCCTCTTAGTATCCTCCCACCATGCTCTTCAAGAATCACATAAAAATAAAACATCCTGCCAAACCATCAAAATATCCCTTACCCTTTGCCGAACCTCTTCCTGTTGTTGCAGTCAACTTCCAATAGCTCCTACCAAAAGTAACTTTATGCTCCAAACCAAGTATAGCCTGTACCTGCATATGATCAGAGGTTTCTAAAGGAATAATAGCAACAGCAGTACTAGGTAACCGATCAGAAACAAACCAAAAATCAATGCGAGTAGAAAGCTTTCCTTTAAAAAAGGTGTGAGCAGGTGATTGGCCTACAAGATCTTAAATATCACGTAAGCCAGTAGCAATTAATATTGCACGTATGGCATTTGTATCACAATAAAGTTTTTGTGTCTGACGTCCCCAATCCTGAGGTGACAAGCCACAATTAAATCCCCCCTTCCCCCACAATATCAATTTAAAAGTGGAGAGAAATGGCTCTATGAGACGAAACAAGGCCACCCTTTCAGCCTTAGTTTGTGGTGTATAAATATTAATCAAGCGATATGCCAAGCCACTAATAACCACATCCACAAGCAAAACCCTACCTGGTGAAAGAGCTAATACTTTTAGAATTCGTATAGGCAGATTAAAAAACAAAATACCCACACCTGAGCATGCAATGTCTCCCACAGACCATAAAGAAGGCCCCACCTCCAATCTTTCCTTGCCTGATCTGTTTCAGATATAGTATGCAATCTGGTACCCAGCACAAATACTGTATATAACATTACTTAAAGTTTGATGTATGCTTGAAAAAGTAATGGAGCGCTTCTGGAAATTATGAATGCTATTGACATTTACAGTACAACTAAGCACAGAAGACAGCATGATAAGGGAGAAAAAAATTAGCAGAAAACAAAACCAAAAGTTCCATATCATTTCCTTTTTTTTTTTTACTTTTTGGGCTTAGGTTTTTCAACTAATCCTGGCCCAACAGGAGCCTCGAGCAGTGAAGATGCCACTGAGGAGTTATCAGACTCACCCCCCCCCCCAATCAGGCATTTCCAAAAGAACATCAAAAGGATTCTGTACTACGAGTTCATCTACAATAGGAGTCCTCTTATGTGTTGCCTTAGACCAAATGACCCTCTGAAAGGGCAAGTCTTCCCCACTTAAAGGTGGGGGCATCTCCAAAGCCTTTTTATCCTGAACCAGAACAGAGTCGGGACAATAGTTCTTCCTGCAAAAATGTTTTATCCAAATCATGACCAGAAGAGGAATGTCCCATATCCTGAAGGACTTCAGTCTCTACTGGATCCTGGGAACCATCCGGAATGTGCATAGAAAGATTCTGAACAGCTTCTAAAACTTCTTCCGTTACCACAACAGAAGTAGATTGTGGATCCGAAGAGGGGTCTGCAGCAGGGACCAGACTTGTGCCATCCAAACTGGCCATCAGATTACTGGCCTTCATTTTTTCCTTTTGCGCCGTGGAAACGCAGACATCATGTTCAGTTCTAATAGAATGATCCACATTATTATGAGAGGCCCAGGAACAGTTCTGAAAATTATGACCTCTCTCATCACAGAGATTACATTTTAGGGGTTGCCTGCAGTGAGCACCAATGTGTCCAAGATCTCCACAAAGGCCACATTTCTGTTTTTCACAGACATTACTCAAATACCAGAGGTCCCCACATTTATAACAGGCCCTAGGCTGACCTGGGAAAAAATTACTCCCCGGTCCCTCCTCAAAAAGAAACAATTAGGTAAATGCTGTATATTACCCTGGTCTTGTTTAAGAGTGACCTTATACTTCCAACCCCCAGTCCATAAATGTTCCTCATCTAAAATAGGGTCAGGATAACCAGTTACTGTACAGTGCTGTTTTAACCAATATGTGATAGCCACATTCACGCCTTCATTACGAAAGAGGAAAGTGATTGTTTTGGACTGAGGTTTAGAAAAGGGTATAGCAAGAAATGGGCGCCACACAGGCTCTGACTTAAGCAAATTATATTGTTTCCAGAACCACTCAAGTCCATTAGGATGCTTAAAATGGATATCGTAGATTGTGTCCCCAGGCATATGAATGAGAGCATAAATCTCATAAGCATAAAATTTCATGCTATTTTTAAGTAAAGCCCTCCCTACAAATAACCTATCCGGAGCATCTGAAGCATTACCCTTGAATTTCAAGCGAACCGCATTTCGTCTCATAGCTGGTTCAGAAAAATTCCGAACAGAGGGAAAGAGTTTATCCCATACCCCAGAATGCCATACATTAGGGACTACTGATGACAGCTCAGAAGAATTTCCAGGAAATTCCAAATCTTTAGACACAGTAGAATCAAATTATACTGGCTGCCTAACAGGAGTCTGTACTTGGGGGGGGGGGGCAATGGATCAGGGGTTGGGGAGAAGTATCAGGGTGTAAAGCACAGATTGTATCCTCTCCTTCCAATTGTCTAATTTCAGACAAAAGGTCCCTTTGCCTAATGTTGGTAGGTGCCTCTTGTATAAATCGTTTCTGACCTGGGGTGATCTGAGAAGGGGAAACCTCAACACTCATACCAGAAACCATAACTGAGGGCTCAGGATTAGCACTAACTACTGAAAAATCAATGTTATTGGCATCCCAGCCTGAACCATCCAGCTTTTGCACCCAACCCGCTGCCTCCAAAGTTTTCCCTATCCAGGCCGCCGGAGGCGTTGTAGGATGGGGCCCTTGTACAGCAACAGAGGAGTATAGGCTACTTCTGCTCCTTCAATCTGTCTGTGCACCGCATGCAATGTTAGGTCTGTAGCAAAACCAGTCACTAGGGGATCTCCTGAAGAATTACCCACCTACAAAGGAGTAGCAGCAGAGGCAGTCTTAAGGAGGGGCCCTTCATGGTTAGCAGCAATGGCAGATTCAGGGAGAGGGTAACATCGAGGCGTATCCAAAGGTGAACCATCTACGAGGGGAACAGGCTCATCTTGCGATTGCTGTCCCTCAGTCCCAGCAAAAACATTCATATCAGTCGCACAGTCTAATACCTTACTTTGCAAAGAAAGAACCACAGGATCCGTTATCACATCAGGAGGATGCCCGACTGCAACAGCAGGCGTTGGAACTGAATCCATATCCACAGGCGCCACCTCAAAAGCAGCACGGCTACAAACATTCGATGCCGAGCCAGGCTCGGTGTGCTCACCCAACAAAGTTTCCAGGGCCCATCTCTGGGCAGCAAACTTATGTTCCTTGGTAGCAGTCAGCAGACGGATATCCTCCTCCAATGCTGCTACCTGGTCACCACTCACAGCCGCATAGGAAAGATCCAACTCAGGTAAGGTAGATATATCCAGGAATTCAACAGCAGAATCCACCTGACAAGAGTCGGAGACCATGGAATAGGTCTGTTCCCCAGTCCCTTGCATGTCCGTCCTCCAAGAAGTCACAGGCAAACTGGCCATAGCAGCACCAGTCACAGCGCCATCTGCCTCAGAGTAGGGGAATTTTTTATTAGAAAACAATATAAGAAAAACAAAACCAGGGCAATTCACAACACTATGAACAAAATACTCAGTACACAGGAAACAGAAAAAGAAAATCACAACAACCATTGTACTTATGAAAAGGAAAAGATGTGTACTAAAAAAAATTGTTCACCATATATGGAAACACCCCCCTTCCCCCACATATTTGACTTTGGAAAGAAAGAAAAAGAAATCCAGACAATATAAAATCCACACTCAGGTAACCCCTTCAAACAAAATGATCGGTAAAGCTCTCCACCAAAATGCCACTAAAGGCGCAAGAAGAGTTTTCTTTTCTAAACAATAAATTCTAGAGATTTAAATTCTGATATGTTCTTGAAGTGCATGCAAAGCAATCGATTTCTGTTGTAACACAAATAAACATCTGTTATGCCAGATGCACCATTTGCAGACTGCAAACAGCACCCGTAGGTCCAAAGTCCCCATAAACCAATTCAGCATACGTCAAACTGGAGAATACAGGTAAGCCCCATGAGTGACTCAATGCAGACCATAAAGGGGCAATATATGGGTATTCAAAAAAGAGGTGTTGCATAGATTCTAGTTTACAAACACAGGTATCCCGAATACAGTAACGTTCAGACAATTGTTTATGTTTCTGATTTACTTTGACGTTCAATTTATCGTGACAACATAACCATAAAATATCCCACATCTTTGCTGGAATTCTGCTATCTAATAATTGTTTAACCAAACACTGTGAATCACCAGGTACTGTAAAACAAGGTGGTACTAAGAACATGGTGTGCAGAATGGAGAAGTATAAATGTTTCCTATTTCGCAACAATTCCACATCGGGGGACACTTTCCAAAGTTTAAGTTTCTTAAACACTTCAACCAGGTATACAGAGGAACCTAATGGAATCCTTGTAAAGGGTTTCCACGCAGGAGCCTGCCATTTTTCCAAAAAATATTGTGAACGGAAGCCAGGCTAAGGGCCCAACACTCTGTCCTGTTGTCCAAACAAGGAAAAAGGTTAGCATGCACAAAGATAGAAAAATAAAAAGCACCGGGTTTATCATCTGCAAACCCCTTTGTTTTATAATAATAAGTGACTGATCTCTTAATAGGGTTCAGTCTACTACCCCAAAGTAGTTGAAAAAATAAATTATACAGCCGGGCCTCGAGAAAAAAAGGAAGATGAAAAACATAACTAACAAGCAAACAAAGAGGCAAGATACAAGTTTTAAGTAAAAAACTCAGTTTCCTCCGGGTCATAGGGAATCGCTTCCACCGAACAATTTTAGATTCTGCAACCTCCACAGCCGAACACCAATTATGTGCCGTTGCATCAGTTGGACCAAAAACAATTCCCAAAATGCAAATCTTCTGAAAATGAACAGCAATCCCCCCAATCGTAGCCAATCTATCCAGCAAAGGAATGTGCACAGCACATCCCACACTTTTTTGGGTATTTAAAGTGGAACCAGAAATCGGGGAAAAGGAATGAACAATCTCAATAGCCTGTTCCCCAGAAGCGGGATCAGCTACCAAAATGCAAACATCATCCGCGTAAGCCAAAACACATGGAAAAACAAGGTCAGGAGCCATGGAAATAGGACGAATATCAGCCCTCCCTCCTAACATCCGAAGAAGTGGATCAATGGAAAAGACGTATAACAGGGGACTTAGAGGACAGCCTTGCCTGACCCCTCTCTTAATAAGGATACGGGAACCTCTTAAGCCATTAACCAATAGCGTGGTGTAAGCTGATATATACAAAACTTTAATCCAGCTCTGCAAAACCACAGGGACCCCGTATTTTTGCAACACAGAAAATAAATACTCATGTGGCACTCGGTCGAATGCCTTAGTTTGGTCTAAACTGAAAACATAACCTTGAGTGGTAGTACCATCAAAAACCTCTCAAAATTTTCAGGTTGGAGATCATAGAACGACCGGGATTGCACAAGTTTATGGGAGAATTACCTGAGTCAAGCACTTGAGCTTAGCCTATTAGAGACTATTTTGCACAAAATCTTCCAATCCAATTCAATAAACTAATCGGTCGCCAATTATCCAGTTTAGTTTTATCTTGTGCTTGTTTATACAAAAAATAAGATAACTATCCGAAAAAGCTATGGAATAGGCAATAAGCCGTGTAAAATAGTATTATAAACTTGAGTTAAGTATGGTAGCAATAAGGACTTAGTTTTCTTATAAAATTCATTTGTAATCCCATCAGGTCCAGGGGTAACTGTATTTTCAGAGAACAGATAACTGACTCAACTTCTGCACAGGTAACCTGCTGATTCAATGGTAGAATACTCTCTGGGGAGAGAAGAGGAATGTCAAAGGAATCCAGAAAACTTTCCCAGGAAGGTGAATCATAAGCCCGCCCATATAATGAGTTAGTATGAAAAGAAACTTCCTCTAAAATATTATGGTTGTCAGTTAACAGGATACCATAATGTGAAACCAAAGTAGACATATATTTAGATGCCACCTGTTGGTGGCTACTATCATATGGATTAATAATTTTAGCAGAACCCTTCCGGCCATATTTCTGTTCCAGGAAAAGTGATGTCGATCTCTGATACTGAGAGGCCTGCATCTCTGCTTTAACCTGTTTGATTTGGTCTGAGTAGTCTAAACCCCATTCAGATTGCCACGATAGCAGTCTTTGTAGGTGGCGCCGATAATTAAGATACTGAAAATATCGATCAGAAGATACTTTTTTAGAGTAATGTTTACAAAATTTCGTAATTTCAACTTTAGTATCTCGCCACCAAAAAGCCGGATTGCCATACAAGGCAAAAACAGAGATCTTATCCTGCAGAAGCCTAAACAGGCCTTGCCACCCACCATCATCAGTCAACACAGAAATATTCATTTTCCAAAGGTATGAGTTACAGGTTTACTAAGGGAAAACCAGTATGTAACAGTAATAAACAGTGATCTGAAAATTCACACGGTACCACGAATACGTACATTATTTAACCAGTGGGAGATAAAAATAATCAATCCGAGTGGAAGATCTGCCTCGATGGAAAGTGTGTTCGGAGGGCAACCCCATAAGAAGCCCCATCACGCAAATCAGCAGTAACGTATAAAGTGTTAAGAAAATTGGAATCTGAATATAATTTCTGAGTAAGGCCAGTTTTATCGGATAATGACAATATACAGTTAAAATCTCCAAAAATCACAGATTTGGAAGTATGAAGAAACGGCTGTATCTGTTTCAGCGTGGAACCCTCTGGGTCTTAACTTGAGGGTTATAAATATTAATAAGTCTCCATTCTTGTCGGTGGAAAACAATATCCAGAATCAAGACTCGCCCTTGAATTAAATCAAGTAACCTAGTGACCTGAATGTCAACCCCTGAACCAATATCCCTACTCCAGAACACAACTCTTCAGCAAGAGACCAAAAGGACAGACCATTTCTCCAATCCCTAGAGGCTTTCCTAATCTCCTGTAAAGAATGGAGCCTAGTATCTTATAAAAAATAATGTGCAAGGGTAAAGACATAAGAAAGGAAAAACAGCCCAAGGTCGCTTATCATTCTTAAGACTATTCACATTTAAGCTCCCAAAAGAGATAAGTCCCCATCGTGGTGAAAGAGCTTGAGATCAAGATTTTTCTACCACATCCTTACCGAGATTTAATCTTACATCTTTCTTTTACTCAATTGAACTTCCCCAAAACTTGCTCAGAGTCAGTGAACTGCTCAACCTGACACGATGCAATAGAGGAGGCATCAGAATCCTCCTCAGCATCCACAGTTTGCGTTCGGCAGAAAAAATCGCAAACCGGCAGTTTGGAAACCATCAAGTCAGAGGGGAACCACAGTAGACAAAGGCACTCCTTTCATAAGAGCTCCTTGTCAATCTCCTGTTTCCCACTGGGACCCAGTCAGAATCCCAGGGGTGGCATATTGTCTTTCCGAGAAGGGAGCTCAACAGCACCAGAGGTGGAAGCCTGAACTTCCTCCACAAGGGGGACAAAGCCTGGGGCAGAGGACAAGGGTCCTCCGGCTTTAAGGGTGTACTGGAGGACGGCACATTAAGAGGAGGAGGTTCCAACCCAGTATTCCCAAGGGAGGAGGGAGAATCAACAGGGGGTAGGGGCATCCCTGCAGTATCAAAAGGTCGAAACTGGGGCCTTGCCTGAGCCGACTTCTGAGCTTGAGAAACTGTCTCATGCTGGGAATCAGGGGGCCGGTCAGGGTTATTGTGAGAGGCCCACAGACAATCTTTAAAAGTGTGAGAAGTTTCCTCACACAAATTACAGTATTCAGGGCGCGGGTGATTGATACTGACATGTCCAGAACCAAGACATGTAGAACATTTCAGTTGATCGCAGGCACTACTGAGATGTGTCTGGGCACCACACCTGAAACAAGATTTCGGCTGCCCTGGATAGAAAACAAAACCACGATCCCAACCCAAGTAAAAACAACTGGGCAAGTGTTGAATAGACCCATTAAGGATAGGCAATTTAACCTGTAGTTTCCACCCCCCTGTCCAGAAACATTCTGAATCAAGAATCGGATCGGGTGAACCTAGAACAGAACATTTAGAGGACAACCATCGTATGATATCTTCTATAGCCACCCCCTCATTTTTAAACAAAACCATAATAGATTTTATAGTAGGCTTAGTAAGGGGAATAGCATAAAAAGGGGCCCATAGAGGGGTATGTCGAACAGCATGATATCTGCTCCAAAAAGCATCCAACCCAGAAGCATTCTTAAAACTGACATCAAAGTAATTATCACCAGATGTATGTATTAAAGCATAAATGTCAGAGGGGGAGAAATGGAGACTTGATTTGAGTAAGGTTTTCCCTACATAAAGACGATCGGGGAAGACGTCCAGGCCACCCCTATAACGGAGGCGAACAGCATTGCGCCGCTTAGCCTGTTCAGGAGGAGAATGAAATAAACCAGCAAAAGTTTTAGTCCAGGAAGGCCCCAAAGCCGGGCCAAAGTCCTTAGGAGCCGAACTCCTATCACTCTTCAGTTCAGGGGCAGGAGAAGGGTCAGGTAGGGAAGTAGAAATGGGCAATGAAAGAGAGCACACTCCAGTCTCTACTAGGTCAACCTGAGAAGAAGCAGGAGGCATAGGAACAACAGCAGCAGGCAGGGTGGAGGAAGGCAATACAGCTCCGCCAGTGAGCGAGTCAGAGGCTTGAAATAATCCCGGTGTAGAGGCCTGTCCTTTTTCCGCCTGCCAGGATGGTGATTGTGATAAAGTAAACCCCGAAGGTACCTCAAGTAGGTCCGAGATATCCAATAGATCTCCCCTGGGAGCAGGGCCAGGCCGAGCCAGAGAAGTCCAAGAGTCATCTAAAGGGAATTTTTCCCAACCTGCACCCAGAAGCGCTTCTGCAATAGTGAGTCCAGAAGCCGATAGCTGGGAATCAAACCCACCACCAACTGGGCTAGAGACAAACAAGCCTGGTACACCAGGCTGGCGTTCCCCCACAATATCAGAAAAAACATCCTCACAAAGTACAGTACCTTTCCGACAGTCAGACCCTCCTGGGAGAACTGGAGCAGGCAATCCAACACTGGGTACTAGGGGGCTGCAATGCTTCATTCTGACCCCATCCAATTCCCGAGGTGCACAATTCAAGCAAGGAGGCAGTGTGGGGGAGCCTAGAGGAGACTTCAGGCACTTGCAGACCCGCAATTCGCTGCCAGTCTCCCCGACTCCCGGCACACAATCATCACCACAACGAGATACTGCCATCATTTCCTGGTTCCCGCTGGCTCCGTGAGAGCACTCAGCGCCTTTTGCGCGCCGAGTGACTGATCTCATCACGAAGAGCCGACCAGGAGAAGCCCAGCAACACACCACCGAGGGAGGAGAAACTGCACCGGGAACAAACAGCAGTAGGAGAAAAGACAAAGCTCGCCTTAGAATCCTTAGGTAAGTCCAAACCAGGCACAACCACTTTCGGAGAAAAAGAGTCTGTATGCATACCAACATCAGTCAGGCAGCGGGAGGTCACATCCGTTAGGCAGTGGGAATCCGCCTCTGGTAATCCATGAAGTACAACGGGCACGTGTCTCCTGAAGCTCAGAGATAGGGAGGGAGACCAACTCCCCTATCTCCCGCATGTCCTCTTGCTCCGTCTCGGAGCCCCAAGTGGCCATCGCGACAGCCATTCCCACACAGGGCACAGCGCAACCGCAACGGAGTAGAGGAATTTCCCCGGTGCCCTGGTCAAATTTCTCCCCATTCACTAAAAAAATAACACCAACAGCTTAATCTGGTTCAAGGTCAGTTGGTATTCATCTGTATCTCCCTTCCCCGGGTCATGCCTGAAAATAGGCAGAATTTGTCTAGTGCACTTACCCAGTCAACAAAAATAAATAAATAAAATGATGTTGTGCAGCAATGTTATAAAACTCTAAATGCTGTAAGTGAAGTTTGCCTGTTTGAAGGGAATTTTACTTGCACCATATGCTATTGTTTGTATATGTTTGAAACTTGCTTCCCTATTTATGTGACCAGGTTTCTGAAAGCTAATGGTACGCACTGAAAAAGCCATATGGCTCAACGGGGATTGTTCATGTTCGTGCTTGAATAAGAAACAAGCATTTGTCAGTGTTGAATGTTTCCTTGCATGGTTTATGTGGCAGGGGTGTATTGTGTTAGTTGAACTCTTGTTGGGAGGAAAAGCTTGCCTGAACGATGTTTTGACAAGCTCCCAGCATTGACAGCATTTGAATACAGAAGCTCGGGTAATAAGAAGGCTATGTTGAAAATGTGGGGTGGAAATATTTAAAATTTCCACAGTTACGAGCATGGGTACCGTAATTGCAATGAATGGGCATAAGTTTGTAATTTTTCGTATTTTGACCCTAAACATTGAACATAGTCTTCTTATCGCCCCACCTCATGAACCCCGTAGGTGAACATTTTCAAATCCATGTGAAAGCAGCATTTCGCACCACAGGTGCGAAAACACATTTTGGTCAGGATGTGAAAAATTACAGCTGTACTGTTCATGAGGTGGTGTGATAAAATGGCTATGCTGAAAATTTGGAGTGAAAATATTGAAAATGACAAAAGTTACATGCAGCCGTAGAAAATATTTAACTAGGCTATTTTTTGGAGTTTTTTCACCAAATTTTCAACATGGCTTGTTTGGTTCCCTACCTCATAAAGAGTGCCTCTGTCATTTTGTTCATTGGTCCTGAAAGTTGATTTCACACAGTGACTGTGCTATTCTGCGCCACAGGTGCAAAAACACATTTTGGGCAGGATGTGAAAAATGACAGCTGTACTGTTCATGAGGGGGTGTGCAAAAATGGCAATGTTGAAAATCTGGAGTGACAATATTGAAAATTGGCGAAGTTACGAGCGTGCAAAGAAACTGTGCAATGCATGCTCATAACACAGTCATTTTGGGGATATTTTGCACCAGTTTTTCAACATGGGCTTTTTGGGACGTCTCCTCATGAGCACTGTCATTTTATTAATCAGTCCCAAAAGGTGATTCCGTGCAATGACCGCAAAATCACCTTTCAGGATCGAGTAATGAAATGACAGTGCCAGTGTTCATGAGGTGGGGTCCCAAGTGCTGCATGTTGAAAATTTGGGGTCCAAATTTCTAAAAATGGCTGAGATATCAACATAAGTTGAAAACCCCATTGACAGTCATTATACAGGCTTACCTTGATTCTTCAGTTTGCCATTTGGCTTTGAAGAGTGCAGGCGTGTCCCAGTCCAGAGAAGGTTGCAGCTGGTAGCCTCCAGAGGTAAGTATGGGGTAAGGTGGGATAAGGGGAGATGGGAGCACAGAGGGAGGAGGATGGGGAAGATGACGAGGGACTATTTTCATTTTTACAGGCTTAAGAAAAAGACATCGGGGGACAGTTTTATTTTTTTTTTTATAGGGCATAAAAGATGTTTATTTTGGGACACTGGGAGTGGGCTCCTCAGTGTCAGGGGTAGATAATGCTGACATGGGGATTGGTCACCCCAATATCGGCATGGGGTGGGGAACAGAGGGAGTGAGGTGGACTGAACACAGAGGGAGGGAGGGAGCGGGAGGGGTTATTTTGCTTACCAGGATGGGGAACAGAGAGAGCAGGGTGGAGAGCACAGAGAGGGAGTGAGCGGGAGAGGTTATCATTCTGCCAGGACATGAACAGAGGGAGTGGGGCAGACTACAAGCAGAGGGAGGGAGCGGGAGGGGTTATTGTGCTGCCGAGACTGGGAATAAAGGGTTGGGCTGACAGCACTATGCAAATGACAGAAATGAAGCACTCTCACTGGAGCACTTCATTTCTTTCAACTAGAGAACGGCTTTCAGCTGTGAAATTCAGTCTAGTGTCACAGTCTGGTTGCATTCTTATTGGTCTGTGAGGGACAAGCCCACTGTAGATTGCCTGCATTGGACTTGTCCAAGACACACCACTCAAATGTTGTTGTGCTGCAAGATGTTTCTCGCGCACGTACAAGGAAACATAATAAAATGGACTTCAGAATTCTTTGGAATCCTAGCAACTTCACTGCTATAAACACTTCCACTGACCACACATTAATTCCCAGTAAATGCATGGATTGTCACCAACATAACATAGCCTACCTAGCAACAGTCTAACTACAAAAAAATAAAGACTTTTTCCAGTTTTAAAACCACAGTACCCCACTTCAGGACGTGCATTTCTTGAGAAATAATGCATCTTCTGGTAGGGGGTGATTAGATTCTGTGGAATCTGTTCCTTTGTTATTAAATCAGATTTTGGGGGAATTTCAGATTGCAAATCCAGTTTTGTTCCAAATCTGATTAAGGCAATTACAAATTGAATTGCAGGTGGAATCTGAAGTTCCGACTCTGCATTCAACAGTGTGTCTATCTAAAGGAACATAAAAAAGTCCTCACCCACCCTTGCCTCTGTCCCAGTCCCACTTACCTTAATTCACAGCTATGCTGGGGCCCCTGCTAGAGGCTCAGGTGGTTGTGGTGGTCCAAACTCTGGTGTCATCTTAACTACTACAGTTGAGTGGCATGCTCTGCCTGCTATGTCCACACCATCTCCGCACACAGGTATTCTTGTTTCCCTGACAGCCTTCTTTGTCTCTTGGACCTGACTGCTACCTGCTAGTATACCCCTTCATACCCTGGCTCAAACAGCTCCTGACTCCAGTCTAGTAATACTACCCTCTGTTTGGTATCTTGCCACCAGCTTCCATTCTGATGCCTGACAAGTCCCCGACCCTCACCCGATGGCATTTTGATATTAGCTAATGTAAGTAGCTGTAGCTACCACACACTTAATTCTACAGTGGTGCCAGTCAGAATGCAATGCAGTAATGCTGCAGTATATCACAAAGTGCTGCAGTATGCTACAGGAACAATGTATTTCAATGGCAATTAAGCCCTTTTCTACTGCAGTATTTTGTGACGTCATTTACTGCAAGTTACTGCGTTGCATCATGGCTCTCTCTGCTGTAGTTCACTGCTTGCAGCAGCCAGCAACCATCTGGTAAAATGCAGCACTGAGTTCTGTCCTATTAGAACCCCAGTTCATTCTTGGTTCTCCTCCCTGCTTGGCTCCAGCATGCCCATACCACCTCCCAGAAGCCCCTGGCTGTGACTGAGTGACCTGGGAGGTGGCAGACCAAAATAAAACCCTGGGGTTTAGCAGCCAATACAAAACCATACTGATCTGGTAGTGGCTGCTATCCCCAGGGCATGTTTTGGTTGGCTAACTCATGATTCACTCAGGCACAACTAGAGGTTTCTGGGAGGGGGGTTGGGCTGGTGCCAGGCAGGGAGGAGAACAGAGAAAGACTGGAGGTCCTGAATGGACAAAGTGTTGCAATTTACCAGACAGTTGCTGGCAGGATGGGAGCCAGTGTCAGGACACTAGATGGAGGGAGTTGAGTCGGTACTGACTGTTAGGGGGCAAATGTATGAGGATGCCACCAGTTGAATAACAGGTTAAGTACCATTCTTGCCCATGATTCCTTTTGCCTGGGGATCAGAGAAGGCTGTCGTGAGTCAAACTCTTGTGATTGGACAGCAGTACAGATGACCACCGACTTACGCCTGAAGCAATAAGGTAAGGGGTGGGGAGGGAGAGGGCTTTTTTCTACTGTACTGAATGGGGTGGAGGGTTTAGGATGTGGAATCGGAACAGGATTCTGATTCCAGTTCTGCATCCATTAAGGAATTTCCAGAAATGGGAATTCAGTTTTTTGGATTTAATACCAACATTCTGAATTCTGTAAGACAATTCGGAATCCAAAGAATCCAATTCTGATTCACTGATTCCAATGTCCCTACTTCCTGGGGACATTGAAAGGAACTAGACCATTTGTCTTGTGCTGTCCAGTTCACCCATGGCATGCAACATTTCTCTAGAAATGCAGACCTTCTTGCGGGTTTCTGCTTACTTATAATACTGCACCATTATGTTAATAACACAGGGCTTTCTGTCCATCACATCTTTGAGTGGGTGGGGTACTGATTCCCTCTCAAGTCCTGAGGCTCAGTACAATCATCAAAACCATAGAGCTGCAAAACTGGAAGAAGCTGACATAACCAGTCAACAACAATGTGTGTAATAAAACACCTCCCAATCTGAAATGTTGGCATTCAGTATTCTCCCTAACATTGCCTTCCAACATATTTCTTTATGCTGCAATTATGGGCGCATGGCTGATTTCCCATTGTTAATGATTGCTAGCACTCTTTTACACATGAGCACAATCGTTCGATGTTCTTACATGTTAAGCAGTATAGAAATGTTTGTAATGTCTGATCTATCTTCGGTCATCTTCCACACATCTCCACCTGCACTACCCTCTGTTTTAAAATGCTCTTTAGACTGTCAGGGCTAACCATAGGCACCCTTGGTCCCAGCTGTTGCCCGGGGCCCCCTACTTATTGGGGCCCCCAGACAGAAACCGTCTGGGTCATTAATCTTTCAGAGTTCATATTTCTTTTAATGTATTCATTTTATTCCCCCATGTACTGTTGAAAGATCGTACAAGGGACATCAATGGGGTGGGCAGAACCTTCCAACTATATATTATAATGCCATAAGAATAAACACTAAGGTACACCCACGGGCCATCACGCCCAACCTTGCTGGAGACCCCAGAAATATAATCCCAGCTCTGCAGACTGGGACCCTTCACCATCCCATACTCAGCAGTGCCTTTGAGAGATTAGTACTGTAGGTGCAACAGGAAAACATAACAGGAGTTTAAACTAGACATGACAAAGTAGATTCAATCTCACCATGCCAAACACATATAAATGAGTGCAGTTAAGCACAATGAATCTTCTATACACAGGTCTAAAGTTTATTTCATAAACACACACACACACACACACACATGCTGTGGAGACATCTAATCTAGTTTGACACCTGCAGTACAGGAAGAATGAGAGGGACGTGTGTACTGGATAAAACCGCTCCCGGAACTAGCTGTGGCTGGCATTTTACATCCAGTTCTGTAGTACTGGAGCACACAGCATTCATTCCTGTCCCACTGGTGATGCCTTTCATCAGGACTGCACTGAATGAACCACAAGGGCACAGTGCGGAGCACAACTCCCTCCTCCTCCCTTCCCCCACGCTACTAATGCCTTCAGCTCAGGGCTACATTACCTGACAAGTAAGCGAAGAACAAGGACCGGGGACAGAGAGCTGGCGAGTGGCAGAAGCTGCCAATACAGAAAGCTACTGTACATGGCAGATAATGTGGAAGCCTCTGTGTGTGGGGGGGCAGAGTGAGGAGCAAGGACCGGAGACAGAGAGCGCGGCAGGCAACGGGGAGTGGAGGGTGTGGGGCATACAGCACACAGTGGGAGGGAGCGGGAGGGTTTCATTAGATGCCAAGGCTCTGACAGGAATGGAGGGAGCAGGGTGGACAGCATGCAGTGGGAGGGAGTGGGAGGGTTTCATTAGATGCTGGGGCTCAGATGGGAATGGAGGGAGTGGGGTGGACAGCATGCAGTGGGAGGGAGTGGGAGGGTTTCATTACATGCCGTAGGGTGAGGACAGACAGTACTATGCAAATGTAAGAAATGAAGCGCTGTAGTTGGTGCGCTTCATTTCTTTCAAGTAGTGAACGGCTTCCAGCTGTGAAACTCAGACTATTGTCACTTCTTATTGGTCTGTGAGGGACGAGCCCACTGTATAGTGCTCTGCATTGGACTTGTCTCTGACACACCTCTGAAAGTCGTTCTACTGCAAGATGTTTCTTGCGCACGTGTAAGTAAACATAAAAATGACTAGCTGTAAGTTTTACATAGAAATATAGATTGTGCCTGCAGAAAAAGACCCAGAGGGATATCTAGTCTGCCCATTTCCCTGCCTAGCTCAATGCTCAGCCTAACGCCAGACTGGATTAAGAGATATGATGGCAACAGTGACTGATCACCACTCCCTTCCCAGGTATGCCTTCCCTTCTGCTACCTGTGGGTCCCACTATTCCCAGCATAACTGGAGGACTAAGGACCCTCTTGGCGATTAAGCATACTGCTATACTACAGTCCAAGTTGCTTTCATAGTGTGGTGCACAGTTCTACTTACAGAGCACCAGCTGTACAGTGACCTGAAACCAATTATCAGGAAAAGAAGTTTGGACAGAGGCGCTCTTTCATAAACAACCACAAATACTTAGGGGTTGTGGGGGCAAAAAACAGGTAAAAAAATAAATAAATTGGGTAGTGTTCGGCTGAGACCCCCCTTCTCTTAGTTAACAGCTTTTTTTCAGGTTATTTTTTTCAGCATTTAAGAGTTAAGATGCGGGCTCTGCCCCCTACATCCCAGTTTAGTAAGCAGTATTAGTGTAGGTAGTAGTAGTAGTAGCACTAGTGCATCTGCATAGCAGGGCTACACTACTGTCATATTTATGAAGGATTTACATAAGGGTCCTTAGTGCTCCACTAACACCCCATTCCCTTACAGTTGAACTGTCTTACCCAAGTTTAAATTCTGCCATAGTCCTGGCTTCAGTCACTTCTCTGGGCTGTCTACTCCATTTGTTCAGATCACCTACTCCTTGAAGAACTTACTCATGTCTCTCGAGAATCCTGTCCTCCCCCCTCACACATGGTCAATACTAACTTTACTTTTCTCCCATTGTACCTCCCACAGCCACCCACGCACCCTTACTAGATGTCACTCAAACACCTATAGGTGGCTTCAACTCTTCGGACACTATCTGACTATTGCCCTTCTGCTCCTCTCAGCTGGGGACATACATCCTAACCCAGGCCCCCACCACTCCCCTACCCTGCTAACTATGCCTGGACCCTCTCCTAACCCTTCCATCTCCTCAATTCCCAGTGGCCCCTCCCTCCTCCGTGGCCTGTGCCTCCTGCACCTAAACATAAAAAGCCTCGCCCCCAAAATCAACTCCCTCCAGGTGCTAGCCACTCACTATGCCCCTGACATCATCATCCTGTCTGAGACATGGCTAAATAAAAATACCTCTGAGTCCTCTGTCTCTATCCCAGGTTATACCATGACCCGCCAAGACAGGGCTAGCAGAGGCGGTGGCATTGCCATATATATAAATGCCAACCTGCACTTCTCTGTAGTTTTATCAAAGTCCGTACCACAAGCCCATGAACTTATAATGGTTCAACTGGAATTACCCCTCTCACTTCCTATTTTCATAGCTGGTGTATACTGTCAGCCGGGCACTCCAGTATCAATTGTCACTGACCTACTCGCACAAATCTCCTTTCTATCATCGAAGGGAGAATTATACATCATGGGGGATTTTAACCACAACTGGTTATCTCATTCTCTCAGCAAAACCAGAACGGACATTTCTGCCCTGAACCTGTCTCAATCCATCACTGAGCCTACCCGATTAAACCCCAAATCTACGAACCACACCATCATTGACTGGGCACTCACCTCCCACCCCCACCGGGTTATCCAAGCTGGTCTGCTCCCTGACTCTCTGAGTGACCACCACATTATCTACCTTATCAGGAAAATTCACCACCCCAAATCTGCCCCAAGTACATATTCCAATGGTCCTATAAATCCCTCAACCTAGCCACTATGCACGAAGACCTAGCTCGCGCTAACTGGTCCTCACCCACACCTGCCCCCTCCATTGATGACGCACTAGCTCACTTCCAAGACACGTTCATCACTGTCTGGAACAGGCACGCCCCACTACGTCACTCCAGGGTTCGCGGTAACCACTTGCCTTGGATCACTAAAGAACTCATAGCCTGCCAAAACACTCGAGACAAAGCCTGGCAAGTGCATAAAATTTCACACCTCCCACAGGACTACACAAAATACCGTGTGCTACGTAAGAAGTGTACCACAGCAACTAGGCTTGCTAAAGCCGAATACTTCAACTCCTCCCTCCAGACTAACTTAAATAGCCCATCCAAATTCTGGAAGGTAATCCACTCTCTCTTCCCACCCGGTGGCAAATCCCTCACTGCACCTAACTGTAAACAACTCACTCATCTCTGACCTAGGGGCAGTGGCTGCTGAATTCAACACATACTTTACCTCTTGTGCCTCGACTCTCCTCTCCTTCTTGCCCCCTACTACTCCTCCAGACACTATAGCAGACACTACCTCAAA
Organism: Neoceratodus forsteri; assembly: GCA_016271365.2. Taxonomy (NCBI): domain Eukaryota; kingdom Metazoa; phylum Chordata; order Ceratodontiformes; family Ceratodontidae; genus Neoceratodus; species Neoceratodus forsteri. Next base: position 549,949,564 of record CM057458.1, read on the forward strand.
CTCGTTTAGGCCTTGCACCTTCTCCTTTCAACCTATTACACATTCAGAAGCCCTCCAGGCCTTACTAGCCCTAAACCCTTCTAAAAGTAACTTCCCCGACAGGCTTGACACCAAACTCCTTCTCCTCTCTGCACCAGTCATAGTACCACCTCTAACTGATCTACTCAACCTCTCAATTACCACTGTCACCATCCCCTGGGCCTGGAAACATGCCGTTGTCATCCCCCTCCCCAAAGGGGGCCCCCCTTCCTCACTGCAAATTACCGCCCTATCTCTCTACTCCGAGTACTGGCCAAGTTACAAGAGCACCTAGTACTCACCCAACTTACCTCCTTCCTCTCTGATTCAAACTTTTTCACACTGTTCCAGTCTGGATTCAGACAGGGCCACTCCACTGCTTCCTCCCTGTTAAGACTCACTGACTCCATCATTTCCGGTATGGATAGGGGTCAGATCTCCTTGGCTAGATTAGTTGACCTCGCTAAAGCATTAAACACTGTCTCCCACCCCTTGCTGATAACTAGCCTCACAGATGCAGGCCTCACTGCCTCAGCTACTAAATGGTTCAGTGCCTATCTCTCAGGAAGAACTCAGTCAGTAAGAATTGAGGATGCTACATCCCCCCATGACTACTGGTGTCCCCCAAGGGTCAGTCTTTGGCCCCATCCTGTTCTCCATTTTTCACAATAACCTGCCACAAATCTGCACAGCTTCATCTATACACATGTATGCCGACGACACCATCCTGTTCACCTCTGGCTCCTCCCCGGATGAAGTAGCATCCAACCTCCAGTCCGATTTTAATAAAGTTCAACTCTGGTTCAGCTCGCACCAACTTGTGCTAAATGCTAAAAAGACTGTTACCATATACTTTGGCATGCGACAGAGGCTGTCCCGACTCCCCTCGCTCCCATCTTTCTACACTCTGGATGGGACTACCCTGTAGGATGTTGCTTCCTTCCGTTATCTAGGGGTATGGCTCGAACGTCACCTTACATTCTTTGATCACATTGATGCTATCATAAAAAAAACTCCGCCTCAAGCTAGGTGCCCTCTACAGGAACCGCTCTTGCCTCCCTTTCCCGGTTAGGTGGGAATTAGTGCAGAAGACGATTCTTCCCTCGATTGACTACTGCGACATAGTCTACAGCGCTGCACCTAAAGCCACCTTATCTTAACCTAGACCCCATTTTCAATGCCTTCTGCCGCTTCGCCCTTAATGCTTCCCCCTGCTCCCACCACTGTGAACTCTACCGTACCCTCGCCTTCCCCTCCCTCAAAAATCGTCACCTACTGCACTGCTGTAAGTTTGTCTCAAAATTCTGGCTTGGCACCCTTCCTTCCTACCTCTCCACCATACTGTTGTCGGCTCCCACTCCACCTCACTCCCTCCGATCCCTTGACACCCAACTACTAAATATTCCCAGTCGGAAGACCTCAGCTGGAACAACAGCCTTCTCATACCATTTCCCGAAACTCTGGAATGCTCTCCCCCCCTCAAATCCATCACTCCTCCTCTTCCTATTCCCTATAGGCTGCACAGGCAAACTACCTTATTTTAAACTGTGCCTCCACGCCTTAATAAATGGCTCCCCCTATCAACTCACATGCCTACCAGTGACACACCCTATACTGGAAGCTGGCTTATATATCTAAAGGCTCTTCTCACCTTATCATACTTCTGCCCCTCTCTATCTTGCCTCGACTATATTGTACAGCACCAAACTGTGCTCCATGTAGGCATGTTGTATGTTTGAACTTGCTGTAAACCCTGATATTCGCTTCTTACTTAATGTTTAGCCAATGCTGTAGACAAGTAATTCCAAGCTACCCAGTACATCTGTTCAATGTATCTCTACTGCATATGTAACTCTGTACATCTATTTAATGTATCTCTACTGTGATAACCTGCATGTTATCCTCCCTGTGTACCCCTCCCCCCAGGTCGCACCTGAAGAAGAGCATCTCCTTGCTCAGTGTGCCTTTCCTGGTGAAACAATTTCAATAAATAAATAAATCTCCAGCCCCCACCAGTCTCAACCCAAGTCCTCCACACACAGTCCTGTCTCCACATGCTTTGTGAACAAGTCCCTACAATCCTCTAGGCTTGCTCACAATCCATCTGCTTTTAGTTTTAGTGCATCAGAATAATCAGATTTCAGGTCTTTTTTTTTTTTTTAATTTGGCATTTTGGCATTGAAGGCCAACAATCTAATTTCCAAAACATAGATCTGATGCAAAACTGGAATCGAGTTCCGATTCCATATCCGACTGCTGTAAAATCAAGTAAAATCTCCCACCCAGTAGTCAGGGCCGGATTAACATATTGTGGTGCCCTGGACAATTTTGAACTGTGGGGACCACTGTGACTTATTTTTATTTATCTATTTATTTTTATTTTAGTCTTTGGTAACCGGGTTAGGCCCACTAGGCACAAGTGCCTGTTTTCAGGGGCAACCTGGGAACACTTAACCAATAGGCCAGGGGTTATGGGGCTGTGTAGGCCCCCAAAAACTGAATGTTTTTTGATGCCTTAAAATGCATTTGGACGAGTTTCCAGCTACTTTGAATGCCTCACTTGGGGTGGAAATGGAAGGTTATTTTTTAGCCCCCCAACCCCACTTTTAAAAAAGAGTTTGATTCCCCCTGCAAAAAATTAAAAGACCTTGAACTTTTTGCAGTGGGGGATTAAACTAATTTTTTTTTAAAGGGGGGGGGCTAAAATATGCAGCCTTGCCAACTGTACCCCTAAACCCCACAGTCAAATAAAAGTCATTTCTGAAAAGCAAGGACCTGGCTGTTTATTTATTTATTTAAGAGTTTTACCAGGAAGGCATACTGAGCAGTGTACCACTCGATTCCAGATGCATCCTGGGGGACTAGGGATAGGCAGAATACAGTAATAGTAGAATTTACCCTCCCCACATCTCATGTGGCACATAAAAGAGGTGGAAAAGACACTCTGATTGCTGACACCACTACACTATCCATGCCTAGTTTCAGTGCCCCAAACTTTGGGTCCCCTTCCCCAGTTAGGAAAGCTCTATCAGGCTCTGTTCCTGGCTAGCCAACTCTGGAGGGACAAGTATGGAACCGTACACACAGGGAAAGGCATTGCATATCTGGGGTCAGTGTTGTCAGCTTCATTAGGTATGGATCCATATAAATCCTGTTCCATCCATGAGAACTCAGATCCCATACCTAGCTTTTCAAACTTGACTTTTATTTGACTGTGGGGGTTTAGTGGTACAGTTGGCAATGCTGCATATTTTAGTCCCCCCCACCTTTAAAAAAAGTTTGACCCCTGCAAGAAATTCAAGGATCTTGAACTTTTGTTGGGGGGCTCAAACTGTTTGATCCCCCCCCCACAAGTCAAACTCCTTTATTGTAAAGGGTGGGGGGGGGAGCTAAAATATGCAGCATTGCCAACTGTACCACTAAACCCCATAGTCAAATAAAAATCAAGTCTGAAAAGCAAGGACCTCGCTGTCACCTCCCCATATCTCGTGTGGCACCCAACCTCCCTGAATAAGACCTAAGCCCATTGCAATGCTGCTGGCTGTGAGGTACCCATCATTTACAATTTTTAATGTTAAAATTGTAAATTATGAAATTTAAGAATAATTTTAAGTATAAAATAAAAGGTTGATCAGGAAGTTTGTAGATCTTGGAGTTCAGGAAATGATGGCCAGCCAGATGGGTAGAAAATTGGCCGAGGGACAGAACCCAGAGGGTGGCTGTGGAGGGAGAGTTATCTGGCAGCAGAGAGGTAACCAGTGGGGTCCCTCAGGGCTCAGTGTTGGGGTCAGTGTTGTTCAGTGTCTTCATCAATGACATCGGGGATGGCATTAAGGGCAAAATGTGCCTATTTGCAGATGACATCAAGCTCTGCGGAAGAGTGGACACAGCTAAAAAGATACAGAACCTACAGGATGATCTGGAAAAGCTGGAGAGGTGGTCCAGGATCTGGCAGCTTGGCTTCAATGCCAAGAAATGCACAGTTATGCACATTGGAGCCAAGAATCCCAGGACTGAGTACTACCTGGGTGGAGTCCGAATATCTGCATCAGAGGAGAAGGATCTGGAAGTGATGATCACTAATGACCTGAAGCACTCCACACAGTCCAAGAAAGCAGCAGCAAAGGCAAACAAGAAGCTGGGATGCATATCTAGGGGGATCAGTAGTAGGAGAGATGAGGTTATACTGCTTTTGTACAGGTCCCTGGTAAGGCCTCATCTAGAGTATGGGGTTCAGTACTGGTGCCCACACCTCAAAAAGGACATTAACCTGCTGCAGAAGGTCCAGAGGAAGGCTACAAAGATGATAGCAGGTCAGCAGGGTAAGGCATATGAGGAGAGGTTGAGGGCACTGAACATGTACTCCTTGGAAGACAGGAGAGAGAGAGAGAGAGCGCGAAAGAGAGAGAGAGAAAGAGAGGGGACTTGATTGGGACCTTCAAGTACTTGAAAGTGATAAATAAGGTGGATAAGGAGAGTCTCTTTAAGCTGAGTGGCAACCATACCACGAGGGGGCACAGTCTTAAGCTGAAGGGTGGGAGGTTTAGGAAGGAGGTCAGGAAGTACTTCTTCACAGAGAGGGTGGTGGATATTTGGAATGTGCTGCCGGAAGAGGTGATTTAGTTGAAGACAGTGGGCAGCTTTAAGAGAGGCTGGAATAGGCTGAGGGGGAAGGTAAGGATCATGGGTAGGGAGGATGGGAGGTGTGGGGAGGGAGGGCAGGGACAGTAGCTCAAGCTGTGTAACCTGAAATATGAGCAGACTAGATAGACCAAATGGCCTTCTGCTGGCTTGTTCATATGTTCGTAAGTAACAAACATTCAGTTGTTCTTGATAATTTTTTTTTTAACTCAAAGTCAAGAAGGCAAGGCACTGTGGTGGTCTGACCAATGACGGTCCGGCTGGATTCACTCTGCTTGTGCTCCTCGCGGCTCCCTCTGACAGTTGGCTGACTGAATTTTATTTGCCAGTAGAAGATCGAATCAGATTCATCCTCTCTTCCTCTAGTCGACTGGCCCGGGCTCTTTTTTTTTTCAACAGACCAGCAAATGCTGATGCAGACAGTGGCAGTGTGGTCTAATTAATCAAAGGATTTGACGGTGGGAATCAGGGTTCGTCAGCTGATGGCTCAAGTGGGAATGAGTCGTCTATGGTGGCAATTTTCCGTCATCCGGAACTTTATGAAGTGCTCCATGTGATATGACGCACGGACCTGAGGGGGACAGAAAAGTTCAGGTCCAGGTGGACAGGGGTGAAAACATCAACAACAGAACAAAGAGCCCTGTGATTGACTGCAGGGCACCTGTTGTGTGTGCTGGAGCTGCAGAACGTCCGTGACCATTGGGAAACAAAAAGCAACAAAAGGCAAGCTGTTTCGGGATGGCGGCGGTGGGGAAAAACAGTCATGGACTATTGTCCTTCAAGTTCTATTATACTTTTGTTGTATGCAATCCCCCCCCCCCCCACACTGAGGTTTAGTCAGCGTCAGAAAAAGTATAGGGGTCAGGGAAGAAGGGAAAAAGTGGAAATTCAGGTGACCTCTCAAACTCAGCTGCCCAGGGCAATTGCCCCATCTGCCCTATGGTTAATCCAGCCCTGCCAGTAGTCCCAGTAAAATCAAAGTATTCCCTCCTTCCCCCATCTCTGTTCCCCTTCCTGGCCCCTTACCCTGAGTGCTGCAGCAGGTGATGGTATGATAGAGGGTCAAGTTCCAGGATGGCTTAGTTCGTGTGGGTCCACTGGACTGGAGTTTCGTCATACCTTCCTACCCAACCTGCTGCTGTCTCCATAGACTGACTATCTTGGTCGCTCCTCATGGCCACTTATTGGCCTCATCCTGTGATGGCTGTAGCAAGTGCCTGGCCTGGCTGGGCTATTGGCAGCTACTACTACTGGCTGCTATACTGTACTAACCCCTGAGGAGAGGGCTCCTGAGAAGTCCCCCTCATGCTGCTGCTGACCTGACAGAATGCAATTATCCTCATTGTCCCAGTTAGCCAAGTAAGTAACATTCAGGCAAGGAGCAGTGAGCACTGGTCCTCTGAGATTCCCATATCCTCCTCCTCCAAGTGAATAGGACCTGTACTGATACCAAATCAACTAAATCTGCTGGGAATTTAGGGTGGCCTGACTTTCCAGTACCGAACTCTAGGTATAAAGTACCTAGCAGACACTTTACTACCAACCCAGGGTCTGGAGAGCAGCAAAAGGCTTTGGTACTGGTAGACCAAGCCGCCACTCCCAGTTGTCCTAGCAGACTCATGGAGTAAGTACTGTTACTACAGTAACAGGTCAGAGGACTGTAATGGCTGGATCAGCTGTTTGCTCCTGGTGATGCATTGACTTGCCCTATTGAGCCCTTTTGGGCTGGCTTTGAAAATTGATATGGGCTGACTGTGACTGGCCAGGTCTGTAAGAATAATTGCATGCAGTGGCTGTGTGGGTGGGTTAGTAGCCCAGCAATCATTCCAGTAACAACTCCATTAGCCAGCCATACAGGATAAGGTCACCAGGAGCGATTAAGATGGTAGCTGTACAGGCAATATAAACAATAACATTATACTGGCAATAGGAACAACCAAATTGCAACATACAGAGTGGGAAATTACAGACAACATGCAAAGTAAAAACTGAGCAGGTAATATGTGCAATCCATGACAGTATATACAGTGGGACATTTTTGTACAAAGTATGCAGTGAGGTTGTACTGGCAATAAATACAATATTATATGCAATGGTTGTGGTGCAGACAGGAAAGGGTGAAGGAAGTGTATGTAGAAATTACCTGACTCAGGGTAGGCTGACAGGTCACAATTATAAATTAAGTGCAGGTGCACAGAAGGGCAATAAAACATAACACGACAAGGATGAGGACGTTATTTATCATAATATACTGGTGGTGCATTTTAAAGAAGGTATTGCAATGTAATTAACATTGGAGGTAGCTGTCATTCCGATGGACTCACTATCTTATTAAAGTAATTTGAGAAACAGAATCCTTCCTGATATCGGAAGTAATCAGAAATTTAGAAACATACAGTAGACCATGATGGCAGAAAAAGACCAGAGGTCCATTTAGTCTACCCATATTCCCTATAATCCCTGGAACCTTCCTTGGAACCTATTGTTCCTTCAAGGTATTAACCCTCCCCATCCTAACCCCATTCTCCTCCCTGGTCTTGTCACCTCAGGCAACCACTATTCCCTTCATTCTGTCCCATGCCTGCTTGAATCCCCTGACTGTGTCTACACCCTAAGTCTGATAACACAAACCCACACACTACCTGGTGTTTGAGCAGTCTGCCTTGATCTGATACATGGGGGCAGGTGACTTGACTGGACTCAAAGGATCCATGCGTCTGAGCTATGCCACCTTCACAGGGAGCTGAGCATGGATGTGGGAAACTGTATGGAGTGAACTATGATGGAGGTCACTCCGCAACAACCAAGTGTGAGAGGGGGTGTTGGTTAGGGTATAGGTGGATGGTTTGTCACACCCTTCTTTGTATGGTCTCTGCAAGATTCCTGTCTGTGTGGACTCCAGAACTGCACACAGAACTTCAGGTGCAGCCTTACAGTGTGCCTGTACAGGGGAAATATTACCTTCTTCCTTCTCCTATCAAATCCTCTTCAAGTGCATCCCATCATCATGTTTGCTATCCTGCAAGTTTTGTTGTACTGTGCAGTGGACTTGAGGCTATTTCGGATAATGACTTGAAGGTCTCCTCAGTTGTTTGCACCACTATTACTCCCCCATCCAGTAGTCCATTTTTTGTATGTTTCTGTCAGTGCATCACTTTGTTCTTTTTTGCTTTGAACTTTAGTTGACATAATCTGGAACTCGTTTCCAAATTTTCCAGGTCTCTTTCCATTTCTCTAACTCCCCTCACAGTGTCCATTCTGCCATAGATATTAGTGTCATCAGCAAAGAGACACATATTATTCTGGATTCCCTTTACTATATTGCAAATAAGTTATTGAAGAGCACCGGTCACAGAACCAATCCCTTTGACACCCTGCTCGTGACTCCACTGGGCTCTGAGTGTGTCCCAGTTAAACACTGCATACTGCCCCCCCATCAAATTCCCTATCGACCTGATCATTTTTTTCCCCTACTCCAAGGTCACCAAGCTTTTTCATTAGCCTTCTGTGTGGAATGGAATATAATGCCTTGCTAAAGTCATGGTACAACAGCAGGGTTTACATCAAAAGCCCTACAGGAACAGACTGCAAGATTGTAATATGTGCTGTACACCCTGAAAGAGAAGAGAGTGAGAGAGACCATGAGAGACCTACAAGTACCTCACAGGGGCAAACAGGATGCTAGAGGGGGGTCTCTTTCAAATGACAAAGAGCGCCAGGACTGGGGGGCATGACATGAAGCTGGATGGGGGAAGTTTAAGAGGGATGTGAGAAAGTACAATGTCACTAAAAGAGTGGTAGACACCTGGAATAGACTGCCAGTGGAAGCAGTGGAGGCAAAACAGTGGGGGGCTTCAAGCATGCATGGGATAGACATAGGAGAATATTAGTAAATAGGTAGGGAGGAGGGAGGTTCACCAGAGACCAGTTAAGGTCTGTGGAGACAGACTAGGAAGGTACCATCTGAGCAGGCTGGGTGTGCCAAGCAGTCATTTTCTGCTTACAGATTCAGTGTTTCTATGTTTCTACATAACACATCCATTGCTTGGCTCCTGTCCACCACTTCTGTGAACCAATCAAAGAACTCAATCAGGTGAGTCTGGCAAGATCTCCTGCAACAAACCCATACTGCTTCTTGTTCTTCAACCCATTTATTTTCAAAAATTCTGCAGTTTGTGCCTTACTGATAGTTTCCAGCAGCTTGCCTGCAATCAAGGTTAGACTGACTGTTCTATAAATTCCTTGGTAGTCCCTGTCCCTGCTATCGTGACATAGCACCACAACAGCTACCCTCCAGTCTGCTGGAACCACCATGTCTCTGGGGAACAATTCATTAGATTTGTCAATGGTGCTGCCAGTGCTTGTTTTACCTCCTTCAGCACTCTAGGATGCACCGTACAACCTGTCAGAATCAGGAGCTTTGTTATCTTTCAGGGTTTTGAGGACCCTGAGCACTCTTTCTTTCAAGATAGGTCCAAACCCTAGTCCTCTTACCCCCTCTCTTTGGCCTGTGCTAAGCACTTCATTGTGCCCTTGCCCATCCACGGTAAATAGTGAATAAAAGTAATCATTCAGCAAATCAGCCTTTTCCTATCTTTCTCCACCCATGTCCCTTTCTTTTTTAATCTGATAATACCTTCCATAGTTTTCTTTTTTTTCTCTAATATGCCTAAAGAAGGCTTTCTCCCCCCCCCCACCCCCTTTGAAACCTCCATCATTCTCAGCCCTATCTCAGCTTTACTTTTCCTTACCGTTATTCTGGCCTCTCAATTTTTCACATAATTTTTCCAGTTGACATTGCTCTGTTTCCCCTTGTATTTTCAGAATGCTACCCTTTTTGCTTGTACTGCCTCTCCCACCATTTTGGAGGAGCATGTCAATTCACTATGGGCAGTTTGCTCTGCGGCGGTTTGTCCGCTCTGGACAACCAGATAAACTTTTTGTGCTTTTTGCTCTTACAGACTTGCTTGATGCCATCTCCTCCATTACACCCTTTTTTATGACATCCTATTTGGCTTCTACCCCATCCTCTCCCTCTAAGCCTACAAGTTTACTTTCCAGAATTTCCCCTATTTTGTTGTAGTCTGTCTTTCTGAAGTCCAGACCACAGTTTTTGAACTAGAGTAATTTGTTCCTCTGGTTATGTTGAACCACACCATATTGTGATCACTGGATGCAGATGGTTCCCTCACCTATACTTCTCAGATTATCTCAGCCTTTGGCAGAACCAGGTCAAGGCTGGCCACCTCCCTAGCTGGTTCCCTGACCCACTGTATGAGAAAGCCACCTTACATCACATACACCAGTGTCTGATTTCTTGTACTGCTGGCTGTTAGGGTTTCCCATTCCACATGTGTCATATTTAGGTCACCCACCATCATCAACTTCCCTTTATGATCGCCTTCCTGATCTCATCCCCAAATTCTATGTCCCCATCTTCCTTCTTGTTCTGCAGTCTATACACCACTTCAGCCCTGATCTTTTTATCACCTTCCATTATCAGTTACACCCAAACTGCTTCTATTCTATGCCCACTCACCCAGAGTAATATCTTCCATGGCCTGTATATCTTCCCTAATGTACAATGCTACCCCTTACCTTGCCTTTTTGTCTGTTCCTCCTCCAGAGTGAGTAGCCTGGTACTGCATGATCCCAATCATGGTTTCCTGCTGCCCATGTTAATGTAATGATTGACAGATCCCTCATAGCAGCTGCCACCATTGCCTGGAACTCACTCATTTTAGTCCTGAGGCTTCAGGCATTTAAGCAGACCACTCTCCATGTCCCCTGTGTCCTACTTTCACCTGTTTCATTGACTAGTCCTGCTATACTCATTCCTTGCATAATTTCAGCTTTGTTACCCCCCATGTGACTCCCTGTCTCTGATGTATTTACCACTCACCATCCTCATCTATGTTATTCTTTCCCCCCTGATTAACCTAGTTGGGGGAGTGCTAGCCAGGTCTCTGTCACCTGAGTTATTGCAGATGGCTCAAGCCCCAGCCTTCCCCTTGCTAGTTTAAATACTCTGAAATTTATGCCTCAAACCTCTGTCCCAGTTACTTTACCCTCTCTATTAGGATGAAGGCTAGCCAGAGCTGAGGGTGAACTCACTTAAACTAGTGGGGGAGATTGAAGAAAGATATCTGTAAACAGTTTTTCATGGAAAGAGTGATAGAAAAGCAGAACAAGCTACCAGATAAAGTGGTATGGACCGAATCAGTAAGTAATTTCAAGCAGGAATGGGACAAGCATATGTGCTTAGTCAGAAAGGGGAGCAGGAACTAAGGGCTGAAACTGCCACTAGGGCCAGAGCAGCATACTGAGGTAGAATGGGTAGGCTGGATAGTCCAGTATGCCTTTATCTGCTGACAATGTCTGTCTATTTATGAAGTTTCCTCTGTACACTCGTACTAAGCACCCCAGACCCCCTGCTCCATAATTAAGCCCCCATAGCCAAAATAGAAGTCAGCATCCCTGCATAAAAGATTGTTCATAAAAAGGTGCATAATGGCACAGCCCAGTGTCATTGGTGGGGTGCTCTGCAATCAAATGTGAGTGGCCGAGTTTCACAGTGTGAGGCTTTCCCACTGCTTTGGCCAAGTAGATTAACAGGGGAGGTAGCACTCTATGACTCCTGGTGAGGGGCTGAAGTCTATTTTGGTGCTTAAGACAGTACCACTTGTAAGCAGCTGGTAGGGCATTGGAGGTCTTGGTTCAATTCCCAAGGCCAGGCACTATCATAATTACAGTAGGTCACAGAGAGAAGGTCACCTGCCGTCATGTCTGTCCCAGTTCCCTCCAATGTCTGCACAAACTAAAGTTAAATGTGGGCTATGCTCTTAGGATGATCATGAATAAACCATGGTTGTTCATGGTTAAACCATGGTAATACATGGCTTGTCCATGATTTTAACCATGGTTATCCATGGACAACCACTGATAGTAGATGGCCCAGTAGATAGCCCAGACGAAGATGATGGATGACTATAGTTAATATACTTTTAGAATTATTCTGATCGATTACGGTCATCCATGGTTATCCATCTTTGTTAATTTCAGACATTTGTTTTTTTTATAAAAAATATTTCTACACTGCTCAGGTAATATTTTTTCTAACAACCATAACATTTTGTAATGAATACATATTATCTACACATACTTTTGAAATAGCTTTTATTTACAGTACTTACCCATTGCTGATGGTGTTATTCTTTCTAATGTAGTCTTTCATCATTCATAACTGATAGACTGACCTAATTGCTATTTATAACACCTTAAAATAAAACTCTTAAGATGTGGTGAGTTCTCATTTTATTTTTGTATGCTCAAGCCATGAATTTCTTTATGTAAACTGTAGTTCTTTCCTCATAAATTGCACACAAATGTTATTATTGTGATTACTTATGTTATTTTTAAGTGCCAAATTCTGATATTTAAATACATTATGCAAATATGATTGCTGCCCTATGCTCTTCTGATCATGGACGAACCATGCTCAAACATGGATGAACCATGGTTAACCGTGGTTTACCATGGTGTGTCCAGAACATTTAGAAGAATATATTGAGAAAGACCATTATATATGGAGACCATACTTGAAGAATTCTATAACAACTTTGGCCAAGGACAGAAGTCAAATCTAACATAAATAATTTATTATTTAATATGGTCAAATAATAAATTAGAGTTTTGAAACACAGCTACAGCTTGAATATATTTTGAAAAACTGTTTTTTGTTTCTTTGAAAAACAAAACAAAGATAGTCTAGGTAGCTGTCATTTACAGCTATGATAAGAGATGGCAGACATTAGTATGACAATTATACTGATCCTGGCAAGGTTTTGAATGGATTACAATTAGTTGAAATAAGAGATGGCCTAAACTTAAAAACGAGGTTAACTAGAAATAAAGTAAATCAAAAGAGTTGTGTCTTTTAACTTAATCTTCATGCTTGGAACTGAAACCTCTAACACCACTTAAAATCATTGAAAGCATTCTAAAGACTATATGTGGATCCATCTCAAAAATGAGGCTAAACAGGCAACCAGAAATATTTCACACAGTTTTACTGAAGAATCTATACCATATACAATTAAAATGTGAGTACTAAAGTGATAAAAACAACGTTTTTATTATAACCAGGATACCTTCCATATTATATTCTTAAACAGGATACAAAGAGGATATATTTGACTGATACAAAAAAAAAAGCTATAAAAAACCATTACCAAGCATGGCCACTAAAACTCATTTAAATTATGGACAATCATGGCTGTTACCTGAAATAATTTAAATGTTATTTCATTAGAAAAAGTTATTTTCATTTACCAAATTGAAAATGTATTTAGTTCTCTCAATTAGTCTCTATTGATCGTGTTTTTTTTCCAGGCAGTTGTGCTTCAAACATGGCCGATCTTGTCCATGAATCATGGACAAACCATAACTAGAATTATCATGTACAAAGGAAGGATGATCATAAATGTCCATAGACAAACTTGTTTATCTGTGGAAACATGAACAACTGGAAGTGAGGACACTTTGTTCCAGAGGTCCACTTTTGGGATGGAGGGCTTTCCCATGAGGTGTCGTAGTATGAGCTGACCTGGAAAAGAAGTGAAGCAAGACTCATACGTCATACGGGCAGGACAGTGGAGCAGCTGAAAGATGGAACAGGAAACAACTGGTGAGTGGATGAAGATAATTAGAAACAAAAAAAAGGTGCACAATACTGGAAGCTGTTTTGTTTTGAGTTCAAATTGAGTTTTGGCAATGGTCCACCTGGAGAATGAGTAACATAAACATGGTCTATGAACTCAACAAAAAAATAAAAAAGGTGGCATGGGATATTTTTTTGAGATTTATTTAGTTTTAGTTTATTGATTTTTTTTTATTGCAAGATTCAAACATATTATACAAATTCACTGTTCAGATTACATAACTACTGTATATGCCTGTACTATAAAGTAACATTTTCATTGCTACTGCTAGTAAAACGTCCAGAAGTAGGTAAAGTATATCTAAAATATGGGTTTCATAACTGCATTAATGCACCAGTTAGGGTTCAAGTCAATGCCACAGAAGTAGGGAACTGCAGCATTATGGTTTGCAGACCAACTCCCCATCCCTCAAGCAGCAAAAGGAAAAAAGTTAGGGTTTTGGGTCTCCAGAGTCTTGGCAAATCAGTGGTAGTGTCTTCCTTGGGGTTGCCAACCCTAATGCTCACCACTACCCCCTGCCCATAGCCTCCTATCCGAAACATAAGGTACAGCTCCAAGCCAGTGCCTGATACTGTATCATTCTAATACACTCTTCAAAGATAGAGAAGTATGTCTCACCACATGTTGCCAATATAATGTGTTGTAGCTTTCTTAAAGGAGATCACATCTGACCTTGTTTGCTGAGGGAACAGGGCAGGAATTAAGGTTGACAACCTGAAGGAAGAATCAACCACTGATTCACTGAGACTCCAGAGACCCAAAACCCTATTTTTTTTCCTTTTGCTGATTGGAGGTGGGGGTGGAGAGTTAGGATTGGAAAATCTTATGCCACATTTCCCTACTTTTGTGAGGTTAACTTGAGCCCTAACTGGTGATTAGCCTATTTTTTGCAAATAATTTCCTTTTCTTTTTGAGATAGAAAGATGGGCAACAGAGTTACGCTAGCCCTGGCAAAAAGAAACATGGTGAGGGGGTACAGGCAAAGTGGGCAAGCATTAAGGATGCAATACTTGAAGCAACATCCCATTGTGTTAGACAGAAAAGGAAATGCAAAAGAAGAAGGAAACCACTTTGGTTCTCAAATACAGTAGCAGATAAGGTCAGAGCCAAAAGCTGGCCTTCAGGAAATATAAGGGAACACAGCGGGATGAAGATAGGGAGGCATAGAAGGCAGTAAGGCAGGCAAAGTCCCAAACTGAGGAAACACTAGCACAAACAGTAAAAGAAGGTGACAAGACTTTCTATAGATACATTAGTGAAAGGAGAAAGTCCAGCGGGGTATTGCTAAAGCTCAAAGGAGAAAAGGGGGCATGTGAGGAGGAGGACCCTGTAAATGCATCTGTCCTAAATAGATACTTTTGCTCAGTATTTACTGAAGAGAAGGTAGGGCAGGGCCCACAGCTCAGCACCATGGACACGGGGGGGGAAGGGAGGTGAGCACTACTCCCTTCACAAAAGAAAGGGTCCTACAAGAGCTCGCTAAGCTCAGGGTGGACAAGGCAATGGGACCTGATGGCATACATCCCAGGGTACTTAAGGAGCTAAGGGTGGAACTAGAAGAGCCATTAGCAGAACTGTTTAGTGAGTCTCTGAGCACAGGAGAGCTCTCAGAAGACTGGAGAAGGGCTCATGTGATCCCACTCCACAAGAGTGGTAGCAGGGAGGAGGCAGGGAACTACAGACCAGTCAATCTTACCTCAGTAGTGGGCAAGATTATGGAGGCACTCCTTAAGGAAAGGATAGTGCAACACCTGGAATCCACAGGGGCACAGGATCCAAGACAGCATGGGTTTACAACAGGAAGGTCCTGTCAAACTAATCTCATAGATTTCTTTGACTGGGTAACCAGAGTGGTGGACCAAGGGGGAGCAGTTGATGTCACCTACCTTGACTTCAGCAAATCTTTCAATACTGTTCCACATACAAGATTGATAAATAAGCTGGGTAGGCTCGGGGTGGGTCAGAAGTTGGTCAACTGGGAGGCAAACTGGTTGACGGGCAGAAAACAGAGAGAGTGGTGGTAAAATGGTATACAGTCAGAAGAGATACAAGTCACAAGTGGGGTACCTCAGGGATCAGTCCTGGGTCCAGTCCTCTTCAATATCTTCATTAGTGACACTGCAGATGGACTAGAGGGTAAGGCTTGTCTGTTTGCAGAGGACACCAAGATCTGCAACATAGTAGATGATCCAGATGGGGTGGGCAGAATGAGAAGAGATCTGGATAAACTAGCAAAATGGTCAGAAGAGTGGCAACTGGAATTTAATGCAAAGAAGTGCAAGATCATGCACATAGGGAAGAGAAACCCTGAAGCCACCTATAGGCTGGGAGGAGTTGCTGGCAGTCACAAAGGAAGAAAGAGACTTGGGCATCATCATCACCGATGACCTGAAATCATCCAAGCAGACCTCTAAAGCAGTAGGTAAGGCTGGGGGATGTTAGGGTGTATTAGTAGGGGCATCACAAGTCGTAAGAGGGAGGTAATAATCCCTCTTTACAAGACACTGGTTAGGCCCCATCTGGAGTACTGCATGCAGTACTGGAGGCCACACCTTCACAAGGACACTAACCAAATCGAGGCAGTCCAGAGAAGGGCAACCAAAATGGTGCAGGGACTGCATCAGAAGACATATGAGGACAGATTAACAGAGCTCACTATGTATACCCTTGAGCAAAGGAGAGAGAGAGGTGATATGATTGAAATATTCAAACACCTTAAGGGCATTAACAAGGTGAAAGAGTCTAACATGTTTAAATATAAGAAAAATAGCTGGACAAGAGGACACAGCATGAGACTAGAGGGAGGCCAATTAAGGGGGAATGTGAGGAAATTCTTTTTCACATAAAGGGTGGTGGATGCATGGAACGGCCTACCTCAGGAAGTGGTGGCTATGAATATAGTGCAGGGCTTCAAACAGGCATAAGAGAGCAATACAGATGAGTATGAATAGATAGACCACTGACAGAGCAAAGGCTGATGGCACATTTATAAGGTAGAAAAAGAAATGGAAATGTGTAATAATTGTAAGATATAGTCCAATATGTCCATAAAAATTATTATTTTTATTGCCTTCTCTTCACACCAGTATACTGTAGGCAACAGTTTCATGGCTGAACACGTCTCTTCCTCAGGCCATTCGTATAAAACAATGTTGGTACTAAATACAAAACATAAATATATTCATTAAGTTTCTTATATTTATAATCTTTCTCCTATCCATCAAGATACCAAATGGTTACTGATTAAAAATACTCTACTTCAATAAGGCACAAAATGTTACATTAAATAAATTCAACACATGTTCATAATCACTGTGTATAAAGTAACTAATACAATGTATATATCTATTAAAAGTGTACAAGAAATTAATTTCCTTTCTTAAGATATCTTTCTAACATCAATTCCCCTATAAATGGAATATATTCATGAATGATCTAAAAAAACCTTAATTTCAACTCATTATACAAATTACACTATAATTGCAGTATATACCCTATTGAGGAATAAATTCCTTACTTTTCATTTTATTCTCTTCCACTGATCAGTACACAGTGATGTTTGTCCTTTAACGAGCACTTAAATGCCCTAATCCATTAATTACCTATTAAGAGAAATACTTAAAGTATATTTATGGTATTCCTATCCATGAATTTCAAAAATGTATTTTATCAATATTTATACTAAACAACATTGTACCTTATTTAGCATAACGGAGCTCATTCAAAGTAAAGAATTCTTGTTCATTAAGCAGTGCTCCTATATAAAGGACCTCATTCAGTTTGATTCGTGCAAACTTACAAACTCCTTGTGTTAAATGTGACTGAGGGAGAAGGGACAGACATAAAGTATATTAACTTTAGTGATAAATATCTTTCAATCTCAACTAACCATTTTTTTACATTTTTCACAAAGGTTTAGCATCAGTATTTATTACTTTACTGAAAGTGCCTTTAAACGGAGCTCCAAACTTTTAAAAGAAAACTCATTCGACTGCGTTCAGACTTTAAACTCCTTGTTTCTCAAGGTAACTACAACAAGGAGAAAAGGACATAAGCTTTATACTTTACTTTAATTTTCCTATGAATCAAGCAGTCTGTTCTAATATTTATATTAAAAGGTTTTAAACTGAAGTCTTTACCTGGCTCCATGCCACTAACAGACGGCTGCCTTTCACAAGAAACCGAGCGGTCTGGGCTGGGGGTTTAAATATGTTTCAAAAAGCCCGCGAAAATGACTGGGGGTAGTACGTCACTAATGTTAACAAATCAATCTGTTCTCAGTTAAACTAATGCTAGAATCAAATGGGCTGCATGATTGACCATGTAGCCAAGTGGTGAAAGTTGATAAACTCACCCGGCACATAGTCAAAGTCAGCAGTTCGCGTCCCATCCGCAGCTCTTTGCTGAAATCAATATTTTTTGCTTATTACTCCAGTAATTTTATTATTCAACTGCTTGAACTAACAGGGTTAATCTAATTTCCAAAGGTAAACTATCTTAAAAATTTAACAGTTTTCATATTATATTTCAATAAACTATATTTATAAAGTTTAAATATGACGGGGGAACATGCCATTCTCATTGCTACATCTAAATCCACTATAGATTAAGTAATGTACTACCACCAGTCATTTTCGCGGGCTTTTTGAAAAATATTTAAACCCCCAGCCCAGACCGCTCGGTTTCTTGTGAAAGGCAGCCATCTGTTAGTGGCATGGAGCCAGGTAAAGACTTCAGTTTAAAACCTTTTAATATAAATATTAGAACAGACTGCTTGATTCTTAGGAAAATTAAAGTAAAGTATAAAGCTTATGTCTTTTTCTCCTCATTGTAGTTACCTTGAGAAACAAGGAGTTTAAAGTGTGAACACAGTCGAATGAGTTTTCTTTTAAAAGTTTGGAGCTCCGTTTAAATGCACTTTCAGTAAAGTAATAAATACTGATGCTAAACCTTTGTGAAAAATGTAAAAAAATAGTTAGTTGAGATTGAAAGACATTTATCACTAAAGTTAATATACTTTATGTCTGTCCCTTCTCCCTCAGTCACATTTAACAATGAGGAGTTTGTAAGTTTTCACGAATCAAACTGAATGAGGTCCTTTATATAGGAGCACTGCATAATGAACAAGAATTCTTTACTTTGAATGAGCTCCGTTATGCTAAATAAGGTACAATGTTGTTTAGTATAAATATTGATAAAGTAAATTTTTGAAATTTATGGATAAGAATACCATAAATATACTTTAAGTAGTTCTCTTAATAGGTAATTTATGGATTAGGGCATTTAAGTGCTCATTAAAGGACGAACGTCATTGTATACTGATCAGTGGAAGAGAATAAAATGAAAAGTAAGGAATTTATTCCTCAATAGGGTATATACTGCAATTATAGTGTAATTTGTATAATGAGTTGAAATTAAGGTTTTTTTTAGATCATTCATGAATATATCCCATTTATAGGGGTATTGATGTCAGAAAGATATCTTAAAAAAGGAAATTAATTTTTTGTATACTTTTAGTAAATATCTACACTGTATTAGTTACTTTATACACAGTGATTATGAACATGTGTTGAATTTATTTAATGTAACATTTTGTGCCTTATTGAAACAGAGTATTGTTAATCAGTAACCATTTGGTATATTGATGGATATAAGAAAGATTATAAATATAAGAAACCTAATGAATATATTTATGTTTTGTATTTAGTACCAACACTGTTTTATGCAAATGGCCTGAGGAAGTGACGTGTTCAGCCACAAAACTGTTGCCTTCAGCATATTGGTGTGAAGAGAAGACAACAATAAAAATAATAATTTTTATGGACATATTGGACTATATCTTACAATTATTATACATTTTCTAGTCTTAGCCATAGTAAGATTGTCCAGAACTACACATTTATATTAGGAGATCCTGTATCAATACTTCCATTTGAAAAAGAAATGGGCAGACTGGATGGGCCTTGCGGTCCTTATCTGCCGTCAACTTCTATGTTTCTATGTTTCTATGATAGTGGAATCTTAACCTCATTCACACAGATCCCTTTGGAGCCTGCATGAGCACATGCAGATGTGCAGGGCCCAAGGGACGACTCCGTCCATCTATAGTTGTGAAAAATTAATTGGGCTATCTGGTGGGCTATAGAAATGTACGACCCTCTGTTCCCTACACTTCCATGTGTCCACAGATACAGATGCACAGAGCAAAGAGTCCATCTGTTAGTCAATGTATAGGGTGCTCTGTCACCCATGGGTGCAGACATGCAGGGCCCTATGTCAAGAGAAAACTTGTCTTCACGATATGGTACCTAGGCCCATGTAGCCAAGCCTACATCTTTCATTCCATAACTGAAGGAGTCATATAACATCACCATACCCCCCCATCCTCACTCTATCCAGGTGGGTCTTTGAGGTCACCCCAAACTGAGGTCACTGGGATTGGATACCAAAGCATGCCCACTGGGGTCAAGACTGGAATTACACACAAACTTTGTTAATGATTATAATTATTTTTTTTTTATTATGACCCCAAATTTTCTAGATAGTTGTTTTACATATGCCAGTCCCACAGCAAAACCTTCACAGCGAACATGTCGATGCCGACAACATCAACAGACCTCTGTAAACTGTGCCCAGGACCCCGGCAATTTTTCCGCTGGTCCTGCACCCCCCCCCCGAATCAACTCCAACTTGGTGTTGATAATATTTAGGTCCAGGGGTGTAAGGGGGCAGAGGCATCCTCATGGGGGGATCGGGGGCAAAGCCCCCATAAAAAACAGACAGGTTTCCAGATGGATTTATGCCAACTGCAATTTGTGGTCATCATAAATTTGTCACTGTAACGTCAGTCAACAAAATATTTCTTAAACCGGCATCATACAGCCGTTGTTTTATGACTCCCCTTAGAAACATGAAACATGACATTTCTAGTATATTGGCTGAAATGTCATTTGCACCAGAAGTGTGATGACACATCTCGTCCAAGATTTAAAAATTGACACCTGTCATGTTCATAAGGTGGTGTGATAAAAATGCAGAGTTTAAAGTTTGTAATCAAAATATTGAAAATTAGAGAAGTTATGGCTGAATGTTGAAATGTTGCAATGTTCACTCACAACTTAGTCATTTTACCATATTTGTACACCACATTTTCTGCACAACCATCTTATGACCCCAGAGTGAACTGTCAATCAATGAGCACATACTGTATATAGTACATGCTCAGTGACAGTTCAGTCGGTGGCCAGCCATGGTGGTGAGTGGAGGGCTGTGCCTGTCACAGGCTGGGGTTTTGGGACGGGGGAAGGAGCGGGATGGTGGGTCACTACCTGCCAGGGTGGGGTGGGGTGGGACTCTGCTAGACTACCAGGGAGATGTTATTTCTTTCTTCATAGGTTGGCAGTTAGCAATCGGGGGAGGGACAACTAGACTACCAGAGAGATATTTCTCACTTCTTAACGGGACGGCGATCAGAAATGGGGGGGGGTACTAGACCATGAAGGATATCTTATTCATTTCTTCACGGTACAGCAATCAGTGATGGGGGAGAGATCACTAGACCACCTGTGAGCTATTTCTTCTTAACGGGACAGTGATTGGCAATGGGGGGAGACATTAGACCACCAGGGATATCTTATTCATTTCTTCATAGGACAGCAATCAGCGATGGGGGAGGGATCACTAGACTACCAGGGAGATGTGTTTTATTTCTTCATGGGAGGGCAATCAGCAGGGGGAGGGCTACTAGCACCAGGGATAGATCTCAGGACATGGGCAATGGGGGGGCGGCACTGCGCAGTACAGCTTCACTCCCTATGCAAATGGACCCCATAGTGAGCACGCAGATGGTCCCTTAGCACCTTGCATACCCAATGGAATCATTTGCATAGGTCCCTTTGAATATGGAGAATTTAGCCCAGGTGCAAGCCATTATTGTGCCACATTATTGTGGAGGCCGCATCTGCCTGGAGCTAGGTGGCTTAGCGCTGAGTCTTACTGGCCCTATATTCAGTGGAATAGTGCCAATGTGCTATTCCACTGAATATAGCAGTTTTGGACACCTGGGCAACTGCACTGGCAGCACAAAGTTTTGCCCTCTGCTTTGCCCAGATTTCAATATCAGGCCCCAAGTCTCCATAATTCTACTCATTTCTATGCAGTCCTTGCACTTTCAGTCTCCCGCTATTGTTTTTGTTGTTCAAGGGAAACAGCCACCTAAAATTGGACCCCACCTCAGTGTCAGGCAGGGTCTGATTAGTATTTTCACAAAAAAATTTTTTTTTATTACTTACTTTGCCTTGTTTTATTTAGAATTTATCTGGTTGATCCTGCTCCCCTCCCCACTGACATTTTAAATCCAAGTGCCTCCCAGTGGCGCACCCACAACTTTCCGCAGCTGTCCTGAGAATGATGTATGATGTGAGGAGCAGCCGTGGGAGTGTCCGTAGGCTTACTATATAGCTAGAGCTTTTCATAGCTCTGGTTTGAAATGTACATGTCTCAGTGCTATACCGACACATATACATTTCAAACCAGCAGCTATTAAAGCTCTCCGGCTATATAGTAAACCTATGGACACTGCCGTGGCTGCTCCCTGCATCATACGTCATTCTCGAGACAACCACAGGAGGTTGTGGGCACGCCACTAGGGGCACTTGGATTTAAAATGCCGGCAGGGAGGGATGCAGTATCAACCAGATAATTTCTAAATAAAACAAGGCACAGTAAGTAATAAAAAATAACTCTTTATGAAAATGTTATTCGGGCCCTGCCTCGCACTGATTTTAGTTGAACGTTTTCCCTTTAAGCACTTTGTTATACAGACCATGTACTGCCGCTGTTGTATGGTATAGATGGTAATGCATGTGACTGGTGGAGGAGGTAGCAGATGCAGGTGATGATATTTCAGTGGGAGAAGCACCGTAGGTGGCGACTGAGTGGGTAGTCAGGGGCTTTTAACTTCTTATTCTTTTGCATGCTGCTGCTGAGTAGTATTCAGCAGATTCTTGGCATTAGATGAGGAGGTAGAGGTAGAAACTGATGCAGTATGGAGGAAGCCACACTACATGGGTGTTGAATTACTTGTGGTCATAATGTTGAGTTGACATGTCTGCAATGTTGCCCATGAAAGAAGTGGTAGATTCCTTGCTGGAGGAGGAGGAGGCAGCAGGACAGGAGAAGAGAACTGTGAAGCCAAGATTTAATATAATTTATAATTGTGTAACAGCACTTAGACTTACCTTGGCTGTTCCTGGGCCCTTGGGATCCGCACTGCTTCCATCTCCAAGGGAGCCAGCCTGGGTTCACCGATGGATGAAATACCTGGATAAAAAAAATGGTGCGGTGCCTCCACCTGAGTAGTGATATGGGATACCTGAGGACAAATTGCAGGTTACCACCCCCCAGGAAAATACAATAACTGCCCCCTCAGTTTCTTCCCCACTCACAGTAACAAAGCATATTCTGTAATAATCAGCAGTACCAAACTGTAACATAAACTAACTTCACTTTTATCATAGGGTGGGGAAAAAAAGGGAAAATCTAGCACAACAATAATAAATGCAACAACAATTATACCCCCACACAGTATTCCCCACCTCCCTCTTGTGGGTGTACCCGACATTCCCCCAAATGGCCATGGCCAACAGTTACCTAGCTATGGTGGATACCACACTGGGGGTGCTGAGAGGGTGTCAGACTGGAGGCTCGAACTAAGGTTTGGGCCTGAACTTTCAAACACAACAGATTGCTTGTAACTTGGCTGCCTGAGCTTTTCATAGCACTTACAGAGTCCTGCCCAGGACTTGACCCAATTTCCTGACAAGCTAGCTAGCTAATATAAGAACTTCTCTGAGCTGCAGCCAAGAGGTACTTACAGTCTGATGGAGGGGGTCATAACAGGCTTGTTTCAGATGGCACTGTTTGGGTATCACCACCACAGCAGCAGAAATACAGGACACAGCAGCTGGCTGAAGGATTAATGAATGCTGAACTTCACCTGCCAGGCCATTCCAGGCTTTGACCCTGGGGCCTTTGTATGCAGTGTTCACCATGCAGGCCTCTTGATGTCTTCCTCTCCGGTGGTCTCCTCATTGGTCAGGGGGACAGGGTAGGCTGGGTGCCCCCTAGACTTTCTGCCTGGCACACAGCTTCTCACAACACACTTGTAGCCAGGCTCTGGCTCAGTCTGTAGTCCCAGCACATACAACTTCTCTGGCTAGGAGCAGTTAAGCAGCCTCTCAGACACTTGCCCCACTATGGGGGACACTGGATACTTAGTCTCTTTACTCACTGCTGCAAACTTTTTTTCTCTCTGCTGCAAACACACTTTGTTCTCTGCAGCAAATTCTCTTCGCTCCTTGCTGCAGACTCACTATCCTTAGCTTCAGGTTGCAGAATACCAGTCTCTCTATTCACAGGCTGCCAGTTGCAAATCTCAACTCCCAGACACAAATTATAATCTTGCCTCAAGGAACCAGTCAGCAACTCAGTCTCTATTACCTGCTAACTCAAAATTGTTCAGGCTTTTTACCTCTCTTTTTTTAGCTCTGGGGTGGGAAGGCCATTGGGCTCTAGAAGGCCTTTGTGCTAAGTAGCTCACAGCACTCTCTCCCTTGAGTCCCTGGAGAATCTCCCTTCTGGCTGGCATTCTCTGTCTTTTATCACTTTTTTAAAATCCCAAGCTGATTGGCTGGCCAATTCCCAGGCATTTCTGGATGCACCTTGACATTTCCCAGTGGCCCCCCTTATGCACCCTTTCTGGAGCGCTTAGAGAAATGGAGCTGCAGCTCCTTTAAAATTATTGCTCTCTGGCTGCACATGCGCATACGGCACACGGTGGCCATCTTTTTATTTACATTCACTCAGTCCACGTCTTGGCAGTTTCCTGTACTGAGTACATGCTCCCTAGGAGCCCAGAGGTTCAGAAACATATTTAGGACCTCGGCCCCCTTCTTACTGTGGGGCAGAGTAATGAGAATTAAGACAGCTGCAGCCACGGAAACCAAAATGGGGTGCTAGTGGCCTGAATCCCTCCTGGGACCAATGGAAGCCCTCTGGTCTCATTGCTGCAGTCCGAGGGACCAGAGGCAGAATGAGGAATCCTGCAGGGCCATAGCCCTCACAGAGGTAAACCCCAATTAGGGGGGCTTACAATTGGGTTAAATAGACAATATGATGGCCGCATGGCAAATCTGTTGTCAACACTCTGTCATGTTGTACTTGAACAAGCATTTGTCAGTGCCGAATGTTAGGTATTTGGAAGTGATAGTTCCATGCCTTCCTCCCAAGTCATCCACTGTGTCTTTCCATTCAGTATTCAGAGAAGAGTGGGAGTGGCAAAGGCCACAGCAGTTCAGCAGTTGCCAAGGGGGTGAAGAGGTGGACAATAGTCCATTAAAAGGCAAAAGAGTCCTGCAGGAGCTCACTAAATTGAAGGTGGACAAAGCGATGGAACCAGATGACATACGCCCAAGGATATTAACAGAACTGCGAAGGGAGATAGCAGTACCTCTGGCAGCCATGTTCACTGAGTCATTCAACATGAGTGAATTGGAGGAGGGCACATGTGGTCCCTCTACACAAGACCGGCAGCAGGGAGGAGGCAGGGAACAATAGGCCGTTCAGCCTCACCTCATTAGTGGGGAAGATCATGGAGACATTGCTTAAAGAAAGGATAGTGGGGCATCTAGATGCCATCAGAGCCCAGGACCATAGACAACATGGATTCACAGTGCAGACATCATGTCAGACAAATTTGGTTGATTTCTTTGACTGGGTGACAAAGGAAGTGATTCAGGGTGGGGCAGTGGACACTTACTTTGATTTCAGCAAAGCCTTTGACACCATCCCATATAGGAGGCTGATAAACTAGCTGGGTAGGCTGGGCATGGGGGAAAGGGTGGTAAACTGGGTTAGAAACTGGCTAACAGACAGGAGGCAGAGAGTGGTGGTAAATGGTGTGTAGTCTAGGGAGAGGGGGCGACCAGTTGGGTGCTGCAGGGATCAGTCCTGGGGCCAGTTCTGTTCAATGTCTTCATTAGTAATATTGCAGAACGTCTGAAGGGAATTTTTTCACCAAATTTTCAACATAGCCATTTTAAGATCTCTGCTCATGAACAGTGTCACTGTGGTTTTCTTAATCTGTCCCAAACATTGATTGCACACACTGAATGCGCCATTGTGCACTACATGCACGGAAACACATTTTGGGTGACGTGAAAAATGACAGCTGTACTGCTCATAAGGAGGTGTGGTAAAATGGCAATGTTGAAAATCTGAGTGTAAATATTAAAAAATTTATGAATTCACGAAGCGCATGAGAACTGCGCAACACACGCCATAAAACAGTAATTTTAGAATTTTACTAAATTTTCAACATAGCCATTTTAAGACCTCTGCTCATGAACAGTGTCACTGTGATTTTCTTAATCTGTCCAAAATATTGATTACACGCCAATCGACTGTGCCATTAAAGCGCCACATGGGTGGGAAACATGCTTTTGGGCAAGATATGAAAATGACAGCTGTACTGCTCAAAAGGAGGTGTGGTAAAATGGTAATGTTGAAAATCTGGAGTGAAAATATTGAAAATTGGTGAACTTACGAAGCATGCATAGGAACCGCGCAACGCGATGTTTCGTAAAGTCATTTTTAGGATTTGTTCACCAATATTAACATAGACTTTTGAGAGCCCACCTTATGAACACTGGCAGTGTCGCTTGTTACTCGTCCCAAAGGTGATTTCCACGAGTGACCGGAAATCACCCTTCGGGCCCAATTAACACCATGACAGTGCAAGAATTCACGAGGAGGGGTCTCAAAAACCCCATGTTTAAAATTTGTGAGCAAAATTCCCAAACATGCCTGAGATATGCAACACAGTTGAAAAAACTCTATCTATCCCATTATACAGCTTACCGGTATCTCCTCAGTTTGCGGTCGGCTTTGAAGAGTGCAGATGTGTTCCTGGTCCACCGAAGATTGTCACGCCGAGCTCCGGAGGTAAGTATGGGGTGAGGGAGGGTGTGGGGAGGCAGGGTGTGCAGTGGGTGGGTGCAGGTTGTGGGAGGGGGGAGGAGAAGTGCCGAGGGACAGTTTTGTATTTACAGGTTTTTTATTTTAATAAGACGACCAGGGACGCTTGTCGCTGGGGGTGGGCTCCCAGCAATGGCAGCTGGAAGGCTGTTGGGGGCTGAGCTGACGGGGGATTGGGCACCCCCTTAGGCCATAACATCATTTTGCCACGCTGGGATGGGCTCCCAGCATGGCACCTAGATGCTTGGGGGGGGCGTGAAGCTCTTTCTTTCAACTGTACGACCACTGCATTTTCAACTGCTGTCATAGACAGCTGCAACAGTGATTGGGGAACTGGGGCCGCGCCTGCAAACACACTGACTGCATTGGAAGACGGGTGCCACACCTCCGAAAACTTGGATGATGGCACTATGTTTCTTGCAAATGCATGCAAGCAACATAAAAAGGAAAAGAAAAAAGAAGAAGAAAATGAAATTCAGGAGGTATACTTACTGTTACATTAGTGATCACCATGCCATGCAATGCACAATGGTGTCCAAGAAGTGGTGGGGGAGGAGGTGGCATGCTTGCTGGAAGAGAAGGCAGCAGAACAGGAGAAGAGACATTTGAAGACCAGAGTGAGATTTTTGAGACATGAGTCAAGTAGCCAATGTGGTGGCTAGACAGTATATCCATTGTCCACGCCCTCTTGTGTTGTACCTGTGGGTGTGACCTGTGAAGACAAGAGTTAAACTATTAAGACTCAAGTGGCAATGTGATGGCCACATGATATATCCAATGTCCACTCCCTGTCATATTGTACGTGTGACCTGTGAAGATAAGAGTCAAATTATTTAAACTCATTCAGCCTATGTTGCGGCCACATGGTGTACCCACTGTCCACTCCATGTCATGTTGTGCCTATGAAGGAAAAAGAGAAATAAAAAAAGAAACAAAAAAGAAATTTAGACAGGATACTTATCATCACATTAGTAATGGCTGTGTCATGTAGTGGCACAATGCTGCACAAAAGGTGCTTGCTGGAGGAGGAGGAGGAGGCAGCAGGACAAGAGAACAGACCTATAGAGAAAAGAGTGAAATTACTTAGATTCAGGTGGCTGCTGGCCCCTTATCAAGTTATGTGCCAGAAAATTCAGCTAGAAAGGATATTTACCATTTACTTAGGGATGCCCATGTCCTCCTGGAATGGCATAAAGATGGCCAATGAGGCAATGACATCACACATCAGTAAATCTGGCATTGACAGGCAGCATTCCACTCAACTGTTGAGCGAGGTTTCAGTCAGAATCCATCTAGGGCACTATTACTGTACTTCGGTGAAGTGTAAACTCTGAGGGACACAGGCAGCAAGTTCTGATTCCTCGTTAATCCAATGGACAGTGCTATATGCACATGAACACAGTGGCATCAATAAGGTCCAGCAGCTGGACATTTGTTTTTTCAAAGAAAAGTATTCACAACATCAACAGACTACAGTACAATCAAGGATTACTAGCCAGGGAAAGCCCATGGACATACAACACTAACATACACAAATACATTTTCAAAAGGTGTGTAGTATTCAATAAACAGGTGAATTAGCAAGACCAAAAATCAACAGACAGTTTTATACTAAATATAAACTACTATAAATGAGCATTTTATATCCAACAATCAGGTAAGCATACATTGGTAGGTTCAGGTAGCTAACATACTTTTTAAAGAACATTAATTGAACTTCTGTCTCACACTATATGCTGATTTTATTTTGTACCTCTGCATACAATAAAGTGCATAGAAAAATACATAAAGTGCAAATGTAGTGCATACAAACACAAACGAGCATATAACGTGATAGCTACCTATTATACAATCATATAAATTTCATTCACCTACCCCGGTCAAGTGCGCCAGCCACCACTTTCCCCTGCGCTTTGCCGATAAGGCTTCCTAAGGGGGTGTGGTTCTATTACTACAAACCTCTATTTATACTACAAAGTGCACGTGCTACTTAATCAGATGAAACAATACATTAATTACATGATTCCTATCCCCTGAAAATATTCAAAAAACAGTGGCTCTCTCTTTGGAAAGAGTTTTTTTCTCCCCTTTTTCCCATTTATTTTAAGAGATTTCGGTCACTAGCTCAATTAGCCCCATATCAAAGCTATTTTAAAACTTAATTTATAAATATACTCTATCTATAAGTTACCAGCTTTTTATCAAATCTAAAAAAGCACATATGTAACACAAAGTCCAATAGATTTTCAGTTTAGCTTTGTAGTTCTTATTTGTTCTGGGGTCCTTCCGGTTGTTTTATTTTCCAATTACATCCATCTTCACTGTTTAATGTTTCGTACTTGAGCTTTGCTGCCACTTGATTTTCGGATATAAATTCATCCACAATATCAAACATGTATTTCCAATATGGCTATTAAAGGGCAAGAGGCAAATATTAATACTGTATAGTCACATAACTTTTTATAAATACATACATACTGTATATGCAAAATATCAGTAATAATTTACATCTAAATTACTAATTTAAGACAAAGACTATCCTTGGAAAAGTACCTAACATTCAAACCATTATATTTCATAGGGACCATCTTCCAAATAAGCATTTTTCTTGCATGGCTTATGTGGCAGGGGTGTACTGTGTTAGTTGAACTTCTGGTGGGAGGAAAAGCCTGCCTGGAGTATGTTTTGACAAGCTGTCATATTTTGGACAGCATTTGAATACAGAAGCTCAGTTAATAAGAAGGCTACATTGAAAATGTAGGGTGCATTGCTGGTCCAGTGGCACTGAGGGTTGAGGCACTGGACGCCACATCTCGAGCCACACCGGTGACCCATGTTCGGGAGTGAGCGTGGGCCACCAGGGGTTGGTATGAAAGGAAAAGGATCAAGCATTCCAGGAACAGTTCTCCTCTGTGGGGGGGGGCAACAAGTTGTTGGTGTATGCCTAGCCCGTAGGGGTGGCTGGGGGCTGGCATACCAATGCTGTAGACATCGGGTCAGAGGTGGGCAGATGCCCAATGGGGTGCGCACATGGGAGCATGCGCGGCAGCATCACTGGTGTCCTTGCATGCTCCACCCCTGAAGGGGAGAAACCAGGAGGAAACAAGCTCACAACAGATGATGGAGGGAACTTGTAGGTCCCACCCCCAAATAGCCACAGTGCCGACCCCTGTACTGGATCTGGTTTTGGTGGGGCTGGGCCCCCCGCTGACCCTGCCAGGGAGGGTAAGCCTTGGGGGTAGCTGGTTGGCATTGGCAGGTGGATGTCAGGGGATGGGGCTGGGGCTCCTTCCAGATAGACAGGGCTGTGGAGCAGGGATATAAATAAAAAAAAATTGGGTGCAAATATTTAAGATTTCTGCAGTTACAAGCATGTGTACTGAAATTGCAATGAATGACCATAACTTTGTCATTTTTTCATTTTTTGACCCCAAATGTTGAACATAGTCTTCTTAT
This sequence comes from Neoceratodus forsteri, assembly GCA_016271365.2. Classification (NCBI taxonomy): domain Eukaryota; kingdom Metazoa; phylum Chordata; order Ceratodontiformes; family Ceratodontidae; genus Neoceratodus; species Neoceratodus forsteri. The sequence goes on from CM057458.1 coordinate 549,979,434, forward strand.
CACCCCTACTTCATGAACCCTGTAGGTGAAAATTTTCAAATTTGTGGGAAAATGGCATTCCATGCCACAGGTGTGAAAACACATTATGGGCAGGATGTGAAACATGACAGCTGTACTGGTCATGAGGTGGTGTGATAAAATGGCTATATTGAAAATTTGGAGTGAAAATACTGAAAAAGACCAAAGTCACACATGTGTGCAGAAAATGTTGAACAACCAGGTGTAGCCCTGCTATTTTTTGAAGTTGTTTCACCAAATTTTCAACACAGCCTTTCTGGGATACCACCTCATGAAGAGTGCCACTGTCATTTCATTCACTCATCCCAAAAGATGGTTTCGTACAGTGGCCATGCCATTCTGCGCCACAGATGTGAAAACACATTTTCGGCAGGATGTGGAAAATAACAGCTGTACTGTTCATGAGGAGATGTGAAAAAATGGCAATGCTGAAAATCTGGAATGAAAATATAAAAAATTGGCAAAGTTACGAGCATGAGTAGAAGTTGCATAACACACGTTCGTAACACAGTCATTTTGGAGATTTTTTGCACCGCATTTTCAACATAGGCTTTTTGGGACCTCTCCTCATGAACATTGGCACTGTCATTTTAATTGGTCCCTAAAGGTGATTCCACGCAGCGACTGTGAAATCACCTTTCTGGACCAAGTAACGAAATGACAGTGACAGTGTTCATGGGGTTGGGTCCCAAGAAACCAATGTTGAAAATATGGGGTCAGAATTCCTAAAAATGGCTGAGATATCAACATAAGTTGAACCCCCTTATTGACAGTCCTTATACAGTGGTTACCTTGATTCCTCGGTTCACAGTTCGGCTTTGAAGAGTGCAGATGTGTCCCGCTTCTCAGAATATCACAGCTGCCAACCTCGGAGGGTAAGTATGGGGTAAGGGGGGGTGCAGGGAGGTGGGTTTGCAGAGAGAGGGTTGAGATGAGGGAGGGTATGGGGGAGATGATGAGGGACCGTTTTCTTTTTTACAGGCTTTAAAAAAAAACATCGGGGGACAGTTTTTTTTTTTAACAGGGAAAGAAAATGTTTATTTCCGGACACTGGGAGTGGGCTGCTCAGTGTCCAGGAGGGAGTTTAGATAATGCCAACATGGGCGATTGAGCACCCCAATGTCAGCATGGGGTATGGAGGGAGTGGGGCAGACAGCATGCAGTGGGAAGGATAATTTGGATGCTGGGGTAACAGAGGGTTCAGAACAGGCAGCACGCAGTGGGGAGGAGCCAGAGGGATCATTTGGATGCTGAGGGAACAGAGGGTCTGGGGCAGGCAGCATGCAGTGGGAGGGAGTGGGAGGGCTCAAGTGAATGCTGGCTAGGGGAACAGTGGGTGCCAGGCAGGCAGCGCACAATGGGAGGGGGTGGGAGGGTTTTATTAGATCTCTGCTAGTCCAGTGGGGGAACAGAAGGTGTAGGGTGTGCAGAACACAGTGGGAGGGAGTGGGAGGGTTTTATTAGATCTCTGCCAGTCCAGTGGGGGAATAGTGGGTGTGGGGTGGGCAGCACACAGTGGCAGGGAGTGGGAGGGTTTCATTGCATGATGCTGAGTGCAGGGACGGAAGGGAGGGAGCGGGCGAACAACATTATGTAAATGAAAGGAATGAAGCATTCTCATTGGAGCACTTCATTCTTTTCAAGTGTGGCTGCTTCCCCGCTGTGAAATTCCAACCACCATCACTCTCTTCTTGTGTGGTCATTGGTCTGTCAGAATCGAGCCCACTGTAGAGTGCTCTGCATGGACTTGTCCATGACACACCTCCCAAATGTTGTTCTACCATAAGATGTTTCTTGCGCAAGCACAAAGAAACATAAAAATTACAGTTAAATCAAAACTCCAATCATTTCAGAAACCTTGTAGATAAAATTCACTGAGATCATTGCTAAGGAATCACATAGGTCTTAGGCTTTACATATAGATATGAAAGAACATATACAATAAATCTCTCTGCATTACCATTGGTCATCTGTCAGGTCTTGGTGTAGTACAGTGATTCTGCTTCTAGGAGAGGAGCAAGTTGTAATCAACGCATGGAATTTGTAGTTAACGATGATATTTGGATGTATCCTGGCAAGATGCAGAGAAGTAACCTATTTCTTAGTCCTCCTCCTATGTGTGAAGAATGAAAAACTTGTGTAGAAATATGAGCATAATCAAGGGGGAATGGAAAGTGGGGTGCTGGTATTCTGCATTGGGGGCCACTCTGGAGGCTTGCCCAAGTCATCTCCTCACCCCCATGACCTGGTGAGGTCTCCTAGCCTATTCATGTTGATCGACAACCAATGAGCATGTAATGTATACTGTACTCACTCATTGACAGTTCAGTCAGCAGCAGGCTGTGGTGGTAGGAGGAGGGCTGTGCTAGTCGCTGGCTCAGGATGGGTTGGGGGAGTGGGGTGGTGGGTCACTACCTGCCAGGGTGTGAATGTGGGGGTGCACTAGACCACCAGGGATATCTTTACTTGGTATTACACAGGATGGGGATTGGTTGCGGGGAGGGACCACTGGACTACCAGGGAAATTTGACACACATAAATAATGAAGTGGTGATCGGCATCAGGGAGGGGGGTGGGACCACTGGATTACCAAGGAAATTTTAAACACATTATTAACTGGACAGTGATCAGCATCGTGGAGGGGGGAGGAACCACTAGACTACCAGGGAAATGATGAACACATTAATAACTGGACAATGATCAGCATTGGGGAGAGGGGAGAGACCACTGGACTACCAGAGAACTTACTTAGTTTTATGAGGACGGTGATTGGAGAATGGGATAGATGGAGGGACCACTAGACTACCAGGGACATTTTATTTTTTATTCAGGAATGGCAATCAGCATTGAGAGGTGCTCTAAACTCCATCACAGCCCATGTAAATGGGCCCATAATGGGCATGCAAATACCCACATAGTGCCTTGCATGCCCAATGGGCTCATTCACATGGCTGCTTTAGTGATTGGCAAATAGTGCAGCTGCGCCATTCCTTGTGGGGCCATTCTCTTGACGGGCTGTGGGGGCACGGCTAATGGGGTTGGTGGAGGTTTTATTGTGTTAGCACTGCTCCCTTACACCCTGTTCACAGTCTGATAGTGCGGTGTGCTATCCAACTGTGAATAGCAACTTTTCCAACCTGCGAAACTGCAAAGCTCAGCACAAACTTTTGTGCAGAACTTTGTGAATCTGTCCCCAGTAGTGGTTCTGGGTACACATCACTTGTTACTGCCTGGCAGGCAGGACAGTTTTTATCATGTTCTCTGCAAGCTGGTCTATGTTGGGAAATCATATTATCTCTCTTAGCAATTTTTTGGTGCTTACTATGCCAAGGTGCCCAGTGTGTGCTACTACAGCTGGTTTAGCTCTTATTGAAATTGCTATTACTATTTTGTTGCCTCAGAATTAGACAACCACCCAGAACAGACATTCAGTTTTCTGTCTGTAACACAGGGTCAGCTCAGATATGTCAGTTTTAGGGTAGGAGCTCAGTCATTGTTATTTTGTACCACTTCTGTGTCCTTATTAGTTCTATTAGAGCCTGCAGAGTTTTGTCAGTTTTTGTTGCTTCCTGTATCTCTGTATAAGGGTTAGAGCTTTTAGCACAGCATATGTAGCTACAAAGCTGATGTATTCTTCTGCAGGTGATGGTGAAATTACTGTTCCTTCCAAAAGGTGCCTTGAAATATAGTCTGCTGGGTTAATAATTTTGAAATTCTAAGCATGAAGGTATACTCCCCATCTTTCAATGCATGCTGGCATCCTGGATCACAGGTTACTAAATATTGTTATAAGGGCCTGATGATCTGTAACTATTGTGAATGGTGCCCCATACACAATTAGATGATAATGCTCACATGCCCAGACAACTGCTAGTACTTCTTTCTCAGGCTGGGAGAACTTTTGTTCAGTCTCAGTTAAGCTGCAATTTGCATAGAAGACTACCAGGGGAGGACTGCCGTCTGGCTTTTTCTGAGTTAATATTGCCACATGTCCCACTAGACTAGCACCTACTACTAACTCTGTTGTCAGGCTCAGATTGAAAGATGACATGGTTATGTCTGAGGCCAAGAAATCCTTTATGGTGTCAAATGCCATTTGACTTACAGCTGACCACCAAAATTCTGTATTCTGCTTTGTGAGTCCCCTCAGTGCGGCACCTACAGTGGAAAGGTTTTTGACGTAGCTCGCTTAGTAATGAGCATTCCTAAGAACAAGGGTGCTTCACTGACATCTGTTGGTATTGTTGCCTTCTTTATTGCTTATACCTTTTTTGGGATCTGGTTTCATTCCTTGAGGTGAAAATATGTGGCCATAGAACTCAAGTGTAGTCTTGTTAAATTCACATTTAGCTTGACTCGGTGTTAGGTTATTTATTTATTTTTTGTCAATAAAAGTTTATTAAAGTGTTTCATAAATCAAAAATACATAAATACATAACATTTTATGAAAAGTATTAAAAAACTGTACAATATTATATTGTCATCTGTTAATACTTCTACAGAAGTAGCGCTCTAACTGAATAACATGAAATAGAAATCTAATACTCTTGCAATCAAAAATATTGTTTCTTCTTTTTAGAATTCCCTTGTAGATAATGATACATTCTATTCCTTATAACACAGTTATGTTATTATTTCCCCCATTACATTGTGCTACTCATAGAAACAAAAGCAAAAGCAAAAAACAAGGTGCTAGTGAACTCAAAAAGGAAAAGGAAGGAAAGAAAGAAAGAAAGAAAGAAAGAAAGAAAGAAAGAAAGAAAGAAAGAAAGAAAGAAAGAAAGAAAGAAAGAAATTGAAAGCTACTGAGTGAAGAACCTGGGTCAATTAGCCATTATCAAATATTATGACTCTGGCAACCAAACACTCAAACACAGGTTTGAGAGCTTGATTATGTTCCTTCTGAGTTTTAACAAAGACTAAAATGTCATCACTATAATTAAGCATGTTGGGCATGTTTTGTATTACCCTTTTGATTGCATCTTGAAAATTTTCAGCTGCTGAGCACACTCCAAATGTGAGTACCTTGTAGCGTCTCAGGCCTACATGGGTAGAAAATATGGTCGGATAGCGAGGCTGTGGTGCTAATTCTAACTGATAGAAATCTTTGTTTAAATTAACTGCAAAAAAGTCTAGTTTAGAGGAAAACAGTTGCACCATTTAAAGAATGAATGATATTAGTCACAGTAGGTGAAATATGCCTTTCTTGCTGTAGAGCTGTATTTGGAAGTCTTATGCCTAGCCAAATTCTTATCTTGCCTGGCTCTTTTGCTTTTGGGATGACATCGATGGTGTGGACCCAGAAACTTTCCCAATTATATCTTGGTCCTCTGGATTATGTAGTTCCTCCTCTGTTAGTTTTCTGAGATGAAATGGGATTCACCTGTCTGGCTGTGCCACTGCTCATGCTGATTGATCTACATGCAGTTGTATCTGACAGTCTTTTGGTTGTCCTTTTCCTTCATATAAAGAAGAAGAGTTTTTATTAGTGACAGTCTGCACAATAGTGAGGTATTGACAAAAAGGTTGACCTGGTGGCTATTACTGAAACCTGGGCCATGGACAACAATGGATGGGACCTTGCCATTCCAGGCTACACACTGTTCAGAATGGACAGACAGGAAGGAAGGGGCAAGGGGGTTGCCTTCTATGTGAGGAAGGGCATCGAGGCAACTGAGGCGGTAAGCATCACAACTACCAGAGGTGGCATTGAGTCACTTTAGGCTCATCTCACCACCCCTGCAGGAAAGAAACTGTGCATGGGGGTGATATACAGACCCCCAGGGAAGGGAGAAATGAAAGATGAACAATTAGCTGAGGAGTTACAAAGGATGGTAGGTAAAGGTGACATAGTAGTCATTGGGGACCTTAACCTGATGGATGTGGACTGCAGGATTCCAGTAGCCAAGAGCTCCAGAAGTCAGACTTTATTGGATGCATTCGAGAACTGCCTGCTGTCTCAACTAGAGAAGGATCTGACTGGGGGGATGCTATTCTGGATCTGATCCTCACAAATTCAGAAGAGGTTAAATCCACAAGGGTAGAAGAATCGTTAGCAAACAGTGACCGCACTTTGGTCTGGTTTGAAATATCCACGGGTGATACAAAATAAAAATCAAAGACAGAGGTGCTATACTTTAAAAAGGCAGCTTTTGGTAGATTAAGGCAGGTAGTGAAGGATATATTAACAAACATCAGGGACAAGTCAGAGGTGGAGGAAATATGGGAAGGTACAGTAATAGGGAAGCAATCCTAGAGGCAACCAGGCTCTGCATCAGGACCGTAACAAAGAAAAATAGGTTTAAATGACCCATGTGGTTCTCCCCTCCAGTAAGGGAAGCAATCAGGATCAAACATAAAGCATGTAAATTGCTCAGGCAACATAAAGGGAACAGAGAATAGGAAGATTACATTCAGAAAAGCAGGGAGGCCAGGAAAATGGTGAGGGATTCCAAAGAAGCAAAAGAGCTGTAGATTGCATGTGGAATAAAGTCAGGGGAGAACATCTTTTTCTGCTATATTAGTGGAAAATGGAAAAAAAGGGGAAGGAATTTTATGGTTAAAGGTTGGGGATGAGGTGCTGGATGACAACGGGCAGAAAGCAGAGGCCCTAAATGAATACCTTTGCTCGGTATTCACTAGGAAGAAGCAGAGTCCACTGCCAGACAGTGGTATCAGAGCCATGGCCAGAGGGATTCAGAGAATGTGCATCCAGAAGTGCACCTCTGACAGGGTCAGGAAGGGCCTTTCAGAGATCAGACTCAACAAGGCTCCAGGACTGAATGGTTTGCACCCCAGGGTGCTGAGGGAGCTCGCAGAAGAGCTAGCAGCCCCTCTTGCACACCTATTCCATAGATCACTTGAGTTCTGGGTAGTTCCAAGTGACTAGAGGGTGGCTGAGGTGGTGCCACTACATAGGAATGGTGATATGGAGGAGACGGGTAACTATAAGCCAGTTTGTTTCACATCAATAGTGAATAAATTGATGGAGACCCTTATTAAGCAGAGTGTGGTAGAATACCTCAAAGTTAATCACCTCTAGAACAATAAACAACACCGATTTGTGACAGGCAGGTCATGTTAAATGAACCTTATTACTTTCTTTGATCAGGTGAGCATGGATTTGGACAAGAGCCATGCGGTGGACCTGTTTTACTTTGATTTCAGCAAGGCATTTGACACAGTTCTGCACAGGTGCCTCTTAAAATGGTTGGAGGACCTCGGTGTAGCAGAGCAAATAGTCAGGTGGGTGCAAAGTTGGCTTAAGGACAGGAAACAAAGGGCAGCTGTAAATGGGGTAAGATCTACCGAAAGACTTGTCACTAGCGGGCTGCCTCAGGTGTCGGTTCTGGGGCAGGCCCTTTTCAACATATTTATTAGTGATATCAGTGAGAGTATAAGTAGCAACATTGCCCTGCTTGCTGATGACACAAAACTCAGCGGAAGAATGGACAACATGTAGGGAGTCAGAGAGCTACAGGAGGATCTTAAGAAGTTGGAAATGTGGGCATACACATGGGAGTTGAAATTCAATGCTAAAAAGTGCAAAGTGATGCACCTGGGTAGGTCCAACCCTAAGGCAAAATACTCCTAAACGGGGTCAAACTTAGCTCTTCTGCTGAGGAACAGGAACTAAGGATTATCATTAGAGATGACCTCGAGCAGAAGAGTCAGTGCAATAAGGCTTACAGCAGGGCTAGCAGGGTACTGGGATGTATTGGTAGGGGGACCGATAGCAGGGACAGGGAGGCGATAATGCTTCTCTCCCGGTCATTGATGAAGCCACACCAGAAGTACTGTGTCCAGTTCTGAAGGCCTCACCTTAGAAAGGACATTGATAGACTGGAGGTGGTCCAGAGAAGGGCAACAAAAATGATACATGGCTTTCAGGGAATAACATATGAAGAGAGGCTTAAGGCTTTGAACATGTACTCACTGGAGACTAGGAGGGAAGGAGAGGATGATTGAAACTTTAAGTTCTTTAGAGGCATTAACAAAGTACCACACTCACTGTGTTTTACTATGAATGCCAGTTCTACAACAAGGGGGCATGAGTGGAAATTGAAAGGTAGAATGTTCAGTAGGGACATCAGAAAGTATTACTTTTCTGAGAGGGTGGCAGAACCTTGGAATAGACTGCCACCCAAGGTGGTGGCTGCTAAGTCAGTATCACATTTTAAGCACATGTGGGACAAGGCTTGGGCACACTCACATGACACTGGCAAATGCTAGGCTGGGCATCTCAGAGGACAGGACACCATTGTACAATAGGTCCAAGGATACCATGTTTGGGCAGACTTGATGGACCGCATGTCCCTTTCTGCCATCAATTTCTATGTTTCTATGTTTCTATTGTATAACTCAGCAAGCATCTCCCTTTACCATGTATCACAAAGAAAGTTAGAGAAATTTGCCTTTGTGCTCTATTAATACATCAGATTTTCCTACTACTTTCATAGGTGAGTTGGAACTATAAGGATGAATATTTGTTTTGACTGTTACCAGTTAGGTTTAGTCTTTAGTTTGTCATAAGTGTCCTTGTCCATAATATTTATTGAAGCCATCTTATTATTATCCCCCTGTACAGACAGTTGGTGAGACCCCATCTGGAGTACTGTGTACAGTTCTGGAGACCCAGTCTCCGCAAAGACATAGACAGGATGGAGGCTGTCCAGAGGAGGGCAACTAAAATGGTGCAGGGTCGGCACCGGAAGACATATGAAGAGAGACTTAAGGAGCTGAATGTGTATAGCCTCGAGGAAAGGAGGGAGAGGGGGGACATGATAGAAACTTTCAAGTACCTCAAGGGAATCAACGAAGTCCAAGAGGGTATCATCTTTCAAAAAAAGAGGTGTGCAAGAACAAGGGGGCACAATTTGAAGATAGAAGGGGGGCAGCTCAGAAGTAATTTGAGGAAGTATTTTTTCACAGAGAGGGTTGTGGATGCATAGAACGGCCTTCCGGAGGAGGTTGTGGAGTCAAAAACAGTGGTGGAATTCAAGCATGCATGGGACAGTCATAAGGCAATTCTAGGGGGTTGGGGTAGGAAGAAGTAGGCTGCTGGTTAACTAGGATCTGCAGCTTATCCATTAGGCAGGGAAATGGGCAGACTGGGTGGGCCAAGCGGTCCTTATCTGCCGTCAAAATCTATGTTTCTATGTTAAGCCCTGGAATCAACAGTAAACCGAAGCTTGGAGTTAAGCATAATAATTACAGTCGTGGGGCTGCCTGTCATGGAATCATTTGCTTCACAAGATGTCACAAACACATAATTTCCTGTGGGCTCTTTTTGTTCTACATGCCTGCTATTGCTGACTCTGACCACTTTGCTTTTTAAAGAGTCACTGTTGTTGAGGTACAGTTTGAGCGGAGTGGCACATAAAGGCTTGTCACACTTATAACATATTTGGCCCTTTGCTGAGCAGTTGCCTTTATGAGGATAGTTTCTGTCACATGTATAGCAGCAGGATGCAGACTCAGAGTGGGTCTTGACAGTTTTTTTTTTGACTTTGCTCACTAGATGTTGTTCCGCGCCTTGTTCAATAGATTTAGCTTGATGATCTGGGATATCTAATGTCCTTGCCATATTTAAAAGTTCAAGCAGAGAGGGATCTTCCCTTAATGCTCTTCTCCTGACAGAGAAAGAATTGCATGAAACAATGGCCTGTGTTTTGCTCTCACTGTCCATGTTCGTAAAATCACAGGTGCATGCTGGAGCCCATGAATAAGTGGCATACGCATCCATGGATTCACATGTTAGCTGTCTGGCTGTCCAAAATGTGTGTCTCTCAAATTCACTATGTTGCTTAAGATTAAAGTAGTCAGGCAGAGACCCTTTCCAAGCATCATAGCCTTGTGTTGCAGTCGCAAGGAGTGCATCGTATACAATATATCATGCACCTCACTGATAGCATAATAGAGTAGTAAGGCTTTTTGTCTTTTTGTTTCAGTAATGTTCATTACAATCAAAATGTTTTCAAACTGGTCTATTCATTTCCTCCAATTGTATGCAAGATTATTGGTACCTGAAGTATCAAATTTAGGAAAGACCTGTAACACGTCTATCATTTTGTCTGTGTGCTCTTACTATTTTGCTTCCATGTGCACTTGGCTTATTATTGTACCTGTGATTGAATTCTGTGCTTCTGTATATTTTGTTTACTTGTAGAAACTGCTATTTCTGACTGTCCTAAATTGAGGCAGGATAATTGTAGCCACCCCCTCCCCAAACGTCTAGAGGTTGATTGAAATCATTGATGAACCGGGAGAAGGGGCCCACAACATAGACACAGTTCCTAATCTTTACAGCATCAAAGGCAAGAAACAGTTTATTTTCTACCTTAAGACGCCTTCAAAATGCTCAATCCCCAAGTTGCTTCTTAAAAATTGTTGGGAGCTCCCCACAGAAGGACCAGCACTCTTGTTGCCTCATGGCCCTCGGCTCACCCAGGCCCTGAACCCCCCAGAAGGTGCAGAATCTTATGTCAGCCAGTCCCCTGGAAATATAAACTCATGGACTGATTAAAAAATGAGGATTTTATATTTAGTTTTCCCCCTGTTTACAAATGTATTAGACTCACATTTTTTTTCCCCAAACGAGATCAATTTATTTCTTCGGGGCTCAAAATATTTAGAGGACCACAGGGGTTCATCACTTCTTATACAAACATTCCTGCTCCATGAAGCTAAACCTTTATACAGTTAAAATGGCAGCAAACATCAGATCAAGGTCTTCAACAGCTCTCAAACAGTAGACCTAATTTTCCTCAGGAACCTAGCGACCCTCTAACTGAACCGTGATGCTCCTTGATTCCATTGGCACTGAGTAAGTACCTAACAGAGCTTCCAGCTGATTTCCTTGGGGGTTCCTTATTTCTTCCTCTAACCAGGGAAGTTAACAGCTTCTCCCACCATTCCCTGCCTCTCAATTCCAGCCTCCCAGGGACACAGATGGTGTGTTACCCGCCAAAACCCACCGCACCATACTCTCACATCTTCCTGTCCAGTCACTTTCCAAGTCTGCTCGGCCTCCCTGAACACTACAACCTCTTCAAACAGCATGGTGGCACCTTCTTTTCCAAGCTCTCCCCACCAAAGCAGAACCGTGTCCTAACCGGCCCTAATGACCTGCTCATAAAAATGGAGGCCCCAGGGCCTGCCCCAGACATGAGCATGACAGAACCACAGCGTACCTAGGCCATGCTCCATTCCCCTGGCTGTTAACCATTTGAACTGTCCTGCCACACAAAGAAACAGGAGCCCTGCCACAACTTCTGGATCCCCAACAGCCCAAATCATCTCTCCATCCAACATGCTGCTCTTTTAAATGGCTGAGACAAAGATAGAACTGCTGCCCAGCTGTCTCCTCTTCACCATCCTCCTGCTGCTCAATAAGTGCAAGTCAGCTCTGGGGGATACCTGCAGGGCACTCAGTGGCCCACTCGGCTAAAGACTGGCAGCCCTTGGACCTGATCCTCCAAACAGGTCCTAATGGGGTCAGACGCTCCTCCTGGCCCCCTCTCCAGTGGGACCCTAGGCCACCTTGGCACACAGGGATGCAGAAGCCCTGCCACAGCCTACTGCAACCCTAACAACCCAAGCCCCCTCCAAGCCTACTGGAGCCTACCTGAACCCTGAGGCCTACCTATCCTTTACCTCCCTTACTCTCCCATCCACCTCCCATAACCCAGGGCCCCACAATATCAGTCACAGCTACCTGTCTCCATGCCCTCCCTCGAATGATCACCCAGAGAACCCGATACATTGCCGCTGTAGAAGCCGGCATGCCTAAAGCGGGGGGGGGGTCCGATCTTGAAGCGGGTAGCCATCTGGGAACAAGCAATGAACAAACAGTGTGGTTTATGATAAGAAGAAGAAGAAGAAGAATCAGTATTTATATAGCACTTTTCATACATCCAAAGTGCTTTACAAGCAATGCTAGACTGGTAGTGAAGTGACTGAATGTGTGGTGGCGGCCATATCGCACATCATCACCCACACACAGCCTGGATAATTGCATGAACCGGTTTATGGGAAGGGGAATGTTGGCCAGGACACCGGGAATGTTCCCTACTCTTTGAGATGAGTGCCCTGGGTTCTTTTACTTCCACCTGGACACCCACCAGGACAACACCAGGATGGGTAGAAGGGAACTCGGTTTAACGTCTCATCTGAAGGATGACACACCCCAGCAGTACAGCACCCCCCAATACTGCACTCGGATGCCAGCGATTTTTAGGTGCAAGTCCAACCCCGGTGTGGGACGAGAACCCACAACCTTCTGGTCCAGAGGCGGATGTGCTACCAACTGAGCCACGCTGATACCTAAACTTAGCTGTAGAGTCAAGCCAGACAAAAGTGAAGGTACTGGATTTCAGGAGGGCTGATTTTGTCAACTTGGAAGAGTGCCTTGGAAAAGCACTAGCAAACAGGCAAGAAGGTGGGTGGAGCAAAATGGGAAACATCAAAACGCCATCACAGAGGCAACAAGCCTTTGTGTGAAGCAAATAAACAAATCAAAATGAAAGAAAAACACTATGGTTCTCAAAAGAAGTGGCGGGAAGGTTAGGAGAAAAAGATAGCATTCAGGAAGTATAAGGAAACACGGAAGGAGCAGGACAGAGAACTGTACCAGTTAAAGCAGAAAGAAGCAGGGAAGGCAGTCAGAATAGCAAAGTCCCAAACTGAGGAAAAGATAGCCAACTTAGTTAAGAAGGGGGATAAAACCTTTTATAGGTACATTAGGGAGCAAAGAAAGACTAAGGCAGGGATGCTGAGGCCGAATAAAGAGGAAGGTGGTTGGGCAGGGAGCGACAGTGAAAAAGCATGGATAGTGAATGAATACTTCTGCTCAGTATTCACAATGTAAGAGCAGGGGGAGATACCTAATCCAGTCAATAGAAGCACTCTGGATAGGGGGGTTGATATTAGTCCTTTCACAGAAGAAAGGGTTCTGAAAGAACTCTTAAAACTGAAGGTGGATGAAACAATGGGGCCTGATGGGATTCACCCCAGAATTCTAAAAGAACTAAGGGAAGAACTAGTAACACCACTGACTACCCTTTTTAATAAATCATGGGAGGATGGTGTGGTACTTGAGGACTGGAGGAGGGCGGATGTGATTCCTCTTCAAAAAAGTGGGAGCAAGACAGAGGCAGGAAACTACAGACCTGTCAGTTTGACCTCAGTAGTAGGGAAAATGATGGAATCACTTCTGAAGGAAAGAATTGTCGAGTACCTAGAGGCCAGTGGGGCACAGGACCCAAGGCAGCATGGATTCACAGCGGAAGGTCATGTCAGACAAATCTAATTGATTTCTTTGACTGGATGACCAAAGTAGTAGACCAGGGAGGGGCTGTGGACATGGCCTACCTAGACTTTAGCAAGACATTTGACACAGTCCTGCACAAAGATTAATAAACAAATTAGCCAGCCTGGGAGTGGGTCCCAGGGTGGTAGCCTGGTAAAACACTGGCTGGACAACAGGACACAGAGAGTAATAGTAAATGGAATCCACAGTGAAGAAAGGAATTAGTGGGGCAACCGTAGCTGTCTTCAGTACTGGGACCAGTCCTTTTAATGTCTTTATAAGTGACATTGCAGAGGGACTGGAAGGAAAAGTATGTCTCTTTGCAGATGACACAAAGATCTGCAACAGGGTTGATACGCAAGTGGGATGGAAAGGATGAAAAAAAAGACTTGGCAAGGTTGGAGGAATGGTCAAATGTGTGGCAGCTTAGATTCAATGCAAAGAAGTGCAAAGTTTGGCAAGCTTTTAAACTAGTCAAGGGGGGAGGCACTGATAAGCTGCAGGAAAATCCCAGCCTCTCCCTACAAAACAGGGTACTAAATGAGAAAAAGACTGAGGTAGAAAGGTCAGTGGGGGATGCCGCAAAAGAAGGTAAAGCCATAAAAAAATGGAGAGCAATGAGTACCAATGCCCTTAGTCTGGGTAACAAGCTTCCTGAATTAGGGGCCTTGATGGAGGAGGAACATCTGGATATCGTGGCAGTCACAGAAACATGGTACACACAAAACCATGACTGGGACGTAAACATACCAGGATACACTATCTACGGGAGGGACAGGGAGGGTAAAAGAGGAGGAGGAGGAGGAGGAGGAGGAGGAGTAGCTCTTTACATAAGGGAAGGAATCAAAGCAACAGAACAAAAGGGAAAACGGGGAGAAGAAGCACTGTGGGTAAATTTGGAGACCGGCAATGGCACCACAATCTGCACAGGGGTTGTATACAGACCCCCTTCTCAGGGGGAGGAAATGGACAAGGAAATGATGGAAAGAATACTTAGAATGGCAGAAAAGGGGAGATATTGCTGATGGGTGATCTGAATATGCCAGATGTTAACTTGAGTGCAGTTGCAGCAGCAACTTAACAGTGGGTTATTCTAGATGCCCTCCAGGGGCATGCCTAGACAACTAGTATTGAGCCCACCAAGAGGAGCAATCTTAGACCTGGTTCTCTCAAATGGAGATGAAGAGAGATCACAGATGTAGAAGTGGGTAGCTATCTGGGAACTAGCGACCATCGAACAGTATGGTTCACAATAAACACAGCAGTAGAGTCAAGCCTTAAAGTACTGGATTTTAGGAGGGCTGACTTTGCCAAAATGGGTGAGTGCCTAAGGAATGCACTAGCAAATGGGCAGGAAGGAGGGGTGGAAGAACAATGGGGAATAATAAAAACTGCCATCGCAGAGGTAACAAGCCTTTGTGTAAAGCAAATAAACCAAATGAAACGATGTAAGAAACCACTATGGTTCTCAAAGGAAGTAGCGGTGAAGGTTCAAGAGAAAAAGAAAGCATTCAGGAAGTACAATGAATCACAGAAGGAGCAGGACAGATAACTGTATCAGTTAAAGCAAAAAGAAGCTGGGAAGGCAGTCAGAACAGCAAAGGCCCAAACCGAGTAAAAGATAGCCAAGTCAGTTAAGAAGGGGGATAAAACCTTTTAAAGGTACATCTAGGAGCGAAGGGAAGACCAAGGAGGGATAGTGAGGCTTAATAAAGGGGAGGGAGGGTGGCAGAGGGTGACTGTGAAAAGGCAGAGATACTAAACAAATATTTTTGCTCAGTATTTACAAAGGAAGAGGGGAGGTACCTAAGACAAACAGTAGAAACACTGGGACAGAAGTTGATACCAGCCCATTTACAGAAGACAGGGTTCTGAAAGAACTCTTAAAACTGAAGGTGGACAAAGCCATGGGCCTGATGGGATTCATCCCAGAATTCTAAAAGAACTAAGGGTAGAACTAGTGACACCACTGACTACCTTCTTTAACAAATCATGGGAGGATGGGGTGGTACCCGAGGACTGGAGGAGGGCAGATGTGATTCCCCTTCACAAAAGTGGGAGCAAGGCAGAAGCAGGAAACTACAGACCTGTTAGTTTAACCTCAGTGGTAGGGAAAATGATGGAATCACTTCTGAAGGAAAGAATTGTCGAGTATCTAAAGGCCAGAGGGGCACAGGAGCTAAGGCAGCATGGATTCACAGCGGGAAGGTCATGCCAGACAAATCTAATAGATTTAAGTACCTCAAGGGAATCATTCAGTATCTCTGCCTTTTCACTGTCTCCCTCTGCCCACCTCCCCTCTCCTTTATTAATCTTCAGAATCCCTTCCTTAATCTTTCTCTGCTCCCTAATGTACCAATAAAAGGTTTTATCCCCCTTCTTAATTGAGTTGGCTATTTTTTCCTCGGTTTGGGCCTTTGCTAGTCTGACTGCCTTCCCCACTTCTTTCTGCTTTAATTGATACAATTCCCTGTCGTGCTCCTTCTGTGATTCCTTATACTTTTTGAATGCAGCCTTTTCTCCTAACCTTCCTGCCACCTCTTTGAGAACCATAGTGGTTTTTTACTCTGCTTTGTTTTCTTTATTTGTTTCACACAAAGGCTTGTTGTCTCTATGATGGCAGTTTTGATTTTTCTCCATTGTTCTTCCACCCCTCCTTTTTGGTTATTTGCTAGTGTATTTTTCAGGTATTCACCCATTTTGCCAAAGTCAGCCCTACTAAAGTCCAGTATCCTTGTTTTTGTATGGCTTATCTCCATGCTTGTGCTCATTGTGAAGCACACTGTGCAGTGGTCACTTGTTCCCAGATGTCTACTGACTTCTAAATTTGTGATCCTCTCTCCATTTGAGAGTACCAGGTCTAGTATTGCTCCTTCCCGAGTGGGTTCCAACACTAGCTGTCTAAGGCATGCCCCCTGCAGGGCATCGAGAATGACCCTGCTCTTGGATGTGGCTGCAGTACATGTTATCTAGTTAACATCTGGCATATTAGGGTCCCCATCAACAGTATCTCCCTTTCAGCCATTTTGAGTATGTCCTCATCATTTTGTTGTCCATTTCCTCCTTGAGACGGGGTCTGTATACAACCCTGTGCAGATTGTGATGCCATTCCCTGTCTCCAAGGTGACCCAGAGTGCCTCTTGTCCTCCCCCTTTACTTTTTAGTTCTGTAGCTTTGATCCCTTCCCTTATGTATAGAGCTACTCCCCCTCCTATTTTACCTTCCCTGTCCCTTCTGTAGATTGTGTACCCTGGTATGTTGACATCCCAGTCATGGTTCTTGGTGTACCATGTTTCCATGACTGCCACAATATCCAATTGTTCATCTTCCATCAGGGCTACTAGCTCAGGAAGCTTGTTACCCAGACTACGGGCGTTGGTACTCGTTGGCCTCCATTTAATGTTGACTTTATCCTTTTTTCCCCCAGTAAGGACCAGGAGGCACTCTGGGGTGAAAAGGGGCCAAGGGAGGGGTCAGACATGGTTGGTTTCCATACCTAGGTCTCCCACTGGACTGAGTGGGCAGGTAACCTTGAGGCCAGGAGCCTCCACTTGTCTCCTACAGACAGTGCTTTGCACTGTGAGATCAATAAGAAGCAAGTTCGCAATTATGTTGGACTTGATTTCCCTGATTGAGCTGGCTTGAATCATAATGGAAGATGGGGTGGTACCTGAGGACTGGAGGAGGGCAGATGTGATTCCCCTTCACAAAAGTGGGAGCAAGGCAGAAGCAGGAAACTACAGACCTGTTAGTTTGACCTCAGTGGTGGGGAAAATGATGGAATCACTTCTGAAAGAAAGAATTGTTGAGTACCTAGAGGCACAGCGGGCACTGGACCCAAAGCAGCATGGATTCACAGCAGGAAGGTCATGTCAGACAAATCTAATCGATTTCTTTGACTGGGTGACCAAAGTAATAGACCAGGGAGGGGCTGTGGATATGGCCTACCTAGACTTTAGCAAGGCATTTGACACAGTCTCGCACAAAAGATTAATAATCAAGTTAGCCAGCCTGGGAGTGGGTCCCAGGGTGGTAGCCTGGGTAGAAAACTGGCTGCATAACAGGACACAGATGGTAATAGTGAATGGAACACATTCTGAAGAAAGGGGAGTTACTAATGGAGTACCTCAGGGCTCAGTATTAGTCCAGTCCTCTTTAACGCCTTTATAGGTGACATTGCAGAGGGTCTGAGGAAGGTATGCCCTTTGTGGATGACACAAAGATCTGTAACAGAGTTGATACACAAGGGGGTAGAAAGGATGAGAAGGACTTGGCAAGGTTGGAGGAATGGTCAGACATATGGCAACTTAGATTCAATGCAAAGAAGTGCAAAGTAATGCACCTGGGAAATAAAAATCCAGGAGAAGAGTACACAATAGCAGGGGAGGTACTAACAACAACAATAATGGAAAGGGATATGGGTGTAGTCATATCAGATGACCTAAAGGTGGGTATGCAATGTGAGAAGTTAGTAGGGAAAGCCAGGGGCATACTGGGATGCATAGGGAGGGGCATCATAAGTAGGAAAAGGGAAGTGGTTATCCCTCTATACAGACAGTTGGTGAGACCTCATCTGGAGTACTGCGTGCAGTTTTGGAGACCTCATCTACGCAAGGACATAGACAGGATGGAAGCAGTCCAGAGGAGGGCAACTAAAATGGTGCAGGGTCTGCAGCAGAAACCATATGAAGAGAGACTGAGGGAGCTTAATATGTATACTCTTGATGAAAGGAGGGACAGGGGGGACATGATAGAAACTTTTAAGTACCTCAAGGGAATCAACAAAGTCCAGGAGGGTAGCATCTTTCAGAAAAAGAGATGTGTAAGAACAAGGGAGCACAATTTAAAGTTAGAGGAGGACGGCTCCAGGGTAATGTGAAATTTTTTTCAGGAGAGAGTGGTGGGCCTTGTGGAACCGCCTTCCTGGAGAGGTTGTGGGGTCTAAAACAGTGGAGGAATTCAAACATGCATGGGACAGACATAAGGCAATTATAGTGGGGGGTTGCAGGAAATAGGCTGTTGGTTAACTAGAATCTGCAGCTTATCCAGTAGGTAGGGAAATGGGCAGACTGGGTGGGCCAAGTGGTCCTTATCTGCCGTCAAAGTCTATGTTTCTATGTTTCAATATGAGACCTGACCGAGTGATGATGCGGGTTCAGTTTTGGAGCATCAGTCCTGGCTGGGTTCTCCACAGTCCACTGCCTGCAGATGGATTGCAGGGGAGGTGATCATCTGTTTTAGATCCAATCTGAACTTCACTGTGCACCCAGTGGGAGCTACTTCATTGTTTGAGTGTGTGGCAGAGAGTGGGGGTCCATATGCAGGTTGCAGGATCCTTCTCATATATAGGCCACTGGGATACGAGAGGGAATTCCTGCAGAAAATCACCAAGAAGGTATTGTAGTCATCCAGATGGTTGGTTCTGGATGACATTAATGCCTAGATTGACAATTAACTCTCACAGTTTGAACAAGATTTCCTCCAGCTGATGAATTCACTGGGCCTCGCACAGGTAGTTATCTCTGCGACCCATCAACATGGTCATGCTTTGGATTTAATATTTTTGCTGGGGCTTGGGACTGACAACCTCAGTATTGATCTGGTCTGTTGGTAGGATCACTGCACAGTGAAGTTCTCATTTGGGGCCCCCTTTGTGCTCCACCCTCACTGCAGATGGTCCATTTTCACCCTTTAAGGGTTGTCCCTAATAGGACTCCAGGCAGAAATGAATCTCTTGGGTCTGATGGCTGCTTATGCAGCAGGATCAGTAGAGGTGGCGTGGCCTATAACAAGGCTATTACCTCAGGTTGCACTAATACATATATGACCCAGGACTTCTCACTTAAGATCCCCATGGTTCAATGGGGAGCTTAAGGACATGAAGGCCCTGGGTAGAGATTGGAGCATTGTTGGCAGAAGTCCTGGACCGATGAAGAAAGACTGGTTTTGAGAACTCACTACAGTGAGTATCAAAGGGCAATCTCCCGTAAGAAGACAGCATTCCTGTCCAGGGAGATTGCTACAGGGAAGAACAGACCAGCCTAGCTTTTCTGGATTGTAGACAGGTTATAACACTGTACCTACAACTGGTAAAAGCAAATTCATCCATCTGGTGCAAAGAATTTCCTCAGTTCTTCTCCGATCGAGTATCCTGTGCCAGGTCTTGGATTACCCAACTGGGCTGTCACAGCCCAGAAGACAGGAGCTGGTTGTCACTAGGATAACTCCACCCACCTGAGGAGAGTTCAGGTTGGTTTCAGTGGAGGAGGTTTCTGAGGTGATTTAAGAGTTGTGGCACTTGGCCCGGTGGCGCTGAGGGTTGAGGCACTGAATGCCACACCTTGCACCATGCCGGCGACCCAGGTTCAGGAATGAACTCGGACTGCTGGGGATTGGCAGGCAAGGGAAGGGATTGAGCATCTGGAGGACTGCTCTCCATTCCCGGGGAAGGATCCAGGGTGTGACGCTCCTGGGTGGCCCCTGACTGTGGTCGGGGGCAGCACAAGGAACAGACAGCACAGAAGACATGGGGCAGAGTTGCGGTGGATTAGTGCCTTGATGTCATTGCACATCTGAGCTCCGAGGGGGCAACCTACAGCAGAAAACCCTCGGGTACTACGGGGAGGTGACAGGAGCCCCAATGGCTGCATCCCAGCTCCCCATAGCTGGACCATCCTCTACCGGGCTCTTCCGAACACCTCGACTGACCTTTGAGCCGACCCTCTAATTTCAGAAAAGCTGCCAAGAGGTGGGGCAGGCCCTCCCCCCCAGGGGTGGTCCATGAGCTGGAAGGTCCCATGGGTTTGGTTGAGAGTGCTCAGCAATCTTGTTACCTGGTGGGATGGTTTTAGGTGGGGAGAAGAGGGTGCAATCAAGTGGGCACCCCTGAGAGATGCCCAGAGCTTTCTGGTGAATAAAGAAAGTTAAAAAAAAAAAGAGTTGTGGCCCTCTTTCTGTGAACTGGAACCAGGCCCAACACACCTTTTAGTAAGCTGTGTGGGGTTTCTGGGTCCAGTGTTCACTGAGATAGTCTGGTGCTCCCTTACAGAGGGGTCCTTTCCAAGTGCATTTAAAGATGCATTGGTGAGGCCCCTTCTGAAAAAAAAATCATCTTTGGACCCCGACTGCCTGGTGAATTTTAGACCCCATCCCTAACCTTCCTTTCCTCAGAAAAGTTATTGAGAACATGATGGCACTGCAGCTTCTCACGACATTTACATCCATGATTCACTCTAGTCTGGATTTAGGTTGTGGCACAGTGCAGAGACTGCATTGGTCAGGTACACAATGACCTCCTGAAGACAAGAGATAGAGGGGAACAGTTGGTTCCTGTTCTACTCCATCTCTCTACAGCATTTGGAACTGTGAACATTGGATTGTTGGTGGATTGCCTAAGGAAGTACTGTGGGTTCACTGGCACTGTCATCAGCTGGTTTGAGTCCTTCCTTAGAGATAGGATGCAGTGGGTGATGATGGGGAATTTCTCATCACTCCCGATGCCCCTGCACTGTGCTATACCCCAGAGCTCGAGCCTCTAACCTATGCTGTTTGAGGTGTAGAGTCTGCTTTGGGAGAAATCATCAGACATTACAGACTGGGTTTTCACTGCTATGCAGAAAACACCCAGATGTACCTGTTATTTTCACCTGGGATGCCTGGCACGGTTGACGCATTAAATTCATGAGTGGATGTTGTCCATCTGGCTAAGACTCAACCATGATAAGGCAAAGGAATTAGTGACCGAGTCTGGTCAATGGCAGGATGTGTGGGCTGCAAAGGAGATGACTAGCCTGGCACCTGGTCCCTGCAGCTTTGTAGCCTTTGCAAAGGTTAAGAATCTAGGGTTCATTCTGGATGAAAGCCTGACACTTGAGGCTCAGGTGCCATCAGTAATCCAGAGTGAATTTTACCATCTCAGGAATATCACCCTTGATCCTATAACCTGCCATCACTTGTACATGCTTTTGTGACTGTGACTGTTACATTCTGTATCTTGGGATTAGTGAAGCGGTCTTACAACTCCTGCAGCTGGTGCAGAACACAGTGGCCAGGTTGTTGATAGGCCTTTCAAGGTCTTGTCACATGACCTCAGTCCTGCATGCTCTACAGTTCCACAAGATATTCCCGATGAAGCAAAGACACTACAGTACTTTGTGAAATTATGACTTAATGTATTCCTTGTAAAAAAAAGGATGCCTAGAAAAATAGGAGAATTAAAAATTAATTTGTTGAAAAACATAAATTTGGTGAGTGGTTCCTATAGGTAATGGTCCAGACTGCATGTGTTTTGTTTGAGATTTGATAGAGATCTTCAAGTTCCTAAAGGGAATGAAAAAGATTCATTGTAAGGAACTATTTAGCAGGAGCAGCAGATGAAGAACATGATGGCATGAGTGGAAACTATTGGGGTGAGGTTTAGAACAGACGTGAGAAATATCATTTTACAGAAAGGGTGGTTGAGCCATAGAACCAGCTGATGTGATCAGCACCAGAACTTATAATGGTTTCAAGCATGCCTAGGATAGAGTGAATGAATGGCTTAGTGGTTACTCAGGGCAACAGCAGTAGGGTGGGAGCATGTGGAGGGATAGTGTGTGCTAGATAGAGTTGTCAGAACCCTCTGAAGTTCTGGGTTCTAGTTCCAGTCTAGAACTTTTGAAAAAGTTCTAGGGTTCTAATCTTTTTAGAACTTTTTAGAACTCGAACCCTATTTTTTAATTGTGCTGTCAGTAATGAAGATAGTAATAAAATACATGTGAAGGAAAAACTGTTCAGCATAAGAGGGGAGAGAAATTATCATGTGTGACATTGGTAGGAATACAACAAGGTTTATCTGTGGTTTCTTCTGTTTGCTAAAGGCAGCAACTTATGTAACAAGCCCACCCACCCACCCGTATGTTAAAGGTTTTCCTGCTGCAGCTGCATCATAGTTCCTTAGTGAAAAAAAGTGGCACATTAGCCATTTATGTACTCAGTTATATATACTCATCGTCATGAATTATGAGAAAAAAATAACTGATATTACCTAATCTCAGCTATTTGCTGTTTTCTGTTTTAAATCAGTAAATCAAAAGTTGCTATGTTTCAAAGAAAGCTTTTATAACAAAGTCAAGTCAAAGTACTGCAGCCACAGCATGTGGAACTGTTGCAGAACATATTATGTCATGACGTAGTCAGTCAAGACATTCGAATAAAAAAATATGCCAGTCGTTGTTGGCAAAAAATGCATGCAATTTTCTAAGATAATGCATGCATGTACCAACATTCTTGTTGACAAATTGAAGTAATACATACAACTTTCTAAGATAATGCATTTTTCCAGATGATACGTCAATAAAATCTGTATTTCAGTCACATAAATAAACAAGCATTTGTCAATGCCGAACATTCGCTTGCAGGTATTTGCAGTGGTGTTTGGAATGTATGGTGCTTTACCCTAATGCCCTGTGCGATTGCTGGTATTTGCACAATAAATTATCAGCATGACCTTTTTGCTACGCCCATTGTGCGCTACATAAGTGGAAACACGTTTTGGGCAGGGTGTGAAAAATGACAGCTGTACTGCTCATAAGGAAGTGTGGTAAAATGGCAATGTTGAAAATCTGGAGTGGAAATATTGAAAATTCGCAAACCTAGGAGTGTGCGTTGGAACTGTGCAATGCACGCTCGTAAAACAGTCATTGTTAGGAATTTTTTAACCAAATTGTCAACATTGGCATTTTAAAACCTCTGCTAATGAAGAGTGTCACTGTGATTGTTTTACTGTGTACCATACATTGATTTTTGCACACCGACTGCCCCATTGTGCACTACATGGGCGGAAACACATTTTGGGCAGGATGTGAAAAATGACAGCTGTACTGCTCATAAGGAGGTGTGGTAAAAAGGCAATGTTGAAAATCTGGAGTGAAAATATTGAAAATTCGCAAACTTACGAGCGTGCGTAGGAACTGCACAACGCACGCTCGTAAAACAGTTATTTTTAGGAATTTGTTCACCAAATTTTCAACATAGCCATTTTAAGATCTCTGCTCATGAATAGTGACACTGTGATTTTCTTAATGTGTCCCATACACTGAGTTCACACAGCGACTGTGCCATTGTGCACTACATGGGTGGAAACATGTTTTGGGCAAGATGTGAAAATGACAGCTGCAGTGCTCATAAGGAGGTGTGGTAAAATGGCAGTGTTGAAAATGTGTAGTGAAAATATTGAAAATTCGCAAACTTACGATCGTGCATAGGAACTGCACAATGAACACTCGTAAAACAGTCATTTTTAAGAATTTTTTCACCAAATTTTCAACACAGCCATTTTAAGACCTCCTGCTTATGATCAGTGTCACTGTGATTTCTTAATGTGTCCCATACATTGATTTTACTAATCAACGCGCCGTATCAGCGCTATATTGGCGGAAACATGTTTTGGGCAGGATGTGAAAATGACAGCTTTACTGCTCATGAGGAGGGTGGTAAAATGCCAATGTTGAAAATCTGAGTGGAAATATTGAAAATTGCAAACCTAGGAGCATGGGAACTGTGCAATGCACCTAAAACAGTCATTGTTAGGAATTTTTCACCAAATTGTCAACATTGGCATTTTAAAACCTTTGCTAATGAACAGTGTCACTGTGATTGTCTTACTGTGTGCCATACATTGATTTTGCACACCAACTGCGCCATTGTGCACTACATGGGCGGAAACACGTTTTGGGCAGGATGTGAAAAATGACAGCTGTACTGCTCATAAGGAGGTGTGGTAAAATGGCAATGTTGAAAATCTGGAGTGGAAATATTGAAAATTCGCAAACTTATGAGTGTGCGTAGGAACTGCAAAATGCACGCTCATAAAACAGTTATTTTTGAGGAATTTGTTCACAGAATTTTCAACATAGCCATTTTAAGATCTCTGCTCATGAACAGTGGCACTGTGATTTTCTTAATGTGTCCCATACACTGAGTTCACACAGCAATTGTGCCATTGTGCGCTACATGGGTGGAAACACGTTTTGGGCAAGATGTGAAAAATGACAGCTGCAGTGCTCATAAGGAGGTGTGATAAAATGGTAATGTTGAAAATGTGGAGTGAAAATATTTAAAATTCGCAAACTTATGAGCGTGCGTAGGAACTGCACAATGAACACTCGTAAAACAGTCATTTCCAGGAATTTTGTCACCAAATTTTCAACACAGCCATTTTAAGACCTCTGCTCATGAACAGTGTCACTGTGATTTTCTTAATGTGTCCCATACATTAAGTTCGCACACGGACTGTGCCATTGTGCAGCTACATGGGTGGAAACACATTTTGGGCAGGATGTGAAAAATGACAGCTGTACTGCTCATGAGGAGGTGTAGTAAAATAGCAATGGTGAAAATCTGGAGTGAAAATATTGAAAATTAGCAAACTTACGAGCGTGCGTAGGAACTGCGCAATGCACACTCGTAAAACAGTCATTTTTAGGAATTTTTTCACCAAATTTTCAACACAGCCATTTTAAGACCTCTGCTCATGATCAGTGTCACTGTGATTTTCTTAATGTGTCCCATACATTGATTTCGCACACCGACTGCGCCATTGTGCGCTACATGGGCGGAAACACATTTTGGGCAGGATATGAAAATGACAGCTGTACTGCTCATTAGGAGTGTGGTAAATGCCAATGTTGGAAATCTGGAGGGAAATATTGAAAACCGCAAACCCACGAAGCAGGGTGGAACTGTGCAACGCACACTCGTAAAACAGTCATTTTTAGGAATTTTTTCACCAAATTTTCAACATAGCCATTTTAAGATCTCTGCTCAGGAACAGTGACACTGTGATTTTCTAAATGTGTCCCATACACTGAGTTTGCACAGCGACTGTGCCATTGTGCGCTACATGGGCGGAAACACATTTTGGGCAAGATGTGAAAAATGACAGCTGTAGTGCTAAAAAGGAGGTGTGGTAAAATGGCAATGTTGAAAATCTGGAGTGAAAATATTGAAAATTACAACCGCATTTAGCTGCATGAGAACTGCGCAACGAGACTCAGAAACAGTCATTTTTTAGGAATTTTTTCACCAAATTTTCAGCACAGCCATCTTAAGACCTCTGCTCATGATCAGTGTCACTGTGATTTTCTTAATGTGTCCCATACATTGAGTTCACACACCGACTGTGCCATTGTGCGCTACATGGGCAGAAACACATTTTGGCAGGATGTGAAAAATGACAGCTGTACTGCTCATGAGGAGGTGTGGTAAAATGGCAATGTTGAAAATCTGGAGTGCAAATATTGAAAATTCGCAAACGTACGAGCCTGCGTAGGAACTGCGTAGCACAAGCTTGTAAAACAGTCATTTTTTGGAATTTTTGCACCAAATTTTCAACATGGGGTTTTTGGGACCCCTTCTCATGAAAGATGTCACTGTCATGGTGTTATTCAAGCCTGAAGGGTGATTTCATGCAGTGACTGTGCAGTGCCTGCGAAATCACCCTTCGAGCCCGAATAACGCCATGACAGTGATCATTCATGAGAAGGGGTCCCTAAACCCCATGTTGAAAATTTGGTGCAAAAATTCAAAAATGACTGAGATATGCAATAAAGTTGAAACCCCTGTCTAGCCCATTATACAGCTCACCGGCATTTCCTCAGTTTGCAGTCCCCTTTGAAGAGTGCAGGCGTGTCCCCGGTCCACGAAGATCGTCGCGCCAGAGTCCGGGAGTAAGTATGGGGTGAGGGGTGTGGGAGGCTGGGTGCGCAGTGGGTGGAGTGCGGGTTGTGGGAGGGGGCTGGGAGATGCGCCGTGGGACCGCTTTTTATTTTACAGGTTTTAAAACAAAAATAGACGAGTGGGATGTTTGCCACGCCGGGTGGGCTCCCAGCGTGCAGAAGATGGCTGTGGGGGCGAGGAGCGGCGGAGGATTGGGCACCCCTGCCGCAAACTACAGCGGGTTGACGAGGAGCTGACGGGGATTGGGCACCCGCCGGCAAAACAAAGGAATGTTTGCCACGCTGGGGTGGGCTCCCAGCGGCAGCAGGATGGCTTGGGGCCGCCGAGCCGATGGGGATTGGGCACCCCCATCAGCAAACAACGTTGCCATGCTGGGGTGGGCTCCAGCATGGCACCAAAGCTTTGGGGGGGCGGCGTGATGCGCGCAGGGGGGGAGCGTGTGAAAGTGAGGGGGGACGGCGTGATGCGGTGCTCAGTATGGCAGTGGTGCTTTCCTTTGAAGCAGAGGAACACCGCTGTCATACAGCGCTCCTGCACCCATTGGTGCAGGACCACCATGCCTGCTCTAGGGAGCAGTGCATTGGACGGGAGAGGCACACCTCCAAAGTGTGCTACTCTCCCAAAACATTCCTTGTGCATGCGCGTAAGCGAACATAAAAAGTGGTTTCCTCACCACATACTAACTTAAGGAGCATTTATTGTAGCTGCAGCATTTGGCATGTGATGTTTAAGGGACAGTGTCTGTCAATCCCATTATGCATCAAATTATTAGTACTTGTAAAGCAAAAACACTTTGTAATTGGTCACATTCTGTAAAAACTGCTGATGTAAATTTTCTTTTATTTCTGATTCCTTTCTTCTTTTTTTAAAGGGGACAGGACACTTGTGCTAAGTGGCAGCAGTTAGCAATGTACTTAATAAAGAAAAAAAATATATATATCTATAGTAGGTTCCACAGTGGGCAATCGCTGCAGCCCTCCCATATCATCAGTCTGTCATCATCTTTTTCCTCACCATCCCCTGCTGATCATGAATCTGTAAATGAAAGGACTAAAACAACACCCCCTTTCACCCCAGCACCCATTCCACTTTTTCTTCCACCACCCTCATCCATGCAGTAGCACCCATGCCACCCTTACACCCATGTTAAAACCAACCTCCAACCCTCACCCACCCTCAAGCACATATTCCACCCTCCTCCCTCACCCAAATGTTTAAACTACCCCAGGCTTAGTCATGAACTACCATTCATGTTATCCTTCTCCCTCCTGCACCCATGTTAAAACCCACTCCCCCAACTATCACCCATGCACTAACAACTATGCCATGTTTCTCCCTCCTGCATCCATGTTAAAACCAACCCAACCCTCACCCATGCACTAGCATCCATGCCATGTTTCTTCCTCTTGCATCCATGTTAAAACCAGCCTCCAACCTTTATCCCCCCTCCAGCACCCATTCTACCCTCCCCCCAAATGCTAAAACTACCCCATGCTTACTCAAGAAAAATGAAACTCTTGCCTCCGAATGAGCCATACTTAACTGTTCCTTAATAAACAACACTTGCGTGAAAAACTGTCTTTTCAATTTCTTTCTTCTTATGGACAACATTCTGTACAGTTCTCTTCATGGAACCAGTAATTTGAGAGTTGTTGCTATTATGCCATGGTTTGTGTACAACAGAATGTTACACATGAGCTATTGTAGTATGAGACCTATGATTACAAAATATGTGCCCAACCATGACATAGATAAAACTCCAGATGAGACTTGTAACAGGATGTTGCCTACAGAAACATAATACAAAATATAGTTTTTCCCGTCATTTTTTATTCAGTAAAGTAAGTTACATATGGATCATTTTGGTTTACGGCTAACATTTCTGTAATTGAAAAAATTATGAACAGCTACCAATTAGAATTAATTGTTTTGTCCTCTTTAAAATTGAAACATAGACCACCCCCTGTCCTGGTCCATACTGATGCACCACAAAGTCACAGTAGGTAAATCCAAAACTATATGTTTGCATTTTAGCTATAAATAATATGATACAGAAATTATTGACATGACAATGTCCCTTTTATGCCAAAGTTGGGCCTGTTCCCACTGATGTTAAAACTGCCCTGTATATAAAACTTGCTGACTTTAGACCCTAGCTACAAAGCAGTTTGCCATGAAATGATGAAAGTTTGTCCGGGGGGGGGGGTGTAGTCCAAGGTAGTAGATCGAGAAAGGAGAGAGAGAGAGACAACCCAAGTCATCACAGTCTGTAAAAGTTTTCTTTTTTGTCCAGAGAGACTTTGTCCCACACAGTATTTACCAGCCACCACCATCTGAGTTGTCATCATCATCAACATGCACAACATCAGTCGCTTCAGGATCAGTTTGTATACTCTTGTAGGGAAACAAAAATCTCTACTTATTAACTTTAATAAAAGTTAACGTGCATACATTTTCTGGCAGCAACCTATTTCTGGTGTCTGTCACAATATTGCCAGCTGTACTAAACATGCGTTCTGAAGAGGCACTTGTTGCAGGACAACCAAGATATTTACAGGCTTCATCATACAGCTCTGTCCAAATTGACCTTTTTGATCTCCAGTAATCAAAAGGGCATGCATCAATAGGAATAGGCAGTTCTTGCAGGTAACTGTCTACCATGATGGACAGAGAACACTCAGAAGAGGAATCAGCATAAGCTGGTATGGCAGAAATCTGGGAAAGGTTTTGCCACAGATTTAGCTTGCTACTAAGGGTTGAAGAAGTGACAGTTGTGGAACAACTACTGTTAATGTTTGGTGACTTTTCCAGTTCTGTATCCCTTTGTGAAGATGAACCTGCATGTTGTAGTGATGACAACCTGAGGGTACTGTGCGTGTCTGTGTTTGACTCCTGTGAGTGCTGCAGCTCATCTAGCAACAGACATTTGTACTGCTCCATATCATCTGTTTTTGGAAGATGTATAGCCTTGAACCTGGGATATAAGATAGTTGCAAGGATGTAGTGTTTTAATTTCGTCATTGTAACTAATTTGTCATTGGTTTTGAAGCGCTCGCTCATTCTCTTTATGAGATTCCCATGATACAGCCGACATGTTGTCTGAGCTTCAGATCTGTCTTTTTCTATCTGTAGATTTAGAACACTAAGATGATGTGAAATCAACATTATGAGTGGGATAACCTGACTCACAGATGCACCTTCAGAAAACATGTCCCTTGTAGCTGTCTGAAAAGGAGCTAGGATGCAGCATACTGTCTCCATTAATTTCCACTGCAGCACAGACAGCATAATGCCATCTCCAATAATGTAATTGGAGCAATACTCATGTAGAGCTTGCTTTTGCTCCAAGAGGCGCTGCAGCATATAAAGCATTGAGTTCCAATGAGTGGAAACATTTTGAATCAGCTTTTGCTGGGGCAGCTTGTGTTTTTTTTTGCAGTTCGGACAATGTCCATATAGTCTTGGTTGAATGTGAAAAGTGAGTCACAATTTTTTTGCAAACAGCAATCATACCATCCACTTGTGTTTCATTGCTGAGAAACCCCATGACAATTAAATGTAAGCAATGTGCAAAGCAAGAAGCATGCAGAAATCCTTCATCCTGTACTGCTTTCAAGATGTTGGCTCCATTGTCACTAACTATGAAGCCACATTTTAGACCGTGAGAATAAACCCATTCATCAAGGAGGTCATTTAGTTCCTGCAAGATGTTTGCAGCTGTATGACTTTGCCCAAACTTCATTATATGCAGCAGTGCCATCTTTTGGGGTGTCTTTGTTTTTGAAGAAGCACAAGAAAATGTGACCCAATGAGCGGTAAGGGACATGTAATCTATGTTTTGACTGCTGGTCCACATATCTGTTGTGACATGAATAACCCCACCCTCTGCAGTTTTAAGTACAAGCATCACTGTTGCTTTTAAAGCCTGATAAATGTTTGGTATTTCAACACAGGAAAAGTACCTTCAATGAGAAACATTGTAACGAGGATCTGCAAGTTTCATTAGCTCCCTAAAATCCTCATGATCTACCAAAGAGCATGGGAGAAGGGCTCCAGCTAACAGTTCACCAATTCTGTGATTAAGATGAAGGGTCTTTGGATGATTTTTAGTAAAAGTATTCTTCCTTTCAAAAGCCTGAGATAGTGTTAGCTGTTTACAACATGTCCCTGCTGGTTTATTATACACCAAGCTTCGATGGGCAGATGGACACTGGGATGGTGGACTTGGACTTATACATTCAGTACATCACTGGATGTGTAACTGGTACTAATGGTGCTGGTGTTGGTGGTAATGGTGATCCTAGGGCTGGCACTAGTTCTGTCCACATCAAGTTCAGACAATTCAGTATCCATTTCAGATTCCTGACCCTTCTCACGTGTGCTCTGGAAGATGGAGGACATGGGTTTTGGACGATCAAGCAAAAGTGAATGCTTTTTCAGATGGCGTTTAAGAGCTGTAGTGCCAAGGCATGACACAACTTTACCACGGCTTACACTCTGTTTACACAGAACAAATTGCCCTGCATAGATCAGTTTTACTGACAGGGAAATAATTCCATACCTCAGATGTGACAGCTTTTGTTCGAGTGCTAGGAAGATAGCTAAAGACTGTTTGTGTCTTTTCACCTGTCCTAATAGAACCCAGAACATGCTCCTTGGTGCTAGAAGAGTGGGCAGGGAACTTTGATGGGTTTTCATTGTTGGCCGATATAGAAGTGGTGGATTCAATGGATATGTCGTTTTCATTGCCAACAGTGCTGGTTCTATTTGCTACTGCACTACCTGATTCATTGCCAGCAGACTTGCTCATTTCACTTCATTGAGGAAGTAATGATATGTCACCAGACACAACAGTGTCAGACTGAGACAAAGAGCTACTGTCTGAGTCAAAGAGGGACTCATTGTCACTTGCATTATTACTGCTTGTCACAGGATTTTTAACAGCATGAACAGCATACCTTATGGTGCCTCTCCGTGTGACCCCAGCAGCTGTACAAGTTTTCTTAAAAGGTCCCCCTTTACTACATTTTGTTGTTGCTCTTTTGCTGTTTGTTGAATTTTTATCACGTGAAACATTTTGGTTATTTTTGCTAGCACCAGAATTACCACTACCACCACCAACACCTGCTCCACCACCAGCAGCAGATGCTTCATCTGTGTTGGTGTCAGCCATAACAGTACCAGTACTGCACACACCCACACCCACACAATTCCTGTCTAAGAAAGCAATGTGTTCTGTGATTGCTGGATACCACTCCAAAATTTGGTTTTGACAGTATGACACTAACATACTACTAACATACTAAAAAGCCAGCAGAATAATCCTAACAGTCATTCGTGTCTGCTCGTTTGGTCAGCCCCCACCCTGATACAGTGGACTGAAAGTAGTTGACAAATATGACGGTTTGCAACTAAACGATCCCAGGTTCAAGGCTTACGGAATGATTGAACCACTGGACATAGGCATATGCACAGCAGGCTGGGCAAGGTTTAAGGTCAATAATTGCAATTCTAAATCCAGCTGAACCACCACAAAACTGGCCACTGGGCTTCACATGGTAACACACACACTGGGTAAAGTAGAGTGCAGTCAAGGGTGCACAGCAGCAGGGTGACCACAAGAGACGGAGTTACACACGCAAACCAAAGAAAGATTTTTCTGTCTCTCCTGCCAACAGGGAAATATATTTTTAGGCTTCTGTCATGTATTTAAGGATAATGCCACCATACAACTGGCCACTGGGCTTCATATGGTAATGCACACTGGGTAAGGTACAGTGCAGTCAAGGGGCGCACAGCAGCAGGGTGATGGGCTGACCACAAGAGATGGAGTTACACACACAAACCGAAGAAAGATATTTTTCTGTCTCTCCTCCCAACAGGGAAATATATTTTTAGGCTTCTGTCATGTATTTAAGGATAATGCCACCACACAACTGGCCACTGGGCTTCACACGGTAACCCACACCTGGTAAGATACAGTGCAGTCAAGGGGCGCACAGCAGCAGGGTGATGGGCTGACCACAAGAGATGGAGTTACACACACAAACCGAAGAAAGATATTTTTCTGTCTCTCCTCCCAACAGGGAAATATATTTTTAGGCTTCTGTCATGTATTTAAGGATAATGCCACCACACAACTGGCCACTGGGCTTCACACGGTAACTCACACTGGTAAGGTACAGTGCAGTCAAGGGGCGCACAGCATCAGGGTGGTGGGCTGACCACAAGAGAGGGAGTTACACACACAAGCCGAAGAAAGATATTTTTCTGTCTCTCCTCCCAACAGGGAAATATATTTTTAGGCTTCTGTCTTGTATTTAAGAGCTGACCACAAAAAACAGAGTTACACGCACAACTGGGCTTCAGACGGTAACACACACTGGTTAATAGCCGAGTAAGTGCAGTCAAATGGCACAGACAGCAGCAGGGTGACTTGCTGGCCACCTCACAGAAGATGCAGTGGAGACGAACACAGTACAGGAGTTTTTTTTAGGGAGAAAGTTTACTGAAGTCCCCTCTCCCCAGCACAGTCCAGGCTGAGAGACAATTTTTTGACCAAATAATTTTTTACCTTTTTTGTGGGCTTAGAATATCAGGTTTCACACAATCAGTAATGTTTTAACCTCTTTTTCCTTCTCAGGAAAAACCCAAATAATATTAGCATATATTCACCCCTTCCCCAGCCAGGAAGATATCCCTTCTGCCCAAGAGTGCCAGGGCTCATGAGTCACAATTGTGATTTGCGAAGAAATGTGTTTAATTCAGCAAGCAACTAGAGGACAAGAGGAATGTGTGCACTGCAGATTGAGCACTCACACACAGGCAGTCTCCATGCAGCAGTCTGCAAGTTAACTAATTAATTCCATATTCTAACACTCCTCCCGACAGTACTCCCAACTGTTCTTAGCTCCTTTCATGGTTCCACTTCCCGCCCTAGTTTCTTTCCTCAGTTCCTCAGTTCCCGATCCCAACTCCCCCCTTCCTTTTCCTCAACCACCCTTTAACTTTTTTTTTTTAATTTTCAGGCACATATCGTCTAGGACTAATAAAAAAACAGTGTCAGTCACACACACAACTGAACTGAGAGCACACAGACGCTGCGGCTCCTTCTCCGCTACAAGTCTGAATGGCAAATGGAGCTGCAGATGCACAGACGACTTCAGCATGATCCCTTGACTCACGAGACTGACTCGAGTCGCTGTACCACCACCACCTGACTGCATAGCAGATGGTCAGGTGGTTGGTATACAGATACACTAGCGTGCCAAACCAACAAAGCTGCCCCCCCCCCAACAATAACAGAGAGGATGAGGGGAGCGAACTGAGCTGCATTACTCAGCTGGTGCCAAAATCAGGAACGAGAATGGGAAGAAGGTAAAGCACACAGACAGAAGTGAGATTTGTTTGGATGATTCGAACCCTTTTGCGAACCCTGTAGTGTTCGAGTTCTAAATTAGAACTCGAACATCAGGGTTCGAGGAGGGTTCGAAGCTTTCTCGAACTAGTTCTGACAACACTAGTGCTAGAGCATTGTATAGGCAAAAGTTCTTGGGGTTTGATAAGGTGTTACAGGCAGACTGGATGGACCAGTGGTCTTTGTCTGCCGTCATTGCCTTTGTTTCTTTGTTTCTAAGGGAGGTCAAAAGTACTAAAGTGTGCAAAAACGGATAACAAAGTACCTGTTGAAGTAATAGTAGGCAACAAACAATGAGAAAAACAAACATTTGTCAGTGCTGAATGTTCGCTGCTGGTACTGCTGTTGCACCGGGACTTGCTTGTACACATTTTTATTATACATTTACGCAGGATAGAGCAGATGAGATGCAACATCTCATTTTCAGTGGCGTCCTGCTTTGACACATTATTAGATTGTAATTAGCCTGGACAGGGCAGCTGACAGGCAATATCCACCTTTAAGTGGTCTGCCATATTTTTATCCCAAACGTACAAGTCTTTTTATGACCTGATCAAGACAGGTGGAATTTTTAAAATCCTATCCAAACGGTGATTTCACTGTACAACTCTGGAAACAAGTTTCAGAGAGGATTTGAAAAATGACACCTGCCATGTTTAGAAGGTGGGGTAACACTAGGGATATGATGAACATTAGGGCCCAAATCTGCAAAAGAATAAAGTTATGAGTAAATGTTGGAACAATTTGTTTCCTTACAACTTAATTGTTTTTTCACATTTTTACCCCGAATTTTCAAAATAATCTTTTTATGACCACTCTTTCTGAGCATGACAGGTGTCATTTATAAAACGATGGCTAAAATGTCATTTTGCCCCACAAGTGTTAAAACATATTATGGGTAGGATTTGAGAAATGCCAACTTTCACAGTCATAAGGTGGTGTGAAAAAAAGTTGGGGTCAAAATATTGAAAATTATCATAGTTACGAGGATGTGTTGGAAAATTGCAACATGGGGCATGATTTTCCATCATGAATGAATGCCACAAGCTCTCGGTGCGCCGAAAATACGGTACACGGGGCTTGCGGCAATCACGGGGTGACATGCAGGAATTTCCATCCCTTGCACCCGGCAGAGGTCCTTAGACCACATAAGTGTGGTCTTGCTTGCGCTGTCCCTCTGGGACAAAGTTAAGGTGCTTGCACCACAGCATTGGCTCAAGCAGCCGTAAACCACGAAAACTGTCACAACTGCACCCATTAATGGAAAATTGGGTGCAGGAGATCACGTGATGCAGGCAACCTAACAGCAGCACTTGTCTGGAGCTTCTGCCTCTCAACCTCTATATCCGCCATTAAAACCCAAATTTAGCTGCTATTCCTGCAATAACCTCCTCATCGGTATACTCCCGCATTCAGCGACTTCTTACATCTGTCTACTTGCATCGTAATTGGCTTTCCGCCATGATGGACACTGATATGAGGCAGGCCCCGATGAAGCATACGCCGCCTACCACCCCAGAGAAGATACCCAAAAAACAAAGAGCTCAGGGTACGGGGACTAAGAAAGTGGGATCAGCGACTCCACCAGTGATCCCCCTTACGGAGGACCGGCTCCTTCAGGAGCTTCTGCCATTTCAGAAAACACTCTCTGACATTTCCACAGAGTTAAAATCTCTCAGAGGAGACCTGACTAGTCTTACCAAGAGAGTCGGCGACATGGAGGTCCGCTCCTCATCTCTGGAAGCTTGGAAGGAGAAAACTGAACCAGAAATAATACACCTTCGTCAACAAATCCACAAACTTCAACTTAAAACCGAGGACTTGGAAGGGAGAAGCAGAGGAATAATATTATTATAATTTATTTATTTATTTATTTATATAAGAGATTTACCAGGAAGGCATGCTGAGCAGAGTACTGCTTGATTCCAGATGCGCCCTTGGGGTAGGGGGGTTACAGCAAAGAAACAAGAACAGACATTGACAGAGTACAGGCAATAGGTGAGACAGTTCTAGTACAGTTACATAGATACTTAATCAGTTCGACTAAAATGTGTTACCAGACATGCGTAGGGAGCAGAACTACAAGTTAGAATCAGAACAAGTTGCTGCACAACTGAGAGGATTATGGAATCGAAGGGGAGGACTAAGGGGGGGTTACGGTTGCAGTTGGTAGCGAAGTGCAGTTTGAGAAGAGTATTCAGTTGAGGAGTACTTGTGGAATGTCTAATGTCTGCTGTCAGGGAGTTCCATAGTTTGGGCAACCTGAAGCTGAAAGCAGCCTGGCCTGCCCAGGTGGATCTGTGGGGGATATGTAGGAGCCTAGCATCAATATTTCGAAGAGCATAAGTAGGAGGAGAGAGGGTGGCTAAGGAGGAAGACAGGTAGGAAGGGAGGGTATGTGACCAGAACTTGACGGAGGTTTTAGCGCAGTGGAGCAGTCTTCCTTTATGAAGAGATGGGAGGTCCAGGGATTGGTAGAGGACACAGTGGTGGGTATTGGGAGGGAGGCTTAACGAGAAGCGGCAAAAAGAGTTAAAAAGGGGATCCAGCCTAGCTAGGGAAGTTTGGGGTGCGGCACAGTAGACGACATCCCCATAATCAATAATAGGTAGGATCATTTTTTGCACTATTGCTTGTCTAGTTCGAAAAGGGATGCAATTTTTATTCCGGTAGAGGGCTCCCAACATAGGGTGCAATTTTTTGTGTAGTGCATCGATATGCACTGAAAAGTCAAGATGCTGGTCTAGCCAGACCCCAAGATAATGATAAGCGGTGCAGGCCTCTAGTGGGGAGCTATTCAAGGTGTAGAACGTAGGAGGTGCGGAAAGCCGGGCTATTTTGGACCGGGAGCCGAAGGTGAGGGAGACTGTTTTTTTAGGGTTTAGGTGTAGCTGGTTTAAGGTGAGCCGACGTTGGATGGAATCGAAATCCTGCTGTAGGCAGGCTGTCATGGCACTAGAGGATGGGCCAGAGGCGAACAGCACCGTGTCGTCAACATACATGTGGATAGATGCTTGTAGGCAGGCTGCAGGCAGGTCATTTAGAAAGATAGAGAACAGCAGCGGGCTGAGTACAGACCCATGGGGGACACCACTAGTGACAGGGAGTGAGGTGGATCTGGCCGAGCCGATGCGGACTGTTTGGGACCTGTCGGCCAGGTAAGAGTGGAACCAGTCAACTGCGTGTATTGACAGTCCTGCTTGGGTAAGTTTAGCCAGCAGCAAAGGATGGGAGATTGTGTCGAAAGCTTTTGCCAGATCAATGAAAATGGCAGCTGTTATTTCCCCTTTGTCCATTCCCGTGAGGATTGCATTGGTAAGACGAAGAAGGGAGGTGGTGGTGGAGTGATTTTTCCTGAAACTGGCCTGGAAAGGGATGAAAAAGGATATAGTATCAAGATAATGATAGAGCTGCGAGAGAACGAGTCGCTCTTGAATCTTTGCTAGGACAGGGAGCAGGGATATAGGACGGTAGTTGGATGGAGAGGAGAGGTCCCCTCCTTTAGGTAATGAAACGACATAATGGGGACGGTAATGGGGATACGTGAAACCAAAGAGGGGCCTAGCACCATTCTCTTCATCCAGAAATTCCTACAGAAAGTGGTGGACCCGTCTCCACTAGGCTCCACGTACCAGATAGAGAGAGCACACTGATCTCTCCACCCAAAGCCACAACCGGGTGCCCCCCAAGGCCAATCATCTTAAAATTCCTCAGTTTTATTGACAAACAACATGTTTTAGCCAAAGTAAGAGAGCAGCAGTCACTCATGTGGGAAGGGAATAAAATATGGATTTCACAGGACCTGCCTTACGAAACGCACCAGTAACGCACAGCATTTCACTCCATGGTCACCAGATTGATAGCGGCTAGCATCCCCTTCAAGATGCTCTACCAAGCCAAACTGCAAGTTTCTATTGATGGCTCCAGGATCTCATATGAATTGCCCAGTCAGGCGGCTACAGACCTGGCCAATAAGCTGCCCAACCTTTTTAAAACAGGTTGAACACCCCCAGGAATTTAAACTTGTTTTGCCAGTTTAAAATACCCCTCTCATGGCTGTTGGAACAGTTTTTTCCCTTCTCTATTCAGGTTCTGTAGTTAAATTTCATGGTTACCTGGAGACGTTAAGCCAGCTGGGAGATATTGGGCCTTCAATGAGAGGAGGCCTTAAGCCTAGTTCGCAGTAACTATGCCCTTGATCCACTTGCCATGCTCAGTCGGC
Source organism: Neoceratodus forsteri (assembly GCA_016271365.2). Classification (NCBI taxonomy): domain Eukaryota; kingdom Metazoa; phylum Chordata; order Ceratodontiformes; family Ceratodontidae; genus Neoceratodus; species Neoceratodus forsteri. Next base: position 550,017,117 of record CM057458.1, read on the forward strand.
AAATCCTGAGCCATGGTTTGGGTAGAAGTTTCAGGAGGACTCATTTGGTGACGTATCTCTTGTTGGTCCCTTATTCACTTCTCTTCCCCCAGGCACTTCCTTAGGCTCATATATACAAGGACTTTGGACTGCCACTTTAGTTGCAAGTATAATGTTTATGATATTCCTCATGTTTAACAGTCGTAGATTAGCTAGTTGGCAAAATTATTTAGGATACATAGCAGCTATATTATTGTTCGGCCAGATTATGGAAGGCTCCTCCACACTCACAAGGGTTCAGGTGTGCCATTACAGGACCGGATTTTATCCTCTCCAGAGGTCATGACACCCTTTTCTTTTTCTCATTTTATTCTGGGACTGATTATTTTCTTGTTACGTGAACCCAGAGTGGGGGGAGGGTGAGGATGGGGTGGGGGGCTCTAGACAGAGTTGGCTCAGGGTAGAACTGTATCACGTACCTGTTTATGGGGGGTTTGGTTGGACACTCTGCTACCTCCTTCACATTTTTTTTGGAGTATGGTATTTGGCATCAGGTTTTAATGCTGTAATAGACAAGGAGGAAGCTACTGTCATACTAATTTTGTTCCAGTCACTTGACGAGAGTGGACCAACCATCGGGAGCAGGCCTCTTGACACTCTTCCTATCAGAATAAAGGCTAACTTAGAAAGTAGTCAGGGGCCTTATGTAAATAGTTATAAGGAAATTGGAGGGGAAAAGGGAGGGTTAGGCTGGCTCTTAGAAATCAGTAATGTTTCTCACCTTTTTATTTTTAAGATAGATAAGGTTAATGGGGAAGGGGTAGATAGAATCCTGCCAGAACTAGCTTATTATATTACTTCATTACCATTGTTGGTACTGTGTGACTGGTTTCTCCTTCCTTTGATATTTTGGGGATGGGGGGATGAAGTGGAGGGAAGGGGGAAGGGAGCATGCCCAGTGGGTTATGATCGTATGGTTAATACAATGTGTTGGTTACCTTTTAGATATGAAACAAATGATGGCTAATCCTGTTAAAATTGTAATGTGAAATGTTAGGGGAGTTAGAGACCCATTGAAAAGGCATCAAGTTCTTAAACATTGTTTTCTGCTTAATGCTGATATAATCCTCCTTCAGGAAACCCACCTGTTAGCAAGTGAAGCCATCTGGCTACGACGGCAAGGGATCTCTCAATTTCATGCTGCTGGTGATTCTTCCTCGAGTAGAGGGGTAGCTATTTTAATTACGGGAAGGGTATCTTTTCAAGCTGAATCATCAATGGGGACCCGGCTGGAAGTTTTTTGTTTTTTTTCTATTTAATATGCTTTAATTACAATGTCACATTACAGTAAAATTGAAACCATAAACAAGGCCATCGAGAAACAATATTTTCCTCGAAAATCTAGTATACCGGAGGCCTACACTGTAAAAAATGGACATTACAACATTTTCTTATTTATGTTATCAAAATAACAACTGGCTACTTCCAAACCCTTCCCTACCCCCCCCCCAGTATATTTCTGTTTGTAGAAAGAACCACGTTACACTTCCTATACAACACCTTGAGAGTATACCAATTGGAGGAAGACCCTCCTGCCTTGGTGTACTAATTTTTCAAAGCAATTAGAACCGCCTCCAGGAGACCCCATTTTGCATTGTATGAATGTACCCTATTGTATATCTTGGCTATATGCAACTCCAATTGTAGTGCAAACAAGACCTCCTTATACCACTCAATAACCGAAGGTGTTGACTCATCTATCCAGTGTCGTAAAATTATCGCCTTGGTTGCAGCTGCGATGATAGCCATAAATGCTTTCTTCTGTTTACTCAAGTCCCTGGGGAAATGATCAATCAAACAGACCTCGGGTGTAAAAAAGGAGTCCAGCCCAAGGAAAGAATTTAGTGACTTCTGAATTGCATTCCATAGTGGCTGAATTTTAGGACACGCCCACAACATGTGAAATAAATCTCCACTATCAGCCCTACATCTGTAACACCTAGGGTATGCTAATTTGCCTATTTTATGTAATTTGGTGGGCGTGTAGTATAAATTATGCATAATATTAAACTGCTGTAACTTATACCTATCCCGCCTTATATCAAATCAGCCCCACTCGGTCTCCAAAGTATACCACGAAACCCAGAGGATTGCTTTGGAATGGCCCTCTGGTATTTGCTACTATTGGAAACAGAAATTTGAGATGTGTGAAGACACAAGATTATGGGACCAAATTTAGAGTAATATATATAAATAAGCTATCTGCAGTAACGAAGACAGTTCTGTCTTATTTACCTCTGGGGGCTTCGAGTTCCGAAAGTACGTTCTTACTGCGCCACTAATTTGCCAGTATTTAAAGGCATTCCCTTTTGCCGCAGGTATATTTAAACAAAATTGCACGAACAATAATATTTCCCCCTGAGGAGCTATATCTCCCAAGCACAACCCAACGAATGGTTTCCAAAATATGGGGGGAAATCAGCCCTTTCTGAATTTGGAAGTGCATGTTTTGTATTAGAAGTGGAAGGTTTATCTTAGTTAAAGGATCCCTCAACAATATAGATGTAGTCCTGGGATCTTTATATGGACTGGTGGGAGGGGATGCAACGTTCCTTATGACACTAGTCAATAAAATTGCACCCTTTCTACCCACCTCCCTGATATTAGGGGGGGTTGGAACATTCCTCCAACACAGGATCTAGATAGATCGTATCTACCTCTGAAACCCCCATCAATCTCATTCTCAAACCGCCCTTGAAGATTTCACAGAACTTCTAGGTCTATGCGATCCATGGTGTATCCTTAACCCTTCCCACCGTCTCTTCTCTTTCTACTCGGCTGTTCATCAATCCTGGTCCAGACTGGACTACATTCTATTCAGTCTCCCCCTTCTCACAGGTATCTGTCAGGCTGGTATGGAACCAATTGTTTATCAGTCCACTCCGTGGCTTGGGTGACCTTTTCCCCCTGATCCTGCCCACCAGAAAGATTCAGTTTGGAAATTAAACACTCAACTACTTAAAGATAAGTCCATTGTATCTAACATCCAATCTCTTATTCACTCCTTCATGGACCTGAATAAAGGTACCATTCAAAGGAAGGATCTGATATGGTGTGCGCTCAAATGTTATCTCCGAGGTGAATTCATTAAAATAGCCTCATGGAAGAAAAGACAACGGGAAGCTAAAGCCTCATCTCTCTTATCTTAAATCAGAGTCCTAGAATACTCTTTATCTTCCTCATTCTCCTCCGACCCCCTGGAGGAATTACTAGCTGTTAGAAACAAATATGCAGTTACTGCGGGAGAAGGCAGAATTTACTATTTTTAAAACCAAAACTAAATATATTGAGGAGGGTGAAAAGGCAGGCAGGCCTTTGGCTTTACAGCTGCATAAACTGGAGAGTTCCAGATTAATTCTCTCTATCTCTGCCCAGGACGGTTCTATCAAAACTTTACCACGGGATGTTGCTCAAGTCTTTTATAAATTTCAATCCCACTCTTTATGGCAAAAACAACTCTCCATCACCCCCCCCAAGAAATTAAAGCCTACTTGGAGACTCTTGACCTTCCCTACCAAATCATCTTCAATCTCCTTGTCTTCTCCAATCACCTTAGAGGAGATAGAGGAAGCAATGTCTAGTTTAGCTCTGGATAAGGCGCCAGGCCCTGATGGCTTTCCTTCCAATTTCTACAAGACTTCTTCTAAAGACTTAGCTCATTTTCTATTAACTCTCTATAGGTATATGTTTAGTGCCACTTCAATAGACCTGACCCTACTTGAAGCCATGATAGTTATTTTACTCAAACCAGATAAACCCCCTACAAACCCAGCCAGTTACCACCCTATCTCTCTCCTAAATTGTAACATCAAGATTCTAACTAAGGTACTCTCCCAGTGTATTAAAAGAATCTGGATTCCCCTATTAATTCCTGAACAGGTAGGGTTTGACCCTGGCCGATCTTCAGCTGATTACCTTAGGACAGTTAAACATATCTTCCACTTTGCTCATTCCTCTCAGAATCCTATGGTGTTGATTTCTTTAGATGCAGAAAAAGCTTTTGATAGGGTGGACTGGACGTTCCTCTGGATGACTCTGGAAAGTATAGGCTTTCCCTCCAGTTTTCTTCAATGGATCCAAACAGTTTACTCCTCTCCCTCAGCAAGGATATATTGTAACGGGGTCTTTTCTTCTCACTTTCCTCTGTTCACTGGCACTAGAGAGGGCTGCCCTCTTTCACTCTTCCCATTTAATCTTTATTTAGAACCTCTTCTTCGTCATATCAGAAGGTCTCCTCTGAGTAAGGGCATCTCAATACTTAACCATTCTCTTACTTTCTCGGTATATGCGGACAACATTCTGCTCCATCTAGAACAACCAGTATCCTCCCTGGAACACACCCTTGAAATTATAGCTCAATATAGCCGATTTTCCAATTATAAATTGAACCTCACTAAAATGGAGATATTCCCCTTAAACTGCTTCACTTATAGAGCAGGCTTCAACCACTTTGGGATGAAATGGTCTCCCAGTTCACTTAAATACTTGGGTATATACCTAACCACTGACCTCATAAAAGAAAAGAAATTAAATTTGGATGACCTGATAACCACCAGTCAACAAGATCTGAGGAGGTGGGAATTCCTTTCCCCTATCTTTATGGGGCAGAATAAATATCATTAAGATGAATGTTCTTCCCTGCCTTTTCTACTCTCTCAACATGCTGAGTATCTGGCTCCCTCACTCTTTTTTCCAGCATATACATGCTCTCATCACAGGTTTCATCTGGCTAAACAAACGCCCAAAGCATTCTTTTCTTAAACTAAGACTTCCCAAAGAAAGTGGGGGTCTTCAGTTTCATAATTTCCTCATATACTACTGGCTTAGTTATCTTTCAAGGGCTGGTAGATGGTTTCCTACCACTAACAATGAATACACCCCTATCTGGTTGCAACTAGAAAATGGTCTTCTGAATTTACATAATCTATATCCTACGATGATCTTCTATTCTTCCAGACATTCTCTCCCTGTCCCATTAAGACACTCCATGATTGATACCACACTTAGGGTTTTCTCTCAGTGCTGCTCCTACTATAAGATGTCTCCACAGCTTGATTTTGCACAACCGATTTTCTATAACCCTAACATTAGGATTCATGGTACCAGTCTCACCCCCAATTGGTTACCTCAATTACAAGGTACTCTAGTAATAGACCTATACTCACATAATGCCATTCTCTCCTCTTCTGAACTCCTCACAAAATTTAAAATTCAGCAACAACACATATTCAAGGTCTTCCAACTGAGATATTTGATAGGTAAACATTTTGGGGTCACCCCCCAACCTACTAAGATAAGTCACATTTTGAACCACTTGCAAGACCTCTTCTCTAAACCACATTGCATTTCCTTGCTTTATGCCTATTTTCTAACTATTAAGTTTCCAGTCCCTATCCCAGGATCCCATGTCTGGAATTTTCTTTTGCCTGATTCATCCTTTAACTGGGAACAAGTATGGCGGGATCTATATACTTATCACTCCCAGGACAGATTCAGACTTACACAGTATCAATGGGCACTCCCAGTGTTGGTGTTAGATTTGTGGGGGGGTGCGGAGGTGGGTGCTGAGTGGGAGGGTCAGGTGGGACAATAAGGGCGGCAGCCACAACATATATGGATGTTTTTCTTTTTTGCAGGATGTAATTCAACATATGAGGTGACAGTTTACAGTAGGCTGATAATGACAGATCAGCAATGCTTGCTGGGCAGCATAATGTAGATAAAAGGAAAGAGCCGAACTATGATTGGGTTGGCTCCTTCCTTTGAACTACATGAAAATTCCACCCAGCAAGCCAGAACAGTGTCATAATCAGCTTGGCTGATGATTGGTGTGACACTGATGAGCCCCTTACAGACCACTCTGCATTGGACTGACAGTGTCACACCCCTCAAACACTCTCATAACAAAATGTTCACCTTGCTTGCACAATGAACATAGCAAGCATCTGTCAGTGCCAAATGCTTGCTACTGGTATTGCTGTTGTATCAGGTCTTACTTGTACACCTTTTTACTATATATTTACCCTGGATAGAGTAGATGAGATGCATTGTCTCATTTTCAGTGATTTCCTGCTTTTACACATTGTTAGATTGTAATTACCAAGGATAGGGCAGCTGAGAGGCAATATCTACTTTTAAGTGGGCTCCCAAATTTTGATCCCAAATGTAGAACAGTCTTTTTATGACCTGACATTATGCTCAAGACAGGTGGAATTTTTTAAATCATATCCGAAAGGTAATTTCTCTGTGCAACTGTGGAAACAAGTTTCAGAGAGGATTTGAAAACTAACACCTGCCATGTTTCGGAGGTGGGGTAACACTAGGGATATGTTGAAATTAGGGCCAACATCTGCAAAAAAATGAAGTTAAGAGTAAATGTTGGAACAATTCGTTTCCTTACAACTTAGTTTTTATTTTACATATTTTACCCCAAATTTTCAAAATAATCTTTTATGACCACTCTTTCTGAGCATGACAGGTGTCATTTATAAAACAGTGCCTGAAATGTCATTTTGCGCTACAAGTGTGAAAACAGATAGGATTTGAGAAATGAAAGCTACTACCTTCATGAGGTGGTGTGAAAAAATTACTGTATTAAAAATGGTATTAAAATACTGAAAATTACCACAGTTATGAGCATGCATTAAAAAATTTCAATGTGCACTTATAACTTTGTTGTTTTTCAATATTCTTACCCCAAATTTTCAACATAGCCTTTTTATGACCCCACATAGCTTTCTTATGACCCCACCTCATGAACAAGGGTGGAGAACATTTTTAAATTGTGCCTGAAAGGTGCTTTTGCGTCACAAGTGCAAAAACACATTTTGGCTGGGATTTGAAAAATGACAGCTGTCGCATTCATGAGGTGGTGTGAAAAAATGGCTATGTTGAAAAGTTGGGGTCAAATATTAAAAATTATCACACTTATGAGCATGCATTGAACAATTTCAATGTAGGCACATAACTTTATTGTTTTCTCATATTTTTATCAAGGATTTTTAATATAACCTTTTAATGACCCCACCTTATGAACAAGCATGGAGAAAATTTTCAAATCCTGCCTGAAAGGTGATTTCATGCCACTTGTGCGAAAAAACATTTTGGCCAGGATTTGGTAAATGACAGCTGTCACATTCATTAGGTGCTGTTAACAATGGCTACATGGAAATTTTGGGGTAAAAATATTGAAAATTACCACAGTTACAAGCGCGCATTCATACATTTTAATGTAGGTTCATAACTTTGTTATTTTTAAATATTTTTACCCCAAATTTTCATCATAGCTTTCTTATGACCCCACCTCATGAACAAGGGTGGATAAAATCTTCAAATCCAGCCTGAAAGGTAATTTTGTGCAGTGACTACAAAATCACCTCTTGAGACAGATGTTTCTACTTTCATTGTCATTGTTCATGAGGGTGAGGAACAAAAAAAACTATGTCAAAACTTTGGGGAAAAAAGATTCTGAAATTACCAAGTTATGATGACAAGTTCAAAACCCATTGAAATATATATTGAACCACATACCTGATTTCCTCAGTTGTATTCTAGTATTGAAGAGTGAAGATGTGTCTCCAGTCCAGAGAGGATTATGACGTTGGACCCCCAGTAGGTAAATAAGGGCTTTGGGGGGGATGTGGGATGGTGGATGTTGAATGGAGGGTCAGGGTGGACAGTAATGGCAGCAGCAGCAGCACAGACATCAATGGATGGTTTTCTTTTTTACAAGATTTTTAAAAAAAAAAAACTATGAGGGAAATTTTTTTTATTTCAGGCACCGACGTTGGGGATGGGGCACCCTAGTGTAGGTGTTATATTTGGCAGCACCAGGGGTGGGATCCCCAATGTCACACAATTAAAATGGGCAGAGTGGGATGGAGGGTAGACACCAGTGCTGGGGACTGGGAACCCTAGTGTCAGAAAATTAATATAGAAGGGGCAGGAGGGGTTGAGGGAGTGTTTTCTTTATGTTTGGTGGTACCAGGGGTGGGATCCTTGGCATTGCACAGTGAAAATGGGCAGGGTGAAGGTGTGATGATATGGGACCTCTACTGCATTTACCTCTGGCCACACAGTAGTAGGTGTCAGCAAGGATTTTCTGTTCCTTCCCCTCTGACAACACTTCTCCAGTTGGGTACTACCTGGGTAAAATACCTTAGCTCCCCAAATGGTGTAGTTATAAGCTGCCAAGCGTAGGGAATGCTGCACCGGATTGACCTGGAGACCTGCAGGAATGTGAGACACTGGCTCTGTAAGCAAGGACACTGACACCTGGATTGTTGGAAAAAAAGTAAAACTTTACTGAAAAGGTGAAATAAATATCTGAAACAGCCACGGATGGTACAATACACCTTGTGAATAAATGGCAAACAAATACACATAAAATTAGTAGTTTGACAATCCACTTCACTTCTTTCCCAGCAGGGCAACACCACACCACTAACCTGAGGCAGTATAGTACAGTGGTCTAAGGCTCTGCGCTGCAAATCTGGTGACATCCAGCAGACCAGACCTGGGTTTGAATCCCACAGCTTCCACTTGCATACGGTGTGACCCTGAGCAAGTCACTAAACCTCCTTGTGCTCCCAGGTCGCTCCTGTAAAAAAGCTTTCAGCTTAGTGTGCTATACCTGGTTAAACAACTTAATAAATAAAATAAAAAAAAAACCTTCTTGTTTCTTTCCCTGGAGACTGCAGGCACTCACCACCCACCAGCACCACCAACCAGCCCTCCAGATACCACATAAGCTAGTCCCAGGATAAGTGCCTCACTTTGGCCTTAATCCGTGAGCTTGCTCACACTGAAACCTTAAAGGCATGCAGTGACTACTAGGCCTTATCCTACCTCAAGTCAGCCCACTGACCCCTTACTCCAGATATCTACCCTGGTATCTATCACACAGTTACTGTACTTATCACTTTATACTTTAAAACAGTTATAAATTACTTGGCACTTCTACACATAAAATCACTTTAAAAACATTCAGGAATGACAGTGGCATAAAACATATTGCATACTGATACATTAAGAACTAGGATACTTCCCCCCTCAGTCCTTTAACTTTTCAGTCCTTCAGATGACAAAAGTCTCTTTAAATTCAAAAGGACTGAGGTACATTCTCTATAAATTCAATGTCACTTGACTTTTAAAATAGTCCCCGAACTGTATCAATAAGGTTTTGTACAATACCTCACTCCGTTGGATTTTCTGAAAGAAATTCTTTGTTGGAATTGATAAAGAATTATCGTGAGGGCCCTCATGAGTCAGCAGTTTCTTGTTTGAGAAGCGATGAATACTTCAGATTGCAGCTTTTTTTCTGTAAGGAAAACTTGGCTTAACAGCATCAACAGGCACTTGAAGCAGCAGGCTTTCTGTTATCATGCTGCTCTCACTCACTGCCCTATCTGACCCTACACTCAGATTCAGGTAATCCCCTAATCCTACACTTTAAATAAAGACTGTCACTGTCAGGCTCTATCACTGCAGTAGGCGTCGTCAGGCAGGACACCCACTTGACTTGGGTCCCTCCTTCTTGGTCGCTCTCCCTGCTTGGACTCACTGTACAATGGTTGTGCAGCGACTTTTATGTCTAAAACGAATTTGCATATGCTAATAACTGGACACTGAGTGAACACTGACCTGTCCAGGGGCTCAGCACCAATCAAAATTCTCCCTGCAGCAGCATAAGCCACAAGGGAATACTCAGTTTTAAAATCCGACTGCCCATCTCACATTACAAGGCTTCCCTTTTTTTATAACTATGAGTCTCATTTCTGAACACGTTCCTTTGTCATAAAAAAAAAAATAAGTACTTTCTATGTGTCGAAGCATATTTTCACTATTATGGCTGGAAAGCTGACATCTGTAGCTCTCTGCGGAATTTTTCTGCACAAAATGACCCATAGGAAAGCTAAGTCGCTAAGACTTAAACTCTTTTGTCATTAAACATAATAAATAATAATTTCTAAGCACTTTTCTCTTCACTTGCTCTTGAAACCAGCAGTTTTCCTTTTAATTACACTGACCACAATAGTTTTTGTCACACAGAAATTGAATATTCATCTTTCCTCACGCTTAGTTCCACCTCCTGTGTAACTGTCTGCATGGATTTATTTTCTGCAGGTTAGCGACTCCTCTATTTCACGTTTTTATCACTTAAAACTATTTTTCTGTTGTGTAACACACTTTTATCTATCTCTCTACCAAGTCTGGTACAAATCTAGTGGGACACGGCTTGGCAGCATGATTTAGAAATCATGTAAGTAAAGCACGTGTTTTGTGACTGTATGCAACTTTCCTCAACAGATCTTTCCTTAAAACTTTTCTGTTTTTGCTTGTGATTAATTTCAAAATATCTGTGAACTTCTGTTATTTCCCCAGGACTTCCCTTAGCCCCTCCATGGCTTTAATTTATAAAAATCATTATTTTTAATGTATTTTGTCACGTGTGAAGCCATAGGTTCCACAGTATTAGATCACACCCTCCTTGTCACAAAATGGCTCCTCTGTGAGTTTTATTTGAAATGCTTGTTTCCTAGAATGTATAGGACTTCCACAGAGTCACAGTCAGACTGTGCCCATTTATTTATTTTTATTTTATGTGAGCCAGTCCCTAAAGTAATTTTCCCTGGCCCTTGTTGCCTGCACAGCTATTTGTAAGGGAAAATATCTGGTTGATTTTGCCCATGAGACAAGCACCTTAGTGCATCTCCCTCTCACACTTTTGCACAGGATTCGGCTCCCTCAGGCCGAAGCCTGACTTCCGACCAGTGTCAGACTTGAGGAGTGTCCGCCCCTAGAGCAGACCTGGGGATTCCAAATCTGAGCACGCTGCGCCCTGCTGTGGGACTGAGTCTCGGTCACTCACACTCCCCGCTCCTCCTCTTCTTTTTTGGCATGCACACTGCCCGCAGCTGCTATTCTGCATTTTACTATTTACATTCACAGACCAGCTACTATTTCTCACAGGAATGATCCTTTTAAATATAAAAAAAAAAAACACTAAAAATAAATGAAACAATGCAGGCAGGCCAAATCGAACCACTGGGCCACCGGAGCATGTTTCAGTAGCCTGGGCAATCGATTTACTAACCCACTGGCCACCAATGACTTAAACTACCATTTTAATAATAAATACTACAAAGTCTTGCCAGTCATTAAAAAATGAGCAACACTGCATGTGGGTAAGACAAGCCAGGGCCAGCAGTCCTTTCTATATCCCCCCCCCCCGTGCTACATCCTACTATACAAATGAATTCCCAATTAATAATATGGCCATGCTGATTCTGACATCTAATCTATTTTAAAATTGTTTATTTGTTTGCTACTATTTTAGATTCTGAAGCTGCTTTTTATATTACTGCATGGGCCACCCCAAACCTAGCTGTCAGCTCCTACCTCCCCCGGGACTCAAACCTAAGTCCTTAGCAACTTATTTTTCAAATACACTAAAACTAACTCTCTTTCCCTATTCTATTTGGTGGAACAGTCCTACAAGGCTGCTACAAAGGGTTGCAACTAGTACTGGGGATTTGGCACCCTTGTGTCAGAAGCATAAAAAGACAGTTATGCTGCTTAGTGATGGGGTTACACGGATAACTGATAACATCAGCTTCTGATTCTGGAGAGTTAGAGCTGTTCTGTCTCTGGTTCAGACCTGCAAGGGATAATAGTTATACGTGGACTGTGATTCTTGTCAGACTTGTCTGCAAACACATCTGTCACTGATGAATTTGGCATTTCAGCGGATGATACGTTTAGTGCACAGGGTCAAGAAGAATGTCACTTCTGTCCCAAGTTTATGTGAACACGGGTCCTGTGAGTGCAGCACGAGAACACAACAAATGGTAACAACTACAGGAAAAAAACATGTTTGAACAAAATCAGCATCTTTATTGAGAACAGCAACCCAAACCTTTTGTTTTTTAATCATTAAACAATCAGAATCGCTGCAGCTTCTTTATGTCACATAATGTTGTGGGTGAGGGACCACAGCAGGCTGATCATGACAGATCATCTATGCTTGCTGTTTCTAAGCAGCATTATGTAGAGCAAAGGAAGAAGCTGCCCTATGATTGGGCTGGCTTTCTCTCCTATGAACTACACAAAGTTTCTGCTCAGCAAGCCAGAACATTGTCGTGATCAACCTGGCTGATGATTGTTGTGACACTGATGAGCCCCTTGCAGACTGCCCTATATCGGACCACAATCACACACCTCTCAAAACCCAGTATCATTACAATTTGTTTACATGTGCATGCACACGGTGAACATAACAACACTTGAGAACAAGCAATTGTCAATGCTGGATGTTTGTCTTGCAGTGTAAAAATGCTTTAAAGGACCCTGATGTTGTTGGGACAACTTTGAAAAATATAATATTTAGACCTTATAATACTGAGATTTAATGTCAAAAAGTGTAGAATAATGCACATAGGGCACAAGAACCCAAGGGCCACATACACACTAGGAGGTGAGGATGTGGTAAAGGAGAAGGAGAGGAATCTGGGGATTATTATTTTGGACAACCTTAAGGTGACAAACCAGTGCAACAAAGTGGTTGGAAAGGCTAGCGGTATGCTAGCATGCATATGGAGAGGTATCACAAACAGGAGAAGGGAGGGGTTCCACCAAGCAGCAGTGATGAGAAACACAGTGATGTCCCTTACAGCGACAGAATCCCGCCGACATCCATGACATTGACATGTCCCAACCTTGACCCACAACACACCGACACTGACCGCCACACTCGAACTTAGCAATGGATGGGGGCTGTCTCCCCACCCTCCCATGTGGGGGGCTGTGCCCTCAGCACCCCCATACTTTAAATATCTATCTCCATGTCACACAGATGGTGGAGGTAGGTGCTTAACCCTCTCACTGCAGAGTCCATCACTGAGAAATCCCCATTGCTGCAAAGTCCATTGACACTGAGGTTTCGCTATGGGGGTGTCGCTGTTATGACGGTATACGGAAGGGAGGTGGTAATACCTCTTTACAGGTCAATGGTCTGTCCCCACCTGGAGCATGAGGATACAGTTCTGGAGACCTCACCTTCAGAGGGATATTGATAGGGTGGAGAGAGTCCAGAGGAGCACAAAAAAATGGTGCATGCTATGCATCAGAGGACATATGAGGAGAGGATGGTAGAGCTTGACCTATGTCCACTGGAAACCAGGAGAGAAAGGAGGGGTATGATTGAAACTTTTAAATACCTGAAGGGAATTAACAAGGAGAGGGAAGGGAGTATCTTCAAGATGAAGGAAAATCCAAGAACTAGGGGGCACAGCTTGAAGTTGGAGGGTTGCCAATTCAGAGGTAATAAGACAGGGCACTACTTAACTGGGAGGGTGGTGGATCCCTGGAATGGGATACAGGAGGGGTGATTGAGGCATCAACAGTGGGGTGATTCAAGAGTGCATGGAATAACTACATGGGTTTACACAAGAGAGGGAGGGATAGATACCCTGATGGTAAAATGGGGACAGGAATCTATGGGGGAGGACGTGGAAGTGAGGAGTAGGGTGGTAGAGTCAAGGCTTCCTATGGGGAGGTAACAAAGGCCGACTAGATGGGCCAATGGGGTCCTTCTCTGCAGACACATTTCTATGATTCTATGATTCTATGACATTGCATGGAAACAGAATTTCTACCCTATTTGCTCTGTCTGTTTGTCTAATTCGCAGTCACAGATCTGTTTATCATATTCCAATCTGTTGCTGTGGAGATACTTATGATGCCATAAACAGGGCATTATTTATTTATTTAGTTTTTGTTTACCGGATCAGGTGTCGTAGCCACAAAATATGACTATTTTCAGACATGACCTGGGAGGTTACAATACAAAATTGGCAGACAAAACAAATAACAGGTATAATTCAGAGGTAATCAACCATACAAGGAAAAATCTACATGATGTTCTGTGACGTAAACAGTATTGCTAATATGACAGAGACAATGGCAGGAAAATACACAATAGCACAAAACATAAGCATACAATCGTAGTGCAGTAGAGTTTTAACACATTTCTACACATAACAGTAACAAGGGGTCAGGGCAAAACTGAACATTTTGAGAGCTGAGGAAGGAGATGTCACGCACCCTATGGGGGTTTAAAACAGGAACATAGGGCATGTTTGACGAGGAGATAGTGATGCATCTTTTAAAAGCAATATGACTAGGTGCAGAGTGAATATTAAGAGGTAGTGAATTCCAATATTTTGGAGCCAGGGAGGAGAAAGCTAATGTTCCTTTTAGGGTTCTGCACCTAGGGGTGTATAGTAGAGTGAGTCCAGTAGAGCAGAGGCCATAGGTGGGGGACAGAGGCACCAGCATGCCTGAAAAAGAGGTAGGCAGATTAGGTCTGATGATGTTATCCAGCAGAGTACTAAGAGCAAGGAGTCGCTTAGCAGATGGAGACGGCCGTCTAAGGTATGCACATAGCAAGCAATGGTGCTTCAAACGTGGGGAAGCCGAGGCATAACAACAGATACTGTTGTACTTTGTATCTTACTTAGGGTGATTTTCAAAGCACTTATGTCAGTAACATCACCATACGGAAGGGATGGAAGTAGGATACCCCTAGAAATAGCCAGTCTAGCTGATTGAGTAAGCATTCTACTAGTCCTGTAAGCTATTCTGAGTTTGGAGTTTACTGATTTGCAGGTGTCAATGATATGTTGCTCAAAGTTGAGAGTTTCATCAAGCAGGACATCTAAATACTTGAATGAGGTTACTTTCATAAGGGGGGAGCCATTTACACAGGAGACGTTGAAAAGGTTGTGGTTTGTTCTAAGTTTGGTTGCAGATCCAAAGAGCATGCCCTGAGTTTTACTTATGTTTAGGACGAACCTTTTGTTGTGGATCCATTCTTGCATTATGAGAAATGCAGATGTTTGTTGACTATTTTTTCTGTGTTTGCAAAGGAGGTGTAGAGCACCAAATCATCTGCATACAAGATTGTTGAGCACCAAGGGGTGTTAGAAGATATGTCATTTATAAAAATGGAGAAGAGAAGAGGCCCCAAGATGGAGCCTCGAGGAACACCAACATTGATAGGTGCAGCATCTGACACCACAGAGTTAAATTTTACCTGTTGTCTTCTATTGCTCAAGTAGCTCTGGAACCAGTTTGTGGCTTGCTCCAAGAAACCAGTAAAGCTAAGGCAATCAAGCAGAAGATGGTGATCTACAAGATCAAATGCCTTTGAGAGGTCAGTGAACACTGCACCAGTCATGAGACCATGAACCATAGCAGTAAGGGCATCATTTGTGAATTTGTGAATTGGGAGATGAATGGAAGCAAGCAGGGAGTAAGAGGGGTGGAATCTTAGTGTTGGGCAACTCAATACTAAGAGGAGTTAGGTGGGGTAGCAAGGGGGAGAGGCATAGTCGCATTTGGGTGGAGGCCATGCCAGGAATGACAGCGGAAAGGGTGGGACAGTCTGTTCTGAAATATGCTAGAAGGGGTAGGGACAAGCCTCATTTAATTATACATCTTGGGACAAACGACCTGGCTGACAAGACAGTAGATACAGTCCAGAGGAGGTTTGAGGAACTAGCACAATTATGTGAGGGTGGGAAGATCAGTAACTTTTTCAGAGATACTCGTGCACAAAGGCAAGCACAACAAGAAAGCTGAGAATAGAGGAATTTAATGGATGGCTAAGAACCTGGTGTTGTGCTAAAGGATATGGGCTGTTGGGGGGTGGGAGGGACCTGGGAGGACAGTAGTCTCTATGCCAAGGACAGACTACACTTGAGTGAGGAAGGAAAGAAAGCGTTGAAACAGAGGATGGAGCAGTACATAGAGGAAGTTGGGAATTTAAACTAGGAGTGGGGGGTGGCAGTTGGGGAAGAGATATGCAGAGACCACAGGTTGGGAAACCATATGAGCTTACCCCCCATAACAATGACAAAGGACAAATGGCAAGTACTGTTGGTGATGCTAGGAAAGGAGGACAGGATGGGAGGGGGAGAAAAGGGTGGAAGGTGGTTATCCTTAATGCTAGGAGCCTTGGGAGGAAAACTGCAGAGTTACAGGTTCTCATGACAGAGGGAGAGGTGGACATTGCAGCCATCATGGAAACATGGGCCACCCAATACAATGACTGGGACCTGTCTGTACCAGGGTACAGGTTATTTGTAGGGACAGGGTGATTGGGAAAGGAGGGAGGTGGCACTATATGTGAAGGAAGGACTGAAGTGTGTAGGGAGGAAGGGAGGAGGGTAGTACGGAGTCACTTTGATGTAAATCCAGGATCCAAGAATAGGATTCTTAGAATGGGAGTGTGTACAGGCCACCATCTCAGATGGAGGAGTAGACAGGGAACTAGCAGGACAGATCAGGAGGACCTCAGAAGGGTAGTGTGGTGATTGTGGGGACTTCAACATGCCAGGAGTGGACTGGAGCACCCCAACAACCAGGAACAGAAGGGAGCAGGTACTGCTGGATGCCTTCCAGGACAGCTTTCTGCTGCAAATGGTCAGTGAACCAACCAGGTTAGGGAATACCCTTGACCTTGTGCTGGCAATGGGGACTTTGTGAGAGAACTTACAGTGGAGGAACCGCTGTCAGGAGTGACCACCACTCAGTATGGCTCACATTGGATATGGGCAAGGAAGGAGTGGAATCTGGCACAATAGTGCTGGACTTCAGGAGGGCCGACTTTGGGAGGATGGGAGAAGTGGTAAAAGGGTACCTTGCCAGAATTCAACCCAGTATGGACACTAACCAGAGGTGGGAGCTCATAAAGCTGGGGATAGTGGAGGCAACCAAAACCTGCTGCAAAGCCCAGAGCAAGAAGGTTAGGGCTAAGAAGCTGATCTGGTTGAGCAAGGAGGTCATGGAAAAGGTAAGGAGGAAAAAAGCTGCCTTTAGGAAGTACAAGAAAACAGGGAAGGGGGAGGACAGGGAGGAGTACTTGACAGAATCGATGGAGGTGACAAGGGCAGTAAGGGGAGCCAAAGCATCTACGGAACTCAGGCTGGCACAAGGCATTAAGAACGGGGAGAAGGACTTCTTTAGGTACATCAGGGAGAAAAGGAGCTGTAAGGACCACATAGTAAGGATTAGGAAGGAGGGGGGTTGGGTGGAAGCAGGGTGCGATAAGGCAGATCTGATATAAAATGCCAGATTCCATGAAATCTTTGTTTTTACCGGACTTCAGGCAGCCCAAATTCTGGAATTTTACTGGATTTTCCAGTAAAAACTGAAAAACAGTGGCCTTGAACGTAAGTAATTACATTTACAAAAAAAAATTCCAGAACACAGCACAGAAAGAGATTTTCCCTGAGATCAGGAAGTGCCAGGAGGTGGAAATTCAGCCGGAGCAGAAACTGCCAATTAGTGCCTGGATCCTCCACTGGGCATCCAGTCAAAACAGCGGCATTCAAAACAATGCATTTCAGAGGCCCAGTGCGTACCTGAACCTGTTAGGGGTCAGTCGGACGATCTGTTAGCTGTGGTCAGCTCGAAGAGTGCCGGGCCACAGCAGCAGCAGCTTGGGGAGCCCACAGATGGGCTCTCTGTGGAACAAGAGGGGAAAGACAGAGGATTAAATACAGCTAGATTACAATAGCAAGCTCAGTGGGGGGCAGGCAATGGAGAAAGACAAAAGCACGAGGTAAAGAGTTGGCAAATGCAGGGCAATTATTTAGAGATAGAAGAGGAGTTAACATGGGGGGGGTTCTGTGCTTTGGCGCCAGGCATCTGAGGAGGACAACAGTAGCAGGAGGTGTAAGAGAAGGGTTTGTGGGTAAGGCTGAGAAGAAATTAAGCTGTCTAGAGAGACAGCATTGCAAGTAGGGAGGAGAAATTAATAATTAGCAGAGTGACCAGCGTAGGACAGGAGACAGGGTTTTACAGTAGAAGCAGAAATGGAAAAATGCAGCAATCTTATTCAGGACCTAAGTCTAAGCACTCAAACATCAGCTACTAACCAATGCAGTTTGTCCAGCACTAGTCTCATAGCAGCAAGTCACACAGAGAGGCTAGACTAGAGGCTTGTAACAGACTAGCTAAATTGGCAGGTAAAGTAAGACCAATTGATGCATAACATAAGTAATTACATTTACAAGAATTCAGTCCTGAACACAGCACAGAAAGAGATTTCCCCAAGATCAGGAAGCACCAGGAATTGGAAATTCAGCCTAGGAGCAGAGACTGTCAGTCAGTGCTTGGCTCCTCCACTGGTTGTCCAGTCAAAATAGCGGCATTCAAAACCACAGGTTTCGGAGGTCCGGTGCATACCTGAATCTGTCCGGGGGTCAGTTGGGCAGTCTGTTAGCTGAGGCCGGTTTATAGAGCGCAAGGGCCACAGCAGCAGCTTGGGAAGCTCGCAGATGGGCTGTCTGTGGAACAACAAAGGAAAGACAGAGGATTAAATGCAGCTAGAGTTCAATAGCAAGCTCAGTGGGGGCAGGCAATGGGGAAAGACAAAAGCATGAGGTAAAGAGGTGGCAAATGCAGGGCAATTATTTAGAGATAAAAGAAGAGTTAACAGGCAGGGGGGTTCTGTGCTTTGGCACCAGGACATCTGAGGAGTAAAACAGCAGCAGCAGGATGGGGTGTAAGAGGAGGGTTTGTAGGTAAGGCAGCGAAAAAATTAAGCTGTTTAGAGAGACAGCATTACAAGTGGGGAGGAGAAATTAATAATTAGCAGAGTGACCAGTGTGGAACAGGAGACACAGTTTGACAGTAGAGGCAAAAATGGAAAAATGCAACAAT
The DNA here is from genome assembly GCA_016271365.2 of Neoceratodus forsteri. Taxonomy (NCBI): domain Eukaryota; kingdom Metazoa; phylum Chordata; order Ceratodontiformes; family Ceratodontidae; genus Neoceratodus; species Neoceratodus forsteri. The sequence continues at coordinate 550,035,885 of CM057458.1, forward strand.
CTTACTCGGTAGCTAGATCTAAGTAGTCAAACATCAGCTACTAAACAATACCGTTTGTCTGGTACTAGTCTCACAGCAACAAGTAACACTGCGAGGCTAGACTAGAGGCTTGTAATAGACTAGCTAAGCTGGCAGGTAAAGTAAGACCAATTGATGCAAAACATAAGTAATTACATTTACAAAAATTCAGTCCTGAACACAGCACAGAAAGAGATTTCTCTGAGATCAGGAAGCACCAGGAGATGGAAATTCAGCCAAGGAGCAGAAACTGCCAATCAGTGCCTGGCTCCTCCACTGGGCTTCCAGTAAAAACAGTGGTGTTCAAAACCATGAGTTTCGGAGGTCCAGTGCATTTCTGATTCTGTCCAGGGGTCAGTCGAGCAGTCTGTTAGCTGTGGTTGACTTGGAGAGCGCCGGGGCCGTAGCAGCAACTTGGGAAGCCCGCAGATGAGCTGTCTGTGGAACAAGAGGGGAAAGACTGAGGATTAAATACATCTAGAGTACAATAGCAAGCTCAGTGGGGGCAGGCAATGGGGAAAGAAAAAAGCATGAGGTAAAGAGGTGGCAAATGCAGGGCAATTATTTAGAGATAGAAGAGGAGTTAACAGGGAGGGGGTTCTGTGCTTTGGTGAAGGAAGGGACATCTGAGGAAGAAAACAGCAGCAGCAGGAGGCGTGTAAGAGGAGGGTTTGTAGGTAAGGCAGAGAAGAAATTATGCTGTTTAGAGAGACAGCATTGGAAGTGGGGAGGAGAAATTAATCATTAGCAAAGTGACCAGCATAGGACAGGAGACAGGGTTTGACAATAGAAGCAGAAATGGAAAAATGCAGCAATCTTGCTCAGTAGCTAGGTCTAAGCAGTCAAACATCAGCTACTAAACAATACAGTTTGTACAGCACTAGTTTCGTAGCAGCAAGTAACACCAAGAGGCTAGACTAGAGGCTTGTAATAGACTAGCTAAACTGGCAGGTAAAGTAAGACCAATTGATGCATAAGTAATTACTTTTACAAAAATTCTGTCCAGAACACATCACAGAAAGAGATTTCCCCAAGATCAGGAAGTGCTAGGAGTTGGAAAATCAGCCGAGGAGCAGAAACTGCCAATCAGTGCCTGGCTGCTCCACTGGGCATCCAGTCAAAACAGCGGCATTCAAAACCATGAGTTTCAGAGTTCTGGTACGTACCTGAATCTGTCCGGGGGTCAGCCAGGTGGTCTTCTGATTAAAAACCTGTCTGACTCTAATCATTTTTGGACTCAGATAAATTGTCTGTGGAAGGTACAGCCTGATTCCTACCACTCATGATATTATAACTGACAGTCAATATTCTCTGACCAACAGGTACTCCACTGATCTAGACAGATTTACGACCCCTTTAGGAAGTATTTCTTCTAGATCTTCACTCCCTAGCCAACCCCTAAGCTAAGGGCCTTAACTCAAATTTCATTTCAGACTACTGACTATGAAGTTTTCATACAGCTGTGATGAACAAAAAGTGAAGCAATGCCTGATTTTGACAATCTGGAACCATAATTCCTAAAAATCACTGCCCCCATCATGGTTCACCCATGTTGGTGTGACATGAATCTGGTCACCATCAAAGTGCCAGAAACATGTTGCCCACAAAGATCATGGCCCCAGATTCCGCTGCAACATGTTACCGCCAAGGGACGATAGTGAAGAAAAGGTTGTTTTTGCAGAGGGCTTTGCCCCTGCACCCCCCTACACTAAATATAATCACCTCCATGTCTGGGCATGGGTGGATGGAAGGTGAACAGTGTGGGTGGTGAAAATGTCATGAGCGCAGGGTGCTGCGAAATCCACATAACCCCTGTCACAATGTTTTCCTGTTACCATAATAACAGCACCATAATTGAGTCACCCTGCTAACGGTATATGCCCCATGATCACCACTTCCCTTAAACACTGTATAAACAAATCCCTTCTCCTGGGAACAATCGCAGAGAAATGGAAAGTTGCCCTAGTAGTTTCTATCAACAAAGGCAGACTGAAAGAACCTGTTAGAAGTTACCGACCCATTTCCCTTCTCTGCACACTTTCTAAAATCCAGAAGAGAATGAAATGCAACCAACTTCAAGACTGCCTGGAATATCATCTCTCTCTCTCTTTCTCTCTCTCTCTCTCTGTCTCTCTCTGTCTCTCTCTTTCTTTCTCTCTAGTGTCTAACATGGGTTTAGAAAAAAACATAGTACTGAGACTGCCCTGGTATACATGACCTCCGATATTCTTAATGCAGTGAAGAATGGGAAGGTTCCTGGCGAATTTTTATAGACTTTATCAAGGTGTTTAATTTGGTAAACTATGACCTCCTGCTAGTCAAACTAAAGATGGTCAGACTTGATGACCTTTCCCACCACTGGTTTTAAAACTACCTGTCTAACCGAAAATAATGTATCAAGTGGCAAGGTGGCATATCAGGCGAAAGGGAAATAACAGATGGTGTCCCCCAGGGTCCAATTCTGGATCCCCTAATTTTTTCCTCCTTGTAAATAATATGCCCAGCAACAGTTGAGGGATCACACTGCAACTCTGTGTAGATGATTCTGTCCTGTGCAGGCCCTCTGCAAATTCTTTCCATGAAGCAATCTTAAAACTGGAGTTGTATTTGGATAATAGCAAATGAAATAATTTACGTTAGATATGCATTCATGTGAGATATTCTTACTGACTTAATAGCTCTCTCATTTTCTATCTTACACTTCCCATTTCCTTTCCTTCTCACTTCCCTCAAACCAGAGTCCAGTGTTTTCATTACTTGCTCTTAATATTGTATATGCTATGCCCTAAATAGATGTATTAATATTTTGACAGTGTGGTTTCTCTGAATAGGATATATTGGGAATTTTCTTTTTTAATATGGACACTTATAGCTATCTTGACGAGTGCAGTTTGTCATTGTTTGTTGTTTCCTCTGCAGATACTGCTTGGATAAACAGGAACCTGGAGAGTGACTTTCAGAAGCTGGAAGCATGGTTCCTACAAAATAAGCTTATCCTCAATGTAAAAAAGACCAAAACCATGCTCTTCAGACCCAGGCGACTAAGCAAGGAGAGACAGCACCTACTTCGATTATCCACCCTTGGTGGTACTCACCTAGAAGTGGTGAGCTTAATGAAATATCTGGAGGGTTTGCTTGATCAGGGACTGACATTCAGCCCCCATGTAGCTACCCTAGGTAAAACTCTACATCAGAAACTTGGCCTCCTCTGCAGATTATGCCCTTGTTTTTTGAAAGATGCATGTCTTGCCATTGCTAACAGCTCCCTTATATCAGTTCTCCTCCTTCATGGAGCCCCTCCTCCTGCAGTCCTTTCGTAACTCTTAAACAGGCTCAGAACCTTGTATAATAAAGTGGGGTGCTTTGTGGCAGGAGCTGTTGGATGGCCATTATTTGATGCAAAAATAAAGTACCCACTGCTCTGCCTAGCTTTCAAACTTGTGAAATCCACTACCCATCAGGCCTCACGGGAATTCTTAAGCTTAAACAACATGTGAGGCTCATGCATTCCACAGAAATCATGTTGCTAGAAATGCATAGGGTGTGATCTGGCAGGAGATCTTTCTCATTCACAGCCCCATCCATATTTTTATTTATTTATTAGCTTTTGTTGACCAGGTAAGTGCATTAGGCAGTTGAACCTGCCTATTTTCAAGCACGACCCGGAACACACTGTCAAGTGAAATTCTAATGATCCTACACTTACACTGTTTAAGGAAAGGCTCAAAGCATACTTTTAGATGGGAACCTATGCAGGTGCAATCATTAGTGTATCACTCAGTTGGCCAAGAAAGTTTCAGGGGTCTGTTCTGGTTACCTGCTATCGTCCTCAGTGGGTTTGAATTTTCCCTCCTGAACTAGATGTAATGTGCAATATTGAAAATTGTAATGTTATGACTCCACAGATCCATCAGGAGCTTGTGACCAAAATGGTGTTCCCAGTCTTTGACTATGCTGATCTGGTCCCCGGCACCACTCCATCCTCTTCCTTCATCAGACTGGACACCTTCTGTAACACATTTTGTTGCTTTGTTACCAAGTCCCCCCTCTTTGAACTCACCACTGCTGCCCCTGCTCCTCCCAATCCATCTACCCCTACCTTCACATCACCAGTCCCAGTGCTCATCCTTCATCTCCAAATACTGGTTTGGGTCCTTTACCTCTTACCTAATCTTTCTCCTCTCTTTCATTCCCTCTACCTCATATTTCCTCCACTCCAGAGATCCTCGCACCTTCTCCATTCCACACCCCCACTCCTGTGCTGGGCAGTCAGCCTTCTCCTATCACCTTCCCTCTATCTAGAACATATTTTCCTTTTTTCTCCATTTCTCTCCCTTCCGTAACCACCTTAGGCACCAGCTAAAACTCCTCCCTACTTCCATTTGCTCTTATCATCCCTCTCCCTGACCCTTTTCTGTTTGGAGCCCTTACCTTCCATGATGTTGGGCATCCTCCTGGGTTCTGCCTCAGCCTGTATGTATCACTCTCCCTTCCTACCCCTGCAGTGCCATCAGTCCCCTGCACTGGTCTCTCTCATAGTACATTATTGCTACTCCTTGTGCCTTGCCGCTTTTATTTGCACTTGTACCATGTTATACTGTACTTTGACTTCACTTGTTTATACTGACCATTGATTTTGTGTATTTTTTGCTGTGGCTCCTGTTCCCTTCCCCTTGGTCACACCTGGAAATGAACCTTGGCTCGGTGTGGCTTTCCCAGGTACCAATTGTTAAATAAATAAAGATACCTCAAAACTGTTTGCATGTTTACTTCCCTGACTGAAACTAACTTATGTACCATGCACATATGATTGTATCAGTGCACTTCATGTCCTATTCTGTAAATATGTGCACTTCAGTCAATGTATGTAATCAATCTCAGGTCACCCCTGAGAAAAGAACTTGACTGTCTCAGTACTGTAAGCCTACCTGGTTATCAAAATTCAAATAAATATGTACATAAATTAGTGCAGTTATTGGCTTGGTATACCACAGTGGAACTGCAGAATTTACGGGACACTTCAGTGCTGCTGTGGTTTTACTGGTTAGGCACTCTATATTGCAAGGATACTGGTTTTTACTTCTTTAAATATTTTGCTCCCCATTTACCAACATTACAGGCAGAATTAATACAGCAACTCTCTGTCCCCCAACATTTGTCACAAGAAGCAGTGCACACAAACTTCAACTTATAAATCAAACAGGAACAATTTTAGTTACAGTTTGTGCACATACCTTGATATTATTACTTTAGATAATGCAGTATGGGTAACATTTCATGGGCACCTTTCTCAAATCAGAATAGCCCTTAGGCCATTTGTCAGGTTTGGTATTCTTTATCTAAACTGGAGAATCCACCTGTGACAGCAGTATAGAACCCAAAGTCTGGGGTGGACATCATACATAAGACACTGAGGATGTCTGCAGTTGTAAACGTATATGCACTGTTGATGCACTCACATGTAACACTTATCTTTGTTTACCATTATCATTACTCTCTATGGCATGGTCACTCTCAGTCCCTCTGCACACGTCTTTCCCAGCCTGGAGCAGAACTTGGAAAGAGGAACCCTTTCCCCTAAATATTTGAAGACACTATATGGCAAACAATAGCAACAGGCAGCTCCAGACTGTTCTCCCCCTCTACTGCTCTCTTTCCACAAGATGGGCACCTCCTGAACACCGGCATTTCCCTGGCAGTTTACCATACAAGCTGGGACAGATAGCTCGTACATAGGAAAGCTCATTTATATCTGGCATCCAAACCCCTGGGCTAGGATAAAGTAAGTACACCTTCCTCTCTATCTAGTACCTAGTCACTGCCCTTCTGATGCCTCCAAAAGCAGGAGTGGGCTACCAAGAAGACACTGTCTGGCTATACCCCTTGATTGGGATACCCTACAGGCCCATACTATCCCATCAGTGTTATCTTTCTTGGGCAGTGATGATGCCTGTCTAGACACCAGCTCAGACAGATGACCCATGCCACTTTCCAGATGCTGGACCCATTTTGCCAACTCCTAAGCCTGGCAAATCCTACTGGCTGGTCACAGCCAGAGCCATGGCAGGACAGTACCATAAAAGGCTATTGAAGGAGTTCTCCTCTTCCCTGACACTCTCAGATTTCTCAACTCTATTTGCTACTAGGCTCCTCTGTTTATGTTACTAAAACCTGAAAGACCCCTTGTTTACTGGGTCTCAAATGTACAGACTGTTCTAAAATTATTATGCCTCTTGAGAGGAGAATTGTTCATGCTACAAACAGCACAAGATTGCTTCAGCTAGGAGCTGCAAACATTGACTTCTTATTTACTGCAATAACTGCGGCAGGCAGAAACAATTTAACCCCCTCTTGCCTGCAAGGCTGTTACATGTACAGTTTATAGCATATTGCTTGTAAAAGTAATTTAGCATGTATGTTTTAGTTGCAAATTTGTTTCATTAATATTAGATTGTCAAAATGCACTTCAAGATCAACAGAAACTGTTCTCAAGTGATCTTCATGACTAGTGTGTCATGTAAACATCAAGCACCAAGCTGGAGAAACAGAAGTTTCAAATTTAGATCAGGCATTAGTGGTATTCACATTCCTAATAGCAGGGTTCATGATGTGTTTTGAACAGAGGCTGCTCTGACAGACTACTTTTAATTGCAGCAGATTAATTGGCACAGATGAAGAGACTTTCCCTTTAGCCAGGAGTCAGTGTTTAGTCCCTGCATAACAGAGAACTATTCTGAATAGATCCATAGCTGGGATGTGTACTGGCAGTCAATAAGTAGAAGTTTGGTATGGAAGGGTTTGTTATAGACCAATCAACTTTTGGTATTATTGATCTGCAGTAAGGGTAAAGGTCTTGGACTGATCCTCTATCAGTGCTGCAATTGCAGGTGAACTTACAGGGGCTTGGCCTAAATAACTCTAAAGTGAGTCTTTGCTGCTCAAACTGCACTGCCATTAACTGCTAAAGGAGAAGAGGCTCTCTTTAACCATAGAGCTGTATCAACTCCCATAGTTCCCAAAGCTTATCAAGTGTATTTCCAAAACTGTCTTCTGTCTAGGTAGGCAGGTAGAACAGAACAGAACAGAACAGAACAGAACAGAACAGAGTAGAGTAGAATAAAATAGAATAGAATAGAACAGAACAGAATATGCTCAGATATTGTGCCTCTCAGTTATGTTTGTATTTTTATTTATTTATTGAAATGTTTCACTAGGAAGGCACACTGAGCAATAAGTCACCCATCTCCCAGGGTGACCTGGGGGAAAGGGGTACATTAGGAATGAGACATTAAACAGTGTTACAACGGTGTTGCACATGATAGGTAAAAACAGTGGACAATAATAAGTGCTGGGTTAATAAGTAACAAGTGCTTATGTGAAAGAAAAGTGGGAAAGAGAGGCAGTGGTGAGGTGTATGGGGAGGGGGAAGAGTTGTGTCCCTGGAGACCACTTCAGGATGCAAGGATCCTGCACTGCACTGACCAGAGAGAAGGGGATAAGGAAGAGTCCCAGAGAGACCCTTTCAGGATGGTGGGGGAAGGGAGTAGATGAGAGATACAAGCCCCTTTGGGGGGTAGGGTAGGGGCCCATGGAGACCATTTGGGGCCCCTTACATTCTGTGAGAGATCAGGGGAGGCCAGTAAGGGGGAGCAATTTGGGGAAAGGGGAGGAGAGCTAGGAATTTGGGAGGATGTGCACAGGGTAAAATAAAGGTGATTGATGGTAGAGGGGTAGGGTTTGTACGGGGTCTAGAGGAGGAAGTTAGGGAGAGACATGGCAGGAGCAGCTAGGAGCAAGGTAATCATTGAGGGCAGAGCTAATTGAGTAGGCAGAGGATGAGTGCCATATCTGAAGGGGGAGGGAATTCCAGATTTTTGGGAGACGGTGAGAGTAACTGGATTGGCTGATTTGGGTGGATCTGTGGTGGATTACCAAGGTATGAGAGTCGGTTGATCTAAGGGAATGCAAAGGTGAGCCATGTATGTATGGTTACTGTGTTTCCTATGGTTATTAGTAGGAATGTGCAAGTGATGAAGAGTAAATCCTGAATATCATAAATAATGTTATAGTCATCATTCAACACCAAATATGGAAAACAATATTACTCTGTTCGTGGTGTTTGGAAATAACAAAACAGTTAATAAATATAAAAAACTCCTCTGGGCCTACCCTTATGAGCCAGGCTAATCCCATGTCCATCAGTGACCCTTCAGTGGTCTCCCATCCTCCCCATCCTGTTCAGTACAGAGAAACTATTTAGCTGAATTTAAAAATGGAGCAGGCACAGTGATAGCTCCCATATATGATTTATTTAAACATACACTTCCCTAGAATGGTATCCCCCAGCCCCAATGGGCCATACCTGTAAAATAGACCCCTCCTTTATACATGATTGGGGAAATAGTTGGTGGTATATCCATGCTAACTTACAAGTCCCTTCCCCTCAACCTGCAGCCATCAGCTTTCATTTAATCAGCTGATAGCTGCAGTGTGGCCAGAAGAATGAGGGGTACCAGCAGTCTGTGCATCATTGATTAATGTTGGGCAGACTGATGGTCAGTTTGCTAGCCACCACTGAATGATGCACAGATTGCTGCTTCCTCACTCATGTGTGCTGCATCTCTCAAGTGATTACAGCAGATTACACAAAAGGGAGTGTGCTGTGGGTTAGGGATGGGGCCACTGAGTTAGTCTGGATATACAACTCACTACTGTTCCCAGTCATGGGTCAAGGCCAGAAGGGGCATCTACTTATCAGATATGGCTTATAGATTCTGGGGGCGGGACATCAGGCTAGAGAGGATGACATCATAAAAAGACACATATGGAAGTTGTTTCTGCACCCATCATAAATACAACGTAATTGTTTCTCAGTGTTGGAGAGGATGGGTGTGTTATGGGCAGAAGACCACAGCTGGTTGGTCAGTGGCCACTGGGCTAACCCTGGCCGGCTGGGGGAGAGGGGGAAAGGCCTCTTTTTTTTTTAAAGAACTTGTAATACAACAAACTAATGCCTAAATATTTTGGATGGCCCCTAAATAAGAATTCAGGGTCTTGTGTTCTAAATAAGGTATTCACACACCCTTAATTGTTATATGAGTATCGTCTGAGTTCTTTCAGTGATAGAACCCTCTAAGGAAAGTTTTGGGAACCCAGAACAACTACTGAAGTTCTGGAGTGTTTTGCAGAAGAAGATCACTAATTTGCTAAATGTCCTTAAGAGATCAGAAAGTTCCTGTGTTTAAGAACTTTAACACTATGAAACAAAGTACTGTAGCCACTGATAAGAATGTTTTGTCGGTCCCTTTTTATGTTTGATGCATGTGTGCCCACCAAACTTTTAGTCAGGAGTGACTAGGGATTTGGTGGTGTGGCACTGCTGGGCCCATTGCAGTTCACAAAAGAATGGGCTTGGCAGTCTACACCAATAACCATACACTGTGGTCCTGACATCACTCTCTGCATGGTGGAAGAAACTTTGTGTACTTCAAAGGACTGAGCCACTTTAATCAGAGAGGATTCAGTCCTTTGATTTAAAAGAAGCTGGACAGCAAACAACTGAGCAGCATTTCAGGGCAGGAGCCTGTCAGCCTGTACAAAATAAAACTGCCCATTGATGTCTGTAGTAGCTGCCACCCCCCCAGCCCAACTCACATTATTATAACCAGAGGTGTCTGTACAGTCTTGCAACACTAGGGGTGTTGTATTTAGTGGCCGGAAATAAGTAGCTTAAACACATCAGGGTCTTGGTAATAAGAAAACACATCACACTGAAATTTAAACCGTCCTTGTTTATTTCTATTCAGCACAGACATAAGGGGAAAACTGAACTCAACACACACAGGAAGAATCACAGGAAGTAGATTTCTTAAAGCTGTACTGTCTAACATTTCTTAAAGCTGCACTACACATAAAAGTCCCTCCTGACTTAGCTAGAAAGTACGTAAGTCAGTAATTCTGAAAATAGTGTGAAACTATGAAAGTTATTACTGCAATGTCCCTTTTAGTTAGTGTCATTAGGCTATATCTCTACAAGCCTATTCTCTGTAGCGGACATCTTATACATCCTGACTAATGTAGTAGGACTGGAGGCTGTTGCTCTGGAATCTGATTACCATCAGCCACCTCTTGTCTCAAACATTGTGGTTCCACTATCTGTTCCTGTTCTTTTTCTGAAACAATTAATGCTGGATAACTACCCTGACTCTGGGCATCCCTTTTTTGTTCTGTTTCAATTCTAGTACATACTCGGTCCGCATGTTTTTTCACTCTCCTCTGGTTATTGAGTCAAACAATATAAACAACTTTTCCAAACTTTTTTCTTTTTTTCTACCTCTAGCCATCTCTTTGGGCCTGCATACATCCTGACCCACATGAGATCATTGGGTTTGAAGGATCTGGTCTTAGGAAGCATTTCAGTTACTGACTTATAGCCTAGAGGGCAAAGAAGGTCCAGTTGAGTTTGAATCTGAAGTCCAAACAACAATTCTGTAGGGGATATTCCCATGACACAATGTGGTATTGTTCAATACATCGCAAGAAAGTCCAAAAGGGCAATTTGTATTGTCATCGATGTAGTAGGATTAGCTTTGTCCATACTCTTTTTAAAAGTCTGAACAAGGCATTCCGCTTTGCTATTTGAACTTGGATGGTAGGGAGGTGAGAAAATATGGTGGATACCAGGTTGCTGACAAAATGCTTGGAATTCAACAGACGTGAACTGTGGTCTGTTATCCGAGACAATCATGTGCAGAAAACCATGGGTAGCAAAGATAGATTTCAATACTTTAATGGTACTCTCAGTAGTTGTCAAAGACATTTAATGAATTTCTGGCCATTTACTATAAGCATCAGTTAAGAATAACCACATGGAATTTAAATAAGGTCATGCAAAATCAATATGCGACTTTTGCCAGGTCTTTTCAGGTCATTCCCAGTGGTGAACTGGAGCTCTTGCCGGATTTCCCATTGATACAGCACAACCTTCACATCTTTGCACAACCTGGTATAGGCCTCTGTCAATGGAAGGCCACCATATATGAAGTCTGGCCAGGAATTTCATTTTAACAATGCCTCAATGGCCCACATGCAAAAGAGTCAACACATTTGAGTGATAACATTGGGGTATTATGACATGCAATCCCCTCAGAAGATGCCCCTCAGCAATTGACAACAGCTGTCCCTTTATATAGTAGGGTTGTAGTGCAGTCGAACAAGTACTGCCTTGAGGCCAACCCTCAAGCGTATACTGATACACTTGTTTCAAAATTGCACCTTGACTAGTCACTTTTGCAATGTCCTTGGCTAGTACTGGAAGCTGATCTAGCTGTTATAGCTGCATTGCACACACAACAGTAGAATCCTCCATATCTTTGAATTGCACTAGAAAACTATCTGGCTCCATCTGGCATACTAATGGCTCCTCTTTAAGTCCCATATCAAACTCCATTTCTCTGGATATTGATAACCTCGACAAGGCATCTGCATTTCCATGCTGGTCAGTTGGTTGGTGTGTAACCTCAAAATTATAGGCATACAAAATTAATGCCCATTGTTGAAGTCGGCTAGCAGCTGTCTCTGGAATTCCTTTTTCTTGACTGAAAATTGTCACTAGTGGCTTGTGATCCATCTTCAGGTGAAATTTGTGACCTAGCAAGTATTGGAGGAATTTCTGAACTCCAAACACAATTGCTAATGCCTCTGTCTGAATCTGGGCATAATTCCTTTCAGCTGCAGTGAGTTTGCATGAAGCATGGGCTATCAGCTTCTCCTCTCCTTTTGGATCTGTATGGAAAAGGACAGCTCCTGTACCCACAGGACTAGCATCACAGGCCAATGTGATAGGTGATTTATGGTCATAATGAGTTACATTTTTCACGTCGGTTAGAGAGAGCTTGATAGCTTGAACTGCCTTACTGTGGTCCTTGGTCCACTTCCACGGTGTACTCTTATGTAACAGTTCATTTAGGATAGCACATTTAGTGGCTAAGCCAGGTATGAAACAGTCATAGTAGTGATCCGTACCCAAGAATGAGCTCAACTCTGAAACATTCTGTGGTTCAGGCATGTGCACAATGGCTTCTATATTTTCATCATTTGGATGAATTCCATCTTTGTCAATAGTGTAACCTAAGTACGTGACACTTGGTTGACAAAATTGGCATTTTTTTTCTCCTGAATCTGAATCCACTCTGTTGCAGTCTCTCTAAAGTGTTTTGTAAGTTAAGTAAATGTTTGGCTTCTGTCTTGCCTATGACAATGATGTCATCCAAATAGCAAGCAACACCTGATGTATCACCCGCTGTTTACTCAATCACCTTTTGGAAAATAGCAGATGCAGAACTAAGGCCAAAACATAACCATTTGTACTTGTACAGTCCTTGATGTTTATTAATCACTACCAGTTTCTGAGATTCTATATCCAGCTCCACTTGAAGGTATGCATCAGTGGGTCCAGTTTAGAGAACCCCACACCACTATTCATTCTATGAAAAAGTTCCTCTGGTAAGGGTAAAGGAAATACATCTATGCCAAGTACTGGATTAAATGTCACCTTAAAATCTCCACATATTTGACCCTTACCACCTGGTTTAGATACCACCACAACTGGAGTGGCCCAATCTGAACTTGAAACCTTTTCCAGCACACCCGCTATTTCCAGTCTGTGCATTTTGGCCCCAACCACCAATTTTAAGGCAAAAGGGAGTTTCCATGGCTTACAAAACTTAGGGACTGCATTAGGCTTTGTAACTAGCTTGGCTTTAGCTGTTGTGCAACATCCCAGGCCTTTCCACAACTCTGGATACAAGTCTAAAATCTCCCCAAGCTTGTGCGGGTTACTGCTTTGTGGTACCTGGACAGCAGCAAGTAGGCCAAAATCTGCTGGACCAAGATGAATGTTTAGAAGAATCTGAGCATCTCTGCCCAAAATGTTGACACCCTTTTTTGAAACCAGAAAAGTTTAAGGTGTACTAGGAGAATCAGTCCTGTGTACTAAAGTGGTAATCAAGCCCAGTGGTTGAATTGGTTGCTCTGCAAATGCACGCAGCAACATATTACAAGGAGACAGTGGTGACTTATCCAGATCAGACCATGTTTGATGGTTAACAAAAGTAACTGGGGAAGTAGAGTCTACCATTAAACACAACTGATGCCTCAATTGTGGCAATTGAAGTAACACATAGAAAGGAGGAACATCTTTAGCCTGCATTTGTGATGTAATAGGAACCACTGCACTGTCTGTGTTCTCTGAACTGATCACTGCAGTTCTCCTGCTTCTGCAAACCTTAGAAATATGACCGTGATGTTTGCATGCATGATACCAAACTTCTCTGAATTTGCACTGGTACCTGCTATGCTGAGAAGACCCACATGATGCACATTTGTACTGGCCATGCAGTTTTGGTGGAGTGGTTGGATTTTTCTTTGAAAACAGTAAGTTTAGACTTAGGTTTGAGCTGTTTCAATTTAGGGTTTACTGCAGTTACTTGTACCTCATTTTTAGTGTCCATCTTAGCATGTGCTTAATTTTCTGCAGCCTCATACATTTGTCACAACTGTAAAAGTTCCTCAACAGACTTCTTGACACTTACAGAAAGTAACTGCTGAATACGATGTTCATTATTCAACCCCATAACAAACTTATCAGCTAAATTAGATTTAAGATGCTCCCTGCTCCACTCACACATGAGAGCTAAGCATTTGATCTCAGCCAAATAAGATTGCAATGACTGACCTGGTTTCTGCTGGTAACTGTAGAATTTATAACGTTCAGCCCTTGGGAAAGTTGTTAAACTGTATTGTGTATTCAGTTTAGCCTTTAGTTCTTGATATGACAAATCCTCCGGCCGATCTGGTGCACACAGACTGCATAAAAGTTTGAAGGTTTCACTCCCCAAGAAAGTACAAAAAGCAGCTCAAATAAGCTTAACCTGTAGCTCAACATTTGCAGATTGTATGGCAAGATTAAGTAATAACCACTGATCAAACCGTCTGGACCATGTATCCCAGTCCGCTCCTGTAAAAATCTCAAAGCTGGCCGAAGTTGCCATAATACTGTATAGTACCAAACTGCTTACTTGCCTCCAATGCAGAAAGTCACAAAATGGTGCAATTCAGTAAGCTGGAGCTATGAAAATGTGCACCATCCTTGTCACCAGTTTGTTGTATTTGGTGGCTGAAAATAAGTACTTTAATAACATCAGGGTCTTGGTAGTAAGGAAAAAATGCACCACAGAAATGTAGGCCTTTTTAGTTTACTTCTATTTAGCACAGACATAAGGGGAAAACTGAACTCAACACACACACACAGGAAGACTCACAGGAAGTAGATTTCTTAAAACTGTACTGTCTAACATTTCTTCAAGCTACACTACATATAAAATGGGGCACTGGCCCTGAGATGTATGTTATCATGCTAGGGGTTTGAGAGTTGCATAGGCCCCCAGTCATGATCCTGGGGTGAAACCCCTGGTGGGGGTTGGGGGCAATTCTCCCCTGAAGCTGTTGAGGTTTTACTAACTGTAAAGGTAAAAATCTGGGCTATTCTGAGCTCTCAAACATTACAAATAGGGCTTTGAACATTGATCAGTGTGCTCCTTTAATAAAAGGGGAAAGTTTGGAAACACTTTACATAAGATGGGCTATTGGGCAGAGCTGCACAAGACAACATTTAGCTGATCCTCCTGAGTTTGGAAGTAGATATCTATTTATACTTAGAGTGATCCAGAAAGTGAATAATTGATAATAGTAGTGTAGTATGATTATTAGGGACTGTACACAGGTCAAGACCCATGGATTCATTATAAATGAAAATGTTATTCTGTGTGGCTGTATAGGCACATATTGTTACATAGGACTATGGATGTGTCAACGCAGGTTGATCATGCTTTGCTTACAACTGGTGGTGGATGAACCTTCCTTGAAATGCATCGTACAGTAGGTCATGTTAATATTGAAATAGAAAGTTATGAGTTAAACTTCTGAGTCTCTATATGCTTGTGTTTAGTTTATTGGTGAAAGAAACCCAAACATGCTGCACAGATTTCATAGAAGAAAGATTCAGAGGGGCACCACAGGTCTGGAGTGAGATTGCAGGCCAGAAGGAGAACAGGTCATGCCCAGGTAGGTATTCTATATAACTGAGATTCTGCTTATTTGTTATGCAACATTACATGCACATAACACTGTGCAGGACTAGAAAGGAGACATTATAGGCTGGTCCTGCTTTGTTTGATGACTGGTGGAGGATATATCTTCCTTAAAATGCTATGTGAAATAGGTCATGGCAATCATGAAATATAAGGGTATGAGCTAAATCTAGTTGATCCTGCCTTTCAAAAGCAAACTTGCTGCACAGTCTGGTCTGGAGTGAGTTTGCAGGATAGAAGAAGAACAGCCAGATAATGCCAAGTTATTCAGTAAGAACAAGATTGTGATTATGTGCAATATTATAAGCACATATCACTACATATGAGGAGTGGAGGGGAGATATTACAAGCTGGTCCTGCTCTGCTTATGACTGGTAGAGGATGCACCTTCCTTTAAATGTTTTGTGGAGTAGGCCATGGCAATATTGAAAAATAAAGGTATGAGTTAAATCTGGTTGATCCTGCCTTTCAAAACCAAACATGCTGCACAGATTTCAGAGAGGGGCACCACTGGTCTAGAGTGAGTTTGCAGGCCAGGAAGAAAACAATCAGGTCATGCCAAGTTATTCAGTAAGAATCGAGATTGTGTTTATGTGCAGTATTATAAGCACATAAAACTTCATATGAGGAGTAGGGGAAGACATTATAGGCTGGTCCTGCTCTGCTTATGACTGGTAGGGGATGCACCTTCCTTTAAATGATTTGTGAAATAGGTCATGGCAATATTGAAATATAAAGGTATGAGTTAAATCTGGTTGATTCTGCCTTTCAAAACCAAACTTGCTGCACAGATTTTGGAGTGGGGCACCACTGGTGTGGACTGACTTTGCAGGCCAGGAGGAGAAACAAAACAAACAGATCATGTCCAAGGTTTTAACGTGAATGAGACTGTGATAAACTGCATATTCCTATTGGTGCATAATATTTTATGAGACCTGCAGATGTGCTTTATCCTGCTGTATTTAAAGCTGGTAAAGATACACACTGATATGATTGAAAATACTGATTTTGTTCAACAGTGGATTTACATGTTTTGCCAGTAGCTCTGCAGTTATGATCACTTGGCACTGGTCAAACTGGTTAGACCATTAGACGACAATAGTTTAAATGGATTATTTGGTGTCATCTCTTTGACATTGTTGCAAAACTGTCTATGATGGTATCAGCAGAGATTGACATTAATGTCTCTTGCTCAATTGTCATAACTGCTAAAGCACCAAGCCTCTCCTGGTTCATTGTTGAACAAAGCCAAGTGAGCAGATGTCTCAGAACACTAAATCCATGTTCACATGAACAGCTTGTGACAGGGATAGTCACTGTGACTTTGACTAACTTTTTCAGGGAAGGAAACATTAGAATATTTAGTTTGTTATAAAATACTGCCATGTCATTCGTCTCATATTGAAAGTGCTTTACAAAGTTCTCGGCAACAACTTCTTCATGTGAAATGTCAGTTCCGTAATGATCAGCTACATGTTTCAGAGATGCAAAGTTTAGAAAATTTGATGATGAAGGTGAACCAACTTGAATGACAGTTAATATTTCTTTGTTTACAGTAGAAAATCTTCTATCAAGCTCCCAATCATACTGTCCGAGCAAGAATACCTCAATTTGAATTGGAAACTTTCTTCATTATGGGTCACTTCACGTGACCCAAAGGCTGTCTCAACAAAGAAATCATCCAACCTGGGATTTCTTTTACGCTTGCCATGTTCTGAAACCTGCGAAACTGGTACATCAAGTCTCTCACAAAACTGACAGGCTTTGTTATACATGTCATTGGCTGTTGCCTCATTTCCCATGCCTGACAGAGTTGTGGTGACAGCCTCAACAGCTGTAACAGCAGTTGACAAATCAAGGGATTCTTTCTGCAGGAGATTAAACAACCCATTGGTTGTGCTCAGTAGTGTCTGAAACACAAAGATACAGGAAACTATTGCCCAGCTTGCAAGCTTCTTTCATAATCCCAGAGCGGTTGCATCTGGACCCCATATCCAAACAATTTAAAGTGCATCAAATGTTTTTACCACAGCACTGACTGACTGCAGTCTGCAAGACCATCTAGCATCTGAGAGCTGCACAAGTTCAGCTGGTGTTAATCTAAGGTCCCCATGTGCATGCATAACCTGCTGGCGCCATTTCCCTGAAACACTAAAAAAAGCACATAAAGACTCAAGAGTCTGGAAGAAGTCACATGCCTCGGGCAATTCTTTGCATGTATTACAAAGCACGATACTTAGTTCATGGGCATAGCAATGTACGTAAATTGCCTTATCATGAAACATTCTAAATCTTTCTTGAAATTCACTTGAATGACCACTCATCACAGAAGCCCCATCGTAAGCCTGAGCAACACACAACAGTTTGTCAATTGCATGTTTTTTCAAGTAGTCTTGTAAAGCAGTAGTGATACTGACAGCACCAAACTTCTCCATTTTAGTAAACCCAAGAAACCTTTCATTATCTATCTATCCCTCAGTGTTTACATAGCACACACAGACTGCTAGCTGTTCACATTTTTTACTGTTTCTGGTTTCATCAACCATGACTGAAAACATTTCTGTGGAGATTATCTCCTGAATAATGACCGCAAGTGTTTCTTTACAACAGCTGCCAATTAGTTTGTTCAGTGAATTTAATGAAGTATAACTTGCAGGAGGAGTTTGTGGAATTGGGGAGGGCCCTTAGATAAGTACTGTAGCATGCATGATAACCTTCTCGAAGGTGCTGCCTATCTATGGCATGAGTGAGGTTAGGGTAGTCCGCACCATGGAATTCAATGAATGGTTGAAAAAGTGGTGCGGAGCACAGGGTTTTGGCTTCACTGGTCTGGGGGTCCACCTGGAAGGATACAGGCTTATACTGGCATGATGGTCTATATCTGTCCAGGAGGGGAACCAAGGTCTTAGGTGATAGGTTTAAATGCTTCATAGGAAAACTTTTAAACTAGCCAAGGGGGGAGGCACTGAAAAGGAGCAGGGAAGTCCTAGCCTTCCCCCACAAAACAGGGTAGTTAGTGAAGTAAACACCAAGGTAGAGAAGTCAATAAGAAGCATGACAGGGGTCAATGGAGAAAAAGGTAAAGGCAATAAGGACAGGGATGGGGCTAAAAGGGGTAAGGCTATCAAAAAATGGAGAGTGATGAGTACCAATGCCCATAGTCTGGGTAACAAGCTTCCCGAACTACTGGCCTTGATGGAAGAGGGATGGCTGGATATTGTGGCACTCATAGAAACATGGTACCGTACACAGAGAACCATGTCTGGGATGTCATCATACCAGGGTACACAATCTACAGGAGGGACAGGAAGGGTAAAAGAGGAGGAGTAGAAGAAGAAGAACCAGTATTTATATAGCACCTTTCATACACAGTGTATCCCAAAGCACTGTACAAGCAATGCTAGACTGGTAGTGAAGTGACTGAATGTGTAGTGGCAGCCATGTCACACATCAACACGCACACATAGCCTGGGCAATTGCATGAACCAAGTTGCTCTCTACGTAAGGAAAGGGATCAATGCAACAGAACTAAAGGGTAAACAGGGAGGAGAAGAGGCACTGTGGGTCACCTTAGAGACAGAAAATGGCACCACAATCCACACAGGTGTTGTTTGCAGACCCCCATCTCAGGAGGAGGAAAGGGACAAGGAAATGATAGAAGGCATCCTTAGAATGGCAGAAAAAGGGGAGATATTATTGATGGAGCAACTGAATATGCCAAATGATAACTGAAGCACATTTGCTGAGGCCACATCCAAGAGCAGGGTCCTACTCGATGCCCTACGGAGAGGCATGCCTCAGACAGCTAGTGTTGGAACCCACATGGGAGGGAGCAATCTTAGACCCGGTACTCTCAAATGGAAATGAAGAGAGGATTTCAAATTTAGAAGTGGGTAGCCATCTGGGAACAAACGACAACCAAACAGTGTGGTTCATGATAAACACAGTTGTAGAGTCAAGCCATACAAAAGCAAGGGTACAGGACTTTAGGAGTACTGACTTTGGCAAAATGGGAGAGTGCATAAGGAATGTGCTAGTAAACAGGCAGGAGGGGTGGAGGAACAATGGGGAAACATCTAAACTGCCATCACAGAGGCAACAAGCCTTTGTGTGAAACAAATAAACAAAACAAAACAGAGGAAAAAAACACTATGGTTCTCAAAAGAGGTGGCAGGGAAGGTTAGGGAGAAAAAGATAGCATTCAGTAAGTATAAGGAATCACAGAGGGAGAAGGACAGAAAACTGTGTCAGTTAAAGCAGAAGGAAGCAGGGAAGGCAGTCAGAATGACAAATGTCCAAACAGAGGAAAAGATAGCCAATTCAGTTAAGAAGAGGGATAAAACCTTTTATAGGTATTAGGGAGCAAAAAAAGACCAAGAGAGGGATAGTAAAGGGGAAGGGAGGTGGACAGAGGGTGACAGTGAAAAGGCAGAGATCCTGAATTAATACTTTTGCTCAGTATGCACAAAAGAAGAGGAGGGGGAGGTACCTAAACCAAACAATAGAAGCACTCTGGATGGGGTGGGGGTCGATACCAGTCCAGTCTATTCATGGAAGAAAGGGTCCTGAAAGAACTCCTAAAACTCAAGGTGAACAAAGCAATGGGGTCTGCCAGGATTCACCCCAGAATTCTAAAAGAACTAAGGGGAGAACTAGTGACACCACTGACTATCCTTTTTAACAAATTTTGGGAGGATGGTGTGGTACCTGAAGACTGGAGGAAGGCAGATGTTATTCCTCCACAAAAGTGGGGCCAGGCAGAGGAAGGAAACTACAGACCTGTTAGTTTGAACTCAGTGGTAGGGAAAATTATGGAATCACTTCTGAAAGAAAGAATTGTTGAGTACCTAGAGGTCAGCAGGGAACAGGACTCAAGGCAGCATGGATTCACAGTGGGGAGGTCATGTCAGATGAATCTAATAAATTTCTTTGACTGGGTGACCAAAGTAGTAGACCAGGGAGGGGCTGTGGATGTAACCTTCCTAGACTTTAGCAAGGCATTTAACACAATCCCACACAAAACATTAATAAACAAGTTAGCCAGCCTGGGAGTGTGTCCCCGGGTGGTAACCTGGGTAAACAATTGGCTGTACAACAGGATGCAGAGGGTAATAGTAAATGGAGTCCACTCTGAGGAAAGGGGGGTTACAAGCGGGGTACCACAGGGTTCAGTACTGAGACCACATCCTCTAATGTCTTTATAGTGACATTGTGGAGGGGCTGGAAGGAAAAGTGTGCCTCTTTGCAGATGACACAAAGATCTGCAACAGGGTTGATACACAAGGAGGGGGTGGAAAGGATGAAAAGGGGCTTGGCAAGGTTGGAGGAACGGTCAAAAATATGGCAACTTAGATTCAATGCAAAGAAGTGAAAAGTAATGCACCTGGGAAACAAAAACCCAGTGGAAGAGTACACAATGGGGGGAGGTACTAACAACAATAAAAATGGAACAGGACCTGAGGATAGTCATATTAGATGACCTAAAGGTAGGCAAGCAATGTGAGAAAAGGCAGTAAGGAGGGCTGGTAGGGAGATACTAGGATGCATAGGGAGAGGCATCACCAGCAGAAAACAGGAAGTTGTTATCCCTCTGTATAGACAGTTGGTGAGACCCCATCTGGAGTACTACATGCAGTTCTGGAAACCCCATCTCCACAAGGACATAGACAGAATGGAGGCAGTCCAGAGGAGGGCAACTATAATGGTGCAGGGTCTGCACCAGAAGCCATATGAAGAGAGACTAAAGGAGCTTAATATGTATACCCTTAAGGAAAGGAGGGAGAGGGAGGACATGATAGAAACATTCAAGTACTGTACCTCAAGTGACTCAACAAAGTCCAAGAAGGTACTAGCATTTTTCAGAAAAAGAGATGTACAAGAACAAGGGGGCACAATTTGAAGATAGAGAGGGACAGGTCGGGGCAAAGTGAGGAAGTGTTTTTTCACAGAGCAGGTGGTGAATGCATGGAGCAGCCTTCCAGAGGAGGTAGTGGAGTCAAAAACAGTGGGAGAATTCAAGAATGCATGGGACAGACATAAAGCAATTCTAACGGTGGGTAGGAGGAAGTAGGCTGTTGGTTAATTAGGTTCTGCAGCTTATCGAAAAGGTAAGGAGATGGGCAGACTGGGTAGGCCAAGCGCTCCTTATCTGGTGTCAAAGTCTGTGTTTCTATATTTGCATTATCTGGTGGTCTGTAA
Organism: Neoceratodus forsteri; assembly: GCA_016271365.2. NCBI lineage: Eukaryota > Metazoa > Chordata > Ceratodontiformes > Ceratodontidae > Neoceratodus > Neoceratodus forsteri. The sequence goes on from CM057458.1 coordinate 550,057,250, forward strand.
TTTGCAAGAAGGGGGTCGATTTTTTTATGAGATCTAGGAGTTCCAGAAAGATTCCCTTGTTCATGTGGTCTGGGTTCTCATCATGTCTCTGAAATGCTAATCCCTGTTTACCCAAGTATCTAGTTATTTCCACAAGTCGCTTTATGTACTCTCTCTGATCATGGATGTCTTTGTCACTTGCCCTGTTAATGACTTGTTCTATAGTGCCAGTTTTCTTTGTACGTTCAAATTCTGTCCAGCAGGTCATGCTACTCAAATGAACAGCTGAAGAGTCATGTTCCCTAAATGATTCAGTAACTCTTTTCCAGTTTGTGAATCTTTTGCCAAATACAGCATCTCCAAATGACCCAGCATTCAAAGCTCTAAATAGTCTGCAAGGGAAACAATATGCTGCATTGGCTTGAACTGAGTATTCGAACCAACTGAATGTTTTAAACCAATCTTCTTGAAATGACCATTTGTGTGCATTCATGTTTTTGCCAAAACAAGTTGCTGGGAAGTTATAATTCTGTGGCTGTACAGGACAAGAATCACTATTGCCAAGGTCACTTGAAGATTTATTCTTTGTTGCATCAGATGATTCTGCAGTTGGTAAAGGAGCAACAGTTTGCGCCAGTTATCCCACCTGTGCTCCTTCCATATTATCGCCTTGGCTATGACTGCTACGTAAATCTGGAAGAGGTGCCACAGTGAAAAGCGACTGCTGTGCTGCTAAATCTGTGAACATAATTGATTCTCCTTGATCTTCTGATTAAGCCAGTGACTGCAGATTATTAGTCTTGCTGAAAAATTTTCTAATATCCATAATAAATTCTTGTGTTGGTTTGTTCTTACGTTGTGAAGTGTTGATGTGTCCTTTTGATTACCGGACTTTATTCTTACTTTTTTCTTTCTTACAAGTAATAATTACTGCCAACTGAACAAAACATCAGGCCCTCTAGTCATAGCACAGGCAAGGAAGTGGCAGAGTGTTGCCGCCTATATTTCTTTTATTTGTTTTCATTTTCTGGCAAAAATGCCCACTAATACCACAGTACCCCTTAAAAAGGGCTTTTTCTAGTACAGTGTAAGATGGACTGGGACTCTGGACTGTGTGGTCATCTGTAGACATTTTTATTTAATTTTGGGCAAATATGCACACTAATACCACAGCAGCCCTTATAAGGGCTTTTTCTAGTAGTGTAAGATGGACTGGGACTCAGGACTGTGTTGTCACCTGTAGCCTTTTTTTATTTAGTTTTGAGTCAATATGCCCACTAGTAGTAGTACCACAGTAGCCTAGCCCTTAAAAGGCCTTTGCTTTTCTAGCATAGTACTGTATAGGATGGTCTGGGAATCTGGTGTGTGTGGCTGCTTGGCCTATATATATGTTTTTATTTCTTTTGAATTTCAGGCCACAAGTACCACAGTACCCCTTAAAAGGGATTGTTCTAGTACAGGGTATGATGGACTGGGACTCTAGACTGTGTGGTCGCCTGTAGACTTTTTTATTTGTTTTTAATTTGGGGCCAATATGCCCACTAATACCACAATAGCCCTTATTAGAGTTTTTTCTAGTACAGTGCATGACGGACTGGGACTCTGGACTTTATGGTCACCTGTAGACTTTTTTTATTTAATTTTGGGCCAATATGCCCACTAGTAGTAGTAGTAGTAGTACCATAGTAGCCCTTAAAATGGCTTCACTTTTCTAGTACAGTAGAGGAGCGGATGGTCTGGGACTCTGGAGAGTGTGTGGCTGACCTATATATTTTTCTACTTGTTTCTAATTTCAGGCAAAAAGTACCACAGTAGCCCTTAAAAAGGGGGCTTTTTTCTAGTACAGCATATGACGGACTAGGACTCTGGATTGTGTAATTCCTGTGGTCGCCTGTATATTTTTGTATTTGCTTTTAATTTCGGCCCAGAATGCCAACTAGTACCACATAAGTGTAGGTAGGTGTAGCCCTTAAAAAGTTAAAAGGATTGTTTCTAGTATAGTATAGGATGATTGGGAGTGGGACAGTGTGGTGAGCGCCTGTATTTTGTTTTTAATTTTGGGCCAAAATTAAATGCCCACTAGCAACAGAGATCCCGGATAGTAGCCCTTCAAAGGGTTTTTAGTACAGTATGGGATGGTCTAGGGCTGTGGACTCTGTCAGTGTGACACTGGTCTGGCCACCTGTATTTTTTGGTTTTTAATTAGCCAAAAGGCCCACGAGTATTGCCTACCAGCTACCGCTAGTCCTAGACATTGTTATGTGCAGCCCAGCACTAGTACCTGCCACCCTATCACTAGCCCTTCCTTCCTTCCTAAATGCGCGGCCGCACACACACACACACACACACACACACACACTAAACTAATGCTTGGTACCACTCACTAACACACTACACCATTAGCCTAGTAGGCAGCCCTTAAAAGGTCTTTTATTTGTATAGTGAGAACTAAGAAGTATGTATAGAGCCTACTTGTAGGCTACTACTTCTACTTGTAGTATAGCCTCCCTTAGGATGGCCTGGGAGGGGAAGGGAATCAATCTGACTGCTCTGTGGAATTCTATCAGTGGCCTGGCTGCCTGGCCTGGCGGCCCCAGCCTGGTGGCTGCCTGATATATTTCTTTAAAATTATTGGCACAGACAAAGTATTAATGCACCCTACACAAAAATGAAAACATATGTGTCACACACTAGCTGTCGATCTTTTTACACAGTTTTTAATTTAATTTCAAAAAGAAGCAGTCAGTCGTGGTCTCGCAGAAGAACAGATGTCCTTCTGTCTCACTCTCTCTCCGCTCTCTCTGACAATGAGTGTTGTGTGACTTGACTGACTGATTGTACATGTGCAGTACAATGGCAGTCAGATGATGAGCCACAGAGAGAGAGGGCAGCGCACATGTGGTGTGGTGTAGGCGGTACCATGTGTAGCTCAGAGGGAGGCAGAGGTTGACAGTCCGGCTGTGGCAGACATCAAGGAGGGGGCAGTATAGAGGCCATGCATCCATCTGATCAGCTGTAGTAGGAGGAGAGGGGAAGTGAAAAGCTCGGAAGTGAACAGGACAGTCACAGCACATAGGACTTAACTCCAAAGACCACTGTCAGTTTGGCAGGACTGACTGGGAGGAGGAGGAGGAGCAGAGCCGCAAGATGGAGGAGCACTCCAAAGGCAAGTGAGGTGGGTCTGGGTTGTTTGCAGTTATGTAAATGACAGGGGGTGGGCAGTGGGGCCAGGTACCAACCAACCAAGAGTGCTGGTAAAGAGGCGGTGGCAGAGTGGCAGCAAGCAAACATCCCTGATCCTCTCCCTGATCCACAGGCTCAGCTCAGCTGTTAGATCTGATCCTGCCAGCTGCCATGATCCAGAGAAAAAAGAAAAAAAAGCTCTGCTGCAGCAGTTTAACACAGAGCCATTTGCAAGACATCAGGGGTACTTGCTCCTCTGGCCCCACATTAATGACACCCCTGATTATAATGGCACAGGGGTGCCAAATCCCTCGTGCCAGCTGCTACACCACCCTGCCCATTTTAGTTAGGCAGCACAGGGAAGACCAGTCCCGGTGCTGCCAAATATAACAGTGACACTGGGGGCACCCAATCCCCAGTGTCCCTCCGACCTCCTTTCTTTTTCTTTTTTTTATAATTTTAAACCTGTAAAAAAGAAAAAATGTCCATCGATGTCTCTTCCAGCCCTTTCTGTAACTCCCCCCCCCAGGCAAACCCACGTTATTATTGGGGCATGGGGTGCCCAATCTCCCATGCCAGGTGCAACTCCCCACCCTGCCCCTTTTAGTACTGAAGTGCCAGGGAGCCCACCCCCAGTGCTGCCAAATATAACAGTGATACTGGGGGTGCCCAATCCCCCAGTGTCGCTACCTGTAACAAAGAAAACTGTCCCTCATTGTTTTTTATTTTGTAAATCTGTAAAAAAGAAAACCATCCATCAATGTCTGTTGCATTGTTATTCCACCCCTTTGACCCACTCACTCAACATCCATCAGGATAGGTTAGATAAGTACATTTTGGGAACTTAACCTTGTCTCCCACATGGAGTGGGGGTAGACTTGATGGATCTAGTTGCCTTCTTCTGCCTTATTTTACCAAGTTTACCACCCCACCCCACCCCCAGCTCTTACTTACCCATTGGGGGTCTGATGTGGTACTCCTTTCTTGACCACAGACACATCTTCACTCATCAATGCTTGACCACGAACTGAGGAAATCATGTATGCGAGTCAATGTATTTCAATAGGGTTTTGAACATAGTAGCTTAAATTGGTCATTTTTTCAATATTTTTACCTCAAATTTTCAACATGCCTATTTTGGGACACCAGCTCATGAACAATGAAAGTGAACTTAGGTAAATCTGTCCCAAAAGGTGATTTCTTGGTCACTGCATGAAATCACCTTTCAGGCGGGAGTTACAATTTTTTTCACCATTGTTCATGAGGTGGGGTCATAAAAAGGCTATGTTGAAAATTTGGTGTAAAAATATTAAGGAACAACAAAGTTATGAGCCTACAGTATGTTGAAGTTTGTGAACACAGGCTCATAACTTTGGGAATTTTCAATATTTTGCCCCCAAATTTTCAAAATAGCCATTTCTTCACAGTGCCTCATGAATGTGAAAACTGTCATTTTTCAAATCCTGGCCAAAATGTGTTTTCACATCCCAAAAGATGATTTCACAATCGCTGAGCGAAATCACCTTTTGGGTAGGAGTTGAACATTTTCTCTGTTATTGTTCATTAGGTGGGGTCACAAGAAGGCAATGTTAAACATTTGAGGCAAAAATGTTAAAAAACAATAAAGTTATGAGCCTATTTTGGAATTAAGGAATGCAGGCATGTAACGTTGGTAATTTTCAATATTTTGACCCCAAACTTTCAACATATCCATTTCTTCACAGCACCTCATGAATGTAACAGCTGTCATTTTTCAGATCCTAGCCAAAATGTGTTTTCACATCCCGAAAGGTGATTTCGCAGCCGCTGTGCAAAATCCCCTTTCAGGCAGGAGTTGAACATTTTCCCCACTGTTGTTCATGAGATGGGGTCATAAGAAGGCTATGTTGAACATTTGGCCTAAAAATATATAAAAAAAAAAGTTATGAGCCTACATTGAAGTTTGCAAACGCTGGCTAGTAACTTTGGTAATTTTCAATATTTTGCCCCCAGATATTCAACATAACCATTTCTTTTTAGCACCTCATGAATGTGACAGCTGTCATTTTTCAAATCCTGGCCAAAATGTGTTTTCACATCCTGAAAGGTGATTTCACAGTCGCTGTGAAATCACCTTTCAGGCAGGAGTTGAAATGCTTCTCTGCACTGTTCATGAGGTGGGATCATAAGAAGGCTATGTTGAAAATTTGGGACAAAAATGTTAACAATAAAGTTATGATTCTATGTTGGAATTTATGAATGCAAGCTCGTAACTTTGGTCATTTTCAATATGTTAACCCAAACTTTCAACATATCAATTTTTTCACATCACCTCATAAACATGACGTGTCATTTTAAAAATTTTGCATGATGTGTTTTTGTACCTCTGGTGAGAAATTACATTTCAGCCAATATACTATAAATGGTACATGTCATGCCTATAAGGTGAATCATAAAACAAGTCTCTTCAAAAGTTGGGGTCAAAATATTAAAAACAAAAAAACATGTTAAACATGCATCAAATATTCAGCATTGACAAATGATTGTTTCCTAACAGTGGCAGTTTGGTGTTTTGAGCTATGCCATTTGATTCTGTGTTTATATGTTCAGACAACTTAATGAGAAAGACACCATAGAACAAATCCATGTTTTGTCGTCTCTGTGACAAGCATATGACTTTGTGGTTAAATATAAATGCCAAGATGCAGTTGGCAGTCTGACTTCACCATTTGGTTGCTGACAGCTACACATTAAGATCTTGAAGTTATACCCACCCCCAAATGGGGGCATTCATTCAAAAATAAATATACCACATTATTTACCAGCTAATACCTCCAGAGAAATTTCAAGACACATAATATTTGGACTCAACTTAGCTTATATTTTACATTTGTTCTGTATTTTCCCACCCAGGCCCTTATTTATTACTGAGATCATTTGTATGAAAACAGGGTCTTTGCTCCTTAAGAGTTTCTGCTTTTGTTTCTTATTCTCCACCTGAGATCATAATATGTTGCTTTTCAAATCACTGTTACTCCATGACACCAGATTGTGACATCATAACAAAGGATTATCACGTTAAGGCACATCTTCGATCTTCTGATGTCTTTCCTTTATGTAACACCTAGAATTAGCAGAAGTAGCTTTATCTTGTTTAACACCTTCAGTGTGGGAACAGAGTACATTATGCCTAATAAAGAAGCACTGAAAGGGTTCATTGTCTTGCTCTCTTGCTCTGTGTGTGTCTCTCTCTCTCCCTCTCCCCATATCATTTTTCTCCTTTCTCTCAATCACCCACATGAACAACTGGGGTCCCCACAACAGCCCTGTTTCCACAGCCAGGAGGACAGATGAACAGCTGCATTTGCTGCCAAAACCAATGCTGCTGCTCTGTGAGACACAAGCAGGGGCTGCATATACCTCCGACCCAGGAGTTGAATGCCTCACCACTGTGAGACATTCAGACCCAGGCAGCCAGTCCCAGTTCAGGATTTCAAGGCTGGTGTGTACACTCCCGTCTCCCTGGTAATATTTCAGTGGTCTGCTGCCATGTGACTGGGCCAGCTGGGAAGTTTAACTGGAAGCTTGATCCTTCATTTTCTTTATTTTTTTTTCCAAAAAGAAGAAAGGATGACGTTCAGTCCCCATGTAATCAATTTATTAATGATTTTATTGATCAGTAATTCATGGCCACTGTGTGTCAGTGTTCTACGCATACCACTTAGTCATGGGATGTGGTCCTGGATAAGTACTTCCTTTATCGTTTCACACATAGTTTGCATAAATCTATGTTTTGGTCGGTACTATGATGATAACCATTCATCTTGTGATGTGGAGCATAACAGCACTTTACGGTATATGGTTAGTTGCTCTGGCTGCTGGCTTCCTAATGTCCTTGTTCTGTTGCAGTGCCTGGAGCAGCACATTACTGCCAGAACAAGTAAGAAGCTGTTATGCTCCACATCACAGGACAAACGGGTACCATGACAGCACTGACTACATTGTAGAGAAGGAGCTCTCCTGACAAGTCACCTATTGTATTTCTTCTCAAAAAGACTAGGCTTCCTGGACATTTTCTTTGGAGATTATTATTATTTTTTTTTCAAAGGTTTCCCATGATTTCCACAGTTACTCAGCACATAATTTAGGGCCACCATAGCTGCAGCATTCTTCTGGCTGGAAGGGGGTCTTCTCTTATGGCCATGTCAATTCCACTTCCTGTTTGGCCAGAAGGAATATGTACTTCTTTGACGCACCTGACCCCCAGCTGGATGGGATTTTGGAATTTACTGGTGACAGCATGATGCGAGGCAGCCACACCACTAAAGATTTTAACATTGTTAATAATGAAAGATAAAATTAGTTACACGTATGCAATGTCCTGGTAGGGCCAACAAAGGAGAATCTTAGTAAAACCTGACAGTAGTCTAAAGTCACGTGTGAAGGTGGTGCAACAGCCACATGCTGCCAGACCTAGTCACAGCTTGCACCAGTCAGGACGATTTCTACGGCCTGAGGGAAGAAAGCATGACATGACTGGCCAGTAGTGAAGTAGCATGACATCCCTGCTCATGGGAAATATTTAGTCAGCCAGATCAAGAATCAAGTTATTCACATTTAATAAGCAGTTTCAGCAGGCTGAGTGAGGAGGAGATGAATGGGAGAATCTAAAATCCTCCGATAAGCAGAGGAATTTAGGAGTTATGCTATCTGACTCATTTGAACAGGGACCCCAATGTGGTAGTGGTGCCAAGAAGTTCAATCAAATGTTAGCCTGCATCAAAAATTACTTTGTCAGCAGAGAAAGGGTTATCATCTTGCCTTTCTTCAGATCATGGGTGAGGCCCCATTTACAGCACTGCGGGTAGTTTTCAGCTCTACGTAATATATTGGAAATGATTAGACTGGAGGGGGTACAGAAGGAAGCGACAAAGATGATGGGAGGATTGAAGGATAAAGATTATGGTACAAGACTTGCTGACCTTGGACTGTTTTCACATGAGCAGAGAAGAATGCAAGGGGATATTATTTTGGTGCATAGAACTTCATGAGATCAGGAACTGCAGGAATGTCTAAATCTACCAAACGACATTGCTATCACAATCTGAGGGAACACCGTTATCAATTTAAGGGAGAACATTGGTTCAGCCAGAGAGTGGTTGTGTGCTGAAATAGCTTCCCTCAAGAAGTGGTTGAGTATGATTCTCTGGCTAATTTCAAAAGAAAACTTGAAAGACGTACATACAATACGGATATCTCTAGATAGTGTACATTAACTGAACAGCAGCAGACAAACAGGCTAATAGTCTCATTTTGTCCCAACATCCTCTACACCTATGTCCTTTGTTCCTAAAATTACAGTAGGATATGCTCTACAATACCAAATCTAATAGCATATGCATCATCTGAATGGATCTGGAGTGAACCTGTCCCCTCACTAGAAACTGAGAGCTGTTTACTCCACTGGTAGTTTGAGATTACTGGAGAGATGGATGCAATGCAGAAGAAATTGATAGGCCTTGATTTTCATGAAAAGTGCCAGTTGTTGTTCAGAGAGCTGGAAAAGGCATAAAGACGCATGGAGACACATGTCCATGTGACAGAATGGCATTCCAATTAGCATATCACCATCTGAGTTGTCGAGAGTTTTGCAGGGGCATAGTCCACCCAAAGATCATATGGCTGCATTTGTTGTTGTTTATATACCCTACACGTGTAGCATCAGTATGATTACATGGCCTTTGCTAGTGTGAGTTGGGACAGGCATCACTGAGTTACCACAGTTACCACTGGTGCTACTGGGTAGCTGAGCCCTTATTCATAGGAGAGACTTTGCATAGCAGAATTAGATTGGTCCCCAGTTGCTGTACTATTGGCAGAAAGACACTGGGAATCCCTGTGATAACCTGATCGGTATGAGTGTGACTCGATGACTGTGTAAATAATATGTCCCACTACACTCTGCAGTTAAGAATGATGTGATTATCCAGGTGAAGCATCAACACCCGATATGCATGTGAACCATTGTTGTTTGAGGTGTGGAAAGGATGGATCAGTCATCTAAAGACTCATGTTGGACCCTATACACTAATGGGCAGAGTGGCTATGCACCGTGTATCTGTGGAGCATAACCACTCCACACCCATTGCACCCCCTGCATGGAATGCAACAATGGGGGGCACACAGAACCTATGCACCTGATCCCCAGGCCATGCAGAGAGCAATGCGCCAGGGGTGAGCAAGGGGTGGACCAGCACTATGCGCCATGCACTAAGGTGCAAAGTGCCATCCACAGGGGGGCATAGCAGTGTGCAAGATATGGCAGGGGGACCCTGCCATAACAGCAATATGTGGCTGGTGCCACGCACACACACATGGTTCCCCCAGTCCTGGCAGCATGTGGACAACTCCCCCCCACACACGCCAAGAGTCCTCCTCAGCAGCATTGAGGGGTGCCCCCCACCACCACTACTTACCATGCCTCCTGCTTTGTAACCCCACATCCCCACACATATCACAGCAGTGCTGCCCCCCCTTATTCTGGGAACCATGCCGGGGCCATATCCCAGTGATGGTGCACAGGAACTGGGAGTGGACATGTAGGCACTGCCGGGTGTGGGCGGGGCATAGTACAATACTGTGCAGCCCGCAGGGTCAGGATTAGGATTGTGGAGTGGGTAGTTGCAGATGGCCTGGCCAGGGTGCTGCACGACAGGGCTGAGGGGGCTTGTCTACCAGGTCAAGGCTGTGGTGGGGGGGTGCTTCTGGGCAGGGGGCAGCATATCTGCAGGAGGGGGACATCTGTGTGGCTGGGTAGGTGCACCCACGGAGGCCAGTACCTGCAGAAGAGAGGCACCCCCAGACAATTGGCATGGCCACACAGGACCGTGTACTGACAGTCCATATGCACTGTTCTGAATCCGTGCAGGAAATCCACTGTGAGACCCAGGCTGGGCATTCGATTGGCTGCCCACCTGAATCCACTACTCCACCCCTGTCCACCCCACGCAAACCTGAGCACCAGGGGGGTGGGGCCACAGAGAAGTGGCCGATGGTCATGAATGCTGCCAGGTGCACACCTGTCCACAGGTGCGGAGCTCTGTGGGCGGGATATGCTCCTCCGGCACATACTTTACACTCATTAATGCATAAGGGCTGTTGTGTGAGTTTTGATACATTAAGAAATTAATTGCTTAGCTCAACCTGGGATGAGCCAGTACAGAGGTTGCAGTTGTAGCTGAACTCAAATAACTGGAGTTGGAAGAGATGCAGATAGATGCATTGGAGCTGCTAGAAGCAGCATGTAGAGAGTTGGACCAGATTGTGACAGTGGACCCCGAAGTGCAATGTGGCATTGGCAACCATGATGAAGATGACCTTTCTGTTGGGGTTGGGTGCAATGTCACCATTCTGCTGGTTCCACCATGCCACCCCCACCACCATTCCCACAGGCAGATATCCCTGCATCGCTCATGCAGGTAGCAGAGACTGAAAGGGCAGAGGAAGAAGGCAGTGAGTGGTCCACTGACGAACAGGCCACTTTTGTTGGTTCTGTCATGACTCAGAGATGTAACTCCTCTTGCTATGCCACCTATGGCAGAACTAAATTAGCATTCAGTCCAAGTCCAAAGGACATTCACGTCCAGAAATGGACAGTGATGAGGGAGCAGAGCCCACTTTATTGTCCAATCCTGAACCTAACCCACCCGCAAGAGAGTGATGCACCTGTACCTTATAGCTCATGGGGTGTGGCTGTCTACCTCCCCCCCCCCCGGTATAGAGACAGCCATTTGGCTCATCAGATGTTAGGATAGAGGGACAAAGAATCTTCACTGATCATCTCTGTCCCACGCCTAGTAGAGAGGTGATTGTACCTAACCATGAGGAGGGCAATGAGTAGTGGTTGCCCCCAGGTAATTGCAAAGGATATCTGCCCAAGCTTTGCCAGACAGACTACAAGATCACCAAGTCAGTGAGAGACAGGTGGGGTACAGATTTCCACATTTTCTAGTCTGTCTGTGGTGCACTGGTGAGAGAAGATGAGAGTCATGGCACAGGCAAGAGGCCAAGAAGAAAATAAGATATCCCACATCCTTGTGGCAGGAGTATAAAGATTGCATTGAAATGATTCTGGGTAGCTGGAATGTGAGGCCCAGTATCCACATGTATAGTGCTGTGTACAGCAATCCTGCAGGAGAGGTTTCCAGGAAGCTTTTCAAAGTGTAGACTTCAGGTCATTTTGTATGCAAGCCCCACTCAGACCACCACTGGTGAACTGATGAATGATGTTCTCCCTGAGAGAGCCAGGGAGCTAGTGGGCTTGTCCCCACAAAGCTGGACACTGCAGCTGTGTAGGCTTGTCCTGCTAATGCCCTCAGCGTTGTCCAGTTGGCCCTGTTTTTGCAAAAACAGACTAAAATTGCTGGACATTTGGGTCTCAGAGGTATATGCACTGTATGGCCTAAGAAAGTTTATGTGCACTGTGATTTTTCACTATTAAAATGTTTGGATATTATGTTGCATGATTCAGTATGTTGTGTCTGCTTTTTCTCTCAGGATGTAGTTAAAGCAGCAGTACTACCAAATCAGGAAGTGATCTATTAAAATTCTGCTTTTTGGCTGTAAGCATGCGGCCAAGGTTCCAGTTTCCATATCTGTAAATATTTTTTTCAGTCAACTTTAGCTTTTTAGATATTTGCAATTTATTTGAATTGTTGTGGTGCTATAATAAATATGGCGGCTGACTAATTTTCAGCTGCGCTTTTCCTTCAGATTGCATCACATCTTTTGACTACAGCAGTGGGACCCTCTGCTGACCAGTCCTGATGTCCCTGCAAGTCATACAGATGTCCAGTTGGCAGCAGAGGGGGTTCCAGTGCAACATGCTTGGTGGCAGAAATTTAAAAAAAAGAAGAGGATAACTGGGCAAATTACTCGGTGATAGTACAATGCCGGCGGGAAAGAGTACCAGGTATATGATCAGCAGAGCACAGGGAATAAACTATCAAAAAAGCGCAAATTTGTTTTTCGTAGTACTGCTGCTTTAAGGGAGGAGGAGCAGGTTGAAAGCATGTCACCGAAGAGCCATAGAAACATAGAAACATAGAATTTGACGGCAGATAAGGCCCGCTTGGCCCACCTAGTCTGCCCATTTCCCTACCAAATGGATAAGCTGCAGATCCTAGTTAACCAACAGCCTACTTCCTCCTACCCCCACTAGATTTGCCTTATGTCTGTCCCATGCATTCTTGAATTCCCCAATGTTTTCAGTTCTACGACCTCCTCAGGAAGGCTGTTCTATGTATCCACAACCATCTCTGTGAAGAAATACTTCATCACATTACCTCTGAGCCATCCACCCTCTTATCTTCAAATTGTGCCCCCTTGTTTTTGCACATCTCTTTTTCTGAAAGATGCTACCCTCTTGCACTTTGTTGATTCCCTTGAGGTATTTGAAAGTTTATATCATGTCCCCCCTCTCCCTCCTTTTCTTGAGGCTATACATCCTTAGTTCCTTTAGTCTTTCTTCATATGTCTTCTGATGCAGACCCTGCATCATTTTGGTGGCCCTCCTCTGGACAGCCTCCACCCTGTCTATGTCTTTGCAGAGATGGGGTCTCCAGAACTATACACAGTACTCCAGATGTGGTCTTACCAACTACCTGTACAGAGGGCCAACAACTTCCTGTTTTCTACTGGTGATGCCTCTCCCTATGCATCCCAGTATCCCCCCAGCCCTCCTTACTGCCTTCTCACATTGCTGGCCTACCTTTAGGTCATCTGATATGACTACCCCCAGGCCCATTTCCATTTTTATTGTTGTCAGTATCTCACCCCCCATTGTGTACTCTTCCCCTGGGTTTTTGTTTCCCAGGTGCATTACTTTGCACCTTTTTGTGTTGAATCTAAGTTGCCATACATTTGACCATTCCTCCAACCTTGCCAAGTCCCTTTTCATCCTTTCCACCCCACCTTGTGTATCAACCCTGTTGCAGATCTTTGTGTCATCTACAAAGAGATATACTTTCCCTTCCAGTCCCTCTGCTATGTCACTTATAAAGACATTAAAAAAGGACCAGCGCCAGTACTGAACCCAGCAGTACCCCACTAGTAACCCTCCTTTCTTCACTGTGGACTCCATTTACTATTACCCACTGTGTTCTGTTGTCCAACCAGTGTTTTACCCAGGCTACCACCCTAGGACCCACTCTCAGGCTGGCTAATTTGTGTATTAATCTTTTGTGCAGGACTGTGTCAAATGCCTTGCTAAAGTCTAGGTAGGCCATGTCCACAGCCCCTCCCTGGTCTACTGCTTTGGTCACCCAGTCAAAGAAATCAATTAGATTTGTCTGACACGACCTTCCCACTGTGAATCCATGATGCCTTGGGTCCTGTAGCCCACTGGCCTCTAGGTACTCAACAATTCTTTCCTTCAGAAGTGATTCCATCATTTTCCTACCACTGAGGTCAAACTAACAAGTCTGTAGTTTCCTGCCTTTGTCTTGCTCCCACTTTTGTGAAGGGGAATCATATCTGCCCTCCTCCAGTCCTCAGGTACCACCTCATCTTCCCATGATTTATTAAAAAGGGTAGTCAGTGGTGTTACTAGTTCTTCCCTTAGTTCTTTTAAAATTCTGGGGTGAATCCCATCAGGCCCCATTGCTTTATCCACCTTCAGTTTTAAGAGTTCTTTCAGAACCCTTTCTTCTGTGAAAGGACTAATAACCCCCCTATCCAGAGGGCTTCTATTGACCAGATTAGGTATTTCCCCCTGCTTTTCCATTGTGAATACTGAGCAGAAGTATTAATTCAGTATCCCTGCTTTTTCACTGTCGCTCTCTGCCCAACCACCTTCCTTTTTGTTCACTCTCAGTATCCCTGCCTTAATCTTTCTTTGCTTCCTAATGTACCTTTAAAAGGTCTTATCAGCCTTCTTAACCGAGTTGGCTATCTTTTCCTCGGTTTGGATCTTTGCTATTCTGACTACCTTACCTGCTTCCTTCTGCTTTAACTGGTACAGTTCTCTGTCCTGCTCCTTCTGTGTTTCCTTATACTTCCTGAATGCTATCTTTTTTTCCCTTACCTTCCCCGTTACTTCTTTAGAGAACCATAGTGTTTTTTTCTTTCATTTTGATTTGTTTATTTGCTTCACACAAAGACTTGCTGCCTCTGTGATGGCGGTTTGATGTTTCCCCATTGTTGCTCCACCCCACCTTCTTGCCTGTTTGCTAGTGCTTTTCTGAGGCACTCTCCCATTTTGACAAAATCAGCCCTCCTGAAGTCCAGTACCTTCACTTTTGCGTGGCTTGACTCTACAGCTAAGTTTATCGTGAACCACACTGTTTGGTGGTCGCTTGTTCCCAGATGGCTACCCACTTCAAGATCAGAGATCTCTCTCTATCCCCATTTGAGAGTACCAGGTCTAAGATTGCTCTCTCCCGAGTGGGTTCCAAACCTAGATGTCTGATGCATGCCCCCTGTAGGGCATCGAGAACGGCCATGCTCTTGGATGTGGCTGCAGCAAAGGTGCTCTAGTCAACATCTGGCATATTCAGGTCCCCCATCAGCAATATCTCCCCTTTCTCTGCCATCCCAAGGATGTCTTCTCTCATTTTCTTTGTCCATTTCCTCCCCCTGAGACGGGGGTCTGTATACAACCCCTGTGCGGATTGTGGAACCATTTCCAGTCTCCAGGGTGACCCACAGTGCCTCTTCTCCTCCCTGTTTACCCTTTAGTTCTGTTGCTTTTATCCTTTCCCTTACATAGAGCCCCCACACTAATGTCCACAGGGGAAAGCCTTCCACTGGTTATACATTGGAGTGGGATGCCCCGGAATCATTGAAAATGTCTACTTTATGCTAATCATGAGAACTGTATATAATTATGATACTCATTGTTTATTTATACATACAGAAAACAAATATTTATGAAGGTTATACACATGTGTTTTTACTCCAAAAGAAATGGGGGTAAAGACAAAAAAATATTTTTGTACTTACCTGTACACATCCTGAATCTATTTTTCTTAAAAGAGGGGGGCACACTTTACTTGCATTAGGGTAAAAGAATGTGGTAAACAGATGATAGCTGTCCTCTGACTGGATGATTGGAATAGCTACCTAACCAGTGAAGAGTTAAATGTAGATTAGAGATCTGTTGGGGCTCCCCGGGGGTCAATGGGTGTAGGGTTTTCAGTCCACTTGAACAAGCAAGGTAGTTGACTGCTGGTTGGGGGCATCCTGTGGTACTGCATGGTAGTGCTACTGCTGCACTGGTGGGCTGGCTGGCAGGAATTGTTCGAATAGCCTTTGCAGCTATAAATCACTCCAGTGTAAATAAAATGCACAGTATTTCAAAGCCCTTCAAGGCAGGGGGCAGGGGATGGTTGTGACCAAAGATGTAGCTTCCACATGCTAGGAGTTTCACTTAGGGGTGCCGACGGGGGGGGGCAGCCAGGACAAGTGTCCTGGGCCCACTGGCTCAGGAGGGCCTGGCATGGGCCTGTATCACATCATGTGATGTTATTTCTGCAAACAATCAAGACCACACACAAAGCAAGCTTTCTTCAAATCAAAAAAATACCAAAATCATTGGTGTTTTGTTTGCTCTGAACATAAATTGTGACAGTCTGAGATGGAGCCACAGTAAATAAATTTTGTTTTGCTCAGACTGAGGTTGTTTGTCATGGACTTGTGTGTGCCTGCCTGCCCCCCATCCTTGACCTGCTACCACTAGGGTATGCTGTATGCAGCTCAGCAGCTGATTATTTCTCGACCGTCCTTGTCACCTCACCTGCCACTTGCTGCTTCATTCAGCCGTGCCACATACGGACTATAGTGGCAGTTTGAAGCTTCTCTTCCATAGCTGAGAAATACAATTATTGTTGCTATTTTGCTAATGTTGTTGATATAACGGTTCTATGTGATAATGGCGAAAGCCTAAAGGTGCTCGCTGTTATCGCGAAGTCAAAATGGCAAAAAAAAATTTCACCACTGTGACACCTCAGCGCATAGGAAAACGGCGCCGGGGACTTACTTTGTGTGCCTCCCACCCCCCTCAGCCCCATACTGAAGGATTCTCAACTCCTTGGGAGGTGCATGTCGGGGGTGAAAACATTAAAAATAAAAAAGGTTTGGGCTGGACACAACCAAAAACACACCAGAGCCCGCACCCAAACCTTGTACCCTGCCGACCAGCACTGGCAACTCACCCACCTCGCCACGGAGTCAGCTCAGCAACCACCATGGCACAACCCCTCACATTCCCTCCTGTGTGCACTCCCTCCCCCACACACGTATGTATAGCATCGGGAAGTAGCTAAATTCACCCACCCCCCTATCCGGCCGCCCTATCCTACCTAGCCGTCCCTGAAATGCGCTGGGAAAGGGGTCGCCGTTATTGTAGGCACCCTTTCCCCAGCACCTATATCATGGTCTACTGATATAACAGTCACCACAGCATGGCATGATATTGTTAGGCTCCTCGATTTGTGCCGTTACAGCCCAGGCAACCCTCTGATTAGGAGACAGAAGCAGCATGTGCCTGGGATGAGGTCACAGCACCCCACAAAGTGCAACCAATGAGGGAACCTCTTTCTTGTTATCCCCAGTCTACCAGTCCCAGAGGCAGATTCCAGCCCTCTTCCTCCTCTGGCCGCTGCTCCTTTTTGTAACAACTTATTTAATGCACACTGTAGTGTTAAACCTCCTCCTGCATTGTGCTGTCCCCCTGTGCCCCCGAAACCCTTTGTAAAAAAAAAAAAAGAGTGGCACTGACCTACTGGCCTCCCAAGCCTGACTTGGACTGAAGTGTCCCAAAAGTTTCTGAAGTGACCCCCCCCATCTCAACTCATACCACAGCAACAATCCTCTCCAAGACATCACCCATTCAAGGAAGAGTATCACCTCAGTAGCAGGTAGCAGCAGTCCCACAGTGGCAGTGATTGAATATCCACCACCAAATGGCACCCCAGCATTCTGCCTGGTTTCCCCAGCCCACTTACTTACCATCCGCCTTCTCCATCTTGATGAGGGTGAGACTCGGTTTGATATCCATGGCTGCCTTGATGATGACCATCAGTAGGCGGGGGTAGGGATGGAGACAGTGAGAGGTTACCTTCCAACCAGCACCCAGTGCAGTCCAGTCCCTGTCCCCCCTTAAAGAGTAAAGGGAGGTGGGTGACGCCACCGAGAGAGATGTGATGTGTCCCAACAGTGCACTGTGCCAGCCACAGAGGACCATTTTGAAATGCACACAGCAGCAGCAGCTGCGTCTCAGTAATTCCTTCTCTCCAGTTCTCCCCCCCCCCTTGTCTGGGCCCAATATGTCTCTTCTGTGCCCCCAATCTCATTATCTCTCTCTCTCTCTCACTTGCTGGACCCTTGTAGGGGTTGGAGGGGGCAGTCCTAAAGGTGTGTCCTGGGCCTGGAAATTTCTATCAGCACCCCGGTTTCTCTATGTGGATCTGGCTCTCACAGTCATTAAGCCCTTTTGGGATGTCACAGAAATACTGCAGACCTTTGTGGTCTGAATTCCCAGCATAGAAACAGTCTGGGACTCACTGGTCAAGTGACTATGTTGATAAAGATGTGAAGTGTGGGCACAGATGGGCTAGGGTTATTATACATTTGAGTCCATGGGTAGCATTTTCCTGGGGAGATCCATTACCTATATTGTAGACGGAGGAGCCAAGCTGGTGTAGTCATCCTCATATTTTGCAGAGGAAGAAGCTGAGCTGATATAGTGGGCCTCATATACTGTAGGACTGGCGTGTCCATTTTACACTATTGCAAGACATTTATTGGGTTTCCAGACCTAACTGTGAATGTGCAGTGAATGTCAACAGTTTAAGTAAAATCTGATATGTGCTACATTACTGTCTTCAGTGTTATTTTTTGGGGGGTGTCAGGATGCCAACATTCATAACCACAATTTAAAGCCAATTTACAGTGAAGGATGTTACCCACAGAGCATACCACCTAGACAGGGAAAATCCCAAGGCTTAACCCAAGGACTAAATGGTGTGCTTACCTACCTATGGGGCTCTCATCAGGGCAACCAGAGAAAGGCAGGTCAAAGGTGAATGGATCACATAATGAAAAATGTTATGCTGTCCAGATTGTGGAGCAGCTGAGGAGCTGTTTGTCATGCCAATGACATGGGTTTGTGATCCAGATTCTGTTCATTGCAGTGTGCCAGTAGGAAGCTGGACCTGCATCCCCTTGGATGTCTTCTGCCTCGAGAGGAGAGGAGAGGGAAACAAGACACAAGGGGTGTGATAATGTGACACTGGAGGAAAGCACACCAGGGGAAACCTTACAGAAGGGTGGGGAGGACATTGGCTAAACATGTTGTAGCCTCCTTTCTCTCCTAACAGGTAGGAATTTGAGTCTCTCATCAGCCACCCCTCCCTTGTCTCCCTTCTCTTCCCCACCCCTTCCTTCTCTGCCTCCCCTCTCCCCACAACCTTCCATATGCCTGACGTTTTGCTACCATTCTCTTCCCTTAACTTGATGCTCCTCTATTACTCCCTCTACCCCCTCATCCCTTGCCTTTTTGTGAATTGTAAATATTTAATATTATAAATCTATTTGGTTTTACTTCATTTATGTATTTTCTGGTGTATTATTTATTCCTTTTTTTATCTGATGTATTTTATATTGGATATCTTATGTATTCTTTATTGTATATGTATTTCACATTGTGCTTGTCCACCCAGGACCACTTTGCAAATTAATTTGCTCAATGGTGTTTCTCCTGGTAAAATAAAGATTGATTGATTGATGTTTCAAGCCTAGCTATCAACGTACAAAGAAAAAGGATCAGGACACCAATAAAATGATACTACCCACCAGTTTCTACCTCTCGAACAATCAACGGTCGCTAAAGGTAGGAGGCATCATATGCCCATCCCTCCAATTCCAGGATGGGTCCCACAGGGCTGCATTCTGGGTCCAGCCATCTTCTCTATCTTCCTAAATGACCTCCCCACCACCTGTGCCAAGTTGCATATTCACATGCATACTGATAACACAGTTCTCTTCACCTCAGTCCCTCGACTGTATCTCTGGAAGTCTTGCTTCAGCATGATTTTCCCAATGTTCTGTGCTGGTTCCAGTCCAACCAACTTCGGGTCAACACAAAGGAAAACAGTGTCTATGACCTTTAGTACCAGCCAGAAGTTGGCCTGGCTTGCTCTCCTCCTTGTCTTATCCACATTGGGTAGCACACCGCTTGACATAGTCCCAGCTTTCAAGTACATTAGTGTATGGTTAGATAGCAAGTTTGACTTCTTTACCCACATTGATGCCATGCCAAACTCCAGCCCAAACCTAGTGCTCTGTACTTCAGTGAGGGCTGTCCTTCTCCCCAGGTTTGCTGGGAGCTGGTCACCAAAATGGTTCTCTGGGTTTTTGACTATGCAGATGTGGCTTATGGCATCACCCCCTCCACCTCCTTTGCCAGATTTGACACACTCCTTCTGCCACTTTGCTACCAACTCACCCTCTTGTACTCACCACTGCTCCCTTTACTTCTCCCTGTGTATCCACCCTCTGCTTTCATGTCACCAGTTCTGCTGCGTTTCCCTCATCTCTAAATACTGGTTTGGGTCCCTCTCCTCATACCTATCCTATCACCTCTCCCCCATCTCCTCCTACTCCCTAGCTTAAGAGACCAACATACATTCTCCCTTCCTCACTCACACTCCTCAGCCAGGAAATCTACTTTCTCATACTGTCTCCCCTCCCTCTCTCCCTCTGGAACCAGCTACCCTCCTCCATTTATCTATCCCCCACTGCTCCCTCCATTAGACACCATCTAAAAATCCACCCCCCTGCTTCTGCCAACCTTCCTCCTGAATCATTTCTTACCCTTGCCTGGCTTCTGCCCACCTCTGACCTCCCTCTCTCTCTCCCTTAACCTCATAGTCCCAGCAACCTCGATGAAGTTTATCAAGCTGTTTTGAATCCTACTTTCAGCACCAGCTCAGCCTCCCTTCGCTCTGGCAATATACACTTTGAGTTTGCCCAATCTGCACAGATGATTTGTTTGCTAACACATTTGCCCTCCATATGCAATGTTTTGTCATTTTGTCTGTACTACACTTAGCTTATGCTCTTTGTGTCATCCTCATTGTAACCACATCACCTGACTGGCTGTATTTTGTTTGCAATTATGCTTCTCCCCTTCAACTTCCCCTGGGCTGCACCTGGAAATTAGCCTCAGTTCAGTGGGTCTTTCCCAGTTACCAATTTAAAATAAAAAAATAAAAATGAATGAATCAAATAAATCTACACAATGGATTATTACAGAACTATCTTTATAAAAAGAAACAATGTTTACCAGGAGAGCACTGTCGTTATTCCCTGCTCTTTTCACAAAAGTGTCATGGGCTCTTTTACTTCTACCTGGACAGCCTCTAGAAACAGGCAAAAGGGATGTAAGTAATAAGCCATGACAGGGTGTGCATTAAAGGATTTTAATGCATGCCCCGTGGGCATGCTAAGACATGAGGCTGAAGGCCGAGTATCCTTGCACCCCAGGGATGTGCATTAAAATTCTTTAATGCATGCCCTGGAGTGGCTTATTACACTTATAAAATGGGCCACCATCATAAAAGAATTAGTTTGAGTCATTCTGATAAGGATTAACATTTATTTTTCTATTTTCAAACAAGCAAGTTCTTCTTTACAGAGAGGGTGGTAGATACATGGAACAGCCTTCCACAGGGAGTGGTTGAGGCAAAAATGGTGGGAACTTTCAAAAATGCTTGGGATAGGTATAAGGGGACCATAACACTGAATTAAGCAATAAGGCATGACCAAGGGTTATGTTAATGGTCTGTTAATCACCTTCTAGGGGTGTACTGTGGCACAAGGTGTAGCCGAGTGCCACATGCCCCTAGAAAGTAATTAACTGACCATTAACATAATCCCTGGGAGTGCCTTATTGCTATTATAATAAAAAATGTTTTCAAACAGTGTTAAACCTTGTTTAGCATATGTCTAAGCTCTACATGTATGTTAATAAAAGATTAACATAAGGCTGTTAGAATGTTTGTAGCCAATCAGAAAGCTCTATTTCTCAGAGCCTTTTTATAATAGCAGTTAAGGGAAGGGGTAGGATCAAGGGCAGACTAGATGAGCCGTATGGTCCCCTTCTGTCATCATTTTCTATGTTTCTATGTACAATACATTAATTCTACAACATTTAAAACAAGAAAAAAGTAGTTCATATTAATCTATTAATGCAAGAGTAGCATATTTCAGCAATAGAATAGTACTTTGCAGTAAAAGTATTTATTGGTTGTGTTAGTTGAAAATATATACTTTCTCTGTAACATGTAAATTCTCATATAAATGCACTGTAACATCTGTAAATTTGTAAAAATAAGCAGTGTTTAAAACTTTGTTTTCAATACACTGTAGTAATATAGTTTTCTTGAAGGCAACATTCTCTTTATTTTTGATTTTTACTTATGTGTTGTGGTCTAGTACTTAAGAGGAGAACTGCTATAGGATTGAGGTGAAAGGTCAGTAAGAAAAAAAATGTTACCTTGCATTTCAAATCAGTACAACTACTGTCTCCTAATGGAAATGTGTTCAAAACTTTAAACCTGCCAGGTTGCCTTTTCTTTTTTTGGTGGGTGGACGAAAATAGATTTCATCTGAAAACGCCCATATATGATTCAAATGTTTGTGCTTTTATAAACTTCAGGAATGTATTTGAGCAGTTTGGGTCTGCCTTTGCCTATGTAACTGTGTTTTCCCACATTTTCTCTTTGTTTATAAAATATTATTGCCTACTTTCTTCATTCTGCTTTTTTTTCTGTTTTCCCCCACATTCAAGATATGGAATGTTTATCATGGAATGTTTACCATGGAACACAGGGATTCAAAATTCTGCTCAGATCCACTGGCAGAATTTTCCTCTCCTAACATACTGCGCGTGCGCGCGTGCAGACACACACACACACACCTCTTCTAGAGCCAGAGACTCAATTATCTCACTGTAAGGGCAAGCAGAAGAGATTTCCCTGATGAGCAGGTAAAGATAGAAGGGTGATTTTTCATTGTCAGCAAAAAAATTATTGTAATGAAAACTATGAATAATACTTAATGTTTCTAGTTTGTTTAGATGTGTAAGGAGAGTGTGATGATCAGGGAAACAACATTTAATTAATTTGTTTTATTTTTTATTTAAGTTAGTTTTATTTTAGGGTCCAGTTCAGGTTTTTACAGTGTGAAGGTAACAGTCATGTTTGTGATGGAAGATCAATTCTGGTTGAAGGGGGACTGATGGAAGACAGTTCTGGTTGTAAGAGGATGGATTTGCTCATTGTGTGATGTGGTTCAGGAACCAGATGACTGTGCATTATTGAGGTTTGATGCATGACCACATGATGTTTTGACCAATGAGATTTCTTTATTTTGGATGCCCAATTGCCTGTACAAAAGCTACCAGGTTAGCTAGGTCTGAATAATTGAAATACTCTTTCCTAAATAACATTAACTCCCCCTCTAAATTCCGGAAAGTGGTCCATTCTCTATTCTCTCCCCAATCTTTACACCTCCCATCCCTGGCACTTAACATTAACAACACATTAGTGTCCAAACCATACTTAGCAGCTCAGGAATTTAACTCCTACTACACATCCTATGCCTCAACTCTTCTAAAGTCCCCCTCCAGTACTTCCTTCTTCTTATCCTCCCTCCTCTGTCACTCAACCCTCCCGTACCCACCCTTCCTTTTCCTTCACTCCTGCCTCTCCTGAGGAGACACTAACAGCCCTTCTCTCTCTCAACCCTTCCAAAGGCTCCTCACCAGATGGCCTTGACCCTAAACTCCTATACCTTTCAGCCTCTGCTATTGCCTAGCCTCTCTTGCTAATTTTACATCTCTCCTTTAAGTCCTCCTCCGTCCCTTCTCCTTTGAAACATGTGGTGGTCCTCCCTCTCTCAAAGGGTGGGTACCCTTTCTCCCCTGCCAACTCTTGCCCAATCTTCCTTCTCCCTGCCCTTGCCAAGTTCCAAGAATACCTGGTCCTCTCTCAACTAAACTCCTTTCTTGCTGACTCTTCCTTCTTCACTCCATTCCAATCTGTTTTTTAGAAGAACCACTCCACTACCACCTCCCTCCTTAGGCTCACTGACTCCATCCTTACCGGGATGGACAATGGCCTCATCACCTGTGCTATTTTTGTTGACCACACCAAGGCTTTTGACACAGTCTCCCATGTCCTGCTTCTTGTCTCCCTTATGATTGCTGGTCTGTCTGCTCCTGCTCATAACTGGTTTAGAGCCTACCTCACAGGCAGAATGTAATCAGTCAAGATCCAGAATGCAATATCTCCCCCTCCCAATCTCAACTGGAGTCCCTCAGGGCTCTGTATTTGGTCTCATTCTCTTCTCCATCTTTCTCAATGACCTTTCTACAGCCTTTTCCCCCCTCATCTTCTATTCATATGTATGCTGATGACGCTGTCCTGTTCACATGTGGCAATTGCCCCATCGATGCAGCAACCACCCTTCAACATGACTTCGACCAGGTTCAGCTCTGGTGTGCCTCACATCAGCTATTCCTAAAAGCCAATAAGACAGTCTCCATGACCTTTGACTCTAGGCAGAGACTCTCTAGGCTCCACTCCTTACCTTCTTTCTGTATCCTTGATGAGACAATCCTTGAGGACACTTCCTCTTTCAGATACCTTAGGGTTTGGATGGACCAACACCTCAGCTTCTCTGGCCACATTGACGCCATTCTGAAAAAACTGCACCCCAAGCTTGGTGCCTTATTTAGAAACCATAGTTGCATCCCTGCTACGGCATGGTGTGAACTTGTCCAGAAGATGATCCTCCCCATTTTTGACTACTGTGATGTAGTCTATGGTGGCACTCCCAAATCCTCCTTAACCAGATTGGACTCTCTCTCTCTCTTTAACTCCTTCTGTCACTTTACCCTTGATGCTCCACCATGCACTCATCACTGTGAACTTTATCATGCCTTGTCCTTTCCCCTGCTTGTTAACAGTTGCCTTGCTCATTGTGTCAAATTCACTTCTTAAATTCTGGTGAGGAGAACTTCTTCCGTACCTCTCATGCTCACTCTCCTCTCCCCCTTCTCCCTCCCACTCCCGTAGATCCACCAACACTTGTGCTCTGCTGATCCCCTGTCATACCACCCTTATCAGTCAATCAGGCTTTTCCCATTGCTTCCCTAAAATCTGGAACTCCCTCCCCCCAAATATGACATTCCTCCTCCTCAATCCTTAGCCTCTGCCTTACATAACTTACTTTCTGCTAACTGCTCCTGTTTTAACTCTCCCTAACTAAGCTCCCCTTCATGCCTGCTCTGCTGCTCACTAAACATGCTCCTGTTAAATCCTCCCTCCCCAGAACCTTTTTACCCAGCATTCCCATGTTCTAGTTTCCCCTCTCCCTTATTTCTACCTCTGCCCTTCTACTCCCCATTCCAAGCTCACCCATGCTTGTCTTGCCCCCTGGCAGGGTTCTCAGCATCCTGGAGGGGTCTACTACCAGGCTATTTGCCACTTCCCCTCTCCTCTAGCCCCACTCTGTTCCTCATCCAGTTCTTGCCCCCCCCCAATCTGTCCTCTGGCAGAGGTCTCAGCATCCTGGAGAGGCCAGTATTAGTATTAGGCAAGATTCTTTCCATACCCTCTCTAACACTACCCCATCCTCCTATTCTACACTTCTCTTACCAAATCTATTTCCCCTTTCTTTCCCCTGCCACTCTCCCTCCTCCCCACCCCTTTTCTTTACCTCCAGGCCTCCATGTGCTTCAGCCCTGGCAGGATTCTCTGCATCCAGGAGGGCTAGCTCTGGGCTGTTCATGAACCTCCCATCCACTTCCCTCATCCCCCCTCCCCCCGACTCCTTACTTCTCAGCCCTTAAATAGGTATTAGTTTACTCATGCCTGAACAATTGCACTTCCTGCTCTGTCTGGGCAGTGTATATTACTGTATGTATAATTCTCAGTCATGTTACATATTAATTCTGTAAGCCACTCTACAAATGTATAACACATGTATAATTTTAAAAGCTAATGTATGTGTTTTTCCACATTTCTAATAAATGTTAATTGTATGTCTAAATTTCACATCCTACTGTAACCCCACCACCCCCCAGTCGCACTGGGATATGAGCAACTTGTTGTACAGTGTGCCTTCCTGGTGAAACATTTCAATAAATAAAACATTTTTATAATTTAGTTTAATGCATTCTTGAAAAGACAGCAATCCCAATAGTGCAGCTCCAAAAATGTCGGGAGGAAACAGAACTCAAAAGAAAGAGGAAGTAAGAACACTATGTAATGTTATTTTAAAGCAGCAGTCCAATGAATGGGGCCTGGGCTATTGGTATCTAATTCAGTCTGACTCTGTTCATTACTGTCTATTGATCTGGGCTATTCTTAATATTTTTTGTTGTGTTAAATCCTTTTTAAATTTAGATTGAATTCATTTTGAATTGGTGACCAGGAAAGGCACACCAAACCAAGGCTCATTTACAGGCTTGACATGGAGGAAGGGGACACATGAAGGTGATACAATGATAATGGTATAAAAGTGATTTTGATTATCTTATTTGAAGCCCGCTGAATATAGAGCTAACCTTTGACCTTAATATTGTCCAGACTGCTACTTTCGTTCATCGTGGCATTCTGTTAGGAACATGCATGAGTCGAGTAAATGTAGCATGTCAGTGTTCAGGATCACCTTCACCCAAGGCAAATATGGAATTTAAAATATAAATACTGCAGTAATTTTGCAGCAAATTTAAGCTCTGAGAGTAATTCTGATGACCACAGTGCAGGAGCTCAGAGAAACAATTAGAGGATTGCATGAACATTGCACAAAGTGTGATAGGGAGTTTAACGTGTTAGTTCAAAGAACAGAACATTTGAAAAAATAGTCAGTGAGACCCCAATAGGAGATTAAAGTGACTAAAGTTGTAATTAAAGAAGCTTGAGTTAAATCAGTTCTGTGGAGACATTATCCCCCAGCAACATGAACGATTTTTTAGCAATTCATAGAAAAAATGAATCTATGGAAAATGCATTTTGTTACAAAATACATGTTATTACAAAAATGTAAGATTTCTGTTCCTACCTGATGTGCTTGCCTTTAACTCTGAGACAATAAGAAAGCTTATAAAACCTTTTAACCTTCCACTTGATAACCTGCCTTTCTTTATTAAGCTTAAAATCTAGATTTAGTATTAGCCGTATTGGTCCTTGCAAGAACAGATCCAGAAGGAAATGATTTGATACCTTTTAATGGACCAACATAGATGTAACAACCAGAACCAAGTTATGAGCTGGACCAACCAGTCCTTCTTCTGTAGCTTCAATGACTGGTTGGTCCGAAAGCTAGAGCACTTGGTTCTGGTTGTTACATCTATGTTGGTCAATTAAAAGGTATCGAATAATTTGCTTCTGGATTTATTAAGCTTATTGAGTTTCCTATAAGTGCCCCAGAACTCATTCTTCCTGAGAGTACATTAGCATATGAGGACATGATGCTACAGCACACATTTACACCATGTATCTCTATGTTGAAAGTACACATAACCTGAAAAAAACTCTCTAGAAACACACAGATTGAATGCATTTTAAAGAACAAATACTTGCATTACATCTAAGGCAGTTTGTAAAGCTAACTGAAGGAAAATGTGGTATTTCATACCTTGCTGCAACTTGTTTATCGAATTCTAAATAAGCAGACAGGCATACTGTGGAGTCTAAAAGGTGCTGATACATTATATTCTGATATGCTAATGTAGTTCTCAGGGACAATGAGATTTCAACAACCAGAAAATGTAGACCCCCATGCTAGTTACAAAGGCTGGTGTGAACAGTGAAAACAAACTAAAGGAAACATGTATATACCCAACAGCTACATGAAAAGAGTCGTATGTTAACAGGGAAACAGATACCATTTACATGATATTTGGGTGTACTACTCCTTTAAAGGATGCATGACTATGGCCACTCCCTTTCTGATATTATCATTGGGTTGGAAATCGCTGTATTTGCTGTGAGTTCCTGTATAGTTATTTTTATATTGTATCTCATGAAACAGGATCATACCTCGCAACCTTTTCTAACTGAAATGAGGGGCATGAAAACAAAAAATGAGGGACAAGAAGGAACACTGACCCTCGAAGTAAGAGACATCTCCTCAAACATGTAGCTACAAGCTCATAACAATTGAAACATTGTTTACTTGTACAAAGTTTATTTTTTATTTAACATCTTAGAATATTATGAATTTTTGTTTTAAAGTCTGAATTTATAGCATGTTCTCTGTGTGGGCAGCACCTTTTCCATGAGGGATGGATGAGTGACAGATCAATTTTGAGGGATAAAATGAGGGATGTGCCCCTAATCAGGGACAGTTGAAAGGTATAAACAGTATATATATTGTATAGGGCAAGCTAGATGGGCCTACAGTCTTTTTCTGCCAGCAGTTTCTATGTGTTTCTTAAATCACTGTTGAGTTCACACATGTGCGGCGAACTCCTTGGGATTGTAGGCTTTGAGGGGTGTGACAGTGTCTGTGCAATGCAGAGTGCTCTGCAAGGAGTGGGACAGTATTCCATCAATCCTTAGTCAGGTTGGTCCTGACGCTGTTTTTTCTGCAGTGGTCTTTACTTGAAAAGAAAAAGGTGCACTAATCAGAAGGTGGCTTTTTCCTTTCATCTGTGGGTCACCACAGAACAAACAGCTGTTTGTGTCATGACATCTCCACCTCGCCATCCCACCCGTCCCTGCCTGAAAGGTGGGAAGAGGCACTTTCCTCATCTGCCTCCTCCTCGTCCCGTTGTCTCTAGCTCTAAAGTTTCTCCCACCTATGTGGAGCAGGACACAGCCTAAGCTCCATACAGGCTGGGAATATTCAGTAGCTGAAAGCACTGTTACTCTAAGTGCGATCGATCGCGCTGACAGACCCCCTCTCCCCACCTTCCGACATCAGGATGCTCAATTCCCATGTCAGCCTGTATCCCCCCCATCTTTTAATGTGGCACACTGGGAGCCCACCCCAATTCTGCCAAAACCTGCTGTGGTATTTCCGACACTGGGATGCTCACTCCTGGTGTCGGATGTGCCTCCCCACATATCCTCTGAACTCAGGGTGCCCAATTCCTGGGTTGGCATTGATCCCCCTAGTACTGTGAAACACTGGGAGTCCACCCCAGTTTGCTGAAATCCATAGTTTCCCTGTAAAAAAGAAAACAGACACACAACTTTTCTTTTAAACCTAAAAAAAATGAAAACAGTCCCTCGTCATTGCTGACGGCCCCTCCCTAACCCCCCCCTCCCTCTGTGCACCCTACCTCCCCACAGCCCTCTCACCCATACTTACCTCCAGAGGTTGGGAGCAGTGATCTTCAGTGGACCGGGAACATGTCTGAACTCTTCAAAAGCCGATCGCAATCTGAAGAAATGACGGTAAGTCCTATAATGGCAGTGAATGGGATTTTCAATTTAGGTTGATATCTCAGCCATTTTTTGAGAGTTTTGGTCCCAAATTTTCAACATGGGGTTCTTGGGATCCCACCTCATGAACACAGTCACTGTCATTCTGTTTCTCCATTCCAAAAGGTGATTTCGCAGTCGCTGTGTGGAATCACCTTTTGGGATGAATTAATGAAATGACAGTGCCACTGTTCATGCGGTGGGGTCTCAAAAAGCCCTTGTTGCAAATCTGGTGAAAAAAATCCCCAAAAATGACTGTGTTATGAGCATCAGTTACGCAGTTTCTATGCACGCTCATAATATCATCAATTTTTAAGATTTGTACTCCAAATTTCCAACATTGCCATTTTTCTCACCCCCTTAT
This sequence comes from Neoceratodus forsteri, assembly GCA_016271365.2. NCBI lineage: Eukaryota > Metazoa > Chordata > Ceratodontiformes > Ceratodontidae > Neoceratodus > Neoceratodus forsteri. The sequence goes on from CM057458.1 coordinate 550,086,254, forward strand.
GAACAGTACAGCTGTAATTTTTTGTATCCTACCCATAATGTGCTTTTGCACCTGTGGCGCAAAATGGCATGGTTGCTGTGCGAAATCAACTTTCAGGACAGATTAACAAAATTCCAGTGTCACTGTTCATGAGCAGCAGTCCCAAAAAGGCCATGTTGAAAATTTGGTGAAAACATTCCAAAAAATGACTGCGTTAAGAGTGTGCATTGTGCACTTTCTACGCATACTTGCAACTTTGCCACTTTTTCTTATTTTCACTCCAGATTTTCAACATTGCCATTTCTTCACAACTTCTCATGAACAGTATAGCTGCCATTTTTCATATCCTGCCTGAAATGTGTTTTTGCACCTGTGGCGCTGAATGGCACACTCGCTGTGTGAAATCACCTTTTGGGATTGAGTAACATAGAGGATAATGGATGGCCAACAGTGAACAACAACACAATTGTTCACTTCGAGATATTGTCATGACAACCACGTAAACCTTGAGAGCGAAGCTCAAGAAGATTACAGTTGTCATACAACCTCGAGAAGTGAAGTCAGTGCTGTTGTTTACTGTTGCCAATCCATTGTCTTTTTATAGTGCATGGGCAACAGTAAATAAATAGCTTGTCACTTCATCTGTAGTCGCACCATGATGTCAGGGATCCCCCACTCCAACGTCCATGAAAACATTCTACTTAACACTACATTTTTTTTACATTGAGAAGAAATACTGGTGAACAAAATAATCACTTATCGTTTGATTAAAAATTTCTAGTTCATTGGTAAACTGCCACGGACGTTTTCCGATGCGCTAAGTACTGCCACCTATACATGCACAAAGACAGTCAATGCTGTTGTACCATCGTTGTGACGTACTACTAATAATAGTACAACAGCTTACTGACATCACAACGATGGTACAACAAGACTAGTAAATGATGGATTTCAACTGAATACAATGTTCCACCATACACTATAAAATAATACTGCCACCATTAATGAGGTGGGGTCCCAAAAAGCCCATGTTCAAAATCTGGGGCAAAATTACCAACAAACACCTGGGGCATTAGGGTTTCCAACCATAATGTCCACCCTTAAAACAGAGGAATATACACAGAAAAATATGGTAGGCATATACAACAGCAATATCAACAGCGAACTCTTGGCATTGACAAATGCTTGTTTGTATTGCTTTATATCAAGTTGCTGGTTTTTTGCTCACAGGCACTGTTTTGGTGGTACTGTAGTAAGAAGCATGTATAAATAAAATAGTATTATAAGAAGTAGTTTCAGTGATGAGTGCGTTTCAATTTTTTTCTGTCATTTTAACAGTCAGATAGGTAGGTTTGATTATTTTTGTTTTGTGTGTTCCCAGGTGTGTAGTTGCAGTTTTTGTAATGGTTGCTTTTTTGTTTGGGAGGGTCTTTTAGGCATGTTTTCTTGTTTAGGTTGGTTAGACTTTTTTTTCTGACTGTTTCAGGTCATTTAAATTTTTAGATTAATTGCTATTTTTGGGAGTGGGTCTTTTAGGTAAGTTGAGTTTTAGGCCAGTTGGCTTTCTGTTTCAAGTCACATGAATTGTGAGGTAAGTTTCATGTTATGCTTTTATAATATTTTTTAATTTTATGGTTATTTTGGGGGTGGATTGGGCTGGTAGCTGGAGCTGGGGGCACACCTTGTCAGAGGTAATTTGTGGTGATGTATGCTAATTGCATATTGATCTTTGACTTCTACAGGTTGTTCCACAGATAACCTGCCTTGTGGATTGGTTATCCTAAGTATAAGGTAGCCCCATGGGACCAGGTTTCCAACAATGAGGAGACTGAATTGCTCAGCAACCCTTGATAATGACAAATAAACCACATGGCTAAGCTACTGAGATTACTAGCCCTCTGAAATCAAAACTATGAAGTGCTCATTCACTTTTGAATCAGATGGTGATATACCTTTAATTATTGCTTAAATTATGGTTGCAATTCTGTATAAGGACTAAAAATTGTGAATTTATACTTAAGTGTGTTTTAGAACACACAAACAAAAGAGTGGTTATTAGCTTATTGTTTGGATGTGCTGAAACTGGGTGCAAAGTTGTCAGTAGTGGAGCCAGACAAATGTAGAATTCAGATAGATGGAAAATCATTTATTAATTTTGTTGAGACCAATCAGCTTGCTGAGTCTCTTCAGACTTGTCAGGCAACAAGGCTTGAGCTCTGCAGATCAAGGTACCACATTAGTAGCTTCACTGAGCGTGATCGAAAGAAACACACATGCATCACCAGACTTGACTGCCAATCTCCCAATAACATACTTGGAAAGAAAGTGTCTGCAGAAAAGCAAATAAAGATATAATTACTGTACTCAGAAAAGAATGAATGTAGATTCAGAACCTGAAGTTGAAATATTTATTTATTTAGTTAATTGTTTATTTATTCATTTGTGTAAAACATATTATATCAGGTAAGCACACAGAGTCCTGAAAGTCTTGTTTCCAGTTGTGATATGGTGGGGGAGAGGAATTTGCACAAAATACAACAGACTTGTAAATTTTGCAAGTTACAAATGACATGTTAAAGTACTGAAAAACAGAGAGCAGTGACAGTAATACAAATGCAAGTGTGGCAGTATCAACATAGCATGAGACATACAAATCATGTGGCCGGAGGGAGGGAACAGATATGGCAGGACTCATTGACTTGTGATATTGTACTCCTTTTATCTGTTGCTTAGTGGATCAGTAGCTCAGAACAGGGCTTAGTGTATTAGGTACTTCATTACATAGGTGAGGGAGTCTATAGTGAATGGAGGCTTGGCCAACACTGCACTTACAGTATAAGGTTTGGAATCTATTGCTTGTTTCAGATCTCATAGAAAAGAATGCACTAGAATCAGGGATAAAAATTCCATAAAGATACACAAAGGAACTCAGGGAGCTTCCCAGACCAATGTAAAAACAAGAAAATGGTTTGCGTACAGGTGGTAATGAGGAAAAGAAGTGGTCAGACCAGAATTAGGCACCCAGAAAGACTACATGGAGTGAGTTCCTAGCCTCAGGGAAAGCTCATCTTGGTTGCTTGTGCAATGAGCAGTGGAGGGTGCAAAGGGGCAGGCCAAGGCAAGCCTGCACAGGGTATTGAAAAAGGTAGCGAGATGGCATAGTTAGAGGCAATAGAGGAAATCACATCACCATATTCCAGAGTATGAAAAATTAACTGTTCAGCAATTCATTTTCTGGTGCTGAGAGGGAGGCAGCTAGTCACTCAACTAGACTCTTTCTTTTAGGCAAATACCATGTAAAAACTTAGGCTTGAATTTATTATTGCATCCTTCTTTCTATATTCTTTTGGACTCTAGCAATGGCACCTGCCTAAATGGCGCACCACCACTCAATTTGGACATGCTACCCCAAACATAGATATCAACAGTTTCACACACAATGGTGCACCATCCTTCAACCCTTTATAAAAATTTTAATACACTCACCAGACCATGTAATGGATTCAACCACCATCTTTATTTGCAGAGTTTATCCATTTTAGTGAAGTTTTAAAACTTCTAATTTTTTTCTGTGTTACTTCTTTATGCTCCCCCAAGCATCCCGGCCGTCCATTCCTTCAGGTGGCCTAAGGCCCTGCCACCAGTCCTTGTCCCTCTCAGCAACCCTGAGGCACACCCCATACCTGATTTGTAAAGATACAGGAGGGGGCAGGAGAGGGTAAACTGTAATGGTTTTTCCTGTTGCTGCCTGCAGGGTGGGGGTGGGTGTTAGGGTTGGAAACCCTAATGCCACGTTTCCCTACTTTTGTGGCTTTGATTCTAACTAGTGCATTAACAAAGTTTTTTTGCAATGAAGATATATTTATACAATAGGGGTGAGTGATAAATGAGTGAGATAATTCAATGTATTTCCACTGCAGTGTGATATCTTTCACCCTCTAATCTACAGTGATGATATCAGCCATTTACAAACACAGGTCATGATATCATCACTCTAGGTACCTTTCCCTCAGCATACAAGCAGAACCTGTGCTGTCACCATAGAAACAAATGCAAAACCATAATGCTTTCACCTGAGACACAACTGCTGCTCCTAAACACTGAGCAAAGTCTGAAGCCAAGTACATCTTCAGCTTCTACAATGCCTGACATAACGCCAGGCACATCTAAATGTACTGTTAAGCCATGAAAAAGAACATGTAATGTCACCCACATACTTAGAAGAAATCCCCACTTGTTTCAATCAGCCTACCATTAACACCAAACATATCACATTTAATATCATGCAAGGTGACCATTAGAAAATATTAACTCCGTCAAACACAAAATAGTCACAAAGTAACAAGTTTGAAAGGAAAATATAACTCTGTACTCTGTTGTTTCTCTTCCTCCAGGTCCTCACTGTGAGCAGATGAACAGAAAGTGGGCTACAGTATTCAAATCAGACTGCAACACAGAGTAAAATGAAATACATCAAGCAAGCAACATATCATTGTGAAGAGCAAAATTTATAACAATTCAGCTTGTAAAACCACTAAAAAATAACTTTAGTTACCTTATATTTTAAGTTGCAAACCACAATAAGTGGCAGAAGTGAAACTGCTTCTATAACTTGAAAGTGAAACATCCACAGTTTTGATGAATGGAACAGAGATGAGCAGGACCAAAATAAGTTAAAAACACTAACACAAGCTGTACACTAAAGCTGTAAGAAACAAAATAAAATAAATAAAAATGCTCAAAAACACTGAAATTTAGGAAAATAAAAGAAAGTTTTGATGAAACCCCATTCCCCGGTGCCAACCTAAGTCCCGCCCACCAAGACACAGCATCCAATGAAACATAAGACATAGACAACATGTAACCAATCACACATCAGAAACACACACATCAACCAATCAAAACAATTCAAAACATACGCCCAGCCCCATTCACAAAAGAAAACTCCACAGCCCTAAAACTCATTCACAAACTAAATACAAAAAACCCTCTCGCTCATTTACCACTCACTTCTGTTGTATGAATCACACACATGATGCACAGTAATTTGCTATCAAAAATATTGTCACTCCTGCAGACTGACCTTTGGATACTCTCACTTGTGTCTTCGGCACTCATGAGTATCCAGAGGTTACTCTGCAGGAGTGACAATATTTTCCATATCACACTCCTGCCTATCATATATCTCCTATACATGATATGTGACGGGCTCACGATAAACAATTTATTTTTATGAGTCTCCTATTGACCCTCAGGCAGGTGGCGAAGCATAGCGTAGCCATGAGTGGTTTACCTGAGGTCAAAGGGGATGAGTGAAAATAAATTGTTTATATGACAGAGCCCCCATTGCATATTCAATTTATACAATAGGGCTTCTTCTGTCCTTGTTTTTTTTTCATGCTCTGGTGTTGTGAATTTCTTTAATTCAAATGTATAGGTGGGATTTCTTTTTATTTATATATTTTTTTCTTGTGACGCTGTTTGGCTTATTTCTGTGAAAAGGATCTCAGTTGTAGAATTTGATTGGCTAGTAGGTGGTTCAATGAACTATGTCACTGTGTTTCCATTGGTTGGTATACTGTGGGAAATCGTTGCGATTGGTTGGCGGGCATGGTTTGGGATGTGAGGGGTGTGCCTGACAGTTGTGGCACAGTTTCTTTCCAATGTGGCATTGGTCTTCATGGAAACAGGATCTTCTCTGTGGCACATACTGAGTTTGTATCTTTGGCACGGTCTGGACTCTGAGAGCAGCAGGAGAAGGCCTTGGAACAGCCGAGGGACAGTGCAGAGAAGACAGAGAGTGTATCATCAGAGCATCGGGGCCCTCGATGGAAGGCTGAAGGAGTGGACTTGTTTTTTGGACCATAAAGTTGTGGATTCGTGGTCCAGAGAAGCATCATCTCTTGTGGCAGCATCGGGAGAAGATTGTGGCAGTGAATTTCAGTTGTTGGTCGAAGAGATAGAGTCAACAAATGGAGTGGTTTCATTCACTGGTCTTCTTTGCTGCTTTGCTGGGTGGAACTACATGGAGTCAGCTATGCTGTAGAGGACTTTGGTGGTTGTCATCATCATAGGAGGTCTGCAGTCTTCATTTTGCTTGTGAAGTATTACTCTGGAAGTCTCTACACTGTTGGATTACAATGTTGAAGAGCCAGTCTCGTTTGCATTATTTGTTTTTTTGTTTTGTTTTTTATCTACACCTGGGTATTTGCTGCTATTGTGGACTGGCTATATGGGGAGTCATCAACAACAAATTAAGACAGTTGCATGAACTGTTTATTTTGTCATTTTGCAACAGGTAGTAGACATTTCTACCAAAGAGAAGTTTTTTAATTTTTTTTTATTTTTGAGGATGTTTAAGTTTCACTGCTTAATCTCTATTTAAGAAAGAGAGAGGGTGGAAAGAGGTGAAAAGGTTGAAAAGATGTATTTATTTAATGTGTATTTCGAAAAGATGCCTGCTAATAGACAGTAGGGTGGTTCTGATTTTTATTCAAAAAAAGTTATGCTTTTATGCACAAAGTACAGCTTTTGAAATCTAACGTTTTCTATAATGAACGATAACAGTAGAATAGCAGATTTTCTTGTTAAATAACACAGCAAACAGTTTTACTTTTAGAAACTGTATGGTGACTGTTGTTTAGCTACCCATGTTTTATTCTTGCAGCTCCCATCTTGCTTGCAGTTGTTTTAATCTGAATCACTGTCTGATGCTGTGACCAGAGCTCGTTTTCTAGTGTAGGAGTCATACTTGTTTCCCATGTGTGTGTTTTTTTGGAGGGGTGGGGGTGAGAAGATAGAGAAAAGAAAAAACAAGGTTTAGTTTACTTTGCACTTTTATTGGTGTTAGTGCAGGAGTGAGGGAGAGAGGTAACAGTTACTTTTGTTGGGGGAGGTTTGTGGGGGGGGGGTGAAGGCTATTTATTTTTTTCTACAGTTCCTTACCTTATATTATGTTAAATGTAACATGCTTAGCATTTATGGTGAGGTGATTGAAGCAGCTCCTAATTAGTTCACTGTAGTTACTGTAGTTGTGATGGTGCTTAGGGGCTGTCCTTTTTCATGCAGTGGTGTCTGCTGTAGGTTTTGCCCACTCAGGATTGCGTTTATCTGTTGCTGATTTTCTTCACTTATTTTAGTATAAGTACTTAGACTCTGAATTTCCTTATAGCCAGACACTTGTATTATTTCAGTGGGAGTGATGCTGGAATCTGCCAGTTTTTGCACTAGATGCTTATGTGTAGAGTGATTGGTTAGACATTTGTCTGTTTCAATGCCAGTTTGGAAAGCGTGGTTTTAATAGTGTATGATAGCTTGTTTACTCCCACCGGCTGGTTCATAAATCATGTTCTTCCCATCATGTTTTTGGAGCTTGTATTCACTGCAAGGAAGAAGGGTGACTCTGGGTCTATTGCTTGCAGGGGTTGGTGGCTTAGATAGTGTTGATAGTTCTGCTCTGGGCATCCTTTTGGTTAGAGTCCAGTTTTTCAGCCCTCAGATTTATTTTCCTTGTGTCTCTTGGGTTGCGCCAGGCCTTGTTTTTGTCTATTGCTCACTGTTGTACACAACGTAGGTTTGGTTATTTTGGTTAGTCTTTGTCTGTATGTCTTCTCACTTGACTGCTCTCATTTTGGTACTGTATTGACACGGACACCAACGCAAAGGCTGACCTTTAGCCATATGGTGTTGAGGAGACTGTCTGGGGTGTGTGGGCTAAGTTGGTGGATTTGGTACAGTTTTTCTATTATATTATCTGTGAGCTCATCTGCTGCTCTGGCCTTATTTCCTTTTCCCCTGCTCTTTGGTTCTTTTTATTTTGTTATAACTACTTGCCGAGTCCTTTCAAAAGCTGGTCCTGTGGAAAGTGATGCTTGGTATTTATGAGATTTAAGAAACCTCTCTATACTTTGAAAAGTTACTCTGAGTGTCACAGATTTGTAGGGTGTACCATGTGTTTTTATAGCATTCATAAAATAGATCCACAGGTATCTGTCCAGTTCTTGTGGTGGGATTTTATGTAGTGACATAGGTACATGAAATGCACTGCTAATAAAGCTAGAAATTGTTTGAATATCTGCATGTGTCTTTGATGTAGTTCTGTATCTCTCTGTCCTCACTTACACTTGTGGTGCTGGTACTGGGTCTTAATTCATTCTGTAAGAGGTCAGTTGGCAGTTCAGCATCTTTTTGCAGGGCTTCTGTTGGGTTCACCAGAGGTTCTGTGTATTGCTTCATTTGCATGAGTACAGTATGTCATTCATCTCTAGCTCAAAACTGTTGTTGTGTGTTGATTCTTCCATTTTATTCTCTTAGGCTGCTTTACCTTTTGTTGTTGATGTCTTTTTCTCTTAAATTACTATCAGCTCTGCATTGACCACTACCTCCTCTTGATGGTTGTACCAGTTGTAGAGTGAGCTATTTCTGCCATTAGGGTTGTGCGAGCCATTCAGTCACAAAGTGGCACGAGCACAGCTGGACTGCAAAAAGATGTAGTTTGGCATATCATGGATTCATTATGTACTTACTATACATACAAATTTGTTTGATGTATTTACTATATACATAAATCTGTGCTCTTACATTTATACATATAGTAGCTAATGTAAATGTTTTTTTTTATCAGGGTGCACTGTTCACCACTCCCATTGCATAAAAATATATATATTTATTTTTGATTTACTGTTTACTGCAGTAGGTGTATCGGACTAATTTTACTGACTTGTAAGCTGATAGTTTCTGAAAATATAAATCCCAGAATCCCCTGCAGCTGACATCAGAGGCGAGCTGCAAAATTAGGAGATTCAATAGCCTGCAGTGCATATTACATTTTTTGTAAGCTCCCATCAGATGTTTGCCAGTCCCACTGTTCTCCTTGGGCTACACAGAGCCCTCTGGGACTGTACTTAGTCCAAGAAGGACAGCAGGATGAGGAAACAAAAGATCAGCGCTTACAAAAACCTTAACATGCACTGCAGACTATTAAATCTCTCATTGCTGCAGTCCTCCTCTGATGTCAGCTGCAGGGGATTCTAGGATTTGTAGTTACAGAAAATGTCAGCTTACAAGTCAGCAAAATTAGTCTGATGCAATCTACTATACTGCAGCAAACAATAAAAAAAAATTTGCAATATATTATCTTGATTTATGGTAGTATTTAAACACTGATAATGATTATTTGTTTCCTTTGAATAGTTACTAAACAAATTATAAAATGTTCATTCTCATTAATGATTAATGTTAATGGCAAAAGAGAAGTACCAGTTTATAAAGGAGATAGGAAATTATTTTTGCATAGTTAACTGCCCTTCCGTCTTCCTTTCCATGCCAGTCATGTATTATTCTGTATTACTCGGTGTGTAAGACAGTAGGCGGTACTAGGCCCATCTAGACTGTCTCCCACTCCTACTGGGTTTATCAGTCCCAGACATTGTAAGCAATAAATACTGTCTAATTCAGTTTTAAATCACTTAAATGTGCTGATGTCTATTACATATTGTGGCAAGGAAGTCTATGCATTCAAAGATGTTTCTGTAAAGAAATTATCTTGCCTGCTAATGTTGACTTTTGGTATTATAAGTTGTTGGCTGTGATGCCGAAAGTTTGCTGTTCTAATGTTTTGATCTGTATTGCACTGTTTTGTAGGTTTCTGATTTTTTAAGATTTTAAACTGTAGCAGTAAATCTCCCCTCTTTCTCCTATCTTACAGACTAAACAGTTTCAGTTCATGTAGCCTCTTTGTGTATGATAAACCTTTTAGTCTTGGCATTAGCTTTGTTGTCTTTCTCTGCACACCTTCTACAATACAATATCCTTCCTGGATGGGGAGACCAAAATGGGGACCTATAGTCTAGATAGGGTCTTATGCATGTCCCATATAAGGGAATCATACATTGTTCATTCTTGGAAACAAAGGCTTTCCTGATGCACCCTATTATCTTATTAGCTTTTTTGTTATTTTCCTACGATGATTAGAGGGTATAAGGGTATCACTTATTAAGATGTCCAGGTCTCATTCACTGTGTACTGTTTTTAGACTAACATTACTTGTTTTATAAGATTTTAAGGGGTTATTTTTTCCTAAATGTAATATGATACATTTCTTGGTGTTAAATTTCATTTGTTCTTGTTTGCCCATAATTCTATTTTCTTTAAATCATTCACCAGGGACTGATGTTTCTCTTCAGTGTCCATCTCTGCACTTATTTTTGTGTCACTGGCAAACTTTATGATAATATTTCATAGTTCACAGTGCATGTCCCCGATGTACAGACCAAACAAAATAGGTCCACGCACCGACCCCTGCAGTATACCACTACTGACTGGCCTTTTCTTTCAAAGTTTCATACTGACTACCTGTTGGGTTCTGTCTGCTAGCCATTTCTCAAGCCACCTGACTACCAATGGATTTAGACCTTTATTATTTTGAGTTTTGTCACCAGTTTAAAATGTGGAACAGTGCTGAATGCCTTCTGGAAATCTAAGAAAATGATGTCGACTGGTTTTCCTTTGCAAACTGGAACTAACCTTATTATAAAAGGTTATTAAATTTGTAGTGCTTGATCTCCCATCTACAAAGCCATGCTTGGTGAAATCTTGTATTCTAGTTCTGTTATACTGTTTTCAAGGTGCCCTTTTAGTAGTTTTTCCATGATTTTTGCATGGAACAGACAGAAGGCTGATGGGCCTATAGTTACCAACCTGGTCCCTGCTTCCCTTTTTATGGATGGGGTGATGTTGACCTGTTTCAATCACCTGGTACAAGCCCTTGTTTAAGCAATTTATTAAAAAATATTTTGAAGGGAATATGTAGTGGTTCATCTAACTCTTTGAAGGAACCCTGTGTGTGTTCCATCTGGCCCAGGCGCTGTTTTTGATTTTAATCCATTGATAGTTGCTTGGACTTATCTAGTGAAGATCCCATCATCTATAATTAATTAGTGGTTCCCATTAAAATTTTTCCATAGTCTTGTCATTGAATACTGTGCAGAAATGGTCATTGAAAGTTTCCACAATATTAGTGGGGTGCCTTATGGTTTCTGTATTGTTAACTAATGACCCAATTGTTGTATTGCTAGATCTGTTATTATTTATGCACAAAATAACAATTTCTGATTGTCCCTAGTGCATGCTATTTTGAATTCCACTTTTGTCCTTTCATTTTTGATATATATATATATATATATATATATATATAAATGTTATTTTTAGTTCCGCATTGTACTTTACTCTTGTTTGCTCAGAGGGTGTATTCTTGAGGTTCTTATAGGCTTGCTCCTTTTTCCTTAGTTTGTTTTTTTTATACTTTTTGTCAGCCATACAGGAACTTTTCCCTTTTCATTATATTTATTTCTTCCTGAAACAAATTTGTCCTCCAATTCTTCCAATATTGTTTTAATTAACTTCCAGCAATCTTCAGCAGTTAAATCCATTCAGCATTCATCTGGAATTCCCTTCCCACTCCTGTAAAAAAATCCACCACCACCACCCCAGCCTATACAAAGCTCTTAAAAGCACACTACACATCATCTCAAACATGTCACTGCTTCCAGTAACCTATACAGTTCAGCCCTCTACCCTCCTACCACCTCTGCTTCCCATCACCTCAACCTCTTTCTTACTCCCTTACCTATTCCACTCCACCCCAACTATTTGCAATGTACTTATCACCCCAACCAACTATGCTGTTACCCCCATTTTCCCCCACTCATAATCTTTCAATCCTTCCTCCTCCCAGTAACCTCCACCTCTTCCTCCCTTCCACCGTCCTCTCTCAATTAACATTGGATTTCCATGCCCCTCAATCCCTTTGCTCATCCTCATAAAATCTTCTCTTACATTGTTCAATTCTGTCAATGCTGTTATCTCTCTTCACTTTATGACCCTAAGCCAGTTGTTTGCTATCATACCTGACTTGTACCTTTTTTCACCAGTGTTTTCTTTTTCTCTATACTTCTTTTTTTTCTTTTATGCTTACATCCCATGTATTTGCTTATCTACTTGTTTTCTATTACACTGTTGTACTTCCCCTTGTACCCTAAATCTGACATTTTTGTACATATTCTCAAAATTCTCAAGCCAGTGTCCTTGTTTTTCTAATTGTATTTATAATAGAGTTAGTGCAAGTTTGGACAATAATACCCCAGTAGACAGAGATACATAGATACATAGACAGTGTCAGCAGATAAGGGCCTATGGCCCACCCAGTCTGCCCATTTAAGTTTGTAAGTTCAGTTTATGTTTTCCAGGAGGTCTGTTGCCCCTTACCCCTGACCTCCGGAATTCCTTTATGTCTATCCCATGCATTCTTAAATCCTGTGATTGTTTCAGCCCCCACCACTTCCTCTGGCAGGGTGTTCCACTTGTCCACCACCCATTCTGTGAAGAAATTCTTCCTCACGCTTCCTCTGAATCGTCCTCCCTCCAACTTCATCCCATGCCTCTAGTCCTGGAACATCTTTTTCGCTTAAAAATAGTGCATTCCTGCACCCTGTTCCTCCCTGTAAGATACTTGTATGTCTCTATCATATCCCTCTCCCTCCTCTCCTCCAGGGAGTACATGTTCAGTGCTTCAACCTGTCCTCATAGGACTTGTGATGCAATCCATGCACCATCTTTGTTGCCCTCCTCTGAACCTTCTCTACCCTGTCTATGTCCTACGTAGGTAAGGTCTCCAGAACTGCACAGTGTACTCCAGGTGCGGTCTCACTAGTGTCTTGTATAGTGAATTATGACCTCCCTTTCCTGCTGGTGATGCCCTGCCTATGCATCCCAGCATCCTATTTGCTTTCCTGCTGCCTTGTCACACTGTTTCCTGCCTTGAGGTCATCAGAGATGATAACTCCAAGGTCCCTTTCCTGCTTGGTGCATGCTATATCCTCACCCCCAACTGATATATTGTGCCAGGGTTTTGTGCCCCATATGCATTATCTTGCACTTCCTTGCATTGAATTTCAACTGCCAAACCCCTGACCATTCTTCAAGTTTCCAGGTCCTTCTCATTCTGTCTACACCTCTGGTGTGTCTACTCTGTTACAGAGCTTTGTGTCATCAGCGAACAGTGAAATTCTGCCTTCTAGGTCCTGTGCAATGTCACTGATGAAGATATTGAATAGTACCGGTCCCAGCACTGATCCCTGTGGTACCCCACTCATCACTCTTCCCTCTGTGGAGTGACAGCCATTTACCACCACCCTCTGTGTCCTGCTGCCCAGCCAGTTACCTACCCACCGCACTACTGTCCTTGACATGATCTTGTTAGCCTTTGCAAAAGCTTTTGACAAGGTTCCTCATTACAAACTGGTGTTCAAATTACTAAATATGGGACTAAACAACAGTATAACAAGATGGCTAGATAACCGGTTGATGGATCGTACTCAGATGGTCCAGATCAATGTGATGTTATCTCATCCTTATGCAGTTAATAGTGAAGTCCCTCAGGGATTGGACCTTGGATCAACCTTCTTCAACATATTTATATCAGATATCAATCTAAACATAAGTAATACCTTAACCAAATTTGCTGATGACATCAAACTGAGGGGGGATTAAGCCACCACCCACAGCAAATATATGTCTATAGTTGAGGACTTGAAGCTCATAAAAGCCTGGGTCAAAACCAAAAACATGACATTTAATCAGGATAAGTGTATGGTACTACATTTTGGGAGGGACAACCCCTTATATCAGTATACAATGAACAACAAAGTTCTGACCTCAGTCAAGAAAGAATGTGACCTTGGAATCATTGTTAATAATAAATTGATGGCTGCTGATCCCTGTAAAACAAATTGCCATAACTGCTAACAGAATATTAAACTGCATTAAGTACACATTTACAAACAGGAACAAGCACTGTATTTTACCACTATGCAGGTCTTACATTCGCCCACACCTTGACATTGACTCGACATTCTGGAGTCCATATCTGAAACAAGATATGGATTTACTGAAAAGGGTGCAGTAAAGGACCACAAAAATAATCCCTAGGCTGATAAACCTGAGCTGTAATGAAAGATAGAATCGTACAGGATTGGTCAGCCTTGAAGAAAGTCAGAAAAGGGGTGACTTATTGCAATTTTATAAACTCCTACAATGCTCTGAGTTAAAAACACAATGTGGATTTCAATTTAATAACCATTTACCAAACTTGAGAAGTCACAACCAACAATTATTTGTTCTTAAAGCTAACACCACCAATTGCGACAATTATTATACTGTTAGAGTGGTGAAGGCCTGGAATAGTCTACCACAGCATGTTGTAGAGGCAGCCACCTTTAATATGTTTAATTCCAGGCTAGATTCATTTCTTGGATGGACCACCAAAGATATCTGATACACCCACAAGATCATGGGAGACGTTCTAGATGGGCGCAAGCCTTCTTATCTCTTTCCCAACCAAGTAAACTGAGAGTATTTTACCTACTGTATCATTTGTTGAACCTCAACTGTTGCATATTATTCTACTCCCATTGTACGTGCTATTACACCTGGATAATAACTGAAAAAGGCACCTGTGTCAGTGCACTCACCCGGTCAACAAAGTTTAAATAAAATAAAAATCCCTCATTGTGTGTTCCCAGTACTGAGATGTTACTTCTCTTATGATTTCTGTGTAGTTTGCCTTGTTATAATTTCATATAAATAAACTATAATTCTCCCTACAGTGACAAGTAGCCAGGCTGAAGTACAACATAATGTGGTCACTACTACCCAGGTGATCTTTTACCACAATGTTCCCTAGTTCATTAAAGGAGAACTAAAGTAAAAAATTTACAAAAAAGTATGTTGTGCAGAATGTTTTGATTTGCTGGTGTACTCCTAATAAGTTCTTACCTTTACTTGTTGAAGGGAGTTTTTTCTAAATTTGCTTGCTGGTTTTATGGCCCCTTGGGATCACCATATTAGCATTTCTAATGGCCTTTCTTGTTCCTACAATGCCTCCTGTCTCATGTGACAGTGATGTGTCCTGGACTATTAATTCAACAACAGCTGTTTTTTTCTCAAGTTTATTATAGGTTTGTATTTATTTATTTATTTATTCATTTTGGATTAATACCTTTGAGCCAAAGGCTCTTTTACATAGGTTCCACATCAAAGACATCTGTGGGGGTTAGGGTACAGTACAGAAAGGTTGGTAATATACAAACATACAGGTAGCAAAATCATACAGTCATAACAAGTGAAAGCTGTATATACAACAGCATGAGGCTGAGTTTTTTTGTTTTGTTTTTTGCATGTTAATTGCACAATATTGTAAAAACCGTGCAGCCAGAGGCATTGTCAAGCAGTAAGCTGTATCTGAGTACCAGAGGCTAAGTGGTCTGATTCACAGCAGTGTCAGGAGTGGAGGACAGGAGAGGGGACACCTCCAGTGGGTTAATATCAAGCTGGGAGGGTGAACAGGATAACATGAGAGGGTAGATGCAGTTAAGAGATAGAGGAGGGAAGGGAGAAGCAAGTGATGATAGAGGTGACTGTGAGGGAGGGATCAATGGAGGATAGAGGAGGGTGGGGGAATAGGAGGCAACTAGAATGGGGATGGGAGGGGAGAGAGCTGGTGGGATAGTAGAAAAATGGAGTGAACAGGAGAGCAGGGGTGGCAGGTGAGGATTGAAATAGGAATGGGGAGGAGGATAGTGAGGGAGTGGGAGAAGGGATGCATAATGGGAAGGAGTGGAGGGCAGGGAGGAGCAGGGGAAAAGGAGGAGAATGACCAATGGGTAGGCAACAGGCACAGGTAGCTTGGAAGCTACAGTATGTGAGGGCAAGGGAGTGGGAGATGGTAGTGAAATGGGAAGAACCTAGGATTAGGTGAAACAGTCACAGGAGGCTCTGGTAACAAGGCAGTCCCAGAGCTTGCGTTTAAATGGGCCAAGAGTAGCCATGTCAGTAATTTCTCTAGGCAGGGAGTTAAAACATTTTGGGGCTCTGAAGGCAAACGACCACTGTCCTTGTGAAATACAACACCTGGGGACTTGAAAGGAGGAGTTGTCTGAGCTTCTGGTGTGCCGTAGCTTATGTGAGGGGAAAAGGAGATTCTGCACTCCAGGGGGCTGTAGTCCAATGGAGGCTTTCTTTATTGTGAGACAAGTATGGTAGAAGATACGGTCATCCAACTGCAGCCAATCTGCCTGTTCATTGAGGTCACAGGTATGCGTCCGAAGTGCAGCCCCTACAAGGAGTTTGCAGGCCTTATTTAAGGCCTCGGATAGTCTACTTAATGCAGTGACAGTAGCTGCACCATAGAATTGTTATGTTAATTAACTCTTCTTGTCCAGGGAGCTCTAATGAAGGTTACATTTACACATGGCAAATGCCTGAGGGTTAGTTGAGTGGGATGTTCTATAAGGAAACAACTAATGTCTTCACTAATTACAACATGTGTGACCTTGGATGATTTGTGTGCTTTATTAATGGTTGTGTGTAGTTTCATAAAATGAAAGACTTTAAAAACAAAACATTCACTTCTGCTGACTAGACCTAGACACATACCTAGAAAACAAAGTTTGAGTTAGACAGTTATTTAGTTGAAGCCAGAATATCATGCTCAAACAGCAGCTGCTGCTGCAGCTGCTATTGCTCTCTGAATCAATGGTCCTGGATACATCACAGTCACATGGGACAGGAGGCATTGTAAGAACAAGAAAGGCCATTAAAAATGCTAATATGGAGATCCCCAGGAGCCATAAAACCAGCAAGCAAAATAAAAAAAAAATCCTTTTGGCAAATAATGGGAAGGCCTTACTAGGAATACACCAACAAATCAAAACACTCTGCACAACATATTGTTTTTGCAAATTTTGACTTTAGTTCTCCTTTAGGTTAGTGATTATCAAATCCAGGGTTTTCTCACCCCTTGTTGGATACATTGCCTTCCGATCTTGGCCTGCTTGTAATAGGTTATTTAGGAAATTATTTTCTAGGGTGCTAGTGCTGGTTAGTTGTTCTTTGCTATGCCAGGGAGACTGAAAATGTCCCAGAAGTAAAACATCAGAAAGATCAAGTTTCCTGTTGTGACCTTTTTTCCATTTGTTATAGGCATCTGGAACAATAAGCTTTCAATCTCATCCTGAGGTTCTTCCCTGAGCTGTAACTCTGCAGTTTAAACCCTTTTTTGTGTAGATGCGGACCCCTCCCCCTTTTCTGACTTTTCTGTTTTTGTAAAATAGGTTGTAATTTGGTATATCTCTTGACCAATCACCTGTACTATCCCACCAGGTTTCTGTGATAGCAACGATGTCAATACTGTCCCTGGCAAGTAAAATTTCTAGTTCGGTTTTCTTTAAAATACTAAGACTTCTGGCATTGGCTGACAGAAATCTGTGATTAAGAATAGATTTCTTATGCTTTTCCCTGGGTACTGTTTTTTCTTTGCCCTGACATCCCCCCCCCCAAAACAAATAAGTTAGTTAAAACTTAATTCGTATGTTTCTTAATTTGATTGCCTAAGAATTCACTTCCCCTCATATTAAGATGAAGACCATACCAGCTATATAGTCCAAAATTATTTTTGAATTTTTCCTAATGGGTCATGCAGGCTATGCCTTTGCTGAGAGTCCATTTCCACAGCCATTCATTGATAGATTTTATTTTATTATGTTTTATCCTACTGGCTCTGGGGACTGGCAGTATCTCTGAGAAGCAGACTTCACATCCTATTTCTGATAATTTGTTGTATAGTGCATTGAAATAATTTTTTATTGAGGCAATTTCTGAGTGACCAATATCATTAGTACATACTGTATATGTACAGTGCAATGACTAACAGATTGTCTCCTGCAGTTTTTTAAATGTTATCAGACATCCTACTGTACTTATGTCTGAGATTCTTGCTGCCCTGAAACTACTGCAAGTTCGATTCAGTTTATCAGGACCAAAAATGTGTTTGTCTGAAAATTTAAGGATTGAATCTCCTAAAACATAAGTGTGTCTGGGGGCAGGATTCTCTTCCTGTGCTTTTGGTTCCTCTGATTTTTGTTAGCTAACATTATTGTTCGGGGTGCCTCTTTCCTGGGATTATGTGTCCAGTATGGAGTATTTTCTTTTTGGGAGGATTGAACTGCCTTAGTTACTTCATGTGCTGAATCATTTGCGAGGCTTATTAATGGATCAAATTGATTAGATATGCTGAGTGTAAAGTCCATGGCCCTCCTGCCCTTTTGTGTATGCCTTTTACTTACCACAGTCACCCATTCCTCCTCCTCTTCCTCTGATTCCACTCTTTTTCCTTCCTTTTTGTTGTTTTCATCTAATGTGGTATTTGCAGTGTTGTTGTTGTCTGTGTATGTTCCTTGTATCTGGGTTACCCTGTTATCATGGCAGTCATGTAACAATAATGGGAAGGCTATGCCTGTGGTTCAATGGGTGGAGCAACAACATCACTCCCCCATCAGGCCTTAAAAGGCCATTCCTCCTGGCCTGTTCCAGGATTTGTTTCATCATTGTGGCCAGAGATGCCACTCTTCCCTGCCCCCAGCTTCTCCACCTTCAATCCTTATGGTTGCCTACAGCCGCCGCTTTGCTCTCCTGTTTGCATTTCATCTCTGTCCCAGTTTGCAGCATTTTGTCACTGTTTCCAGCCCCCATCTTTGTTTTCTTGGCTACTGTCTCTGCTCCTCTGTGTCCCCCCAATTCCTGTTCTCCTCCTCAGGGCGTCTGCTCGCTCCTTCCAGTTTTTCTCCTGTTGTCCTCCTCTTCCGTGTTGGTTGCTCGTCCCCCTTTTCTCCCACTTCTCTCCCTGCTCGTCTCCTGCATTTCTCTGGTTCTGTTTACTGTTCCTCTCTCTCCTTGACCTGGTGGCTCCTGCTGCTTCTGTGGCTCCAGCTCAGTCTCCATCCCTCATCAGCCCCCCCACTCCCCTTGTTGAGCCCCGCTTTCTTTCCTACCTGCCACCACTTCGACATTGCCAGCGCCACCATGGTGCATCCTCCTCTCTTGCCAGCTGCCTCCTTTGCTTCTCATGCCGCTGACACTGCAGCACTTGGTATGTTTCCTGACCTTTCTGTTCATCCATGTTGCTGCAGGCACTGCAGCGGCAGTACCTCTCCTTGTGCCTTGCAGAGCTGTAGCAGAGGAGTAGCCTGGATTTCACTCTCTTGAGGGCACGAACATAGTTGTACTCTGTTTCAGGCTCACTTGCATCCCTGGTTAGTTGAGTGAGTCTCAGCTCTTTATTCACACTGTTTGCTTCCAGCTGAAGGTGTGGGCCTCTGGGCTGTGGCCTGGCTGCTCCCCTGTCTAGTTCATGTCAGCCTGTGGAGTGTTACTCTGCCTCTCCGTGCAGCGTTCAATGCTGAAGTGCCATGGAGCTCAGTTTCCTCTTCATTGATCATGGCTGCACCAGTCAGTCATTCTGTGTCATTTTCCCTGCTTGTTCATGCTATCTCCACCCTCCTCATTTATTCTTCTTCTTCAATCAGCTGTGCCCTCGCACCTGCTGCCTGTGAGTTCCTTCTGTGTTTTCTGTTTTCGACCCTCTACCTCTGCTATTAGTCTGTTCTCTGGTGTGCCCCTGTTGGCTTCCTATCTACCTGGCCTCGACTGTGCTAGTCATTTTGTTTTCCCTTCCTACGGTGCTTGCTCTCCTCTTCATGCTCTAACTCAGGCATCTTGGCTACCTTGTTGTTCTTCCAGTCAGTTGTCCTGTTTTCCAGATCACCCCCTCTGTCTCTGTCACCTCGTTACCACCTCTTGGAATCATTCCCTTTTTTCCTCCTGTCCCGAGCCCTTTTGGGGTTTCTTACTGTATCATCACATGTCCCTGCTCATATGCATCTGTTATCTATGGTACTTCTGCTTGCAGGACCTGTGTTCATTCTTGTCTTTCAGAATTTCAGCTTCCTTCAGTGCCATGTCTCCTGGCATATGTTCGATTCCTTATCCTAGTCTGTTCATCAGCCCGGCTTGTGCTCAACTCCATTACCTTACCACACCGTTTTACTCCACGACTCATTTTATTCCCTTCCTGCTGGTGCTCATTGCTCTTGGTTATGCCATGATGTACTTTCTTAATTTCATTCTGACTGTGCTTTCCCATGGTGGGTGCTTGCCCTCCTCTTCCCATTCCCTCTGCCCTCCATTCCTCTCCTTCTCTGACCTCTGCTTTCTTTTGGGTGCTTCACTATCCTGCTGTCCCACTATACTACCATACCCTGCTCATTCACATCACCTAATATTCTCTTCCATATATCGCCCAGCTGACTCATCTCCTCCTCTGACCCCATTCCCTCATTCTAGTCACACCTATTCAGATGTCCTCCTGGTACTGCCTACCTCACTGTTGGCTGCTGGCTTCACCTGGCAACTCTCACTCCTACCTTCATGCAATTCTATCCATTCCTAATTTGGATTTCAATGGACCCAGTTGGCATGCACTCCAGTAGTTACCAATCATGAGTAACTTCCTGGTGACATGAGTCTGGTTCTCCTTCACTCAGTCCAACCTCAGGGTCTACTCATTCACATCAATTAATCAAGAACACCTCTCATTGGGTCTTATGCTACCTCATTGAACTGCTCTCCATTTGGAGACATGCCTTCTGTGTCCATTGCTCCATGGCTCAGGGCTAGCATTTAGCTGACTGTCTCGCTCTGCACCCATGAAGTCTGCATCTAGACCATAAGAAGCTCAGAGGGGGGAGTCCTTCTCTCTGGTCCATAGTGAGACTGTCTTCACTTCGGGTGGACCTTCAGTCGTCCCTAATCTCAGTGACACCTTTGGATGTAGAATTTACAACTTCCAGCTGTGAGGAGTCGGGATCTCATCATCAGAGCCCTTTTGGCTGCCCGAGTGGGTTCAGAGGCACCCTCCATGCCATTCTCTATCTGACCAACTCTGGTTCATCTGGTCTGTTTCATAGGCTCTCATAGGCCAGCTGAGCACTTCAGCAGTCACACCTCTCCTCTCTTGCTTTTGAACATCTAGTTGCAGAGACATTGTTCACAATCCTCAACAGCTGTGCCTTTAGAAGGACAGAGTGAGAGCTTTCTGTAAATTGGAATATTCTCCTCCTCCCTTGATCTCGACTCTAAATTGCAGTAGCTAAGCCGTCACAAATCAAAATGTCCTTCAGCCGCTGGCCTGGTGGTGCTGAAGGTTGAGGCGCTGGACTCAACACCTCACATCACACTGGCAACTTGGGTTCAGATATGAGCCCGGCCACCAGGGGCTGGCAGGGGAGGGATAGGATTGAGCATCCAGAGGACTGCTCTCCTGTCCCAGGGAGGGATATGGGGAGCCACTGCTCTATAGCGGCCCCTGATGATGACCGGGGGCACTACTAGAGTGGAGCCAGCAAGGGGGCGGAATGTGGTAGATGTCAGCATGTTGTGCCCAGACATCATTGCACACCAGCACTCTGCAGAGGTATAAAAAAATGGAGGAAAAGTGTCACAGGTCAGGCAGCATGATCTTCCGACCGCTGCTGCCCAATCTGAATGGTGCCTCCTCATCTTGATCCAACTTGGCGAGTTGAGCTGTGGGTTGCTTCTTACTGCTCTGCCATGGGGGGTAATCTGTGGGGGAATCGAGGAGGTGGCCTGATATCGGGTTCAGGGCCAGGGGGTTGGTCGGAATGAAATGCAGACCGGTGCCAATAGGGAAGAAAATATACACCAAAATGTCCTTCAGCCTGGAGGGAAGGCGACCTAGGCCTTGGATCCCCAGAGGTTTCCTCCTCAAAATGGATTTTTCCTTTCCTCCATGCTGATGGTCATAATCTTACACTGGGTTAGTGTTTTTTATAGGTTCCACAGTTAGGTTCCGCTGTTGGGATGGAGTCAGATGGTGGCCCCAGCTGTTCCCTCTCTCCTTAGGAAGTACGCCATTCTGCATCTTGTCAGATTTTCTTTCATTCCTTGTTTTTGTCATATCTCGTTCTTCTCCTGTCTTTCCCTTCTGCATCTCTCATCTTACTATCTACGTCTATCTCCTTACTTTCTGGTCTCAATGTATTCTGATTTCTCGCCTCTTTGATGCTCCACATCTTTTGGGTATTCTTTTTGGGCTTCTTCCTAAGATACCTTTATCCAAGGGAATTATTCCCATGGCACCTATGGGGGAGAACCCTCCTCTAGGGTTCCTTGAATTGTACCCCTACAGGGTGGCATATGCCATGGATATAGAGGTGAACAGCCACAATGTATCGAAGTCACACAAGCATACATCTCATCTCATTGCATAAGCACAATTGTATGGGAAGGCTATGCCTATGGTTCAGTGGGTGGAGTAACAATGTCACTCCCCCTTCAGGCCTTAAAAGGCCACTCCTCTTGGCCTGTTCCAGGATTTGTTTCTTCGTTGCCCCACCATCCACCCCTCCTCCTCCAGCGACTTGTCTCTCTTTCCCGTAGATGCTTCTTCCTAAGCTACCTCTAGCCAAGGGAATTATTCCTGCGGCACCTATAAGAGGGAACCCTCCTCTAGGGTTCCTTGCATCATACCCCTACACGGTGGTACAGTATATCCCATGGATAGAGAGGTGAACAGCCACAATGTATCGAAGTCCCACAAGCATACATCTCATCCAGTTGTGTAAGCACAGTAGAATTTACTGTTTAAACTACCAACCTTAATTTCCAACTCTATAATCCTGACTTTCAAGACTTTTATTTCTATACATTGTGGACAAGTACACTCCTTATAATTTGGGCTAGATGACACACTAAATTTGTTACAAACTATGCAGTCAAGGCCTCTCTCCCCTGTTGTCAGAGTCACTAGACCAGTCTTTGTGTTCATGATTTACCCTCTTACTAGATTTAGATGAAAACAACGAACATACAAGAACTGAAAGTCTACTTTTATTCTACTTAAAATAGTGTTTACCTGTGATTTCAGGGGATCAAGGTAGCTGACAGACATCCATCTGTCACCCAGCAGACACATGCAGATGTGCTTGTCTTTGCATGTGTCTCCGTGCGGTCTCACCCACTCATGCTTGCACCACTCATAGAGTGGCACAGCTTTTAAGGATGGGAACCAGGAAGTATTTGCCATGTCATGAGTCTGTGCAAAACAGCAAAGTTACTAAAACCAAAATAAAAACTAATACAGCATTCCTCCAGCCTCAGGTTATGTGCTAGCATTGTGTGTTTTTGGCAATAAAAGTGAATTTAAAATAAATCATAAAAACTCAGTAAATGCTGTACTTCCCAATGGCTCTTAGAAACTACAATCCCCAGGGTAGTTAGCAGCATCACCTAGTGATGGTCAGTACTGTTAGGAACCCAGCAGGCAAATATCTATTGCCTTGGTTTCAGTGTTTTCTGCAGTCATGTTTCTATTGACTGGCTTCACAGAGATCGTATTGCACGTATAGTATTAGCCACACAGTTCAACTCAGTCACTCAACAATATTATCACAATATCATAGTGTAGTTTACTAAACCTAAACTATACTAAAACTTTACTAACTGTATTCTGATATGCTTTGATGATTTTTTAATAAATAAACAATCGGCTTTGGGGTGTCTCAGATCTACATAGGGTTCCACTCTTTTCACCAGCTTCTGCCTTCTTTTCATATTTCTTAAAACATTCTATGACTTCAAGAACTCCCATTCCATGCTATTCGTCTGAATGGCCAGGAATGGTAGTATTGATGTCATAGAATATTCAGGCAGTATGGAAAAAGAGAGAAACAATTGCTGAGGAGAGAGGGATTCAGGGTAATTAAAAAGACAACACAATCAGACTATTAATTTAATAAAAATGTTCAGAAACATATCAGAATACTGGATAGACAATAAAAGAACAACTGGAGGACATCTAGAGGTGTTAAAACTGTTTAATCACCTTTAAAATAACAGGCTAGACTACCAGATGCCCTCCCAGATTTCCTTTTTTTTTTCCAAGCCCCCTGGAGGCTCAGCCCAGCTCTGCTCACTGCTCCCACATGCCCCAGGTGTACCCCCTCTGGGGTGGGGCCACTGGGTGGGCACCCCCTTCCAGTAGACACTGGAGTAGGCAAGATCTGGCTTGCCCCTGGGTCGGGGCCATGGGAGTGGGACCCCCCATTGGACACAGGTAGGCAGAGGAACAGCAGCTGGGCCAGTATCATGATTGGGGGCTGGCATTTTCTTTTTCTGCTGGGGTCCCGGGGTTGGGATGTGCAATGATGACCAGTGTCCAACCTGTCACCCTGATGTACAGCACTGGCCGTGGCAGTACCCCCAGCCTCTGCCAGAGGTCTGCAGTGCACCGGACACTCAATCCCCTCCCCTGGAGAAGGAGGGCAGTCCCTGGAATACTCAATCCTTCTCCCCCCAGAAGACCCTCTGACTCCCGAGTCCATCCTTGAACACGGGATATCAGCACCGCAAGCAGACACCTTGCCACTGCACCTGAGGGCTGGCCATTCTCTCCCAGATTTCATATGTTTCTTGCAGGACATGAAATAATTCATAATTACAAATAGAGATATCATTGTCGTTGATATGCCATGTCTCTTGGAATAAGATTATAGGGAATTTATTCACAAACTCAAACCACTCAGTGTCAGCAGACATTGTCATTACACCAGCAATATTCCATCAGAGAATTAAGAATTGGCATTCATGTGGGGGCAGGAATATTCTCAATATCTCTGTGGCTAGGACTTCCAGTAATAGAGTTTTCTCTGTCTTGTTTTAGTCACTGATATCCTATTTCCATTTAACCTGAGCACCCTACTGACATTGCAGCATTTGTTTTCTATTAAGTATATTTCCATGACATCCATCGCAGATGTTTTTGCTAGAATTTTATTTGCTAAAATCTGATATTTAACTACTAAGGCAACCTAAACACCATCAATCTCTTTTTCTCTCCTTTGTGCTGTCAAGACCCATCTCTTTCAAGATGAATGTGCAAACAGTTTCTAAGGACATTACATATGGAGCCTGTTTGGCTCTTGTTATTTTCCCTAGAGAGACAATCTAAGCCGACTGCTACACTCACTCTACAGGATACAGCAATCTCTTGTACCACTCGCTCTAAACTATGAGCGGTATTACTGAGTCACTCATATTGAGCTGTTCAACAATACTCACTCATATCACTGTACACCATTTGCAGCTCAGTATGTCTTTCCTGGTGAAACTTTTAAAATAAATAAATAAATACACACATACATACATACATACACATACATAAAAAAGGCCTTGCATCCCCCCCTTCAACATGCACATTTATTTTTACTTGATCAGTCAATGTCTCTGAGTCTAGTAATTGTGTTATGGAATTCTTTCATAACTTCAGCTATTGTCTGCTTTGAGAGATCCTTTGTAGCCGATCTAGCCTTCTGAGTCAATTCTTCAGTATTAATTGGGGGAGGGACTGGTAAATCTAAAAAAAATATTTTTTAATTGGACTTTGTCTCTTAAGAATTGATGAATTAATTAACAAACTAATTGGAGTCATTTATTGGTTACACAGGAAGTTTCTCCAAATAACTGGCCAAATTATATATGTCAGTAATTGAGGTTTCTTTTTCTGTTCCCAGTTCATCCATCTGCATCACCCTTGCAACTCATGGGGTAGATGTCATCAAAATATGTTCAGAAATTGTTTTACAGTAGTCACAATTGGGGTTGTTCTTTACCTTCTTGTTGTTCAGTTTTTTTAACCGATTTCTGAGCAGACTCTTGTTTATTTTTCCCTAAGTGTGAGTAATTTAAGCTGTTATTTATCCCCTTTTTGTTTAATTTTTTCCCACATTGATTGCTATTATATATCTTTATC
Source organism: Neoceratodus forsteri (assembly GCA_016271365.2). Classification (NCBI taxonomy): domain Eukaryota; kingdom Metazoa; phylum Chordata; order Ceratodontiformes; family Ceratodontidae; genus Neoceratodus; species Neoceratodus forsteri. Next base: position 550,111,953 of record CM057458.1, read on the forward strand.
TTTCCTGGGTGGGGAGGAGAACTATCAACCTTAAGTTAACAAGAAGGTAAAGAACAACCCCAATTGTGACTACTGTAAAACCATTTCTGAACATATTTTGATGACATCTACCCCATGAGTTGCAAGGGTGATGCAGATAGATGAACTGGGAACAGAAAAAAACCCCTCAATTACTGACATATATAATTTGGCCAGTTTTTTGCAGAAACCTCCTGCGTAACCAATAAATGACTCCAATTAGTTTGTTAATTAATTCATCAATTCTTAAGAGACAAAGTCCAATTAAACAGTCATAAGGCAATTCTAGGGGGTTGGGGTAGGAAGAAGTAGGCTGTTGGTTAATTAGGATCTGCAGCTTATCCATTAGGTAGGGAAATGGGCAGACTGGGTGGGCCAAGCAGTCCTTATCTGCCATCAAAATCTATGTTTCTATCTATGTTTCTAAGTTGTCTTAATTTTCTGATTTGTACCATGCTTAACTGATTAAATAATGAAGATATAAATATAAAGCACACAATTAACAATTGTGCTCTTTATTTATATTTATATCTACTTTTTTTAATCAGTTAAGCATGGTACAAAACAATTATATGAACACCATTATGTATATTCATTCAGTTAATATAACAGACAGATTAACATTTCAGACTGCACTCAAGACAGCTCAGAAAAAGTCTCTCAGTCTCATCTGAATATGAGGTTGCAATTCTGAGTTGTTTTTCCTTTTGCTCAAGTCATTGGGACATACCAGTGTAGAACACCTCAGCTATCAATTAAGCTGCCAGACTAGGTGTTTGAGAAGCTGTATTTCTGCTGTCTCCACACTCAAGACCACAGATAATCTCTGTCAGAGTAATAAAATTCAAAAGGTGCAATAAATATTAATTTTCAGGGGAAGGGATGTCCAAAAGTCACTGCTAAGTCACAGGGCTAAACAGACAAGCAAGGTAAAATATATATATTATTTTTTTTAACCTTGTGTTTGTGCTTCTGGTCTGCCTCCTCCCTCCACTCTCTCTGACAACCTCCTTTGGACCCCCCAGACCCCTATCATGATCTGCCCCTAGACTGCCTCATCCACACTCCCCTGAAGACCCCCAGTATACCCCCTGGGAAGGGGTGGAGAGGGCAGCCCCTGATACTTACCACTCTCCAAACCAACACTCTGTACATATGGATCCGACACAGCGGGGTCTGTCCGATGGGCCCCAGAGAAGTTCCACGGAGGCGTCATCGCATAGGAGGGAGCGAGGTATTTTTCCCTTCTTCCTTTTCCCACGACTTCGGTGTGTAATGAGGGGCTATGAGCTAGGAGGCATGCTGAGATGTACCTCCTGCTCCGCCCCTCTGCTGACCATCACCCAATCTGCTGGCTGCTGCACCACTTACCGCGCCATCCACTCAGGCTTTCATAGGTGACAGCATTGCAGCGGGAGACTGCAGTAACCCCCCCCAGAGAAGGAGAGCTGCCGTTGGGTGCTGTATCCTTCTCCGCCCCAGCCGACCCTCGACGACCCGTGCTCGTTCCCGAACATGGGTCACTGGCGTGGTGTGAGGTGTAAAAAAGAAACACAGAATATTCACTTAAGCCAAGGCAAAATATACCTCTATTGTATAAATAAAGGATAAGAAAAGGCTCAGTTATGATCAAAGCAGTGACTCTGTCATGTCTTAGACACACACATACTGACTTTTAACAGCACTCAAATAAATAAAACAAAGATATATAAAACTAGTGAACAGAAAGTCTCATGCTATGCTTCAGAATTTAGTGCTGTTTGATCCCCAACTACCCAAGCTTTTCTGGGTGGCATTAAGGAAGCAGCAATATCCCCAAATGAGAGAGGAGAAAAGTAAAATAAAAAGCTACTCTATGCCTCCTTCTTTTTGAATCTGTGGACAGATCTGCTAGAACTACTAGCCCTAGTTATCAAGGTATCTCAGTACACTTTCCATCATCAATGTTGGCTCATCATGTTCTTGGGTGCTCCCATTACATTTCTTTCTGGCCTCTGCTTCTCTGATCCTCTGTCCCTTCCAGTCCTCAGGAAAGCTGTAAAAATTAGTACTGAGTCTTTAGCTGATAATTCAGTCAGCCAGAGCAGGTCACATGTGGTTGTCAATTCTGAGAGAAAAAACACAGAAGCATGCCATTCTAAGTGCAGTAAAGCACACACAGACTAATGATATTCCTTGGAAATATCACCCTAGGCGACCATGGCATACCAGTGATATATTACAGTCAAGCCCATACATTTTAATCTCAGCAGTGCTACTCCACAACTCCAAGAGCACTCACAGGTCAGCATCTTCCTCAATGCATCAAGCCAGTTAAGGCACCCCTGCTGTGCTATATATGAGAAAGCTCTATTTTGTTAGGAAAATAATACAATTATCAAAATGAATTATAAACTAGCAATACGAAAACTGCTAGTCCATTATCTAAGTTTGGCTGCCAATAGGGTAAGGAAACTTTCTCCCTTCAATGGTGATTACACTTAGATAATTATTTTTTTTCTGAACTGTTGCTGAGGAAAGAAACACTGAGCCAAAGCTCATTTCTAGGTGCAGCCTGGGGGAAGTGGGTCCAATGGAAAAAAAAAAATCAGACAGTAAAGTACAAAATTACAAAAGTAGTGCAAGATTACAGAATGGCAAAAATTACAGCAGCAACTCAGAATGAGCAATGTGCAAAAAGTACTGAAAAATATAAATAGATATATAATACAAAATAGTAAGCAAAAAAAGAGGAAGGTTCTAAGGGAGAGGTGGAAGGAGATATAATGACTTTTTCCTTTTTGACCTAATAATTTTTGTTTTCCACTTTTTTCAACTGCTGGACTAAACTAATTCATGAAACTTCAGTTTCTAATTTTTGTTTTTTAAGAGATCAAATGTGATCAATTATTAGAGTTATCCTAATGTTATAGTAGGCAAACTGTGTTTAAAAAATCATTAGGAACAATTCTATATATATATATGAAATGAAAGAAAAAGAAAGTTAAAATATATCAGTTTTAGCTATTTATTGAAACTCATAGAGCCAGATATTCAAAACTTTGCCCCGGAGTAAAATTAGCACTGCCCGGCGGGTAAACTTAGCCCGAGCACAGAGCAAGCTATATTGAAATGGAAATAGCCCAGTGCTAATGCTGCTAAATATGGCAGTCTAAGGAAGCCGGGCAAACTGGTCTGGGAGTGCAGGACAAAAATAGCCCGGGAATAAGACAGCACTGAATATAGCAACAGGGAAGTGCAAACTGCAGCTGCAGCTCATTAGACTCTGTAGCAAGCCAGTGCTGCAGGTGGAGAACATTGTGTGTGATTGCACAGAGAAGTCTCACAGCTACTGCAATACAAACAACAATGTAAGCCACACACTGCAGAACTGTGCTATGCTGAAGTGAGGTTTGCACGGGGCTAACCTGATTGCACAGTGCTAACACATTAGCCCAGTGCAAATGGGAGCTATATTCAAAGCTCCTACGCAAATGAGCCTACTTAGGTAATCCATGGGCAAACAGGCACATTTGCATCTTATTATATGCTGCTTAACATACAGTACCATGCAGTTTGCCCGGGGCTACTACATGGTGCACACAGCGCCCTCTTTTGGTTGGAAAGGCAGTACAGGCTGGATGCTACAGGCCAAGGCATGCCCACAGCATCTCCTGTTGGTCGGAATGGTCTACAGAGCAATATAGCCATATCGATATATATACATGTGCATATATATATATATATATATATTTATGTGTGTATATTTATCTATATCTATATTTATCTATATATATATATATAAACACACACACACACACACACACTGCCTGAGGACAGCCCCCATACCCCTCATGTGTCCATCATTATGAGGTCATCCTCATCTGCCCCTTACAACTGATCTGTCCTCATGGAAAGGTGCTGCCCACACAGTGAATGTGCTGTGCATACAGACTGTACTGCATGAGTACTGTACAGTCTGCAGCACTATATCTGAAGTGTATACTGTATGGGTCAACACTATGGTGTCACAGTGTCCTAACCTTGTAATGCCATGATTGATGATAGGTTCCTCATTCTGAGGGTCTGTGTCCCTCATTGTCCCTCAACTTGAGTGTCCAAAATGTCCATGTTCCTCATTCCGGCAACATGGTTGACAGGTATGATAGCTCTCCCCCACTGATCCCCGACCCCACAGCACAGAAACACCTGGTAGTCTAGCGGACCACCCCAGCATGAATCTTGACCCCCATTCATGGTAACAGAAAAGATTTACCCAGTAGTCTGGTGGCCCCCCACCCACCAAGCAAGAATCCCGACCCCTGGGTACACATATTTATCATATATTTACCTGGTAGTCTAGTGGTCCCCCACCCCCAAGGCAAATCCTGACCCCCGGTACACATAATTATCATAATTTTACCTGGTAGTCTAGTGGTCCCCCCACCCTCCAAGCATGAATCCGACCCCCGTCATGTATCTATCATATTATTCCCTGGTAGTCTAGTGGTCCCCCACCCAGCTGTGCACCTCTCATTACCCCTGAACAGGGCATACATCCGGAGCCAGTGACCGGTTCAGCCCTCCTCTCTCCACCACGGCTGGCTGCCAACTGTGGTATTCAGGAGTGCTAGCGCAGTTGGCTGCCAGTGGTGGTAGAGAGAGGAGGGCTGAGCCAGTTGCCGGCTCCAGAGGTATGCCCTGTTTCAAGGGTAATGGGAGGTGCACAGCTGGGTGGGGGGAACCCTAGACTACCAGGGAAAAATATGATAGATACTTTTCTGGGGTCAGGATTCATGCTTGGGGGTGAGGGGACCACTAGATTACCAGGAAAATATGATAGATATTTTTCCGGGTTGGGATTCATGCTTGGGGGTGGGGACCACTAGACTACCAGGAAAATTATGATAATTGTGTGTACCGAGGTTGGGATTCGTCTTGGGGGTGGGGAACCACTAGACTACCAGGTAACATTATGATAATTGTGTGTACCGGGGTTGGATTCAAGTTTGGGGTGGGGACCACTAGACTACCAGGAAAATATGATATATACTTTTCCGGGTTGGGATTCATGCTTGGGGGTGGGGACCACTAGACTACTAGGGAAAATTATGATAACTGTGTGTGACTGGGGTGGGATTCATGCTTGGGGGTGGGGGACCAGTAGATTACCAGGTAACATTATGATAATAGAGCGTGCAGGGGTTGGGATTTGTGTTTGGGGGTATGGGGACCACTAGACTACAAGGGAAAAATATGATAAATACGTGTACGGGGGTCAGGATTCGTGCTTGGGAGGTGGGGAGACCACTAGACTACCAGGAAAAATTATGATAATTGTGTGTACTGGGGATTGGGATTCATGCTTGGGGGGTTGGGGAACCACTAGACTATGGTGACTACTTTATTTAACCTAGGATGGGGTCGGGAAGGACTTTGTGCTGTGGGGTGGTGGCACCACTGCATTAATGCCAGCTTTTTTCAGCAGTATCTAGCACCACGCTACAGGTCGCACTAATGCCTGCAGCACAGCGCTATACCTTTGAATATGCCATGCTGCTGGCATTCATGGGTGCTCCCCTGTCCACGCCCCTGCATACCATTAACTATTAGCGTCAGTGCTACCACACAGCACTGGCGCTAATAAGGCTTTTGAATATTGCAGCCTCGTGCAAAGTCAGCACTATTCCTGTGCTATGGCTTTGCATTCAGCACAACGGTTTGAATATCTGGCCCCTAGCTTTTTAAATATTGGATTATCAACAAGTGACAATATGGGACTAGATAACAAAGTAATCCAATCATACTGTAGGCCACAAATTTGTTGCATTGCTGGTTTAATTAGGTAAGCAATAATGCAGTCTAGGGTGTGTCATTATGGGTCAATAATTACACACCTCCGGAAGATGTTTGGCATTCGGCACTTGCTCCGTGTGCCTACAGCTCTTGAGAAGGTTCTGTAATTTTGTCCATAATCACACTCTAGACTGCTTTATAGCACTTATAACAATGTGTAGACAAATCTGAGAAAAACGTCATAAATAAAAATCCCAGACACACTGTTGTATGCTTGTTTGAAACAGTTTTTCTGTGCTAATCAAACACAATGAAACATAAAGTAGGCCCTCAAAAAATCAACTTTAAAAGCTTTAAAGTAGTAATTGATTTGAACTGTTGACATGACTCAGTTTAACTTTTTTAAGAAGTACTTTCAGACTAACATGTTTGTGTTTTAAAACAAGAGTACAGACACGTTACCTCATAATCAATTAAACAGCCTGGTCTTCTGATCAGTTTTGCTGCAATTTTCCTGAAACTAAAGACAACATTGCCACTAACAGTACAGTTTTGCAGGATGGTGCTGTTTTTGAAAATCCCAGTTCTTTCATGTTTTCTGTCTGCTTGTTTTTGTCATATAAGTCCTGTACTGTGTCACTGCTTGTGCATGCTTCCTGGTTGACTTCAGGAAGTTGAGGATGCGTTGTCATGCTGCTGTCAGTCGAGGGGAGAGAGTGTGATGGCTGAAGCTGTGAGTTTGCTCATATGTTCCTAACAAGCACCTTGCTCCATCACTGGTGGGTGACAATCAATGCAGACCAGTAGTTCTGCAGGCTGGTCTCTCATTTGTGGCTGGTTACCACCATCATCTGGCAAGCTTCAAGACCAGTGTCTGAAAGTACTGTAAGTGAGCCATTGTACTGCTCAATGAGTGGTTCATGTAGCAATGATGCAGGTTAGCTTCCTTAGATAGAGGGGAAGCATTGTAGGCAAAGCTTGTTCTCAAGGGTTCATGGCTAGACCATATCTCCTGGCTGTCTGATTTGCTTTGCTCCACTCGTTTTGGTGATAGGAAAATGATTTTGCATCTGATGGCGTTTTAGCCATGTATTTTAAGTAACTTGACACAGGAAAGAGAGGATTATTCAGTTCAAAAATGAAATCTCTTAGCTTCTCTTTATTAGATTTGTGAAGATCTTTATGATTTTTAATCTGCTCACTAAAGGCTGGAGTAATGTAGTGAAGTCCCGTGTCATCTGTTTTAATTTTAAAGCTGTTTTGAATTAACTCTCTCTGCCCCCCTCATCCATGGTGGGCAAGATGGAGTTGATGATCAAACCAGACCTTCCTTATGAGGCCTAGGACAGCGTGGGGAGAAAGGATACTGAAGTTTCCGAGTTGAAGTCTTCAGCTTAAATTCTTGGGATGTATTTGCTGTGGTCGCTGCCATTTTTTTTCTGTACCTCTTAACAACTGCCACAAAGATATCGTTAGCTGTGTTAAAGTACCTGCTTGACATAATATTGCTATTCTGGTTTATTTCTGTTGTATTTAGATATCTTTTGATTGCTGCAACTTAAGCAACCATAGCTGCTTAGCCTGTATTGCTCTCTGCAGGAGTTTCTGACAGTTGCATAAAATTCACAGAGCAGTTAATTCAGCTCTGGGCATGGGATCATTTTTAAATCGATTTCTTTATTTTTTTTCTAAGATCCAGTTGTAAAAACGAATACTGACCAGCACGTTTTTTTGCTGTTGCTGTTTGTTTTTGTATTTGGATCTTTTTTTCAGACTCTAATTCATTAAGCTGTTCTTTTTTTAGTGCAACATGTCAAGTTTTATGTGATATGGTGACTCCTAATGACCGCCGATCACATACAGTGAAATAAAAACTGCGTGACACAAGCAGGACAACAGGACCCCAGGACAACCATCACAAACAGTAATGGTTACTTCCTACACCAAAAAAAAAATCACCAAATCTATTTTTATGCAGGGGATTATGCCCCCAACATCCCCCTTTGTGGAGGGCAAGCCCCCCTGCACCCCCAAAATAAATATAATCAACTCCATGGAGGGTGCAGACTTAGACCATAGCAAAGGACAGGAAAAAGAAAAATCTTTTTCATCTGGCAGTAGACCCGAACCCGGGTCACTGGCTCCAGGGCTGGTAGTATACTTCACTATGCTACAAACCCAGCTCAGTGGAATGCAGCAAACCATCATCCCATATCCTGGAATAGTGAGTGTAGCTCCCTGCTACACTCGCTCTGCAGGATACAACAACATTTTCACCAGTTGCTGTCCTATTATTGAGTCGCTCATCTTGAGTTGCTCAAGAATAGTCGCTGTTATTGAGTATTACTGTCTACTTACATTGGGCCCTATGCACTATGCCAATGCACCGTGTAATCCAGGTGCATTGGCATAGCTAAGTCCAAATGCCATGTAGTGGGGTCCTGTGGACCCCACGCGGCATTCACTAGGGGAGGGCACAGGACAGGTTCATGCTGATCCCCCAGCCACGTGGACAGCAGAATGCTGGGGGCCTGTCAGGGGGCATACCTGCACTCCACACCATTCACAAAGGTGCAGAGTACTAGGCACAGTGGATGCACCTAATGCCTAGGAACACCAGCAGTAAGGGATATATGTTTCCCCAGGATGCTGCTGCCAGCAGCAGCCAAGACATCAGGCTGCTCCTGCCCATGGGGGCCATGAGGAGGGCCAGTAGTTGCCAATTGGGCATCCTGTGGCTAGTGTGGTTGGTGCACTGCATGCCAGCAGCAGGCATCTGTGCCCACATGGGTGCAAGGGATCCACTAGATGATCAGGTCCTGACATCCCATTGGATGCAAGCCCAGTCTGTGTAACACCCCTCCATGCACCTGTGTGCCTGGTGGGTGGGACCATGGACAGGTGGCCACATTAGTGAATGCCGGTACCGGCACACCAATCCGTGGGTGCACAGTTCCGCAGGTAGGTTATGTGCATTTCATGCATACCTGCACCCCATTGGTGCATAGCACCCATCATCTGTATTTCTGCTTTCTGCCAGTCCAGCCAATGTAGTTGCTTCAGACTCCATGTGACCCATCATTTCTTCAGTGGTTTTAGGTTTGTTTTCTATCATAACTTCAGGCTCCAAGTGAAGTGCAATTTCTTCACTAATTTCTAGTTCATTCACCCTCATGATATTAAAGTTGGTTTCGTTTGCTGTATTTTGATAGACCAATGCAAACTGAGCAATTGCTGGGAGGCAGTTCAGCAGAGCATATGATGTAATCGTCTGTCGTCTCATCTGGACCTGGTCCCTGTAAGTTATCTTTGAGAAATTTTTCAAGTGAGATACCTCTTGAAAATAGTTTTGGAATGCAGATAGGCCAAAAAGATCCTTTGCCGTGATGTGAAGCTTTGGTTTCAGTTCAGATGCCTCGTGGTGAAGTGACAGCTTGGGTAACAGCTCCTGTCAGAATGTGTGGAATGTAGTGACACTTTTTTGTTTGTTTATGTTATGGGTTTTGAATGACTGTAAGTAGTGCTGGCATGTAATCCTAGTTCAATAGTTGCATGACTTAGAGGTTCTTTCAGCCAATCAAATCACCTGATTTTTATGTTTGCTTGCACACATGTGCAAGAAACATAGTGCCTTCATCGGAGATTTCGGAGGTGTGTCACCTCCTCCTCCAATTCAGTCAGTGGGCTGGCAGGCGCGGCCCCTGTAAGCCAATGCATTTTGGAGCTGTCTATGACAGCGCTCCAAAATGCAGTGCACTCTGATTGAAAGGGGAGCTACGGCTTGGTGAGCACCGATAAGATGCTCGGCTGCTCACGCGCGCTCCCCATGCACAGACAGGCGTCGTGCCCCGCACTGTATGGCCACGGCCGACGGGTGCCCAATCCCGCCGGCTGAGCTTGCATCCCACCCCAGTTGTAGGTGCCACGCCTGGGAGCCCACCCCAGCGTGGCAAGCACTGTAGTCCTTGACCGGCGGGGTGCCCAATCCCCGCCGGGCTGAATGCCCCCAAGTCCTTGTGCCACGCTGAGAGCCCACCCCAGAGTGGCAAACGTCCACCGATGTCTTTTTTTTTTTTTAAATCTGTAAAATAAAACTGTCCCGTGGCGTCTCCCCCAATGCCCCTCCCACAACCCGCACCCACCCTACTTCAGATTCCCCACACTCCTCACCCCATCCTCCTCCGGACTCCAGCGCGATCTTGCGTGGACCGGGAACACATCTGCACTCTTCAAAGCCGACGCGAACTGAGGAAATGCGGTAATCTGTATAATGGGTTACATAGGGGTTTCAACTTTATTGCATATCTCGGGCATTTTTGGGAATTTTTGCACCAAATTTTCAACATGGGGTTTTTGGGACCCCTCCTCATGAATTATGTCACTGTCATGGCGTTATTCAGGCCCAAAGGGTGATTTCGCGCAGTGAATGCACAGTGACTGCGAAATCACCCTTCGGGCCTGAATACCACCATGACAGTGACATCATTCATGAGAATGGGTCCCAAAAACCCCATGTTGAAAATTTGGTGCCAAAATTCCAAAAAATGACTGTTTTACGAGGGTGCGTTGTGCAGTTCCTACTCAGGCTCGTAAGTTCGCGAAATTTCAATATTTTCACTCCAGATTTTCAACATTGCCATTTTAACACACCTTCTTATGAGTAGTACAGCTGTCATTTTTCACATCTCACCCAAAATGTGTTTCCGCCCATGTAGCGCAGAATGGCGCAGTCGGTGTGCAAAATCAATGTACAGGACAAATTAAGAAAATCACAGTGACACTTGTTCATGAGCAGAGGTCTTAAAATGGCTATGTTGAAAATTTGGTGAAAAAATTCCTAAAAATGACTGTTTTACCAGCGTGCGTTGCGCAGTTCCTACGCACACACGCAAGGTCGCGAATTTTCAATATTTTCACTCCAGATTTCCAACATTGCCATTTTATCACACCTTCTTATGAGTAGTACAGCTGCCATTTTTCACATGTCACCCAAAACGTGTTTCTGCCCATGTAGCACACAATGGCGCAGTCGGTGTGCGAGATCAATGTACGGGACAAATTAAGAAAATTACTGTGACACTGTTCATGAGCTCAGGTGTTAAATGGCTATGTTGAAAATTTGGTGAAAAATTCCAAAAATGACTGTTTTACGAGCCAAGGCATAAAGCAGTTCTTACGCACACTCGTAAGTTCGCGATTTTCAATATTTTCACTCCAGATTTTCAACATTGCCATTTTACCACACCTTCTTATGAGTAGTATAGCTGTCATTTTTCACATCTCACCCAAAACGTGTTTCCGCCCATGTAGTGCACAATGGCACAGTCGGTGTGCGAAATCAATGTACGGGACAAATTAAGAAAGTCACAGTGACACTGTTCATGAGCAAAGGTCTTAAAATGGCTATGTTGAAAATTTGGTGAAAAAATTCCTAAAAATGACTGTTTTACGAGGGTGCATTGTGCAGTTCCTACGCACACTCGTAAGTTCACATTCTCAATATTTTCACTCCAGATTTTCAACATTGCCATTTTACCACACCTCCCTAGAGCAGTACAGCTGTCATTTTTCACATCTTGCCCAAAATATGTTTCCACCCATGTAGTGCACAATGGCGCAGTATGTGCAAAATCAATGTATGGGACACATTAAGAAAATCACAGTGACGCTGTCAATGAGCAGAGGTGTTAAAATGGCTATTTTGAAAATTTGGTGAAAAAATTCCTAAAAATGACTGTTTTACGAGCTTGCGTTGCGCAGTTCCTATGCATGCTCGTAAGTTTGCAAATTTAATAGTTTCACTCCAGATTTTCAACATTGCCATTTTATTACACTTCCTTATGAACAGTACAGCTGCCATTTTTCATATGTCGCTTAAAATGTGTTTCTCACAATGTAGCAAATAATGGTGCTGTTGGTGCGAAAGCAATGTTTAGACAGATTAAGAAAATCACAGTTACACTGTTCATGAGCAGAGGTCTTAAAATGGCTATGTTGAAAATTTGGTGACAAAAGTCCATAAAATGACTGTGTTACGAGTGAGCAATGCGCAGTTTCCACGCACCCGTAGTTCATGACTTTGTAATATTTTCAGTCCAGATTTTACCAGTGGCATTTTTTCATCCTTATGAACAGTACAGCTGTCATTTTTCACAACATGGCTGAAGTGTGTTTTCACACTTTCAGCGCTGAGATGCATGGTCACTGGGAAATCATTGTTCGGCACAGATAAAGAAAATCACAGTGACACTGTTCATGATCGGAGGCACCAAAATGCCTGAGTTGACAATCTGCTGTAAAATATCCCCAGCCTAATTATATTACGGGTGTGCGTTGCACAGTTTCTATGTACGCTCATGACTTCACCATTTTTTTAAATATTTTTACTGCAGATTTGCAACACTGCCATTTTTTACACCTCCCCATGAACAGTACAGCTGTCATTTTTTACATCCTGTTCGGAATGTTTTTGCACCTGTGGTGCTAAATGCCGTAGTCGCTGTGCATAAGCAGCTTTCGGCTAACAAACTGATATTCCCCCTGTTCATGAGGTGGGGTCACAAAAAAAACATGTTGAAAATTTGGAGTGAAAATATCAACGAATGCCTGAGGTATTAGGGTTTCCAACCATAACGCCCAACCCGGTAGAGAATGACAGGCATCAGGGTGTGACTTGAGATTCTTGCCTGTAATGCTCATACCATTCCACACCCTGCAGCCAGTGAGAGGCATCGAGGTATGCCTTGGACTCTTCAGCCCCAAAGTTCACCCCATTCTCCTATATCGCGCCCATCTCACCGCATTTCCTAATGAAATGGGGTACGCATAAGGGCCAAAGACCCCAAGGAACACCGTAACACTTATCAGTGTCTGCAGGGTGGATTGTGGTGAAATGGCGAGGCCGTTATGCCTGACGACCCAAATGCACACCCCAATGCCTGTCACTCTCTGCAGGGTGGTGGTGGTGTTGGCTTCAGTTCAGTACTTCACAGCCATTCCTATTACGCAGCTCTGTAACTTCTACATTACCACTGCCAATGCCAGCAGGCAAACATTCGACATTGACAAATGCTTGTTTCTATGCGTTATAAAAATGAGTAATTCACGACATATCCATGTTGCTTGAAAATTTTTGTAATTGCAATATTTTATAATAGTTTTTATGCTACCACTGATCATCAGTAGTGGGACAGAGATGCCTAAGATTTTTATGCTAGGGGAGAGTATACAGTTAAGCAGAAAAGTCACACAGTAACCCCCTTATAGGATCAAGGATGAGTACTACACCTGGGAATCTCTTACTAGCTGAGTCAGATGAGCTGTTCTTGTAATTCATCTTACAGAACTCTGATGACTGAGTGCCAGACTTAAATCCCAGCTAGCCCTGTCTTTCCAGTATGCACTGTATGTGCATGGGCAATACAAATTGGCATCTTTGTGACAGCACCCTGCTCAAACTATTATTGCCTCCTCCCCTTTTATATTTTGCCACGCAAATGTTTTCTGGAAAGCTGTATACATGTTTGGTAACATACAGTATTACTGTGTGTCCTGATAATACCCTCTAGAGATAAAGTATTGATACAGCCTCTTTAAGGTAATGAGCACTCGATTGTGAGTATGGTGTTGGGGGGTTAGAGAGCTTTGTGGCAGGTAGCAGCCAGCTTGGCAGTGGAAGTGGATAGCTGCTGCATATTTTCCAGAAATGTAGCCTTAAATGGAGCTCTGATCACAAGTAGAAAAGAAAAATCAGTTTGTTTCAACAGACCTGAATTACCAAATATCCCAAAATCTAATTTAGTTGTATTATTACCTTTGATAAAAAGGATATGATTACTGTTAAATTTCCATATAAACCCAACTTAATTGTAAGCTTTCTAGCATTATGCACCCTGTGTTACACTTAAGTAGGTATAACACAACTAAACATGCACTCTGCAGCTGCAGGCTACCCTCCCCAAAATTGAAAAGATACAGAATAAGTTTAGGGTAAGCTGCAGGTGGTAAACATTGGTGAACCTAGCAACTCACTTTTTTTTTTACAAACTTTGGATGTGTAATGCCAGCATAAACCATTCAACCTTTAGCCTCATTGTTTATGTGGTATCAAACAATTCTGCTGTGTAAAGAAAAAACTTTTTACACACTGTGACCACTACATTATTCTTTCTCTCTCTCTCTCTCTCTATAGATCTATATAATACATATACAGTATATAGAAGCATAATCCTTGCACATTATCATTCAATTGTCCAGATGCGATTCAGGAGCTGAGGTTGTAAGCTTTTGCTTGCCACATCACAGCAATCTGTTGCCATGCCACTGACTGTGATGTCACAGACAGGGGATTATTATCACAGTTCCTGAATAGCATCACAGAAAAATGGTATTTAAACAACAAGGAACATGTTTTGATGCATATACCAGTAGTTTCAAAGAACAGATAGTTTGACATTTTATTCATTTTTGATTGCTGTGTATGTTAATACAGATGATGAGACCACTTTTTCGGTTGCAAGACTGATCTTATGAGTATTCTTAGGGTATGAGAACTGCAAACCAAAGGTGAGCAGGTCTGGTACCCCAGGAATGTAAGTGTGACCAGGAGCCATATTAATATATTACTGATCAAGCTCAAACAATAATACATTAATTAAAAAAAAATACCCGAACATACTCATTTCCTTGGCAGCTGCACATGAGATACTCTTATCAGAATAAGAGTGTCTTGTGCAGAAGAAAGCAGCACTCTAATTAATCAAGAGTGCTCCCTCAATCTATAATGAAACTGGGGTCTGATGATGCTGTTTTTGATCTTTGTTCTTAGTTTATATCCCCGCTACCTTTGCTGCCAGCCCCTTAACCAGGGACCTCATAGCCCTGACACCAATGCACAGTCACAACTTGTTCACAGCCCAGGAGTACCAGTGGTTGCCATTGAGATGACTCAGTGATTTATTTTCTGCCACATTCTTGGCAGCAGTTGGGGGAAAATAAAAATCAGGTCACTTATAGGAATGCTTAGGCAACATAGATGGAATAATTGTTAGAGCTGTGAATGATAATAGAATTGTGTAAGACCCCCTTCCCCATTTCTTGGAGGGTGTTACCTGGAGGGTTCACTGGCCTCAGTTTTGCCTCCTTCAACCCTTGCAGCAGACTTTGCTCTCTGATCCCCCTGGACAGCAAGACCGGGGACCAGCAGGGCAAGATGCAGAGTTTATCAGGGTATGAACCAAGCCCAGGCTCATGCAACATCATGAGTAGATGCCACCTGGGTGGTCCCATGATCCCAGCCCCAGGACTGGCTCAAGGGTTGGGGCTGGGACAAAGCAAATGTGCCATTAGGAGCAACCAAAGTAATTATATGACCCACAAGTCAGGAACTGAGATCATGAAATGAAGAGGAAAACCAATGTAGAACAAGCACACCTGTACATGTTCAGCTACACAGATAACTCAGCCAGAGCTCCAATTCAAAAACCATGCCATGTGTCCACTGCCTGTTAGGGTATCTGACTCCAGGGCAGGCAGTGGAGTTAGATCCAAAGACCAGAAGTGCCTTCAGGTGCTCAACAGCAACTTTCTGAGCCCCAGGGCAGACATTGGGGCCAGGAACCAGATCAGCAAGTCCACACATGCACACCACCAAAGAGGGAGAGAGAGAGAGAGAGAGAGAGAGATAGAGAGACTGGCTACCTGGTAATCTCTCCTCTTGAAACACTCTGCAATGGGCAAGAGACCCACACAAAGGGACACAGCCCTGGACCCAAGGTAGCAGCAGGGTCAGGGCATGAACAAATTAGCCATGAGGGGCTAAAGACAAAGAGGCAGGTGGCTGCTAAAAGACATGAGAAATGTAAACAAACATGCCAGCAGCCATGCAGCTCTTCAGCTCTCCAACCTCACAAAGACTGCAAAAAGGGGTTGGAAGTGGATGGCAAAAACTGCCAGTGAATTTGGGCCAGTTAGCAGGTGGGTTTGCATAAGAGCCTGCATGCAAGCCCTGCTCAGCTGAGACAACATTCTGAAGCCTATTTGCCTGGGAAAAGGCTGACCAATGAGGCATACAAAGAGTTGTCACCAAGGATCTGGGTTGAGTTCTGACAGTGTGAGAGATAAGGAAAGCTGTGAGCCAGTGACCAACTGGCCACCAAAGAACTGCAATTCTGGCAGGCCACTGAAGACTGGGTACTCAGAAAAACTAATTTAAAGAAAAGATAGTTTTAACTAGAACTGAAGAAGAGGAATGCATCAACTTGGTATCCAGTGAACACAGTGACCGTGATTGAGCGACTGCAAAAAGGGTGACAATCACGGCACCTGTGTTCTGGGCTACCTGGCAGGGTAACGACATGATATGGTTGTAGGTGACTACAGTGACAGGATGCGTGCATATATACATATGTGCATGGGGGAGGGATCACGTCACATGACAGGCAAAAGGGGAGGGAGGGTATGTGGGGAGTAGTGCAGTGGTCGGCTGCCAAGCTAGCCATGCGGCATGGTGGGTAGGGTGGCAGGCTGGGGTTGGGAGGGTGCTGAGTCCCGTTCTGGGGTGGGCTTCTTTCTTTCATCGGGCCATTTTTTTTAAATTAAGTTTTACACCCCCCTCCCCAACATGCACCCCCCCTGAAGCTGAGAATCCTTAAGTAGGGGTTGCGGGGGGGGAGCACATCCCCTACACATCCTAGAATCCTGTCACTGGTTTTGTGGTCGCCGTGAGTGTACATTGCCATTATTTATTTTCGATAACATACACTCATCTAAATGGCAATTGCTGTTTGGCGATTGCCTTTCTGACACAGAGACATAGAACCATGGAGCAGGGTCTTTCTGACCCAAAACAATGACTTTTCCCCTCTGGGGATGAACTCCACAAATAATCTAGTAGGAGAGGTCAAAATATTACAAGAATCATTTCAAATTTGAAAAAAACATGCCGATTGGCCTATAGGTATATTTTTGTGTGCTTTTTCATATAAGAGCAGAACACAAGTGATCCAGCAATGTTTAGGGTTTACAAATGGGGTTTTTATTTAAGCATACCCCAGCTGCAGCCATTAGTGCCAAAGGTGTGTTTGACAGCAGATAGATTTATATATCATATAATCTTCATGTTAGAGATTTGATATCTATGGTATCAATGGTAGGAATGTCAGCATATTCTTGTAATTATCTTGTTTAGTAATCTTCTTGTATTTACTTGCAGGGAAACTATGGAAGGTAGAAGAAAAAACATCTGATGAAACACTGTGGGATAGTGGCTTCAGTGATACAGTACTAGTGCCGTAGTCTACTAATATGGATGTGACAATATCTAAGAAGTGTTAATTTGCAAATCCTGGGGAGGGAACTTCAACAAGCATTTGTCAATGCCGAATGTTTGCTTGCTGGCATTGGCAGTGGTAGTGTAGAAGTTACAGAGCTGCGTAATAGGAATGGCAGTGAAGTATTGAACTGAAGCCAACCCCACCACCACCCTGCAGAAAGTGACAGGCATTGGGGTGTGCCTTTGGGTCATCAGGCATAACGGCCACGCCATTTCACCACACACCACCCTGCAGACACCGACAAATGTCACGGTGTGCCTTGGGGTCTTTGGCCCTTATGTGCACCCCATTCCATCAAGAAGTACAGTGAGATGGGTGCAGTATAGGAAAATGGGGTGAACTTTGGGGCAGAAGAGTCCAAGGCATACCTCGATGCCTCTCACTGGCTGCAGGGTGTGGAATGGTATGAGCATTATGGGCAAGAATCCCAAGTCACATCCCTGATGCCTGTCATTCTCTACAGGGTTAGGCGTTATGGTTGGAAACCCTAATACCTCAGGCATTCGTTGTTATTTTCACTCCAAATTTTCAACATGATCTTTTTGTGACCCCACCTCATGAACAGTGGCAATATCAGTTTGTTAGCCGAAAGCTGCTTATGCACAGCAACTACAGCATTTAGCACCACAGGTGCAAAAACATTCCAAACAGGATGTAAAAAATGACAGCTGTACTGTTCATGGGGAGGTGTAAAAAATAGCAATATTGCAAATCTGCAGTAAAAATATTAAAAAACTGGTGAAGTCATGAGCGTGCATAGAAACTGTGCAACTCACACCCGTAATGTAATTAGTTTGGGGATTTTTTACAGCAGATTGTCAACTCAGGCATTTTGGATCCTGCGATCATGAACAGTGTCACTGGGATTTTCTTTATCTGTTCCGAACAATGATTTCCCACAGCGACCACCCATCTCTGTGCTGAAAGTGTGAAAACACATTTCGGACATGTTGTGAAAAATGACAGCTGTACTGTTCATGAGGAAGTGTGGAAAAATGCCACTGGTGAAAATCTAGACTGAAAATATTACAAAGTCATGAACTTACTAGGGTGCGTGAAACTGCGCAATGCTCACTCGTTACACAGTCATTTTATGGACTTTTTGTCACCAAATTTTCAACATAGCCATTTTAAGACCTCTGCTCATGAACAGTGTAACTGTGATTTTCTTAATCTGTCCCAAACATTGCTTCGACACTGACTGCACCATTGTGCTACATGCATGAAAACACATTTTGGGCAACATGTGAAAATAGCAGCTGTACTTTCATAAGGAAGTGTAATAAAATGCAATGTTGAAAATCTGGAGTGAAAATATTGAAAATTCACAAACTTACGCGAGTGCGTAGGAATCCGCGCAACGCCGTAAAACAGTCATTTTAGGAATTTTTCACCAAATTTTCTCAACATAGCCATTTTAAGACCTCTGCTCATGAACAGTGTCACTGTGATTTTCTTAATGTGTCCCATACATTGATCTCAGCACACCCCACAGTGCCATTGTGCGCTATATGGGCGGAAACACGCTTTTGGGCAAGATGTGAAAAATGACAGCTGTACTGCTCATAAGGAGGTGTGCTAAAATGGCAATGTTGAAAATCTGGAGTGAAAACATTGAAAATTCGTGCACTTACGACTGTGCATAGGAACTGCGCAACGCACGATCGTAAAACAGTCATTTTTAGGAATTTTTCCACCTAAATTTCAACATAGGCTTTTTGAGAGGCCACCTCATGAACAGTGGCAGTGTCGTTTCATTACTCAGTCCTGAAAGGTGATTTTGTGCAGTGACTGCGAAATCACCCTTCGGGCCCGAATAACGCCATGACAGTGCAATAATTCATGAGGAGGGGTCCCAAAAACCCCATGTTAAAAATTTGGGCCCACAATTCCCAAAAACACCTGAGATATGCAAAAAAGTTAGAAAAACCCTATCATTATACATTATACAGCTTACCGGCATTTCCTCAGTTCCCGGTCGGCTTTGAAGAGTGCAGATGTGTTCCCGGCCCACCGAAGATCGTCGCGCCACAGTCCGGAGGTGAAGTATGGGGTAAGGGGGTGTGGGGAGGCAGGGGTGCAGTGGTGGGCGCGGGTGGGTGTAGACTCAGCGAGGACAGTTTTGTTTTTAGGTTTTTTTTTTTATTACGACGATGCGGGACATTTGCCATGCTGGGGTGGGCTCCCAGAGTGGCAGAAGGATGGCTGGTTGGGGTGTGGAGCTGACGGGGATTGGGCACACTCTGATCGGGTAATAAGAGATTGCTTGCCACGCTTGGGTGGGCTCCAGCGTGGGCACCCTGTACTGGGACAGTGGAGCCGATGGAGGATTAGGCACCCCTGCCTGCCATAGCATTTGTTGCCATGCTGGGGTGGGCTCCCAGCATGGCACCCTGTACTGGGGGGAAGACAGTGGACCGTCTGCTATACAACATGTAGGCACGCTGGGGTGGGCACCCAGCGTGGCATATGGACCTGTGTTGGGGGGGTTCGCAGCACAGCTGATGGGGGATTGGGCACCCCCATTGGCTATATAGTGTGTGCATGGGGGGGCAGCATGCAGCGTGGTGTGTGTGTGTGTGTGTGTGTGTGTGTGTGTGTTTTTGGGGGAGCTCGCATGAGCAGGCGATATCTTATCGCTGCTCACTGAAGCGTAGCTCCCCCTTTCAACTGTACTCCACTGCATTTTGGAGCTGTCATAGACAGCTCCAGCATGTATTGGAGGACTGGGGCTGCACCTGCCAACACACTGACTGAATTGGAAGAGGGGGTGACACATCTCCGAAAACTCGGATAATGGCACTATGTTTCTTGCACATGCGTGCAAGCAAACATAAAAATGCAGCATGAGTCCACAAAGCCTGTAATGGATTGGTGCCTTTGTGCTTTATTTGCATACTTTGTGACCCTGAGCAAGTCACTTAACTTCCTTGTGCTCCCAGGTTGCACCTGGAAACAAGTTCTGACTTAGTATGCCTCTCCTGGTTAAAAAGTTGTCTTCCCTTCCTTTCCCTTCCCTGATATCAGATAGATAGCAGTGAAAAACTTGTGAGCCCAGGAGAAGCAAAAGTCAGGAGCAGTAGAAAAGAATCTAGGTATAGAGTTATTGGAGAAAGTTTCTGTTTGTAAAGCTAGGCTGTGTACCAAGGGACAGTGACACAAGAAGACTAGATGATGGTGATGGTATAGAAATTACATTCCAAGTAAATAAGGCAATGTGGCACAAAAGTTGCAGAAATAGGTTAGACAGATAAAAACTCCGTGCTCAGAATAGAAAAGCCAGTGTTGACAAAGAACCTGCACGTAGTCCATTCCAAATGAGAATGAGTGCAGGCTGAGAGTCTTTGTCGAGAACAAACAAGTGTTTTTTTCTGTGGCAATGATGAAAGTAGTGAATGCCTGCACACTGGCAATAGATCATGGAGTTTGTGAATACGCACAAATTTAGTAAGACAGGAAGTTATTAGGAAAGTTGTCTGAAGGAGATATGCATGCTTTGGATGCCAGATATCACCTCAGTTGTTTGACTGCTTTACGCAATTGTGTTTGGCAACACCAGGGTGGAGGAATGTAGCAAGGAGCAGAAAAGACATTAGAGGGGATAGTTTAAGGTGAGCTGGTGTTATACTTAGAAGAGCATAGAGATGATGAAACACTTCCTGTGTTCAGACTGTCAGATTTAGGGAAGCTGTACCAGTGCAGACTCCAGGAATTGGATCCAATTTTCTCTGGAAAAGTCAGCATGACAAGACTGAAGGAGAGATTGCTCGGGATGATTCCAGATTTAAGAGCATAAACTCAAGGAAGAGATGCAGTATTGACATTTAATGCAGACATTGATGAGATTGTCAAGATTGCATGTTAAATAAGGCCCTGCCCCATTTGTTATGCAGAAAGAGTTTAAATGCACGGGTCTGTTCTATTCTCTCCTTCTGTCTCTTCTCTGTCTGATTGCACAACCAAATTTTCTTGTGAGACCTAGGAACTGATCACTCCAATGGTCTTGTAATTCTCTGCCTCTCGCTATCTCTCTGTCTTCCCTTGCTATTCTGTCTTTTATTCCCCCTTGCATATCCACAGGTATAAAAATATATGTGAATCTTTATGTAGAAATGTCACTGATACTGGGATCCTTTTGTTTAAAACTGATAATAGTTATATTCTTGAAGTGATTGCCAAAAATTATTTGGAACTCAAGAGGTTAACCTGAGATTCAAATTGCAAACTCTCTACTGAGCAGTAAACAAGAGGTAAATTCTGGTTCGCTATGTTCTTTTTGTTGCACCTGCAAGACCATTGTAAACTGACAAGAACATTCTCTGAAAAAACTCTGTCTCCTTAACGAGCTCCCTGCAAAGAATTGTTGTAAAAAGAGCAGCAATGTTTTGTGAGAGAGAGAGAGAGAGAGAGAGAGAAAGTGAGATTTGAAACTGAGAAGAAACACTCAGAAAGAGGACTGTTTTATCTGTGCTGCCTTTCTAAATAGTTATACTGAACACATTTTTTTATTTATTTTGTTGTTATTGAGAAAAATAAAATGTTATTTGCGAATTTTGAAACTGCTCCTGGTTTTCCTATGCTTCCTGACCTGTGCCTTGATTATAAGTTAAATAAGGCCCTGCCCCATTTGTTATGCAGAAAGAGTTTAAATGCAAGGGTCTGTTCTACCCTCTCCTTTTCTGTCTCTTGTCTGTCTGGTTGCACAACCACATTTTCTTGTGAGACCAAGGAACTGATCACTCCAGTCTCACAATTCTCCCTGCCTTCCCTTGCTATTTCTGTCTTTTCTTTCTCCTTGCATATCTGCGGGTATAGAAATATATGTAAATCTTTATGTGGAAATGTCACTGATACTGCTCCTATTGGAGTCTATCAGTTCACCACCATGCTGTTTGGTTTACATGGTGCACCTGCTACATTCCAATGACAAATGGATGTAATTTTATCCCCTCACACTGGTTATTGTGCAGCGTACCTGGATGATGTTGTGGTGTACAGTCCAGACTGGAAAAGCCACCTGGAACACCCACAAGCAGTTATCCAATTGATCGAAAAGGCAGGTTTGACAATTAATCCTACCAAGTGTGCATTGGGCATGCAGGAAACCAGATATTTGGGCTATATTTTGGGAAATGGAGGAGTCAAGCCAGAGGTTTCCAAGATAGAAGCTGTAGCTAACAGTCCTGTCCCTAAAACAAAGAAGCATGTCCGGTCATTTTTAGGGTTGGCTGATTATTATTGGCGATTTGTTCCCAGTTTTGCCAAGTTAGCTACTCCCCTCACTGAACTCACAAAGCAATGGTCTCCAAATAATGTGAAATAGACCCCAGAGTGTGACGAGTCATTTTGGGCCAATAAGGCTGCATTTTATTCAGCCCCTGTTTTAAGAAGCCCGGAAGCATTTGCGGTCGGCATAAACCCATCCAAAGAAAGTTACTTTTTTTTCAGGGGGCTTTGCCCCCTCTTAACCCCATAATATAATCAACTCTGAGTCGGAGTTGATTCAAGAGGGGGTGCAAGACCCCCAGACAGCAGTGCTGGGTCATGCAGCGACATTACAGTGGCAACAGCAAATTGTCGCGTAATGTTATTCAGTCTGGAATTGTCAAGGTTTGAATGGCATACTGATTGGATCCATGGCTGGATGCTGTCTATATCTGATGGCATTCGACATCCAGTTAAAACAGTAGTATCTATCAGTATGATATCCTTACATATACAATCCAAGCACCACTAAACCTTATATTATATTACATTATATTAGATTATATTATATTATATTATATTATATTATATTATATTATATTATATTAATGTACCGAGAGTTACAGTGTGATGTTAAACACTGAGTATGGTTGCACTGATGTAGTTAAGGGAATGAGCACTGACGTAGTTACAGAGTTGAATTGCATGACTACTTGGCAAATGTAAAAATGGCTTATGCTCACCCTGTTCCTGCTACATTCACCAGCCATTCTGGGTGCTGTGAAAGCATAACCCTCTTGTAGAGGGTTCCACCCATAGAAGTGTTGCAAGAATGAGGCTCCCTTAGACCTTTGATACTTCAGGGTAGAAAGCTCAAAAATGGTGTAAGGAGAGATGAGTTTCCACATGGTTGGGGAGGGATGCTGGAAACAATAAAAATGAGTGTCCAAAGTATGCTTGTGGCATGTGCAGTTTAAGTACAGCACAATGGAGAGAAGAGCATGCAATACCCACTACCCTCATTGAATTGAAGGTTGGTCATGGTTTGATGGGGCACCAAATGACTCACACCATATTCCTCCAACTGCAAATGCTCAAATATCCTACAAGCACTTGTTTCATTATATTTATTTATTTATTTGTACAAGTCAGATTTACAACCTTTGAGTCGGAGACTTGTTTACAAAGGCACCTCGTCACAGAGAGGACACAAACAGTGATACAGAGTTCCAGTATACATACAGACCGTGTTACATAGAATATGTACAGTCTATTTACATAGGTTACATAAGAATTAGATTAGGGAAGAATATACCCCTGCTGTATAATTACAATATAGGCAGAGAACATACACGACTTGCAATGTTGGCGCGACCAAGGAAAAACTGTTCTAGGGCCAGGCTACAACATAGAGCAGATTGGTGACAGCAGGTGCAGCATGTAGAAGAGATGTCTAGAAGGGGAGTGGAACAATGGAGTCTGTGAGGAGGAGGGGGGTGAGCTGTCCGGAGGACATTGTTGAATTTGGAGTGCACTGAGAGGCATGAGTTTATAGAAGCTCAGTGGGAGTGAGAGTGAGCAATAGTTAGTAGCATTTATAGCAGCGAGTGCTGAAAAGGTGGTTACGAAGAGCAATTTTAAAGGGATACATTTTGGGAATGTTGGAGATGTTAACTGGGAGAGAGTTGAACCAGGAGAGGGCCCTGTAGCAGAAGGATCTCTGGACTAAGGAGGTCCTGGTTCTAGGCACCAGTAGGGTGGCCTTATCTGATCTGCAGGTGGAGACCGTGGGGGTGGCATGCTGAGGGGAGGCAGATAACCAGGGTGTGAGAGCCTGAGCAGAATTTTCTTGGCAAGTAAGCAGGTCTGGTAGCAGAGTCTTTCTTCGAGGTTGAGGAGGTTGGTGGTGGAGTAGAGCAGGCAAGTAGGGGTGAGCTTGGAGGCTCTGGTCAGGAGCCTTGTTGATAGAGAGCTGGATTTTATTGTGTGCAGTGTTATAAGCAGCTCCAAATATAGGCAGGCCATAATCCACCAGGGACAGAGCAGAGGATGTGATGGCCAGCCGGAGAGCATGGGAGGAAGGCAGTCCTTATGACTGTAGAAAAGGCCAATCCGGGAGTTAGTGGCAGTTGAGAGGGCATTAATGTGGGCGTGGAAAGTGAGGGCAGTGGCTACAGCTCATACTCCCCTCATTCCTTTCCCTGATGTCTGTTGCAATAGCTGGGACCCCCAGCTTGGATGGACATAAGACATAAAGCGCACATGCTGCTGGCTCAAGGGAGTGATTTTATTAAATCACACCACGGGCAACCATCTGTGTGTGATTTACTAAAATTACTTGCTTGAGCCAGTGGTGTGTGCTTTATTTATTTTTATCTGAATTTAAGTGACACCTTCAGAAGTGGTCAGTGCATACAGCCTTTGTAAACAGTGCTCTTGGGGCTCCCAGCTTGCCCTCCCACTCAACATTCCCTGACTTTCCTGCTGCTATCATTCAATTAACATAGCTGCTGCTCTGGGTATCCACCCAACCCCAAGTTTGCTGCCAGATCCTCTTGTGCAACCACAGCTGTATGCTTGCAGTTATGCTAATCTCTCAAGCACCTTCAGGTTTGTGCTGTGCAACCTCTAGTGTAGAACTCCCACTTCACTTCCAGGTTAGTTTCAGCACCAGTTCTGTAGCATTGTCATATTTGCTTCTCAGTCCCTGTGTTCTCTTCTGCTTACATTCCAGTTCCTATGTGCTTGCAGCTCCTGTTTACACACTCTACTGATTTTGGCAATTTCTTTTGCCTGTTCCTGCCATTGCCTTCGCCTTCCTGGCTTGACTTATACCTGGGCCGTCTACTATTTGAGCCAGGTTCTCTGTTTCTGCTCTTCCTGACCCTCTCCCCCCAGTTTGCTGTATCCTGTCTCAGGGGCTGCTGGGGGGCTATTTTACTCCTGCTTCTGCTGGATCCCTTGCTTCAGTGCAGGCCCTCATTGTCTGGCATTTATGACCCTGGCCTCCTTGAGTCTTCTTCCACCTCAATCTTCTGTTACCATGGGCATGCTTCATTTCATTTTATTATTTACCCTGGAGAAGCACATAAAGCAACATTGCCCTTTTCAAGTGTGACCAGCATTTATAAAATGATATGCAATAACATGCAATACTGGCAAAATACAAATATGAAAATTATTTACAACAGTATATAGACTGTGCACCTAAAATACTTGACAAATGTTTCTTAATAACAGGAATAGCTCTGATAGACTTGACTAATTGTGGTAGACTGTTGTAAGGGCTTAGACCAACATAATCAAAAGCTCTTTGCCAAAAACAAGTCTTTCGGAAGGGGATGTTAAACAATGTTAAATCCTGTGTTCTAGTACACTGAGATTTATGCTGTATTGAAAATAATTCTATTATTGAACATGGGACCTTACCCAGGATGACCTTATGGAAGACGGCTAAGCTTTTTGTTTTTACTCAGTCATCCAGTGAGGGTAATTGTGCAGCCTAGTACAATAAACATTGATGTGTTTTAAATGGGAGGCCTGTTATGAAGTAGAAAATTTCATTGTAAACTACTCTCA
This sequence comes from Neoceratodus forsteri, assembly GCA_016271365.2. NCBI lineage: Eukaryota > Metazoa > Chordata > Ceratodontiformes > Ceratodontidae > Neoceratodus > Neoceratodus forsteri. Next base: position 550,137,863 of record CM057458.1, read on the forward strand.
CCCTATTTAAAACCCCACTCCCCATACCTGAGGTAAATTATTAAACCATAGTTTAAAACTGATAGCAATACACTCTCCACCATACGGGCATGAGTCTCAAGTAGGAGATTATTTTGTACTCTACATAAAGAGCCCAAGCTCTGGTGTATTGCTTTTATCATACAATCAACACAGGGTTCAAATGTTAAGAAACTGTCTAAAGTAACTCCCAAATATCTAAATTGGTTAACTATTTCAATAGTTTCACTGCCAAGCACTTTTAAAAGAAATTCATTATTCACTGTCTTTTTTGTTCTGATAAAAAACATAGTTTTTGTTTGCTTAATAAGTAGGACCATCCCTCAGGCATTAAACCAATGTTGTAAATTAATAAACTCCTTTTGAAGAATGTCATTTAAGGTCCCTAAATCCTTCCCACCTTTGAAAATGACTGCATTGTCTTCATATAAAAGCATTTCTGAAGAAGGACAGGCTGATGGAAGATCATTTAAAAAGAGGGAAAAAAGTATGGGACCTAATATAGAATCCTGCAGAACATCACAACTCGCCTTGAGAAAACTAGAACAACTTGCCTGATTGATAGTTTTGTGTTTGTGGCCCAAGAGATAGTTCCCAAACCATTTAATAACCTCCTGGAAAAAATTACAATGAGACAATAACTGGAGAAGTAAGCTATGATCAACTAAGTTGAATGCCTTGGTGAGGTCCACAAACATGGAAGAAGAAGAAGAAGAAGAATCAGCATTTATATAGCACTTTTCATACACATTATCCCAAAGCACTTTACAAGCGATGCTAGACTGGTAGTGAAGTGACTGAATGTGTGGTGGCTGCCATATAGCACATCATCACCCACACACAGCCTGGATAATTGCATGAACCAGTTTATGGGAAGGGGAGTGTTGGCCAGGACACCGGGAATGTTCCCTGCTCTTTTGCAAAGAGTGCCCTGGGTTCTTTTACTTCCACCTGGACACCCACCAGGACAAGCACCCATGGAGGCTACCATATTCCCAGCATCAGTGGCCTGATAGATATGGTTCATGGACCTCAGCAAGACAGTCTCAGTGTCATGCAATGTGTAAAAACCATGCTGTACTTGAGTTAACAAATAATATTTGAAAAGGAATTCTACCATTTGATCCATAACAATTCATTCGCAAAGTTTCAACATAGGCACCAACAAGGAGATGGGTCTGTAGTTTGTGACCATCTGCTTAGAACCTGATTTATAAATAGGACATATGGTGGCTTATTTCCATTTCATAGGATAAAATCCTTGACACAGTGAGTAATTCAGCAACTTTGTAAGAGGAAAAATAATACTATCATTTGCCATCTTGATAATCTTGAAATCCAGACCATCAATTCCTTTAGCTGGCCGTGGATTCAATCCATCCATATAACTCAAGACCAATTCAGGGAGAAGTTTTTTTAAAATGAAATTTAGGGTGAATGGATACATTTTGGGGGAAATCAACATTATAGACATGCTTATCTATCAGTGTCTTACATGAAGACAAATCATTGAAAAATTCATAAACTTTTTGGCTTCTGTAGGAGAGTAGCTTATAGTAATATCATTTGAGAAAATAGACGAAGGTTTATCCCCTCTCTCTCACTTGACTTCACTTTTCTGAAACTTTGGTTCTCCTAGTTGTGGACCTTTCACGTGCTGCTCTGTCAAGTAGTTGTGTCTACCAGCATGCCCAGATGCCTATTCAGCTTATCTTCTCAGGGCTTGACTCTCATACAGCCATACTGATATAGACTTCACCCTCTTATACTTCTACTGTTCTTCAAATGTTTCTGGGCACTCAGCCAAGCACCTGGGTGAACAAGTTACCTCTTAAAGGCTGAGCTACCCCCTCAAGGGGCAGACTCCAGTGACAATCAGACTTTGTCCCTCAGGCCAAGCTACAACAACCTCTCAAGGGCTGGTCCTATGCAATCTTGGGCTTTGTACTCATAGGAGAGCATTTGGAAGCCATGCCTCATTCAGTTGCTTCAGATTTCCTCTTTCCCTGTAGATCCATTCAGCGAACCCCAGTTTCTGGGAATGCCTTACAGGCAACTTTTCATGGTGACTCCACACTTGCAGCAATGCCTTTGGTTGCAGGCTGAGCCCTGTAGCACCTTGACGAGGGAGGATAGTCTCAGCATGATAGAATGAGACAACAAAGCTCCCTATATAATGAAACAGTTTGTACAAGGTCTGAAATCCTAGAGCTCATAAATGTAATTTAATCCTAGTAGATGAAAGCCTGGAGGGTTCATGACTTAAGGCCTTGAATCCCCAGAGGTTTCCTCCACATTTGGTTCTACCTCTGCTCCACACTAAAGGCCATAAATAGTTATAAGATAATTCTGCTGAAAGTTGAATCTGGATGGTTGTTTGCTATTTAATTGAATTTCATTTATGTAAAAAGAAAGCCTATGAACAAAAAATTCAATTTTCATAGACAACTGTGGTCAAAAAACAAATTACGAAAAGACAGCTACATACAAACAATTGGTACAAACAGTAGTATGTTATTTCTCATAACATTTACAGGTGCCAGTAGTACTTATAAAATTTCTTAAGGCTGTTGAGAAAGAATTATAGTTAGCCAAAGTCCTGATAATTTCAAGTATCGAGTTCCAAAAACAACTGATTCGATAATAAAATGCAACTTGTACAACATTTTTATGACACTTGGGTAGTTTAAGACTTGAATCACCCATCAATCTGTTTTTTGTGTTTGATAAAGTTTGTCTTTCCACCATAGATTTTTCTTTAATTGGCACCTGTTCATTTACCAACTTTTATGCCCAACAGTCGAGTTATTGATTTATTCTTTGTTGTAATGTTTGCCAATTTGTAAAACTGTACAAACTACAGGTATGACAATCCAATGGAATATCAAATATGAATCTACAGGCTTTATTCATCAGAAGTGCAATTTGTTACAAGGATGTTTTACATGCAGAAGAGTAGGTGACAAGGCCGCAGTCAATCAAAGATAAAATGTGTGCCATTACAACCTCTTATTTTGCATCAGTACTAAAATTAAGTCTATTTCTATATAGCAAACCAAACCTTTAGTTTATTGACTTTATTAAGTTTTCTATGTGTTGATAGTAACTGAGGCAACTGTCAAGGGTCAGGCCAAAATATTTATATTCACTGATGTAGCCCAAGACAGTACCGTCAAGTGTTTTAATAGAAAGAAATTTTAATAAACTTGAAGATTTCGTGGAATGAAAAGGCATAGCTTTTGTCTTTATTGAATTTAAACATAACTTGTTCTCCACAAACCAGCTATGGACAACATAAAAATCAGTCTGCAATACATTTGTCAAACTAGTTAAGTCTTTATTCTGGAAGAAAATTAGAGTGTCATCCACATACAAAAGGATTCTAGAAAATGTTATGACACTTAGATAAAATAATTTAAGAAAAGACTAAAAAGTAAAGGTACAAGAATTGATGCATGAGGAACACCTAGATTAACTAGAAGTATTTCTTAGTAAGTATTGCATATTTTGACCTGTTCTACATGGTTGGGAAGGTAAGTTTCAAACCATAATGTAACTGAGTTAGAAAACCCAAGATGGCTTAGACTCTCAATCAGTTTTGAATATTAAACCAAGTCAAACACCTCAGATAAGTCAATATAAATTAAACCCACTAAGTCACCACTGTCCAAGGCCTCATGGATAAAATTTGTAAATTCAGCCAGAGCTGTGATAGTTCTGTTTTTTTTTCTAAAACCACATTGCTCTGCTGCCTGCAGGATATATTTTTCCAAATAGTCTGATCATGTGTTATCCTTCCTAGGGCCTTGGATAGTAGTAAAATAGCAGAAACTAGTCTATAATTTGTGGGTTTCTGTCTATCTCCATTTTTAAATATGGGTGTCACAAAGGCATGTTTCCAAGATAAGGGGACTTTGTCATAAAGCAAAAAAAAATTTAACAGTTGTCTCACAGGGACAACTAATTCTTCTAAAGCAATATTAAAATGTTTTAAATCAATCCATCAGGACCTACTCTAGTTTTTATTTTTAATTTTCGTCAATATTTCAAACAGGTATGTCTGCTAATAACTTTCAAATAAAATTGAAGTTTAGCAACATTTTTGTCCGAATCAATAGAAACATGTCTGACACTACCATTTACAATCAATGACAAAGCTAACTTTTCAGTCTCACTTATGAAATAATGATTAAATCTATTGGCTATTTTTAATGGGTCATTGTTCAAAATTCCATTTACTTTTACTGCATTTAAAGAAGGACTGCACTTATCTCCAAAAAGTTCCTTTATGTTGCTCCAAAAGCATCAGGTATCATCTACTAAGGAAGTCTGCCAATCACAATAATACTTTGATTTTAATAATCTTACTTGTTTTTTTACATTGGTTTCTTAACTCTCTAAACCTTGTTAAGACTTTGTTATTTCCTGTGTCTCTGTATTTAAACCATAAACAATCTCTTCCCCTCATCATTTGCAACAATTCATAAGTTATCCATTTATGTAAGTTACCACTTTTATTATTACATTTCTAAAAGGGGCAAAGATGTCACAGACTCTATTAAATTCAGATTAAATAAAATTATAAACCAAATCGATATTAGGTATACAATCAAGGAAAGACCAATAAACCTGACCTAATGCATTTTTAAAATCAGGTATTTTGTGTTTAGGTAAAACCCTTAGCCTAATATTGATAGGAGGTAACCTTTGCTTTTTACTTCTCTAAGTAGTTTTGTAACCCCCTTGTTATCCGGGGTTACTAGAATCCCAGTAAGATCTAGTGGTACGCAAGGAAGGCAGCTTATGAAAGTCCTGTTAAATGGATTTCACACTGTCTCACTCTGTTCTCAGTCTCAGCTGAGACTGGGGGATGACATCACCATAGAACTATCGCAGCTGCATGAGCCACAATGGAATCTGCAGCAGGGAGTTGGAGTAGAATGTTGGGAGGTTTGAACAGTAGTCTGTAGTCAGTTGGAGTTTGGAGCTTGTTGTGAGAGGAGCACAGCAGCTCTGTGTTAGGCTCTTGTGAGCCTCAGCCCTGACATAGGGCTACAAGTAGGGAAAGGTGTGTGTTTCCACCTAAAGATAGACACAATGAGCTATTTTTAAAGTGGTGGAGACCGCTGATTCAGGTCTGTATGCCCCATCCCTCAGGGGATGGGACAGGAAGGTTTTGCCTGCATTTCCAGGGGCAACCCCCTGGCTACTGCTAGTGAAGAAGCTGCCTTATTTTGTCCAAGAGAATGGGAAACAAGAAGATTTCGTGATTTGCCTATGGGGCACCTGCAACCAGAGGGTGAGTTCTGCTCTTTCTAAAGGGCCCATGTTTCACCCTGGACTTGTGTTATAGTGGGGATTGAACTACTGAAGTAGTGGGAGGCCTAGAGTAATAGGCTTAGCCAAAAGTAAAAGTATGTTCAAGTCCAGCACATAGGGGAAGTCAAGACATGTACAGGAGATGTGACATACATCTACCCAGTAATCTACATTGCCAAGCTTTCAAAAGAATTGTTTAGTTTCCAGAGAAATGGCTGGGTATGGATTGTGGGAGCTGGAGGTGGGAGACTCCCCATCTTTAGTAACCAGGTCCACCTCTACAGATTTGCTCTGTGGATTTCTACTTTGCCTCATGCACTTGGCCAGTGATGAGGGAAGTACCCAGACATGGGATTGGAAGGAAAATCCCCTCTAGGAGTTGAAGGCTCTAAGGTGGGTTGGGGAGCCACCAATTGGAAAACTGGTTCATTCCTATAATGGGCCATGGATCAAGTGGCCGGTGGGGAAGCCGGGCCAGTGGGGAAAACCCCAAGTAGTGTACAAGTCGGGCTGTGTACCCAAAGTTGCGTGGAAGTCCGGGCTGTGTGCCTGGTGGGTTTAGAGCCTGAGGGCTGGAAATGTGAAGAAGTGTTCTGTTGCCTCTAATCTGCATTACCAGGAATGTAGCCCAGTGGGCATCTGTCTATGCTTTGTTTGTTCAGTTTGGATGTGAATAAAAGCCACACTGTAGAATCCCATTCCTGGTTTTGGACATTACAGTTATTCTTCCTGTGTTCGGATTTACTTGGGTGTCCCTGTGCAGAGTAGCCAAACTAGGCCCCCTGTGCCAAGTAATCTAGTCCTCCCCGGACCCAGTCCCCACTAGGTACTGCTGTCAGCTTCAATAGTATGCCACCTGTCGTTTTGAAAAAAGGCAGGGGTCCAGGGGTTACACTTTTTATTGCTGAATGGTTGCTTAATGAATATGGAAGAATTTGCACATTTCTAACCCTTTCATCATTAGTAACTATCAAACAGCCAATAATAAGCCAGCCCGGTGGCTCTGATGGCTGAGGCACTGGATGCCTTACCTCACACCATGCCAGTGACTCAGGTTCAGAAGCCAGCTCAGGTCATTGGGGGTCGGCCAGGGAAGGAGAGGATTGAGTGTTCGGAAGGCTGCTCTCCTCTCCTGGAAAGGGTGGGGATGTAGATCACTGGCAATCAGCATCTGCCAGTGAAGACTGATGGTGTTGCAGCCAGAGAATGCTGAGATCTGGGTGGAGGCATCAGAAGACATCCTGTGGGTGGGTACAGGAGCATGCCCATCATGCGCTGATGTCATTGTATGTCTGAGCCTCTGGTGACACATGTAGAACCCCCCCATGCACACAGTGATACCCCCGATGGACTCCTACTTCCTCTAAGCCAAACAATGGCCAGCCTAAGCCAGGGCAGGGGCTCAAGGATGATCTCAGTCCCCACGTTCTCTCCCAGTGGCCCTCTGAGGGGGTAAGCAATGGTCCTCCCCATCCTTGCAGTTGTGTCAGAGACTGGATTGGGGCAGTGTTGAGGGTCCATGCACAGGGCAGATTAAGGGATTAAGGTGTTGTCCCCACCACAAGAGAGGAGCATAAATAGAGTTGATAAAAAAAAGCTAATAATAGTACCAGTACAAGAAGTATAATTAATATGAGTTGATCCAGTTATAAGTTGTAAGGACAATTCACTAACAGAATCACAGTAATATTTAGTATTCTTGATTTGCCAATCTATATTAAAATCACCAAAAATAATTTTCTTATAGTTCCTATTAAGTTCCTTGTAATAATTTTTAAAATGACCAAACCGATTTTTGTGAGTGTCGGGGGGAGATATGTTGTAACAACTATTAAATTTGTTTGTTTCCCAACTATTAAATTAATTGCAAGGAATTTACAACTAGGATTCTTGGATGAAATCTGCAAATATGTGGCACTCAAAACATCCCTTATATAAAACCCACACACTCCTCCTCATTTAACAGATCTATCACACCTAAAAACTGATAACCAGTAATTAACAATTCATAGTCTCTAATTTGTGGATTGCTTGACATTAACACTTTACTAGTTCAGATACATCAATGCAGTCATTTACTTATCAATCTCCAATCAATAGGCTATGTCTTTTCTCTCCTTATGTGAAGTGTTGCTGAACATTCTATTCATTGATTCTTTGGGCTTTATTCTCTAAGCAAGTTTTGTTCTAAGGGGACTATGTCCCTGCAGCACCTCTGGGGTGAAATCCTCCACTATAGGGTTCATGTAGCTTCATGACACCATGACAGAATGGTAGGCCCTGTAGTAGGGACAGAGAGTGTATGCTCCAACTATGGTACATAAGCATTCAGTTATCCCACTATTAGGTAACTCTCATTCCTCAGTGACTCTAGCACAAATGTACTCAGTCCCTACCACTATTGTTAGTTATCCTACCAACCAAGCAGTTATGTTGCTTAGTCATTACTGCATTTCTAAGCACTCCAACATAAGTCACCCAGTGTCCCAATGAATTAAAGATTGACTGTGGTTCATTGTGGCAGTGGGCAACTCAAGTCATGCATGCTACTGAATAACATTAACCATGCATGCCCATGCACCCTATAGATATTTGTTTCTTTACTCCCACCATCCACCCCATTTTCACTAGTGGCCTCTCTCTCTTCTAGGGACATGTGGACTTTCTTCCTTAAAGTACCTTTGATCTAAGGGTACTATATTGTTGTGGAACCTCTAGATGTGGAACTGTCCTCAGGAGGGTTCCTATGTCATTATGACTCATTGCGAGAGATATAATCTTCAGTTCCTCAAAAAGTACACTGAGGAAAATATAACATTAAGTTTACAATACAAAATGTATGGAGTGAAAAAAGTCAGAAACTACTGGGTTAAAATGGATAGGGAAAAATATATAATTCTAGATACTCACCATGGTTTTTAAAAAATTTTGAAAATTATTTCTATTTACAATATTCTATGGAAATTCTTATCGATCAAAGTTTAAAAAATACTTTCACCAGATACAAATTTTAATATTTTACTAGTATTATTCTATTAGCAAGACTTAACAAAACACAAAATATATCTGTAAATTGTGATTGAATTGTGGGAGGGCCTGAAGACCTATTACATATATTATGGTTCTATACCTGATATAGTAAACCAAGAAGACCTCTTATCAAATCTATTCTTCAAATAGATTCTGTGGAGCACGTAGACATTGATAAAGTGACTTTAACACAGATTTTATTGTATGCTGATGATGTTCAAACCATTAAAATAATGGCAAACTTCTTTGTAAATCTGGCATGGATCAAGAAGTGATCAATTGTCCAAACTGAAGTGAGAAACTAACTTAATAAATAATTAAGGGAAGAAAAATCCCAGACATATGTACCAGAGAGGGTAAAAATGTCCAATATAACATCTAAGGGGTATCTGAGTAATATGAATCTATATTTGTACCCTTGTCTGATTGCTAATGTCTGTAGGAACCTGTATATAAAGATTTTGAACTATGTCAATCAGAAAGTACTGTGCTCTGTATTTATGATGTGTTTTTAATCATATTGTATGAATTGTGTATTCTTTTTTTACTTTAAGACTGTGTGTGATTTTTTTTTAATTGTAATGACTTGAATGTTGAACAATACACCTTTAAACATTTTGACACATTCAAAGGGAGGTGGCTCCTGCAGCAAGAACAGAGAGAATGTACACCACAACTGCAGAAGCATTCAATTATCCTACCATTCAACAATGGTCATTCCTCAATGACCAGAGTACAATTACAAATGCCCCTAACAATAACACTAATTGCTAATTATCCTACCAGCCAAGCAATTATGTTGCTCAATCATTGCTACATTCCTAACCACTTCTACTATAGTGAACCACAGGCAAAGCACTTGAATTCTATGTCCCATCAAGCAACTTGTGTAGGAATGCTGCGACAACATGAAGGGAAGAATTGATAGGACTGTGGATGATGTCACAGTATAATTTGAGTTAGTGGGTGGATATGTACTGAGTGCATTTGTACTGATGTAGGTTTGGGGATGAGCACAGAGATATCAAAGAGATGAGCTGAATGAATGCTTGTGCAATGTGATAGGGGCTACCACCCTATCAAGGTGCCATAAAGATAAGAACCCTCATCCTCAGACAGATCACTCTATCCACTGCCCTACTGCTGCTTGGCCTTACCTCAGTGGCAGCACACCTCACTGCCCAAGAACACAGATGGCTTGCTGTTTTAAGTATGCAGGCCAAACAACTCATCCTTTGTAGAAGGTGTAAGATAGAAGCCCCATCCATTTTTTATTTATTTATTTATTTAGCTTTTGTTGACCGGGTAAGTGCACTAGACAAATCCTGCCTATTTTCAGGCACGACCCGGGGAAGGGGGATACAGATGAATGCCAACTGACCTTGAACCAGATTAAGCTGTTGGTGGTATTTTTAGTGAATGAGGGAAATTTGGCCAGGACACCGGGGAAATTCCCCTACTCTTTTCGATAAGTGCCATGGGATCTTTAATATCCACCTGAACTACCACCAATCCAGGCAGATAGGACCTCGGTTTAACATCTCATCCGAAAGACGGCACCTCAGAAGTGCAGCACCCCCTCTCATGCTGCACTACAGTGTCAGTACTGGGATATTAACCCAAGTGCTGGATGTGGGAACTGAACCCACAGCCCTCTGATCTCCCGGTCTCAGAGGCGAGTGTGCTACCTACTGAGCCACTGACACTGACATCCATATAAGAACTGTTAAGTTTACTAACCCAACTCTCAAAGTTAGACCGGTTAACACACTTAGTTACAAATACCCTCCCTAGCTACTTCAGCTGCTGACAACCAGGCATATATGCTACCCAGAGTAGGAATAGGATGAACATGCCCCATGGGGTTCCTCTCCTCAAGTTGGTAAGCTTGAGTGGAGTCTTCCTTTGTACCCATATATAACCACAGTCTGTCTCCGGGCTGTATATACAGTATTTGAGTTGATGTTCTTTTTGTTATGCTTTTATTTTCTTTTAAGGCAGGACATATTCTTTGTTCCATACTTACTCTGTCACATGCTCCATGTTTTTCTCACATGATAGTAATGCCTTTAGTTAACACATGCAAGAGCCTGCCTTCATGTTGTTCTTCAGCATACTGGTGTAACCGTCCCTACAAATGGGGGTTCCCGAAAAGTCTTCCTTGAGCTTACTTAAATGCTCATTGCCAGGCTGGTGTGCTGTGTTTTAGCAGTATAAATGTATTGCCAGAGAGTGCCTGTATAGCCTCTGTGTACTGTCTCTTTAAGAGCTGCCTGGATTGCAGTCATAATTAATCTGAGAGGGAGCTCTGTTAGAAGATGTACTTGTTTGCTGATAATTTGTTAGAGTAGTAATAATATTGCAGTTTGTTCTAACCTGCCTTCTTTGCAGCATAGACATTTCTGTTTGTTTCCATCATCTTGGTCTTGGACTGTCAGAATGGGCCAATCAGTACATTTGGGACTCTAAAATGGAGCCTGCCTACAGGGGCTTGGTGGGGCCAAAACTTGTAGAAATTGTTGTGTTGGGCTTTTGGCGCCTAACATAACCTGGAGGGGGAGCCCTTGTTGTGACTGACAGACAGATCAGTCAACCAAACCTTTTGGATCTTGGGGAAAGTCCCACACTGCTTGCAGTTTCAGTTAGATCTGAGTTGTGAAGTGAAGAAGTAACAGCTCGGGATAGTTTGAGCAACAATCCATAGTGGATTCGTATGGGAGAACTGTGGAAAGGCCTGAGTTTGGCTTGCATGCCTGCCTGCTGTTCCTGAGAGGGAACTTGTGCTTTTTTCAGACTGAATCCGAATTTAGAGAGCGAATTAAGCCACTGATTAGTGACCAGGCTTTAACCTGAAGCAGATCGAAGATTTTCTGAATGCGACTGACCTGTCAGGACTTCCACCTACCTCTGAACTCCCAGATTGTGCAGAGACTCTGTAATTGTGACCGGAGAGCCATTTGCCTAGTACAGTGGAATTTCCTTACATGTGAATGTGCTGTGTGCTAATAGTGGTTCGTGATTTGATTCCCCACTGTGTGTCTGAACTGTGTTTTGCTTGCTGGAGGCTGTATCCAGCTCCGTGGACTGAATCCGTATCCATTTCCATTTGCCTGAGCCCTGCTACACTGGCCCAGCCAGAATACCTGCTACGCACAGAAAGTGATCGAAGAGAGATTGGCCTGGGGATCAGCCCCCTGCTCAACATCTTGAACAGGAACAACACCTCAGTGATTCGTGTGGGCCCTGCTTCTCTGGGCATTCCAGCTCAACAGTCTGCAGTCTCAATTTCATCCTTCTTGTGTCCAGTATTGGGTATTATGAGAAAACATCAGGTTAGCTCCTGGCAACGACAGCTAAATCTAAAAGTGTTGTCATCTGATTGTCTTGTTGCCTTTTCTTTCATGAACTGAGCACTCCAGCTCTGGATTACAAATAGTGTGTGTTGTGCATGTTGCTTACTTCCATCACAGGGCCCCAACCAGCTGCAACGTTCCTGGCTATCCCGCCGTTTTCTTACCTGGGTACCCAGAGTGTGTGACTGTGTAGGGACTCTGAACTGCATGCATAACTGTCTGATTAATATATCTTTTAAGCAAGTCAACCTGATTACGCCCCTCCCTTGTTCAAGTCCCATGAATAAATCAGATGTAACTTTGTTTGCATTTAACCTGACTATGGTTCCAGTTTGTGGCAAAAGCATTGTACTGTTGCTATTTGCTATGCTTAACCTTGTTTTACAAGGGGTCCCCAGGGTCAAGCTAGAGGAACCAACCCTGGTGGTAAGTGCAAACAGTGTGGGTAATTACCTGGTGAATAAGGGTCATTGTGAAAGTAATTATTGTATATTGTTCAGGCCACTAGAAGGGAAAGAGGGGGGTTACAGTGTCCTGGAGGGCTGTGCCCAGGTTAGCTTGACCACTAACAACCCTAACCTCTGGGAGGAGGCACCCATTTCATTACCCAGGCCCCTTAACCTGCTACTAGCCAAGCAGGCAGGAGTAGTAGCCCTTGGGATAGCGCCACCTAGGGGTTACACTGGTATGTACCAGTACTGTACAATGTATTTACTGCTGTTTTTTGTTGTAAATTGAAATATGTCTCAATAAAAAGTTTAATTGCAAAATAACCCTCTTGAGGACAGTTCCACCTTTAGAAATGCTGCATTGTTTAGGTTCCTTAACACCAAAGGTAACTTAGGGAAGAAAGCCAAAAGATCAGAACATTACTTTTACTTCCAGTAAGGAGAGAAGAGACACAGTCTTGTAGAGAAAAGATAAAACCCTGTTGATTAAAACGGGTAGAGATCTCACTGTCAAGGGATGTAGGACCACTATCCAGCTCCAACTCTCAGCAGAATTATCTACATAAATGTAGTGTTATTAATATGACTTTCAGCATGGGGGAGAGGGAAAAACACTGCGGAAGAAACCTCTTGGGAACAAAGGCATCAGACCTAGGTAAGGTGGCCAAGCAGGAGAGAAGCAGAGCAAGCAAGTTAATATCACAACAAGTAGTGGTGTGAACCCCTCACACAAAGTCGAACCAGGACCCCCATGCTCATAGCTGTAGCAAGGCTGGTTGTAGCTACACCACTGCAACAGCCCCAAAAGTACAAGGCATATGATAAGGGTGACACCCATAAGGAGGTGTGACCAGGAACAGAACAGTTTAACAGAGTAAGCAGCCCACGACTAAAAAGAGGAGGGCAAAGGCAAAATATTGGAGGGGGATGCCCAAAAGCAGCAGCCGAGAGAAAAACAGATGAGGTGGGTAACCATCCATGAGGCAGAAGAAGGACAGGCAGGGTGAGCCAGTGAATTGGCAGCTGGGGCAATAAAAATGACCATCCTTGGGGCATGACCAGAGTAAGTACCATTTGATGGGGGTGCATTGCCTACTGTCCCATCAATCCATGGACAAAAAACCTTGTACTGCAATATAAAAAATCTCTGACATTCATATTGTAACAACCCCTTTCCTATGACAGGGGACAGGATTGTTACTAGTGAGCCAATGGAAGGATATGGGGCCCTATGCATCATCCTCTGTGGAATAGAGGGGATGGGAGGAGCATAGTGATATATACCCACCTCCCTCCCTGTATCTCCACTCCTGCCCCTGCCCCCAACCACCTCCTGTACTCCCCCTTACCCCCTGTATCTCCTACCCCTCCCTCGATCTCTTACCCTCACTTCTGCCCCCACCGACCCCCCCCCCCGTCTTGCTCATAGCTCAAGTCTTTGTACTGGTTATTACATGTCTGTAAGTCAGTGACTATATGTTTGTAACTAAAAATGATGACTGTTGCATGCGCTGACGTGGAACCTTTGTAAAAGAGTCTTGGCTCAAAGGTATTGTAATCCTAGATTTAAATAAATAAATAAATAAATAAAAAATAAAAGAGACTCCCATGGCCCAAGCCAGTCTGCCTAAGGGCGGTAGAGAGTAAAGATGCAAGGCTGGGTTGTAGCTGATGCCAGAGCTAGTCAGTTAGGAAGTAGGGTATGACCAACATGTCCCAGGTGCTGTGGTGCCAGTACCCTTGGGTACTGGTGAGGGACTAGTGCCTTGCCAGTGAGTGACCAAGGGATACTTCACAGGCATGCCAACCTTGTGACTGGAACCAGGTAAGGGACTGATGTATGATCTGAGAGGAGCAGACCATACATGTGATTCACCAGATGGCTGGATCAGGACATGGGTCAAGGGAGTACAGTTGCTGTTGAGGGCTCTGGCCTGTGTGCATGAGTGCTTTGCCCCTCTTGCCAATAGGGGTGGTACAAGGTCCCAGCACCCTGCCTGCAGGGGTATCATGCAGTACATCTGGAAGTTGGAGTGGGGCCAGAACAGAACTCAGGCACTCTGACTCATGACTTGAGGACTGGAGGTGGGAGTCAAACAAGGTGACCCTAGTACAAGACAATTAGAATAATTCCAAATAGGCAATGGCATCCTAGGGTGTATGTCCTCAAGGAGTGCTACCTAATGGCCTGTAGACCTGAGGAGGATTCTTATGAAGAGGGGTCAAGGATACTGTGGCCAGGGTTGCGACATCAGTAAACACGTAGGCAGGCCATCTGAAGTTGGTGAAGGATGTAGGCAAATCAGGACCAGGGCTGCATGCTGGATCAATGAAGAGAGAGTGTTTAAGGTACAGGTAGGGAGTATCTTCGAGAATGTGGGAAGGGTACGCAATTAGGTGAAACTGAGCACTTGTAGCCACATGAGTGGGCATTACTGGGGGGGGGCTACACAGTGACACATCGAAAGTGGAGCTTTGGCTGTTGTGGGTCCTGACAGGTGTGCAGGAGCATGAGATGTTCCTGGGCACCAAGGCACAGGTAAGCATACTGGTCTGTGGGCCCAAAGTCATGAATTCACCCTGAATGTGTGGACACCTACCTGGCATGGCAGCCTGATGTAAGGCTCATAGAACCAGGTCTCTAAATTGCAAAAGCTGTCATCTTTTCTGCTGTATGGGGAAAAATAAAGTGGCTGTTTTATTGGTCAACTTGCTTCTTATTCTTGCAAGACGAATCACCAGCTCCTCATGTCTGTAGATCCATATCTTAATTTAGAAAGGTGTATTGATATTCACTTGAACATTAAAGAAAAAATTAAATATCGGTAAACAAGATAAATTAAACATATAGGGAAAATTGAGGCAACTAAAGATCATGCTCCACCGACATTACGTAATTGACATACTGCACTCAGAGTGACCTCACTGTGATGACCTCATTGCACCACATGCCTGTGACCATTTTATGGTTTGATCAGTACACGAGTTTCAAGACATCTCCTGATCAGGACATCATTTTCAGAACCTACGAAAACAGGTTTAAATGATGAAATAAAGGTAAACATTTCCACCATTGGATACTATTCCCCTTTCACAGCAAATATATGGAGGGTTTTTCAGGTGGCTGGGTAAAATAGAGGGTTTAGATATCCCTTAACAGAGGTGAGCTCCAGCACATGCAGGATGCTTCAGAATAAAACACGTTGTTTTAAGATGCTGTTTACACATGATTTGGTGCTTGGCTATCGCTTGTTTCAGATTGAGAGTGGTCGGCTCTGTGTGTTATGTTCTGACCAAGTACAAGCCTATTTCTCTATTTAAAAACTGTTTAGTTTCTTCTTCTGCAGCTAGCCAGTAAAGGTGCAAAACCATTTTCTTGGAAAATCTTCCATCATAGGCATCTCCTCTCAGAGAATCTGACATTACTTCCAAATGGGCACTAGATCACCTAGCAGATTTTAAAGGGACCTTCTTAAGTCTGTCTCTCCCACTCTTCAGACATCCTGGCAAGAATTCTGGGTGATTTACTCCAATTCACTGGCTGTTTATATTTATTTTAGATAGACTTCATCACTTATTTAAGTAATTTCTTTTAGATTTGTTTAATATTGCAATTAATTTGTATTTTATCTTACTGTTCAGGTTATGTATATTAATTTATGATGCTTTACAATGTACAGCACCCCAGAGCCTCCAGAAATGGACTTTTATTTTTTATAAATGAAAGTTTACTTACTTACTAAAAGAAAATGACATGCCAGCTTGGGAACTTACTGCTGTCTGGAATCCCACAGAGTAATCTAGCATCTGAAAGAAACTTAAAGAAAATTACACTGCCTTTCAGAGGCAATATGGCTGCTGCTAACAGCTACACCTGTACACGTGACACACTGTGTCACAGTGACATTTAAGAAAAAAAAACAAAACAATGAGCTTTTTTGGCATGATTGACCCTTACAGAATCCACCCCGACAGACCATTCTGTCCTATTGGTTTTCTTGTTAGTGTACAAGAGTTCTTTTTCTTATGACTGTCTCTAGCAGTCTCCCTGGTACAGATTTCAGACTGACTGGCCTATAATTACCTGGTTCCACCCTGGAAACTTTTTTGAGTGTCACTATGCGGGCCACTCTCCAGTCATCAGACAT
This sequence comes from Neoceratodus forsteri, assembly GCA_016271365.2. Taxonomy (NCBI): domain Eukaryota; kingdom Metazoa; phylum Chordata; order Ceratodontiformes; family Ceratodontidae; genus Neoceratodus; species Neoceratodus forsteri. The sequence continues at coordinate 550,154,180 of CM057458.1, forward strand.
TTATACAATTGTGATTGACTCATTGAATACAATTGACAGTGGTATGGATAATTCTTTAGTCCTTCAGGATTTGTAGGTAGCCCCTCCTACCCTGCATGGTGGAGGTGAGATATTGCAGGCTAGTCATTAAAAAAGATCTTAGCTGCTCTGTCCCATAAGTGGAGGACCCAAGGTTCACAGGTGTAGTAGTTACAGGGTTTTAAATGGCACATGGGTCCTCCTCCCGAGGTGGCTTCTTTTATAGGAAAGACCCAGAGGTTCTGTACTTCAGGAAAATGTATACTACTTACAGTAATGCTTGGCATTGTACTGTCAAGAGGTCTAAACCTCACTCTCAGGTTCTTGGCAATAATGGGCATGCAAGAAATCACAGACACGTTGCATAAGAGTAATAAAGTGTGTTTATTACTACCAAAGGATAATCACAGTTGCCCTAAACAGTTCTTACCGATACGTACTGGAAGCCAATGCTAAGCGTTCCCTATACCTCGAGGATTCTCCATGTCTCTTGGGGTCTCTGAGGTAGAAGATGTAATATCTTACATTATATACCTATGATAATTACCATGGTTACTGTAAGATAGAAACATTTCTAGTTACAAAGATGAGCCCTATTGGCTAAATTAGAGGTGGCCCCACAGTCCAAGACAACATTATATGATTTTGTAGTAGTTATCACTTTGTAAAGACAAAGAAGTACAGTTTGTACATAGCCGTGTAATAATACAAATCATCAGAAGATGGCAATGCTGACTCTTATATCATAATCATTACAAGAACACACAGATGTCCTAACATCTTTCAAGCAAGAAATACAGGTATATATTAGAAAGTAAAGTGTATATCAATAATATGCATACATATCCTGACATCTACTCTTATGCGGTAGATGCCCTTAGCCCTATATGTTAGTATAACATATACCTTAGCAGTAGCTGTCTACGCTGTACCTCTATGGCTACCAATAAGGGTGCAGAGACCTCATGTAACATTCCCCCCTTGTTGCCTCACAAGGGGCAACACGGCAAAAGTAATGAATTGGATAGGGAGCAGGGGTCGTTTACAGACCCAATGCATGAGCCATGTAAAGGAACTCCAACTGCTCATGGTGTTGGCGTAGTGTGCGCTGTAGGCAGCAAAGCATAATAATGAGAAAAAATATCAGAAATGCTTCAATAATAACAAAACCTTTAAAGGTAATTTCTAACCAAGTGTTAGTAAGTGCACTGTTCATATCGCCATCATTAATAAGTGCAAGGACAGCTTCATTAGTTTTGGTAATATTATTGCTGATGTGGATGAGATGGGTGTCTTTTCTCTCTAAAAGTGATTTTAATGTCAAAGTGGGGGATCAATGTGTACATTAAAGTAAGGTAAATACTCAGAAAGTGTAAGCAGATAATCAGGGTTACCATCAATTAATGTCAGTGTCCATGAGAGGGATGGGTGTAATAACCGTGTGTCCAGTAACTGACTTCTGGTGAGGTACAAAACAGAAGTTCGGAGTATTAATAGAACATGTTTTCAGTCCATAAGTATAACTTTTAAAATTGGTTACCACGTAATATTCTCTGTCTGATTTATATTGCATTTTAACAGTAGGCAGTCTCCATTTTTGCAATTGTATCAGGCAAGTATAAGTCTGTTTGGAAATCCATGTTGACAGGCAGTGAACCTCCTCTCGGTAAGATTGGTAGAGCTTGGAAGTGTCTGGAGCCGATGCTGAGTCCTGGTATTCTGTGCCATTAGTGATGATGTCATCGTCCATGGAAAAGGACCAATCGATACTGTCTGGGGAATAGCCACATACAGGTTTAATAACATCAAATACGTCACAGTGACACAAATAAATATACCCTTTCTTCGCACAGCAATCCATGTGCGGGGTGAACCAGGTGTCCAGAAGAGGATGGAAGACCAAGAGAGGAGGTAAGTCGAGGCATTCTCTATAGATGTCTTCATCAAGATGCCCAATGGAGTGTACAGATGTAAGTTTATCAAATAAAGATGTAGTAGGATCAAAACATGGTAAAGAGACAGTAAAAGAAACAAACATAGTGTCCTTAATGGAACATTTCTGAGAAGTAAAACATGGACCAGTGTTAGGGTGTCTGGTCACAAAACCCAAGTTTCTAGCTGTGGAAAGTGGAATAGTTATAGTTTGTTGCATACACATTGCAACACAGCCGGAGGATTTGCATTGAGGACAATACCATTTAGAGATACGTCTATCATGGATAATATCAGGAATCTATCCAGATTCTAGATCATGGAAAAGATTATTGATGGTAGTGATAATGTAAGAGCCATAGGCTGAGCATACTATCTCATGGGTAATATATTGTTTATCTGCTTCTTTATTGTTATGTGGAATGAGAGCGTTAATCTTATCTTTAGAATCTGAAAATGCCTTAGCAATGTCGTGCATGTTGTATACAGTGTATCTTTCTTCCTGACTAAGGCCATCCACACCATGAAATAATGGGGGTATAATATAATTTACCAAACCAGTCTGGAATTTCTGTGAATGTGATTTGATAGCAGCAATGTTAACTTTATTCCAAATAGACATGGCTGTACCAAAAAGACCTATAACATTGCCTGTGGCACCAGTGACATCAGAACTGTCAACCTCATGTGTGTTACGTTTATGACTTTGATTATCAGGATTAGGTTTTCTCCTGAAATTGCCTCTATGCTCTGTGATGTGCACCCCGGCAATAGGGTCTTGAGTATGAATTTGAAAAGCTGCTAAGCTGTCAAGTAACAAAGTACTATAAAACAATGAAGTGTTTATAGTATGGCACATACCAAATTCTTTCATATTCCAGTAAGTCAAGTTGAACAAAACAGGTATATGCATAAATTGTAAGTTGTTAATAAGTGTATCAGGTAAGGCAGTGGTTGTTAAACCCCTACGAGGGCCAGGGGTGTGTTTTAGACATTCCAAAAGTTGTTTATCAGTAGGGGGTAACACAGAAAGGTACATGGCAGCAGAGGCCATGTTGTGTACAGCACAAAATGTCCTGGCAGAGTCCTTAGACAAGGAATTACAATATGAGGGATCAATTAAGGCAGTAATATTGAATTAACAAGAATGTTTAAGAGAAGTTTGAAGCAAGGACAAAGAACCATTTGGGGATAATTTTGCATTGGGCCAACCATGGAAAGTTCCCTTGAAAAGCTTGACCACAGGAAGTATTTGTCCTTGAGATGTGGTTTGCCACTCAATTTGTAGGGTAGATTTATCAGGAGCAACAACCGAGGCAGTGAGGTAGATATCTGAACCTTCCTGGACAGTAATTAAATTGTTGGGTATATTGATGGAAACTCCCTCTGGGGTAGATGCTGGAGGATCAAGGTGAGGAAGGAGGTGCTTTACCATGCCTTTAATGCAGGGGATAACTCCTGAGATGAGGAGAAATCCTTTATACAGTTTCAGCTGGTTTGCATGTAACCATTTGTCAGCCAATTTGTTGTTTTGCATGAGTCTAATCTGATAGACTGCTAGATTGAGCTTGTTGACAATGGGGTAGGATCCTTCCCACTTGTTGGAGAAGGAGTGTGTGGGATGTGCAAATCTGAGAACCATTACCTGATCCCCAACTTGCCAATCCACTTTTTGTGCATGTTTGTCAAACTGTATTTTGGACTGTTGCTGGGCCTTGCCCATGCAGTTGGCAGCATACAAATGAGTGTGTATGAGGTCTTGTCTGGGTTTTTCCACATGTTGTTTTACAGACGCATGGTCTGAGGTGGAGGCGTGCAGGTCAAACAATAGGTGCTTGGGTAGTCTCATCTGTCTGCCAGTCATCACCTCAAAGGGTGTCAACTGGGTGGTGGCTGAGGGTGTACCCCTGATTGCCATAAGGAGTAACAGCAATAGGGGATCCCAAATCTTGGGATTGTCCTCAATTAATTTGGAAAGCATTTGCTTAATCTGCCTGTTGGCTCTTTCTACTTGACCTGAAGATTGTGGGTGGTAGGGTATATGGAACTTCTGATGGACTCCAAGGAGTTCAAGTGCTTCTTTCGTCAACTCACCTGTAAAACTGGTTTATTTGTCTGAGTCTACCTTGAGAGCTAGGCCCCATCTGCAGAAAATTTGTTTCACCAGGATTTTGGCAGTGGTTTTAGCAGTACATGTCTTAGTGGGGAAAGCTTTGACCCACTTAGAGAAAAGATCAGTTACCACAAGGGCATATTTATTGTTTCTGTTGGTGTTGGTCAGGTGACCAATAAAATCAATTTGTATGGTATGCCAAGGGCTAGAATGCCTTTGTGGTAGCAGTTTGGCATTTTTTTTTGTAGGAATGGGGTTGTTTTGCTCACAAACAAGGCAGTTGTCTATGTACTGTTTGACATCCTTGGTGACACCAGGTCACCAAGAGGTGGTCTTAAGCCTGTGGAGGGTATTTTCTACTCCCTGGTGTCCACCAGTGGGGGTGTCATGCACTTGGTGCAGAAATTCAGGCCTAAGATGATGGGGAACCACCCACAACTTGGTGGGGGTGTCATCTGGTTGATATCAGATGAGCTTGTCATCAGGGGAAAGATGCAACTTACCTTCCTGCCTTTGTTAGGGGTTATTGGTAGGGAGATTCTTTTCAGTAACCTTGTCAAAGAATCTGAACATACCTTTGAACTCAGAGTCAACGTGCTGTGCTGCTGACAAGTCCAAGGGGGAAAAAGGTTCAGGTTTCTTCCTGACGGCTGCAATGTGTATGGCTGCTCTGGCCTCTGGATGGTCCATCATCCAGGTATCCCCCCTCAGGCCCCTTCATTTGCAAAGGTGTCAGCAGTGTCATTGAAGGTATGATAGCGGTCGTGTATGGAGTGAGCTTTGATCTTATGTATATAGAGTTTGTGTGCAAACTTTTGTGCCAGTGAATAAATGTATATTAACAGTTCCTTGTGTTTCACTGGGCTGCCATCAGAGGAGAGGAAGGAGTTCTTCTGCTAGAAAGGAAGAAATTATGTAAGAGAACAGCAAACCCAATTAGTCTGTAAAAATGATGGTGTCCTCGGTTTCATGCTGGATGAACTCGAGGGCACAGGCCACTGCTTCCATCTCAGCATAATGTGATGACGCTACACTGCAATGCTTAGAAATTTTAAGAGTGTTACCATATGGGTAAATAACGAATATGCCCATCCCTGCAATCTGTTCTCCCTGGTAATAGGAAGCTGAGCCAGTTGTAAAGACACGACACAATGAGGTGCTCTCGAGTAGTTGTGGTGTAGCAGGGAGGAAAGGACCTGGATCTGGAAGATCAGGTGGCTGCAGTGTACAGCTATGGGGTTCCCTTTGGAAAAGGAAGCCATGCACCAGCGTGGATGGCATTTTGGTTGGGTGGACCGTGATATCTCTATCCTGGAGAAGGAGGGACCAGTGTGTCAGTCTGGTGTTGTAGACTGACCCATTCTTCACTCTATCTGATAGCAAAAAGGTAGTTGGGGTGTGGTTCGTGTTGATGATCAGAGGAGAGTACCCAATAATATACAAAAAGTGCTTGACAGCCCAGTAGGTAGCCAGAAGGTTCCTTTCACAAAGGCTGTACTTCTGTTCCACTGGGGTCAAGAGCTGTGATGCATATGCAGTGGGTCTCAGAGTGCCATGGACCTTCTGGGCCAGCACTGCCGACATAACAATGTCAGAGGTGACGCACTCCAGATGGGATGGCAAAGCTGGATTAGGGTTGGCCAAAGCTGGAGCTGAGGCCAAAGCCTGTTTCAGTGATGTCACAGCTTGGGTATGAATGAGGCCCCAATTCCAGGACATGTCCTTTTTCAGTAATTCATACAGGGGGTAGCCTTCAGAGCAAAGTCACCAATAAAATCTATAGAATAATTTACTATACCTAGAAACCTCCTAAGAGTGGCCATGCTGGTGGGCAGTGGCAAGTCTTTCAATCCTTGTATCTTCTTCTTCCAGGTAGGGCTTCGGCCTTGGTCAGTTGTCCTCAGGCCCAGAAAGAGTACCTCTTTCTGACATAGTTGTGCCTATGCAGGGTTACATTTGAGACCTGACCTCTGAATGAGGGTCAGTAGTTCGTCCAAGAAATCCAGATGTTGCTCCTCTGTGGCTGTTGCCAACAACAGGTCATCCACATACTGCAAGAGACACTGGGGTGTAGAGAAACCCTCAAGGGCATCCATCATATGTAAATGGAATGGAGGGGCTGTTGTGGAATCCCTTTGGTAAGCAGGTCCACGTGTACTGTCTGCCCTCAAAGGTGAAAGGAAACTTATATTGGCTCTTGGGGGCCAATAACAATGACCAAAAACCATAGGAGATGTCCAGGGCACTGAACCATTTCTGGTCAGGGGTCAATAGTCGTAGCATTTCAAGGTGCTGATGCCACAGTTGGGGCACAACTGGGAGTGACCTGGTTCAGTCTCCTGTAGTCAATAGTAAGTCTCCCGGTACCTGTGGGTTTTTTCACAGGCCACACTGGGGAGTTTGCAGTAGAAACACATGTTCTGATTACCCCTTGCTTGAAGAGTGATTTTATTGTTTCCCTAAGGGTGGGCAAAGCCTCAGGTGGAAAAGGGCATTGCCGTTGCCTCTAATGCGCTGGGCCTGTCACTTCAATGACAGTGTAAATTCTGCCACAGTAATACTTGTTGGTGGCAAATGCCTCCAGATGCCTTTGTAGAATGGGGAAGTACTTTGGAAAATGCTTGTGTTTCTTGAACAAATCTATGATGTCATACTCCTTGTTGTTCGCTGATATTGTTGCAACCACTTGTGAGTCAGGGATCCTGATGGTGTGATACTGTCCCTGAATTTGTATCAATGACATGTTGGCTAGGTCTACCACACAGCCGTGTGGTGCTAGGAAGTCAATTGCGATTATACTAGAGTGATCATGCAGTATCATTAGCTGAAAGGTATGATAGGCCTTCAGGTGTCCCAGTGTCACAAGAAGTGGCATGGAACGGTATGCAGGCAACCTAGTTCCATCTATACCAGACATATTGGTCCTCTGTCTGGTGGACCAAAGGGATGTGTCTGGGTGGTCGTCATGTAATACAGACACAGCCGGGCCTGTATCTAGTGGTACTGTTAGTAGGCAGCCCCCGACCTCGGCCTCAGTGCAGGGCCTTCCATTTGTATCTAAGACCAGCTTGTTTACAATATGGACTGGGGCCTGTAATTGTCAATCTGTACTAGTGGAAGCATGGGGAGTCTTGTGGAAGAGAGTCTGGGCCTGGTTCCTGTGAATGACTTCACCATGCTGCACTGATGCTATATAGGGAGCCGCTTCAGGGTCCAGGCCTGTGAGGACCTGAGTGCCTGTACTTCCAGTGTCTCCACAGCCTGTAGAGGACTGCTCTCCCAGATGTATGGCTGCAAGTGTCTGAATGGGAACAGCATCTGCTACAGAACACACTTGCCCGAGAATTCCCGGAACTTCCGACTCTCGTCGGCTATTTCCCTATATGAAGGGCCTGAACGTTGTTGTTTGTTGTTGTTTACCCTTATTATCCTTATGGTGTTTCTTGTTTTTGTGGTAGTTTTGGTTCCCACCCCAGGATTGTTGTTGTTGTTTTGGGCCTGCTGGGGGTGTTGGTTGTCTGAGGGGAGGGGCTGTTTCTCTTGGGCCTGCCCCTCTACCATGTAGTATGTCGTGGCCTCTGGAGTGGCTTCCACGGCAGCTACTTTCTTGGAACTGGAGCCTGAATCATGGATGTAGAGTTCATAAACTCTTTCAGTTTTCTGCAGGATATCGTCAAATCTCTCCGTGGTGGGATAAGTGGTTGACTCTACCTTTTCTCTTACTGCAGGGATCATATTCCTAAGGAATAGGGTTTTGTATTCAATCAGGTCTGCATCTGCAGCTTCCCCTACAAGATGTTTCCCTGCCCGATAGGCCATCCAGAGCCTCTGGTGGAACGTCGCTGGACTTTCTTTCACATTCTGTTTTACAGGGTATGTGAGTATCACTCCCACTAAACCTGGGCTGTGTGCAGAAATGAGCTCAGCTGCTACTTCATCAAAGGTGGTGCGTCCATCCTGGAGGATGGTATCGGGAAGATTTGACCACAGTCCAGGGTCAATGGTCTGGTGTAGGACCTGGACCTGGTAGTCTGCAGTGAGACTAAGCATTTCGCAATTAGCACTCACCTTCTCCAAGTGGTAGCTGAGGCTCATCCGACCAATGCTGTCAGCATTCTGCTGAACAGAATAAGCCATTTGTAGGGGATTATTGGAACTACCAGGCAGAGGAAGGTTACCTTGGGTGCCATCCAGGGCTGCCTGGGCTGCGACTTCTGCCACGGAAGGAACCATGTCTTCCTGAGTGCCAGTCTTGTGTAGAAGCTGCCTAATTTGGGTCTTAAGAACCCGTTTATTTTACTCAGAGATGGGCATGGTGCCTACTGCATTTTTAATCATTCTCTCTATCTCCTGCCTGTCTTCCACATTAGTAACAGCTACTGCTGGTGCCATCGAGACTAGGCCTGGGCCTGCTCCCCCCTATCATAGGTATCACCATGTTGGCATCTTCGATGATGTGCGTCATGCCGTCGATGACATAGGGTATGGGTGTCATGTGATGGGGTCCGCCATGTTGTGAATGGCAGGGTGGGGTGTCTAGGCCATAGTAGGGGTGTGACTGGGAGTTGTAATGTGAGATGTCATCATCTGACACTTCCCCCTCAGATGACGTTGTCAAGGCAGGGGCTACGCCTCCCATCACCTTGATGTGACCAGCCAATGCCTCTCGCTGATAGCGCAGTTTCATCATCTTTGATTCACATTCAGCATGATTCACATTTGCAACATTCACAGCCACCTCATCCTGTATCTGGTTTTGTAACACTCTATATGTGACGCTCAATTCACGATTGTCCCTAGTAGCCACTTCTAAGTCATTACTTAACTGGTTTAGCTCATCCTGTATCTCTCCCAACTCCTCACTCAATTGTTCATTCGTTCTACTTAACTAGTCATTCATTTGTAAAGCCTGTCCCTTATCCTATCTCAAACATTAACACTCCTGCTTCAACATATAAACTTCTTGCTCACCTGCCTGTGCAGAATGATGCAAAAGAGAATCCTTTTAATTTCACAGTGTTTGGAGCGCAGACTCCAAATCCTGCTCATGTCTCACACATTCAGTTTCCTGCAACCCCATCTCTTGCTTAAGAGATGAGATTTTGCAGGTCAAGGTTCAAAACCTTGCTCCGGAGGCTTCCAGAGCAGCATAAAGACTGCAAACAACATCCCTTTAGCTTCTCGCTTTCTGGCTGTTTGTCTCGTCTCTGCATACTGGGTTGAAATCCCCAGTATGGGGTTGTTGGATTGACTTGTGTCCCACACAAACTCAGCTTATCCTCCATGGGAGGCAAGGAAGTTTGAGACATTGAGTCTCAGTTCTGTGTAGATATTTGATATGGTGGCCATTGTTTGGGAGAGAACAAAAAATCAAACAGTGAAAAGGCGCTGTGCTGTGTATCGATCCACAACAGGAGCACTTGTTCACAGTCGGGCTACTGTGCACTTGTATGCTTGCAATTCAAAACTACCATAGGGTGGGTTGAGTCGGCATCGACCACACCCAAAAAGCAGACAGACTTAGCAAGTTATTGCAAAGTGGTCGTAGAATGGGAGAGGTGATGCGGGAATGCACACCTACAGTCCCCGTTTGGAAGGAAAACGTTATAAGCAACAAGGGAAACTTTGTAAACACCATATATTGCCTGCCTACGGTTGTCAATTGTCAAGAGGCCTAAACCTCACTCTCAGGTTCTTGGCAATAATGGGCATGCAAGAAATCACAGACAAGTTGCATAAGAGTAATAGAGCTTGTTTATTACTTCCAAAAGTATAATCACAGTTGCCCTAAGCAGTTCTTATCAATATGAACTGGGAGCCAATACTAAGTGTTCCCTTTACCTCAAGGATTCTCCGTGTCTCCTGAGGTCTCCGAGGTAGAAGATATAATGTTTTGCATTATATACCTATGATAATTACCATGGTTACTGTAAAATAGAAACATTTCTAGTTACAAAGATGAGTCCTATTGGCTAAATTGGAGGTGGCTCCACAGTCCAAGATAACATTATACAATTTTGTAGTAGTCATCACTTTGTAAAGACCAAGAAGTACAGTTTGTACTTAACCGTGTAATAACACAAATCATCAGAAGATGGCAATGCAGACTCTTATATCATAATCATTACAGGGACACAGATGTCCTAACATCTTGCAAGCAAGAAATACAGATATATATATTTGAAAGTAAAGTGTATAACAATAATATGCATACATATCCTGACATCTACTCTTATACAGTAGATGCCCTTAGCCCTATATGTTAGTATAACATATACCTTAGCAGTAGCTGTCTACGGTGTACCTCTATGGGTACCAATTAGGGTGCAGGGACCTTGTGTAACAGTACCCTTGGCATGCCTGTTCCTGTCATAAGTTTGGTGGTCTCGATTTCTTTCACTTGGCTGGACACTTTCTCACTGATGTTGACTGGATTTAGACTTCGGGTTAACAAACAGCCAAGCTATGGAATGATCTCCTACCTCAAATTCAGCATTCCTCCTCTGCCCACTCTCTTTCTACCGCCCTAGCTAACTTCCTCACCACTAATTGCTCCTGTACCTGATTTGACCATGCGCCAATTGCTCCCTTCCCCACTGCGCGACCAGTGGCCTTAGCTTTTCTATAAATGCTGACATATAGCCCCAACCTATGCACTTTTGTCCTGGACTTTTTGTCCTGCACCATCATGTGTTCTATGTCTCCTGTTGCTTATACCTGCATATTACTGTGTGCTAAATTTTCCCTTATATTGCTGCTACAGTATATGTCAAGTAATTGTTATATGCTCCATACAATATCCAGTGTACTCCATGTGTTGTTGCTTGTCGTTTAATGCAACTGTAGCCATATGCTGCTACTTGCCTCTGTTATTTGCTCAGTTGATAACCTGCATGTTATCCAACCCCCTTGTACCCCCTCCCCCGAGGTCACACCAGGAGATGAGCATCTTGTTGCTCAGTGTGCTTTTCCTGGTGAAACTATTTCAATAAATAAATAAATAAGTTCTCACACTGCATTCAAATCTTCACTGTATGCTACAGCACCATCAAATCTCTGTTTGCAGCAACAGGTTTAAATAAACAGGGGCACACAAACTTCAAGTAGCAATGAGGCAAGAACTGGTTTATTTATGAGTTTCGTACACAAGCCTTTAGACGTGATCATCTTGTGGGTGGTAGTCTACATATCTGATGGTGTTCATGTACCCTCTCTCCAGAAGGAGCATGGTTAGCATCAGTTCAGCTGTAAGAGACACTTCTCCTGTTAGGAGCTACCCCTACAGCTTCAGTGTTGATCGCAGACATTCCAGACAAACCTCTGTCTCTGGCTTGGGGTGGACTTAATACCCTTTCCCTATAGATGGTCTAGGTGAGGAAACTAAAAATCACCAAAAGAGTTAAGCACTACAGCTTGCAGCTTCTGTTATGAAACCATGAGCCCTAGTGGTACTCAGGTCTTTGTACTAAGACCGAGGCATTCTGCAGCTGTTTTGCCATATATTCAGCCACTGTCACTTTACTGTTACTCTTGTCCTGTAAAACTATGTACTGTACACTCAAGCAGCAACATGAAGCCACCTCCACAGTGAGTAACTATATGTGGCACCAATGGCACCGAGTACGTTCCGGATTCATAGTTCACAAACACACTCACTCACACCCTGGGCATCTGCTTTGAATTATCTATGAGGTACTAGCTTCTGATATAACTAGAGCTTTATCCAGCAAGCACTTGTATTCCCCTCAGGATCTATGTCTGCCACATAGCTACTGTACCTTGGCAATTCAGGATGTACCCTGTAGGTGTCTCCCTCTCCCATGACCCTGACAGTAGCCTCAAGGCAACTACTGCCTGTTGTTTGGCTTTTGGCAACAAGTTAGACCTATCTTAGCTTACTGGGAAGGCAACCAGAGACAGTAGGCACCTTATAACACTGAAGTCTCCAACACACAATACCAAACAGACATCAATAATCATTTATAAATGGATTCTGGTCTCCTGGGATTCCAGGAGAGATTTATGTATTGAAATTCTCTCTCTGGTTCAATTCCTCACTGAAGCCTGCTTAATGCTGGAGTCTGCCAAATGACATGGTACAGACATACAAATGGACGCCTCAAGTGGGAACCTCCTCTACATGCCCACCACTTTCCTGTGGTGTTCATCTACCTCAGTGGCTTGACAACTGACTAGAACACATGGGAGACCTGTGCCACATAGCAAACTCAGGCCTAGCGCAATACCCTAAGCCTGGCAAGTACCCCCATGGCCAGTCACAGCCAGAGCCACAAGCTGATGAACCCTGAAGGGCTCTATGATGATGCCTTCTACTGAATCTTGAGAACTTGAAAACTAACGTAGCTTTCCTTGGCTCCCATTTTATACACCCAGTGGCCATAGCAACCAGTTGGGCCTTAGCATTTCATTTGTGACAGGGTCCTGTTTACTTGTTTTTGCAGAAAAAGGTACAGAACATCCTGCAATTGACTCTCTTCTTCCTATTTGCCCAAATCTTTGCCCCCACTTGCCTGAATGGTGTTAATTTAATTATAGGTACATGCTAACAAATGCCATGGAGAGTAATTATAAAGTTTACCACGGGGCTAGTCAGGTAGATTAGAGGAAATACTTCTCTACCCTGATTACAGCTGAGATGAACCAGCCAGTCACACTTTTCTGCACTGTGGATAGCCTTTTCTACCCTGACTGTCTGTGGTGCAGGAAGTCTGTCATAGGTGTAAACAGTTTAAAGAGTTCTTTAAGGCCAAGCTTGTCAGTATCTGAGACTGCATTTCTGCCACTGCCAGGAATATCGGTGGCAAGTTCAGTGAGGGAATCTTGGAGGATGGTCATACCTTAAGCAAGGTTCCACCAGTTGGATAAGAAAGATATTCATAAGGTGATCTCTGACATGTGTTGCACAACTTCAAGAATGGACCCTGCTTGACTCAGTTTTAAAGGCTGGGTTAGATGTTTTGATACCCTTCATTGTGGAGATTGTCAATGTCTTTTTCCATAAGAGCCTCCTACTGCAGACTCTGAAAGAAGCTGTGGTTTAGGCCTTTGCAAGAAGGCATCATTAGATACTGATGACCTTACAGATTTTATTGACATGTCTCCAACCTTCCATTTGTTGTGAAGGTTATTGAGAAAATGTTGGGAAGTAGCTAGTTGATCACCTGAAAGAAATTACATCTTTAAATCATCTTAGTCTGGCTTCATTAAGGGCTATAGGACTGAAATAGCCTTTGTCAGAGTGAGCAGTGATCTCCATCTAGTGAGGTATCAGGGAGAGGGATCTATGTTGCTTCTCCTTGATCTGTCATCAGTTTATGACACCATGGGTCATTGTGTTACTTGTCAAACTGGAGCAGCTTGTGGGATAGGCTGGAACTTTTCCCAAATGGTTACGGCCATTCCTTGATGGGAGGGAGAGGTGGTGTTATGAACAATACAGCTGTAACTAGCTGTTCTTGTCTGTGGAGTTCCTCAGGGCTGTCCTGTCTCCCATGTTTTTCACAGTGTATAGCATATGCTTCCACTAGGGAAGATCATAAAGCAATGTTATATGAGGTTTTATTGATATGCCTGTGATACCCAGCTGTATATGTCCTTTGCTTCTGAGAGCAGGTATCATCAGTGCTATTAGTGGAACAGTGAATGTTGGAGTTCATATCTGGTATAGCTTCTGGCTAGTTGGCACTGAACCCAGGAAAGACTACATTGTTCTTAGTAGGGCGTGAGCAGCGGTTATCAGCATTAGAATGTAGCTGAGGCTTCCTGTTAGAAAAGAAGGCCCACAGACTGGGAGTAGTCCTTGATAGACAATTCAGATTTAAATCTCTTGTATAGTTAGTGGTCAAGGACTGCTTTTATTATTTACTAGACATTGCCAGACTACATCCTTTTCGTAACACTACTGATCTCTGTGCGGTTGTTCAGACCTTTGGCCCTTTCAGACTTGGCTACTGCAATGCACTCTATAAGGACTGCAGGTGGTCAGTTATGCCACTTGCAGCTAACCCAGAATGATGCAGTGAGGCTTCTGACTTCCATATGGAATACAAAATATATTACGCCCTTCCTCTGGGTTCTGGGCTGGCAGCCTATTAAATGGTACTTTTAATTGCATTCAGTGCCCTGCATGAGCTGGGCCCCCAGTACTTCAATGAACTTCTGTGCCACTACACCCCTGCCAGAGATCCATGTGGTAGGGGCTTCAGTGTGTTCCATCCTCTTGTTTGAAGTTGCCAGGGGATCATGCTTTTGCAGTGGTAGCCCCAGCCCTATGGAACTCATTTTCTGGTATCCATCTCTACAGCTCAATCAGTAGCTTGAAGGCTAAGCTGAAAAAAATGTATGTTTAATCAAGTCTTTCAGAGCATACTGTAAATTGTGTTTAGTGAGTTGTCCTGTTTGTCCAGCTTGTTGGTTAGTTGTTATTGTAGCCCCCCTGCCTGATATCTAGGTCTAAGATGAAATGTCCGCGGGGAGGGGGCAACCACAGCAGCAGACACTAACCCAGAAAGGCTGCATTTACCTGGTTCACTAATCTTCTCTGATGTGCCCCAATGTTACAGAGCACTGCAGCTTAACGGGGGAAAATAATTAGTCCCAATATGATTTAATACATAAGTCCATTGTCCACACAACAAATAAAAGTTCATAACATGATTTAATTTGGTGGGGGCAAATCACAAATCCACTCCATGGAGTGGGGGGTGAACAAGGGCAGCAATTAATTCCAAGGCACGCAAATACCTTAACACAGTGGTACACTTATGATCATGAAGCTCTCTCACTAGCTTTTCCTTTCAGATCCGAATCAGGCTTTCAGTTTTCTGGTGGCAGCAACATACTCAGAGGCTGAATCAGGCCTTAGCACACTTTTTGGCAGCTCAGCTTCTCTCTTTCTTCACTCCTGCTCGAAACTTTAATGTGAACTGGAACAAGTCCCACATGTGACAGACTGCCAGAGTGAACCCCCTTACTTTCTAGCCATGAATTGGGACTGGCACACAATGAGGCTCGAACCTCCACAGTCTGTACCTGCAGTAGACCTTCCATGGCTGACCACTCCAAAATTGCATATACCTCACAGCCACTAGGCACCACAAATGTGGATGACATGATGGGCACACCGGACACACAGCAGGGACAACCACACATGGAGCCGCTTGCAGAGACTTACACCCGGGCTCCCGGCATTATCTGCCTGTTCCCACCCGCTCCTCACTTGGCTGTCTCCGGTGCCATCTTTCAGTCACTGGGGAGGGATCAGACAGGCTCTCACCACTGCCCCGCCACCTCTTCTCTCTATGACATGGATGAGCATTCTACTGGTAAACTTCTTTGGTCTGGCCATTTTCCCTCCACGGAACACACCCATACTTGTTCCTTGATGCTGCCATTCTGCTTATAGCTGTGGGTTGGGCTGTCAAGTGCCCCACCCAGGCCCTGAGCCATGGTCCTCCTGCTGGAATGGGCTCTTGACTACATCTCTTTCTTGTGCCAAACCTCTCAAATTTATACCTCCCAGTGCTAACAAGGCCTCTCACCTGTGGGTGGTCCCCAGAAAGCACAGGAGTTAAGCCTTTTTGACACTTGTGCGCCCCAAGGATGGCTTACAACTCTCCCCCCACACAAACGCTCACCTTCTGTTGACTGCTCACCCCAGTTACACTGAATGGCCCCTCAGGGAGATATCCACATTCCCCGCCAGCCACCCGCACTGCTAGCATCAACGCTGGTACGGTGGAAACCCCAAAGCCCAACACTATACTGTCCATACTAACTAATGATAGAGGAAGCCAAAGTTACACAGGGAGGGGATCTGGTGATCCACCCACTGTGCCCTCAGAGGGATTGCCAAAACCATGGTGGCAGCGGCCCAACCCTTGCTCTCTTGCTACTTAAACCCACACATCTACCCTATGCTGCTGCCACCAGTTTAGCTAGTTAATATTTAGGCATACCCCACGTAGCCCGCCAAATATTAATAAAGCACAATGTACACATCTGGCAGCTCCAATGAGCTGCAGGTAATTTATTCAAAGAATACAGATATTTAAAACAAGCCAACTGCAGGACTGATGTACACTAATTTTCACACACACGCACGCACGCATGCACACACACACATACACACACACACACACATATGCCCTTTCATGTTTTCTATTTAATTGCAAACAGGACCATGGTGCTCAGTTTATCTCCTATCTATGTAATTGTGTATGGTATGTGCATATGACACAGGACCTCCTTGTGAATGAGCTTGCTCAACGGAGTCTTTCCTGCAATAAACTTGAACTTGAACTTGAAGAGTCTCTGATAGCAAAAGTCTGTGATCTTTCTCTTCTTTTTTTTTTTTCCTCAAAAGCACAGTCACTTCTCTGCTGGTCAACTAGTTCCTAAGTCCCCCTTAAGTCTAACTATGAAGACCAACCCTATCAGCTAGTAAAAGACAACAAGAACTTTACAACAATAACTGAGAACAAAAGGGTAGGTCTCACTAGATTGTTTCAGTGGTAATGTCCATACAGGGGGGCTTCTGCAACTGCACAGTAGCAGTCCTGCAGCCGTGGTGGGACTCAGTGGGAGCTGGGCCTATGACTTGCAGCGTCCACAGACATAATAAAACTGGGGGTCTGGCTTGGTCACCTCCTCTCTAAAGGAATCCTGGCTGATCACATAGTATTTCGTGTGTTTCTCTTCAATGTCCTGGATGATAGCAAAAGTTTTGAACAAGGTAACTCCAGTGTAGGCATACATATGACACACGGCACGCATGTGGTGTTGGGCCTCTTGAAGATGTAGTGCAGTACTGGAAGGGCTAATCCACTGCCTGGTGTACACTTTATCCTGCATGGCGTGGAAAACCCAGTCAGCATGGTGTTCCTCAATTATGTCCCAAATACTCTCAGGGAGATGGGGTAGCAGTGTTCAGTTCAGTTTGTTGAAGGGGTAAATTCCATTGAGCAAGCTCATTTGCAAGGAGGTCCCTTGTAACATACTCAACATGATACATACAGTAATAACAAAAGCATACCATAACAACAACAAGACAGTACATAATAGCTACATAGATAATAATAACAAAGAAAAAAATTACATTGTTCTAAAAGTAGCAATTACGCTTAAGCACAGCAATTAACAGTAGTTACACAAGGTGAGACAAAATCCAGTGCAGCTCAATATAACAACAACAATAGAGAATAAGCGTCCAAATGTCAATTAGACAAATACAATCAAAGGGCAAGAATTTCAAGAGAGGAAATAAAGTGGGGCATAAGGAGAGGTTAGAAACATTTGCAGGGTTTAGAAATTATTTCATCAATAATTCATTTGAAAAGCACTAAGTGGTATTAAAGTATTAAATTTTAGTGTGGATTGGAGCAGTGTACAGGATACTCCTTATGGAGCTGACACCTGATGAATCTCTCAGCTTGTGACCACTCTGGGATGGCACACACACTGGTCTGGGCAGCCTGTCCATCTGGTAGCCACACCCCAGTTCGGTAGGTGAGCAACTTAGGGTCAGTGGGTCTAAGGTGGTCCAGTTTCTACCTTTGTTGGCAGCATACCTCCGGCAGCATGGGAGCCTTATCAGGGAACCGGAATATATGTGACGCATATGGCTTAGGTATGTCTCTCTCTAAAATTCAGTTGTTGAATGTCAGCTTGTTGCTTAGGCTGGCCATAACAGCTGCCAGATCCTTTCCTTCCTCCCATGGGTCCAACTCCGAGCTGCTCCCTCCTTCCTCTGTCACATCCTCTATCTCAACATCAGGCTGCTCCATTACTTTAGGGGCAGACTTTTTAGATTGCTCCTTTGGAAGAGTACCAGGATCCACTGGCAGCAGCTCTTGCGATGACTTGTCCCCATGGCCACAGCCTCTCCCTCTGCTAAATGGAGGTTCAGAACTCAGGGCCAGAGAAGGGCTGGGCAGATGGCTAGTGCCCTTCTCCAGTGGGACTACAGGTGGGCTCCAGCTGCACTTCTTCCCAGAACTCAGAGCTGGTGGCATCAGAACTGTACAGGGTGAACAGTCCAGGCCAACCCCACAAAGGCCTATAAGGCAGTTGAGTTTCAGGAACCTCGGTAGCTCCATGAGAGCATGTTGGGCATAATGGCAGCTCCAAACTAATGGGCCTTTATAGCTGCAGCTGATGCACTGATCTTTGGTGGTCAGCTTCTCCACAGTTTCCGAGATCCACCAGAGCATGGAAATGGGAAGAGCTGCTTCCAAGGATGATGGTGTTGGTGCTTTTGTCATTTTTCCAATGCAGATAAAATGGTTTCTCCCTGTTTCTCACTCTGTTCTCCTTCAGCCTCAAGCTGCGCAGTTAGCTGCTCCTCTCTCCACCCCACAGCTGCCATGATCTCTGACTTCTGACTCAGTTCCATTTTCCTCGGCAGCCATCTCCCTAGCCAATCACACATGTTTTAAGGTACATTAACATACTCTCACATGTTGCTACAGATCTCCCGTCATGGCAGGCATCCAGGTGCTGCTCCCCAGAAGACGCGAAATTTCACAAGTCAAAATGGCGGGCTTAAAATGCAAGAGTCCAGTCCCATTCAGGGATCTAATGTTTTTTCCCTCCACTGCAGCATCCTAAAATGCAGTTCAGGCAAGAGCACACACTCCAAAACAACATCCTGGACAAGACCTCACATTTGTAGCCCCCCCAAATGTCTAGGGGTAAGACGGAATATCCATGGGAAGGGGAGTGACCACAGTAGCAGATCCTAACCCTTAAAGGCTGCATTTACCTGGTTCACTGACATTCTCCAGGGTGCCCCAACATCACAGGGCACTGCAGCTTAGGGGGGAAAAGGATTAGTCCTAATACAATTTTATGAATAAGTCCATTGTCTACACAACAAACAAAAGTTCATACAGTAACACAATTTAATTCAGTGTTAGCGAATCACAAATCCACTTCATGGAACAGAGATGGGGGGGGGGTGAACAAGGGCAGCAATTAATTCCAAGGCTCATGGGTATCTTAACATGGTAGTACACTTGTGATCATGAAGATCTCTCACTAGCTTTTCCTCTCAGAACCTAATCAGGCTTTCAGGTTTCCTGGGTGCAGCAACATACTCGGTGGCCAAATCAGTCCTTAGCACACTTTTTGGCAGCTCAGCTTTTCCTTTTCTTTACTCCTGCTCGAAACTTTAATGTGAACTGGAACAAATCCCATATGTGATGGACTGCCAGAGTGAACCTCCTTACTTTCCAGCCATGAATTGGGACTGGCACACAACGGGGCTTGAACCTCTGCAGTCTGCACCTGCAGTAGAACTTCCATGGTTGACCACTCCAAAATTGCATATATCTCACAGCTTCTGGGCACCATGAATGCAGATGACATGATGGACACACCGGACATATGGAAGGGACAACCACACATGGAGCCACTAGCAAAGACTTACTCCCGGGCTTCTGGTGCTATCTGCCTGTTCCCACCCGCTACTCACTTGGCTCTCTACGGTGCTGTTTTACAATCACTGGGGAGGGACAGGACAGGCTTTCACCTCTGCCCCACCACCTCTTCTCTCTCTCTGCGGCATGGATCAGCATTCTACTGGTAAACTTCTTCAGTCCAACCATTCTCTCTCAATGGAATGCTTCCATACTTGTTCCCTGATGCTGCCATTCTGCTGATAGCTGTGGGTCAGGGTGGTAACCATCCCACCCCGGACCTGAGCCACAGTCCTCCTGCTGGAACTGGGCTCCGAACCACTTTTCTCTCTCTCTCTTGAACCAAACCTCTCAAATATATACCTCCCGGGTGCTAACCAGGCTGCCCACCTGTGGGCAGTAGCCAAAAGGCACAGGAGTTGACCCTTTCGACACTTGTAAGCCCCCCCCTTAAGGGCTTACATTATGATATGTTTTCCTTTCAGGCTGTATGATGTGTTTGCCGCCATCCCCAAGTGTGATGTGTATTTATTTAAATTACTTATTATGTACAGCATGTTGAGCATTAGGAGGGTGCTTGATAAAATAAAGTACTGCTACTATTACCAGTACGACTTCTACTACTACAACAACCACTACTTCTTCTATCACTGCTGCTGCTACTAAAACTACTACAACTTCTGCTTTTGCTACTACAGCAATAATACTACTACTACTCGGTTATTACTACTACTACTACACTACTACTGCTATTGCTTATGCTACTACTATTACTGCTACTACCACTACTACTACTGCTACATGTAGGTGCATTCCATCAGGCCCCATTTCCTTGCTTATGTTAGCCATCTTTAGCACTTTTTAACTCCTTAAGGTGAAATCTATATAAGGGATATGCCACAGCCCTGATGAGAATATGACTGATATTTTTCCCCGAGTACAGCTTGTTCCTTATAACGTCACGAGTGGCAAAGCCATGAGTTATGTCAAAGGTCATGATGCACAAGGGGAAAATATCAGTCATATTTCAATAAGGGCCATGGCATATTCAATTTATGCAATGCCCATATTGTTTTTATATTTGAAGATTTGAAGATTTTTTGTAGTGCTTTTAATGTTTTGTTGTTAGTTTTCATGATTTCAGCAGTTTCAGGATGGCACTGTGGTTTCTGTGAGTTTTGATACTGTTATACATCACTACGTTCATGCATCAATGATGAGTGGCCATGAGCAGGCATGTCAGCCAAGCAGGTGGAGCAACAGAGTCCCAATGTGCACCCTAATGGAGGACCAGGGAAGGAATATCCTTGGGCCAGGGTATGGTGCATCAGTGGCAGCTTTAACAATAGGAGAGTGCCGAATGCAAAAAGAGGTATAGTGTAATAGGAGCCAGTAGAGCAGAAATGCTGGTCATAGACGGAGACAGACAGTGTTGGGTGGTGTGGGGGGTGGCGGTTTAAATGTGGGGAAATTATGTTTTAAAAACATTTAAAATAAGTAAAGGCTGCAAACAATATTGTAGTGTGCAGGGTGAGGACGTTTGGATTGCTCTAGAGTGAGCATGTGAGTGAGCTGTTGGGGGAGTGCTTCGAAAATGAAAGTGCTCCTTGTGCTGCCAGCTCCAGCCAATCCTGGCCTGCTGTGAGAATATTTTTGCTGCTGGAGAACTGGAGTGAAAATATTGTAATATTCACACTCCGAGTCTGGAGGGAGCAAAAATGACAATGATAAGTCCTCACAGGAGTTGCATAAATGTATAAATATGTATGTATTACATATGCAGTATATATATATATTTATAATCATATATATTATAGGGGCGCGGTAGTACTGGGTAGGGTGTTTAATGTTAAACACATAGCTTTGCACTTTAATAGCTTTGCCACCATTTAATAAAACTGTGTGAAATTTTGCATGCACAGTCTGGGGGGAAGGTCTCTTAGTTTGACAAGTTCCGTGATAGTTGGTTGTCCAGATTCTGAGATAGAGATAGTGCAAAAAGTAGAAAAATCAGAGTCTTTGGACATTGTTTGCTCTCACCTACATCCTAGACAGTTTGGAATGTTGTTCTGAAATTTTCAGGGTAGAAGGGGCTTGCCCCAGAAAAATGCTTAATTTTTTGTTTGGTGAAAAAAATATTAATCAATTTCCAAGTAATAAGGCTTTGAAATATCAGTTCTGAGCATGGTCAGTAGTGTCTTTCATTTATATGTCTATTACAAAAGAAGAATTTGGACTTAGTTTTTTTCTCACAAAAGAAGGTTCCCCTTTTGTGAGCCAAAATTCTTCTTTTGTGAGAAAACAATCTTCTTTCGTATGGCAGACATCTTGTTTTTTTATTTTTTCAAAAATAAAATTGAAAACCCATAAAAATGATGCCATGGGGAAAATAAACACATACAGCTAACTAAACAGGACCCATTTAGCTAAATTATGGTGACTGTTTTTAAAAAAAAATGATTTTGGGACACCCAAAAATCCTAGGTGGAAGGCATAGTGAGGGGTCCTGATTCTTCTTTCATGAGTCTCACAAAAGAGGAAACTTGGCTCTCAAAAGAGGAGGGGGGACTTAGTTTTTTTATAGTTCTTTTGTGAGCAGAACCTCTTCTTTTGTGAGTCTCACAAAAGAAGAATGTTGGCTCATGAAAGAGAAACCTGGGCTCACCAGAGAAGAGGGAGGACATAGTTTTTTTTTCTCGGTTCTTTCATGAGGTCATACAAAAGAACCGTTGTTCTTTCATAAGAGCCCATAAAAGAATTGTCAGTGAATGGGACTTTCTCAAATTGTGAAACTGCAGCTGGAGTCATGCTTCTGGTTTCAGCTGGAGCAGTGAGGCAGCAGACTTAGTGAGGGCTCATATGAAAGAACAGCATAAAAGAACTATGGCTCTTTTGTATTGTTCTTTTGTGAGAACAGTGAGATTCTTTTGAATATTGGAGCAGCAGCTGGAGCTGTGTTGTTGACTTAAACTGGAGCAGTGAACCGCTGATCCCCTAACCTGTCTGTCTGTCAGTCTCTCTCTCTTACACACACATACACTATAGATCTATCTATCTGTCTAGCTATCTATCTATCCATCCATCCAGCTACCCATTCATGTATTTCTTAAGTGGACTGGGATGCCCACCACCAGTATTTCTTCTTTGCCACCTTTCAGGTCACTTGCCCCTCTTCCTAATGTTTCTTTATTTATTATATATTTAAAAATATATAATGAGTGGACTTGGGTGCCCATCCCCAGTACCACTTCTCTTGACCCCCCTTCCCTCCTGATCACCCACCCCCATTACCATATGTGTGGTGGTACTAGAGTGCCCACCCCCAGTGCCACAAAACATCATCCTGACATTGGAGTACCCAATGCCCAGTCTCAGCTTCAGTCCCCTAAAATAAAGAAAACCATCCCTCACTGATTTGTTTTTTTCAGTTTAACCTGAAAAAAGGAAACAGTCCATTGGTGATCTGACCCCCCCAGAACCCCAACCACCACACCCTGAACCCCCCCCACGCAGCACCCACTACCCCCACAGAGCCCCAATTAACCTCACTCACCTGAACATGTCACACAACATACATCCACTCTCCAACTGAAGACATGCCACTGCTGGAACAAGCAACTATGATATGATCAGTCATGTTTAATGTATTTCAATGGGGTTTGAACTTTTATACTAACTTTGTCATTTTTTTATATTTTTGTACCAGATTTTCAACATGGCCTTTTGGGACTACAGCCAACTTTAAAACATGTCTTTAAGTATTCTTTATTTCATCAAAGGTTTGCATATAGATCACTATGTCATGTGCTAGGGCCCCCAATGTTTTCCCCTCCATAGAAGGCAAAACATCAGGGGTCCTAGCACATAACATGGTGATTTTTTTTCAGAGTTGGCTGAGTTCCTTCCTTTCTCCTCAAGTACTAGTCTGGATCAGCCCTCAATTTTATCTTTTCAACTCCACATATACTTGGAGTGTACCCAGGGGACTCGGGGAGCACCTGCATTTTCCTTTTTGAGACCCCACCTAATGAACCGTGGTGGTTATTTTTTTTTTTTTAAATACATCCTAAAAGATGATTTTGTGGCCACTGTGCAAAATCATCTCTTGAGCAGGATTGGAAAAATTTCTCCACCCTTGTTCATGAGGTTGGGTAATAAGAAGGGTACTTTGGTAATTTGTAATATTTTGACCTCAAATTTTCAAAACAGCCATTTGCATTTTTTTTCACATCACCTCATGAACATGACAGTTGACATTTTTCAAATTCTGGCCAAAACTTATTTTCGTACAGGTGGCACAAAATGATGTTTTCACCAGTGTTTGAAAATATTCACCTATTGGGTTCATAAGGTGGATTCATAAGAAGGCTATGTTGGAAATTAGGGGGCAAAACATTAAACAACAACAGTTGTGAAGGTACATTGACATTTTTCTACACAGATTCACAGCAAGATCCTAGAGCTACTTAACAGTACAACAGATTATGAACTCCTTAAAGGGGACCCATCCACTAAATATAACCTTGAACTATTTGCATTAGTTGATAATGCTTATAGCTGGGCATGGATTACAGGTAATAATGCCAGAATTTCCTGTAATTCCCACATTTTACAGTCTCTAAAAAATCACAAAGATCGAGCTAACTGTGAGGCCCCTTGTTTCTGGTATAGGTTTACATACACATAATCTTAGTAAATTTATTGATTTTTTTTCCCTAAAACAATTTGCCATAGGCCTACCTTCCTATGTGAGGGATACTGTGTGCCTGCTGAAAAAACTGGAAAATTTTATTTGGAACCAGAATTTCATTTGGTTTAGTATTGATGTGACAAGTCTATACGCATCAGTCCAGCACAATGAGGGAATTGAAACTATTAAACATTTCCTGTCTATACCCACACTTGGGGACAGTGTACCCACTACCTTCATTATTAAAGTTCTAGGATTTGTGATGAATCACAGTTACTTTGTTTTCAGCAACTCCTTCTATAGACAAAAGTGTGGTACCACAATGGGTGCTTCCATGGCCCCATCTTATGCAAACCTTTTTTATGCATAGATGAGTGCAAAATACATATTTCATAGCACCCAAAACCCATATTTCAATAAAGTGGTACATTGCTACCGCTTTTTTGATGACGTATTGAGCATATGGCAGGGCAATGAAGCTGAAATTGATCAGTTGATTGAGTACATTAACAGTATTGCTTCCAGTCTCAGTTTTACTCACCAGTGTAACAGCACTTCTATTATGTTTTTAGACGTACAGCTGATTTCTTTTCCGAGAGCATCAGTAAAACAGTAGGATACAGGAAATCTATAGCTGCTAACACACTATTGCATACAGATAGTGCCCACCCCAAAAATTAATAGCATCAGTTCATTTCCATCAGTATATTAGACTTAAGAGAAATTGTTTAAACAACTAAGATTTTCTTAAACAAGCCACCAAAATTACCACAAGATTCAAAGAAACCGGACACAAAGCAGAGTTACTTGAGACAATTTTTACAAGAGCTCTCAATATTGACAGGAAAGCATTATTAACACCTGAAAATAGACCTCCTCCTGATCAAACAATTATCAAATTTTCAACAGAATTCAACAACTTAGCAGGGAGAATAGGCAACATTACACACCAACATTAGTCAATTCTGCTTACAGATAATGTCCTACAGAATGAACTGGGAGATAAACCCAGAATTACATTCAGAAAAGCCAAATATTTATGTGATCTATTAGTGTCTAGTCACTTTGCATAAACAAAGTCACCAAATATACATAATTGGCTTCCCCGAAACCATTGGGTTTACATAGATGTGGCAACTGCAACATCTGTAAATATGTTCATGAATGGAACACTTATACACACCCTCATAACAACAGGAGGGTTGTAATTAACATTTCATGTGTAACTCCCTTTATTGTCCATATAGCCTGGTGCCCTTGCCTTAAACATTGTGTGGGCAGAACTGTATGCCCCTTAAAAACACATTTTCAAGAACATGTGAGGGCCATTATTAGTAGCAGTGATGGAAGAGCATTGGGTACACACTTTGCTAGTGCACATAATTTGGCTCCATCTACACTTAAATTTATAATGTGTCTGCCCTTTGAAAAGAGGGAGAGAAAGGGTGAAGAGGCTTCTACAAAAGAACTAGATGGATAGCATCCCTTAATACTATTTCACCAAAGGGACTTAAAGAGCAGCTGACGACATTAGAAAAACGTTCACAAAACATAATACTGAGACACAGTCCAGCTTGTATTTCACATTAGTTCTGTATTTCTCCTCCGAATGATTCATTACTGAGATCATTTACATGAAAACAGAATCTTTGCTCCTGAGCAGTTCATCTATTCCTATTGCTTTCTCACTATCTGAGATCATAAGGCACTGCTTGTAACATCACAGTAATTCCCATGGCAACAGACTGTGATGTCACAACAGAAGGTTATGACTTGAAGTAGAGAATAAGCTAAAGTGGCAGATGAACTCTAAGGGATAAATTTCATGTATTCATGCACATTTCCTCAGTAAAAAATAATGGGGAGGATAAATCTGTAGAATATGTATGAAATGTAAGCTGAATCATACCTAAATATAATGCTTTTTGAAGTTTTCTTTGAGATGTCAGCACCTCTTTAATGAACATGTTGATGTGTCCCCATATCTGAAAACTTAAAATCATGGCTAACAATAGTTACATTTATTAACTGACTTTGTGTCTCTGTTTTGTCCTTGTCTATGTAATGTGTTTCAGTGTAGTGTTATTTTGTTTCGTGTTCTGTTCTTGATTTCTATTGGACAAGTTAGAGATTTTCAAGTTTGAATCCTTCCACTTTTGAATCTACAGGAGTAAGTGGGACACTCATACAATGTATTTCGGATTCTATTACAAATTGATATGTGGCATTTATTTCCACATGTTTTAATAATGATTCCAATGGTGTTCCTTAGTAAAATATTGTAGATGCCTTAGGGCTGCAGTTTTTTGGCTCCTCATTCTCCCCCCCCCCCGTCTCATGGCACTACCTGACACTGGCACCAACCTCTTTTCACACCTTTGTTTTAATTTATGAAACTGTTAAACTTGTGACATTGCTTATTTGTATGAAATATCAATGTTTTTATTATGTGCTCACAGTCTGAATATGTACTGTCTCTTTAAATTTGTGAATGTAAAAGGGATAGAGGCTCAGGAGCTGACAACACCCCCTGGTGAAGGCCAATGTTGGTGGCCAAAGTGCTGAGGCTTATCCTGAGAACTCCAGCTAGTTTGGCTTCCTTCGAGCAGGGCCCTATGGGCCCTGCATGAAGAAAAGAGATCATTTCTGACTTTGTTTGCTCAGGGGAGGGGGTGAGCATTGGGGTTTACAACCCATAAGAAGACCCCCACCACTGATTCGCCAAGATCTTGAATACCCAAAACCTTAATGTTTTTTTCCTTTTGCTGCTTAGGGGGCAGTGGTTGGTAGTTAGGGTTGGAAACCCTAACGGCACTTTTCCCTACTTTCGTTGCATTAAGTTGAACCCTAGCTGTTGCATTAGTGCAATTTCAGCAATGAGTATATCCATAGTTTGTCCTTCTGCTCCCCTTGAATAACTTTTCCCTGTGTGATATTACTCTTTTCCTTTCCTTTGTGAATACTGATGCAAAATACTCATTCAGCTAAAGGGGAAATTGTTTAATCAGGAAAGGCAAAGCTTGTTTCCAGGTGCAACCTGGAGCACAAGGAAGTTAAGTGATTTGCTCAGGGTCACACAGTATGCAAGTGGGGGCTGATAAGTTTCAGACCCAGGTCTCCAGGTTTATAGCTCAATGCCCTTAACCACTTCTGTTCATCCTTTTCTATTATGTCAAAGTTTTCCTGATCCTTTAGTGCACTGACAGCGGTTTGTGTTTTCCTTTGATCATAAACAAATCTGAAGAA
The DNA here is from genome assembly GCA_016271365.2 of Neoceratodus forsteri. Lineage (NCBI taxonomy): Eukaryota > Metazoa > Chordata > Ceratodontiformes > Ceratodontidae > Neoceratodus > Neoceratodus forsteri. The sequence goes on from CM057458.1 coordinate 550,181,616, forward strand.
TTATTTAACCATAACTGCTTTTGAGTATTATCTGTTCTTCTGCTGCTTGTTTTTCCCCCCTCATTTTGCACTTGCACTCCCTGAATTTGTCTCTGTAGTTCTGTCTGTTTTAACTGGTTCCTTGCAGTTTATGCTTCCTTTTCCCTTCATGTTAATTTGCATATGTTACTCATGATGCCTTGCATTATTGATGAGCTATGTTGTGTTTCTTTAATACTTGACTTCTTTGCTAATGTACATTCAGCATAACCCAATGTAACCCCTAGATGGCGCTATCCCAAGGGCTACTATCCCTGCCTGCTTGGCTAGTAGCAGGTTAAGGGGCCTGAGTTCTGAAACGGGTGCCTCCACTTGGAGATCAGGGTTGATAGTGGTCAAGCTAACCTGGGCACAGCCCTCCGGGACACTGTAACCCCCCCCTCTTTCCCCTCTAGTGGCCTGAACATTTTACAGTAATCACTTTTACAATACCCCTGGTACACCACACAAGTACCCACACTGTTTGCACTTACCACCATGGCTTGTTCCACTGGCTCGACCCTGGGGACCCCCTGAAGAACAAGGTTATGCACAACAAATAGCAACAGTACAGTACTTTGAGCACAAACTGGAACCACAGTCAGATTACATGCAGAAAAAGTTAGATCTGATTTATTCAGGGGACTTGAACAAGGGAGGGGCAAAATCAGGTTAATTAGCTTAAAGGTTATATCAATCAAGCAGTTATGTTTGCACTTTGAGTCCCCCCACACAGTCCACCCCTGGGTACCCCAGGTGAAGAAGAGATGGGCTAGCCAGGACCGTTGCCCAGGGTTGCAGCTGGTTGGGGCCCTGTGATGGAAAACACAACATGCACAGTACACAATATTTGTAATCCAGAGCCAGAGGGCTCAGTTCATAAAGGAAACGAAACGACAAGACAATCAGATGACACACTCAGATTAAGCTGTTGTTGCAGGGAGCTACCCTGGTATTTATGCATGATACCCAAGACTGGACACAGGCTGGATGAAAATTGAGACTGCAGGTGGTTAATCTGGAATGCCAGGAGAAGCAGGCCCACATGAGTCATAGAGGCGTCGTTCCTGTTCAAGCGTGGAGCAGGGGGCTGATCTCCAGGCAGGTCTCTCGTCGATGGCTTCTCTGTGCAGCAGGTAGTCTGGCTGGGAAATGTGGCAAGGCCCAGACCACAAGGAGACAAATTCGGATGCAGTCCGTTTTGGGCTGGATACAGCTTCCAGCAAGCAGAACACAGTTCACACAGTGGGAAACTAACTCACGACCCACTCGCAGCAAATAACACATTTACATGTACGGGAATTCTACTTTTCCAGGCAAAGTGCTCCCCAGTCACAATTGCAAAGTCTCTGCACACACACCGGGATGCTTAGGGGTAGCTGGAACTCCTGACAGGCCAATTGCATTCAGCAAAATCTTCGGTCTTCTTCAGGTTGAGCCTGACCCACTTCAGTAGCTTACTTTAGTCACACAAACTTGGATTTAGTCCAAAATAATTCTCTTCTCTCCCTCTCAGGAGCAGCTGGCAGATATGCAAGCCAAAACCTCAGCCCTTTCAGTTTTCCCATGCAAATCCACTCAGGATTGCTGCCCAAAATCACTTGAGCTCTTCTCATTTCACTTCCCAGCTCAGAACTAACTGAAAAACTGCTAGCAGCCTGAGACTTTCCCAAGATCCAAAAGGTTTGGTTGGCTGATTTGGCTGTCAGTCAAGGCAAGAGCTCCCTCTTCAGTTGCAAAAAAGGCACAAAAAGTTCAAAACTACAATTCTTACAGATTTTGACTTCAGATAGCTCATGTAGTCCAGCTACATTTTAGGTCCCACCAGAACTGATTGGCCCAATTTGCAGTCCAGGACCAAGATAGCGGAGACAAACAAAACAGTCCGTGCTATAAAGAAGGCAGTTTAGACAACCTACATTATCATTATCACTCCAAATGATTTTCAGCAAATAGTCACATCTTTCAACAGAGCTCCCTCTCAGATTACTGAGGCTGCAATCAGGCAGCTCTTAAAGAGACAGTACACAGATGCTATACAGGCTCTGGTAATCACATTTAAACTGCTAAAACGCATTGACACCAGCCTGGCAGTGAGCATTTAGGCAAGCTCAAGGAAGACTTTTTGGGAACCCCCATTTGTAGGGGGGGGTTACACTAGTATTTGAGGCAGTGTGCCATGGTCCAGTGGTTGAGACAGTGTAGTCTAGTGGTTACAGTACCAGCTTGGGAACTGGGAGATCATAGGCTCAAACCTCACTAGAGTCAAATACTGGTTTTATGTGATAAGGGCGATTCCCTTATGTCACAGAACACAGACCATGAATGAAAAACTACCCAAGGTCAAATGAGCGACCAAAATAGCATCGACCACTGCAAACAGCGACGGTCCCTACCCTTCTGACTACAAAACATAAAGAAATTATTTTTTATGTGGGGGGGCTATGCCCCCTGCACCCTCAACTACAGTACAAATCACATTAAACTGTTACTCCAACTCATTGGTTTAGCATTTTGCAATGAGTTGCTTAATTTGTGCAATTTTCACTGAAATGAACTAATAAAAGTTTCCAAATGGTTTGCTTCTAGCTGATATTCAGTTTCAGCTTACTTATTAATGCAGTACAACTCATTAAGCAACCCATAAAAAAACTGAACCACTGAGCTGGAACCCAGTTTCACTACTGCAGTGTTCAGTACAACTTGAGTAACATGTAATTCTACCCAATTCCACGAAGAAGCTCTCACCAAGTCTGAGCCAATAGCTAGCCTGCATTCAAATTGAAAACCCCACCCCCATCACCATGTTGTTTTTCCCACTTCTGAGGACTCCATTCACTGCTGTTTTTTTACATTCAGTTTAACATATTACATGTTATTTCTGCCCTTTTATTCCTTTATCCTCCAAAATGTCACTATTTATGGCTCCACTGACTGTTTGCAGTTGTTTATCTGCTCTGACATTGCAACGCACAAAAGCCATCATTTGCACAGCGCAATTGCACAATTGCGTGATAGACATGTATTGCACAATCACGCAATTGCACAATTTTGCACGATTAGCACTGTATTATAGCAGCTGAAGAAAACTGCTGCCGTTTGCTATATTCAGGACAAAAAATTAAAAAATGAGGGGGAAAAAACGTACAAGGTACAAAATGGTATTGGAATTCATTAATTCCAATATAAAATGACAAGCACTGTACTGTAGCCCAGCAGCGTGCAGTCTACTGCTGCACTGGGGGACTGTATAAGGGAGCTGAAAGTGCATTGCATGTGAGCTGCTTCTGAGCTGATGGATGGTTGAAACAGTTTGTATTTTAAGCATTTAGAGTTGCCACTGCATTGTCAGCATATAAAAACAATGCCAGAGCAGTGAGCTGGAGAAACAGTTTAATGTGACTTGTACTGTAAATTATTGCCAACTCCTGGGGGATGAACTTAGAAGAAATAGAAAAAACAGAGTAAACAAAAATTTATCCTGCACCCAGACCCATGTCCACCAGCTTCATAGGCAGTGGCTCTAGCCACTACGCCAAATGGTCAGCTCGACAGGGCTTGGCCAAAAACCTTTCTTTATCCTGCTATAGTGAGTGTAGTTCCCTGCTACACTTGCTATGCAGGATAGCTCGATCTCTCGTACCACTTGCTGAAAATAGAAGTGGTATTATTGAGTCGGTCACATTGAGCCGCTCAGTAATACTCTCTCATTTCATATGATACCCAAATTCTCACCATGTGACCTTGGGCAAGTCACATAACCACTCAGTGCTCCAGTCCACCCAACTGTGGAAATGGGCAATAGCAGGACCCCACTGGAAACAAGATACAGCAGTAGTAGTTAGCACTAAATTGTGTTTTTTGAATGAGTTACCATGACCCATTTACATTGGAAATCATATGCATGAAGCTTCAAGAAACAGCACAATAGAAAGTAAATTACATGTTAACTAGCTTATACATTTCAGACATTAACTAACAAGTTCCTAATAGCCAAATTAAAGTTATGTATAACATACATCATACTGCCATGTTGAGATGTTGCATCTCAGCTGCGCTGCCCTGAGTAAATAAATCATAACAAAAGAGTCTTATTTCAGTGCTTTTGCACTTTTGGTTTTGCCTTTTAAATTACATTCCTCTTCTGTGTTCACCATGTCCCAAACTACTGTAAACATTTAGGCAGTCAGTCCTGCATCCTGGTCTAATGTAACAGCTATAACAGACTAATCTGTCTTAACATGGTTAAACACATGAGTGTAGTTTGCTGTCTTCAGCCTCTGCAGATTATTTGTAAAGTTTGTTGGCATCTTACTGCCCTTCTTAAAGGTGATCCAGCTATAGAAACATAGAAACATAGAATCTGATGGCAGATAAGGACCACTTGGCCCACCTAGTCTGCCCATTTCCCTACCTAACGGATAAGCTGCAGATCCTAGTTAACCAACAGCCTACTTCTTCCTAACGCCCACTAGAATTGCCTTATGTCTGTCCCATGCATTCTTGAATTCCCCCACTGTTTTTAACTCTACGACCTCCTCAGAAAGGCTGTTCCATGTATCCACAACCCTCTCTGTGAAGAAATACTTCCTCATGTTACCTCTGAGCCGTCCCCCCTCTATCTTCAAATTGTGCCCCCTTGTTTTGCACATCTCTTTTTCTGAAAGATGCTACCCTCTTGGACTTTGTTGATTCCCTTGAGGTATTTGAAAGTTTCTATCATGTCCCTCCTTTCCTCGAGGCTATACATCTTTAGTTCCTTTAGTCTTTCTTCATATGTCTTCTGATGCAGACCCTGCATCATTTTGGTTGCCCTCCTCTGGACAACCTCCATCCTGTCTATGTCTTTGCGGAGATGGGGTCTCCAGAACTGTACACAGTACTCCCAGATGTGGTCTTACCAACTGTTTGTACAGAGGGCCAACAACTTCCTGTTTTCTACTGGTGATGCCTCTCCCTATGCATCCCAGGATCTCCCCAGCCTTCCTTACTGCCTTCTAACATTTCTGGCCCACCTTTAGGTCGTCTGATATGACTACCCCTAGGTCCCTTTCCATTTTTGTTGTTGTTGGTATCTCACCCCCCATTGTGTACTCTTCCCCTGGGTTTTTGTTTCCCAGGTGCATTACTTTGCACTTTTTTGCATTGAATCTAAGCTGCCATACATTTGACCATTCCTCCAACCTTGCCAAGTCCCTTTTCAACCTTTCCACCCCACCTTGTGTATCAACCCTATTGCAAATCTTTGTGTCATCTGCAAAGAGGCATACTTTTCCTTCCAGTCCCTCTGCAATGTCACTTATAAAGACATTAAAAAAGGACTGGACCCAGTGCTGAACCCTGTGGTACCCCACTAGTAACCCCTCTTTCTTCAGAGTGGACTCCATTTACAATTACCTTCTGTGTCCTGTTGTTCAGCCAATGTTTTACCCAGGCTACCACCCTGGGACCCACTCCCAGGCTGGTTAATTTGACTACTAATCTTTTGTGTGGGAATGTGTCAAATGCCTTGCTAAAGTCTAGGTAGGCCATGTCCACAGCCCCTTCCTGGTCTACTACTTTGGTCACCCAGTCAAAGAAATCAGTTAGATTCGTCTGACATGACCTTTCCGCTGTGAACCCATGCTGCCTTGGGTCCTGTGCCCCACTGGCCTCTAGGTACTCAACAATTCTTTCCTTCAGAAGTGATTCCATAACTTTCCCTACCACAGAGGTCAAACTGACAGGTCTGTAGTTTCCTGCCTCTGTCTTGCTCCCACTTTTGTGAAGGGGAATCACATCAGCCTTCTTCTAGTCTTCAGGTACCACATCATCCTCCCAAGATTTGTTAAAAAGGGTAGTCAGTGGTGTCACTAGTTTTCTGCTTAATTCTTTTAGAAATATGGGGTGAATTCCATCTGGCCCCATTGCTTTGTCCACCTTCAGTTTTAAGAGTTCTTTCAGAACCCTTTCTTCTGTGAAAGGACTGGGATCGACACCCCTCTCCAGAGTGCTTCTGTTAATTGGATTAGGCACCTCCCCTACTCTTTTGTGAATACTGAACAGAAGTATTCATTCAGTATCCCTGTTTTTTCACTGTCACCACTGCCCACCCACCATCCATTCTATTCAGCCTCACTATCCCTCCCTTTGTCTTTCTACGCTCCCTGATATACCTATAAAAGGTTTTATCCCCCTTCTTAACCGAGTTGGCTATCTTTTCCTCAGTTTGTGCCTTTGATATTCTGACTACCCTCCTTGCTTCCTTCAGCTTTAACTGGTACTGTTCTCTGTCCTGCTCCTTCTGTGTTTCCTTATACTTCCTGAATGCTATCTTTTTTTCCCTTACCTTCCCCGCTACTTCTTTTGAGAACCATAGTGTTTTTTTCTTTCATTTTGATTTGTTTATTTGCTTCACACAAAGACTTGTTGCCTCTGTGATGGCGGTTTTGATGTTTCCCAATTGTTGCTCCACCCCACCTTCTTGCCTGCTTGCTAGTGCTTTTCTGAGGCACTCTCCCATTTTGATAAAATCAGCCCTCCTGAAGTCCAGTGCCTTCACTTTGTGTGGCTTGACTCTACAGCTAGTTTATCGTGAACCACACTGTTTGGTGGTCGCTGTTCCTCAGATGGTTACCCACTTCAAGATCAGAGATCCTCTCCATACCCATTTGAGAGTACCAGGTCTAACATTGTCTCTCCCGAGTGGGTTCAAAACTAGCTGTCTGAGGCATGCCACCTGTAGGGCATCAAGAATGGCCCTGTTCTTGGATGTGGCTGCAGCAAAGGTGCTCCAGTCAACATCTGGCATATTCAGGTCCCCCATCAGCAATATCTCCCCTTTCTCTGCCATCCCAAGGGTGCCTTCTATCATTTCCTTGTCCATTTCCTCTCCCTGAGACGGGGGTCTATATACAATCCCTATACGGATTGTGGAGCAATTTCCAGTCCCCAGTGTGACCCACAGTGCCTCCTCTCCTCCCCTCCCTCTTTACCCTTTAGTTCTGTTGCTTTTATCCCTTCCCTTACATAGAGAGCTACTCCTCCTCCTCTTCTTCCCTCCCTGTCCCTCCTGTAGATTGTGTACCCTGGTATGTTGACATCCCAGTCGTGGTTTTCTGTGTACCATGTTTCTGTGACTGTCACAATATCCAGGCATCCCTCTTCCATCAAGACCACCATTTCAGGGAGCTTTTTACCTAGACTACAGGCATTGGTACTCATTACCCTCCATTTTTTTATGGCTTTATTTCTTTTTGCCCCATCCCTGTCCCTACTGCCTTTGTCTTTTTCTCCATTTACCCCTGCCCTTCTTCCTATCAACTGCTCTATTTTGGTGTTTACCTCACTAATTACCCTGATTTTTGGGGGGGCCTAGGATTTCCCTTCTCCTCTTCAGTGCCTCCCCCCTTGGCTAGTTTAAATGCTTGCCACTGAAGCATTTAAACCTATCACCTAGGATCCTGGTTCCCCTCCAGGATAGATGCAGACATCACAACTGTATAGGCCTGCATCCCCAATGAAGCCAAATCCCTGAGCTCTGCACCAGCTTTTCAACCAGTCATTGAATCCCATGGTGCGGAGTGCCCCAGCCTCATCCATGCCATAGACAGGTAGCACTTCTGAGAAAGTTACTGTGTGTGCTACTTGTCTAAGGCCTGTCTCCAACTCCACAAACTCCTGTTGCGCTGCTCTGATCCCATTCTCAGCCAGGTTATTCATCCATAGGTGGATAATGACATCCAGCTCCCTCCCCCTTGCCGCTGCTTCCACGATCCTGAGGATTCGTTTCCTGTCCCTCCAAGCCTTGGCGCCAGGCAGGCACCTTACCTCCCTTTCCCCTCCCTCCCCCAGTTCTACCTTCCTAACAATTGAGTCCCCCACCAGGAGTTGTTTCCTTCCCCTGTGGGGTCCTGGGCCAACCTCCTGTGGGTCTCCATTGGGGAGGTTCCCAGCATCCTCCTTGGTCTCACTGCAGATGCCTCCATAGAGGAACCATGCTTTGCCAGAGTGGTGAATGAATTGTGGAGAGGCACAACTGGAGGGATGCACCTCTCTTCCACAACCCTCACCCTCCCTGAGCCCACCGTGGTCCAACCACTCCTCTTTCTTGGCAACCTCTGAGGTAGTGGTGGTGGCCTGGGTGGTCCCTGGGTGGGGGAGTAGGTTTCCTGAATCCTTGCCAGGTCAGCATGGAGACAGACAACCTCCTCCCTCAGACCAGAGAGGTGCCTGCAAATAGGGCAGCAACACAGTTTCCAGAATGTCTCCCGGAAGACTTCTGCTCCACAGCCAGTGCATTGCACCACTCCCCACATGTCTGTGTCCCTTCCTGTTACAGATGCTTTTTTGTTTTTTGGTTTTGTTTTAGTGTGTGCAAGCTTGTGAGTGTCTCTACCCCCTATTCAGTGTGCTGTGCCTTTAAGGATATGAAGAGGTGTATGTTAGCAGTTTTGAGGAGGTGATGTCAGATACCCTGCTATAAAGGAATTTATGTGCTTGGGGTGGTGGGGTGAGGGGAAGGGTGGATGGGACCTATGCTGTCCAGAAACAATCACCTACAACTCTTACCCTCCACCCCAGGGAGTGCCTTCCTTCCTTTCTGACACCTATTTCACAAAGGCTAAGCAACAGGTCTAGTCACAACTGACTGCAAATATCTCCCAGCTACAGTTCCTCCCAGGCAAATTAAAGTTAAAACTAAGAAAAGTCCACCCCAAAAGCAGACTCAATACTAGTTACTTACACAGGTCCAAAAAGTAATAATTCAGTTCAGTGTAGTCTAGAAAATAACCTCCTTGATTCAATGAAGCTGTGGCTGCTTTCTCACTCTCCCTGTCTTCAATGTGAGAAGGAGACTGCAGGACTTCTGAGGCAAAAAAACCTTTTCAGCAAAAAATAAAAAAATAAAATTGGGCAAACAGTAATTTTTTTTTTGAAATTCAAAATTTTATTGTGACAAGAACTATTGTCCATATACAACACATGCCAAGGAAAATAAAAGTAAACAAGACCTGTTATACTATCAAACAGTTGGCAGGTAAATAATCAAGTCACTGTTTTCACCCCCCATCCCACAAAGTCCAAGACCACCCTCCTCCCCCTACCCCAATCCGCTTCTCCCTACCACCCCCCCATGAGGAAGATCTGCCCACCCACGTACCTCTCTACTCCAGTATACTCCAACTGGCTACACCTGGGAGAGATATAATTTGGAAGCTACTCCAAACTTTTTCAGATATATGGATCCGTTATCCCTTACTGCTCCTAATTTTTCCATATTCAAGTTAAACAACATTTCCACAACCATTCCACATACAGTGATTGGGAGTCCGTCATCCAATATCGCAAAACTACCTTCTTAAATGAACCAGAAATCAGGGCCATATAAAATCTACGCTCCCTAAACATGATTCCAGAGTAATCCCCTATCAGACATATATCAGGAGTAAAATATTGATCAATTCCCAACAATGGGTCAGCCCTTTGCTTAATCTGCATCCACAACCACTTTATTGGTGGACATTCCCAAAAAATATGATACAAATCCCCTACCGCCTGGTGGCACCTAAAATATTTCTGGTCCGGTCTACTACCCATCCTAAATAACTTGGAGGGAGTCCAAAACAAATTATTCAAAAAGTGAAACTGCATCACCCTCAACCTGTCCTGTCTAACATATCTATACAAATGCCTCCAGACAATTTCCCAGTCCCGCTCTTGCTTTTCAAGACAGTTAGTCCAGTATCTGGGTTTATAATCCATATCCGTAAGAAAAAGGTCAAGAAGCTTTTTATAAACTCTAGAAACCGCGTGTGGTTCCCACACAACTTGCGCTAATGATTCGAACCACCTACCATCCACACGCCCGTCCCGGAGATTACTTACTACCTGCATTAATAAATGAGTAACTTGATACAATTTAAAGACCTGCTTGACTTCCATTCCATACTTTGCCAGGATATCCTTAATTGGGGACACACAACTATCCCCCATTAAATCCACAATGCGTAGTCCCTCCAACTGGGGAATCCATTTACCCAGAACCATTTTCCCCCCTATCTTCAAATTCGGATTTTGACATATCGGTTGATACTTGTCCCTGTCCGAACGTAACCTCATCTTGCTACAAATCTGCCGATGGATATGCAGAGATTTTACTAACGGGCTAGCCACCAACTTAGGGGCAGTTTCTTGGGATAGAATAGAGCAATGAGATCGGGTCTATACCCACCTCCCTAATCATTTCTGTCTCCAATCTGACCCACGAGGGACATAGGACAAAGATTATAGCTTGATATCGGAGCTAACCATTTCAAGTATTTGCACAGGTTACTTGCCCAATAATATAGACCAAAATTTGGAAGTCTCAAACCCGCTTTATCCCTAGGAGCCGCTAACTTACCATAAGCTCTACGGGCCTTTTCCCTCTCCAAATAAAGTCCGAACTTAGAAGATGCAACTCACTGAACCATTTTAGGGGCAACCAAACATTTAACATGTTGAGCGGGTAAAAAATTCTAAGGAGAATATTCATTTTTATTATGCTAATCCGACCCCAGAGAGATATCAGCAACCCATTCCACCTTTGCAAGTCCTGTTTAATTGTATTCTTAACTGCATTCAAATTAAGGTTAACTAGTTTCTGATCGGATCTAGTCAAGTGAATGCCCAAATACTTCAACGTATGCGGAGTTCATTGCATTCCCATTTCCACTACCTCTGACCTATGCACATTCATATTCAACGGAAGAATTTGGGTCTTCCCACATTAATCCTGTAATTAGACAATCTACTATATTCATCAATAATTTCCAACACTGCTTTAATAGAATCACTTGACTGAGCAACATGCAACAAATGTCATCCGTGACACGCTGAAACTTTAAATTCTTGTGACCCACTCTAATACCCATAACCCTAGAGTCTAATCTCACTTTAGTAAGGAGGGGTTCCAAGTATAAATTGAACAAAGGGTGACAGGGGCAGCCCTGCCTGGTACCCGATTTAAGAGGGAAACTTGCAGAGAATACCCCATTACAATATACCTTAGCCTTAGGGTCCCTATATAATGCAAACACAAATTTGATAAACTGGGGAAAACCAAATTTCTCCATAGTGTTGGATAAAACTTCAGTCCACCCTGTCAAATGCCTTCTCCGCATCCACCAAATATCAAGGCACAAGGAAATTACAGTCCCTGGAGACAGAGAAAACATATGACAGTTTACGCAGATGATCCGATGACAGTCTGCCCTTCATAAACCCAACCTGATCCTGATGCACTAAGGTAGATATGACTTTGGACAATCTAGAAGCTAGTATCTTCGCCAAGATCTTAATATCATAGTTAATCAGGAAATAGGTCTGTAACTTGTAACTTTATCTGGTTCTTTCCTTCTTTCGAATAAGCACTATCAAGGCCTCAAACAAGTAACCATCTACTGTATCCAAGGTCAAAATACTTTGAAATAGTCTTTTAAGACCAGGGCATAGCAAAGTAGCAAAACATTTATAAAAGTTGTGAACCCATCCGGCCAGGTGCCTTATCAGTAGAGAGCAATGAATAGCCTCCAGAATCTCCTCCTCTGAAATTGGGAGTACGAGCTCTCTTCTGACCCTCTGTTACCTGGGGAGATTACAAGTAGATAAGAAGTCCTCAACTTCTTCCTTACTAGGCCTAGGGGTCATTGGACTGTATAGCTCCTTAAAGTACTCTTCAAATTCCTAACAATATCCATAGGTGCTGTTTTAACTGACCCATCTACCCTAGACGTAATACTCTGAACTACTCTAGATGCTCCACCACCCTTAATCTCATAGCCAAGAGCCTACCCGACTTCTCACCTTGGTTCAGATAGAAGGCCTTAGTTTTTGAATCGCAGACTCAGCCCTTTCTCCTATAATCCTCATATTCATGACGCAACTTAGTCAACAGCTCTCTAGTATCCTCCGTCAGATTCTTAGACAGGTCTTTCTATACCCTAATTCTAATCAACAAAGATCTAACCTTTCTTCCCTTTTTTTCTTTCTAACAACCGCCAGTTTAATAAACTCTCCTCTTAGCACACATTTTAGAGTACACCACCATAAATCCCCCCTAGTGGTTAAGTGACTATTTTCTACTTCAAACTGTTCTAACCGACGTCCAATATATTCCCTTGTCTCGCGTATCACTAAGTATTTGATTATTCAACTTCCAAATAGTCTGTCTGGTGGTATTAGGAGTCAAATTAAGGAGCAATGAACTATAGAATGATCCGAGAGAATCCCAGGTGCAATACTACAGTTCATCATCCCTGATAGTAATTTCACTCACCAAAAATAATCAATCCTAGATCTGGACTTATGGACTTCTGATAGAAATGTATATTTCTACTTGAAGGGTTCAAGACCCTCCACGGATCACATAATCCCAAATTGTCAGCCAAGTCCCTAATAGCCTCTGGGCTGAGACAGACCTTAATTCACCTACCCTCCTTATCCAAGTTCAGAAACGGCAAGTTCCAATCTCCTCCCAACAACATCGGAAGATGATGAAACTGGCCTAAGACATTTAGTATATCCATAAAACCCAGGGTGTCAGCATTGGGACCATAAATGCTTCCCAACACCAGTCTAGTTTGATCCAAAAGCCCTACTACGATTATGTAACGACTGCCGGATCGACTATCTCTTCTCACATACAAAAGCTACACTCCTATGAAATAGTAATGCAACCCCTCTACCATTTGTACTAAATCCAGCCCCAAATACCTGACCGACAAACTGGCATCTAAGTGTGTTCAATCCTCTAACAAGCAGATGCGTTTCTTGTAAACATATTATCTGCCCCCTTAAGAATTGCAAGTGTTTTAAAATCTTATATCTCTTTATTTTTTGCTGGATTCCTTTAATATTCCACGTGCAAAACACGAACCGACTACCCATTCACCAGGTATCCTTCATAACACCATCGAACAGTTTCCTCAGAACCATCGAGCAATGTTACCCTACCAACTCGTGGATGAGCAGATCTCCCCCAACCTATCCTTACCACCCCCTCTCTGACATCCCCTCTCCCAAACCCCCATCCCTACCCAGCCACCCCAAAACATACCAACTATATACATCAAAGTCTATTACCCCAGAAACCTCCCACCCAAACCTCACCTTCCCAGCCCTCCTCCCCTTCCCAAAAGCACATTGGTCCATGACGTCCATAGCTCCACTAACCAACCCTACCTCCAGCCTCCCCGCCAAGACCACTGCCTATCATATCCCTTCTAGTCGAGTCAGATATTGCAACAAATGTATTCACGACACTATCCAAACAAAGCTTTACCCCTTCCTATATTACAAAACCCCATGCATGATAACATCCCCACTCCCCCCTCCCTCCCAAACAAACCAATATAACTCCAACTGCCTAATCCCCGCTAATACTATGTACAATAACATCAATAACATTCCATACACTTGTAACACCATCACATTTTATATTCAAACAAAAGAAAAAAAAAACCCTTTTGGGGAAGGGGAGGAGAGAGGAAAAGAAAAGGAAAATTCTTATCTGGAAGAATTTCAACCCATATAGTCCATAACTCCATAGCGTATGCAAATGTTATGAAATAATAAGTGATGTCCAGTTCCAGGGGTAAGAACCCAACGAATGGCACCAGATCCCAGGGGCCCAAACTAGAAATGGCCCAATCTCATTCAGAGATCCACCACGGAAACATAAGTTCCTTCAAATCCAACTAGATACTTCCGGGCATCCCTATCTAGACAACAGTCTTTAAATAGCAACGATCCAGTCAGGTTGAATGAGTGACCATAGTCCCAGGGAAAAGGAGCCGCATCCCTCGTTCCTCCTAGAAAGGGAACCACTGAAAGCCCACAGGAAACAGCAGAGAAAGAAAAAAAAAAAAAAAAAAAAAATCTGGTACGGCCCATATTGTTGACAAGCCCATACCCAGTTCACTCTATTCCACTGCATGTAAAACCCCTTCAACAGTCAATATATGCCATTTCTTGTACCCCAGAGGAATCAGCATGTGAAACCAAGCCTCACTTCGCACGTCGCCAGGGGGTACTTGTTCATCCAAAATGAACGGGTTACCAATTCAGCAGACAGTCAGGTACATCCCCGGGGAGCAGAATAGAGATAAAAAACATTCCAGTACTAGGTCAATGAGCCCTTAAACAAAACGGAAAGTCCAGAATCCTTTACACCTCCTCAAAAAAACGGAACTATAACCAGTCGAGCTCTAGCCACATCAGCTCAACCAAGGCTACTTATAGAGCTCCGGAGGGCTGAAGCCAGGCCCTTTTCGCCGTGGCTGCATCCTCACACGTGACCACTGACCAGCCACCAAAACTTGCAGCTTCGCTGGTACAGGACTTTAAAATGTATCCCAGCCGGAATCAACTTAGAAACAATCGGGTATTCTCCTCCTCTGCCTCACCGCAACCGTAAATCTTGAGTCACCCTTATGGGGGTCCCTTCCACTTCAAATCCTTGAGCTCCTTGGCCTTCAGCAGAATAAATTGACGCCCTGATAATTTAAAAGCGGACGGCGAAAGGTCGAGGGGGCTCAATGCTGGAGCCGAACGCAACGCCCGATGAGCCCGCTCAACGATGTACTTGTCCCCAAAGGCCGGGCCTACCAATTCACTGAACAGAGTTCAGTAAAGAGGATCGGTCGGGCGCCTTCTTCACGCTCTGGAGGCCTATAATTACAGATTATTTCTCCGACCACCCTCTAAATCTTCGATTTCGCCCATCTTGGCCAGTTTCTGCCTCAAGTTGACTATCTCTGGTTCCTGCTTGTTTATTCTTTTTCCAAGGAGGAACTTTCCTGGTGTCTCCTGTGCGCCGAGATAAGTCCTCCAGCACTGCAGCCACTGCTTTAAGTTCCTCCGTCACGCACACAACTCCGCATGGCAAGGTTTAAATTCAGCTCGAAATTAGCCAAAGTCAGGGGTTCGCTTTTCTTGAAGAGAGCTTTCCGCCCCATGGCTATCACCCTCCTCAGCCACTCTCGCTTTTTTTGGTTGGGCCTTTGCCGGTGAAACTGGCGGTGTGTGTCGAGGCGTACTTTTCCTCATTTCCACCTCCATATACACCAGATCACCGCCCCGAATAATCTGAGAGCCTTGTGGTATCAAGCGAACAAGAATAAAGCCGCTAATCACCGAAAACCTAGCAAAAGACAGAGTTTAATGACGGCGGGAGGCCGGAGCTGAAAGGTCAGACTGCACTCACAGAGCTGGCATCACATGACTCAACAAACAGTAATTTTGCTTAGCCTTATGATAAAAAATCACAAAAATTTAAGCACCATCTGTAATAATTTCACAGAAGATATACCCTGTAAGAAACACTTTGCTACAGAGAAAAATAAAGCAGTAACAGAAGATATACCTTGCAAAAGACAATTTGAATCAGAAGATTACAGCAGTAATCTGTTAGCACACACCTGTAGGCACACCTTGGTAATAATGCAGCAGAAGGTATACTCAGCAACAGCAATTTGAATCAGCGTAAAATAAAGCAATAAAATGTTAGCAACAAACAGTAACAATCCCTGTGATTACAAAATGAAAACAACAACACACAGTAAATCTGCCTGGCCAAAAGTCTTAATCCTTTCCCTTACTCTGGTAAGGTTCTTAGTTCTGTCCTTTCAAGCAAGCTAGAAGGAAAGAGCTCAGGTGAAGCTAGATGCCTTGGCCAGCAAATCTAGCCTTCCACTGGAGTGCTGGAGGGGAGGGCCAGCCTAGCTTGCTATAAAGTTGGCAGTGGTGGGTGAGCCAGTGGCATGCAAAGGTGAAGTGGTAGATGTTATAGCCCACAGTCTATTTGTGCATTATAGTGACAGGGGTGTTGGCAAAGACTGAAAGATCATAGGTCAGTTTGGGTAGAAGTAGGGCAAGTGCTATATTAATTCAGGCAGCAGGAGAGAGGTTTGTGCTGGCTAGGTAAGCTATATCCAGACTAGCATTGGTAGCCTTACAGATGGTGGATATGTATAATGTGAAATTCAAGAAGGGGTCTAGGGTGACACCCAAGTACTTGAAAGATGTGACTGTGTCAAGTTAAGATCTGCTGACGCAGGTCACTGAAAGAGGAGTGCCCAGATTTTTTAGCCATGAAGGCATACCAAAGAGCATGGCCTGGGATCTGGCTTGGTTCATTAGAAGCTTATTGACAGTGAGCCAGGACTGAACTGCCTTGATGTCAGAGGATAGAACATTGTTGATGTGTGCTACATCCGGGGCATGAATGATGAACACAAGGTCATCTGCATAGAGGAGAGAAGTGCTATGCTTGGTGCAGTGATGGATACAGTTGATGTGCAAGGAGAATAGTAATGGACCAAGAATCGAGTCCTGAAGGATGTTGATGGTGGTGGAGTGATAGTCGGAGAAGGAGGATCTGACCTTAACACACTGTGACTGATTCAAGAGGTAACTGGTGAACCAGGGTAGGGTGTGTTCAGAGATCCCTAGGGAGTATAATTTCCTGAGGAGAATAGGGTGATCCACCATGTCAAAGGCTTTTGTTAGGTCGATAAATACTGTTCCAGCGTACTCACCTTTATTAAGGGAGGTGTATATGGTGTTAGTTAAGGTAAGTAACATGGTTGTAGTGCTGTGACATTTCCAGAAGCCATGCAGAGCAGAGCAGATTGGTGGTGTCCAAATAAGCCCTGAGTTGGGTGGCAGCAATAGTCTTGAGTATTTTACTTGATACCGGTAATATGGCAATTGGTCTATAATTAGTAAAAACAATTTTTTACTTTCTATTTTTGCCTCCTCCCCCTGCACTGGAACCTTGTTCCATCTGGAGATGCTCAGATGCCACCCTACTTCGTCTCTTTACCTGGTTCTGTGGCAGACCCCCATGAAGCCGTGGCTATACCCCCCCAGGCGGGTACGAGGAGGGGCCCGAACACCCCGATGCTTCTTGATTTCATCAGGTCCCCATCAGTCCAGGGTCTGCAGTGGCACTCCTTCCCCTCGGCATTGCAGCACTGTTTTTCAGGTGTTCTGTGGGCATCACATGAACCCCTGACGTCAGGGCGCATAGCACCGATGTCTGTGGACGCCCCTCCTTTCTCACTGGCAGTTCTGTGCCCCAGACCTCTGCCTGAGCCAGTCTTGCACCGCGACCTTTTTCCCTCCTCCTGGAGAAGGCGAGTGTCCTGAGGATGCAAGCCTTTCTCCCGCCGCCTCCGCCCCGGCTCATTCCCGAACCCAGGTCACATGCCGCAAGCAGAAATCTAACCATTGTGCCGTGGGCTTATTTAGTTAAATTTTTTTTACCCTTTTGAAGATAGGTACAATGTTTGCTTTTTCCAGATAGTTGGGATGGTATTGTTGCAAAGGGAAAGGTTTATGATTCTAGTTAGTGGGGTGGCCAGTTCAGGTGCCACAAGTTTAATAAGTTTGGGTTCCAGTCTACCAGGGCCAGCTGATTTGGATTCTGGTATCCTCTTGAGAAGTTTAAAAACCTCACTGGAGTTGACCTGTTTGAATAGGAAAGGTGGGTGTTGCCCTAAAGGAGGGGTTGGGGGTGAATTACCTTTAAGCATGTTTAGTGCCTCGATTGTTGGGTATAGGTCAGTGAACAGCTTATTGAAGGCATCTAAGATAGTGTGTGAATTGTTGCAGTTCACACCATCAATTTCAAAATCAGGAGTGATAGAGGGGTTGGAATGTCCAAGGTCCTGTTTGAGATGGCTCTAGAACTGGTGGGGATTGGCGTGCAGAGTGGCCAGCTTTGTACAGAAAAAGGTATGTTTATTTTGCCGAATAGCCTTTCTTACACTTATTCCTTAGGACTCTGTAAGAGGACCAATCTGTTTGGGACTTAGATGCTTTGAACGAGGCCTCATAATTTGTTGCAGCTTGTGTTAAAAACATAGGTTCACAGGTTCATAGAAGGAGTACGAGTCATGTAGCCTTGACAGCCATTATTATGACTCACCACCTAATGGTGGTAAAAGGTTTGTTTTTCTAGTTCCATATAATGATCCAAGGTTTTTTAAAGGATTCCATGTTAGTACTGGTAACCACTCATGAAGGTAAAGAGTTCCAGATTTCTACTACTCGTTGATTAAACCAATGACCCTGTTTAGTTGTTTTGTATAATTCACCTTTCAACTGCATATTATGAAATCTAGATGCTTTGTCATTGTCTTTTTTTATTTAATTCTGCAAACTCCCATGATGCCTGCATTATATTTTTTGATGCACACTCCAGGTTTTGCATCCAGACTGTGGATACTATAGATAAAAAATTGGAGCATTGGTAGTGATAGCAGAAAAAGGCCAAGGTTCATCCAGTTTTTGCAGAATACATACTTGTTACCCTTCAGGGTCCCTCAAACTGATTGACTCTTTGATCCCTCTAGTTCCTGTCCTCCCCTTCCCCCCTGATACTACACTCCTCTTTCACCCTTCAGTATCACAAAGCCCCTGAACCTGTCCCATCTACCCTTAAACCTATTTACAGTTCCCTCAACAAACATCTCCTTTTGACAACTTATTCCACTCTCCACCGCTCTATTGGTGAGGAAAATTGTTTTACATCCTTCCTAAATCCCATCACCACCAGTTTTCCTTTGTGGCCTCTCATCACCCCCTGCCATTATTAAGAAACAGTTACTTGCTGTGAACTTTGTTTATTCCTCTCTCAGATGACCCCCCCATTCTCCCTTTTATCCACTTACCAGCACTTGCCCGTTTAACTGCTGCTTTGCTCTTATTTGCCATTCCCCCCCTTCCTCCCCACTTCATCTCTTACCCCATCCTCCTCCCCACTCCCCACATCTCCCTCCTCCTCTCTTCTTAGTCCCACCTACCCTGTCTAACTCCCCTTCTCCCACAAGTTTATTAACAAGGATGTTTTGACTGCTTCTAATACTTGTCTGTCTCTCTTACTTTTCGTCAGCTAAGATGCTTGCTAGGTATTACTGCTGAACTTTGTTTCCTGTACTGTATAATTGCACTCTTGATTAGGGCATTCTGTAACTGCTCTGTATATGTATTCTGTATATGTACTGCTATATTGCACATCTTTAACTTGCACATTGTTCACATTGTTATAATTCTTACCTTGCTGTATAATCTGTTGTCCTTCTCCCTGACGTGGAACCTTTGTAAAAGAGTTCATTGCTCAAAGGTATTTGTAATCCGAGACTTAATAAATAAATAAAAGATGTGTATATTTCTATCATATATCCCTCTCCCCTCCTAACATTCACTGAGTACATGTTGAGATCTGCTAACCTTTCTTCATACATCCTGCCCTGCTACTTCTGGGTCATCTTGGTGACACAACTTTGCATCGTCTCCAGCTGGTCCCTATCCTTCTTCAGTTCTGGGCTACAAAACAGGCACAGTACTCTAGAAGTGGTCTCACCAGTGACCTGTGCTGGGGCAGAATGCCCTTCATTCTCCTGCTGTCTGATATCCTGCCAATGTACCCCCACATTCTGTTCACCTTACTGTATGCCTTGCTGCACTGACTAGAAGCTTTGAGACTGTCACTGATGATGACCCCTAGATCCCTCTCCCCCCCTGTCTTTGTTATCCTTACTCCTTCAACCAGTACTTCACCTATGAGTTCTTACTTCCAGTGTTCATGAGCTTTAGCTTCTTTATGTTGAACTCACATGCCATACCTTGGACCACCTTTCTAGTTTTTCAGGATCCTTTTTAATTTCCCTCATACCCTCTTCATTGTCCACTCTCTGCTGCACATTTTTGTATTATCTGTAAAAAGACACATTTTGCCCTGGGCACTCTCTGCAATATCACAGATGAAAATATTGAACAGAACAGGTGTCAGGACTGGCCCTGCTGCACCCCAACTGTGACACCCCTGGCCTCTGATTTAATCCCACTCACTACCACTCCATTTCCTCCCACCTAGCCAGTTCCGTAACCACCTTGTCAATCTGTCCCCCACCCCAAAGTCTTCATGCTTCTTAAATAGCCTCTTATGTTGTACAGAATTGAAAGCCTTGCTAAAGTCAAAATAAAGCACATATATTGCCTGTCCTCTGTCAACTGCCTTGGTGACCCACTGAAACAACATTTCAGGTTTGTATGGCATGACCTTCCTGCCACAAACCCATGCTGCCTTTTTTTTTTGCTGCTATTTTTTCCCCGGAGCCCCTTGCCGGCCCTCTGACACCCCCCTCACCCAGCACCCACTGGATATTAGACCCCCTTCCCCTCTTCCCACGGCTTACCGTCATGGCTGGGGGTGGGAGCGACTCAACCCATCAGACTGTATCCAGTTCAGGGAAGGTGCCCTCCCGGTGGTGCCGCAAGGGGGGCCATCGTCATCCATGGCAGGGATTCCATTTTTCTTGGTTTTCTCCCCTTGCAGAGACGAGCGTGCAATGATACCAATGAAGGGAGCGTGCACGCATCCGCACATGCTCCCTCCGGGCATCTGCCCCATCTCTGCCCCACTGCTACAGCATCAGCATGCTGCCCCCTAGCCTCCAACAGGGGCCAGCCAAGCGCCGATTACTGGCGTCCCCCCTCCCCGGAGAAGAAGAGCAGTCCCTCGGATGCTCAGTCCTTCTCCAACCCAGCCAACCCCTGGCAGCCCATGCTCATTCCAGAATCCAGGTCACCGGCATGGCACGAGATGTGGTGTCCAGCGCCTCACCCTCAACACTACTGGGCCAGCCTTACCCATGATGTTTTTTAACTTGCAGCCTGTTTGCATGTAGGTACTCCACAAGTTGCTTTTTAACTACTGTCTTCAGTAACTTATCAACAATTGAAGTAAAGCTATCTAGCCAGTAGTTTCCTGTTTGCTCCCTACCACTGCTCTTATGGAGCAGTACCACATCTGCTGTCCTCTAGTCTACTGTAATATCCCCCTTCCCCAGTTTCCAAGGAGCACATGAACAGATCCATCAGAAGTGTTGCCAGTTCCTGCCCCTTCTTCTATCATACTTTCAGATGTAGCCTGTCGGGACCCTGTGCCTTGTCTACCTTAAGGGCTACTAACCCCTTCAGCACACTGTTATTTGCGACCTGCACTAGTTCTGTTCCTCTCACTCTCCTAACTGATGCTTGTATGCTACTTTCTGGTGGGGCTGTGAGAACCTCTTACAGTTCTACCTCACTAACATTCTGAGCAGAATCCAAAAAGGTTCTACCTGGTTCTATCTGGTTCTACTAGTTAGAACCAGGTTCTAACAGATATTACCAGGTTCTACCAGTTACAACCAGGTTCTACCCGATATAGGTACCCAGGAAATTAGAGTTCATTAGCAGTGGTGCAATGACTAGATATCTAGTGCATGGTAAATCTGGTTGCAGCCCGAAGAGTTAACCTGCCTGTTAAAATAATTCAAATTCAGCCCTTACTGTTGGACATAGGCACAGATAGCTCCCCCATGGCTGTGGACATGTGTCATAAAGAAATGCATATTTGACTGGCATCTGCTAACAGATTTGGGTTTTCTGTTATTTTGAGTAAAAGTCCATATTACCTCCCTGTTCTTGTGTCCCTCTAGTACACTCCCCCACCCTCTTCCCACACCTTCCAAAACTATGACAATAATACCCCATTTGTCCTACCCTCCCTAACATGCATCTGCCACCTCTTACTCTCTCTCTAACCACAGAAATTCTTGGCTTATATTATATCTCAGTGTGGCAGCAAGTACTACTTCCGTATATGAGAAAAAGAAGAAGCTGTTTCTGACAGATTGGTCAGGTGTAAATGCAACCAAGAAAGTTTGGAGAGAGTCCAATGAAATGGAAGAAGGAATGGGGGAGGAAGGAAGCTAACTGAGTTGTCACATTCTTTGGTAGCAGTCATTCCTTGTGGAGAAGGGTGACAGAAGTGTGTTAAAAGCCAAAGTGTTTGTGGAAAATTTTCTGTGTGACATCGCTAAGGAGAAGGGTATGAGAGGGGTGTATGTTAGGGTAGGTTAGGAGGTGTTGATGTACTTGAACACTTGGTGGAAGGAGGATGGGAGCCAGAAGAAGGTGCTTGATGGAAAGGGAGAAAGGGGAATCTCCAATATAGTCATCTTTACTTTATTCAAAATAATGAAAAAAAATATATAACCGTTTACCATCAGCAATTTTTATGTTTGCTTGCACGCTAGTGCAAGAAGCATAGTGCCATCATCCGAGTTTTTGGAGGTGTGGCACCTGTCTTCCAATTCAGTCAGTGTGTTTGCAGGCACAGCCACTGTTCACCAATGAATGCTGCTGCTGTTTATGACAGCAGTTGAAAATGCAGTGCCATACAGTTGAAAGGGAGAGCTACGTTTCAGTGAGCAGTGATATGATATTGCATGCTCATACATGCCTCACACACACGCACACGCACACGCACACATATTGCGTGCTCATGCATCCCCCCCCACGCACACACTGTATAGCCAATGGGGTGCCCAATCCCCCGTCGGCTGTGCTGCACTCCCCTTCCCCCAACAGAGTTCCAGGTGCCAAGCTGAGAGCCCACCCCAGCATGGCAGCAGTCTGTATGGCCAACAGGGGTGCCCAATCCCCCATCGGCTCCAATGTTTCCCCCCCAAGAAACTATTGGGTCCCATGCTGGGAGCCCACCCCAGTGTGGCAACAGTTCCTATGGCTGACAGGGGGTGCCCAATCCCCCGTCAGCTCCATGCCCCTCCAAACAGCCTTCCAGCTGCCATGCTGGGAGTCCACCCCAGCGTGGAACAAGTCCCGCATCGTCTAAGTTAAAAAAAACCTGAAAGAAAAAACCTTCCCTCACTGACTGTCCTGACCACCCCTCCCCCCACTCACGCCCACTCTCTGTGCATCCACCTCCCCACACCCCCACCTCACCCTATACTTACCTCTGGAGTCTGGCGCAACGATCTTCGGTGGACCGGGAACACGTCTGCACTCTCCAAAGCCGACCGCGAACGGAGGAAATGCCGGTAAGCTGTATAATGTAATAAATAGGTTTTTTTCAACTTTAGTGCATATCTCGGGCATTTTGGGGAATTTTTTCACCAAATATTCAACATGGGGCTTTGGGGACCCCACCTCATGAATTATGTCACTGTCATGGCGTTAATCGGCCCTGAAAGGTGATTTCGCGGTCACTGTGTGGAACCACCTTTTGGGACAGATTTACAAAATGATAGTGTCACAGTTCAGAAGGTAGGCCCCCAAAAACTCTATGTTGAAAATTTGGTGAAAAAATTCCCAAAAATGACTGTTTTATGAGCATGCATTGCGCTGTTCCTACGCACGCTCGTAAGTTCATGAATTTTCAATATGTTCACTCCAGATTTTCAACATTGCCATTTTACCACACCTCCTTATGAGCACTATAGATGTCATTTCTCACATCTCACCCAAAATGTGTTTCCGTGCATGCAGTGCACAATGGCGCAGTCAGTGCGCGAAATCAATGTTTGGGACAGAGTAAGAAAATCACAGTGACACTGTTCATGAGCAGAGGTGTTAAAATGGCTATGTTGAAAATTTGGTGAAAAAATTCCCAAAAATGACTGTCTTACGAGCATGCGTTGCGCTGTTCCTACGCACACTCGTAAGTTCGCGAATTTTCAATATTTTCACCCAGATTTTCAACACGTTACTTTAATACACCTCCTTATGAGCAGTACAGCTGTCATTTCGCATCTTGCCCAAAATGTGTTTCCGCCCATGTAGCGCACAATAGCGCAGTCGGTGTGCTAAATCAATATTTGGGACGGATTAAGAAAATCACAGTGACACTGTTCATGAGCAGAGGTGTTAAAATGGCTATATTAAAAATTTGGTGAAAAAAGTTCATAAAATGAGTGTGTTATGAGCGACCATTGGGCAGTTTCCATGCATCCTCGTAACTTCATGGATTTCTAATATTTTCAGTCCAGATTTTCACCACTGGCATTTTTCCACACTTCTTTATGAACAGTACAGCTGTCATGTTTCACACCATGGCCGAAACATGTTTTCGCACTTCCAGCGCAGAAATGCATGGTTGCTGTGGGAAATCACTGTTCGGGACAGATTAAGAAAATCACAGTGACACTGTTCATAGCGGAGGTTCCAAAATCCCTGTGTGGGCAATCTGCTGTAAAAAATTCCCAAACTAATTGCATTATGGGTGTGCGTTGTGCATTTTCTACACACGCTCCTGACTTCACCAGTTTTTTTAATATTTTCAGTGCAGAATTTCAACATTGCCATTTTTTGTACCTCCCCATGAGCAGTACAGCTGTCATTTTTCACATCCTGTTCAAAATGTGTTTTTGCACCTGTGGTGCCAAATGGCGTAGCCGTTGTGCGAAATCAGCTTTTCTAACAAACTGATATTGCCACTGTTCATAAGGTGGGGGTCACAAAAAACCCATGTTGAAAATTTGGAGTGAAAATGCCAACGAACGCCTGAGGCATTAGGGTTTCCGACCATAGCGCCCCAGCCTGTAGAGATTAACAGGCATCAAGGGTGTGACTTGGGATTCTCGCCTGTAATACTCATACCATTTCACACCCTGCAGCAAGTGAGAGGCATCGAGGTATGCCTTGCACTCTTCGGCCCCAAAGTTCACCCCATTCTCCTATACAGGACCCATCTCACAGTATTTTATTTATTTATTTTATTTATTTGAACAGCAGTTTGAAAACCTTTGAGCCAGAGGCTCATTTACAAAGGTACCTTGTCACAAAAAAGGCAGATCACAGTACAACAGCATGCAAACAGTAACGAGTACAAAACAATGGGTAGTACATCAAGTTGATACAACAGAGGGAGGCAAACAATAATATCGTGAGGCACTCTAACTTCAATAGTCATAAGCAGCTTACAAGTGGCATTGTCATATTGTTAGTGCCAGGCTAAAACTAGTAGCAATTACAGCTACGAATACTAATTAGGTGATTTCGTAGGGAGGATTTGAAGCAGGATATAGAAGGGGCATCAGAGATGGATGGGGGTAATGTGTTGAACCAGGATGGGGCTCTGTAGCAGTAGGCTCTTTGACCGTACGCAGTCCTAGCCCTAGGGATGGATAGGGTGGTTTTGTCAGAGGAACGGGTAAGCACTTGAGAGTTTGCACGTTGGGTGGTGGCCGTCAGACCTGGAAGGGATAGCCCAAGAAGAGTTTTTTTAGTTATGATACAGGTCTGATATTTAAGCCGTTCATCCAGGTCAAGCAGTACGGCTTTTGCATATAACTGACAGGTGTGTGTTAACCTGGGAGCCCCAGTGATTAGCCTACAGGCTTTGTTTAGTATGGTGTGAATTTTGTTGAAAGCGGTCTGATCGGCAGCGCCGTACACAGGCAGCCTATAGTCCAACAGTGACAGGATGGATGAGGTGACTGCGAGTCGAAGAGCCTCGGGGGGGAGACAATTTTTGTGCCGGTGTAATATGCCTAGTCGGATATTTGCAGCTGTGGCAAGGGCTGATATGTGGCCATGGAAGGAGAGACAGGGGTCAAAGTAGATCCCAAGGTATTTATAGGAGCAGACTTGATGAAGCATGAGCTCGGAGCTTGAGTGTATGAGGAGCTTAAAGTTGCACAACTTGTTTTGTGGGTGAACAAAGACCATGGTTTTAGTTTTTTTGAGATTTATCACCAGCCTATATTCCTTGAACCATCCCTCGGCTTCATTAAAGGATCTTTGCAGGGAGTCTTGGAGAGCGATAGGGTTACGATCAGTGGCAAAGATGACGGCATCATCCGCATACAGTAATATATTACCACTACATGAACCTGGAAGTGAGTTAAAGTAAAGGGAGAAGAGTAGAGGTCCAAGAATGGAGCCCTGGGGAACGCTGGAGAGGATGGGACGGATGTCAGAGATAGCCCCGCCAATTTTTACACGCTGTGAGCGGGCTGACAGATATCTGGTGCACCAGGAGATAGGCCCAGCGGCAAAGCCAGAGTAACTGAGGGCATCCAGAAGGAGGGGATGGGAGATGGTGTCGAATGCTTTTGAAAGGTCTACAAACACAGCAGCAGCCAGGGAGCCCTGGTCTAGGGAGGAGTGGAAGAAATTAGAGAATTCTAGGAGGGCAGTAGTGGTACTGTGGCCAGCATGGAAACCGTGCTGTTCTGGGCAGAGAATGTCATAGTTGGAGAGGTAGTCAGTAATTTGGGAGGCCACAACTTTTTCCAGGGCTTTGGAAAGAGGGGAGAGAATGGAGATAGGCCTGTAATTTCTGGCCATAGACCTGTCTCCACCTTTAAGAATGGGTGTAACTGTGGCAATTTTCCAGATTGATGGGAATTGCCCCAGGCAGAGAGATTTATTGAGGAGATTGGTAATCAGCGTAAGGACCAGATCTAGAACTTGTCGAAGGATACATGGGGTCCAGGGTGTCACTACCCGTACTATTGCTCCTAAGGGCGTTGACTAGGTGAGGTCTGAGTTCTTGGGCAGTGACCTGGTGGAGGTGAAAGTACGGGTGTGTAAAGACCGTGCAGGCGAGGGGGAGGGTTGAAGAAACTTGGGGAGGATAGGGCTAAGATCCGTGAAGGAGGTATTGAGGCAGTTAGCCATAAGGGCAGGATCGGAGGAGATAGTGCCATTGATTTGATCTGGGAGGGGGAGCGTATTCCATTTAACTGTTTGATACTATCCCAGAAGGTTCTAGGATTCCCCAAGAGGAGGTAGTGAGGTCTGATAGTGTTCAGCCTTGGCCTTTCTGATGGCACAGGTACACTTATTTCTGGCAGCCGCATACACCTGCCTATCGCTAGGCTGGCCAGTTTCAGTAGCACAGTGCCATAGATTATCCCTATGTCTGAATTGTTGGATCAGGGCTGGGGTCACCCAAGGAGCATTTTGCACCTTGGAGCAGCGGACTGTCAGAGGAGCGAAGATATTGCAGGCTTTATTGAATGTTTGGATAAAGAAGGTTAGTGCTGTATCAGTGTCGGGGGCATACTGTATAGGAGACCAATCAATTTGAGACAGAAGTTCCTTGAGTGTGATGGAATGGGGTGAGCATAAGGGCCAAAGACCCCAAGGCACACCGTGACACTTGTCAGTGTCTGCAGAGTAGGGTGTGGTGAAATGGCGTGGCTGTTATGCCCGACGATCCAAAGGCACACTCCAATGCCTCTCAGTCTCTGCAGGGTGGTAGTGGGGTTGGCTTCAGTTCAGTACTTTACTGCCATTCTTATTATGCAGCTCTCTAACTCCTACACTACCAATGCCAATGCCAGCAAGCAAACATTCGGCATTGACAAATGCTTGTTCTTTATGGCGCCACATGTGGGGCTGAGAACCTAACAATGGAGGGCGGCTCTGATTTGTAAGAGGGAGTGGCCATGGAGGTCTAGATGTGGAGTAGTGTGGTAGACCAGGATCAGGGATTTGTTATTTTTATTCTCATGATGGGCAGACATAATTTATTTTTAAATTCTAGTCTTTTATTTTAATTTTCTTTCCAGATTAAGATGAAAACAATACATATCCGGAGGATAGCTCAGTCAGGATCAAAACCTCGGATATATAATTGGGTCTAGCATTGAAAAAGAGAAGGGCAAGAGGACATTGCAGCAAAAATAAATAAATAAATAAATAAATGCATCCCCATCTGGACTTGAAGAAAGACAATAACAGCCTATTAAATGTTGACATTGCAGTTAGCCTAAAAACCTGTGTGACACTTATGTGTAATCATCTTTAGCTGAACAGTTTGCAGTGCCTCGTCCACTGCTGGTGCTGGGTTGGGCCTCAGTAGCAAATGGTAGAACCAGCAGTAGCCAGTTGTTTACAAATGAATGGAACTGAAGGAAGAGGAGACAGAAGCCACCAGTGGAGGAAAGGCAGGTGGAAGGGCTAGTGGCTAGTGACAACAGAATCCTTCTCCTTCATCATCATCATCATCTGAGTGATGTGCATCTGAGTACTGTCAGACTGCATACATTTTGGACAGTATATGGTTTTGAATTTGGGCAGATTCATTTTTAGAAAAGTGAGGCTCTACACATTTTTTGTGGAAAGACGTTCTTTATTCATTCAATATTGCAGCAGCAACATTGAAAATTCTCTCTGAATATGTGATGGAGGGTGAACAACTGAGGTATTCAATGGTAATCTTAGTTGAAGAAGGCCATATTCATTTCTCTGTGACCTGCAATGAGGTGCACAGCCTCCTCTATATATAATCTGTCACCATTTTTGTACGAGGGACTTTTGGCACCACAGTAGCTGAATGATCCTTTCTGACTGTCTTTGACAGCCCAAAGTCTGAAAGCATGTCCCACAGCAGTTTGTCTTCTTGTGGTGTAGCAGCAGTCACCAGTAGTAGCAGCAGTTCTGGTTAGTGTGTGGTACACAAAAACATTATGGTACTAGCAGTAGCAACAGTAGGAGCAGTGATAGGTCCATCAACAACAAGCAAATGGAGCTTGGCACGGACCTGGCAGACTGGTATACATGCAGAAAAAAATTGTTCTGGCCAGCCTGCTTGTCCATCCCATAACCACCATCACCCAAGGCCAGAAGAATTTTTTCTGCATGTGTACCAAGTCCGCCAGGCCCGACCCCCCACCGACCATCAATGACAAGCGACTGGAGCTTGGCACGCACCTGGCGGACTGGCATACATGCAGAAAAAAATTGCTCTGGGCCAGCGTGCTCGTCCACCCCATACCCACCATCACCCGACTCCAGAACAGTTTTTTCTGCATGTGTACCAAGTCTGCCAGGCCCAACCCTCCACCAACCATCAACAACAAGTGACTGGAGCTTGCATGCACCTGATGGACTGGTATACATGCAAAAAAGCATTGTTCTGGGTCAGCCTGATCCTCCACCCCATGCCCACCATCACCCGAGGCCAGAACAATTTTTTCTGCATGTGTACCAAGTCCACCAGGCCCGACCCTCCACTAACCATCAACAACAAGCAACTGGAGCTTGGCACGCACCTGGCGGACTGGTATACATGCAGAAAAAAATTATTCTGGGCCAGCCTGCTCGACCGCCCCATGCCCACCATCACCAGAGGCCAGAACAATTTTTTCTGCATGTGTACTAAGTCCGCCAGGCCCGACCCTCCACCAACTATCAACAACAAGCGACTGGAGTTTAACACACACCTGGCGGACTGGTATTCATGCTGAAAAAAATTGTTCTGAGCCAGCCTGCTCGTCCACCCCTCTGCCAACCATCATCCGAGGCCAGAACAATTTTTTCTGCATGTGTACCAAGTCCACCAGGCCTGACCCTCCACGACCATCAACAACAAGCAACTGGAACTTGGCACACACCTGGCGGACTGGTACACATGCAGAGAAAAATTGTTCTGGGTCAGCCTGCTCGTCCACCCCATACCCACCATCACCCGAGGCCAGAACAATTTTTTCTGCATGTGTACCAAGTCCGCCAGGCCTGACCCTCCACCCAACAACAACAAGCAACTGAGCTGGCACGCACCTGGCGGACTGGTATACATACAGAAAAAAATTGTTCTGGGCCAGCCTGCTCATCCACCCCTCTGCCAACCATCACCCGAGGTCAGAAAAATTTTTTTCAGCACGTGTACCAAGTCCACCAGGCCCATCACTCTGCCAACCATCCATCAGCAACAGACCAAAGGTGCATGGCATGTACCTGGCAGACTGGTACAGATGTAGGAAAAGAATTGCTCTTTGCTAGTCCACCCCCAGCCCCTTGCAGAACAAAAAAAAGATAACATTCTTAGCAAAGGCATATATACTTTTTTTCTACCATGCCAGCCTGTGCCCTTTCCCAACCCTCACTCTCCCATCCCAAAGAAATTAGCTAAACAAAGCAGACTTACCTTACCAAGATCAGGAAATCTGGACAGTGCTTCAGTTCTTAGATGGCAGGATGCAGGGAGGGTAAGACAGCTGCAAGATGGCAAATTCAAAAGACACAATGAAGGCAGGCAGGAAAAGCAAGCAGGAGCAATGGAAAAATCTCACAGGAGTCAGCAGTAAATTTTACTGTATTTTTACTGTTCTTTGCAGCAGTTAAAATGAATACAGCTCCTTTGTGATTTAACTGCTCAGATCTCTGGATAGCTGGCTCTCTTGGGTCTCGAGGGTCCTCTTCTTCACTCCTGCTCTGTTCTCCGGCTTCTCTTGGGTCCTTTTATTCATTCGCAGCACTAACTGGCTTGTCTCCATTCTTCCAATGCTTCTGACAGCTCTCCAGGTGAAATACCTGTCCCCCTCAATAGCAGCCACATTTAGGGGGCCTAGGCCGACCTGAGGGGGGATGCTAAGCAAAGAAATGGCACACAAAAAAAAGATTCAATACAGAGGAGATGTGAGGTGTTCCACCCCTTTTGTGACATCATCACTGGCTGAGATACAGGGCAGAACAACCTCACGGGGGTGAATACTAGCATATGACTTGGAGTCCTGCCCTTTTTTTCACAACACTACTGCGGAACACTACGGGGCAGTACCAGCCTCAGCAGCAGGGGGATCAGCTGGAGTGTCAGACGCCGAAACCACGAGGTGTTAAACAAAGAAACTGAACTGAGTTAGTGGAATTACTGCCACTAACATTGGGCAACATGAATGGAAGCACAATATCATGCTGGGGTTGCCGGAGGCCCCCAAAATCACAGAAATAGCGTGAAAATCTCGCCCGTGAATTTCCAGTGCCATCTGACAAATCCTAGTTTAGAATCCTAGTAGGTTAAAAAGCACCAGAGAGTACATTGAGATGTTATGAGCACAGGGAAGTTTATTCCAAAACACATCAATAAAGCATTAGCAGGTTCATCAAGTTAAGTGGTAAAAACAGAGAAATGTATTCCCAAACAGGTCAGTAAAGCACTAATTGGTGCACTGAGCTCCAGTGAGTGAGCATCAGGTGTGAACACGAGGAGAATAATCCCAAGCAGGACAATTAACTGCAGCACTACTTGGTTGCTGTGAGTACAAATACAGGGAAATTTAATCTCAAACATGTCAATAAAGGACTTGGATGGGTGGGTACATCGAGTGTAAATACACACACAAGAATAATCTGAGGTCAATAAACCACATTTGGTCTAAGCCTTGGTAAACTCAGTAATGTGCAGTAGATGACTATTACTGTTCTAATTCTGGGGTCCGATATTCAAAAATGTGCAACAAGGAGCGCAAATATTTGCACTGTGCTTTGCGATAGCTTGGATGCCTGAAGAAGCTATATTCAGTGGAATAGCACAGCAGTACTATTCGACTGAATATAGTGCTTTGCCTGCCCAGTGCTAAGCCACTTAGTGTGGCCCCAACTGCACTCCCAAAATAGGGCACCACAATCGCTTGTGCTCACGCTAAATGTCCGATACTCAAATGGACCCTTGCAAATGAGCCCATTGGGCATGCAAGGCACTAAAGGGCAATTTGAAAGCCCATTAGGGACTCACTTACATGGAGAGTGATGTTGGTTTCTGCAGTGCTGCCCACCCGATTGCCCAGTCCCAGAGAGCTATCCCCGATGCTAGTGGTTCCCCCTTCCTCCAATCCCACCCCGTATAGGAATTATCAGGTTCCTGGTGTCTAGTGGTGCCCCCCCCATGATCCCAATCCTGTGTAGAAATTTTCATGTCCCTGGTGTCTAGTGGTCCCTCCCCCACCCTCACCCATGCCTGATGCGTAATATAGTATTCCCTGGTGTCTAGCAGTCCCTCCCCACCTGCACCCATGCCCGATGTTTAATGTAGTATTCCATGGTGTCTAGCTTTCCGTCTATCCCCCTCACTCATGCCTGATGTAATGTAGTATTTCCTAGTGTCTAGTGGTCCATCCCCACCCACACCCATTCCTGATGTTCAATGTAGTATTCCCTAGTGTCCTGTGGTCTCTCCCCCACGAATCCCTCTTCCCATGCTAAGTAAGCCCCCGCTTGTCAATTCAACTCCCCATGGTGATCACTGACCCCCACTGCGATGTAGTATGCCAGTTGCAAGTAAGTTCCCCGCAACAAAGCCCTGGCCCCGTTCCTGAACAGTGATCCGGCCCCACCCCACAGCCCATCCTTAGTGGTGGTGAGCGACCCTTCCTCCCACCTGTGGCAGTGACAACCCACCCCCTGGTCCGCTGTACCTGCCTATCAGTGTCACAGTCGGTAAACAGCAAGTGACACAGCCCTTCACACACCACCTAGGCCACCCGCTGTCTAACAGGAGCAGGGAGCGCGCAACTTATTTATAGGGCTAGCCCTTCCAGTGGGTGATGAGGAGGTGGTGTGTGATGCTGTAGGGGGTGAGCAATTTGCAGCCGAGATAGCCAGCCAGGTGTCATATGTCCTCCCTGGAGAGCCAAGCATGTGGGGCTGGATGGAGGGGGGAGAGGTATTTTTTAGAGCTCAAATCAATGTGAATCAAAGTTCACAAATTTCACCTTTCTGTTTATGCACAGTGCACTAGTAGCAGCAAACACTGGGGGTTCGACCATTGAGACACAATGGTTGAACCAAACTTGCAACCATACTTTCTGCCAGTGGCTCTTCTTCTTCCACAACCATGAATACAGAATAAAAGTAATTGTTCATCAAATTGGCCTTCTGGCCATCATATTTCACCCAGCTCCCCTCATTATTCATCCTAATAATCCTCATTATCAATTTCCTTTTTCCCCTGATGTACATTTTCCTTTTATTCCCTGGTGTGAGTAAAATCAAATTTTCCCCCTCCTTTACCCCTTCTGCTGTTCTAAGTTCCATATCTTTATTTCTTATTTCCCTCAGTCAACGCAATCCTCTCCACCTACTGCCTCCCTAAGGTTTCATTTCCCCCCTGTTCCTGCTCGGGAAACCCTGCTAGCCCTCTCTTCCCTCAACCAGTCCAAATTTAGCCCTGATGGCCTGGACCCTAAACTCCTCTGTATCTCAGTGCTTGCCATTGCCTCCCTCCTTATTCATATTCTCAACTGCTCCTTCACCCTATGCACTGTAACCCAGGCTTGGAAGCTGACCAAAGTTCTCCTCCTCTACAAAGTGGGTGATCCCTCTTCTCCAGGAAACTTGCCTCCCATCTTCCTCCTTCCCTCACTTGCAAAGCTACAAGAGAAATTGGTCTACTCCTGGCTGTCTGGCTTTCTTCACTCCAACTTCTCCCCTTTCCAGTTTTGTTTTTGGAAGTACCATTCCACTGTCTCCTCCCTGCTACATGTTAGTGACTCCATCCACTCTGGTATGGATCAGGGGCACATCACAGCAACCATTTTTATTGATCTGGCCAAAGCTTTTCATTCAGTGACCCAGCCACTCCTTTTAGACAATCTGAGTTCTGCCAGCCTCTCAACCTCTGCTGTTGAATGGTTCCGTTCTTACCTCTCAGGCCATCAGCAGTCAGTACAGGTCAATGGTGTCCTGTACCCTCCTCTCCCAATCCAGGCTGGTGTCCCTCAGGGCTCAGTCCTGGTTCTTATCTCTTTTTCCATTTTTCTCAAAGACCTCCTGTCTGCCTGTGTCAATTTGCATATAAATATGTTAATAGATGACACAGTTTTCTACATCTCAGGCCAATCAACTGAGGCCATGGAAGTCTCCTTCCAGCAGGATTTCTACAATGTCCTGCATTGGTTCCAGCCCAGTAAACTCTGGGTAAACAACAAGAAAACAGTATCCATGACCTTTGGATCCATCCAGAAACTAGCCAGACTCTCCCCCAACCCCGTTCTTCTCCACCCTGGACGGTTCTTCATTTGAAGTAGTTCATTCCTTCAAGTACCTTGGTGTGTGGCTTGACAGCAGGCTTGATTTCTCTTCACACATCGATGTCATCCTTGCTAAGCTCCACCCCAAGCTTGGTGCCCTATACCATAATATAGACTGCCTATCCCCCCCCAGGAGCTGGTTAACAAAATGGTGCTGCCAGTCTTTGACTATGCAGATGTGGATTACGGTTCCACTCCCTCCACTTCCCTTGCCAGACTGGACACCTTCTTTAATGCATTCTGTCATTTTACCACTAACTCACCCCTTTGCACCCATCATTGTACCCTCTACTCCTCTTTCTCCATCCTCCCTCTTTCCTTCCGTCCCACACCATTGTGCATCTTTCAGCTCTAAATACTGGTTTGAGGCACTACCTTCATGCCTATACACACTCGTCTCTCCCCTTCCATCTACCTCTTACTCCCTTCACTCCAGGGATCCTCACACCTTCTCCATTCCCCATCCATGTTCCTCCGACGGAAAGTCTGCCTTCTCCTATTGTCTCCCCTCCTTCTGGAACCTCATTCCAGCTTCCATCCAGCTCTCACCCTCATCAACTTCCCTTAAGCATCAGTTTAAACTCCTGCCCTCCCCTCCTGCTTCTGTTTGCTCCCTACCTGACCTTCCCTGTGTTCCCCTCCTTTTTCCCAGTTTCATTCCTCCAACAACGGTTGGTTTTACTTCTCCTAATCTCATTGCACTGATATATCCCACCAGGTGTTTGATTGTATTTCAGGATGCAGAGTGCATTGTATTTCAGGATGCAGAGTGCATTTTATTTCTAATACCCGCTTTTGTCACTCTGCACTTTCTTCCGTGTTCCCCTACATTTGTTTGCATCTTATCTGCATGTTATACATTGATTCTATTGTATGTACTTGATTATTCCTCCTCCCTCCTCCCCCTCCCTGGATCAAACCTGGAAACGAGCCTTGGTTCAGTGTGCCTTTACCGGTTACCAGTTTTTAAATAAGTAAATGAAATAAATGATTGACTGATTGATTTGTTTATTTACTGTTGACCAGGAAAGGAGGGCTGGACAATACTGCATGTTTTCAGCCTTGTCCTGGGAGATGGGTGGGGAATACAGATGCAAACCAGCTGAAACTGATCCAGATTAAGCTGTTGGTAGTATTCGTTAGTGAAATCTGCATATGTCTGCCTTTGATTTCTTAGCTATTCTCTTTGCTTCACTTAGATTTCTTTCTGGAAATCTTTCCAATTTTCCTCACTTTGCTCTCCCTTGTACTTCCTGAAGGCAATCCATTTAGCATTCTCCACCTCCCCCACCCTCCTGAAAAACCATAACAGTTTCTGGTATTTATTTGTTTTAACCATCCTTTTTATGCATGTGTTTTCCACCTCCGTAATGCCTCATTTTATAATTTTGTACTTGACTTCCACTCTCACTGCTTCCTCTACCTTCACAACATCCGTGAATGTCTCCCTCATGCTTCTGAAATCTGCCCTCCTAAGGCACTGGACCACAGCCTTTGACTCAGAGCGAAATGCGTCCATGGTTATTTCAAACCACACTGAGTTATGGTCACTGGACCCCGACAGTTACTGTACCTCACCTCTATCCCTCTCATAATTTCTGTGGTGGAGAGTACCAGACCATGGGTGGCCTCCAACCTGGTCAGATCCATAACCCATTATGCAAGGATGCAGTCCTGCATAACTTCCAGCAGTGACTGGCTTCTTGCACTTCTGGTTGCCATGGCTGCCCAATCCACATCTGGCATTTTTAGATCTCCCATTATCACCACTTCTCTCTTAGTGAATGCCTTCCTGATTCTTTTCCCATTTCTTTTTTCCTATTTCCTCCTTTGGGCTGGGTGGTCTGTATACAGTCCCTATATATGTTTGTATATGCATATCCTTCTTCCTTTGGTTATGCGCTGTACCATTACTGATTCTACATCACTCATCCCTTTAGTACCATGTCTTCTGTTACTTAAATACCCTTACATACATCATATCTACAGTAATTGATATTCTTACAGTGTGAATGGTAGTTCCCTATGGAAATACAGGTGGATGGATCTGGTCTGAAAATCATGCCCCTCATATTTTAATAGGTTGAAGCCTTAATAACTAAGTGAGCTGGAGGAAGGGAGGGCAGAGTCAGTTAATGTTTAAGTCATCTAAGAGAAGGACTTCTTCACCCGAGGTGGATTTTGAAATGGAAATAACCTCCAGGAGAGCATCAGTGGATATACCAGGGCATCAGTACTGTATAGGCTGCTGATGTACATGTGGAGGAAAGGGGAAGGATATTTATCATGTGAAGTAAAAAGGCAAGCAGGCTACACCTAAGGGTGAGTGAATGTGGAAATGAGCTGCTACAATAGGTTGGTTGGGTGAGGTAGTATAGTAAGGGAACACTCAATGAACTGTCAGTCTCTTTCTTCCATCCAATTCTATGTTTCTATGCTACTGTTTAGGTTCAGTTTCAATTTGGACCTCTTGTTTTCAGTTCAACTTCAACACTTTGGGCAAAGATACTTTTGCTTCTCGGTACTGGGGTTTAGCAGGATACAAATAGTGTAAACAATACCCCCCGACCACATGTTGCCCACCATAGTACATCCCAACCTGTTTCACCCCTCCCCTGCTCCTCCAGTCAAATATAAAAAAAAAACCCAATTAACACCTGCAGAAGATTTTTTTAATAAACTAAATGTCTTGGGAGGGGGGAAGGGAAGGGGTGGGAGATGACCAGGGTGAGTGAAGGTGGGGGTCATGAGACCAGCCCTGGCCAGCTGGAAAAGGTTAACATTTTTTTTTTTAATTGATTGACTGAATGTTAAAGTGATCCTGAATAGTAGTGTGTGAAGTTGGGAAACTATGCTTTGCAAAGTATTTCTCAACTTTGTGAAGTGTGCCTTGCCCACTTTGTGTAGTTCTTCGTGTAACACAGTGCCTAACCCACTGAGCAAAGTAGCCCTTCATTCATGAAGTACTGCATGAAGTCACTGTTTGTAGCAGTAAAAAATCTCCCCCACACCCTCTGAGTTAGTACTCCTATCCCCCTTCCACCAACCATCCAGTATTTAAATAAATCCCCCACCTGTCCCCCCACTAAGCACCCACTCCCCGTATCCTGTGAGTTACCAATACAAGTCCACAAACATAATTACTCCATCTGCAAAACCAAGTTCCCCCTACTTCCCAATCCTGTCCTCTTTTTTATCAGTGAAACCCAATCCCTTTCCTTCCCTTCCTCTTGTGAATAACCCCTCCTCCCCCCCCAAGCCCCCAACTCCCAGTTTCAGACCTGTTTCTTGTATCTGTATAGAAGACAAGCATCCCACAGTGGAGCAAGCCTCTTCACTCTTCAGTGTCTGAACTGGAATGAATGGTGAGTGATCCTAGTAGTAATACCTGATTGCTGATAATAACTAGCTAATCAGATATTATTACTAGGATCGATATTACTCACCATTCATTCCAATTTAGAAACTGGAACGAAGATGCTTGCTTCACCATGGAATGGTCTTCTTCTTTACAGATAAAATAAACAGACTTGGAAATGGGGTTTAGGGGCCTTGCATGGAGGTGGGGGAATTTATTCACAAAAGGGTGAGAAAGGGAGTGGGGTTCACTGATTAAATACAGGGACTGGGAGGGGGAGTGGGGGGACTTGGTTTTGCAGGCAGGAAAGGGTGTCTTTGCATTTGCAGAATGTATCAGTAACTTCACAGGTTATGGTGTGGAGAAGAGAAGAGGGGTCTGGGGGGGCATTTGTGGGGAGATATGTTTAAATAGCGGATGGCATGGTGGAAGGGAGGATTTCATTAACCAGAGGGTTGGGGTGAGTGTTTTTTTATTTGTTGTAAATTTTTTTTATTTGGGTTTTTTAGCGATTTTTGTATATTTTATTTAAGCTGTGAGGTAAGGGAACTTTGCAAAGCTTTGTGAACTGCAAAGTTCCCCACTTTACACTAACTTTTCTAACAAACTACATTTTTGCAACAGCTCCAATCCAGACATGGCCAGAAATTTCAAATAGGCCAAATCTAAGGTAAAAATGCAAAATTTTGGCACATTCATCAAATGCAAATTCAGCATCAATTCATCCTTGGCTACATGTAACGAAAGAAGATTTTGCACCACTAGTCTAGTGACATAGTTGCTTCAATGAACTGGAATGTGATGAGGAAATGGAAAAGGAATTTGTATCTGAGGAGTCTGGTGTATGCAGTTAGGAGCAGCACTTCCTTTCCAGCCCAACTGGCTATCAGACCACACACATGTGATGCACGTTAGCTTGTGTTATTGTTACTCTCTGTATTGGCACATGATTGATTGTTTTTTTATATTTTGTATACAGTACGTGCTTGTGGTTTCCTGTGCTTCAGAAGTTGGGAAGAATGTGATCCCTGCCCTACTATGGACCATGTGTACATCACACTGTGTGATATGACATGGCATTTTCCTTTGACGGTAGACTTAAGAAATATTACTTGGGGGGGGGGGAGAATAACGGGGGATCAGGGATTGCTTAATTCTGTTAATGTTTGCTGTGAGGCAATAGTTTGGATAACATACTGTCGAAATATTACAGCTCTGACATATTTGATTGCTGTGATACCAGCTGTCATCATAAGCACTAGTCTGTATATCAACGGGCAGATTTCCAGCACAGAGTGTAATTAACTGTCTGTCATTACTAGCCAGACACATAGCAAGCACGTAGCCTGCACGTTTCAATACTGCTTTCAGCAGGAAAAGGACATTTCGCACAATGCCTCCCATTCTGATGATAGATTTTGGTTATACATACAGTACAGTACAATTTATTCTTGTGTAGCGTTTTTCAGACAGATTGTATCTCAAGACATAGCACAATGAAAATAAAAATTAAAAGAAAACTACAGAATATAGATTTATAAAAACTAAAATGTAGATCATATATAATATATGGACATTTTACATTGTAAATACAATATTAGTAATATTAGAAACACGGTAGTTTCAACATCATGGAATTTGATGACAAACAGGTAGGCAATTTAAGTTTGAGCGAGTGAGAAAATTAACACAGAACATAGGAAATGTGGTCAGAAAAGGCCTGGCAGCCTATCTAGTCTGCTCAGCCTACCTAATTGCCCTATGTAGGGCCTAGTGGCCAAAAGTAAAATTTGGAATGGAAGCAAAGAAGAAAGATAAAAACATAGGGTGAAGTATAAAATGAAACCACAAGAGAATAAAAGAAGACTACTAAAAAGGTCAATGTCAATACATGTGATAAATAGGGTCGGTGAATTACAGTCTCTGAAACTGCCACAGTTTTTGCCAAGCCTGCTGTTTTTGCTCTTCTGTCTTCTGAAAATGCTCTACTCTGCTTCCCTGCAGAGCTGCCATAGAGAAAAATCAACACAGTGGCCATTAGGAAAGTGTATATATTTAGTTTACTTAAGTTGGGGGCTTCAGAAAATTGGGAACTTCAACTTGTTGTTTTCAGTGCTCCTAGAGTGTTCTGCACTGAACCAGACAGGTTTATTAGCTACATCTAACATGTAGGTTTGCTGGAGTTCCCAAGCACCTCCTGTATGAAAGCAGACCTCCCCCAGATTTCGCAAAGTGCAATAAAACAGAAATAAAGAAATATGAATAAAAGAAATACAGAGGGGCACATTTACTGTATGTAGTTGAGATAGTTTTGCTGTAATTTGGTGTATTTGTGGGTTAGGGTAGGTTAGGAGTGGTGTGAGTATGACAGCCGGGGAGGCTGAGATCTGGAAATCAGGAGCACATCATTCAGCAGTAAGGGACCACGTGGTGGACTGGTGCCCTAATCAATAAAACAGTTAAGACAGATTTTCTTTTTTGTGTGGTGGTGGTGGTGGTGGGGGGGTATTGACTGAGTTCAGCTCAGTGCAGCAGTAGCCAACAGGTAAGGTGAGTGTCTACACATACACACGTACACTACAGGACATATACCAGTGTTATTACATTGAAGCATAGAAACATAGAAGTTGACGGCAGATACTGTAAGGACCTCATGGCCCATCCAGTCTGCCCATTTCTTTTTCAACATTATAAATGTGCCATCGGCCTTTGCTCTGTCAATGGTCTCTCTAATCATACTCATCTGTATTGCTCCCTTATGCCTATCCCATGCCTGTTTGAAGCCACTTCCTGAGGTAGGCTGTTCCATGCATCCACCACCCTTTCTGTGAAAAAGAACTTCCTCACTTTACCCCTTAATCAGTCTCCCTCTAATCTCATGCTGTGTCCTCTTGTCCTCCTGTTTTTCTTATATTGAAATATGTTAGACTCTTTCACCTTGTTAATGCCCTTAAGGTGTTTGAATGTTTTGACCATATCACCTCTCTCCCTTTCTTTGCTCTAGGGTATACATATTGAGCTCCGTTAATCTGTCCTCATATGTTTTCTGATGCAGTCCCTGCACCATTTTGGTTGCCCTTCTCTGGACTGCCTCATTTGGTTAATATCCTTGTGAAGGTGTGGCATCCAGTACTGCACACAGTACTCCAGATGAGGCCTAACCAGTGTCTTGTAAAGAGGGATTATTACCTCCCTCTTCTGATTTGTGATACCCCTACTAATACACCCCAACATCACCCTAACCTTACCTACTGCTTTAGTGGTCTGCTTGGATGATTTCAGTTAATTGGTGATGATGATGCCCAAGTCTCTTTCTTCCCTTGTGACTGCCAGCAACTTCCCTCCCAGCCTACATGTGGCTTCTGGGTTTCTCTTCCCTATGTGCGTGATCTTGCACTTCTTTGCATTAAACCCCAGTTGCCACTCTTCTGACCATTCTGCCAGTTTATCCAGATCTCTTCTCATTCTGCCCACCCCATCTGGATCATCTACTCTATTGCAGATCTTCGTGTCATCTGCAAACAAACAAATCTTACCCTCCAGTCCATCTGCAATATCACTGATGAAGATATTGAAGAGGACTGGCCCCAGGACTGATCGCTGAGGTACCCCACTTGTGACTTGCATCTCGTCTGACTGTATACCGTTTACCACCACTCTCTGTTTTCTGCCATCAACCAGTCTGCCACCCAGTTGACCAATGTCTGACCCATCCTGAGCCTACCCAGCTTATTAATCAATCTTCTATGTGGAACAGTATCGAAAGCTTTGCTAAAGTCAAGGTAGGTGACATCAACTGCTCCCTGTTGGCCCACCACTCTGGTTACCCAGTCAAAGAAATCTATGAGATTAGTTTGACAGGACCTTTCTTTTGTAAATCCATGCTGTCTTGGATCCTGTGCACCTATGGATTCTAGGTGTTGCACTATCCTTTCCTTAAGGAGTGCCTCCGTAATCCTGCCCACTACTGAGGTAAGACTGACTGGTCTGTAGTTCCCTGCCTAATCCCTGCTACCACTTTTGTGGAGCAGGACCACATGAGCCCTTCTCCAGTCTTCTGGGACCTCTCCTGTGCTCAGAGACTCACTAAGCAGTTCTGATAATGGCTCTGCTAGTTCCACCCTTAGCTTCTTTAGTACCCTGGGATGTATGCCATTATGTCCCATTGCCTTGTCAACCCTGAGCTTATTGAGCTCTTGTAGGACTATTTCTTTTGTGAAGGGACTAGTGCACACTTCCTCCCCCTGTGTCCATGTTACTGAGCTGTGGGCCCTGCCCTACCTTCTTTTCAGTAAATACTGAGCAAAAGTATCTATTTAGGATAGATGCTTTTACATGGTCTTCCTCCTCACATGCCCCCTTATTTCCTTTGATCTTAGCAATACCCCCTCTGGACTTTCTCCTTTCACTAATGTATCTATAGAAAGTCTTGTCACCTTCTTTTACTGTTTGTGCAAGTGTTTCCTCGGTTGGGGCCTTTGCCTGCCTTATTGCCTTCCCTGCTTTCCTTGGGGAAGTTTGGTATGACTCCCTATCTTCACCCCGCTGCATTCCTTTATATTTCCTGAAGGCCAGCCTTTTGGCTCTGACCTTTTCTGCTACTGTTTTTGAGAATCAAAGTGGTTTCCTTCTTCTATTGCACTTCCTTTTCTCTCTAACACAATGGGCTGTTGCTTCAAGTATTGCATCCTTAATGCTTGCACACTTTGCCTGTACCCCCTCACCTGTATTTCTTTTTGCCAGGACTAGCTTAACTTTGTTGGTCATATTATCAAAGTCATCTCATCTGAAGTCCCATATTTTTGCCTTGGAATGGGATAATTTAGTTCTAGTGGCCAAATTGAGCCATACCATGTGATGGTCACTGGCCCCCAGGTGACCTTCTAACTGGAGATTTGTGATCCCTTCCCTGTTAGTCAGTACTGGATCTAGGATAGCCCTGTCTCTTGTGGGTTGTTGTACCAGTTGTTTGAGGCCCTTCCCCTGCAGGGAATCTACCATGTGTCTAGTTCTGGCAGATGTTCCTGCTGATATTGATCAATCTGTATCTGGCATGTTGAAGTCTCCCATTATCAGAACCTTCCCTTTAGCTGTCATGTTTTGCATATCTTCTAACAGTAATGTGTCTATGTCATCCCGATCTGGGGCCTGTAGACAACCCCAGTTCATATGGCTGTCCCATTTCCTCTTTCCAGGGTGACCCACAGTTCTTCTGGCTCCTTACGTGTATTCGGAATTTCTGTAGCTTTGATATTTTCATTGACATACAGGGCCACTCCACCCCCTCTTTTTGCACCTCGGTCTCTTCTGAACAGTACATAGCCAGGTACTGAAGTCTCCCAAGTGTGGTTACTGGTAAACCACGTCTCGTTAATTGCTACTATGCCCAGTTTAGCCTCTGTCATTATTGCCTGTAGGTCTGCAATCTTGTTTCCCAGACTGTGAGCATTTGTGTACATGATTTTCCATTGGTCAGATTTCAGTGTGTTAGTTGTTGGGTGAGGTCTGGCATTTCCCCTGTGTGTCATATAGGTAGCCGGACCTTTTTCCTTACCTGGTGATACAAATGAACTGCAAACATGCTGAACTCCTGTTTGACCACTAGCTGAGGGGGAGGGGTGTTCTTCCCATTCGACATATGGGGTGCTGCACCCCTCTCCCCAATTGCTAGTTTAAATATTCTGCAAAGATGTCAAACTTCTGCCCCAATGCACTGACTCCTCCTTAGTCAGATGCAGTCCATTAAATTTAAAGAACTTTTGCTCCCAAAACTGTTGCCAGTTCCCTACAAATTTGTGTCCTTTTTCCTGGCACCAGCCCTTGAGCCACATTTTTAGCTTTCCTGTCTCCCCTTCTCTGACCTTCCGTCCATCTGCCCCCTTCTCCCAGACTGGCAGGATCTCAGAGAAGGAGATGCTGGATGAAATGGATGATAGTTTGTCACCCAGCCTGGTCAGGTGTTCTTTGGTATCCGCAACTGACCAGCTGGCAAGATCATTAGTCCCTATGTGTACCAGAACGTCAATGTTTTCTCCTGCTTTCTGAACAATTTTAGCAATGCAGTCAGTGTCTTTCCACACTGATGTACCTGGGAGACATCTGACCATTACCCCTGGCTGGAGATAAATATCAACTCCCCGAATCATGGAGTCTCCTATGATAAGAAGTTGTTTGGATTTCCTTCTTGCTTTTTTTGGTTTGGTTCCTGTTTTGGGTGAGTATTGTTGTGCTAGCCCCTGTGTTGCAGTGTTCTGATCTGAAGTGCTCTCTGCCCCTCTGATTGATTTTGGAGATAGAGGCAGATACCTGTTAATAGTTTTTATATGGTTTGTGGAGGTAATATGTTGGAGAGCACCGACTGATGGGGCACCCAATTTGCCCCTCCTAACCTCCTGCCTACCTCCTGGGCCAACTACCCTCTGTGGTCGAGGTGCTTCTGTTGGATGTTGGGGAAATGGAGGGTGGTTCTTATAATTAGTGCTAACTCTGCAAGTCTTGGAATTAGAATTTGAAAAAGTCAACAATCCAGTCAGGTTTTCTTTTCAGAGAGAACACGTGAGGAGAACAGCAAGTAGGACATTTAATTCAGATCACAAACAGAAGGGCACAGATTTTCAGCAGTAGGGATTCTATTTTGGACATGCGAAGGCAGGAAATGAAATGAATAAAATAAATGAAAATTTTCACTGTAAAACTAAAATGTTTGTACACTGAAAATTTCTAGTTCTACTGTATATTCTGAATGATAACCAAAATTGTCCAAATCTGGCTATTTTTATCCACCTGAACTTTGATAATTCCATATCAAGAAAACACTGGCCCTAGTGATAAATTATAGCAATGCTCAACAGTTGTAAGTCTCCCCAGTTCTGAGGCTTACCTTAGGGTTCTCAGTCCCCAACATCACATGTGCCCACCTATCAGCCTTCCAGTCCCCTGATCCCAGGATGTTGCAGCAGCAGGGACCAGTTGGGCAGGCAGG
This sequence comes from Neoceratodus forsteri, assembly GCA_016271365.2. Taxonomy (NCBI): domain Eukaryota; kingdom Metazoa; phylum Chordata; order Ceratodontiformes; family Ceratodontidae; genus Neoceratodus; species Neoceratodus forsteri. The sequence goes on from CM057458.1 coordinate 550,225,609, forward strand.
AGGGAGTGAATGAGTCATATTTAGCCCAACAGAACTTTATTTTTTACCGCTGGTGAGCCACACAGCACTAGTGATCAAAGCAATAGGATAAACAGCAGTGTGGGAATAGAAGAAAAAGAATTAGCATTTAGAATGCAGTTGAAGAGTTGGGCTCAGGTAGCTCAGTCTAGGTGTTATGGTCTGTGTGAAGAAGCTGCAGGGCTGAAAGAGAGAGAGGAACAGACAGACAAACGGATTGGCTACCAGGGGTCTGTGAGGAACTGGTATGCCATGGAGAGTGTGCACATTGAAGCTACTGGGGGAAAACAGTTCTAGCCCAAAGGTAAGGAGACCAGACACTTGTGTGGAGCTCGGCCAGCTTGTCCCAACAATCTCTTCCTTTGTGGGGATCGAATCTAACTTTGGCAACCTGAGACTGAGTGAGGTAATGGCCTGATACAGACGAGCATTCCAGTAGGAGGCAGAGTGAGCCGGAGGCAAGCAGCTCTGTGCACCCTGTTCAGCAGAGCCATGGTGGGCTGGTGCCAGCATCTGCTCATGGCTAGAGCAGCTATTTCTGCCTAATAGAGAGTGTTACCTTTTTCGAGCCCAGTTGGTGAGATAGGCTGACACCGCTTGTGGTCCACACTCATGTAGAATAAAGTTGTTGAAAGGCCCTTTCAGGGGTGAATCTAGCAAGGTCAACAAACAGCATCCAGATACCAGTTGTGGCAAACCAACAGTTTCCTCAACTACAGTTACAGGCAATGATATATCAGGATATTTCCTGAAATTTATATATTTCTAGAGAAATACTCTGATGCCTGCAGTACTAAGTGTTGCAGAACCATTGATAAAGATCCAGGCTTTGGCTCTTCAACCTGATTTATTTAGGAAAAGGGGGTTCTCGAATGTCCTGGGCTGGGACTGAGCCTTTGTGTTACATAGGCTCAGGTAGAAGACCTGTGGACGGCCATCAGGCTAGTCGATCTTCTGTTGAATTACACATATGGCCCCATTTATTAGTGGTATCATTGAATTCCTGCCACCATCTCATAAGCAATAGTACGAAGCCAGCATCCACAGCCCTGATTGTAATCAGGGAGTTCCCACAAGACACATACCTCTAGTATTGTTGCCACCTCTACCAAGTGGGTCACTGAGGCAGAGACTTATATTCAGTGCATCCAGTCTGCTGCTGATTCCCTGGTACCAGTTCAAACCCACTTAATGTGATCCAGATGCAGTGCACCATGGTATAACAGTGCTCTGCTTCAGATGAGAGCTCTAGGGTGGAAGCTAGAATGCAAGTGAAGAAAGTCTGACTCTGAGTCTGACAAGCTTGTCCTGTTGTCCGATTGCCTGGGATATCAGGAGGGAAAGTTTGCTGTAAACATAGAAACATAGAATTTGACAGCAGATAAGGACCGCTTGGCCCACCTAGTCTGCCCATTTTCCTACCTAACAGATGAGCTGCAAATCCTAGTTAACCAACAGCTTACTTCCACCTACCCCCCGCTAGGACTGCCTTATGCCTGTCCCATGCATTCTTGAAGTCCCCCACTGTTCTTGACTCCACAACCTCCTCAGGGAGGCTGTTCCATGCATCCACAACTCTCTCAGTGAAAAAATACTTCCTACATTACCTCTGAGCCATCCCCTCTATCTTCAAATTGTGCCCCTTGTTCTTGCACATCTCTTTTCTGGAAGATGCTACCCTCTTGGACTTTGTTAATTCCCTTGAGGTACTTGAAAGTTTCTATCATGTTCCCTCTCTCCCTCCTTTCCTCTAGGCTATACATATTAAGCACCTTTAGTCTTTCTTCGTATGTCTTCCGGTGCAGACCCTGCACCATTTTGGTTGCCCTCCTCTGGACAGCTTCCACTCTGTCTATGTCTTTGCGGAGATGGGGTCTCCAGAACTGCACACAGTACTCCAGATGGGGTCTCACCAACTGTCTGTACAGAGGGATAACAACTTCCTGTAAGGATTTTCTTTTCCGGCATTACTGTAGCAGACAGGAACTGACTAGTTGCTCTCTTTAGAGTGGTGGATGATCTTTTCCACCCAGAGGTTCTTATATGGAATGGAGATGAGACTTCACTGTAAAGGTGTGAAAATTCTAAAGCTTTCTTCTTGGCCAAGATTGTAGATTCCAGAGCTCAAATAGCCTCCACAGTGTTTTTGGGGGTTGATGAGAAGACAGTTCCCTTATTAGCATGTGGCAGCTTCAGACTCACTGTTGTGTTGAGATCCTCCGAGTGCTATCAGACCCAGGTTCCAAATCATGTGTGTTATACACAGCAATGCTGTTCTTTGTGAAGGTTGGGGTGCACACACTGGCATTGGTCATTAACTCAATTGTAAGTGCTTCTTTGGGGGGGGGAGCTCCTGCTCACTTTGAAGGAAACTGTAATCGGATCCCTCCTTAAAAATACAAATTGAGATACTAACAATTTGATACATTTTACACCTATCTCTAACTTGCCATTTCTCTGCAAAGTTATAGAGAAAGTGGAAGCAGCCCTGGTTCAGGAGCACTTAGAGACTTTTAACATATAAAAGACATTCTAGTCTAGATTTCGCCCTTGGTAACACATTGAGATTTAGCTAGGGTTCTGAATTATTTTTCTGTATGTAAAGGACTGTATAGAACTTTTATGTGGTCCTTTTGGATTTGTCCTCAGCATTTGACACAACAGAGCATCAGAAACTGGTGGATCTCCTGAGGATGGTTGCGGGGATCACTGGGACAATGTTGGAATGATTCCAGTCTTTAATTACATGACAGGCTGCAATCAGGGGTTTGGGGAAATTTTAGATCTTCTCCTCGTGACATTGGCTGTGCTATTCCCCATGGTTTCCTGCTGTTCTCATTGTTTGCAGTATTCATGCTGTGCTAGAAGTGGTAATTCGGCCCAAAAAGCCAGAAATACAAATCCCAAAAGACCTGTGTTGGATGTGAAATTGGAATCAGAATCTGATTCTGCATGCATTGATGTTAACCTTTTTAAAACCTCACCCCGACCAATACAAACACCAAGAAGCTTGTTAGTGGGTCAGGAAAAAAGCACCTTCCCCACCCATGTCTCCCTCCCCTTACCTTATTGTTCAGCGATTATTGGCCTGCCGCTGGGGTACCCATTTGGTGCTCTGCTTTGGGCTCTGTCTGGAGATGGAGGAAGCAGAGAAGGTCAAACTAAATATATTTATTTCCTCTATTCCACAAAAATGACCCCCCTTCCCAGCAAGTCACCAAGATCACCCCCTCTTTAACTCAGTCTCCCAGCCCCTAGTCCTGACTACCTCTGAATCAATTCCAATCCAGAGGGCAAGTCCCCCAACTCCTATCCTTGAGGAGGACCCTGATGCTCACCACTGCAGCCTTGGCATTATTCCTTCTACACTGATGTTGTAATGAAGAAAGTGGACAAAGGTGGGAACACTGTTTTATGATCACTAGAAATTTATCAAGCTGAAGCCTATAGACAACTTAGTGATGAGACATTCTATCAGAGGCTTCTGATGAATCCAGCTGAGGTTTTCAAAAAGAAGTCACTAAATTTTCTGCATAATGTTTTCCATAATTGGAGGGCTTGGCCTGTGGTTCAATGGAGGGGGGCATAGCTCCTCCCCCATCCTCTACATAATTCTCCAGCTGCCACTCCCTCTGCTTAGGGTGAGTGGACTTGCTCCATGGCGGCCCAGCTGGTTGGCTCTCTCTCTCCCCCGTGGCATTTCTCTTTGTGCTGCTTGCTTGGTTCCTACCTCTGCCGTTGCCTTGCTGCTGCTGTTCCCTCCCCTCCCTCCCCCTCTGGGCCTTGTTTCCTCCCCTCCCTCCCGTACATTGCTCTGTGTGCATCAGGTGCTTTCTCTGTTTTTGGGCTTTTTCTCCACTGGCCACACCTTAGATTGCTTCTCGTCCTCCACTGCCACTCATACTATCAGCTTGCCGCATACTGCCGCTGTCTGCCTCTGTACACTGGTTGTTCCTGCTCCCACTGCCTCCCTGCTACTCTGGCATTCTCTGCCTTCAAGGCATCACTCCTTAGCACCCACTCAGTCAGGCTTCTCCGGACCACTGCCTGTCATATGCTTGACATGTACTGTGGCACCCTATTGCAGCCATTTTTCCTGTCACCAAAACCATTGTTACAGCAACTCAGCATCTGATGTAACCGGTAACCCTATCAGTTTTAGCCTATTATGTTTGTTTTTTTTTATTTGTTTTTTTTTACTAGGCACGCTACTCCCAGTCCTCTTCATTCCTCCTGGAAGGTTCCCTGTCTCGCACTATTACTAATCTTCTAAACTGTGGGATCAGCTGGATGAATCGTATGGGACCCTCTATAACTATCTGCAGCCTGGACTTACGGTGTCAGATTTCATCCTCTGGTTTATGAACACTTTTATCAGCACTGTTCACCTTCCCACCAGGTAACCAGCATTTGGTACTCACCTACCTATTCTGCTGCTCTACTCATGGATATTCTGCAGTCCTATCCCTATTAAATGCCTTACCGGGCTCACTTACTTTGGCTGCTGATTCTGGTTGCTTGTGGAGTTCCTATGGGGCTCAGCTGCCTGTGAATATCTTCTATGGACTACCTCATTGGCTAACTCCTTCATGGACTTTTCTCTACTGCTTGTTATGCTACCTTCCAACATTATGCTATCAGGGTAGTGGGGTGACATGCTCTGCTACCGCTGCCATTAGAAACATTGTACTTGTTACGTGCCTGCTCTTCGAGCCACCATACCACCATTCCTGCTTACCCATACTACATGTCGTTTAGCTCCATCTTTCTACAACAGGCCTTGCCCAGGCCACTACACCACCACTTATTGATTGTGGTCCAGCCAGCTTTCTCAGGGGTTCTGCCAAATCAGCTGGCATACTTGGAGGCTCAGAGCTTGTTGAGCATGTCCTGCATGTGTGGATTTTATTTTGAGAGACTGTAACGCCGCTCGTTAGCGACTGGGTGCTTGGACTTTCGTTTCTCTGCTGCCGGTTTGGTGCTTGGATTACTGACCAAACTATTGCTCTCCTGCTCACGGGCAAATGCCCGTTTGCCCTCTGGTGGTAGGACTCGCATGGCATGAGAGGCTGTGCTGCAGTCCATTCTGCATTGCCTCATTCTACCTGGCTGGAGATGCGAGTAAGGGGGGAGCTATGACTGCTTGTTGAAGGGGTGGGGACAGTGCTGCATAAATTGAAGCGCCACTAGCTAGCGGCTGTCCTGCATGTGTGAAATTTATTTTGGACTTTTGTTTCTCTGCTGCCAGTTTGGCACTTGGATTACTGCCCAAACTATTGCTCTCCTGCTCGCGGGTGAATGCCCGTTTTCCCTCTGGTGGTAGGACTCGCATGGCGTGAGAGGCTGTGCTGCAGTTCATTTTACATTGCCTCATTCTACCTGGCTGGAGGTGTGAGTAAGGGGGGAACTGTGACTACTTGTTGAAGGGGCAGGGACAGTGCTGCATAAATTGAAGCGCTGCTCGCAAGCGTGAGCATGTGAGTGGCGTGAGCGCCACTCGGTATTGGAAATTTCCATTTGTAAACGGAGAAGGGAAACAGGTTGGTCTATTGTATGGTTTTAAGATGTGTAAAGTAAAACAGTTTGTACCTATTTATTTGTGGTAGAAATGTTTAGCTGGAATATTATTATGATTTATATCTGTTTTGTTTATATCACTTAGTTATGTATTAGTTTATTTGGTTAAGTAGGTCAGCTATTTATTTTTGTGTAATTTTTAAAGTGTGCTTAACAACTGTCTTTGTGTTTATTGCTTGAAATGTATAGGGAGTATATGGGAGGATTTATGGGGGCTAGGATCACCACTGCTTCATGATTTACGTCCCTCTGTCCCTCTCCTAGTGTCTGATACTACTGCTAGATGCTATCGGGAAGTGGGGATTGCAGGGGGTCATGCTGATTGTTGGCAGTGGGGTGACCTGGGTATGGGTGATGGTAGGATAGAGGTTGTTAGGTCCAGGAGGCACCCTGGGCTACGATGGGCATCTGGGAGAGGTCAGACGTGGTTGGTGCCCATCCCCAGGGAGTCCACCAGGCCGAGTTGTCAGGTAACCCGAGGGGCTGCACCACCCTCCATTCCTCTGACAGCAGTGCTGTGCAATGCCAGATCGATCAGAAATAAGATGGCAATTATTGCCACCTTGATTTCATCGGTCGATCTGGCTTGCATCACAGAGACCTGGGTGGGAGATGATGCTGGCCCCATTTTTGAGGCTGCAGTCTCTCCTGGGTATACTGTGGTGCACTGCCCCAGAGTGAATCGCAGGGGTGGTGGTGTAGCTATCTGTTTTAGATCCAGCCTGACCTTCACCGTGCATCCAGTGGAAACTCCAGGTTCTTTTGAGTGTGTGGCCATTCGTGGAGGATTTGGCGCAGGCTGCAGGATTTTCCTCATCTATCGCTCTTCTGGCCCGATGGGGAACTTTCTGCAGGAGATTGCCGAATTCATCACCAGCAAAACATTGGGATCCCCCAGATGTGTCTTTCTGGGGGATTTCAATGTTCGGGCCGACGATAGAGATCAAAGATGCAGTAATGACTTTTTGCAGAGCATGTCCTCGTTGGTACTGACGCAGGTCGTTGCTGCACCAACCCATCAGGATGGCCACATACTGGACCTGGTGTTCTCACTGGGGCTTGAGATTACTGATCTCAGGATTGATCGGGTATCTTGGTCCGATCATTGCACGGTGAAGCTCACGCTTGGGGCTCCTGCCATAAGCCCTTCCCCTGCTGAGATGATTAGCTGCTGCTCTTTATGGGGTCTTACCCCTGAGGGCTTTTTGGCGGCAGTTGAGTTGTCTAGTGTGGGTGTGCATGTGTCGGAGGTGTTGATGCCGGGGTTGACACCTATAATAGGGTGTTATCTGACACCATCAACTCCCTCGCACCTATCCGTGTACGACCCAGAACTTCATACCTGAGGTCCCCATGGTTTGATGGAGACCTCATGGAGATGAAGAAGGCGGGTTGGAGATTAGAGCGCTGCTGGAGGAGATCCCGCCTGGAGGTGGACAAACTGGTCCTGCGTACGCACTACCGTGCGTATCAGGAGGCAATCAACCGTAAGAAGGCAGTGTTCCTGTCCAGGGAGATTGCTGCCGGGAAAAACCGACCAGCTTTACTCTTCTGGACCGTAGACAGACTTCTTCATCCTGTCTGTTTGCAGCCCGGGAGGGTTTTTTCTGACAAAGATTGTGAGGAGATTGCTCGGTTTTTCTCGGACAGGGTGTCCTTGATCCGGCGGGAGGCTTCTTCAGTCAGCAATACTATAGCTGACAGCGGTCGCCAAATGTGTTCTGAGTGCACTCTGCCGAGTTGGGGGGAGTTTAGACCAGTGGAGGTTAGTGAGGTTATCGAGGTAGCGGTCAATTTGAAGCATACCTTTTGTGAGCTGGACACAGTGCCAACGCGTTTCTTAATGAGATGTGTTGACTCTGTTGGCCCGGTGTTTGCCTCGATTGTATGGTGTTCCTTGTCTCAGGGAGTCTTTCCAGATGCCTTGAAGGAGGCTCTGGTGAGACCCCTCTTAAAGAAATTATCTTTGGACCCGGAGATCAAGGAGCACCTCATGACTCACGAGTTGTATGATCCCTTCCAGTCTGCTTTTCGAGCTAGACATAGCACGGAAACTGTGCTTGTTCGGGTGCAGAATGATCTCCTCAGGGCTAGAGATCAGGGGGACAGAACAATTCTTGTTCTCCTCGATCTCTCCTCAGCATTTGACACTGTGGACCACTGTGTGATGCTTGTCCACCTCAGGGAGCTGTGTGGACTCACCGGTACCGTCATCAACTGGTTTGAGTCCTTTCTTACCAACAGGAGGCAACGGGTTGTGATGGGAAATTTCTCATCTACACCCTGTCTCCTTTCTTGTGGAGTCCCTCAGGGTTCGGTACTGACCCCAATGTTGTTCACAGTGTACATGCTGCCCCTGGGAGGGGTCATTAGGAAGTATGGTCTGAGTTTTCATTGCTATGCTGATGATACTCAGCTATACTTGTCCTTTGCCCCAGGAACATCTAACGCAGTGGATGTGCTAAATATCTGTCTGACCGAGATTAATGACTGGATGGCTTCCAGCTGGTTGTGTCTGAACCCTGACAAGACGGAGGTATTGGTAGTGGAGTCGAACAGAGTTCGCGATAGGATGGCCTCTGACTCAGCAACTGGACTTGTTCTCGGAGCTGTGTCATTCAAGGCCTCCTCTTGGGTGCGAAATCTTGGAGTGATTCTGGACAGAAACTTGACCATGGAGGCTCAAATATCTTCCGTGGTCCACACCTGTTTTTTTCATCTCAGAAACATTGCCAGGATTAAGTCCATTGTTCCGCCTCTGGACCTCCCTACCTTGATACATGCCTTAGTCACATCAAGGCTGGACTACTGTAATGCGCTCTATCTCGGGGTCTCTGGGGGATCTCTCTGCAGACTGCAGCTGGTGCAAAATGCTGCTGCCCGGTTATTGATTGGGCAGCAAAAATTTTGCCATATTACACCGGTACTGCGCGAATTGCACTGGCTGCCTGTCAGGTGGAGAATCCTCTTTAAGATGGGTCTTCTCACCTTTAAGGCCCTACACGGGCAGGGCCCTGGTTACCTGTCAGTCCTCCTGGTACCTACTCCCTCTATCTGCCCTCTCTGATCTTCCAGTGGTGGCTTTCTGACCATTCCTAGAACGAGGTTAAAATCAGCTGGCAACAGAGCCTTTAGCGTTGCGGCTTCCATTCTATGGAACTCTTTGCCAGCATTGGTCAGAGAGGCCCCCACTGTAGACATTTTTAAGGCCCGCCTGAAGACACTCCTATTTTTACAAGCATTTGATGCTTAGAGCAGGCTATTTTATAGGTTGTGATTTATCATCTTATTTTTATGAATGTTTCTATGTTTTGTGTGTTAAATGTTACTTGAAATTTGTACGGCGCCCAGAGCCTCCGGGATTGGGCATCTTTTAAATAAATTTGCCTTGCCTTGCCTTGAGGTCCTGCCTGTCTGTCTGGCCTACATGGAGGCCTAGCTCAATACACTCACTCTACTCTTTCTCATGCTGACCTACGTGCTGGTCCAGCTGGCAGTGCTTGCCTGTGTGGAGGTTTAGCTCGACTTTTACTTTCTACTCTCTGGGTGGACCCACATGGGAGTCCCACTCGTTCAGCTAGCCTGCTTGAGACTAGCTTGACTCACTCACTCTACTCCTCCTCTGGCAGGCCTATGTGAAGGTTCTGCCACCCCTACTCATCCCGGGGGGCCTCATTTGCTACTCCATCACTCTACATGCTGTCTTCTGCCGGACCTCCTAGGGGTCCCTTCTGATGTACTTATCAGGAACCTTGGAGGTGAACCTCCTTCAAATCTTGCATCTGGTGGCCTTGCCATCATTGCCCCTTCCCATCTACTTGTTCCTCATTCTACTCTGAAGAGGTTTATGCTTCCGTCTGGCTACATCGATGGATTCTCGTCATGTCATCACCTCCTTTGATCTTCTAGTATGGAATACAGTGCTCAACCTTAACCTTTGCAGGACTTGGATTTTTACCTAGCATCCCCACCTTCGAACATCGTGCCCACAACTGCCCATTTCTTAAGTACTATACTCCCATGGTACCTGCTGATTCCCTTCATTCTTCTTCCTCATTTGGACCATGTGCTATCACTAAAACTGACAGGAGTCCGCCTTCCCAACTCATACACGCTCTGCAAAAGGATCCTCCTTCATGGTTCAAATGTACTAAGTTACTCAGGCAGACTCCCGCAGGGGTCCCTGTTACACAGAGCATCTTGTAGCATGCGATGATGAACCTTGTGTGGGTCTTGCCACTTTGACTCCATTGAGCCTCAAGCATTCTCCTAGCTTGTTGCTTCCTTTACCATCACTGCAGATCCCGTGAGGGTCTCCTGTACTGTCTGCTACCATCTGATACTTACTGGGTCGTCCAGACAATATCACTTGGTTTATTCTGGACTTCAGGAATCCCTGCTACAGCTTGCCAACCCAGGCATCCCAAGTCTTCATTCACTACTTATTCTACTACAGTCCCTTCCAGTTTGCTCCATTACCAACCATAATCAATGCTCTGCGTCTCCATGGTGTACTCCTCATTCCTTGAACATCCTAGCTCTGAATTCCCTCTGCTCGGTGCTTGATTTATAACTTTCTATTGCTTGGAATCCATCTCTAGGCAAGCCTCTATTCATATAGACTCTTGCTGCTTCATCATTCATTGCTGGCATCCACCAGTCAAATTCTATTCTAAGAGTCTATTTCCTCAACTGGTACCTGATGGCACTCATCATCAACTATGCTCCCTGTCTTTCACCACTACCCATAGTCTCTCTCAGATCCTTGGAGCTCAGATTGTCAGTCATCCCCTGTCCCAACATCTCACTTAACTGGACCCCTCCTTCTGCAGAATTCCTGTTCAGTGGACCTTCTGCTCCATGTTGACGTTGACAGCAGGACTTGGAACTCTTTCACAGAACCTAACTTCACCTACCTCTCTATCTCTCTGCTTCAACAGCTGACTTCCCTGTCATTGGATCGTACCTAGCTCTCCTTCCCGTTCAGGTTATCATTGCTGATCCTTACTCCGTTCTGTATGGACTGTGCTGAAGGATGCCTTCCTCATCTGGTTCTCCATCCTCATAACCTGCCCTTCTGGGCTGCTGAGCTTATCCTGGATATCTTCTATTTGCTGTCTGCCCTTCCAGAGGGTCCAACCCTGTTCAACTCACTCCTTCACCTTGGATGAAAAAAATGGGTTTCTCATAAATCCATAACCTACACACAGGACCTAGCTATGTGCCCAGTGCACTCCTACTTCACCCTAAAAGAGTGTCTGTTTGCCCTGCACATCCCACTTCACCTGTTCTGAGCCTGGGGGTTTCCCTCAGTTTTCCCCCACAATGGAGCCTGGCTGCCTGCTTGCTATATTCTTGCTTTGCTCCACAAAAAGGGAGCCTGGTACCTTCTTTACTGGAATCATGCTTGCTGGATAATGTAACATTGCCTTTCTCCTTCTTGGCTCCATAACAGAGGGCCTAGCTGCCTAATCACCATACTCCATCACATCTTTCAGAACAACTGCTGCTTCCTTGTACTCCAGAATGCCACTGACTAGTTCTACTTCTCATACCTCCAAGATGTGATTTTGTGAACGGCACCAATCAAACTGCCTGAATATGCACATGTCCTCACCTTCTACTCTACAGTATATTACTGACTGGATTTGCCAATCTTCTAAGCTACTATATCCATAAGGGACCCTCATTCACCAGTACTCATCTCCAGGACTACCAACTTGCTACCGAACACAGGATATGCCTTTTATCTAACACTCTAGAGTTGGTGAGAAGACATCATAGCAATACTTCTTACATTAGGATTACTCTCTATTAATATGCTCAGAGGAGAGGCAGGTTAGTAGCAATGGGTCCTCTGAGGTTTCCCCCTAAGAAGGTTTTTCCTCTCCTATGTGCTACTGGCCACACTCTCCAGAGTTGGAGGAGGTAATTGCATTGGTAATTAAATTTCTTTTTGGGCCTTCAACCCTACACTTGCTTAGCATCCCTACAAAGGTGGGGTATAGAGAAAGCCCAAAAGATTAAGCTCTAACATCATTTATATCTTATACAGCTCAAACATGTCTAAGCATCAACTACACTATATCCAGTTCCAATGTCCTACAAGTACTAACCTATGTACCATTCCAGCTTAATGTATTTAAGCACCAACCACTGCACTCAGTTCCTACGTACTACAAACACTGACCTGTGTACCATCCAGTTAAATGTATCTAAGCACAAACTATATCTTATTCAGCTCTACGTACCACAAACACTGAGCTATGTGTCACACATTGAATTGGAAGGCTTAGCCTGTGGTTCAGTGGGGGGGGGGACATAGCTCCCCCCCCATCCTCTACATAATTCTCCAGCTGTTGCTTCCTCTGCTTAGAGTGAACAGACTCACCCTCCATCCTCCCCTGCCTTCCCTCCTTCTCTGGCACTTTTGTCTCACCTTGCACTGGACCTTCAACCCTACACTTGCCTAGCATCCCTGCAAAGGTGGGATATAGAGAAAAGTCCAAAAGATTAAGCTCTAACTTCAGTTATATCTTATCCAGCTCAAACATGTCTAAGCAGCAACCATACCATATCCAGTTCCTACGTCCTACAAGTACTGACCTATGTACCATTCCAGCTTAATGTACCTAAGCACCAACCACTATATTCAGTTCCTATGTACTACAAACACTGACCTGTGTGCCATCCAGTCAAATGTATCTAAGCACAAACTATACTTTATTCAGCTCTATGTACCACAAGCACTGAGCTATGTATCATACATTGAATGGGTGGATAAATAAACTGTACTTTTTTGAAAGTGCCCTGCCCCTTCACCCCCTACATTTTATATGTTACCTGAAGACCGTAAATGTCTTGACGTTCCACCAGGACATCAGATAATCTCTGGCAATGGTTCTGTCACAGAAAAATTGTCCACATTTTGGGACTTATTTTAATAAAGGATTTAGTAAAGTTACAGCCTTCATATGTACATGACACTATAGATGTCCTGCATAGACTGGAAGGGTTGATGGGCAGGATGACTTTTTCTGGCTCACTTAAGATGTCCAATCATTATATACATCTACAGACCATCACTTTGGATTGCATGCAGTTTCTGAGAAATTAAAACATCAAGATTTGGTAAATGTGATTAACCCTGAGTTTTTGCTAAATGGGCTAAGATTTGTCTTGACTAAAATTATTTTACCATTGATGGTAAGTATTACCACCAGACTGGATGGACAGCAATCAACACTGCCCTCACCCCTTCTTTTACCAACCTTGTTCTGGGATGCATGGAGGAAACAATCGGGTCAGATAAAAAGCTCTACCATAACAAACTTTCTGGTAATCATCGAAACACTGATGATTTACTGATTATTTGGAAGGGGTAGAATTGGAAGCAACTGAATTCCTTTTGTAGCTTAGTCAAAATACTTGAAGGTTAAAGTTGACTGTCAATGGGATCTAGGCACTTTAGCGTGAATTGCCTAGACACCATGAGCTGCAGCATGTAGGTAACCCTAAGTTAGAATGTCACACAATGGGGTCTGGCATACCCTGGTGGCATTTACAGAAGGGATGTGCATGTCCCCTCCACACTGGATCCCCTGGCAGGTCACACAGATACGTGCATGGCTGATCTGGGGCTTCTCTGGTGGTATGCTCGCACTCTGTGCTATGCATGATGGTGCGGAGTGCTGGGTCAGGGAGTGTAGGATATGGCAGCAGTGACACTGCCATATCTGTTATGCCTCCCCAAGATTTTGACCACCAGCTGCAGTGGAAACAACTATCCCCTTCCATGCTGCCCCAGCCCTCTGGGAAGACAGGGAGGGCTGGGGGCAACTATTCAGGCACTTGCACATAAACTTTCTTTTTTTTTCCTCACACACCTTCCCAGAATCCCCCGCTTGTGTGATGGATGGGATCCATTTCAGGACCTAGGACAGGCATCCAATTGGATGCCCGTCTGTGTCCTCTGAACTTCCCCCATGCAGCTGCAGTCTTGTAGGATGGGGCTGTAGACAGGTGTATGGCAGTGGCTGGCAATCAGAAATGTCAACCACCTCATGCTTGTTTGCAGGTGTGGAGCTACATGGGCAGGGTACGCTCAAATCACACATACCCAGCCCAGCATTGATGCATAGCCCCCAATATGAACAGAGAGTCTATAGCATTTTTAGATTTGACTTTATGGGGATTTTCAGGAAGAAAGAGAGAAACAGAAATTGTATGGAAAAGTACAGCAGGCAATACATTGTTACTGTATTCTGGTTCTCATCCCCAAAAATTACTTGGACATGTACCCTACAGACAGTTCTTGCAGTTGTAATACAATTGTTCAAATGACTTACATATAGAAAACATGTAGATTCCAAAAGAGAGGGACTAATCTGAGTACCTTCTGAAGTTATAAGGATGGAGTTAGGTCAATTCTCTCTAGAAACCATGTCACTAGAAAGATGTATATTATTCATGTTGGGACTTTTCCAACTCCAGAAAGTAGGATCTGGATGGTATCTGGAAGAAGAAATTACATATACAGTACAAATCTTGGCTTTATCTCTCTGAATATTAAATTAATCAAAAAGGAACTTTTCCCCATGGGACTAAGCCACCTGTTATGTGAAATATATTTGAGACCCAAAGAGGAGTTTTCTAGCCTGGTTAAAACAAAGATTAGAGACCTGGCAATAGTGAAAGATCTAAAGAGAATATCAGAACTAAAGAACTTCAGATGGTAAAAGAAATAAAATAAACCCATCAGTTAGAACAATATTTACTTATTATTTAAAATCCCAAACACAGGCATTTAATTACAAGGTTCTGTATGGAACTTTAACACACACACACACACACACATATATATATATATATATATATATTTATTTGTTTATTTATTTATTTATTTATTTGCTTTTGTTAACCAGGTAAGCACACTAGACAGTCAAGTGCCTATTTTCAGGTACAACCCAGGAGGTTACAAGGTACAGTCAACACATCAAGCAGAGTAACAGGTTAACGTATAAGAGCATCAGGAATCACAAAACAACATTGGTAGAGTAACAGTAACATACAAGCAAGGTCAGCAGAATTAACAGGTATAGGGCCAGCAAAGCCCTCAATTACAAGCTTTACAGGCTGAGGAAAAGGTAACAAACAAGATCTACAGGCATCACAATAAACAGTATGGTGAAGGTGGGGTGGATGTCAAGATGAACAACTCTGAGACTTGTAGGAGGGCAGCAGCCAAGGCCAACAGGATGCTGGGATGCATCGCTAGGGGGATCACCTCCAGAAGGAGGGAAGTGATACTCCCTCTGTATAACTGCTTGGTGAGGCCGCACCTCGAGTACTGCGTGCAGTTTTGGAGGCCACACTTAAAGAGGGACATTAAACTCCTGGAGAGGGTCCAGAGGAGGGTAACCAAAATGATTTGGGGCTTGGGGGACAGGCCCTATGAGGAGAGACTCGAAGAGTTAAATATGTACACATTGGAAGAGAGAAGGGACCGGGGGGACATGATAGAAGTCTTCAGGTACATGAAGAGGGTAAATAGGGGAGAAACAGTCAGGGTGCTTCGAAGGAAGGAGGAGGGGGCCACTAGAGGGCATGGGTGGAAGCTGGAGGGGGGAAGATTCAGGAGAGAAAGGAGGAGGTGCTACTTCACTGAGAGGGTGGTGGAGCCATGGAATGCACTGTCTAGGGGGCTGGTGGAGGCAGAGACAGTGGAGGGGTTCAAGAGGGGGTGGGACAGATACAGGGGAAGGGTTCTGGAAGCAAAATCCAATGCAGCAAGAATATCCGGAACTGGGAAGGGAGAAGCCAGAGAAGGCGAGGAGGGCAGCAAGGTCAGCTCCCAGGGTGGGGGCTGACCAAACGAGCAGACGCGAAAGACCGTTAGGCCTATTCTGCTGGCATTTTAGTATGTTAGTATGTTAGTAACTGCTTGTACAAGCAATGGAAAAACAAAGTCAGCTGTGTTAGGCCAGCTATGCCCTCGGAAGGGTAAGGATGGTAGGTAACTAGAGAGACAGCGTATAGAAAGGGGGGGGTAGCTGGGGAATCCCACAGATGTAAGGGCAGGGAAGGGGCCCAGGGCAAATAGAGGAAACTTTTTGATGCAGCTATCAGTTACAGGCCACAGCAATTTGGAGGAGGAGCATTCAGTATTTAGGCGTCACACCCCCAACCTGTCGAACTGGGAAGCAATAGCACAGAGACAGGTGGAGGCCAATTTCAGTAAACCCCATAGGGAGGCTTTGAAGCAGGGATGGGAGGGGGCGGCACGAGTGATTGCGGGAAGGGAGTTCCATACTCTAGGAGCATAAGTGGCAAAGGCCCGATCGTCCGTGAGGGAACGGGTTTTAGGAACCAGGATGTCCTGCGAATCTCTAGATCTAAGGTAATGGTAGGCAGTCCCAGGTTTGAGGGGTAGAGTAAGTGCTGAAGGGGTAGCAGTTCGGACAATGTTGTCAATGCAGTTGCCTAGGGCAAAAGTACGGTGCTTATCGGGAGGGAGCCGCTGAAGTTGCGAGTAAAGCTCACAGCGGTGCATGAGGTGAGGTGAGGTGCAGAGAATGCAAAGCGGCATACGTTGTTGTATGTAGTGTCCCATTTAACGAGACTGGTCTTAGGGACAGAGGCAAAAGATACAAGCCCATAGCAGAGGGAGGATAGGAGGATCCCCCTTGCAATTGCAATGCATGTGGCTGGGGTGAGACTGCTTTTGGCTCTGTATGCTAGACCGAGCTTGGCGTTTGTAGCATTACACGTGTTCCGAATATGCTATATATAGTATACAGATAGATTATATATATATATATATATATATATATATATATATGTATATGTTTTTTTTAAGCAGAAGAGAGCAGGAGTGACAGGCCCATTCTGTAGTTGTGGAAATGAGGTAGAGGATGATCTGAAGCATTCTGTATTTTGGGGCAACCAGCTGCTAGTGCACCGCATTTAGGGCACTGCATCAAGACAGTGCCAGATTTCGGTGACTGTCATCAGAGCGCCTGCACTGTGCCCCCCTCCCCGAGGTCATACATAGAAACATAGAAACATAGAATTTGACGGCAGATAAGGACCGCTTGGCCCACCCAGTCTACCCATTTCCCTGCCTACTGGATAAGCTGCAGATCCTAGTTAACCAGCAGCCTACTTCTTTCTACCCCCACCCCCTAGAATTGCCTTATGACTGTCCCATGCATGCTTGAATTCCACCACTGTTTTTGACTCACGACCTTCCTCGGAAGGCTGCCTGCATCCACAACCTCTCTGTGAAAAAATACTTCCTTAAATTACCTCTGAGCTGCCCCTCTATCTTCAAATTGTGCCCCTTGTTCTTGCACACCTCTTTTTTAAAGATGCCACCTCTTGGACTTTGTTGATTCCTTGAGGTACTTGAAGTTTCTATCATGTCTCCCTCTCCCTCCTTTCCTCGAGGCTATACATGTTAAGCTCCTTAAGTCTCTCTTCATATGTCTTCGGTGCAGACCCTGCATCATTTTAGTTGCCCTCCTCTGGACAGCTTCCATCCTGGCTATGTCTTTGCGAAGACTGGGTCTCCAGAACTGCACACAGTACTCCAGATGGGGTCTGACCAGCTGTCTGTACAGAGGGATAATAACTTCCTGTTTTCTACTGGTGATGCCTCTCCCTATGCATCTCAGTATCCCCCCAGCCCTCCTTGCTGCCCTCTCACATTGCTTGCCCACCTTTAGGTCATCTGATATGACTACCCCCAGGTCCCTTTCCATTTTTGTTGTTGTTAGTATCTCACCCCCATTGTGTATTCTTCCTCTGGGTTTTTGTTTCCCAGGTGCATTACCTTGCACTTCTTAGCATTGAATCTAAGCTGCCATACATTTGATCATTCCTCTAACCTACCAAGTCCCTTTTCATCCTTTCCACCCCACCTTGTGCATCAACTCTGTTGCAGATCTTTGTGTCATCTGCCAAAAGACATACTTTTCCTTCCAGTCCTCTGCAATGTAGCTTATAAAGACATTGAAGAGGACCGATCCTAATACTGAACCCTGTGGTACCCACCTAGTAACCCTTTCTTCAGAGTGGACTCCATTTACCATTACTCTCTGTCCTATTCTCCAGCCAATTTTTACCCAGGCTGTCATCTTGGGACCCACTCCCAGGCTAGCTAACTGTATATTAATCTTGCGTGGGACTGTGTCAAATGCCTTGCTAAAGTCTAGGTAGACCATGTCCACAGCCCTCCCTGATCTACTACTTTGGTCACCCAGTCAAAGAAATCTATCAGATTTGTCTGGCATGACCTTCCGCTGTGAATCCATGCTGCCTTGGGTCCTGTGCCCTCTGGCCTCTAGATACTCGACAATTCTTTCCTTCAGAAGTGATTCCATCATTTTCCCTACCACTGAGGTTAAACTAACAGGTCTGTAGTTTCCTGCTTCTGCCTTGCTCCCACTTTTGTGAGGGGAATCACATCTGCCCTCCTCCAGTCCTCGGTACCAGCCCATCCTCCCATGATTTGTTAAACAGGGTAGTCAGTGGTGTCACTAATTCCACCCTTAGTTCTTTTAGAATTCTGGGATGAATCCCATCAGGCCCCATTGCTTTGTCCACCTTCAGTTTTAAGAGATCTTTCAGAACCCTTTCTTCTATAAATGGCTGGTATCAACTTCTGTATCCAGAGTGTTTCTACTGTTTGTTTTAGGTACCTCCCTCTTCCTTTGTAAATACAGAGCAAAATATTTGTTTAGTATCTCTGCCTTTTCACAGTCACCCTCTGCCCACCCTCCCCCCTTTATTAAGCCTCACTATGCCTCTCTTGGTCTTCCTTGGCTCCTGATGTACCTATAAAGGTTTTATCCCTTCTTAACTGAGTTGGCTATCTTTCCTAAGTTTGGGCCTTTGCTGTTCTGACTGCCTTCCCAGATTCCTTTTGCTTTAACTGATACAGTTCTCTGTCCTGCTCCTTCTGTGATTCCTTGTACTTCCTAAAGCTTTCTTTCTCTTGAACCTTCCTGCCACTTCCTTTAAGAACCATAGTGGTTTCTTACATCATTTAGTTTTGTTTATTTGCTTCACACAAAGGCTAGTTACCTCTGTGATGGCAGTTTTATTATTCCCCATTGTTCTTCCACCCTCCTTCCTGCCCATTTGCTAGTGCATTCCTTAGGCACTCACCTATTTTAGCAAAGTCCAGCCTCTAAAGTCCAGTACCTTTGCCTTTGCATATGGCTTGACTATTGCTGTGTTTATGTGAACCATACTGTTCGATGGTCACTAGTTCCTAGATGTGCTACCCACTTACATCTGTGATCCTCTCTTCATCTCCATTTGAGAGAACCAGGTCTAAGATTGCTCCCTCTCGAGTGGGCTCCAATACTAGTTGTCTAAGGCATGCCCCCTGTAGGGCATCTAGAATAACCCCACTCTTCAAAGTGGCTGCTGCAACTGCACTCCAGTTAACATCTGGCATATTCAGATCGCCCATCAGCAATAGCAGGCCAGTCACCCCCTCAGGAGTTAGTATATTTAGTTAGAGAGTAATGAGGGGAACAAATCCCAATAAGGGGGGTGCAAGGGGCATATCCCTCCACAAAAAGACAGGTCATCCTAAATGACAGTGACCAATAACTAGTGCTGTCTTGACACGGCACCCTAAACACAGTACTGATATTAGGTAGAACTGTATTATTGTGCCCTGTCTATGAAAAAGCTAGGAAAAATGGTTTGGGGAAACTCTGGGCAGTTTTGGCTTCCCTCCTGGCCTGCTAACCATTTATTTGTTTACATCTACAGATTCTGGGATATTAAATAAACTTACTGGAGATTTGTCAGCCATACATTTATGAAAGATATGAACTTTTAGACAGTAAGAAATTGATGTAAAACTTGGCAAATCAATTACTGAACTGAGAGGTTTTATTATTTTATATTAATAAGGATACATCTGTTTTGTATATGATGTGAATACTCTTTTAACATTTTGGAAAGATAATTTATTGTTACATGAACATTTTGATGTAAATGTCTTAAATTATAATATTTCACTTTAGTTGCTTCTTACTAGATTGCTGGTTTTAGGAATGACTGGACACCATAAGTAACTTCTAACAGCTCTGAGGTTTATTCAACAAACATACATTAGATAGATCAGCAGGCCTCAGCAGAACTACTACTACAATCTGCCTGTACACTTTCTAAAACCCAGTTTCCACCCCAGACATACCATTAGCCCAAAACTGCAGGGGGATGTGGACTGAACCATTCTACATTGTTACTAGTGTAAGTTACCATATACTACATCTCCCCTTCTAGTAAAAGAAAGCAATTACCTTGATTTCAGCTTGCATATCAATGACAAATAATTACCAAGCACTATTAACATAATGGTTGAGTCTTACTTTGTGATGAGTTAGGGTCTTAAGTCACTGGTACTGAGCTCTGTTGAAATAAGACTTTACCACTGACTTAAGTCATAACAAAATCTCTGAACCTCTCAGGAACTTTAAGCAGGCGCCCTCTTCTGGTCATTAGTAGACTGCATACTAAGGTACAGCCTCAGGACTTTCTGGCAAAGTGTCATTGAAAACAACAGGTTCCATCTCAGGTTGCTCATACTCTTGACAAGTGTCCTGTTCCTGGCTGTTGTCCCTGGATTCCACTGTTTGTGACAATACAGATTCAGTTGACTCATCTGCCTGTTGCTCTTCAGCCTCCAAAGCAACTGTTCGGTCTCTCCTCAGGTGTCTCCTGTTCCTGCAGTATCGCTGTCCTGCAGGTGTAATCACACTATAGGATCTTGGCTCATCATGGATTCTTTCCACTGTAGCAGGTTGCCACCCACTAGAAGTCTCTATGCATACCTTTCCCCTTCTTTGAATGGAGTAAGTGGAGCTGCATTCCTGTTGTAATACTGTTTCTGTCTTTTCTGTAGTCTTTTCAGACATTTATGTGCATCCTTTGGTATTTCAGGTCGTAATGCCCTTGCACTTGCAGGTAATGTTGTCCTCAACATTCTGCCTATTAACAATTCAGAAGGTGTACAGTTCAGTCCTGTGACTGGTGTATTTCTAAGACTGAGCAATGCAAGATGTGGATCAGTCTGACCTTGCATAGACTTCAGAAAGATTCTTTTTACATCTGGATCATTCTTTCAGCTAAACCATTAGATTGTGGGTATCCTGGGCTGGAATGAGTCACTCTGAATTCCTACAACTTTGCAAATTGCTTCATTTCATGACTTGCAAATGGTACATGATCCGCTACCAGTTCTTTTGGAATTCCATGTCTTGCAAATAAACCATTCAATTTTGCAATAACTGTAGCTGCCGTCTTGTCAGGCATTCTGAGAACCTCAGGGTATTTTGAAAAATAGTCCACTACTATTAAGTAGGAGTGTCCCCTAAAGTCAAAAATGTCTGCAAAGCTTTAACCATGGCATGTCAGGTATTTCATGTGGACATTGGCTCTTTATGGTTGCTGGGTAAGAGTTCCTGGACAGAGTCCACATGCTTCAAACCATCATTTCTACTTCTCGATTCATGCCTGGCCAATACATCACAGCTCTGGCTTGTGCCTTTAGACCTTTGTATTCCTTGATGCTGCGTGGAAGTCTTGTAGCATATCTGTTCTCAGCTGTTTGGGTATGATGATTCTTTTGCCCACCATTATGAGTTCATTTTCTAGGTATATTTTGTGTCTCATGGGCCAATAGTGCTGAAGTTTGATGCTGACTTGTCTTTTCCTGTTAGGCCATCCTTTGAGGTGCATTTCTTTAAGCAACTGTAAATCACTGTCCCTCTGTGTGGCCTGTTTTAGCCCTTCTAACATGCTGTCAGGCAGTGTTTCTGTTGCTTGGATTGAGTATATGACCTTTTCACTACTTAGATCAATGTCTCCCTCTGCTGGTTTTCTTGGTACTGCCCTGGACAGAGTGTCTGCAATCAGAATATCTTTTCCTGGAGTATATATTACCTGTATGTCATATTTCTGTATCTGTAACAGCATCCGCTGCAATCTTGCTGGAGCCTTTCCAATTGGTTTGTTCAGTATGGACTGTAGTGGCTTGTGATCTGATTGTACTTTCGCTGACCTTCCATAAACATACTGATGAAATTTCTGTAGAGAAACACAATCGCTAACAACTCTTTTTCTATCTGTGCATAGTTTCTTTCAGCACTGGACAATGACCTAGATGCATAAGCTATTGGTCTGTTTCTTTGTAGTAGACAAACACCTAGTCAGTCCTTTGATGCATCTGCTTGGATTTCAATGTCCTCTTTGGATCAAGAATTTTAATACTGGTGCAGAAGAAATAGTCTCTTTTAGCTTTTGTAAGGCTTCTTCCTGTGCTGGCTACCACTGCCACATGACATCTTTTTTGAGTAGCTGCCTTAGTGGTGCAGTGAGGTTTGCTTCATTCGGAATGTCCTGCGCCAAGTATCGAGTCATTCCTAACAGTCTCTATAGTGCTTTTTTATCTTCGGGAGGAGGACATCTCGGCTATTGCTTGTACTTTGGCTTCATCAGGCCGTAGTCCATTTTTGGTTATGATGTGCCCCATGTATTTCTACCTCCTCACCAAATACTGTATTTTGTCACTATTGAACTTACATTGAGTTCCACTGCTCTGTCCATTACTTTTCTCAGAATATTGTCATGCTCTTCCTTGGTAGCTGCGGCTATAAGCATGTCATCAGCTATTACAAAAACACCTGGTATGCCCCCGAAGTGTTCAGCATTTCTCTGCTGGAATACTTCACTCACAGACCGTATGCCAAAAGGAAGTCTGTGAAATTTGTACCTTCCCCATGGACTGTTGAATATACATAGGTCTGCAGATTTGTCATCTAATTTGATCTGCCAGTACCCATCTTTTTCATCTAGAATTGTAAAAAAGTTTTTACCTGCAAGCTTACTCTGAATATCCTCCAATGTGGGGATGGAGAAGTCATGTCTTATGATAGCTTTATTTAAGTCTCTAGGGTCCAAACACACCCTGATCTCACCATTTTTCTTTTCAGTAATTACAAGGCTATTTACCCATGTTGTAGGTTTTCTTACCTTGCTAATCATCCCAATTTGCTCCAGTTGTTCCAGTGTCTGTTTTAGTCTGTCCGTGATTGCATATGGGACTTTCCTGCACCCATGTATCACAGGAGTAACATTTGGGTCAGTATGTATGTGGTAAACTCCTGGGAATTCTCCTAGGCCTTCAAACACTGTTTTATATTCTGCAAGAAGTTCCTCTTTTGTGCTTGGTGGCTTGGTTTTAAGCACCTTTACTTTGCGAATCAGATCCAGGATGACACATGCCTGTTTACCCAGTAGGGAAGCTCCTGACGTATTAGTGACATAAAACTGCAGATTGGCCTCTCTGTCTTGTGTCTTACACTTCAGCATCACTTCCCCTTCAGGATTAATTTGCGCTCTCCTCCATATGCCATTAGGATAGTACTGGTAGGCTTGATTTGTACCTTGCATGGAAACTGCGTAATCACTTCTTTAGGCAGTATATTGACTTCAGCCCCAGTGTCCAACTTGAACTTAACTGGCTGTCCCATTATCTTCAAGATAATGTACCACCCTTCATCTGGTACTTGTGTCCGCACCATTTCTTGTTTTCTTTTTACAGCACCCACAACTAGTGCTTCTACCCGTTTTGTCATTTTCTCATGAGGTTTGTTGGACTTTATGGACCTGCACATTTTTGCATAATGGTTGAGGCCACCACATTTATGACATTCTTGTCCATACACTGGAAAAGCCTTTGGCGCATGTCCCTTGCCACACCTCTCACACATGTTTGATTTTTGTGCACGTGTCTCACGTGTTGGTAGCTGGCGGTCTGGTTTTCGGCCTGTATTACCATCCTGTCTTGAACAATAATTCTTAAATGCTTCCATAACCTCAGCTGCTTTTTCAGTTTGTGGGTCAGCATACGTTATATTGAGGGTATTGTACACCTCAAGGGCCTCATCCCCAATCATGTATAGCAGGACTGCAATTTTCATTTCCTCTGACTTATCATCTAACTCTCTGGCTGTGAAGTACAGACTGAATCTCTGTGCCCACCTTTCTCCAGTTTCCTGCAAGATTTCCAGTCAACAATAGTGGTGGAGGTGGCTTAAATTGCTCCATACTGCCAAAAATACTTTGTTATATAGTCTTTTAGTAAGCTTTAGGTACTCACAATACTGTCTTTTGTTTCTTTTCTTGGTAGCACAAACTTTTCTTCTTTCTTGCAACTGCAACACTGCAAGTTCACTTCTGACACCATATAATATTTCACTTTAGTTGCTTCTTACTGGATTGCTGGTTTTAGGAATGACTGGACACCATAAGTAACTTCTAACAGCTCTGAGGTTTATTCAACAAACATACATTAGATAAATCAGCAGGCCTCAGCAGAACTACTACTACAATCTGCTCGTGCACTTTCTAAAACCCAGTTTCCACCCCAGACATACCATTAGCCCAAAACTGCAGGGGGATGTGGACTGAACCATTCTACATTGTTACTAGGGTAAGTTACCATATACTACATAAATGATGTACTAAGAAAATTTTGCACACATTCGTATATGTTTGTATGTCTTGTAAAGGCTCTTTGTGCCGAACAATAAACTTTTGAACATACTTTGAGTACATTATGGGAAGGCTTTCACAGAGCACTAGAACCAGACAGAGTAAGTGTATTGGCTCTGCAGCAAAAAAAGCAACCAAAAAACAGAATCAATCAAATTATTGTTGTTACTAAACACAATCAACTGTCAAACAGAATCTCTAAACTTATTTTGGATAATTGAAAATATTTGTTAGTGATTTAACAAAAAAAACCAAAGTTGGGGTGAAAAACCTCCATATTTTTGAGGGGTAAAACATAGCTGATGATATCACCCATAGCCATTTTATTAATCCACTGAAACAAATTATTACATTCAACCCTACTTTGAGGGGATTGTTTTTGTTGTTGCAGATCTTGCTCTGTCTGTAAATATGCTGTCTAAAATACAAAGTTCATAAATCCATTGTACCCAAGTAAAAAAATTGTATAATTGAATATGTAGTACAGTATATGGTGTTTGGTGTTCATGTAGAAAGTTATGTATTAATAAAACAGTTAGATCTAACTAGAGTACAGGAACATATTAAGCTATATTTAGTGAGAAATGTGAGAGCTCCATGGGCAAACATTTTAAAATGCAAATGGGGGTGGCTTGAGCACTTCTAAATTTAGGGCATTTCATTATGTGAGGTTGTTGCCCAGAGGAGATGACAGAAATATCAAACTTGAACAAAAAGAATGTGGATTTTTTCAATAAAACGTATGACACCTTTAGCTTTAAATGAAAATCTGCCATTATACACACATATATATATATATATATATAATGTTGCTATTTAATTATGGTTACATCATGTCAGTCTGATGGTATTATAACTCCATATGGCAGCTACACAGTATCCTAGTAAAAATGCCCTAGCAGAAAAGAAGCATTTGTTTGATAAACCTTGTTCTTGGCCATCTGTGGTTGAATTGGAATATGCTCCTGTTAATATATTTTTTAGAACAATTATATGGAAAATGCCCCCCCCCCCATTTTTCATTCACCTTTTAAAATCATCTGTTTAGAGACTGCAGTATTTTTTCAGTTGGCTGTTATTCTTGCATATATGTAGAATATGAATGGAAATATAAAATACAATTTTGAATCTGTCTCAGAATATAGTTCGTTATTTTTTCTCCCCCTTTTCTTTTTTCCTCATATAAGTTAAAAACTATGAAGTTGCTATTATAAGATCATTTGATTTCTGAACTGTACAAGGAAATGAAGTAATATTAGTTACTATTGTGGCATAGTATTGAGTTTTATATAATTATTAGCAATCTGCCACTACCAGTAAGGGAGTCGAACTTGTAGGTGTAGCTAGGTTGCCATAATGTTCTTAACTGATGACAAGGTTCTGTGTAACAATCAACGGTAAACTACCTGGTAGCATGCCGTGATGGAAGAGAAAAAGATTTCAAGTTTCATCTGAACTGTAAGTGAATACTGTTTATCATTCAAGCTCTGATCAGAAGAGAAGTAACAACCAGCATTAAAGATCAAGGGCAAAGCTTTTTGCATATTGTTAATAAAGCTTGAAATTCATGTCCCGGTGTCAGGAAGAGTAGGTTTGCTGGCAAAGGCAACTAGCTTCACCTGAGCTCTTTTCTTCTAGGTTGATTGTAAGGACAGAGCAAGGAACCTTATCAGAGCAAGGAAAAAGAGTAAGGCTTCTTTTGGCTAGGTAGATTTCCTGTGTGTTATTTTCTTTTGTACTCACAAGGGTTGTTACTGTTTGCTGCTAACATTTTACTGCTTTATTTTTCTGTGATTCAAATTGTTGTTGCAGGGTATACTTTCTGCTGCATTATTACAGGGTACGCCTACAGGTTTGTGCTTACAGATTACTGCTGTAATCTTCTGATTCAAATTGTTTTTTTACAAGGTATATTTTCTGTTACTGCTTTATTTTTCTCTGTAGCAAAGTGCTGCAAAATTATTGCAGGTGGTGCTTACATTTTTGAGACTTTTTAATCATTTGTTGTTGGTTGATTGTTTCTGCTCTTACCTCCTTGTTTCTTTTGTCTGTGGTTCTTCTTTTTCGGCAGGGGAAGGGCCCAGCCACCCACCCCCATCTCCAACCACCCCATGCTACACTCCTTTTATAGGGTAGCACAGTTGTGACACTTCCTGTAGCAAAGCAGGAAACATAGAAACATAGAAGTTGATGACAGATAAGGACTGCAAGGCCCATCCATTCTGCCCATTTCTTTTTCAACCTTATAAATGTGCCATCGGCCTTTGCTCTGTCAATGGCCTATCTATTTGTACTCTCTGTATTGCTCCCTTATGCCTATCCCATGCCTGTTTGAAGCCCTGCACTGTATTCATATCCACCTCTTCCTGAGATAGGCCATTCCATGCATCCACCACCCTTTCTGTAGAAAAGAACTTCCTCACATTACCCCTTAATCGGCCTCCCTCTAATCTCATGCTGTGTCCTCTTGTCCTGCTATTTTTCTTATAATGAAACATGTTAGACTCTTTCACCTTGTGAATGCCCTTAAGGTGTTTGAATATTTAGATCATATCACCTCTCTCCCTTCTTTGTTCTAGGATATACATATTGAGCTCTGTTAATCTGTCCTCATATGTTTTCTGATGCAGTCCCTGAACCATTTTGGTTGCCCTTCTCTGGACTGCCTCAATTTGGTTAATGTCCTTGTGAAGGTGTGGACTCCAGTACTGCATACAGTACTCCAGATGGGGCCTAACAAGTGTCTTGTAAAGAGGGATTATTATCTCCCTCTTCTGATTTATGATACCCCTACTAATATACCCCAACATCCTCCTAGCCTTACCTACTGCTTTAGTGATCTGCTTGGATGATTTCAGGTCATCTGTGATGATGATGCCCAAGTCTCTTTCTTCCCTTGTGACTGCCAGCAACTCCCCTCCCAGCCTATAGGTGGCTTCAGGGTTTCTCTTCCCTATGTGCATGATGTTGCACTTCTTTGCATTAAACCCCAGTTGCCACTCTTCCAACCATTTTGCCAGTTTATCCAGATCTCTTCTCATTCTGCCCACCCCATTTGGATCATCTACTCTGTTGCAGATCTTCATGTCATCTACAAACAGACAAACCTTACCCTTCAGTCCATCTGCAATGTCACTGATGAAGATATTGAAGAGGACTGGCCCCAGGACTGATCCCTGAGGTACCCCACTTGTCACTTGCATCTCTTCTGACTGTATACCATTTACCACCACTCTCTGTTTTCTGCCCGTCAACCAGTTTGCCACCCAGTTGACCAACTTCTGACCCACCCTGAGCCTACCCAGCTTATTTATCAATCTTCTATGTGGAACAGTATTGAAAGCTTTGCTGAAGTCAAGGTAGGTAACATCAACTGCTCCCCCTTGGTCCACCACTCTGGTTACCCAGTCAAAGAAATCTATGAGATTAGTTTGACAGGACCTTCCTTTTGTAAACCCGTGTTGTCGTGGATCCTGTGCTCCTATGGATTCCAGGTGTTGCACTACCCTTTCCTTAAGGAGTGCCTCCATAATCTTGCCCACTAGTAAGAGGAGGATCAGAGGGGTATCCACACAGTGACCTCATTTACAGGGGCACAAGTAATTTAACTTGTTATAACAAGTTATACAGAAACAAACAAAACACAAAATCAAACTTTTGCTTTCATTTTCCTCCTTCTAATTACTCTGAACAGGTTATAAACTCAGCAACTCATCTGGAATGGATATTATTAACTGCAGATACTGTGGGACACTTTTTAAAAGGGCAGTTATACAGAATGTTGGACACTGTCCTACATGCTGGACCACTGGAGATCTAAGGGCTCAGCTCCAGGCAGCATGGGCAGAGATTGCATGCCTCAAATTGTATATTCATGAAGTATTATAAGAACTGCTCACCACTTCCCCAACATCCAACAGAAGCTTCTCAACCACAGTGGGTAGTTGGTCCGGGAGGTTGGCAGGAGGTTAGGAGGGGCAAATTGGGTGCCCCATCACTCAGTGCTCTTCAATGTATCACTGCCACAAACCATATAATAACTACAAACAGGTATCTGCCTCTATCTCTGAAATCAAGCAAAGGGGCAGAGGACATTGCAGAGCAGGACACTGCAGCACAGCAGCTAGCACAACAAAACTCACCCAAAACAGGGACCAAAACAAAAAAAAACAAAAAGGAAATCCAAAACACTTCTGATCATAGGAGACTCCATGATTCGGGGAATTGATACCTACCTCCAGGTGGGAGTAGAGGTCAAATGTCTCCCAGGTACATCAGCGTGGAGAGACACTGACTGCATTGCTAAAATCATGCAGGAAGCAGGAGAAAACATTGATGTCCTGGTACACATAGGGTCAAACAATCTCACCAGCCAGTCAGTTGTGGAGACCAAGGAACACCTGACCAGGCTGGGAGACAAACTGTCATCCATTTCATCTGGCATCTCCTTCTCTGAGATCCTGCCAATCTGGGAGAGGGGGGCAGATGGATGGTAGGTCAGAGAAGGGGAGATGGGGCAGCTAAACATGTGGCTCAAGGGCTGGTGCCAGAAAAAAGGACACAAATTTGTAGGTAACTGGCAACAATTTTGGGAGCGAAAGTTCTTTAAATTCGGTGAACTGCATCTGACTAAGGAGGGAGTCGGTGCATTGGAGCAGAAGTTTGATGTCTTTGCAGAATATTTAAACTAGCAAATGGGGAGAGGGGTGCAGCGCCCAATACATTGAAGGGGAAGAACACCCCTTCCCACTCAGCTAGTGATCAAACAGGGGTTCAGCATGTTTGTAGTTCATTTGCATCACCAGCTAAGGAAAAAAGTCTGGCTCCTCATACGTCACACAGGGGAAATGCCATATCTCACCCAACAACTAACACACTGAAATCTGGCCAATGGAAAATCATGTACACAAATGCTCACAGTCTGGGAAACAAGATCCCAGACCTGTGGGCAACAATGACTCAGGCTCAACTGGACATAATAGCCATTAGACAGACATGGTTCACCAGTAGCCACACTTAGGAGACTTCAGTGCCAGGCTATATACTGTTTAGAAGAGACCGAGGTGCAAAAGGGGGGTGGACAGGCCCTTTATGTCAAAGAAGATATCAAAGCTACAGAAATTCAGAATACACATAAGGAGCCGAAAGAACTGTGGGTCACCCTGGAAAAAGGAAACGGGACAGCCATATGAACTGGGGTTGTCTACAGGCCTCCAGACCAGGGGGAGAACAAAGACACATTACTGTTACAAGATATACAAAACATGACAGCTAATGGGGAGGTTCTGATAATGGGAGACTTCAACATGCCAGATATAGATTGGTCATTACCAGCAGGAACATCCACCAGAACTAGACACATGGTGGATTCCCTGCAGAGGGTGGGCCTCAAACAACTGGTACAACAACCCACAAGAGACAGGGCTATCCTAGATCTAGTACTAACTAATGGGGAAATGATCATAGATATCCAGGTAGAAGGTCACCTGGGGGCCAGTGACCATCATATGGTATGGTTCAATTTGGCCACTAGAACTAAATCATCCCATTCCAAGGCAAAAATATGAGACTTCAGAGGAGCTGACTTTGATAAGATGACCAACAGAGTTAAACTAGCCCTGGTAAGGAGAAATACAGGTGAGGGGGGTACAGGCAAAGTGGGCAAGCATTAAGGATGCAATATTTGAAGCAACATCCCATTGTGTTAGAGAGAAAAGCAAGAGCAAAAGAAGGAGGAAACCACTTTGGTTCTCAAAAACAGTATCAGAAAAGGTCAGAGCCAAAAGGATGGTCTTCAGGAAATATAAGGGGCATAGTAGGGATGAAGATAGGAGGCATATCAAACTTCCTTAGGGAAGCAGGGAAGGCAATAAGGGTAGGCAAAAGCCCAAACTAGGAAATACTAGCACAAACAGTAAAATAAGGGGACAAGACTTTCTATAGATACATTAGTGAAAGGAGAAAGTCCAGAGGGGTATTGCTAAGATCAAAGGGGATAAGGGGGAGTGTGTGGTGGAGGGCCAAGGAAAAGCACTTATCCTAAATAGATACTTCTGCTCAGTATTAACTGAGGAAAGGTAAGGGCAGGGTCCCACAGCTCAGCACCATGGACACAGGGGAGGGAGTATGCACAAGTCCCTTCACAAAAGAAAGTGCAAGAGCTTGCTAAGCTCAGGGTGGACGAGGCAATGGGACCTGATGGCATACATCCCAGGGTACTAAAGGAGCTAAGGATGGAACTAGCAGAGCCATTATAAGAACTGTTTAGTGAGTCTCGAGAATAGGAGAGGTCCCAGAAGACTGGAGAAGGCTCATGAGATCCTCTCCACAAGAGTTGTAGTAGGAGAGGCAGGGAACTACAGACCAGTCAGTCTACGTCAGTAGTGGTCAAGATTGTGGAGGCACTCCTTAAGGAAAGGGTAGTGCAACACCTGGAATCCACAGGAGCACAGGATCCAAGACAGCGTGAGTTTACAACAGGTAGGTCCTGTCAAACTAATCTCATAGATTTCTTTGACTGGGTAACCAGAATGGTAGACCAAGGGGTGCAGCTGATGTCACCTACCTTGACTTTAGCAAAGCTTTTGATACTGTTCCATACAGAAGATTGATTAATAAGATGGGTAGGCTCGGGGTGGGTCAGAAGTTGGTCAATAGGGTGGCAAACTGGTTGGCGGGCAGAAAACAGAGAAGGGTGGTAAACAGTATACAGTCAGAATAGATGCAAGTCACAAGTGGGGTATCTCAGTGATCAGTCATGGGGCCAATCCTCTTCATTAATTTCATCAGTGACATTGCAGATGGACTGAAGGGTAAGGTTTGTCTGTTTGTAGATGACACAAAGATCTGCAACAGAGTAGATCAGGGGTTCTCAAATGGTGAGGCCAGCCTCCCTGGGGAGGCCCCAGCCTGTTCCAGGGGAGGCTCAAGCAAGTCTTGGAAAAAGTACTGTATTTAAATTTTGAACTTTATAGATTTTGTGTGAAGGGATAAGCAAAACTGATAATAGGAGGTGAATTTATGTATTTATTCATAAGTCAGTGACCAGGGAAGGTACTGTACACTGAGCCATGGCTTATTTCAGGTGTACCCAGGGAAGAATAGTGAGGGAATACAGTTCAAAATGTAACTGCAGAACACTTAAGCAATACACAAAATGAATAAAGTGCAAACAAATTAAGAACAATAAACTAACAATAGGAACAATTGATTAATTAGACTGGCAGCAGAACTGTCCAAATACAAGAGTTAACCATACAGGTACTAGGAATAAGAGCAGGAGTGATCAAAATATCCCTGAGAAGTTGCTTAAGACCACGGTGAGAGGGGTGAGACAGAGGTCGGCAGGAAGGTTATTCCAGATAGAGGGAAACAAAAAGCAGTCTGACCCATGAAAGTATGGCAGTAAGGGTAACAATGGTTCGAGAGTCAAAATATTGGAGAAAGTAGGTTGTCCTGTTTGGGGAGGGGGTTACAAAAGCTTAATAACATGAGAGTCAAATATGCAAAGATGTTTCAATTTATTCCTCATGTACTGTGAAAAGTAGGCTATTTTTTCTATGGGGAGGCCCAAAAATATTTCATTATTTTGGGGAGGCTCAAGATCTTTTCCATGGATTAGGGAGGCTCACTATGACAAAGTTTGAGAACTGTTGGAGTAGATGATCCAGATGGGATGAGCAGAATTAGAAGAGATCTGGAGAAACTGGCAAATGGTCTGAAGAGTGGCAACTGGGGTATAACGCAAAGAAGTGCAAGATCATGCACATAGGGAAGAGAAACCCTGAAGCTGCCTATAGGTTGGGAGGGGAGTTGCTGGCAATCACAAGGGAAGAAAGAGACTTGGGTATCATCATCACAGATGACCTGAAATCATCCAAGCAGACCACTAAAGCAGTAGGTAAGGCTAGAGGGATGTCGGGGTGTATTAGCAGAGGTATCACAAGTCATAAAAAGAAGGTAATAATTTGAGTTTAAATGCTGAATTGTAGTAGTGAAAATCTTTTTCTGTGAGAGAACAGCTTGTCTATATCATAGTTCTCAGTTCTTTCTCATCAAAACTCTATTTTTTTCTAAATATATAACACAAGTTGTTTAATGAATATAAAATAAATCTAGTTTTTGTTTATTCATAGAAATAGTTTGTCCTTGATGTAGCCTTCATAAATACATTTATGTAAGAACTTTTTTTTCATGTCAGATTGACAAACAGGTGCCTGTCACACTCTACTATTTCAAGCACATGTACTGTCTGTACTCACAAATCCTGCACCCTCCCACCCAGCATTCCGCTACGTGCATAGCACAGAGTGATCAACCTTTATAAGAAGAGAATGATAGATTTTAAGCTACTCTATCTAAACACAACCCACAGACTGAGTTTGTAAGAAACTTGGTGAGCCAACCATTAACTCTACAACCTGCTGTGATTGGGAATCTGAAGCAGCAAGCTTCAGTACTCCAAAATTATGTCATCACTGTCCAAGCCACGTGCATGGGAGCTGCACCTTCTCCAGGAGCACTTCCACAGTGAATGGCCTGACTGCCAGACAGCCCTGAGGCCCACGGGTATGGACACAGAGACAGAACCTGGCCTTTGGAGCTGCCAAGCTTGAATTGTGGTGCTTTTTGTCTCCACTGGCTGATTTGGTTCTGTATCTCACTTCCTCAGCCTTGATTGGACACTTCACCTTCTCCTGCTGTCTTATTCACCATCATGTCAAAATGCCTAAGTTGCTTAGTTTGCACAAATGTTTATATTGCAGGGTTGTATTTACTGCTCTGTATACTTTACTGAATTCAGCATTCTATTTTGTTTTTATTTAATAATGCCTAATGTCTACTCTACTGTGATATTTATTTATTTATTAAATTTTGGTGGTGACCAGGTAGGCCACTGAGCCCCGAAGGTCCCTTTTCAGAGGCGACCAGGATAACAATACAAGTTATAAGAATGAACAAGGACATAATGACATTTGAGGCATTGTGAGTTACATCATGAGGTGGTTACAGTAAAGAAAATAGTGGATACAGGCATGGTTACAGGCATGGTAAAAGAAAAGCAGTGGATACAGGCATTGCTTACAGGCACGGTAAAAGAAAAGCAGTGGGTGCAGGCATGGGTACAGGCATGGTTATCATCATGACATGTAAGCAATTGGTAGTACTTTGCATATAGTTTATTCAGCGGTTACAAGTGGCCTCTGGCGGACCAGTCTATATAAAGGCAGGTAGTAGGAAGGTTAAGCTAGGAGACGGAGTTGGAGAGGAGGGGAGTACTAGGAGCTTTAAGTGCCATGACAGTGGCATGCTGAGGTCAGCAGATGGGACTTAAGCCTGGTGCGGAAGTTCATGAGTGAGGAGGAGACCTGGACCTGGGGAGGGAGCTTGTTCCATTGGCAGGCTCCTTGGGAGGAAAAGGATCTTCCGCCAGCGTTTTTCCTTACCCTAGGGACTTCTAATAGCATTCTATCTGAGGTCCTTAGGTTCCTCGGGTTGTGTTTGGGGGTTATGCTCCCGGCAATGCTTGGCGGAACGTGGGGTTTGAGAAGCTTGTAGGCTTGGACAAGCAAGGGGTGTTGGAGGCGGGTGACCAATGTGGGCCAACGAAGATTGGCCAAAGTGTCACAGTGGTGACGTCTCAGGTGGTCTAAGGTTGCGAAACAAGCTATTTTATTATATAGGGTTTGCATCCTGGTAATCTCTTGTTTAGCCATCTCCTGTATAATAGGGGCCACAAAGGTCAGGTTGGGTAGAAGAACGCTGGTAGCTATGGAGAGCCTGGCTTCAGGGATGAGTTGATCCCTGAGTCGGTACAGGGTGCCAAGTTTCCGATGTAGGGTCCTGGTGACCTGGTCCATGTGTTCCTTGTATGTGATATTCTGATCCAACGTGAGGCCTAAGTATTTAAGGGAGGGGACTACATTAATGGCTTTACCAGAGAGTGAGGTTAAGGAGAGGGATGAGGACCTGTCAAATCCCAGGATCTTGGCCGAATAGCATTGCCTTGGTCTTGTCGGCATTAATACCATTCTGTTCTTACATAGCCAAGTCTCTAGTGAAGTGAGATCCTTTTGGAGTAGAGGGCCTAGGGGCAACCACGCCACGCAGGGGTAGAAATGACAGTATCATCAGCGTACTGCACAGCGAGCTCTCCTGCAGTGAGTACACAGGTTGTTGGTAAACAAGGAAAACAGGAGGGGGCCTAGAATGGAGCCCTGAGGTACACCCTGGTTTAGGGGTAGTGGGTCAGACATGGTCCCTTCCCATGAGACCCTCTGTGCCCTGCCTGATAAGTAGCTTCCAAACCACTTCAGGGCATGATTGTCTATGCCTATATTTTGCAGCTTCTGCAGCAAGTTGTGGTCGACGGATCGAACGCCTTGGATAAGTCTATAAAGACTGCACCAGTGGGTATCCAGTTGCCAAATTTTGTTAGAGGTATAGTTTGTATGCTCCTTTCCATCTTGTAACCCTGCCTGAGCTGAGGCAGTAGCAACAAGTGCTCCACTGCACCCTATATCCTTTCTTTTAAATTTCTACTATCTGAATTATTGTCCTGAATTTTAGCATTAACTGTCTCTGTCCTTTGCTCTGATATTTCTTTCTTTTTCCCTGTGACTGTTTCTAATCCCCCTCCACATCCATCTTATAGCCAAAGGTGTTAAAGCTCTCTTTGACTTAATTTTAGAGAAACTTTTGTGCAGTGCCATTGTTATGCAGTCCACCTTCCCACCTTCCTGGGGCCCAGGGGATTAGCTGCCTCTGTCTTTGTATTTTTGCTTTAAATTGACTATCCCTTCTCTTATCTCGAAGGCCACTTGCCCCAAACGGCATCTGCCTCCAAACTCTCCCACATAGTAGGAGCTGCTCCTTCTCAGGACCTTTTCCATGGCGAATGGCCTGACTGTCAGATAGCCCTGACTTTTCCATTGGCAGATTATATCTTCTAGCCACTAGAGGGCTATATCTCTGGTAGCAGACATTTTCTGTGTCTACTCCACTATTAGCAGATTATGTGCAGCTGCCACTAGGGCTCCTATCCTATATGGCACATCACACACTCTGTTCCACAGCTGTTATCATCACAACTCTGTGTACATTTGCCTGCCTCATCTGCCTCCTACTAAACCAGGGCTACATACAAGCTCTTCCTCCTATGAACATGTGTTAAATACTGCTTATGCTCACAAGAGTTCTGTAAGAAAAGTTTGCCTGTATTTTGCTTTAATCTGTACTCCCGTACCCCTCCTGCTGTTCTATCACGCACTTGCCTTACATCCTTCCTCCCACTTCTTTCACCCTATATCAACCACATATCTTGGGCTTCTCTGCTGTTCCTTTTAGCTCACTTTACATGACCTCTACTGCCTGAGCATAATGATTCTGTCCTCAACTTTCTCAACTTTTTATTCTTTCATCCCTGTTACTCCTCTTCTACTTCCCCGGAGCCTGTTACCCCTCTTCTCCGCCTAGCTACCAGATTGACTATATATACTACCAATCAGGCACCCTACATTCTGAACCTCACTCACCTCATGCACCCCCCACTGAAAATGGATGGCCACACCCTTGTATTCATGAGAGGGGGTCATGGGCCCACTCATCTCCTCTCCTACCCTTGGTATACATGACATCACTTTGGGACCAGCACCAGCAACTCTGCATACGTTCCTGCATGAAGTGGACACATAAACTCACCCTCAGGGAGCTACGTTTGTGCACTCTGAAGCTCCTGTCCCTCCTGTTGCTGCTGTCTGGCAATATTCACCCCAATCCCAGCCTGAAAACCTCTAGCTCAACCAACCAAGTCAATCATTTGGGGGCACTCTCCCTTGCAACTCTTAACATCTGCAGCCTACTCCCAAAGCTTGATGCCTGCAAATCTTTGCAAAGCAATACAATCCAGATATCCTCACAGTTGTCGAAACCTGGCTAACACCTAAAGTCCCTGACATGGCAATTGCCCTGCCAGGCTACAACATTTTCAGGCTGGATCAGAAGACTAAAAGAGGAGTGGGCTGTGCAATATACCTCAAAGAGACTCTCTTGGGTCACCCCGTAGCTGCCCTCCTCTCAGAATCATTTGCGCAGATTCTTTGTATCAGAATCCTACTAGGGGCCCATAACAAAGCCCTCACAGTCGTTTCAGTCTATATCCCTCCAAAAGAGCAAGGGAAAGATCTCAGTGCTGTCCTGAACTTCATCTGAACCCAACCTCCAGGCTCCGAATCAATCCTGTTAGGTGACTTTAACATTAATTGGCTTGCACCTGAATCAGGGGGCCTCAAGGATGCCATCTCGTCAGCAAACCTTGCCCTACTGGTCAACTCCCCAGCCAGGCTCAACTACAAAACAGGTTCTAGCAGTCTCCTGGATTGGGTTCTGACCAGCCATCAACTCATATCTAACATCTCTGTCCTCCCGGATTCACTCAGTGACCATTCCCTGTCATCTGAGAATGGTCAAACTAATTCTGCAAGCCCCTCCAATAGTCATCTCTAGCAGAGTCCTTCCCCGTGGGCAGTTGAATCCCTCAAATCCTGCCTCAGTCAGCATGATTGGAGTCCTATTTACAAAGTGTCGGCTATCAACTTGGCCCTGGACTATTTTATCTACACCTTTAATGCGGCCTGTGACTCACATGCCCCTTCAAAAGTGCAAAATCAAAAAAGGCCTTTGCAACCCATCACTCTGTATAGCTTATGGCACAGTTAAAAGCAAGGGACCGCCTCTGGCTATGGGCACAGGCCACTGGTACACAAACTGATGTATAGAACTATAGCGTGCTCGAAATGATTGCACAAAATCAGTCCGCCTAAAGAAAGTATCTACTATAGAAGCTCTCACTAATACCTGGAAATGGGAGAGCTTCTAGAACAATATCAAAGAAGTTACTGGAAGCAGCCTAAAACTCCCCCTAATATGCTGGACATTGATGGGACTACAACACTGGACCCTACGACTATTGCTAATATGTTCAATACTGCTTTCACAGACCTCAGTAGTGTTCTTCCCCCTGACTTTTTCAAAGTAGATGACTCTCCAACTCACCCTTCCAGCTTCCCCCCCTCCAAATACCAGCCATTCTACTTTAAAGCAGTCAAGATGCACGAAGCCCGCAAATACATTAGTAAAGCAATTGCCAAGTCCAGAAATAGTGGGGACACACTTGACCTCAAACTGCTGTCCCTCACCCTCGACAAAGTACTAGGACAATTAATAAAGATCTTCAACCTCTCCCTCAGCCTCGGTCAGTTCTCTGACAGATGGAAATCCACTACTGTTACATCGGTCCACAAAAGTGGAGACAGGGCCCTCCATGGGAACTATTGACCAATCTCCATGTTACCTCCCCTCTCCAAGGCCATCGAATGCATAGTAGCAGACCAACTCACTGATTACCTGGACAAACACATTATCCTGTGCTCTCAACAACATGAGTTCAGACAAGGACACAGCACCACTTCTGCCCTTCTGGAATTCACTGGAGCCATCCATAGTTCTCCGGATAATGGTCACCTAGCCAGGTCAGTCTTCATTAATTTAACTAAGGCTTTTGACACCATCCACCATCGTCTACTACTTGAGCAGCTTCTGAATGCTGGGCTCTCTCCTGACTCCATGGTCTGGTTTAAAAGCTATCTGGAAAACTGATCCCAAAGAGTTAAAATTGCAGATGTCCTCTCTGATGCTAGATCTGTCCATGCAGGAGTCCCCCAGGGATCCAGACTGGGTCCACTTCTATTCAGTCTCTTCCTGAACAGCCTTTCACAATCTTGCCTAGAACAAACCATCCTGTATGCTGATGATGCCATAATTCACACCACCTATAAGGATCCCCAACCCCTACAAAGCAATCTACAGCTAGGCTTCACTTCAGTTGAGAACTGGTTTAGTAAACACAAATTGGTCCTAAATTGTAAAAACTAAGTCAATGCTTTTCAGCAGCTCCCACAGCAAGTACAGGCTACACCCCAACTATCACAAACTGCCTCTGAGCAGCCCTTGAATAGGTGAAATCTTTTAAATATCTTGGGATCTCTCTTGACTGTAACCTATCCTATGGTGCCCACATTGATAGCATCGCCAAAGCTGCAAATACTCGCATTGGACTATTCTACAGGCACAGGCAACACCTTACTCTGGAAGCCTTAAGGGTCGCTGTTCAGAGCTCTGTTGTCTCCATAATTGACTATGGCCTGATCATATATGGCTCTGCTACTGTAACTGCCCTCAGACACATATCCACATCTCTCAACAAAGCTTGTTGGCTCATCACTGGAGCTCACCGTCTCACTCATAAGTGTGACCTCTATGCACAAACTGTCTGGCTACAACTCTCAAACTGTGTAAAGTACTAAACCTGCATTATGGCAAAGAAAATAACCATGGGCCAAGCACCCCCCCAGAGTCCAAGCTCTCCTTTACCCCAGTAGTAACCCTCGTCACTGTAGGGGATCAGAATCTCAACTCCTGCAGGTCCCTCACTGCCATACCACCCAGGGACAAAGATCCTTTGCTCATAGGGACCCTAGCTGGTTGAACGGTCTCAGCAGTGACATCTCCTCCGTACCTAAGCTTGGCCCATTTAAATACAGGCTCCGCCTACTCATCTCTGCCTCTAGCACCTGTGACTGTCTCCTTTAATCAGCCCTCCTTACCTTTACCCAATCCTTGTCTCAGCTGTTTCGTATCACTTCTATTATCTACCCCAATCTCCCCAACCCCACCCTCTCCCCCCCCTCCCTGCACCCCCTCCACTGCCTGTTGTTCTCTCTCTGTGATGTGACAATGCATCTGGCTGCTCTTACCTTTTGTGTCCTTACCATGTCTTGTAACACTATTTACCCCGTCAATGCCTCTGGCTTTAGTTTAACCCAAATGTATGCATTCATATTTATGTAACTGATTGTTAACCTGTTATCCTGCCTTTGTTACTTAATTGTCTTGTTTTTTTTGTTTGTTTTTTTTTTTTTGTTATTGTACCGCAACTGATATGGAACCTTTTAAAGAGCCTTGGCTCAAAGGTACTTGTAATCCTAGATTCAAATAAATAAATAAAGCCTGACTGAGAGAGACAGAAATAACTCCACTGTTTTCAGTCACTGTAGAGCAAGTTAACAAATACAAAATCACACATACCCCCATAACGCAAAGCATCATGGGCTGTATATGCAAAAATCACAGCAAAATATTGTGCTGGTTCAACTTTAAGCAGGAATGTATGGTGCCGAAAGGCTTCTCACATAGGCACCCTTTGCAGACTGTGTGAGAGGTGCAGACTGTGTGAGAGGCCTTTCGGCACCATGCATTCCTGCTTAAAGTTGAACCAGCATAATATTTTGTGGTGATTTGCATATACAGCCCATGATGCTTTGCATTATGGAGGTATGTGCGATTTTGTATTTCTTTGAAACTTGGCTTCACGGCCAATGCCCTTTGGGGTAACCCTTGCCTCAATGGTTGCACACTAAGTTTCTTTGTCTTTTAGCTTGTTTTTTGGTTTTATTGGGCTCACCACAACCCAAACCTGATAGACCAACTTAGGGTAGCTGGTTCATTCCACTGCAGCATCATACAGATGAGGCACACTGATGAGTCCTGGTAGGATAAAACACATGTCTGTGTCTTCTGTTGGTACCTTTTGTAGACTGTGTGAGATGCCTTTCAGCGCCATGCATTCCTGCTAAAGTTGAACCAGCATAATATGTTGTGGTGATTTGCATAAACAGCTCATCATGCTTTGCATTATGGGGATATGTGTGATTCTGTATTTCTTTGAAACTTGGCTTCCTGACCAATGCCCTTTGGGGTAACCCTTGCCTCAGTGCTTGTACACTAAGGTTGTTTATCTATAAGTTAACAAATGCTGATTTAAAGAAAATCACAAAACCAAACAGCATGACATTTTCAGGAAACACTAATTATGACACAAGGACTTGAATTCAAGCTTTATTAACAATATGCAAAAACCTTTGCACATGATCTTTAACCAATAGCAAAATGTGTCCTTGAGAGTTTAATGTGCATTGAGAACAGTGGGGTTTGTGTTGCCCAATTTCTGCCCCTGAGGACAACCCCAATGCACACCACTTCAGCCTTGGCATTATTCCTTCCACTAGTCTGCAGTTCATCTTCTTCCACCATCCTACATTGCCAGCCAAAGAATTCCCTGGGTTGTCCTAACCAGATGTCTTACTCAATAAAGTGTCTGGTACAGCCTGTTACCCAAGGCTTTCTTCAGGTCAGCCATTTTCCATCTCTACCACCAAGTGCAGCACCAGAAGGACAGCACCAAAAAACAGAAGTTTTGCTAAGGAAGATTTAACATAGAAACATAAAATGTGTTGCCAGAAAAGTACTGCTTGGCCCACCCTAGCTGTCCTGCTGGTCCCTGCCTAATCCGTCTCCATAAACCCTGACTGGTCTCCGGTGACCCTCCCTTTTTCCTACCTACTTCTAATTTACCCCTATGTCTATCTGATGTATACTTGAAGCCCTCCACTGTTTTTGCCTCCATCACGTTCACTGGCAGTCTCTTCCAGGTGTCTACCACCCTTTCAGTGAAGTAATATTCCTTATATCCCTCTTAAACTTTCCCCCTCCAACTTCAACACATGCCCCCTGGTCCTGGTGCCCTTTCTCATTTGCAAGAGACTCCCTCAGCACCCTGTTTACCCCTGTGAGGTACTTGTAGGTCTCTATCATGTCTCCTCTCACTCTCCTCTTTTCCAGGGTGTACATGTTGAACTGCCTCAGTCTTTCTTCAGGGTTTCTCATGCAACCCCTGCACCATTTTAGTTGCCCTACTCTGGACTGCCTCCACCCTGTCTATGTTCTTTCTGAGATGAGGCCTTCAAAACTGGATACAGTACTCCAGGTGAGGGTTCACCAGCGAGTGATACAGTGGCAACATGATCGCCCTCCTTCTGCTGGAGCTACCCCACCATATGTGCACCAGCATCCCACTAGCCCTACCCACTGCTTTGTTCCACTGCACTAAAACTTTGAGGTCATTAGTTATGTATATTCCAAGGTCTCTTTCCTGCTTGGTGACTGTCAGTACCTCCACCCATCCTATACTTAACTCCAAGGTTCCTATGCCCTAGGTGCATGATTCTGCCCTTTTTGGCATTCAGCCCCAACTGCTGTGCTCTTGACCACCCCCTGAGTTTCTCAAGATCCTGCACATTTTCTCCACCCCCCAGGAGTGTCCACTCGATTGCAGATTTTATCATTTGCAAAAAGGCATACCTTCCCTGTTAATTATGGAATCATTGAAGAGGACCAGTCCCAGTATCAAGCCCTGCCGCACACTGTTGGTCACTCTTCCATCATTAGAGTGAGTGCCATTAGCTACCACTCTCTGTTGCCTATATGTTAACCAGTTTGTAACCAATTCGCCACTTTGGATCCCATTCCTAGGCTGCTCAATTTTTTATCAGTCTCCTGCGTGGCGCAATGTTGAAGCCCTTGCTAAAGTCAAGATAAGCCACATCCACTCCATAATCCTGATCTATTTCCCTGATCACTCAGTCAAAGAAATCAATCAGATTTGTCTGAAAGGACATCCACCCCAGCCCACCCCGTGATTTCATGCTGTCATCTTGCAACCCATTGGATTCAAGATACTCTACTAGTCTTTCCTTTAGCAGGGTTTCTATTAATTTCCCCATCACTGAAGTAAGACTGAAGGCCTATAGTTGATAGCCTCTTCCCTGCTGCCACTGTAATGTAGAGGGATCACATCAGCTCTTTTTCAGTCCTCTGGAACCATGCCTGTTTCCAGTGAACTGTTGAATAAGGCTGTTAGTGGTACAGTTAGTGCCTCCCTGAGTTCTTTTAGTACCCTTGTATGTATCCCACCT
Source organism: Neoceratodus forsteri (assembly GCA_016271365.2). NCBI lineage: Eukaryota > Metazoa > Chordata > Ceratodontiformes > Ceratodontidae > Neoceratodus > Neoceratodus forsteri. The sequence continues at coordinate 550,267,653 of CM057458.1, forward strand.
GGTCCCATTATCTTGTTCACCTTCAGAGCTGCAATTCCCTTCAGGATTCTTTCCTCTGAAAATGTCCATTTCTGTCTCTCAATCCTGCTACTCCTTGGGGGTCCATCCCTCCTTCCTCCACTGTGAAAACTGAGCAGAAGTACCTGTTCAGGATGACAACTTTTCTTGGTCCTGTTCTGCACAGTCTCCCATTCTGCCTCCTAATCCTCACTATGTCTCTATGTTTCCTCTTCTCACTTATGTATCTAAAGAATGTGTTATCCCTTTAGCTACCCGGTTGACTATCCTTTTCTCTAGCTGCTCCTTTGCAGCCCCTGCACCTGACTCCAGAATGACCCACAGCACCTCCAGGCCTTCCTTTTCCTCCAGGAGGTCCTGTACCTTTGTGGCCTTGATTCCTTCCTTTACATGTAGTACAAGCCCTTCTCCCATCCTCCCTTCCACCTGCTTGCCCTGTTTCTCCTGAACAGAGAGTATGTCCATATCCCAGTCATGGTGCTCAGTGCACCACTCACAATCCTGTTTAATAAGTCTTGTTACACTGAGGGGATTCCTTCAGATTGGAGGAAGGCTACTGTGGTGCTTATATACAAAAAGGGAAATAAAAACAAGACAAACAACTATAGACCCCTTAATCTCACCTCAATCATATGTAAATGTATGGAGAAATTATTAAAATCTAGGCTTGAACAGGAGATATGTGATAAGAACCTGGGTGATCTTAATCAGTATGGTTTTATAAAGGGAAGGTCAGCACCAGTAATTTAATATAGTTCTATGATTCAGTTAGTAGGAGCTTGGATAAGGGGATACCAATGGACGTGCCATTGTTTAACCTAAAGAAGGCATTTGACAAGGTCCCCATGCAGGCTTATAGTTAAAATGTCCAAACTAGGTCTGAACTTTAATTAGTAAGATGGGTCTCTCAATGGCTTTCTACTGCAACTCAACAGGTTAGGTGTATCAGGACATTATCGGTGGAAATCAAGGTCACCAAAGCTCAGTGTTGGGGCCCTGTGATGTTTGGGATTTGTATCAGTGACATCAACACAGGTACTCACTGCCAATTGGTAAAATTTGCAGATGATACCAAACTTAGTTCTGAAGTGGATACTCGATAAATCTGCTCTAGTCCAACAAGATCTCAGTCTAATTGATAAATGGGCCAAAGTAAATAAAATTAAATTTAACATTGAGAAATGTTCTATTATTCACTTTGGCAAAAGAAATCCCAATACTACTTATTATTTAAATGGGTGTCCAATTAAAGCAGTGGACTCAGAAATTGATTTGGGTGTTATCATTAATAAGGATTTGACATCCGTTGACCAGTGTAGACAAGTGGCCTCCAGAGCCAACAGAATTCTAACATTAATTAAGAAAGCCTTTGTTAACAGTAGCAAGGCCTGCATTCTACCATTATACACGAGTTATGTTAGACCACATGTGGATTATGCAGCTTCCTTCTGGGCACCATATTTAGTCAAGGACACATGGCTAGTTGAGTCAGTACAAGCGAGAGAGCCCAAAACTTATTTCTCCCTTTAGTAGTTTACCTTATTCTGATAGAGTAAGTACCCTAAACTTGTATGACCTAAAAACTTGCAGAATTAGGGACGATTTACTTATGCTCTTCAGTATCTTGAGAGACCCATATCTCACGAAAGAATGCAATCTCACATGGGCATCAAAACCAGATGGACTCAGATGCCACAATAAACAACTTCAGATTCCAAAGATTAATACCAATAAGAGAAATAATTTCTTTATTTTTGTTTTATTAATTTTTATGTTTATTTATGTTAATTGTGTTTTCTTTCATCCTTTTTCAGTTTTATGTTAGTTATTGGGAGGGTTAAAATAATTATGATATTTATAGGATAGGATAGGACTGTGTATTGGTTTATTATTTCTTTTAAGGTTTTGGTTTGTTTGGGTTTTATTTTTGAACAGTTGAATAGTGTGAAGAAGGTTCCTTGTTTTAAAATGTATTGGGGTTTTACCTCCACAGACGTGCACTATTCGTCCTCTGCTCTTTGTGCCCTCCATGCTTTTTCCCCTCTCCAACTTCAGTTTACAACTTACCTGCACTGTGGGGCGCTGGGTATTGCATGGAGGAAGTGAGGGGGTGTGGGGGCATGGACAATGGGGGATGAATGAGGAGGGCCACCGCATCGGGGTAGTGAGATCCAGGAGAGGCTCTGGGGCAAAATGGAACCAGGAGCATGGCTTGCCATGCCTGGTTTCCATACCCAAGGGTACTACAAATGATGGTAGACAGGTGATCCAGGCAGCCTGGGAGGTTCACCCAACTCGGGTGGTGTTATGCAATGCTAGGTCCATTAATAACAAGACTGCAGTTATTGCAGATCTAGTTAAATCTGTGGACCTAGCTTGCATCACTGAGACCTGGCTCGATGAGAATTCTGGCCCCGTTTTGGAGGCTGCAGTTCCTGTCGGGTACTCGGTGATACACCACCCGAGATTGTGTTGCGGTGGGGGGGGTTGTGGTCTGTTTCAAGTCTGAACTTAACCTCACAAATGTATCAGTGGGGGAGATGGAGTCATTTGAATGTACCACAGTAGCGGGTGTAGGCTGTAGGATAGTTCTCGTCTACCATCCACCAGGTGATGAGAAATGATTCCTCTAGGAAGTGGCAGACTTCGTCATCGACATGGTGTTTGAGTCACCCAGGCTGATGGTCCTGGCGACTTTAATGCCTGGGTCGACGACGTTAACTCCTCGTGATTTTGGTCAGCACTTCCTCCAACTGATGACATCTCTGGGCCTTACAGGTTGTTCCACTGCCACTCACAAACAAGGTCACTCTCTGACTTACTCTTCCTCCTGAGACTGAGGCCTCCAACATGGGGGTGGAACCAGTTGGATGGTCTGATCATTGCACTGTGGGTTTAGTTTTAGTGCCCCTTTGTAGGCCAATCCCTGTAGAGATGAGTTGGTACCGCCTTTGTGAGATACAAACTCTCAAGGCCTAATGGCGGTCCTGGATCTCGCGTCCTTCCCAGAGGCAAACAATGATCCAGAAGCCCTCATGGTGGCTTATAATTTGGCCATTATAGTGGCTCTGGATATTATTGCTCCTGTCCATATTCATCCGCTCTCCCTTCGCCCTCGATCCCCATGGTTTAAAGGGACTTTGAGAGAGGTGCAGTGACTTGGACAAAGGTTGGAGCGTTGCTGGCGGAAGTCTGCTCTTGATGCCGACCGCCTTAGATTGATGGACCATTATCAAGTCTATCAATCTAAAATCTCACGTAAGAAGGCAGAGTTCCTGTCCGGGGAGATTGCAGCTGCTCAAAATCGACCAGGTCAGCTGTTCCGAGCTGTGGACAGACTGTGCAACCCAGTCTGTCTACAAGTTCAGAAAGCATTTTCACAAGAAGAGTCGATGAACTTGCTCAATTTTTTGCAAATAAGTTTGCCGACATCAGATCAGCCATTCGTCTGGCACACTCTATGGGCGTTGTGGCTGGACCAGTGCGGTTTCGCATATCTTGGCCATTCTTGGAGTACCTTTGGCTGGCTGGCTTCGTGGATGTCATGTGGATTGTCCAGAGTGTGCACCCTACATGCTGCAGTTTGGCTCCAGGGCCCACTTCCCTTATCTTGGGTTGTAGAGATGTTATTGGCCCGGTCCTAGCTCAGGTAGTCTGGTGCTCCCTGGAGATGGATGAGTTTCCAAGCTCCCTAAAAGAGGCGGTGGTAACACCACTCCTAAAGAAAGCTTCTTTGGACACAGACTGTCTTGCTACCTACAGACCAATCTCTAACCTTCCCTTTGTGGGGAAGGTGATTGAGAAAGTAGTGGCCACACAGCTGGAGGACCATTTGACCATCCATGCTATCTATGAACCCCTCCAGTCCGGTTTTCGAAAAAAGCATAGTACCAAGACAGCACTGATTCGGTGCTCAGTGATCTCCTGATGGCTAGAGACAGGAGGAGCCATTCTATCTTGGTTCTCCTAGAACTCTCATCGGGCGTTTGATACTGTGGCCATGGGTGCTGCTTGATCTCCTGAGGTTCATTTGTGGACTGTTGGGTACAGTCCTCAAGTGGTTTACTTGGTTCCTCACAGGAAGATCTCAGAGGGTGGTGTTGGTTTTTTTTTCCTTCGACCCAGTCCCATTAACATGTGGAGTTCCTCAGGGATCAGTGCTGTCCCCATGTTGTTCACAGTGTATATGTTGCCCCTCAGAGACATTGTAAGAAGGTTTTGGCTGAGGTTTCACTGCTATGCTGATAATACCCAGCTCCACCTTTCTTTTGCCCCTGATCAGGACGGAGCTGTCTCAGTCTTTAATAACTGTCTTGCTGAAATCCAGGAGTGGATGAATACTAGCTGGCTAAAGTTGAACTCTGATAAGACCAAGGTATTGGTAGTGGATTCTGGTCACCAGATAGAGAGGTTGGGGGGAGGGGCTTGCCCTCTGGGTTATATCTTGGGGGTGAGCCACTCCTAACCTCTGAGCAGTAAAGGAACCTGGATGTAATCTTTGACGATCGGCTAACCCTGCACATTGCAGAGGGACTGGAAGGAAAAATATGCCTCTTTGCAGATGACACAAAGATCTGCAACAGGGTTGCTACACAAGGAGGCATGGAAAGGATGAGAAGGGACTTGGCAAGGTTGGAGGAATGGTCAGAAGTATGGCAGCTAGGATTCAATGCAAAGAAGTGTAAAATAATGCACCTGGGAAACAAGAACCCAGGGGAAGATTACACAATGGGGGGAGGTAGTAACAACAACAAAAAAGGAAAGGGACCTGGGGGTAATCATACCAGATGACCTTAAGGTTAGCAAACAATGTGAGAAGGCAGTAGGGAGGGCTGGGGGTATACTGGGATGCATAGGGAGAGGCATCTCCAGCAGAAATCAGGAAGTTGTTATCCCTCTGTACAGACAGTTGGTGAGACCCCATCTGGAGTACTGCATCCAGTTCTGGAGACCCCATCTCCGCAAGGACATAGACAGGATAGAGGCAGTTCAGAGGAGGGCAACTAAAATAGTGCAGGGTCTGCAAGAGAAGCCGTCTGAGGAGAGACTAAAGGAGCTTAATATGTATACCCTTGAGGAAAGAAGGAGAGGGGGACATGATAGAAACTTTTAAGTACCTCAGTGGAATCAACAAAGTCCAAGAGAGTAGCATCTTTCAGAAAAAGGGACGTGCAAGAGCAAGGGGACACAATTTAAAGATGGGGGGCGGTTCCGGGGCAATGTGAGGAAGTATTTTTTCACAGATAGGGTAGTGGATGCATGGAACAGCCTTACTGAGGAGGTTGTGGGGTCTAAAACTGTGGGACAATTCAAGAAAGCATGGGACAGACATAAGGCAATTCTTGTGGGGGGGTAGGAAGAAATAGGCTGTTGGTTAACTAGGATCTGCAGCCTATCCTGTAGGTAGGGAAATGGGCAGACTAGGTGGGCCAAGTGGTCCTTATCTGCCATCAAAGTCTATGTTTCTATGTTACTATGTTTCTCTCAGGTGTCGGCAGTCATCAGTCCCTCATTCTACCATCTGAGGAATATCGCCAGGATCAAGCACCTTGTTCTGTCGACAACCTTTCTACTCTGATTCATGCCTTTGTGACCTCGTGTTTGGACTACTGCAACTCCCTGTACCTAGGGCTGCCTAAGGTGGAAATCCCCACTTGCAGCTCGTGCAGAACGCTGGCGTGGCTGTTGATGGGATCCTTGCAGTCCTGTCATATTTCACCAATGCTGTGCAGACTGCACTGGCTGCCAGTTCAGTGATGGATCACCTTTAAAGTCAGTTTGCTGACTTTTAAAGCCCTACATGAACTTGGCCTGGACTACCTGAAAGAGCTCCTGGTTCCTCACTGCCCCGAGCGATCCTCCGCTCAGCCAACGAGGGGTTACTGGAGATTCAGAGGGTATGCTTGAAAGGGGCAGTGGCAGTAGATGCAGGGTGTGTGTGTGTGTGTGTGTGTGTGTGTGTGTGTGTGTGTGTGTGTGTGTGTGTGTCGTTTGTTGGAGGGTGAGTGGGGTGTTATGGAAATGAAAAAGGTCAAGCACAGCAGTGACTGGCAAAGTCAGGATTCAGCTGTGGGGAGATTGAGGGCAGCAGTAGATGCAGGGTGTGTCTTTAGGTGTTTTTAATAGAGCTCTTATTTTGGAAATGTAACGGGTTTGTTGTGTCTGACAAAGTCTGATGTATAATGTCTTATAAATTAACATATTCGTTGTCTTAGAATCTGTTTTATTAGTTTTATATGCTTCTTGGGGTTTCATGAGCACAGAGCTGTGTTCAATGAGTAAATACAACCATGTTATCAAAAGTAATATAAAATAATATGCATTACAGTTACAGTTACTAATTACGTTTTATAAAAAATAATAAGTAACTATAATTACTGGCTTGTGTTTTTTCCAACAGGGAAACCCAGTTATAATTTTGCCATTATAACAGCAAACATGCACCTGGTTTCCTCCCCTCTCATGAGCAAGCGGCCATCTTCCCAATGGTGCACCACCACCCTGACTGCCACTAGCTCTCGGCGGTAAGTAAAGATTTTTCTTTTTTAAATAACCAAAACAACTGCAGCTGTGGATCCCCATCGTTCTAAGGTGCTATACAAAATATAAACCAAACATGGGCCACACTTAAGCCAGACGGCACGTGGCTGAACAAGAAAGCAGTTTTATTTTATATAACTGCAGTTGCAAACAAACATGACCCAGCAATTACACTTAAAATAAAGGTTGGGTGAGAGTTGTAAAACTTTCGGTTTGCCTTAGTGTGGAGATAAACCCCCCAAGCTTCGCTCTCAGAGTTTATATGGCATCCCACACCTTGAGGGGGGGTAAAATCCTCGTTATAACCCCCTACCCAGGCCATTATTCTCTATGTAACTGATGACATTTTTTTGAAAGTAACTGTAACTGAAAATGTAAAAATGTAATCTGTTGTATTTGTGTATGAACTGTTACTCTTTGATGACGTTACCCATTGTGCTCCCACATGTTGTTGTGCTGTCATGATGTACCTGTTTTTTTTCTGTACCTCCCTGTACCCCATTGTTGTAATCTCCCGGGTCATTCCGGAAAATAGTCATATTACTCGTCTAGTGTACCTACCCGGTACACAAAAGCTAAATAAATAAATGTTTTAAAAGTAACTTACCCAACACTGTCCTCATAGTTGCCAAAAGACTAGCAACTTTGATGTTCCCCCTCCCTCTGTTTCTTGCAATAACATTATTCATAAGGATGCAAATTTAAATAATGACAATTTTGTGTCTCATACCGAGATAAGAATAACAGGTGATGGAACAATCCTAACAATAGATGGTCTTTTTAAAAGAGTATGAAATCAAGAACACTTTGAAAGAACTCATCACCAATCTGTTACAAGCAGAACTTGGATAAACAAAGCTGTTACAAACATCATAGCAGTTTATAGAGATAAAACCTATTTTCCACCCCTTGTCTATTGCATGGTTACAAGTATGGGCTTCACCAAGCAAGTTCTTAGTTACCAAAGAAGAATAAAACAATTAGGCATGGAGATATATCCACCAATTACTTGGCAAAAACTTGACAAAATATTCTCAGACTCTACCCAGCTTTCTAATACTTTAAATAATAATACAGTTCTGGAGGCTGCATCTCCAAAAGGACATAGACAAGGTGGGGGCAGTTCAAAGAAGGGCAACAAAAATGGTGAAGGGCCTATACTACAGATCGTACGAGGAGAGATTGGAAAGTCTCAATATGTATACCATGAAGGAAAGGAGGGAGAGGGGTGATATGACTGAGACTTTCAAGTACATAAAGGGAATAAACAAGGTACATGAAGGCAGCATCTTTCAGATGAAAAGATGCTCTAGAACAAGAGGACTTGACATGAGACTAGAAGGGGTAGGCTAAGGGGCAACGTGAGAAAGTACTTCTTCACAGAAAGAGTGGTAGAGGTATGGAACAGCTTCCCAGCAGAGGTAGTGGGAGAAAAGACTGTTAGGGAATTCAGAACTGCATGGGACAGACATAGGAGTACCCAGGGGTTCATAGGAGGAGATAAGGCCCTAGATTAATAGGACCTGAGCCTTTGGGGTAAGGGGGAGAAATGAGCAGACTGGATGGGCCTGACAGTTCTTATCTGCCGTCAAATTCTATATTTCTGTGTTTAAACCTTGAAACATTAATGCATGTCCTACAATTATACAGTTGGAACTCACCTTCTGAATGTACAACACAAGTCTCATCTTGTAATGCTCTTTCAATGTTTGGGGTAGAACGCATGGAGAAAGAGGATGCAGAGATGTTATCATCATGTGTCCTCCTCCTGGCCTCAATACTGGACATTCCTATTCAAAAAGGACTTTCCAGAATAGTGAGAGCTCACGATGTTTTATAGGGAATCAGATAGACATTTATGTCAAATCAACAGAATTATTTAACCTAATTCTGCACAAAGCCTCTAGTATAAAACAAAGCAATATTCTTATTGCGGATCTGACAAATTTAGAGTGCAAAAAAAGAAATTTTACCGGCTGTTTGACTAAATGAAAATGTCTTGTAGAGACTTGGGGCAGGATCCACAACAAGAAACTTTTAAAGTTTCCCTCCGCAACTGCCATTGCAGACTGGAATCGTCCGCAGGTGTGGCGGTAGCGATTCACAGCCGCAGCAGTTGCGGAGGGTGCTACGGCAGGTTCCGCTGCCCGTAGCAGTCTCCTGCAGCTGCGGTGCTGTCCATGACGACAGCATGCGCAAGCTGCCATATTCCGTGGAGCCAGTCGTACTCCAGCTCCACCTACGTGAATACTCGCAGCTGCGGGTGACCTGCGGCTTCTCAAGTGGTTTCCCACTAGTGCCGAGGTTTTCCCGCAGCTGCGGGTACTTCTCCCCCGTACGTGAATCCTGCCCTTGGTTTGTTCAATCATAACACTAACAAAGTGTGCCACAACTTTTTATCTTGGAATAAAGTTGGTCTAAAACACAAACTGTGGGAGAGGGAATGGTTTGCTTTTTTCACAGCCTCCATTATAATTCTTTTTCAGGAAACCTGGGACCAAGACCCTGTTGTTATAAGTGGTTATGAATAGAGTGTTTCCCAGCATCAAAATAATAAATTTTGGAAGATAAGTGGGTAAATTAGCCATCTACATTAAAATCTCAAACTACTGAGAATTATACAAACTTATAAAATATCTCCAAATTACATGATTATAATACTTAATTGGAACAATAAGCTATTCATTATAGCAAATGTGTATATTCTTCCAAAAATTATGACTTTACCTATTTTATTAGATGAATCATCTATTGATCTAGATGCAGTTGCACACATTTTTACAACTGCTTCTCCTATAGTTAGTGGAGGTTTTAATGCACAGACTGCTAACTATGAAAACTATTATTTTTTAGCCTCCTTTATGGACGTGGGGGATCCGATTCCCAGCATGACAAAAGATAATGTACTGAATAATAAAGGGGAAAAAATAAAAACATTTTGTCAATGATAATTCCTTGATAATTTTAAATGGGAGGGTCAAGGGAGATGAGACAGGGAACCCTACCTTCTTTGGCCCTAACGGCCAGAGTTTAATTGACTATATCTTATGCAGTACTGAAACTTTTCATGCCATTAACCACTTACATGTAGATATGCAAACATAAAGTGATCATGCTCCCTTGGCACTTAAGGCAGATATTATAACATCAAAAATGGCAAAAAGTTCAATGACTGATCCCTTGCTTCCCCCATATATTAATAAAACACAAAATGAGAATCTCTACCCCACAGATAGAAGGAATCAATGATCTTCTTACCTCTTATCCAATTAACATTATAACCAATAATACTTACCAGTCTTCTTGTTGCATAGATATAGAACAAGCAGTCCAACAAATCCTTTCACTAATAAGTGTTAATATTTACAGTATATACCAATAGAAAATGGGCTTGAAAAATAATACATGCTGATTGGCTAAAAGGTCATGCCAGGCATGTATTTATTTTTCAATAGATGCCTGCTAAAAAAAACAAGTGCGAATTTGGGGTGCCCCATTACTTTGGGTATTCTTAGACACCCCAAATTCTGAAACTCACCAGTCACCATTTTTTTCATTCTAGCTTAGCAGGAGATTGCGTGCGCATACCCCCCTCCCACCGTATTCCTTAACATAATAAACATTAGCCACACATACGAAAAACAAGAAGAAATTAAGCAAGCAGAAATTAACCAACTTTCACTCCTAGCACTAGAAAGCTACTCCAGCCCCCGCCCCCCAAACACCAGCCAATAAAGTAGGTGGGGTAAGCCAACAACACATCTCCATCTCTGGGGAGATGAACTTGGCAAAATTCCGGGACGGCACCGCAAGGGTCCCCACCCACCATAATTGGCCTTCAGTCCCCTGCCTGCTTGCAACTGTTAAATCCTAAACAGTCATGTGGGACAGTTGAGGAATATGAAAAACTGTGGCTCTGAATTCCTAACATTAAAAACTGCATCAAAACCAGCAAAGTACCTGCTTCTTCAGCGTTCTGCTCCATAATTGGGTACCTGCCTGCTACGGAACTCTCGCCAGGTAGTGGCCAGTTAAAAAAAAAGTTCAACTACCAAATTTCTATTCCAGGTGGGAGATGTGATTACAAAAAGAAAATCAAACAAAAATAAGGTGGAGGGTGGAATAAAAATACTTCACGATGATGGAGGAAATGGGGGGGGGGGGGTAACTGAATACAACCAGCTTATTTTTATGATAAACTGCAGAGTCTCCAAGAAGTCAAAACTCTACAGCCAAAAAAAACACATCATTATAATGAAGACAGAGGAACTTTTTTTTATTACAAAACTTACTTTAAATTAATTTTTTATTAAAGTTTTTTTCCTTACAGTGCCCATTTTCAAAGCACAATGATAACCTCCAGGGTGGGTGGTACTGGGAAATATTGAAACTTCCAGGGGCTATAAGGCCCTCCGCCTGTGGCATCAGGCCTCATTTCACTCCTGGGCAGTCCAGTATTTCCCAATGCCGCCCACACTGTCTGGTATTATTGCTTATGTACCTACTCATAAACATAATCTAAAATATTTTAATCCAGAGAATTGGTTTGACACCTCTGTTTACAAGAAAAAAGGAATTTAAAGCATAAAGTGAATTTAGCAAAACATCACCCGACTAGAGCCAATTTCTACCTTCTAACTTAAACTAGGAAAGCTTACAAAGACTTCCTTTTGTAATACAAATTGCTTAATTGTTTGTGAAACTAGTTTGTTCTCCATTATGGATCTGCACCCCTCCCCCCATTGACGTGGAACCTTTATAAATGAGCTGCTTGGTGCTCAAAGGTACTTGTAATACTAGATTAAATAAATAAAATAAAGATTAAAAAAAAACAGAATTTAAGAACACACCATGGACTAAGATGCTACAGGTTATAGAAAGTAAAGATCAGAAAACTTTTTGGCACATGGTTGCCAAAGGATCTGGGCCTTTTCAACCGGCCTTATTATCTTTGATTTCTAAGGAAGCATGGATTGCACATTATCAGGGCCTATTTAACTGTCAGTTTACCTTTTATTTCCATACAACTTAACCCCCTCCTTTGGCCAGCGAATTTTCTCCCTTAACCATTTACCCTTCTAAAGTAGCAGAAGTTATCTGTAACCTACTAAACAACAAGGCCCCTCAGCCTGACACTATTCCTTCTGAAATTTGTAAACATAGCCCTGAATTCTGGATCCTTGCTTACTAAATATTTTAATGCTTGACTAAAAAATCACATTCCAAATTCCTGGAAGATTAATATAATTGTCCGCTGAATAAGAAAGGTTCACCACTTGACCCTCCTAATTACGCCCTGTCAGTCTCCTTGATACTGTTTCTAAAATATTTAAAAAATAATCCTCAACAAATGACAACATGGGCTAATATCAGGAACCTTATTTCTCCTCTTCAGGCAGGCTTTAGATGCCATTTTTCAACAATTGACAATATCTTTAGCTTAGCCCACATGTTTGAAAAATACACCCATATTAAAAAAATTAAAATTGACATTTTATTCATGGATTTTACTTCTGCGTTCAATTCCATCAATCGTAATATATTCACTCTAAGATGCAAGGCTTGGAAGATTCTCTTCTTAACCCAATTCAGTTCCTTTATACAGACACTTATACCAGAGAAAGATACAATATAGAAGGTAACAAAACAGAACCATTTCCCTACACTGGAGGAGTGAAGCAAGGATGCTTACTCGCACCAATCCTTTTTAACCTCTACATAAATGATCTTTTCAACTTTAATGATGGCAAGCTATATGACCCACCTAAAATTAATGGGACACCCTACCATGCACAGGCATCTGCAGAAAACATTGTCCTATTTTCTTTGACCAGAATAGGGCTGCGAAAGAAGATTGATACTTTCAATAAAAAATGTAAAGAACTAGAACTTAAAATAAACTTAAACAAAACAAAGATAATAATATTTGTCTCAATTGGCACTAATATTACCTTTTTTCTAGATAACCAGAGAACAGAAATAATCAAGGAATATCCATATCTGGGGATCAAAGTAACATCAAACACAAACTGGACCCAGCACCACAAATCACAAATTACATAAGCCAAACAATTGAATAAGGCACTTTTAAAATCTGATTACAAATTTGGAGAGTTCTTTATAAGTGCAGCACTGCAAACTGCTGAATCAGAAATTAATCCAGTCCTGCTCTACGGAGCCAATGTATGAGACACTGACCATATTCCCTCCCTGAAGTACCCCCTGTTATATTTTTACAAATCACTTTTGATGGTGCCCTTATCAACCTCCTCCGCAATGATTAGGGCTGAGTTAGGAAAAATCCCAATTAGCACTATTGTTGATCTTAGACACATCCCCTACTGGCTAAAAACAATCAACAACAAACACAATACACTTCCTCTTGCATGTTTGCAAGAGAAGATGAAATGGCTTCACATGGGTCAGAGACCAAAATGGCTCTCTTCTCTTCTGTCCACATTAAATAGATTTAATCTCCTACACCTCTGGAATAATTTTCAAGGCCATTCCATCTCTCTGCAATATAAATTTATTATGAAAAAAGACTTTATCAATAGCACAAAAGAGGACATGGAGGTAATTAGAGACCAAAATACACCCCTGGTTTAGAACCAATAAAATTGACCACAACATGGAAAATTACATTATTATACCTCTAGCTCCCATCTATAGAAAATACCTCACCTGGGCAAGGTCTGGTATAATAAATTCCAGATATTCCTATTTTAACAAGACAGACAGAGCAGGAAATATTCCCAAAGAACCTAAATGCTTGTGTAACCCTGACACATCTGAAACTATTCCTCACCTGATCACTCACTATCCAATACACTCCGATCTTCAGTCAAAATATCTGAAGGATATTTTAACATGTTACAACAAATCCAACTATGGTGTTATATTTATTCTTCTCCACCAATTTATTCATAAAGATGCAGAAGCAAGAGCCTCTTTTGTTTTCTTCTGTGGTTAAATGGAAAAAAAATCTTCTTACAAACTTATTCTCAAAACAACAGATTAAAGACACTTACCATGACATTTTCTTTTTTCACTTTCTTGTCACATATTTTTTCCCCCCAAGTTCTGGAATAACACTAAGAAATTATCAACTACCTCCATGAAAAATTGTATTTTCCTTTTTATGTTCGCTTGCGCGCATGCACAAGGAACATCTTGCAACAGTACGACTTTTGGAGGTGTGTGATTCTCCTCCCGAATCCAAAGCTCAGTGTACCAGGCACAACCCTACTGGACCAATATGTGCTGAGCTGTGTATGATAGTTGTTTGGCTGTGTTGGTCCTCACTTCAAAGAAAAGGTCTGCTGCAATTAGCATACACGTCAGCCAAACTGCTGTCATGCACAGCTCGGCATTAAAAATCCCTTCAGCTTCCTCCCTCTGCTAATGTCCTCCCCCTCCCTCATTAGTGTGCTCCCCGCCCCAACGTTGTGTGCTGGGAGGGTGCTCAATTCCCCTTGGCTCGTGCACCCCCAGCACACTGTATGACCGATGGTGATGCCCAATTTCCCATCGGAAGCAGCCTGCTCCCAAACAAACACCCAGTTGGCACTCTGGGAGCCCACCCCAGTGTGCTCATGCTTCCCACCCATACACACTGTATGGCAGGCGGGGGTGTCCAATCCCCGTCGGCTCCAGTCCCCCCCAACAAACAGGTAGGTGGCACGCTGGGAGCCCACCCCAGCATGCCAAAAGCATCCTTTTTTTTCTTTTTTCTTTTAAATCCTGTGAAAGAAGAAAATGGTCCCTCGGTGAGTTCCTGCTCCCCACCAACCCACGCCCACCCTCTGTGCACCCACCTCCCCACACCCTCCCTCACCTCATACTTACCTCTGGAGCCCAGTGCGACGATCTTCGGAGGACTGGAAACACATCTGCACTCTTCAAAGCTGACCGCAAACTGAAGAAATGCTAGTAGGCATAAATAGGGTTTTCCAACTTAGGTGGATATCTCAGCCACATTTTGACTTTGACACCAACTTTTCAACATGGGGTTCTTGACACCCTTCTCATGAATTCAGTCACTGTCATGGTGTTATTCGGTCCCAGGTGATTTACATGATCACTGTACAGAATCATCTTTTGGGACTGAATGTAATAAACGACAGCGTTGGTGTTCATGAGGTGGGCTCTCAAAAGCCTATGTTGCAAATTTGGTGAAAAAATTCAAAAAATGACTGTTTCATGAGCGTGCATTGTGCAGTTTCCACGCTTCGTAAGTCCATGAATTTGTAATATTTTTACTCCAGATTTCAACATAGGCATATTTCCACACCTCCTTATGAATGGTGCAGCTGTCAATTTTCACATCCTGGTCGAAATGTATTTTCGCGCTTCCGGCACAAAATAGTGCAGTTGCTGCTGGAAATCAGTGTTCACTACAGAGTAAGACAATCACAGTGACACGGTTCATAAGCAGAGGTCCTAAAATGCCTGTTGAAAATTTGGTGGCAAAAGTCCATAAAATGGCTGTGTTACGAGCGTGCGTTGCACAGTACCTATGCACACTCGTGAAGTTCATGAATGTATAATATTTCCCTCTAGATTTTCAACATTGCCATTTTCCCACATCTCCTTATGACCAGTACAGCTGTCATTTTTCACATCCTGGCCGAAATGTGTTTTCGCACTTCCGGCATGCAATAGCGTGGCAGCTGTGGGAAATCATGTTTGGTACAGAGTAAGAAAATCACAGTGACACTGTTCATGAGCAGACATCCTAAAATGCCTATGTTGAAAATTCAGTGCAAAAATTCCAAATAATGACTGGTTTATGAGCATGCATTGCGCAGTTTCCACGTGCACTCGTAACTCCGCAAATTTGTCATATTTTCACTCCAGATTTTCAACATTTGCATTTTCCCACACCTCTTTATGAACAGTACAGCTGTCATTTTTCACATCCTTGCTGAAATCTGTTTTCACATTTTCGTCGCAGAATAGCATGGTTGCTGTGAGAAATCAGGGTTCGGTACACAGTAAGAAAATCATAGTGGCACTGTTCATGACCAGAGGTGACAAAATGCCTATGTTGAAAATTTGGTGAAATAACTCCACTGAATGACTTTGTTACAAATGCAGGTTGCGCAGTTTCCATGCAGGCTCATACCGTTGAGCACAACCAGGGCGTTAGGGTTCCTAAGACAGACACTTAAGAAGTATGAGGGATAAATGTTACTCAGATGCAAGAGGAGTTGCAGAGAGGTGCTCTGTTAGGATATGGATGCTGAAGGAACATGGATACAACTGGGGGGAAGGGCCTGCTCAAATGCCAAACACCAATGCAAATACCAGCAAGCGAACATTCGGCATTGACAAATGCTTGTTTAACTTATTATCGTATGGTCTGTCTCATAAACGGAATGGTTTTAAATGTTCTTTTGGAACTATTTAAATTTGTTTATCCTTTGTAATAACCTTGGTATACATCTACCCTGGTTGATCAAATAAACTTATTCATTCATTCACTAGCCCTCTTGATTGTCTTTTGCACTGCCTGGCCACTTTAGGTCATCTGATAAGATTACCCCAGCTCTTTCCAGCTTGGTAGTCAAGGCAATTCTGGTGGGGTTAAGAAGAAGTAGATTGTTGGTTAACTAGGATCTGTAGTTTATCCAATAGGTAGGGAAATGGGCAGGCTGGGTGGGCCAAGTGGTCCTTATCTGCCATCAAAGTCTATGTTTCTATGTTTCAATACCACTCCACACATTTTGTACTCTGCCCATGGGTTCTTGTGCACAAAGTGCAATATTTTGCACTTTTTCACATTGAAATCCACCTGCCATAACCTTGGCCACTCCTCTAGTTTTCTCAGATCTCTATTCATCCTTCCCATGACCCCTCCCCCAGAGTGTCCACCCTATTGCAGATTTTGGTGTCATCCACAAAGAGGCAGAACCTTCCCTTCCAGCTCCTCTGCAGAGTCACTTACAAGGACAGTACTGCCCCATCACAAGTGGGTTCAATGACTAGTTACCTGAGGAATGCCTCCTGCTGATAGTCCAGGATGTCCCTGCTTTAAGCTGAAGCTGCTGCTGGGAGGTTTCAATCTACATCCGGCAGATTGAAGTCTCCCATCAGCAGCACCGCCCACTTTTCTGCCATTTTGCCAATGGCTTCCACCAGTACTTTATCTCATTCATCCTCCTGTGCTGGAGGTCTGTAGATCACTCCAGTGTAAATAGTGGCTCCATTTCCCATGCCCCAGGTTATCCACAGTACCTCTATTCCCTGTATATCCGTTGTTTTTATGCTTTCCCTCACATAAGGCACCACAGCCCCTCATTTCCCTCCCCCATTCCTTCCTGAACAGAGTATAGCCTGGTATGGCCATGTCCCAGTCATGGTCTTCAGTGCACCATGACACTGTAATGGCCCCAGTATCAAGGATTGCCTCTGCCACAATGGCCTCTGGGTTCAGAATCTAATTCCTTAGACTTCTGCATCCACAAATGCTCACATTTATAGAACATTGTGATGTCACGCAGGAGCAAACTGTGCTTAACCACATGTAGTTAGTAACAGCTAGTTCCTCCATGACCTCACAAGGTTCCATGAAATGGTGGCAGTACTAAATCAGTACGGAACCAACTTAACCATGTATATCTCAGGATTGCTGCCATCTACAGGTAAGTCTGCTGCCTCATTTAGAATAATTTGCCGTGGGTTTATCTATGATGATCACTGTGCATGAATCTTGCACTGTACTTCGCCTAAACATCACTGCACTGGAAAATCTGTTTCACCAGCCCCACCCAGTCTATCAACTACCCAACTATGAAACAACCAGAACATTTTGTATTAAAGTTCTTTATTTTTTCTTGACAAGCAAAGGTTGCCATAAAGTCTCTTGAATTTCTGCAAGGGCATGTCTCTGATGTATTATTAGCATAAGATTGCATCTTTGTGCACACTCCAAGAGGGTCTGCAGTGATGTATTAACAGCATTAGTGGACCAGTCAGTTCAGTAACATATTCCCACAATTCACTCTAAAAAACATTTTGCCAGATGGGCAGCAGCAGGACATGAGTTTATGGCAGTCAACTGCTAAACCAACCAGGCACCTTAAAAAAAGCACCTCAATGGTGCAGCACCCCCTAGTGTTGCTCTACAGTGTCAGTACTGGGTATTAGTCCAAGTACCTAGTGTGGGACTAAAACACATCCTTTCAATATTTTGCCTTAGAGGTGTACGTGCAACCTGTTGAGCTACTGATGTTGTCAAAGTGGGCAAGATAAACAAAATCTTTCATTCATCAAAAGAAATTTCATAAGTAGGTTGAGATGTATTATAATGCCCCTTTACAGATCTGTGGTCAGGCTACCCCCACCTTGGATATGGTATGAAGTTGTGATTTATGTACCTAAGGAAATGTATTGACATGATTGAGAACGTACAGAAGAAAGATGTAGTGTGGCTGAAGGTTTGAAAAACACAAGTTTTGAGGACTGGCCAACAGAACTGAGGCTGTTTTAAATGGAAAAAAAGAAGATTTGGAGAGGACATGATTATGATCTTCAAATATCTGAAAAAGATTGATCAAATGCAACACTTCAAGATGCACAAATGGAAATGTCAGGAAGAATTATAGTTCTTCACAGCACGAGCACTGAATACTTGGTATAGCTTGCCAGAGCATGTGGTAACAGCTGATACTGTAGTGACCTTCAAGCTCAGATTCAGCAAGTACTCAGATGAACATGGGGCAACAGGGCACTGCCACTAAGGTTGTAGGAGGGAGAAACTCAGCGGTACAGTGATCTTCTTTCCCTCTTAAATTTGCATGTGCAGTAAAATAAAAAAAATGTTACATTGCATTATTAGCATCTGGCAGAGACATTATGCCAATAGATTTTCTGGGGACACATAATTAAAAATTGGTCTAACAAGAACCCTAAATTATACTTTTATAGCCTTCCACAGTCCTAAAACCCCTTCCTACATAAGAATGGTGGTGGGGGGCACATGTTCTCCCAGAGTCTATTGGCATGATGGCCTTGGCAACTGGCCAACACCCAGCTTCTGTCTAATGTACTTGTAGCTGACACATCCTCACAACTCTGCTGCAACAAGATATTCTCTCAGGCATTCATTAATCAGTCCAAAATGTGCAAGGCTGGTCAACACAAAAGAAAAAACACACTGTTATCTCAGATTTCAGAATGTTCTGTCAAAGGGAAGAACAGTTGGCTCACTCATGCCTCTTCAGCATGCCCTTCTGAACAGAACTGCTTTCTTGCCGCAGGATGCTGACCCATCATTAGGAAGTGCACGTCTCAGCATAGCTCATATTGTTGCAGACATGTCTCTGCTGGAAATGTGGTTAAGAACAATTTTGCACACTTCTGGAATGCTGTGTACACCTTAGATTACCATCATGCGAAGCCTGCATTTTGACATCCGTTTAAAAGCTATTAAATGACCATTTTAGTTATGCTACAGTAGTTTATATGTGATACAAACTAGAACTGTAAACAGAGCTGTTTTCCTCCAATTCTAGCCATTTTGTTTTTCAAAAAGTAAACGTACTTCTGAAGCTATCTCTATAAGATTTCCTCTCTGTTCTGCATTTCTGCATTTTTTTGTTGGGAGGGCTTTCTATAAGTGTACCAATCCTTGTCACTGTAGAAGAGGTTTTGCCCTGAGTTATATGAGTTTTCTATAGGTCATTACATTTATTTGGTCTTGTTGCATATGGCAACACAATTGATGAACTGGAAAGCTAGTCACTCTTTGATCAATAACCAGTTTATTTGTAACCATGGTGGTGTATTTCAGGTAATGAATCAAGTTAATAAAGATTCTGGTCAATTAGTGGACCTGGTTTGTTAAACAAATTAGTAGTATGTAGGAAATATTGTGAACTGTTGAAATGTTTATTCACTGTGTTGTCTTTAGGAAATCTTGCTGGTTATACAGCTTTGCTTGCATTTAAATGGATAATACAGATGGGATTTAACAATGAAGATGGATTTAAAAAAAAAAATAAAACTGATGGGTTTGTCCTGAGGAAGACAGACAGACAGATGTCCCTGCTTAGGAAATGTTATTGACATGTGTAGGGATTTTTCCTTAATGTTTATATGATTTAATAAAGATTTTCTGGTAATTTTACAGTCTGTAGCCTGTAAGTATTCTCATCCAATCATTCTGATAAGGTTGCAGAACACTTTTGTTTTGCTTTTAAAATATTTGAATAAAGAAACAACACAGAGCCAGCCCACTGGCGCAGCGGTTGGATTTCCGCTTGAGACACCAGTGACCCAGGTTCAGGAGTGGACCCGGGTTGCTGGAGGGCTGTCCAGGGAAGAAGACTGAAGTGTCCCAGGGACTGCTTGTCTTCTCCAGGGGAGGGGGGAATCAAGGCCTGCAACTTGTCTGACCCCAGGCAGAGGCCCGAGGTATGACAAGTCCTGCAGATAGTGGGAGCTGCGTGGAAGACGTTGGTGCTCAGCGCCTAGACATCAGGGTGTAAACCACACAGGAAGGGGGGGGAGAACATGGAAAAAGGATGGCAGAGCAATGAGATGAAGGAGCACCAGTACTGGCCCTGATGGCTCCTGCCTGCCTGGTCGCCGAGGGGACCCGACAAGACAAGTAAGTATCAGGGTGTACTGGCCCCACCTTGTGCCCCACCTGGGGAGCAAACCACAGCACTATAGGGGTCCTCCAGAGATCACGGGCAAGGCAGAAAGTGGGGTAGATACATGTGTCTCCCAACGGAGCAGAGCTCCCGTATAGAGGCGGGGGATAAACAGAAAGTATAAAAAAAAAACACAGGCAGTTCCAGCCAAGGAACAATAGCAATGATCACAGTAATCCACATAGAATACATACCAACATCATACATTCTAATTTGACATAGGATATCATTGTATCCCTTGGTCATATGACAACAGACAGAGAGAGGGCTGTCTTAATATGTTTTGTAACATGATTTTGCTTGAGTTTCTGTAAAGAAAAGATAGGTATTGGCTACATGTGAGCACCTGACCATGGATTAAGCAAGCAATAACACATGACGAGCTGCGGGTTATCGCCTGATAAGAGCACGCACTAGGGGTGTACTAAGGCACGAGGCACTGGCGCCAAGTGCCTTATGCTGCCTACGTGTTTCTTTTCAGGCGATAAATCCACACCTCGGAGTGTTATTGCACTTATAAATGGGTCCGCTAGTAAAGAAATCAATTAAAATGCAAAGGAAAAAGTGTACATAAATAAAGTTAAAAATTTGACCATATCAATAGAAAGAGAAAAGTAGTCCTTATTGTGTGGGAATATAGCTATTTTATTAAAAGTCAGTTCAGGGCTTTTGTGTCTGTCTGTCACTATACTCACAGCCACACACTCAAGATCTGGTATAGCAAGGTTACTTTACTTTTTATTCACATTTTTTCTTTTCAGGTTTTTAAGGAGTGACCAATTGCCCACTCAGTTTCAGGTTAGAGGGATTGTGTGTGTCCAATATCTGCTATGGCGGGCTGCGGCGGTACTATGATGTTTTTCGCGCAGTCGCTGTATGAGCGGTTCTCTGATATTCTCTGCTCCTCACCTCCAACACATAAGATGCTGTACAATAGGCTTTTTCTTTTGTGTGTGTGTGTTTGTCAATAAACGAGGCAATGCAGACTGACTTTTCTATGTCGAGTGGCAGCGAGCATGTCCCTCGCTACTCGCCGTATTTAGACTGCCGTTATACAGCTTCCACTTTTCATGTTTCAGGAGCTCGCTCTGAACTGGGAAATAAGTAACATTTTTGTAGGATGTGATGGAGGACCGGGACAGGATTGGGTGTGGCGAGTCCTGGAGGAGCAGGTATGAGTTTAATTTGAAAGCGCCATGCACCAGTCGTGATCCTCACCAGATAAAAATTGTTGCTGTTGAGTCAGGTACTGCTTAGGCTTACTGATTCCATCTTCTCAGGGATGGATCGTGGCCTAATCACTTCTGCTATCTTTGTCGACCTTGCCAAGGCTTTCGACACTGTCTTGTACCCTCTCCTTCTACTGCTGGCCTATCTGACAGTGCCGTAAAAGTGGTTCAGTGCTTACCTTGCTGGCCAATCCCAGTCAGTTAAAATTGCAGACTCTATCCCCCCCACTCCTTACTTCAAGACAGACTCCCATCGATGTAGCTACCAGACTTCAAGCTGACTTTGACAAAGATCAACACTGGTTTAGCTCACATCAGCTCTTTCTCAATACCAAGAAGACTGTCTCTATGACCTTTGGCACTAGGCAGAGACTCTCAATGCTACCCTTCCTACCCTGTTTCCACATCCTTGATGGGACTACACTAGAGGATGTTACCTAGTTTCGCTACCTTGGTGTGTGGCTTGACCAGCACCTTAACTTTTCTGTTCATGTGGACGCTGTCCTGAATAAACTGCATCCTAAGTTAGGTGCCTTGTACAAGAACTGTAGCTGTCTATCACTACCGGTAAGGTATGAACTTGTGCAGAAAATAATTCTCCCTATTTTTTAGTACTGTGACGTAGTCTACAGTGCCGCCCAAAGTTCTCCTAACCAGATCGGATACCCTCTTTAACTCCTTCTGTCATTTGTCCTGGATTCTCCTCTTCACACTCACCACTGTACCTCATATCATGCTCTAGCCTTTCTGTCTCTTGACAATTGGTGCCTCTCCCACTGTGCTAAATTCATTTCCATATATTGGTTTGGCTCATTACCACCCTCTCTCGTATCCTCTATTAGCACACCTTCCCCCACCCACTCCTTAAGATCGCAGGACTCTTGCACCCTGGTTGTCCCATGCCGTTCAACTTCAGCAGGCCAATCTGCATTTTCGTATCGATTCCCAAAACTCTGGAACCAACTGCCTTCTCAAATTAGACACTCCTCCAGCCCTTGCTCTCTCTCTTCTTCCCTTCACAACTTCCTCTCTCCCAACTGTTCCTGTTTCTAGCACTGGTACCGCCCTGCCCCATTTCCTTTACCTAATGTTGTTCTGCACCTCCTTAACTGTTCTAGTCCTTTATTTTTGCTAGCACTTTATAATAGTTAAATGACTCATGTATGTTAACCAAACTCTGTCATTTGATCGCCTTGTATTTATTGTTATATAATCACAAAATGTACATGTTTGTGTTGCTATACTATGCACTGTATTGTTGTTCCATCTCCTGTATCCACTCCCCCAGGATGCACCAGGAGACGAGCAATTGTATTTGCTCAGCGTGCCTTTCCTGGTGAAACTTTTCGACAAATAAATAAAAATACTGTTGGAGAGTTCCACCTCCTAGGGATGACAGTTCCACCTTCTATAAATGTCTGAGTGTTCCACCACCCAAACATTCCTAGTTTAACCAGTGCTCACCTGTTCCCTTCTTTGCTGAGTCCTCTGCTGGCCTGTTGTGTGCTCTGCAGATTCACCAAGATAAGATTCCACGCTCCTGTTTTGCAGCACTCAGGCTTCGGGGTCACTTGGAACACTGGATAATTTATAGGACAACTGCAGTGGCACTATTTGTCAGAAGCACCAAGGGAGGTCAACAGTGAAAATGCCGACCTTCCCCACAATGACAGCACAATACCAATGCAGGTATTGTGCTGCCCGTTCAACATGTGTTTTCCGTGGGGGGCTGCGCCCTCCACAGTCCCCAGACTTTAGGATTCCAACTCCAGGTCAGAGTTGGTCCGGGAGGGTGGAACACTGGAAAGCGAAACACAGAAAAGGACCATTACAACGATTGTCGCGTAATGGTCTTTTGCGTGTTTTGCCATAAGGTGTCAACCTGAAGGGTGCACCGCCATTTGTCAGCTGTATTCAGGTGACTATCTCAGCATCCTGCAGCAGCATTTTAATTATTTTCCTTTTCTAGGCCTTATGCACAATAGGGGCTATGCAATGTTCTAGGCCAGGTACATGCAAGAGGCACATACCTAGCTTGCACAGCTCCACACCCACAGAGAGGCACATGGTGACCAACATTCACAGTCACCAGCCACTGCTGAGTGCCTGTCCATGGCCCTGCTCCCTCAGCATGCTGCTTCAGGCGCAGATCAGAGGGAAACATGTGGGCATCTAATTGGATGCCGTCCTGGATCCAACAGTGTATCTCTACTCCGCGCAAGTAGGAGATTCTGGGAAGACCAGGTGGGAAACAAAAAATAAAGTGTATGGGTGAGTAACCTGAATGGCTACCTCAGCCCTCCCTTTCTGCCCAGAGGGCTGAGGTAGCATGTTGGGGTGGATCTTTCAGCTACAGCCGGTGGTTGTAGTTGGGTGGGGTACAACAGATACAGCAGAGTCCCTGCCAGTGTCCTGCATCACTCTTGCACAGCACTCCAAATCTTTGTGAATTGTGCAGACTCCTCCAGACCATCCATGCAAAGCAGTACAAACAGCTAGGGGTTTGAAATCAGAAGGGCACGCCCCTGTAATGACACCGTGGGGGTCCCTGAGACCCCGGCTGTGTGGCTACGTGACTTAGGTTTTGCCTACATGCCATGGATATGTGGGTCATCTACATAGTGCAGGGGGGCCAATAGTAGTACCCCCAACACAAATGGCCCTTTACCTCCCTCTGGTAGATTCTGTTCCTTGGAGCATCATGGTAGCTGTGCTGTGGAAAAGAAAGAAATAATCCCCGCAGATGTTTTTTAAGATTGCAGCCACACTATTCATCAGTTACAGTTGGGTAACTAACTCAGTATCCTTGCTTGGCTCTCCCATATCACCCTTAGAAGTTGGCTTCCTGCTACCCCCCTCCCTTTCAACCCACACAACACAAACAACAACTCAGAGCAACATTT
This sequence comes from Neoceratodus forsteri, assembly GCA_016271365.2. NCBI lineage: Eukaryota > Metazoa > Chordata > Ceratodontiformes > Ceratodontidae > Neoceratodus > Neoceratodus forsteri. The sequence goes on from CM057458.1 coordinate 550,292,004, forward strand.
TAAATGTTTCTTTTTTTTCTGAGTTTTATGCTCAACAGTAGTATCCCTAACATAAATGCCCCTTTACCTCCCTCTGATAGACCACATTCCCTGGAGCTGCCCTGCAGCAATATTCAAGACTATTGAATTTTTTCCTCTACGGAAGCCAATGTAGTAAATCATATCATTTTCAGTGATGCATGTAGTAGTACAGATTGGCTGACTATCATAATAACTGCTGTGCTCTGCCACTTCCTGAAGGAGTGCGAGCAGTGATAGATTAATGACTATTATTTAAAGTCCCCAGCTGCCTGTGCCTTCAGTTGACCCAATGCAGACAGCCTGCTGGTGCAGCGGTACAGCTACAGCTGGTGATGCTCCAAGTTTGAGAATGTGTCTGGGACGTCTGAAGGCAAACCATGGGAGGGAGAATGACAGTCTGTCAGACAGCTCTCCTTCTTTGGAGCAAGTTGGTCTTGTGGCACACAGTGTGACTGCCACCTAGCAGAGGCTAGGTGGTGTCACATTGCAGGTCGACAGCAAGGGAAGGGGCACTCCCAGACATGTGAATGGGCACACATAGTGCGGTGCATGTGCATCATTGCCCAGTTCCCACCCCTAGGCAGAAAATGGGAAAATGCCTCCAGACATCTGAGGCTGATGTCAACATCCCCCCACTGTCCTGAGCGCTACCAGTGTGGCTCTCCACTCACCACTAATTGGCCCTGGGTAAGCAATGGGTGTATGTAAGTTCAGGAAAAGGTAGGTGATGGGGCTGGAGGTGCCTCCTATGGAGGCAGGGATGAAGTGACAGAAAAAGATTGTTTACAAAAAATAAATAAAAATAAAACATAACCCAACACTTAGTGGTGTAAAATAGGAAAAATAAAATAAAACACACAGAGATTACACCGCGGCTGGGAGCACTTTAAAAAGTCTGCGTGTAACATGGGCGTTTTCACCATTTGTTTGTTGAAGGGAGGCTAGTGCAGATGTAAATATAACCCCCCCCCCAAAAAAAAAAATACACTCCATGGCACTTCCCGCTGCTAAAACACGAAATACAAGAGGTGGCCTACCTGGTAACATTTTTTTAAATAGATATGGTTTACCTCTTCCTCAGCAGGATCTCCTGGACCTGGTGGCAGTGGTGTCAAATGGCACCAAGTTCAGATGGCTTCAGCTGCTGCTGTCCTCAGGCTGGGGGGCGGCAGATTCTCTTTATTTCAAAGGGCAAAACTGAGCAAACTGAGAGCAGTTAAAAACAAATTCATTAATACACACTTCCTTAGATCAAAAATAGACGCCAATCATTGGTTCTTTCAAAACCATTAACTTTATTCTGGGCCTTGAAACCAGTTTGATTAAGAAATCAATGAAACTGGAGCAGCTCCATGGGGCTGAGAGCATAGACAAATGGCAGTTTCAGACATACAGTATTCTCCTAATCAGTGTGCAGCAAGATTTTTGTACCAAAAACTGGCTCCTTAGTTTTACAGCTTCTTCCGCAGAAACTCTTATCGAGTCTCAATTCCTTTTGCTTAATTCCTTGAACCCTCTGATGGGGGAGTGACTTACTCCTCCTGTGCCAGCTGAGCTTAGCAACACTGTGGTGAATTTGCAGCCTAAGCCTCCACAGCTGCTCCCAAATGGTATTCCCAAACCAGTTCCCTGAGCCACAAAAGGTGCACCACACTTTCAGGGCTTCTCCACACCAGAACTGGGCTGCAACAAGTAGATGGTGGTGACTTTCCTTTCTTACGTTCCAGTTCCCTAGGGAAACCTCGACCCTTAGGGGGGGAAGGAAACCTGGGGGGGGGGTCCAATAAGAACTAGCTCAACCAATCCCCTCCTGAGGCTTCACAAATGCCATAAAGGGTTGCCAGAGGTTAGCATACTTCGGGAGGGTGTTTGCCACCATATGCGTAATTCGAGTCAGGTTGGCCACCTGAACAAATGAACTGAGCACTTCTGTGGTTGAGGGGACCTCTTGTGTTCTCTGTCTACAGAGCAGAAGCTGCTTTACCTGCATGCTGAGAATGGCAACCCATGTCTGGTCCTGAGGAGTGAGATGAGGTGGAAGAGTAGATGCCTAGCATCAACAGCCTGGAGAAGGGCACCAGCTTCTCAAAGATCATGGAACCCAGCCATACATGCTGCCAGAGAGGTTGAAGTGCCGGGCAGTTCCATAGTATGTGAGACAGGTCGCCCCTGTTGGAATGATACCTCCAACAGAGGTCATCCTGGGAGAGCTGGGCCTTGTAGAGCACTGCCGGAGTTCTATACCATGATTGTAGGATCTTATTTTGGATTAGGGTGCTTCTAGTGTCCGGGTATGCCTTATGCGCCAGTCTCCAACAGGACTTCTAGTCCGGATCAGGGACCTGGATGCCTAGGATAGACTCCCACTTCACCTTGGCTTCTTGGGATTGAGAAGGGATTTTAGCACGGAGCACTGAGTGTATGACACTGGTCTGGCCTCTCTTTAGAGTCAGCCAGTGTGAGACTGGTGAGGTAGGCTCACCCGGAGAGCAGCTGCTGGTGTAGTCATCAATGGCACTCCTGAGCTGGAGATACCACCAGAAATCTTTAGCGGGAATGCCACGGGTGTCACACAATCCCTTGAACCTATCTAGGGTGGAGGTTCCAGGCGCATAAGTGTTCCGCAGGCACTGTAAACCAGCCTGGGTCCATGCGGCCCAGATAATGGGCTTGTTATCTAAAGCAATATTCCTGTTACCCTCAGTAGAGTAACAGTGAGGGGGGTGGGGTTGGTGTTTAGCCTCCTATGGAGATTCCCCCAATACTTAAGTGAGGGGTCAATCATGGGATGGGAGTGGGACCCCCTTGGCAGGCTATTGTACAGCAATAAGGATAGGAACGTAGCTCCACTGACTTCCCACTCCATGCCTAGCCATTGAGGGCCATCTGTTGCTGAGGCTGCAAACCACTTAAGCATTTGGATAGCCTGAAAAGCCCATTTATACCCCTCAAACCAGAGAAGACACCAATCCCCCTCTGACCAATAGGCCCGCATCTTATTCCAACTGTATCTAGGCCTCTTACCCTTCCATATAAAAGCACTCAGCATAGTGTCAATTTTCCTGTACCATCCGGGGGGAGCGCCAGTGGGATGTGGGACAGCATGTACAGGATGTTAGGGGATGTAACCATTTTTATGGCCGAAACTTTACCAGCTAGGAATAGTTGCAGGGGCCTCCACCTGTCAATTTCGGTACAAATGACCAGCAAAGGGATTTTAGATTTTTGTCCCAAATTTTGGTAAAGTCCGAGGTAATGCAGATTCCTAAGTAGGTGATGTCGGATGGTGCCCACTAGAGGTTGTGCACAGTGGCCATACCGGGGGCACATCTGTCATTCGGGGGGACCTCAGTTTTAGTTTGGTTCAAATGCAACCCAGAAAATTCAGCAAACTTTGAAAGGGTAGCTAAAAGTGGGTGAGTGAGCAGTTCAAAGTCCGGTAAGGGGATCAGGAGATCATCCCCGTACATAAGGGTGATATACTCCACCCCTCCGATCTTCACCCCTTGAATGAGGGGGGTTTGTCTTATAGCTGCTGCCAGTGGTTCTACGGCCAATACAAAAAGCAGCGGCAAGAGGGGACAGCCCTGATGCATTCCTCTACCTAGGGGGAAGGGAGGGGACAGCATGGAATTGGTAAGTACTTTGGCTGGGGGCCAGTGGTATATAGCTCAAACCCAGGCCTGGAAGCTTTCCCCAAACCCCATTGTGGTTAGCACTGGTTGGACATAATTCCATTCCAGGGAGTCAAAGACTTTTTTGAAATCTATCCCCATGGCAGCTGCTGGGGTGGGAAGTGTTTTGGCCCTGTGAATCCGGTTGACCAGAGACCTGATATGGTCAGAACTGTAACGGCCTCTCACAAAACCCACCCTGGGATGAGTGAAAGAGCTCTAGCAAGAGGGGGTTAAGCCTCACGGACAAGAGCTTTGCTAGAACCTTGCTGTCAGTATTCAGCAGTGAAATAGGTCTATAACTTGTGGCTTTTTGGGGATCTTTCCCCTTCTTCGGTACGATGGAGATTACAGCCTCTTGGAAGAATGGGGGAAGAGTGCCTTTCTCCAGGGCTTTGTTGTAGACCTGCTGGAGGATTGGGGCAATTGTTTTCTGCAGAAGTTGCCAGATTTTCAATGGGAATCAATCAGCTCCGGCGCCTTCCCTGTCTTTAAGGAACACAAAGTTGCCAACACCTCTTCGGTTGTGAGGGGAGTGTCCAGAGCCTGGGCTTGTTGGTCAGAGAGTGTTGGGAGGCCTAGGGCCTGTAAAGAGGGCAACTCCCTCTGGATTTGGGGCTCTGGAGGAGTGTAAAGCTTGACATAGAAGTCTGCCATTATCTTGTTGATATCCTCAGTCTTAGTTTGACCCTTCCCTGCTCAGCTACCAGCCCAGCAATATGCCTCACGGCTAGTTGTTGCTTTAGACGGTAGGCAAGTACCTTCCCCCCTTCCCCCTTTCACAATATTTATGTTTCAGTCGTATAATTGATACCTCTGCCTTCCTGAAGAGCAGCTCATTAACTTCTATTCTAATGGCGGCCACCTGTCGGCCAGCCTGGGATTGGAGGGAGGGGTTTTACAGGGTTTTGAAATGGGTTCCATGTCACTGAGCTGCTGCTTCAGTTCCAAGAAGAATTGTTCTCACTTCTTCCTTCTGCTATGGAAAACCTATAATAGCACCCCTCGTGGTGGCTTTGAAAGCCTCCAATGTATTGCCCACAGAAGTATCTGAGATCTGGTTACTACGGAAAAAACAAATGGCCTCCTGCTGGAGCCATGGGGCAAACCCAAGGTATCTCAGTAATGGGGGGGTCAAGTCACCACGAGGGAGAGGAGAAATAGGGGGCCCCATGTTAGGCTCAGTTGCACAGGGGCCTGGTCGGAGATATCAATTGGGAGAATAGTGGTGTTCAGAATGGCCTTGGTGATACCCAGAGAAGTTAGCCAAAAATCTATTTGACTGGGAGAGTTATGGACCGGGGAATGGAAGGATTAGTTGTGGTCCTTGGCGTGGAAAACCCTCCAGATGTCAGAAAGGGCCATGCCGTGTTGGAGTTGGGCTAGCACCTTGGCTCCTCTGGAGCGAGGCTTAATGTTGGAGGGGGACCTATCCAAGAATGGGTCTATTGTAAGGTTGAAAGGCCCCCTCAATTAATACTGAGGTGTCCTCCAGACCTAGCTCCCCTAAAGTTTGGGCTAGTTCAAGGAAGAAGGATGGGTCATCCTCGTTTGGGCTATACACATTCCCTAATACCAGGGGGCCTTCTGGAGTGGCCATCAGAGCTATCACCCACCGTCCACAAGGATCACTAAGCTCCTTCTTAATCATCCAATGAAGGCTCTTATGGATGAGTATGATGACCCCCCCATTTCCTAGTAGGAGCTGAGGCATGCAAGACCAAACCAACCCATCCCCTTTTTAGCCTTTTGTGGTCCTCAGATGTCAATTTGGTCTCCTGTAGGAAGGCCACTCCTGCCTGCAGTCTCTTAAGGTGAGACAGCACCTGCTTCCATTTGGCGGGGGTGTTCAACCCTCTCACATTTCACATGTAGCATATTATGTCACCCACTGGGGCTGGTAAAAGGACTTACACTGAAACTAGTGACTTGAAATCAGAGCAGGAACTGCAGGTAGAGGAGCGGTTCCCACCAAGAACCCAAAAATGTGGGTAGCAGCGTGGCATGAAGCGAGACAGTCTGTGGCCTACCCCAATTCTGAGCAGGAACAGTGCAGAGAAAATGCATAATCGACTTTGTGTGTGAAATCAAAACACTAACAAGCTCTACAACATACAAACTATATACAGTATAACCAGCTCAGATGTGAGATATAGAGGCAGTCTAGAAGCCACAGCAAACTGCTGAAGGTCCACCTCTATTCCCTGGGTGTGCATTGTGCTGCTACCCCCTGGGGCACCTGGGTGGGTAGCACAGGTGGCTGTCACAGAAACACCAACTGGTGCCCAGGGGAAAGAACGTGAGAACATAGTTCCATCTACCTCCTACCCATGAGGGGAGGCTGTACTTCTGGGGCTGGAAGACTATTACTGCCTGACAGAGGCTAGGGAGCCTAGGTCGAGATTACGAGTGAGTGGGCTGGTCAGGGGGGCATTAAGGGTACCACTAGTGGGGGGGCACTGGCTGAGCTTCACAAGAAGCAAATGGCAAGTAAGCAGTGCCACAAAGGGGGCCCCTGCCATCCCTACACTGAAGTGGGGGAGGGGATAACTGTGAGTAAATATAGGTTGATTTAAGGGGATACTACCAAGAATAACAGAAAAACAGAAAACCCCGGGGCCTGGCTGCATAGCTTGTGCCCCATGGATAGGTCTGCTCCCTGGTTCAAAATGGGAGGGGGTGGTTGCCTGGCAATTAAGGACTATTGGGTACATGGCCTGCAACCCAAGACCCCTCCCAGGGGGAAAAGGAAAGAGGAACAAAAGGGGGTGGCCAATCCATACCAATGACAGAGAGCTCATTGTCCCTCTCCCAAAGAAGCCTAGCCACAAGGCCCATAGAGGCTTGTTGTGAGGCCCTGAGAGAGCACTATTTTTTTCAACAAACCCATACCCCCAGAAACACAGTGCAGTAAGCCCCAAAGTGCATACAGCAATACAGTAGAATGGGTGGAGGGAGGTCAAGGGCAACACAAAGTGTACAAGTGAGAAGACCCTTCCTCTGCCCCTCAGACCCGCAGTTCCAGGTCTCGGATCTTGTTCACTCCCAAAGCATCCCTTCCAGTATATGAGTGAGGTTGGCAAGCCACTGAGTGAAGCCATTGCAAGAGGAGGCGGGGGTGGTGAGTGCCTTCATCCAGACCGGAGTCTTGGCTCATGCCTGAATCAGAGACTCGAGTGCCTGCCGTTGTGGTCCTCACTTGACCCTCATGTCCCCTATCCTGAAGAGCCCACACCAAAACCTTCCAGCTCAGTGGAAAAAAACAAAACCCTTACTTATCTGAAATAGGCACCGGGTCCTGCTGCGGCAGTGTGGAGAACTTCTCCGGGGAAGCTGGCATCGGGCTATGGCTGGTGCTGCTGCATCTAGGGGGTATTTCTGCAGGTGGCATAGCAGGCTTCCTCTGGTGAGGTGGATCCATCGAAGGCCACAACCTGGGCTGCCCATGAGTGAGGAGGAGATGGTGTCCAGCATTGTTGCATCTGGGAGGTCTCCAAAGGCTCACCAGAGGTCTTTGTAGGCTGCTCCAGTGAAGAAGGTCTCAGCGGTGCAAATCGGTTTTCCGTCAAGAAGTGTAGGAGTGGGTTGGGGATCACCGTGTCCATCTGGTAGTCGTTGGGGCTCTCCTTGCTGACTCTCTCTGTGGGGTGTTCCTATTTCCTGTGCCATCTGAAGGAATGCCTTTTTCTTCTGCTCCAGGGTGAGAGCTCCAAGTTATTCTCATGGGTCACTTGCCAGTCCTCCAGTCTAGGCCCATGATATGGGGATTACCTGCCGAGCCCATCTGCGACCTCCCCGGGCTCTTTGTTTTGCATTGCTGAAGTATGGAGGTTGTCAGGCCAATTCCAGTGCAGAAAATTAGTGAGGGCCTCTGGAGTGGAAAAAAGCAGAGGTACATTGTTGTACTCCACCCACATTGTCTCCGGGTAGTGCTATGAAAAAGATAGACCAATCCAGTGCATTGCGTGTCTGGCCTCAGTGTAGGCCCACCACCTGTTCGGTAGCTCCTCTGAGTAATTGAGGAAGATGTTTATCCAGTGATTGTGCCACAGGAGCTGTTTGAGCTCTCACACCTTAGCCATGATTTGCTCCTTATCTCAGAAATCACGAAATCGGGCGATAATAAGTCATGGTTTTATCCTGGGTCCTGGACATGGGGCTAGGGACCAGTGGGCTCACTCCACCTGGAGCGGCTGTGCAGGGTCCAATTGCAGCATTTCCACCAGGTTCATTGTAAGAAACTCTCGTGTCCTGAGCTTCAGACTTCTCCAGGAAACCTAGGAACTGGAGGTTGTTTCTGTGCCCCTGGTTCTCTAGGTCATCAATTTTGCTCTGCATTCGTGGTATGGTGTATTGCTGGTCTCATAGGACTGCAGAGAAATCCTGTAACTTTAACTGATTGGCATTAACACGGTGCTCCATTTGGAACATACGCACCTCCAAGGACTGGAGCACCTGGGAAGTGTGATTAGTGGTGAGGGTGACTTGAGTCATCTGGGCTAGTAGTTGCCCAAACATCCCCTTGACCGAAGCATGATCCCAGACAGCAGGTTGTGGAGTTTATGTCATGATGCAAGCAGGAGGCCCTACTCACCACAGCAAAAGTCCCAGCTCAGTAAGTAGCTGAACAAACTGGTGTAATGGAGATCATTTTGATATTTTCCAGCTCCTGGGAACATTTTGCCCAGCACTATGTGGTTTAGAATAAAAGATAGTCAAGGATTCCATAGGATTCTGGAAGATTTAGCCCTCAAAGGCAGGAGAACAAAGCTTATGCTGCCATCTTGTCAAGCGCCCCTAGTGGCCCCAGAAGGCACTTTCCAGACTAAACGGCACCACTAAAGGGAGAAGGGGAGGGGATGCCAGCACAGACTGGTGAGCCCACCTGAAGGGAGGGCTTACACTCTCCCCTTGCTTTAAACCATTTCCTCCTGGAAATGAGGCAAGAGGCCACCGGCGACCCCAAGCAACCACGTGGGTATTGCGCACTCCCCACATGGTCCCAGGAACACCGAAAATGCCAACCCTATCCCTAACCCCCACATAACCCTACTCTAAGGAGAAACTCAAGTCAAATACTATGTAAAATGCATAGAAACAGTTTCATACAACTAGAAATTATTCGCCAGGCAGTCGCTTTAAACATGGGTAAATTAGGAACAGCAACTGAATAACTCTTTGTTAAATAATTATATAGACACTCACCATTTATACACCAGATACTCTCCCATTCACTGTCCACACACAATGAGGTAGCAATGAATAAACCTCTGCCAAACATACAGGAAATAGTACTCTTTTTCTTTTTTTCTTCAAAAACATTACATAGATCTATAGTCTCTTTAAAGTCTCAGGGAAGGTAAACAAATGATTAAGTGCCAGTCTTCCGGGTGGACAATAAAAATTCTCCCTGGGCACAATGTAATTTTTCTTTAGAAATGCCAGAAAACCCAGGCATGCCAGTGGGGTAGAAACTGTCATTTTCACTTAAACATAATCAACAAAACAGTCCTGGCACAGTCTCAGTTATCTTCATTCACTTTGCCTTAGATAGGGGGCCCACCACCCCAGGGGAAATAGTAGTCTGAGTCAAGCTAGGTTGATTCATAGCCAAACGGATCTTTGGAAATAATGCAGGACTTAACCCTACATCCTGCTAGATCTTGCACCAAAGTGAAATGTTTAAACAAGGTGAGGCCAACCCAAGGGCTAGAGAAGCACATGGCACGAGCTTTCTGAAAAAGTTGCTGAGAGGGATGACCGGTCCATCTAAGCCGAGACTGTAACTTGTTGAGCGTCTCCCTGAAAATCCAGTCTGACCTCTTTTCCTCTATTACATCCCAGAGGCATTCAGAGATGTAAGGGTACTCTGCTGAGGGGTATTCTATATAGATCCTTTTGTAATCCATCGCTCAGCCTGGGAGCACTCAGGCAACTCCCTGATGCTGGCTCATCTAGCAACCCCCGGCTCCAACCACACACCATTCCTATACTCAGTGTTAGCCGGGTCGCCCCCTCAGACATCTGTCCATGTGCTCTCATAATGCTTTACTCTGTGCCACCAGGCATGGGGTGGTATCAGGTAAAGTTATGGCAGGTCTGTGGAAAGGCCTAGGGATCACTCTCTGTATCTTGTGATCTGAGACTTGGTAGTGCTTAGACTCTTAAGACATTAATAAACCACGATATGTTGTTTCACTTTAACAAATGGGGACCGAGTTCAGCGCCTGATACAAAAGCTGAGTGATTGAGTTAGGACATGGCTGAGACAGGGCACAGAACATTCAGGTTCGGATTTAAATGGTGGATTAAAAGGTGTGTTTTTTTGAGAGAACTGGTGAAGTGTCCACATCCACACCACCGTAACATCAGTTAATTCCCTATCGAAAAATCTACTGTAGGGGAGCATGGTAAACTGACTGGCATCCACGTGCTTATTCTGAATGCAATTGAATGAAATGAAATTAACAGCAAACTGCTGAATTGGAGCTGTTAATTTCATTTCATTATCTATTAATCCCATTTAATTAGGGTGTCATCTACCACTACCGAAAGCGTTCTCTATTGGAATGCAAATGAATGACATGCTATTAAAGGCTTACTGCTGAATGAGAGCATACACTAGTGCAAATCACTGAATAAGAGCTGTAAATTAAATTTCATTAATGAGGTAGCCTGCATCCACGAGTGAACGTGAGGAATGATTGTTTGTGACCCAATAAATACAGCACCAGGCTAACTGGCCATTTATTTTTGGTCACGGTGGTTCACAATTTCACTTGTGCTTGTCGTTTTAGATGTTTATAATATTCTCATTGGTCCTCTTCACGGTTTCTCGTTCATGTCAGTCCTTCACGGTGGAATGCCCTGAGGTTCTCTCAGTACTCTTGTTATGCCTCATCTGCACTGAATATTCCACAGACTATGTGGTGAGAAGGAGAGCAAATTATCACAAAATACAGGTACATAATGTTTATTACGTTTTATTTAATATTGCAGCTTAGTATTTTGAAATAAATATAAAGGGACTCACAAGGTCACTTATTGTCATTTTTTATCTCACTGTAATTTTCTCTGACTTCATCAACAAGGTTCAAAATCACGAAGCAGGTAATGGCAGAGCTTTGGTGTTTTGGAGGTTGGTGTTCATTGCTGTCCACTTGCAAAGTGGTGTGTGTTTTAAAATTAATTTGATTTCACTTGGTGTGGACTGTGAAGTGTGGTGGTGTGTGCGTGTGTTTAGTTGTGTTTTTTTTCTAATTTATTGTTCCACATAGTTGAGATTGGGGGATGTGGTGTTTCATATGTTATAAAGGAGATAGTAATGAACATGTTGTGTTGCAGGCTTTGATAGAAGTGAATAACATAAAATGGACAGCTGCAAGAAAAGAAAGTATGAATATATCACAAATTGATAAGCCATCTTCCTCATATTTCAAAACTTGCTAGGTGGCTAATCTCAATGTTCCCATCCACTTACAGATGTGAAGCAGCCTTCTCTGCTATGTCTCACGTTAAAACACTAAGAGAAATAAGCTCAATTGTAACCCCACAAATGGGGTTCCCAAAAGTCTTCCTGAGCTTGCCTAAATACTCACTGCCAAGCTGGTGTCCTGCATTTAGCAGTTCAAATGTATTGCCAGAGAGTGCCGTGATAGTCTCTGTGTACTGTCTCTTTAAGAGCTGCCTGGATTGCAGTCATAATTAATCTGGGAGGGACCTCTGTTAGAAGATGTACTTGTTTGCTGATCATTTATTAGAATAGTAAGAATATTGCAGTTTGTCTAACCTGCCTTCTTTGCAGCATGGACATTTCTGTTTATCTCAAACATCTTGGTCCTGAACTGCTGAAATGGACCAATCAGTACCTTTGGGGACTCTAAAATGGAGCCTGTCCACAGGGGCTTTGTGGGAGCAAAATTCTGTAGGAATTGTAGTTTTGGGCTTTTGGCACCTAAATGAACCTGGAGGGGGAGCCCTTGTTGTGACTGACAGAGGAATCAGCCAACTGAACCTTTTGGATCCTGGGAAAAGTCCCAGACTGCTTGCAGTTTTAGTTCAGATCTGAGTTGGGAAGTGAGTAACAGCTTGAGATAATTGAGCAGCAATCCTGCATGGATTCGCGTGGGAGAACTGTGAAAGGGCTGAGTTTTGTCCTGTCTGCGTGCTGTCCCTGAGAGGAAAAATAGTTGATTCAGACTGAATCCGAGTTGTGAGAATGATTTAAGCCACTGGAATGTGATCAGGTTTTAACCTGAAGAAGACCGAAGATTTGCTGAATGTCAGGATTTCCAGCCACCTTTGAACTCCTGATTTGTGCAGAGACTCTGTAATTGTGACCAGATAGCAATATGCCTAGTACAGTAGAATTTTACATGTAAATGTGCTGTGCTATTAGTTGGTCGTGATTTGTTCCTCACTGTGTGCTGAACTATGTTCTGCTTGCTGGAGGCTGCATCCAACTCCCATGGACTGAATATGTATTAATCTCCATTGGGCATGGGCTTTGCTACACTGGCCCAGCCAGACTACCGCTGCACAGAGAAGGCCATTGACAGAGACCTGCCTGGGGATCAGCCCCCTGCTCACACTTTGAACAGGAATAGCGCCTCGGTGATTTGTGTGGGCCTTGCTTCTCCTTGCACTCCAGTTCAACAACCTGCTGTCTCGATTTCATCCTGCCTGTGTCCTATATTGGGTATCGTGACTAAACATCAGGATAGCTCCCTGCAACAATAGCTAAATCTAAAATGTTGTCATCTGATTGCTTTGTTGTCTTTTCTGTCATGAAATAGTGTGTGTTGTGCATGTTGCTTTCTTCATCACTAGAGACCCCAACCAGCTGCGAGAGCCAGCCTACCCTGGGCAATGTTCCTGACTAGCCACAGTCTTTCTACCTGGGTACCCAGAATGTGTAACTGTGTAGGGACTCTGAAGTGCATGCATAACAGTCTGACTGATATAGCCTTTAAGCAAATCAACCTGATTCGCCCCTCCCTTGTTCAAGTCCCATGAGTAAATCAGATCTAACTCTTTTGCATTTAACCTGACTGCGGTTCAGTTTGTGCCAATAGTACTGTACTGTTGCTATTTGCTGTACATAACCTTGTTTTACAGGGGTCCCCAGGGTCAAGCTAGGAGGAACCAGCCCTGGTGATAAGTGCAAACAGTGTGAGGTAATTGCATGGTGAATAAGGGTCATTGTAATGATTGTATATTGTTCAGGCCACTAGAAGGAAAGAGAGTTACAGTGTCCCAGAGGTTGTGCCCAGGTTATCTAGACCACTAACAACCCCTGACCTCCAGGTGGAGCACCCATTTCAGGACCCAGGCCCTTAACCTGCTACTAGCCAAGCAGGCAGGGGTAGTAGCCCTTGGGATAGCGCCACCTAGGGTTACATCAGTATCCGGCATACAAAAGAATGCCTTCGAATTGCAGTATCCTGCTTACAGCCAGACTTCGCAGCACTTGTTTCAAAGAAGGAGTGCCATGTCTCTAACTGACTGCTATTAAAAGAATAATGCATGACAGGGTGTGTGTCGTGCTGGGATAACGCTGTGATGTGGACAGCCAGTTCTGAGTGCTGTATGATTTTTTTTTGTAATATAAAAAAATGGGTTATGGACTGTCTCTCTTGAGAAATGCTGAAACAGCGTGTGTGATCGCACATACACACACACACGCGCACACACACAGATTTTAGATACAAGATGTTACCTGGAAGGCCTTAATCAGGAATCTCCTGTTTTTCTAAGTTAATTATAGATGTAGTTGCTAAAGAGGAAAATCATAAACTTTTGTAACGCTTAGAGGAGGAAAACAGGTTTAGTACACTGGTGCGAAATCATAAATGCTTTGAAGTCTGTGTGAGAGAATGCTGATCTGGCATGAAAGAAGAGCGTGATAAAAGGAAAGACTTAATTGTGGAAGTCACATGGGGAAAGGAGTTTATGCTGATGTAACCTTAATTAAGTTACCTTCTAATATGATAAAATATCTGGGGTGTATGATTTTTCATAACCAGAGGAGGAGGAGCCAGGTGACCTCATGCAAGGAGGTAGGAAAACCAGCTTTTAAACAATATTCTGTTTTCTTTCAGAGACACTTCTATCTAGACTCTGACAGAGAAACATATGTGAGCACTTTAAGCAGGTATTTAGGGAGAGACAAACAATAAAGTATTGTAGTAGGAATTGCACTGTTAAAACCTGTTTTGTTTAAGAGATTTGTATGTCTTGTGATATAATAGTTCTGTATTTTATGTTTTACATATTATCTATTTTAGTAAAATTCTAATTGTAGAGCCTATTTGGTCTGTCTTTGAATTTCTTTCTTTAGCAAGAAAAGTATATATGGTTATAGCTGATACTAGGCATAAGCTTGAATGGTGATGCCAAACTGGAAAGATAAGCATTTTAATCTGAGGTATTTTATTACAGTTTTTAAGGGTTCATTTCTGTACACCTGGTTAGGTGCCCATAGGCAAAGATATCTGGCCCCGAAGACAGAATTATCTGAGCCTGTACATTGGCACGCTAACAAAAGGTTCACAGTTTGAATCCTCTAAGACTTGAGACCAATGATTGATTTGAACCCACAAAACAGACAGGAGGGTTACCCTGTTTCTGTAAACTGTTCACAAGACTGCCGGGAGGTTGGCACTTTGGGGTAGAGGGCTGATGTGCTGAATGGGTTTGTGACAAGCCCACATCTGGGGGCTGTGCACGAGGTCATAAGCTGAATGTGTCCAATGTCCCAGGCGTGACGTTATCCCAGCACGACACACACCCTGGAGTGCATTATTCCTATTATACAATGGCTTGTTATACAGAATAAAAAAAATAATTTTAAAGAATGTTTTTGTTAGTGTGGAAATTATTTTTGTTTCCTAAGAGAAGATGCAAATAGAGCAAATCCAAATACAAATCCAAGTACAAATCTTAGACCCATGGTGTTATGCTGGGATAACACCATGGGTCCAGCCACAGACTGACCAATCACAGTCCAAGATTCTTTCTTGCCATTGTATAATTAAGCAATAAGGCATGACAGGGTGTGGTATATCATGGGACATCGTCACGCTTTGGGTGGTTGGCCGGGTGCATCCAACCACCCAAGAAGTGACGCTATCCCATGATATACTGCACCCTGCCGTGCCTTATTGCTATTATGAACTGAGTTTCAAGTTTTTTAAATAAAAGAAACAGGTTTTAAAATGTTTTATGAATGAGTTTTTGGGTGATGTAGGAGTACATTTTGAAAAAATAGTTCTCAGACAGTAGACAGCAAGGAGGCTGGTGGCGCCGGAACTTTTTTGAAGCTGTGATGATGTAGCCCGATATCATCACAGCTTCAAAGAGCTCTCGGCCAATCAGATTCCTCTATTTACAATCATCGGTTCATAATTAATTATATTGCATATGTGTAACAGTTCTATTTCTGATTTTATTTATTCTGTTTATTTTATGTTTATTTAATTGCAATAAATTGATTTTAAATGAATATATTTTGTGTGCGCTTTATTTGGAAATGTAATTGTTGTGTATGTGCGTTGTGGCTCCTGAGCCAAGTGAAGTTGCATATGTGACTCCTAAGCCAAGTTGGAATGAGTATCACTGGCTCATCAGGCTCATCCCAGACTTCCTCCTGCATTACCTTCACCTTGGTGAGCCCACCTTTATCATAAGGTGGACACTATCAGGAGGAAAGGCTTTACCTTCCGGTTGATGGACCGGATATGCTGTCACCTGATAGGGTTCTGATGGAGAACCCCTGGACCCTGGGGGGGGGTCCACCAATGTCAACTACAGACCCCTGCACCTCTCTCTGCCACAGGGATAGCTAATAGCCAGCAGGGTGGAGCTGGGCAGACAGCTGTGCTCCCCTTCACTGCTTCGATCTTCACATCCAGAGACCCCCACTTCACTTCCACCACCATGTTGCCACTCTCTTGAACTTCCAACCTGGCGTCGGCTCCGAGATCCAGGGTCCCATGAGACAACAGGGAAGCCGTGCCCACCAAGATTACTAGCTGGATAATACCAAGGATCCCCCATAGGGGCCCCCTCAAAAATTCCTCCTAGTGCAGCACAGGAGCAGAGGACACAAATGGGCAACTTAACGACTCCTTCACCTTGAAATCCACACCTTCCACATCCTTTCTCAGCCTCTCCCCTCCCTGCTGAGTTCCATAGCCAAGTGAGCAGGGAAGTAGGAACTGTTGCATTGGGCTCCTCTTTAGGTGTATAACCTTCTGCCATGGCCTTTTGCTGACAAATCATCTTAACCAGTCCTCAAAACACCTCTTCACTGCTGCTGACACCTCACTTTCACTCTCTGTCTACCTCTCTGATTCTCTCTGTATCCTGGCAGAAAATGATGCCTTATGCACAGCTTCCCTTTAACACCTTTCTGGAGCCGGCCAAATGCTATTGCTTTCTCACATCACATGACCAGTCCCAGTCACAGAGGCACACACAAGAGAGAAACAGGCCTCAAGGAGCTCTTGAACAGGCCTCAACCTGCCATAACTGTGCCACATGGACACAGGCCTTCGAGCCAGCAAGGTCCCCCATGACTCCCCTGCAGTAGCAGTGCCACCAAGAGCTGGGGTATGGAGAAATAAATCCCAGATGAGCCCCCACATCTGTAACCACCCTTTCCCTCTATGTCTAGGGGTCCGGATGTTATGGGGGAAGGAAAGGGGCCACAGACAAGAAATGCTCCATGACACTTCTCATTGTTGAAACATGAAATAAAAGGTGGCCTCCACCACCCCTTCTGGAGGCACCTGCAAATAAGAGATGCTATCACCCATGTCTCCTAATGCCCCCCAAAGGTAACCTCCTCCAGACCCACCCTCTAGAGGCTTGGCTATCCCAGCCCAAGAATAGGGGCCAGCAGAATCTATGTCCTCTCCGAGATACTCACCCGGAGCCAACTCAATCGGCCAGAACCCAATGGGAGCAGGGCTAAACTCTCCAATCTCAGACCAACAATGGTCACATAGTTGTTAGAATCCACTCTTCATGTAGGGATGGATGTACTCATCTTATCATGAACAAGACCCTGCTACAATGGTATCACACCGGCCAAGTTCAAACACCTGGGACTCAACTCAGGCATCAGTGCTGGCGATGTGGGCAACCAGATGCCCACCTGTATCACATCTTCTGGGAATGCCCACTGCTACATAAATACTTGGCAGATATACAATCCATGTGCCAAGAAATCTGCCAAAAGTACCTCCAGAACCACCGATTGCTGCTGCTGGGATGTGAAAGGACAGGCCTCCCCAAAAGCAGTCCTGGTGCAAGGTGGGCTACAGTAGTGGAAGCATGTGCTAAGAGACTGATTCTGAGGAGATGGTGCACCACAGAATGCCCAACTTTCTCGGAATGTCTTCAATCATTGGCGCAGGTGGCCTCTTACGAGAGACTCTCAAGGTTTACAGCAGGCACCACGTCCAAATACATAGCTTGTTGGCAGCCCTTCTTGGACTCCAGGTTCTGTTACAAAGCCCAGTCAAATCCAAGATGAAGGACCCCCTTACCCTCTGGAGATCACACTCTCTAAAATTCCTTGAACCACTTTGCACCCATCATCCAAAACTGTTATTAGGATCCCACATATTGTTGGATTGCCGAATTGTACATAGTTTGTTTTAGTCCTTTTGTAGGATAAGGTTGCACACCAACAGAAGCATATCCTGCATCAGTGCTAGACCTGCACCTGATAAAGAGATAGGAGGCCAAGATGATTGTTGCCTCAGGACCCCCTCCACACACACACACACACACACACACACACACACATATACTCCTGAGCTTGATCAGAATTGACGGAGGGGGGAAGGAATACTGAGGATATTCATGCAGTTATACTGTTGCATGGCTCCATCTGTCAGTTTTGCATAGATATCACTTGTACAAGTCTGAAATAATTATTGTTGACTATATCCCTGAGGACACCAAATGTTGGGTGTACCTCAGGGTATCTGTATGGTGTTGGTATGCTGTAATAATAATAAAAATCTTTAACCAAAAAAAGAGGTGGCCTGCCTGGTGATGTCTTCTTAAATAGATATGATCTACCTCTTCCCCAACAGGATCTCCTGGACCTGGTGGCGGTGGTGTCAAATGGCACCAAGTTCGGATGGCTTCAGCTGCTACTGTCCCCAGGCTGGGGGGGGATCCGGATTCTCTTTATCTCGAAGGGCAAAAGTGAGCAAACTGAGAGCAGTTAAAAACAAATTCATTAATATTCACTTCATTAGATCAAAAAATAGACGCCAATCATGGGTCCTTTCAAAACCATTAACTTTATTCTGGACCTTGAAATGATTAGGCCCAGACCAGTTTGATTAAGAAATCAATGAAACTGGAGCAGCTCCATGGGGGCTGAGAGCATAGACAGTCACACAGCAGTTTCAGGCATATTCTCCTAATAAGTGTGCAGCAAGATTTTCATACCAAAAATTGGCTCTAGTTTTACAGCTTCTTCCACAGAAACCCTTTTTAAATCACAATTCCTTTTGCTTAATTCCTTGAACCCTCTAATAGGGGAGTGACTTACTCCTCCCATGCCAGCCGAACCAAACAACCTTGGGGATGAATTTGCAGCCTAAGCCTCATGATTTGCTTCCAATAGTATTCCCAAATGGTAGCCACGTGACATGCGCAGCTGCGATTGGAGCGAAAACAAAAGCGGCGACTCAACGTGAGAGCATGTCATGGGGGCTACCGACAGGTGTAGGCGACTGGATGGGGTGGGTTCACGCATATAGTGACAGGATGTCACTACATGTACACGCTCGGGGAAGGAGCGAGCATGCTCAGCGAGGGGAGGGAGAGTTTTTGAGGGGTGGTGCCATGGTTGGCTGCCAAGCTGGCCCCGTGGTGTGGTGGGTGGGGACAGGGTGCCGGGTTCGAGTCCTGGCGCAGGTATGTTTTTGTTGTGCTCGGCCTGAATTTTTTTACATGATTTGCACCCCCCCGACAGGCACTCCCCCCTTGGAGTTGAGAATCCTTAGAGTCGAGGTGCATGAGATAAGCCCCATGAGTGCGGTGGGCACAGTCCCCTGCATAAAACATAAAATTGTAAGTCCCTGGTGCCGCTTTTGCTGTGATTAGGGAGTCACATCACCAAAATTGATTTTCAGCGATGTGACTTCACCCTAATGGCGATCGCTTTCAGAAGTCGCTGTTATGACATGGAACCTTCCAAAGTAGTTCCCTGAGCCACAAAAGGTGCACCATACTTTCAGGGCTTCTCCACACCAGAACGGGCTACAACAAGTAGATGATGGCGTCATTCCTTCCTTACTTTCCAGTTCCTTAGGAAACCTTGGTCTTTAATGGGTCTAATGGACCTACCCCAGACACAGGCATGGTAGGTCCTGGGGACTGCCCCAGACACTGGCACGGCAGGCCCCATGGCCAATCCAGAACAAACTCTCCCAGCCATCCTGACTTTTGCTCCAGGCAGCATGCCATGCAGGTAAAGACACTCCAAAGCTGCTACCTTCAAAGTGTCCTGCTGCAGTACTGCCACCACTGCAGCAGTCCCACTGCCTGGATGCCCTTTACCTTCATTGAGGGCACTGGGACCCTGTGCCACATAGGGGAAACTGGCAACATTGTGCTCTTGTTCCTTCTGCCTCTGCTTCAGACCTTCTTTACCCCCTGCAGCTTATGTCTAAAATGCTGAACCCCACAGCCACTGCTACCACTGTACACCCTCCCTGTGGAGTACCCCACCCTGCATTGCACCAACACTGCATACTGCTGACCTACTAAGCTGAGGTGGGGCCCTTGGAAACTGCCTCTACAACACACCACCAACTCCTACTCCCTTTCCTGGGCAAAACCAGGATTTTAAATACCTTCCTTGCAGCTACCCCCTGGTGGCAGCATGAAAACAAGGCCGGAGGGCACTTTCCAGACTAAACGGCACCACTAAAGGGAGAAGCAGAGTGGATGCCAGCACAGACCAGTAGGCCCACCTGCAGGTGGGGTTTACATAAGCTTGCTTAGTGATGACTGTGGCTGCCACATAAAATAAAGGCCATTTAAGTAGATATTTTAAACAGAGCATGAAACATTGGCTTCTGTGGCAGAATGCAGCCCTGTCATTATTGGCTAAAACAGGATACAATGTCATTGATAACATCACATGCTGAGCATAGGGAAGGGATTTGGGGTATAAATGAAGGGGAAGAGAACCAGGTGATACGGAAAAACTGTAAATTTCAATGAAGACTCATCAAGAGCAATGATTTCTGCTGCACTACAGATGTTTAGTGGTTGGCTGCAAGTTCTAAGAAAAATTCCTCAGTCGCAGAACCACAGAATACAAAGGGCCCTCTCCTTAATAGACATGTTCCACTGTATTGATAAATTTTTTTTTTTTTTTTTGGATTGAATTACATGGTTTGTCTGAGCCACAAACACGTATCCTCTAAAACAAAGTAACAAAGACTGGAGTCCACTTCCAGAAGCACCACCCAGAACACATTAGTACAAGGAGGGCCTGTTCTGCTACAACTGAGGAAAAAATGGACACGTGAAGAGAGAGTGCTGGTCACAGGAAGAACTGCAGAGAGTCAACTCTAAACTGCTCAAAAGAACTTATAAGCAGGGAAACATCTTTGGGGCCTAGTGAGGGAAAGCACTGGATTCAAAGTAGTAACTGGGTCGCCGTAGATGTTGCAGCTACTATCCCTGCCTTGTACACTCAGACAAGGTCGAGGAGCCTGGATTTTCATTTTCCTTATTAGGGGGTTTGAGTCCAGATCTTTTAAGTTTAGCATAGTGTCTCCACCCAGAGAAAAATGTAAGTGGGCCTGGTGTCAGAGTGGTACAACCCCCTGGGATGCAGTACCTCCCCACCTCCCCACAGCGTCCCCTACCCATGAAAATCACAGTGCAACCTTAAAGGAACAGTGCCATCAACCTATTTTCTGTATACCTGTGTAGTTTGTATGCATGCACAATGATTCCCTCTCTTCCATCACCCTAATTTCATCCTGATTTAAACATAAATGAGGCTGAGAGTGGTGGACACATGGAACAGCTTTCCAGCAGAGGTGGTGGGGCAGAAACAGTGAAAGGGTTCAAGAACACATGGGATAGACACAGAGGATCTTAGCGGTGGGAGGGTGGGAACAAAGACCAAGTAGGGTCTGCGGTGACTAGGGTAAATAGGGCAAACTAGATGGGCCATCAGGTCCTTATCTGTTGGCAGATTCTATGTTTCTATGTTTCTATACTTCACTCTGTTTTGCCCTGGTGTGAAAACCTGTTTGTCTCCATTGCAAAGGTCATAACCTCACTCATGTAAGGCATCATGAGAGTTGATGATGCGTACCTGCACAAACCAGCAGAAAGTTCTACTATCATTCAGCTCTGCTACACGTCTTGAGAAGTCCATGTATTCTCTAAAAGCGTTTCTTTTCTAATTCAGATACACTTTAAACTACAGAAAATCGCAGGACACTTATTATGCCTTGAAAAGTTTAATGGCCAGCATATGGCAAGAACATAGAGACTGCAGAGGACTGCAACAGCAATGCATAATACGGCATAGCTACTGCAGGCTTTAACACTAAAACATCATAAAATTCCAGGATGCCTTACAAGAGTCAGGTCATGACCTTTGCAATGGAGTCAAGCAACTTTTCACACTAGACTTAAGTACCTTCATTTACATTTAAATCCTGATGAAATTAAGAGGGTGCAGTAGAAGCAATCATTGCTCATACCTACAAACTACACAAGTAAACAGAATACAAGGGTGAGTGTACTTTCCCTTTAAATTCAACAAAATGCAATTAGAGACTTACTACTAATAATGGCCTTTATGCACTAATGGGACGGAAGGTACCCACCACCTACGTACTCATAGCCAGACAAGCGCAAGGTGCATGGTATGCATGACCGCATGCATCCACAGGGCACCTTCCTCAGTGCACAGGGTCGCGTGGGGTGGTTGGGGGGGTGAAGTCGCAGACCCCAGCAGGCATCCAATTGGATGCTCATCCCAGGTCCCACAGTGGATCACTTGCACCCATGTGGTGGGCACACAGCTCAGGGGCAAGTCGCATAAAGTGGCAATATTTAGACTCTTGCCAGGCACTCGCCCGAGCCACTGCCCCAGCCCTCCCCAGCAGCCCAGTGGGCTGGGGCAGCATGGAGGTCTTTAGCCCAGTACCACCGTGCTCGGCAGACTAAAAACATGGGGGCGTGCACTGGGTTATGCCTGGGTTCCAGCTAGCAATACTGGTGCCCCCTGTGCCTGGCACTACATGGCTTAGTGAATGTCGCATAGTGTAGGCACACCCTCGATTGGCCCTCAGCGTGGGCTTGCCCATGGGGCTATGGAGGCAGGCACGTAAGTGCCTTGTGTTTCCTTGGTGACTGCTGCTGGGGTCCACGGGACCCCCATTGCGTGGCATTCACACTGAGGTTTGCTTACGCACCTCTGATATGTGGCGTGTAGGCAACATTTTTGTTAGTGCATAGGGCCTCATTATGCTCATGAGACAAAATGTAAAATATCAATAAAATATTTATTGGGGAATAATTTGAGCAGAAGCTCATTAATTCTGGTTGCAGGACTGAAATTAAGGGCCTGACTAGGCTCAGCCAGTAAAAAACGTTAGAACAGAAGTAAAAGTAATAGTAACTGCAACATTGACAGTAACCGTAACATTGACAGTAACAGTGCCCTCCCCCCACCAGGCAAGACAAGGCAATAGCAAGTAGGACTGTTGGCCTTTTAGTATTACCAGCCCACCTGTATTGGGGCACTACCCACTGGTATCAGTTTAAACCCTTAAACCTTAAAGGGAGCTCCCGGGGCTTAACTGGGTACCCAACTGTAGTAACAGTGCAGGCCTGGTGACATTGCAGCTGGTTGGCCAGTGGTAGTGCATTTTAAAACAAGCAGAACAGTTAAACCCCAAACCCCACAGGCCATGCAGTTACTTAAATGGCAAACCTCCAAATTAGGTATTTGTAGCTCCTGGCCCATTGGCCAAATCTGTAAATTTGGTGGCAAAACTTTGTGCACATTTTCCCAGTTGCAGGGCAAGCCCTGAGAGTACTCACAGTTTTGATGAACTTGCTCCCTTGTTGACTTGGGCTCCTCTTCCTCCATACTGCAGTTGCAGGTCTTCTCAGATTGGTGATTCAGTTAGTGCAGATGGGGGGGGGGCAGCTAGAAGATGCAGGTCTCACTTGCCCCTAGATGTAGATCAGGCTGTCTGTATCCACAGATGTCTGCACTACTCTGGCTCCTCCCTCTTCCTCCTCTACAGGACAGATCACTCTAAAGAGCAGGGCCACATGCTTCCTACCTGGGTCTGGGCTTCAAAACCCTAGTGTGGAGTGTTAGCTTGTACCTGGCAGTAGCACTAACTACCCATTCTCCCAGACTGTCTGCAGAATTGAAGCAGGCTTTCACACACAATCTGTGGTGCCCACAGGCTGGCAACAGGACCACATTAACTAACTTTTAACTAACACATAACTAAGGCTTTACCTTAAAAAAACACATTGACCAAGTGGCCAAAACCATCCATAACAAACGTGGTTCCCTTTATCTCCTCAAGGACCAGCTGAAACCCAAGCCCAGATCTTGATCACCCAAAACATGCTCTTACCCTCACTGGCATATATGCTGCCCCTATCATGCACAGCTTGGGCAAGCTAGAGACCACCAGACTGCAAGTCTCGAACAACAAGCTGGCTTGATTCACCATGCAGGCACACCCCAGAAGCCACCACTGTGACACCCTAGCAATGCTAAAATGGCCCTCTCTTGAAACTCAACTCCAGTACTAGCTGCTCATCCTAGCACGCAAACTCATGGGTCCATCCTCTCCTCCCAGTCACGCTGGGCTCATTGCCCCCAAGCACAACCCATGGAACCTCCAGACCTCCATGAGAACCCTTCTCAATGTACTGAGGCTTAGGACTGAGGCTAGGGACCTGACATGGCTCCTCTACTGTGGAACAAACTTCCACCCATGCTGCAGGAAGCCCCATCCACAAATACTTTCTGCACCAGACTCAAGGCCCACTTGTTCGCAGCTAGCCTACGCCTCTGCCAGTGCACCTGACATGCCCCACCCAACCTAAGATTGGAAACCCTTCCCCAGGCTCCCTACCCCACCCCTACCCACCCTTCTCCCTTCCTCTCCCAACTCCTGAAAGATGGCTTATATTGTATTACTGTGAATAACTGTATATACCTCTGAATAGCTTGTATAACTGTATATACCTCTGAATACCTTGTATATGTACAATAATTACTGTAATCAAGGTAATTTTCTGCACCTATATAACTGAATTGTCCATAATATGTAATTTTTCACATGGGTCACCCTGAAAAAGGATCTCAGGGCCCAAGGCCTACCCAGTTACCAAAATTAATAAATAAAATAAATAAACATGGAGCCCATAGGCTGGAAACTTCATGTGCCCCCCAACACACACACACACACACAACATGGCTCAATTCAGGGATGGCAACAATGCATATTCACAGTACCAACTTTCTATTGTTTGTCTGCCTCCAATAAACCCTTTCTCACTGCACCACTTGGCCACAGCTTTTGTTCTTGGAGTGCAGTTTTGTTTTGCTTATTGATCAAGTTTGTTACTGTAGCTCTGTCTCAGTAGACCAGTACCGCGTGCTTTTCTTGTGTTACATACTACTTGGCTACTAAATTAAATGCTATTGCCATTACCATGGTGTCTGCCTACCTACCTACTAGTCTTGCTGCCTAGCTGGAGTCCAACTGGTCTCATTTGCACAGAACATAGTTTGGTTTTGCTGTGGATTTTGGTGGTTTCATTTCTTCACTGATTTGTTAATCCTAATCAGCCAGGAGTCATAATTGATATTTCAGCTTTGAATGTAAAATTGAACATATGGCACAAAGCTAAGTATTTGCCTAAAGTGTCATTAGGGCATTTAGTTTGTATTCAGTATAAATAGTTAACCTGATTATTTTGATTTTACTAACCCGTACTAGATTACTAGCCTCACAAATTTGCAGGGCTAGGTTAACCAGAGGCGGTGATAGAAAGTGTCTTAGAATCTCCATAACACTTTGCATTATTGCATAGGGACCACTTATTTCTGCTGCCTTTTTAAGGGGGTGGGGGCTGCCAAGGCATGAGCAGTGAGCAGCACTGATTCCAATTTGAACTTAAATTGCTCATTAATCATTTGCTGAGCCTGATCCAGGACATTTACACAAGGAGTAGAGTAGGGTCAACTCTTCAAAATCCTTCTGTTATTTTCACTTCCCTGAAGGAAAACCCAGCAATAAAGCAAACCTCTTTGTTCTGCTCAGACAGTGCTCCCAAAAAGCAGAAACACACGGTTGCTGGCTGGTTGTCGGTGCCACTGCCAACAGTTATGTTTCCAAGCCCCAGTGCTGATGTGTGTGCCACAGCCCGTCCAAACTGAATCAACACCAGGAGTTGCTGTCTGAAAGAAAAGCCACTTGAAATATGGCCTTCTTACAGACCAAAAGCACACCTGGCCCTGCATTCCCTGGCTGTTCTAAGTAATTTGATGCCAGTGGGATCTGAAATCCAAATCTGCCACTGACTGGTGATGTTCAGCACTATGTCATTGATGGATGGGACCAGAAGGCAAGGACATCTGCTGCATGCAAGCTGGGGAGGGACAAGAGACAGATGACTTAGCACATTAACACAAGCATTTTTTGTGGAGACAGGAGGAAGGGAGGAGAGAGAGGAGAGGAGCAAAATGACGCAGGGTGGGGTCAAGCAGGAGTCAGGACAAGGCGGATTTTGTTGTTTTTAGCCGGAGGCAGACTCCAACTTTGACTTATCATGCTAGTTAAACCTGCAATGTGGTGTGTGTGCAGTGTGCCGCATGGCCAGGTGCACAGCAGCACTTTCAGCAGGCTAGGGCAGCTCCAACACAGCAGAGACAATTAACAAGCAGCCTTAGCAGCCAAATGTATCTTAGTGCCCAGTTGCCCCTAAACAGCTGGCACCCCTAGGCTGCAGCCTATGCATAAAAACTTCCCTGGCTGGCAGCTAGGACACACTTACTGGATCAGCAGGCTTTTGCCTTCTTTCACAGGAAAAACAGGAACAGCCTCTTTCTCAAAAAAAATGTTCTGACACATCAGAAAACACATAGTTCAGTCTCTGTACTTAAAAGGTTATAAAAACCTTTGAAATCTTCTTGACCAAGTGGCTGTGCCCCGGCAGCCTTCCTCTGATAGCTTGGGTTAGTAGCCCCAAGCCCTCCTCACTCTGTAAGAGCCAATGGCTAACCACCTTCTCCCCCACTGCCTGCCAGCTCAGTTATGGCTCAGAGGCTTACCTTTTATTACATCTTCTTGACCCTCCCATGAGAACAGAAAGCATGGGACCAAGAAGCATGATGTCACACTCAAACAAAGAGTACTGAAAACATGTCTCTTTAATTAAAAGCACCTAAGTGGAATTCCTCATTTAGGATAGTAAATATGCCCATGTTTTCTCAGTGCTAGTTTTATTGTCCTTGGTGCTAGCTGGGGAATTCGGGAATAACTGATTAAGCATCTCTTGTTCACATGCTTAATGGTGCTTGGAATACTGCTTGGATCTTAACCCAGTAACATCTTGGTTTGAGTTTACACTGTAGCCATAGCCTTGTCTAGGGCTTTGTCCACACTTGCTGCTTTAAACCGTTACAGTCACTCGGTAACAGTTTAACTGGCTATAAGCATGTCTTCCATGCACACTAGAAATGCTTTGGAGCCGTGTTACTAAAAACATGTTTAAACCCTGATATGATTAGGGTTTAAGCATGGTTTTGAAATAGTTTTAACCACGTAACATTTTTAAATACCTGTGTACATGGGCGTCCGTATTCATGCTTCACACTTGGTTACAGCTGTCATATATTCCGGTTTGTCCAGGACAGTCCAGGTATGCAAAAGACTGTCCCGGTGTCCTGAAGCTTTTCTGGAAATTGGGATTTTGTTCTGGTTTTCAAATTTGGTCCCGGCTGATGGGTTGAGCTGGCCTTGTGATCCGATCCACCGCACACTCCTCCGTCTCCCCGCCGCTGCATGTCAGCCCAAAGACATCCAGTTAATTACCTGCCATCTGCTGGTCTTTGGTCCTTTAAATAAAAACACCAATGGCAGGTGAGGGGACCAATTAGAAAGGTCCAATCGGATTATCCTGAGCAAGTGCTGGGCTTTAGGGGTCTGATTGGAATACAGGGCTTTGGACTTCAGTTCCATCTGCTGTGAATAACCAACGGCAGACGAGCAGTGCTGTGCTTTAGGAATAGGCTCCCATCATCCATCTGAGCTGGCTCAAAATTCAAATAGAGCGATGCTGTCGCCGTGAGATTCTTGTCACTCTCCAAGTCTGTCGCTAGTCTCCAGTGCTGGTCTGCCTGCTTTGTTTTTCTCCTCCAATCTACATAAGTCTGTGACCCATTTCCAATTTGTTTGTGACTCACTGGCTACTGTGGCTGCCTTGTCTACCTGTGGGAATGGAATGGGTCGGATCTGGGGTCATGTTTCTATATTAGGATGGATGTGGACAGGGTCGGCAGCAATGGCAGAGCCATTGAGCTGCCTTAGTTTTCCATTAGAAAAGCCAGCAGAGATCAAGAGAAAGTCAGAGACTGCAGAGAGAAGAAAGAAGCCAGGTGAGTTCCTATTTATTTTTGCAGGTCAGCAGGAAGAAAAGCAGCTAAATCATGGGCCGTGACAGTGGTACTGCACTATTTGCTGGAAGGCCTTTTTGTATGTTTCAATTCTAATTTCTGAGTGCAGTGGGCAGTGCAGTGTGGCATCCTTCATCTAGTCTTTTGACTTTGCTAGCTCGACAAGGGGAGGGGGGTTGCAATCAGTAAGCTAATAACCTAAGGCAGCTCTTCATCATTCTTCAAGATCTCTCTTGATTGGCTTAGTGGATCAACCATGGGAAGATCATGTCAGTCAGTCAGTAACTTGGAGAAAGAAGACAGCCAGTGGGGAGCAAGAAGAAGTCATTATTTTCACATAGATCCTAGCTGGCCTTAAAGTCTGCAACTGCACCTCGGATGGGCAACCGGTTGGCCAACAATGCCATCCTTTTCACTCTCAGTCCTTCAGACTCTGATATATATTAAATCAGAGTCTGAAGGACTGAGAGTGAGAGGGATGGCATTGTTGGCCAGCCGACTGCCCACCCCAGTTGTCACTCCACGCCCACCCCAGTTATCACTGCAGACCTTAAGGTCAGCCAGGGTCTCCCACACACACTACTGACTTAAAGAGGATAAAAGAATTTGCTCCCTGGAGTCAGGGGTGGGGAAGATGTAACAAAAGTGTGTTTTATCTTCCATAAAAGCCCCAAAACTCACCATAGAGCATCTAAACCCCAAAAGCTTCTGGGGGCCTAGCAGCCCTCAGACCCCCGGCCTAAATAAGTCCCCCTTGAGCTCTCCCAGAAATTTGGTAGCCTTACACTTGGCTCTCCTCTCACTCATAACTCTTATGTTGAATTGCCAAAAGTCGTGCATGCGCAGATCATCTTGGTTTACGATAGTTTCAGGAAGTAACTAGCTGAAATGTAGATTCTGTCGAGCTGAGGAGTTTTAAAGTAAAAACAATATTAAACAGCATTTGCTGCAAAAGTTATGAATAGAAATCCAACTATATTTTATATTTAGTGCCTTTTGTAATGTTTTTTGAAGGTGTCAGTCACTGCACAGGAAGATAAGTGATAGGTTGACTAGTTACACTGATGAGGTCACCAAGCTCTTGATCCATTACTGATCTCAGGAATGTGTGCAAGATGAATTGGCCAGCTGCAGGAGGAATACCAAAATATTCCAAAAGGTGTCAGCTTTCTTGCATGAAAATGGAATTGAAAGAACAGTGAAGCAATGTACGGAAAAAATAAAACAACCAAAAGTTAGATACCATAAAATAAAGGATAGCAAGAGATGGTCTGGTGGTCACAGAATTGTTTGTCCCTTTTTGATTAGCTGGATCGAGTACTTGGAGACAGAAACAGACATCTAACCCTACATTTGGTCTAAAAGTACTGAAATCAATCCTGATGCATTCCCAGCAGAGAGTATGGAACCTGAAGAAGAGGACAACTTGGAGATTGAACCTGTAGAATCTGGTAAGCAGAACTATATTTCAATATTTCTGTTTTTCCTTTTTTTGTTTGTTTTTTTTGGTAGCATTTTGATCAATCCACTAGACTGCAACTCTTGAGTCAGAAAATGTGGCGGGACAGACTTCTTATATGTAATCACTCAGGTGTTGGGGTGTGTGGTGGGTGGTTGCCTACTCTGCCCCTCCCTCAAAACAGTATGGAATAGACCATCTCCCAATAATCTCATAATCAAGACCAGCAGTCCTTCCGGACATTCACATGTTATTTGGAACATGGTTTGTGCAGAATGGCATATTCATTTTAATTATATAGTCTCTACAAACCCTCTGGTGACCTCTCACTTTGCTTATTTGACTAATACCGTAATATCCTAATGTCAGACCCCCTTCCCTTATCACTCTGTCCTTGCTGCTACCACTGTCACAATGACCCGACGTGTCCATTATCCTTGTGGGGCTGCTATCCCATTGACCAAGATACTGTGTTTTCTTTGCTTGCCCTCAGTGTTAACCCCCCCTTCCAAAATACACACACAACTCAGCAGTATTGTTCACACCATGACAGAGTGCCTTGGTGATGAGCTTGATGGTTTGAGTTATTTGGTGTACGCAACACCATGATCACAAATCGTAAGCCACCACCAGGAACTGTAGATCATGCATTTCAGAACCATTTATCCCCCACTGACCACCACAACCCAAAAGAGTGGAGCATTCAGTGCACACTCAGTATTTTTCTCCATAACTGACAACACTTTTGAATAGTGCTTCAATCTGCTTAATATTTTTCTTTTTAATTCACAGGCACAAGATCTTCAGATAAAGCCACATCGTCCCAAGATGGTGACCATTGTGAAGTGTCTGCAGTGTAACTGGAGGGAAACAGCTTTACATATGACCACGAGACACCATCAACATCATCGTCTGGGCCACCAAAACATCCATCAAGTGAACCACTGGTAAATCTAAGGCGTAAAAAGAGGTGAACATGGCTGCAAGGATTAATGGAGGCTGTATTTGAACCCACTCGCAGGATGCTTCAAGATCAGTATAGGGAAATGATGGAATTAGAAAGGGAAAGAGTTTGTGGAGAATGTGAAATGGAGGAAAGACTCTGGGAAGCAGAGTCAGACTAAAATGCAATGAACATCTTGAAGCTTCTTTCAATGTTCTGTAGATCACAACAATGTCAACCACAGAACCAGCTAAGTAATTCTTATGTTACACAAATGGTATATCCATGCAATCCCACTGTTCCTCCAGCTGGTCACAGTATTTACCATGGTGACAGCATTGGTCACATGGCAAATCATCAGATCAGTGGGCAGGCCCACAATATTCAATATTTGAGTACTGGTGGCCAGCCGGCAACGTTTGCTTAGGAACTCGCCAATGACTAGTTCACATGGACCACAATGTAATACATATGTGTTAGTACAACTTATGTTGTAGCACTACAGTGTTTAGTATGGCTTTTAAAATATAACTTAGCATACATAGTATTAGCATGCATGCTGAGTTGGTATGTCACTAACTGAGCTAGCAAGGGGTGTTACATGTCTTGAATCACCTGTGCAACATGTCCTGCATTCAAAGGAGCTATATTGCGTGTCAGTGAGACTCAGACATCTGATTTCATTGTTGTTTTTAACCCATTCAGGTGCTGGTTTGTATGATAACTACATTTAAAAAACAAACAAAAGAACGAAAATAAACTTAACACAACTCTTTTAATCAATTAAACTGTAATGAATCCAGATACCTTCATTGGCACTTTTTAATTCGACTGTTTAATTTATTGTAACTTAACTAAAGATAAACAGTTGTCACATATCTAATTCTGTCATCTAGTTGTGTTAACATTTCAATACATTACTCTCAGAATATCTGCTGAAATAGTTTGCAAAAGCGTTTTCTTTAACAATAAAACCAAAAAAATTTAATGTAACTATATAATAAGACCAACAGCTAACAGTAGCACAAACAGTAAATAAGGAGACAGACTTTCTATAGATACATTAGTGAAAGGAGAAAGTCCAGAGGGGTATTGCTAAGATCAAAGGGGATAAGGGGGAGTGTGTGGTGGAGGGCCAAGGAAAAGCACTTATCCTAAATAGATACTTCTGCTCAGTATTAACTGAGGAAAGGTAAGGGCAGGTCCCACAGCTCAGCACCATGGACACAGGGGGGAGGGAGGTATGCACAAGTCCCTTCACAAAAGAAAGGGACCTACAAGAGCTTGCAAAGCTCAGGGTGAATAAGGCAATGGGACCTGATGGCATACATCCCAGGGTACTAAAGGAGCTAAGGGTGGGACTAACAGAGCCATTATAAGAACTGTTAGTGAGTCTCTGAGCATGGAGAGGTCCCAGAAGACTGGAGAAGGGCTCATGAGATCCCTCCACAAGAGTGGTAGTAGGAGGAGGCAGGGAACTACAGACCAGTCAGTCTTACGTCAGTAGTGGTCAAGATTGTGGAGGCACTCCTTAAGGAAAGGATAGTGCAACACCTGGAATCTACAGGAGCACAGGATCTAAGACAGCATGGAGTTTACAACAGGTAGGTCCTGTCAAACTAATCTCATAGATTTCTTTGACTGGGTAACCAGAATGGTGAACCAAGGGGTGCAGCTGATGTCACCTACCTTGACTTTAGCAAAGCTTTTGATACTGTTCCATACAGAAGATTGATTAATAAGATGTAGGTATGCTTGGGGTGGGTCAGGAGTTGCTCAATAGGGTGGCAAACTGGTTGGCGGGCAGAAAACAGAAGTGGTGGTAAATGGTATACAGTCAGAAGAGATGCAAGTCACAAGTGGGGTATCTCAGTGATCAGTCATGGGGCCAATCCTCTCATTAATTTCATCAGTGACATTACAGATGGACTGAAGGGTAAGGTTTGTCCTGTTTACAGATGACACAAAGATCTGCAACAGAGTAGATCAGGGGTTCTCAAATGGTGAGGCCAGCCTCCTGGGAGGCCCCAGCCTGTTCAGGAGGCTCAAGCAAGTCTTGAAAAAGTATTATATTTCAATTTTGAACTTTATAGATTTTGTGTGAAAGGGATAAGGCAAACTGAAAGAGGATAATAGTAGGTGAATTTATGTATTCACAAGTCTGTGACCAGGGAAGGTACTGTACACTGAGCCATGGCTTTTTCAGGTGTACCCAGGAAGAAGTAGTGAGAGAATACAATTCAAAATGTAACTGCAGAACACTTAAGCAATACAAAATGAATAAAGTGCAAACAAATTAAGAACAATAAACTAACAATGCAGGAACAATTGATTAATTAGACTGGCAGCAGAACTGTCCAAATACAAGAGTTAACCATACGGGTACTAGGAATAAGAGCAGGAGTGATCAAAATATCCCTGATAAGTTGCTTAAGAGCAGGGTGAGAGGTGGAGACAGAGGTCGGCAGGAAGGTTATTCCAGATAGAGGGAAACAGAAAAAGCAGTCTGACCCATGAAAGTATGACAGTAAGGGGTAACAATGGTTCGAGAGTCAAAATATTGGAGCAAGTAGGTTGTCCTGTTTGTGGTGGGGGGGTTACAAAAAGCTTAATAACATGAGAGTCAGCTATGCAAAGATGTTTCAATTTATTCCTCATGTACTGTGAAAAGTAGGCTATTTTTCTATGGGGAGGCCCAAAAATATTTCATTATTTTGGGGAGGCTCAAGATCTTTTCCATGGATTAGGGGAGGCTCACTATAACAAAGTTTGAGAACTGTTGGAGTAGATGATCCAAATGGGGTGGGCAGAATGAGAAGAGATCTGGATAAACTGGCAAAATGGTCGGAAGAGTGGCAACTGGGGTTTAACGCAAAGAAGTGCAAGATCATGCACATAGGGAAGAGAAACCCTGAAGCCACCTATAGATTGAGAGGGGAGTTGCTGGCAATCACAAGGGAAGAAAGAGACTTGGGTATCATCATCACAGATGACCTGAAATCATCCAAGCAGACCACTAAAGCAGTAGGTAAGGCTAGAGGGATGTCGAGGTGTATTAGCAGAGGTATCACAAGTCATAAAAAGAAGGTAATAATTTGAGTTTAAATGCTGAATTGTAGTAGTGAAAATCTTTTTCTGTGAGAGAACAGCTTGTCTATATCATAGTTCTCAGTTCTTTCTCATCAAAACTCTATTTTTTTCTAAATATATAACACAAGTTGTTTAATGAATATAAAATAAATCTAGTTTTTGTTTATTCATAGAAATAGTTTGTCCTTGATGTAGCCTTCATAAATACATTTATGTAAGAACTTTTTTTTTCATGTCAGATTGACAAACAGGTGCCTGTCACACTCTACTATTTCAAGCACATGTACTGTCTGTACTCACAAATCCTGCACCCCTTCCCCACCCAGCATTCCGCGCCTTCGTGCATAGCACAGAGTGATCAACCTTTTATAAGAAGAGAATGATAGATTTTAAGCTACTCTATCTAAACACAACCCACAGACTGAGTTTGTAAGAAACTTGGTGAGCCAACCATTAACTCTACAACCTGCTGTGATTGGGAATCTGAAGCAGCAAGCTTCAGTACTCCAAAATTATGTCATCACTGTCCAAGCCACGTGCATGGGAGCTGCACCTTCTCCAGGAGCACTTCCACAGTGAATGGCCTGACTGCCAGACAGCCCTGAGGCCCACGGGTATGGACACAGAGACAGAACCTGGCCTTTGGAGCTGCCAAGCTTGAATTGTGGTGCTTTTTGTCTCCACTGGCTGATTTGGTTCTGTATCTCACTTCCTCAGCCTTGATTGGACACTTCACCTTTCTCCTGCCGTCTTATTCACCACTGCGTTCAAATGCCTAAGTTGCTTAGTTTGCACAAATGTTTATATTGCAGGGTTGTATTTACTGCTCTGTATACTTTACTGAATTCAGCATTCTATTTTGTTTTTTATTTAATAATGCCTAATGTCTACTCTACTGTGATATTTATTTATTTATTAAATTTTGGTGACCAGGTAGGCCCACTGAGCCCCGAAGGTCCCTTTTTCAGGGGCGACCCGGGATAACAATACAAGTTATAAGAATGAACAAGGACATAAGGAACATTTGAGGCATTGTGAGTTACATCATGAGGTGGTTACAGTAAAGAAAAATAGTGGATACAGGCATGGTTACAGGCATGGTAAAAGAAAAGCAGTGGATACAGGCATTGCTTACAGGCACGGTAAAAAGAAAAGCAGTGGGTGCAGGCATGGGTACGGGCATGGTTATCATCATGACATGTAAGCAATTGGTGGTACTTTGCATATAGTTTATTCATGATGTTACAAGTGGCCTCTGGCGAGACCAGTCTATATAAGGCAGGTAGTAGGAAGGTTAAGCTAGGAGACGGAGTTGGAGAGGAGGGGAGCACCTAGGGAGCTTTAAGTGCCATGACAGTGGCATGCTGAGGTCAGCAGATGGGACTTAAGCCTGGTGCGGAAGTTCATGAGTGAGGAGGAGACCTGGACCTGGGGAGGGAGCTTGTTCCATTGGCAGGCTCCTTGGGAGGAAAAGGATCTTCCCAGCGTTTTCCTTACCCTAGGGACTTCTAATAGCATTCCTGAGGTCCTTAGGTTCCTCGGGTTGTGTTTGGGGTTATGCTCCGGCAATGCTTGGCGGGCAGTGGGGTTTGAGAAGCTTGTAGGCTTGGACAAGCAAGGTGCTGGAGGCGGGTGACAATGTGGGCCAACGAAGATTGGCCAAAGTGTCACAGTGGTGACGTCTCAGGTGGTCTAAGGTTTGGAAACAAGCTATTTTATTATATAGGGTTTGCATCCTGGTAATCTCTTGTTTAGCCATCTCCTGTATAATAGGGCCACAAAGGTCAGGTTGGGTAGAAGAAGCTGGTAGCTATGGAGAGCCTGGCTTCAGGGATGAGTTGATCCCTGAGTCGGGTACAGGTGCCAAGTTTCCGATGTAGGGTCCTGGTGACCTGGTCCATGTGTTCCTTGTATGTGATATTCTGATCCAACGTGAGGCCTAAGTATTTAAGGGAGGGACTACATTAATGGCTTTACCAGAGAGTGAGGTTAAGAGAGGGATGAGGACCTGTCAAATCCCAGGATCTTGGCCGAATAGCATTGCCTTGGTCTTGTCGGCATTTAATACCATTCTGTTCTTACATAGCCAAGTCTCTAGTGAAGTGAGATCCTTTTGGAGTAGAGGGCCTAGGGCAACCACGTCACGCAGGGGTCGGAAGATGACAGTATCATCAGCGTACTGCACAGCCGAGCTCTCCCTGCAGTGAGTACACAGGTTGTTGGTAAACAAGGAAAACAGGAGGGGGCCTAGAATGGAGCCCTGAGGTACACCCTGGTTTAGGGGTAGTGGGTCAGACATGGTCCCTTCCCATGAGACCCTCTGTGCCCTGCCTGATAAGTAGCTTCCAAACCACTTCAGGGCATGATTGTCTATGCCTATATTTTGCAGCTTCTGTAGCAGCAAGTTGTGGTCGACGAGATCGAACGCCTTGGATAAGTCTATAAAGACTGCACCAGTGGGTATCCAGTTGCCAAATTTTGTTAGAGGTATAGTTTGTATGCTCCTTTCCATCTTGTAACCCTGCCTGAGCTGAGGCAGTAGCAATAAGTGCTCCACTGCACCCTATATCCTTTCTTTAAATTTCTACTATCTGAATTATTGTCCTGAATTTTAGCATTAACTGTCTCTGTCCTTTGCTCTGATATTTCTTTCTTTTTCCCTGTGACTTTGCTTTCTAATCCCCCCCCCTCCACATACATCCTTATAGCCAAAGGTGTTAAAGCTCTCTTTGACTTAATTTTAGAGAAACTTTTGTGCAGTGCCATTGTTATGCAGTCCACCTTCCCACCTTCCTGGGGCCCAGGGGATTAGCTGCCTCTGTCTTTGTATTTTTGCTTTAAATTGACTATCCCTTCTCTTATCCGCAGGCCACTTGCCCCAAACCGGCATCTGCCTCCAAACTCTCCCATGTGCGTGGGAGCTGCTCCTTCTCCAGGACCTTTTCCATGGCGAATGGCCTGACTGTCAGATAGCCCTGACTTTTCCATTGGCAGATTATATCTTCTAGCCACTAGAGGGCTATATCTCTGGTAGCAGACATTTTCTGTGTCTACTCCACTATTAGCAGATTATGTGCAGCTGCCACTAGGGGCTCCTATCCTATATGGCACATCACACACTCTGTTCCACAGCTGTTATCATCACAACTCTGTGTACATTTGCCTGCCTCATCTGCCTCCTACTAAACCAGGGCTACATACAAGCTCTTCCTCCTATGAACATGTGTTAAATACTGCTTATGCTCACAAGAGTTCTGTAAGAAAAGTTTGCCTGTATTTTGCTTTAATCTGTACTCCCCATCCCCCTCCTGCTGTTCTATCACGACACTTGCCTTACATCCTTCCTCCACTTCTTTTCACCCTATATCAACCATATCTTGGGCTTCTCTGCTGTTCCTTTTAGCTCACTTTACATGACCTCTACTGCCTGAGCATAATGATTCTGTCCTCAACTTTCTCACTTTTATTCTTTCATCCTGTTACTCCTCTTCTACTTCCCAGCCTGTTACCCCTCTTCTCCGCCTAGCTACCAGATTGACTATATATACTACCAATCAGGCACCCTACATTCTGAACCTCACTCACCTCATGCCCCCCCACTGAAAATGGATGGCCACACCCTTGTATTCATGAGAGGGGGTCATGGCCCACTATCTCCTCTCTCACCCTTGGTATACATGACATCACTTTGGGACTAGCACCAGCAACTCTGACACGTTCCTGCATGAAGTGGACACATAAACTCACCCTCAGGGAGCTCACGTTTGTGCACTCTGAAGCTCCTGTCCCTCCTGTTGCTGCTGTCTGGCAATATTCACCCCAATCCCAGCCTGAAAACCTCTAGCTCAACCAACCAAGTCAATCATTTGGGGGCACTCTCCCTTGCAACTCTTAACATCTGCAGCCTACTCCCAAAGCTTGATGCCCTGCAAATCTTTGCAAAGCAATACAATCCAGATATCCTCACAGTTGTCGAAACCTGGCTAACACCTAAAGTCCCTGACATGGCAATTGCCCTGCCAGGCTACAACATTTTCAGGCTGGATCAGAAGACTAAAAGAGGAGTGGGCTGTGCAATATACCTCAAAGAGTCTCTCTTGGGTCACCCCGTAGCTGCCCTCCTCTCAGAATCATTTGCGCAGATTCTTTGTATCAGAATCCTACTAGGGGCCCTAACAAAGCCTCACAGTCGTTTCAGTCTATATCCTCCAAAGAGCAAGGAAAGATCTCAGTGCTGTCCTGAACTTCATCTGACCCAACCTCCAGGCTCGAATCAATCCTGTTAGGTGACTTTAACATTAATTGGCTTGCACCTGAATCAGGGGGCCTCAAGGATGCCATCTCGTCAGCAAACCTTGCCCTACTGGTCAACTCCCCAGCCAGGCTCAACTACAAAACAGGTTCTAGCAGTCTCCTGGATTGGGTTCTGACCAGCCATCCAACTCATATCTCTAACATCTCTGTCCTCCCGGATTCACTCAGTGACCATTCCCCTGTCATCTGAGAATGGTCAAACTAATTCTGCAAGCCCCCTCCAATAGTCATCTCTAGCAGAGTCCTTCCCCGTGGGCAGTTGAATCACCTCAAATCCTGCCTCAGTCAGCATGATTGGAGTCCTATTTACAAAGTGTCGGCTATCAACTTGGCCCTGGACTATTTTATCTACACCTTTAATGCGGCCTGTGACTCACATGCCCCCTTCAAAAAGTGCAAAATCAAAGGCCTTTGCAACCCATCACTCTCTGTATAGCTTATGGCACAGTTAAAAGCAAGGGACCGCCTCTGGCTGTGGGCACAGGCCACTGGTACACAAACTGATGTATAGAACTATAAACGTGCTTGAAATGATTGCACAAAATCAGTCCGCCTAAAGAAAAGTATCTACTATAGGGAAGCTCTCACTAATACCTGGGGAAATGGGAGAGACTTCTAGAACAATATCAAAGAAGTTACTGGGAAGCAGCCTAAAACTCCCCCTAATATGCTGGACATTGATGGGACTACAACACTGGACCCTACGACTATTGCTAATATGTTCAATACTGCTTTCACAGACCTCAGTAGTGTTCTTCCCCCTGACTTTTTCAAAGTAGATGACTCTCCAACTCACCCTTCCAGCTTCCCCCCCTCCAAATACCAGCCATTCTACTTTAAAGCAGTCAAGATGCACGAAGCCCACAAATACATTAGTAAAGCAATTGCCAAGTCCAGAAATAGTGGGGACACACTTGACCTCAAACTGCTGTCCCTCACCCTCGACAAAGTACTAGGACAATTAATAAAGATCTTCAACCTCTCCCTCAGCCTCGGTCAGTTCTCTGACAGATGGAAATCCACTACTGTTACATCGGTCCACAAAAGTGGAGACAGGGCCCTCCATGGGAACTATTGACCAATCTCCATGTTACCTCCCTCTCCAAGGCCATCAATGCATAGTAGCAGACCAACTCACTGATTACCTGGACAAACATTATCCTGTGCTCTCAACAACATGAGTTCAGACAAGGACACAGCACCACTTCTGCCCTTCTGGAATTCACTGGAGCCATCCATAGTTCTCCGGATAATGGTCACCTAGCCAGGTCAGTCTTCATTAATTTAACTAAGGCTTTTGACACCATCCACCATCGTCTACTACTTGAGCAGCTTCTGAATGCTGGGCTCTCTCCTGACTCCATGGTCTGGTTTAAAAGCTATCTGGAAAACTGATCCCAAAGAGTTAAAATTGCAGATGTCCTCTCTGATGCTAGATCTGTCCATGCAGGAGTCCCCCAGGGATCCAGACTGGGTCCACTTCTATTCAGTCTCTTCCTGAACAGCCTTTCACAATCTTGCCTAGAACAAACCATCCTGTATGCTGATGATGCCATAATTCACACCACCTATAAGGATCCCCAACCCCTACAAAGCAATCTACAGCTAGGCTTCACTTCAGTTGAGAACTGGTTTAGTAAACACAAATTGGTCCTAAATTGTAAGAAAACTAAGTCAATGCTTTTCAGCAGCTCCCACAGCAAGTACAGGCTACACCCCCTGACTATCACAAACTGCCTCTGAGCAGCCCTTGAATAGGTGAAATCTTTTAAATATCTTGGGATCTCTCTTGACTGTAACCTATCCTATGGTGCCCACATTGATAGCATCGCCAAAGCTGCAAATACTCGCATTGGACTATTCTACAGGCACAGGCAACACCTTACTCTGGAAGCCTTAAGGGTCGCTGTTCAGAGCTGCTTGTTCCATAATGTGACTATGGCCTGATTCATATGGCTCTGCTACTGTAACTGCCCTCAGACACATATCCACATCTCTCAACAAAGCATTTGGCTCATCACTGGAGCTCACGTCTCACTCATAAGTGTGACCTCTATGCACAAACTGTCTGGCTACAACTCTCAAACTGTGTAAAGTACTAAACCTGCATTATGGCAAAGAAAATAACCATGGGCCAAGCACCCCCCCAGAGTCCAAGCTCTCCTTTACCCCAGTAGTAACCCTCGTCACTGTAGGGGATCAGAATCTCAACTCCTGCAGGTCCCTCACTGCCATACCACCCAGGGACAAAGATCCTTTGCTCATAGGGACCCTAGCTGGTTGAACGGTCTCAGCAGTGACATCTCCTCCGTACCTAAGCTTGGCCCATTTAAATACAGGCTCCGCCTACTCATCTCTGCCTCTAGCACCTGTGACTGTCTCCTTTAATCAGCCCTCCTTACCTTTACCCAATCCTTGTCTCAGCTGTTTCCGTATCACTTCTATTATCTACCCCAATCTCCTACAACCCCACCCTCTCCCCCCCCTCCCCTTCCACTCCTGTTGTCTCTCTCTGTGATGTGACAATGCATCTGGCTGCTCTTACCTTTTGTGTCCTTACCATGTCTTGTAACACTATTTACCCCGTCAAATGCCTCGGCTTTAGTTTAACCCAAATGTATGCATTCATATTTATGTAACTGATTGTTAACCTGTTATCCTGCCTTTGTTACTTAATTGTCTTGTTTTTTGTTTGTTTTTTTTTTTTGTTATTGTACATAACTGATATGGAACCTTTTAAAAGAGCTGGCTCAAAGGTACTTGTAATCCTAGATTCAAATAAATAAATAAAGCCTGACTGAGAGAGACAGAAATAACTCCACTGTTTTCCAGTCACTGTAGAGCAAGTTAACAAATACAAAATCACACATACCCCCATAGCATAAGCATCATAGGGCTGTATGTACAAAATCACAGCAAAATATTGTGCTGGTTCAACTTTAAGCAGGAATGTATGGTGCCCGAAGGCCTACTCACTGGGCACCCTTGCCAGACTGTGTGAGAGGTGCAGACTGTGTAGAGGCCTTTAGGCACCATGCATTCCTGCTTAAAGTTGAACCAGCATAATATTTTGTGGTGATTGCATATACAGCCATGATGCTTGCATTGATGGAGTATGTGCTGATTTTGTATTTCTTTGAAACTTGGCTTCACGGCCAATGCCCTTTGGGGTAAACCCTTGCCTCAATGGTTGCACACTAAGTTTCTTTGTCTTTTAGCTTGTTTTTTGTTTTTATTGGGCTCACCACAACCCAAACCTGATAGACCAACTTAGGGTAGCTGGTTCATTCCACTGCAGCATCATACAGATGAGGCACACTGATGAGTCCTGGTAGGATAAAACACATGTCTGTGTCTTCTGTTGGTACCTTTTGTAGACTGTGTGAGATGCCTTTCAGCGCCATGCATTCCTGCTTAAAGTTGAACCAGCATAATATGTTGTGGTGATTTGCATAAACAGCTCATCATGCTTTGCATTATGGGGATATGTGTGATTCTGTATTTCTTTGAAACTTGGCTTCCTGACCAATGCCCTTTGGGGTAACCCTTGCCTCAGTGCTTGTACACTAAGGTTGTTTATCTATAAGTTAACAAATGCTGATTTAAAGAAAATCACAAAACCAAACAGCATGACATTTTCAGGAAACACTAATTATGACACAAGGACTTGAATTCAAGCTTTATTAACAATATGCAAAACCTTGCATGATCTTTAACCAATAGCAAAATGTGTCCTTGAGAGTTTAATGTGCATTGAGAACAGTGGGGTTTGTGTTGCCTAATTTCTGCCCTTGAGGACAACCCCAATGCACACCACTTCAGCCTTGGCATTATTCCTTCCACTAGTCTGCAGTTCATCTTCTTCCACCATCCTACATTGCCAGCCAAAGATTCCCTGGGTTGTCCTAACCAGATGTCTTACTCAATAAAGTGTCTGGTACAGCCTGTTACCCAAGGCTTTCTTCAGGTCAGCCATTTTCCATCTCTACCACCAAGTGCAGCACCAGAAGGACAGCACCAAAAAACAGAAGTTTTGCTAAGGAAGATTTAACATAGAAACATAAAATGTGTTGCCAGAAAAGTACTGCTTGGCCCACCCTAGCTGTCCTGCTGGTCCCTGCCTAATCCGTCTCCATAAACCCTGACTGGTCTCCGGTGACCCTCCCTTTTTCCTACCTACTTCTAATTTACCCCTATGTCTATCTGATGTATTGAAGCCCTCCACTGTTTTGCCTCCATCACGTTCACTGGCAGTCTCTTCCAGGTGTCTACCACCCTTTCAGTGAAGTAATATTCCTTATATCCCTCTTAAACTTTCCCCCTCCAACTTCAACACATGCCCCCTGGTCCTGGTGCCCTTTCTCATTTGCAAGAGACTCCCTTCCAGCACCCTGTTTACCCCTGTGAGGTACTTGTAGGTCTCTATCATGTCTCCTCTCACTCTCCTCTTTTCCAGGGTGTACATGTTGAACTGCCTCAGTCTTTCTTCATAGGGTTTCTCATGCAACCCCTGCACCATTTTAGTTGCCCTACTCTGGACTGCCTCCACCCTGTCTATGTTCTTTCTGAGATGAGGCCTTCAAAACTGGATACAGTACTCCAGGTGAGGGTTTCACCAGCGAGTGATACAGTGGCAACATGATCGCCCTCCTTCTGCTGGAGCTACCCCACCATATGTGCACCAGCATCCCACTAGCCCTACCCACTGCTTTGTTCCACTGCACTAAAACTTTGAGGTCATTAGTTATGATATTCCAAGGTCTCTTTCCTGCTTGGTGACTGTCAGTACCTCCACCCATCCTATACTTAACTCCAAGGTTCCTATGCCCTAGGTGCATGATTCTGCCCTTTTTGGCATTCAGCCCCAACTGCTGTGCTCTTGACCACCCCCTGAGTTTCTCAAGATCCTGCACATTTTCTCCACCCCAGGAGTGTCCACTCGATTGCAGATTTTATCATTTGCAAAAGGCATACCTTCCCTGTTAATTATGGAATCATTGAAGAGGACCAGTCCCAGTATCAAGCCCTCGTACACTGTTGGTCACTCTTCCATCATTAGGTGAGTGCCATTAGTACCACTCTCTGTTGCCTATATGTTAACAGTTTGTAACCAATTAGCCACTTTGGATCCCATTCCTAGGCTGCTCAATTTTTATCAGTCTCCTGCGTGGCGCAATGTTGAAGCCCTTGCTAAAAGTCAAGATAAGCCACATCCACTCCATAATCCTGATCTATTTCCTGATCACTCAGTCAAAGAAATCAATCAGATTTGTCTGAAAGGACATCCACCCCAGCCCACCCCTGATTTCATGCTGTCATCTTGCAACCCATTGGATTCAAGATACTCTACTAGTCTTTCCTTTAGCAGGGTTTCTATTAATTTCCCCATCACTGAAGTAAGACTGAAGAGCCTATAGTTGATAGCCTCTTCCCTGCTGCCACTGTAATGTAGAGGGATCACATCAGCTCTTTTTCAGTCCTCTGGAACCATGCCTGTTTCCAGTGAACTGTTGAATAAGGCTGTTAGTGGTACAGTTAGTGCCTCCCTGAGTTCTTTTAGTACCCTTGTATGTATCCCACCTGGTCCCATTATCTTGTTCACCTTCAGAGCTGCAATTCCCTTCAGGATTCTTTCCTCTGAAAATGTCCATTTCTGTCTCTCAATCCTGCTACTCCTTGGGGGTCCATCCCTCCTTCCTCCACTGTGAAAACTGAGCAGAAGTACCTGTTCAGGATGACAACTTTTTCTTGGTCCTGTTCTGCACAGTCTCCCCATTCTGCCCTCCTAATCCTCACTATGTCTCTATGTTTTCCTCTTCTCACTTATGTATCTAAAGAATGTGTTATCCCTTTAGCTACCCGGTTGACTATCCTTTTCTCTAGCTGCTCCTTTGCAGCCCCTGCACCTGACTCCAGAATGACCCACAGCACCTCCAGGCCTTCCTTTTCCTCCAGGAGGTCCTGTAACTTTGTGGCCTTGATTCCTTCCTTTACATGTAGTACAAGCCTTCTCCCATCCTCCCTTCCACCTGCTTGCCCTGTTTCTCCTGAACAGAGAGTATGTCCATATCCCAGTCATGGTGCTCAGTGCACCACTCACAATCCTGTTTAATAAGTCTTGTTACACTGAGGGGATTCCTTCAGATTGGAGGAAGGCTACTGTGGTGCTTATATACAAAAAGGGAAATAAAAACAAGACAAACAACTATAGACCCCTTAATCTCACCTCAATCATATGTAAATGTATGGAGAAATTATTAAAATCTAGGCTTGAACAGGAGATATGTGATAAGAACCTGGGTGATCTTAATCAGTATGGTTTTATAAAGGGAAGGTCAGCACCAGTAATTTAATATAGTTCTATGATTCAGTTAGTAGGAGCTTGGATAAGGGGATACCAATGGACGTGCCATTGTTTAACCTAAAGAAGGCATTTGACAAGGTCCCCCATGCACAGCTTATAGTTAAAATGTCCAAACTAGGTCTGAACTCTTAATTAGTAAGATAGGTCTCTCAATGGCTTTCTACTGCAACTCAACAGGTTCGTGTATCAGGCACATTATCGGTGGAAATCAAGGTCACCAAAGCTCAGTGTTGGGCCCTGTGATGTTTGGGATTTGTATCAGTGACATCAACACAGGTACTCACTGCCAATTGGTAAAATTTGCAGATGATACCAAACTTAGTTCTGAAGTGGATACTCGATAAATCTGCTCTAGTCCAACAAGATCTCAGTCTAATTGATAAATGGGCCAAAGTAAATAAAATTAAATTTAACATTGAGAAATGTTCTATTATTCACTTTGGCAAAAGAAATCCCAATACTACTTATTATTTAAATGGGTGTCCAATTAAAGCAGTGGACTCAAGAAATTGATTTGGGTGTTATCATTAATAAGGATTTGACATCCGTTGACCAGTGTAGACAAGTGGCCTCCAGAGCCAACAGAATTCTAACATTAATTAAGAAAGCCTTTGTTAACAGTAGCAAGGCCTGCATTCTACCATTATACACGAGTTATGTTAGACCACATGTGGATTATGCAGCTTCCTTCTGGGCACCATATTTAGTCAAGGACACATGGCTAGTTGAGTCAGTACAAACGAGGGCCACAAAACTTATTTCTCCCTTTAGTAGTTTACCTTATTCTGATAGAGTAAGTGCCCTAAACTTGTATGACCTAAAAACTTGCAGAATTAGGGACGATTTACTTATGCTCTTCAGTATCTTGAGAGACCCATATCTCACGAAAGAATGCAATCTCACATGGGCATCAAAACCAGATGGACTCAGATGCCACAATAAACAACTTC
Source organism: Neoceratodus forsteri (assembly GCA_016271365.2). Lineage (NCBI taxonomy): Eukaryota > Metazoa > Chordata > Ceratodontiformes > Ceratodontidae > Neoceratodus > Neoceratodus forsteri. Next base: position 550,336,538 of record CM057458.1, read on the forward strand.
AGATTCCAAAGATTAATACCAATAAGAGAAATAATTTCTTTATTTTTGTTTTATTAATTTTTATGTTTATTTATGTTAATTGTGTTTTCTTTCATCCTTTTTCAGTTTTATGTTAGTTATTGGGGGAGGGTTAAAAATAATTATGATATTTATAGGATAGGATAGGACTGTGTATTGGTTTATTATTTCTTTTAAGGTTTTGGTTTGTTTGGGTTTTATTTTTGAACAGTTGAATAGTGTGAAGAAGGTTCCTTGTTTTAAAATGTATTGGGGTTTTACCTCCACAGCGTGCACTATTAGTCCTCTGCTCTTTGTGCCCTCCATGCTTTCCCTCTCCAACTTCAGTTTACAACTTACCTGCACTGTGGGGCGCTGGGTATTGCATGGAGGAAGTGAGGGGGTGTGGGGGCATGGACAATGGGGGATGAATGAGGAGGGCCACCGCATCGGGGTAGTGAGATCCAGGAGAGGCTCTGGGGCAAAATGGAACCAGGAGCATGGCTTGCCATGCCTGGTTTCCATACCCAAGGGTACTACAAATGATGGTAGACAGGTGATCCAGGCAGCCTGGGAGGTTCACCCAACTCGGGTGGTGTTATGCAATGCTAGGTCCATTAATAACAAGACTGCAGTTATTGCAGGATCTAGTTAAATCTGTGGACCTAGCTTGCATCACTGAGACCTGGCTCGATGAGAATTCTGGCCCGTTTTGGAGTGCAGTTCCTGTCGGTGCTCGGTGATACACCACCAGATTGTGTTGATGGGGGGTTGTGGTCTGTTTCAAGTCTGAACTTAACCTCACAAATGTATCAGTGGGGGAGATGGAGTCATTTGAATGTACCACAGTAGCGGGTGTAGGCTGTAGGATAGTTCTCGTCTACCATCCACCAGGTGATGAGAAATGATTCCTCTAGGAAGTGGCAGACTTCGTCATCGACATGGTGTTTGAGTCACCCAGGCTGATGGTCCTGAGCGACTTTAATGCCTGGGTCGACGACGAACTCTCGCATTTTGGTCAGCACTTCCTCCAACTGATGACATCTCTGGGCCTTACACAGGTTGTTTCCACTGCCACTCACAAACAAGGTCACTCTCTTGACTTACTCTTCCTCCTGGAGACTGAGGCCTCCAACATGGGGGTGGAACCAGTTGGATGGTCTGATCATTGCACTGTGGGGTTTAGTTTTAGTGCCCCCCTTTGTAGGCCAATCCCTGTAGAGATGAGTTGGTACCGCCCTTTGTGAGATACAAACTCTCAAGGCCTAATGGCGGTCCTGGATCTCGCATCCTTCCCAGAGGCAAACAATGATCCAGAAGCCCTCATGGTGGCTTATAATTTGGCCATTATAGTGGCTCTGGATATTATTGCTCCTGTCCATATTCATCCGCTCTCCCTTCGCCCTCGATCCCCATGGTTTAAAGGGACTTTGAGAGGTGCAGTGAACTTGACAAAGGTTGAGCGTTGCTGGCGGAAGTCTGCTCTTGATGCCGACCGCCTTAGATTGATGGACCATTATCAAGTCTATCAATCTAAAATCTCACGTAAGAAGGCAGAGTTCCTGTCCGGGGAGATTGCAGCTGCTCAAAATCGACCAGGTCAGCTGTTCCGAGCTGTGGACAGACTGTGCAACCCAGTCTGTCTACAAGTTCAGAAAGCATTTTCACAAGAAGAGTGCGATGAACTTGCTCAATTTTTTGCAAATAAGTTTGCCGACATCAGATCAGCCATTCGTCTGGCACACTCTATGGGCGTTGTGGCGGACCAGTGCGGTTTCGCATATCTTGGCCATTCTTGGAGTACCTTTGGCTGGCTGGCTTTCGTGGATGTCATGTGGATTGTCCAGAGTGTGCACCCTACATGCTGCAGTTTGGCTCCAGGGCCCACTTCCCTTATCTTGGGTTGTAGAGATGTTATTGGCCCGGTCCTAGCTCAGGTAGTCTGGTGCTCCCTGGAGATGGATGAGTTTCCAAGCTCCCTAAAAGAGGCGGTGGTAACACCACTCCTAAAGAAAGCTTCTTTGGACACAGACTGTCTTGCTACCTACAGACCAATCTCTAACCTTCCCTTTGTGGGGAAGGTGATTGAGAAAGTAGTGGCCACACAGCTGGAGGACCATTTGACCATCCATGCTATCTATGAACCCCTCCAGTCCGGTTTTCGAAAAAAGCATAGTACCAAGACAGCACTGATTCGGGTGCTCAGTGATCTCCTGATGGCTAGAGACAGGAGGAGCCATTCTATCTTGGTTCTCCTAGAACTCTCATCGGCGTTTGATACTGTGGGCCATGGGTGCTGCTTGATCTCCTGAGGTTCATTTGTGGACTGTTGGGTACAGTCCTCAAGTGGTTTACTTGGTTCCTCACAGGAAGATCTCAGAGGGTGGTGTTGGTTTTTTTTTCTTCCGACCCAGTCCCATTAACATGTGGAGTTCCTCAGGGATCAGTGCTGTCCCATGTTGTTCACAGTGTATATGTTGCCCCTCAGAGACATTGTAAGAAGGTTTTGGCTGAGGTTTCACTGCTATGCTGATAATACCCAGCTCCACCTTTCTTTTGCCCCTGATCAGGACGGAGCTGTCTCAGTCTTTAATAACTGTCTTGCTGAAATCCAGGAGTGGATGAATACTAGCTGGCTAAAGTTGAACTCTGATAAGACCAAGGTATTGGTAGTGGATTCTGGTCACCAGATAGAGAGGTTGGGGGGAGGGGCTTGCCCTCTGGGTTATATCTTGGGGGTGAGCCACTCCTAACCTCTGAACGAGTGCGGAACCTGGATGTAATCTTTGACGATCGGCTAACCCTGCACATTGCAGAGGGACTGGAAGGAAAAATATGCCTCTTTGCAGATGACACAAAGATCTGCAACAGGGTTGCTACACAAGGAGGCATGGAAAGGATGAGAAGGGACTTGGCAAGGTTGGAGGAATGGTCGAAGTATGGCAGCTAGGATTCAATGCAAAGAAGTGTAAAATAATGCACCTGGGAAACAAGAACCCAGGGAAGATTACACAATGGGGAGAGTAGTAACAACAACAAAAAGGAAAGGGACCTGGGGTAATCATACCAGATGACCTTAAGGTTAGCAAACAATGTGAGAAGGCAGTAGGAGGGCTGGGGTATACTGGGATGCATAGGGAGGCATCTCCAGCAGAAATCAGGAAGTTGTTATCCTCTGTACAGACAGTTGGTGAGACCCCATCTGAAGTACTGCATCCAGTTCTGGAGACCCCATCTCCCAAGGACATAGACAGGATAGAGGCAGTTCAGAGGAGGGCAACTAAAATAGTGCAGGGTCTGCAAGAGAAGCCGCACGAGGAGAGACTAAAGGAGCTTAATATGTATACCCTTGAGGAAAGAAGGAGAGGGGGACATGATAGAAACTTTTAAGTACCTCAGTGGAATCAACAAAGTCCAAGAGAGTAGCATCTTTCAGAAAAGGCGTCAAGAGCAAGGGGACACAATTTAAAGATGGGGGCGGTTCCGGGCAATGTGAGGAAGTATTTTTCACAGATAGGGTAGTGGATGCATGGAACAGCCTTACTGAGGAGGTTGTGGGGTCTAAAACTGTGGGACAATTCAAGAAAGCATGGGACAGACATAAGGCAATTCTTGTGGGGGGGTAGGAAGAAATAGGTTGTTGGTTAACTAGGATCTGCAGCCTATCCTGTAGGTAGGGAAATGGGCAGACTAGGTGGGCCAAGTGGTCCTTATCTGCCATCAAAGTCTATGTTTCTATGTTACTATGTTTCTCTCAGGTGTCGGCAGTCATCAGTCCCTCATTCTACCATCTGAGGAATATCGCCAGGATCAAGCACCTTGTTCTGTCCGACAACCTTTCTACTCTGATTCATGCCTTTGTGACCTCGTGTTTGGACTACTGCAACTCCCTGTACCTAGGGCTGCCTAAGGTGGAAATCCACCACTTGCAGCTCGTGCAGAACGCTGTGGCGTGGCTGTTGATGGGATCCTTGCAGTCCTGTCATATTTCACCAATGCTGTGCAGACTGCACTGGCTGCCAGTTCAGTGATGGATCACCTTTAAAGTCAGTTTGCTGACTTTTAAAGCCCTACATGAACTTGGCCTGGACTACCTGAAAGAGCTCCTGGTTCCTCACTGCCCCGAGCGATCCTCCGCTCAAGCAACGAGGGTTACTGGAGATTCAGAGGGTATGCTTGAAAGGGCAGTGGCAGTAGATGCAGGGTGTGTGTGTGTGTGTGTGTGTGTGTGTGTGTGTGTGTGTGTGTGTGTGTGTGTGTGTGTGTGCGTTTGTTGGAGGGTGAGTGGGGGTGTTATGGAAATGAAAAAGGTCAAGCACAGCAGTGACTGGCAAAGTCAGGATTCAGCTGTGGGGGGGAGATTGAGGGCAGCAGTAGATGCAGGGTGTGTCTTTGAGTGTTTTTTTTAATAGAGCTCTTATTTTTGGAAATGTAACGGGTTTGTTGTGTCTGACAAAGTCTGATGTATAATGTCTTATAAATTAACATATTCGTTGTCTTAGAATCTGTTTTATTAGTTTTATATGCTTCTTGGGGTTTCATGAGCACAGAGCTGTGTTCAATGAGTAAATACAACCATGTTATCAAAAGTAATATAAAATAATATGCATTACAGTTACAGTTACTAATTACGTTTTATAAAAAATAATAAGTAACTATAATTACTGGCTTGTGTTTTTTCCAACAGGGAAACCCAGTTATAATTTTGCCATTATAACAGCAAACATGCACCTGGTTTCCCTCGCTCCCCTCATGAGCAAGCCGGCCATCTTCCCAATGGTGCACCACCACCCTGACTGCCACTCGCTCTCGGCGGTAAGTAAAGATTTTTCTTTTTTTTTAAATAACCAAAAACAACTGCAGCTGTGGATCCCCATCGTTCTAAGGTGCTATACAAAAAAATATAAAACCAAACATGGGCCACACTTAAGCCAGACGCACACTGGCTGAACAAGAAAGCAGTTTTATTTTATATAACTGCAGTTGCAAACAAACATGACCCAGCAATTACACTTAAAATAAAGGTTGGGTGAGAGTTGTAAAACTTACATATGCCTTAGTGTGGAGATGCTCTTAATAAACCCCCTAGCTTCGCTCTCAGAGTTTATATGGCATCCCACACCTTGAGGGGGTAATCCTCGTTATAACCCCTACCCAGGCCATTATTCTCTATGTAACTGATGACATTTTTTGAAAGTAACTGTAACTGAAAATGTAAAAATGTAATCTGTTGTATTTGTGTATGAACTGTTACTCTTTGATGCGTTACCATTGTGCTCCCACATGTTGTTGTGCTGTCATGATGTACCTGTTTTTTCTGTACCTCCCTTACCCCATTGTTGTAATCTCCGGCTCATTCCGAAAATAGTCATATTATTTCTGCCTATAGTGTACCTACCCGGGTACACAAAAGCTAAATAAATAAATGTTTTAAAAGTAACTTACCCAACACTGTCCTCATAGTTGCCAAAAGACTAGCAACTTTGATGTTCCCCCTCCCTCTGTTTCTTGCAATAACATTATTCATAAGGATGCAAATTTAAATAATGACAATTTTGTGTCTCATACCGAGATAAGAATAACAGGTGATGGAACAATCCTAACAATAGATGGTCTTTTTTTAAAAGAGTATGAAATCAAGAACACTTTGAAAGAACTCATCACCAATCTGTTACAAGCAGAACTTGGGGTAAACAAAGCTGTTACAAACATCATAGCAGTTTATAGAGATAAAACCTATTTTCCACCCCTTGTCTATTGCATGGTTACAAGTATGGGCTTCACCAAGCAAGTTCTTAGTTACCAAAGAAGAATAAAACAATTAGGCATGGAGATATATCCACCAATTACTTGGCAAAAACTTGACAAAATATTCTCAGACTCTACCCAGCTTTCTAATACTTTAAATAATAATACAGTTCTGGAGGCTGCATCTCCAAAAGGACATAGACAAGGTGGGGGCAGTTCAAAGAAGGGCAACAAAAATGGTGAAGGGCCTATACTACAGATCGTACGAGGAGAGATTGGAAAGTCTCAATATGTATACCATGAAGGAAAGGAGGAGAGGGTGATGTACTGAGACTTTCAAGTACATAAGGGAATAAACAAGGTACATGAAGGCAGCATCTTTCAGATGAAAAGATGCTCTAGAACAAGAGGACTTGACATGAGACTAGAAGGGTAGGCTAAGGGGCAACGTGAGAAAGTACTTCTTCACAGAAAGAGTGGTAGAGGTATGGAACAGCTTCCCAGCAGAGGTAGTGGAGAAAAGACTGTTAGGGAATTCAGAACTGCATGGGACAGACATAGGAGTACCCAGGGGTTCTAGGAGGAGATAAGGCCCTAGATTAATAGGACCTGAGCCTTTGGGGTAAGGGAGAAATGAGCAGACTGGATGGGCCTGACAGTTCTTATCTGCCGTCAAATTCTATATTTCTGTGTTTAAACCTTGAAACATTAATGCATGTCCTACAATTATACAGTTGGAACTCACCTTCTGAATGTACAACACAAGTCTCATCTTGTAATGCTCTTTCAATGTTTGGGGTAGAACGCATGGAGAAAGAGGATGCAGAGATGTTATCATCATGTGTGTCCTCCCTCCTGGCCTCAATACTGGACATTCCTATTCAAAAAAGGACTTTTCCAGAATAGTGAGAGCTCACGATGTTTTTATAGGGAATCAGATAGACATTTATGTCAAATCAACAGAATTATTTAACCTAATTCTGCACAAAGCCTCTAGTATAAAACAAAGCAATATTCTTATTGCGGATCTGACAAATTTAGAGTGCAAAAAAAGAAATTTTACCGGCTGTTTGACTAAATGAAAATGTCTTGTAGAGACTTGGGGCAGGATCCACAACAAGAAACTTTTAAAGTTTCCCTCCGCAACTGCCATTGCAGACTGGAATCGTCCGCAGGTGTGGCGGTAGCGATTCACAGCCGCAGCAGTTGCGGAGGAGGTGCTACAGCGCAGAGTTCCGCTGCCCGTAGCGGTCTCTCCTGCAGCTGCGGTGCTGTCCATGACGACAGCATGCGCAAGCTGCCATATTCCATGGAGCCAGTCGTACTCCAGCTCCACCTACATGAATACCCGCAGCTGTGGGCGACCTGCGGCTTCGCAAGTGGTTTCCCACTAGCGCTGAGGTTTCCCCGCAGCTGCGGGTACTTCTCCCCGTACGTGAATCCTGCCCTTGGTTTGTTCAATCATAACACTAACAAAGTGTGCCACAACTTTTATCTTGAATAAAGTTGGTCTAAAACACAAACTGTGGGAGAGGGAATGGTTTGCTTTTCTTACAGCCTCCATTATAATTCTTTTTCAGGAAACCTGGGACCAAGACCCTGTTGTTATAAGTGGTTATGAATAGAGTGTTTCCCCAGCATCCAAAATAATAAATTTTGGAAGATAAGTGGGTGCCTTAGCCATCTACATTAAAATCTCCAAACTACTGAGAATTATACAAACTTATAAAATATCTCCAAATTACATGATTATAATACTTAATTGGAACAATAAGCTATTCATTATAGCAAATGTGTATATTCTTCCAAAAATTATGACTTTACCTATTTTATTAGATGAATCATCTATTGATCTAGATGCAGTTGCACACATTTTTACAACTGCTTCTCCTATAGTTAGTGGAGGTTTTAATGCACAGACTGCTAACTATGAAAACTATTATTTTTTAGCCTCCTTTATGGACGTGGGGGATCCGATTCCCAGCATGACAAAAGATAATGTACTGAATAATAAAGGGGAAAAAATAAAAACATTTTGTCAATGATAATTCCTTGATAATTTTAAATGGGAGGGTCAAGGGAGATGAGACAGGAACTACCTATCTTTGGCCCTAACGGCCAGAGTTTAATTGACTATATCTTATGCAGTACTGAAACTTTTCATGCCATTAACCACTTACATGTAGATATGCAAACATAAAGTGATCATGCTCCTTGGCACTTAAGGCAGATATTATAACATCAAAAATGGCAAAAGTTCAATGACTGATCCTTGCTTCCCCATATATTAATAAAACACAAAATGAGAATCTCTACCCACAGATAGAAGGAATCAATGATCTTCTTACCTCTTATCCAATTAACATTATAACCAATAATACTTACCAGTCTTCTTGTTGCATAGATATAGAACAAGCAGTCCAACAAATCCTTTCACTAATAAGTGTTAATATTTACAGTATATACCAATAGAAAATGGGCTTGAAAAATAATACATGCTGATTGGCTAAAAGGTCATGCCAGGCATGTATTTATTTTTCAATAGATGCCTGCTAAAAAAAACAAGTGCGAATTTGGGGTGCCCCATTACTTTGGGCATTCTTAGACAATTCCAAATTCTGAAACTCACCAGTCACCATTTTTTTTCATTCTAGCTTAGTAGGAGATTGCGTGTCGTATTCTCCCCTAATTGCATTCTTTAATATAATAAACATTAGCTACACATACGAAAACAAGAAGAAATTAAGCAAGCAGAAATTAACCAACTTTCACTCTAGCACTAGAAAGCTACTCCAGCCCCCCCCCCAAACACCAGCCAATAAAGTAGGTGGGGTAAGAACAACACATCTCCATCTCTGGGAGATGAACATGGAAATTCCGGGACGGCACCGCAAGGGTCCCCACCCACCATAATTGGCCTTCAGTCCCCTGCCTGCTTGTAACTGTTAAATCCTAAACAGTCATGTGGGACAGTTGAGGAATATGAAAAACTGTGCTCTGAATTCCTAACATTAAAACTGCATCAAAACCAGCAAGTACCTGCTTCTTCAGCGTTCTGCTCCATAATTGGGTACCTGCCTGCTACGGAACTCTCCGCCAGGTAGTAGCCAGTTAAAAAAAGTTCAACTACCAAATTTCTATTCCAGGTGGGAGATGTGATTACAAAAGAAAATCAAACAAAAATAAGGTGGAGGTGGAATAAAAATACTTCACGATGATGGAGGAAATGGGGTAACTGAATACAACCAGCTTATTTTTATGATAAACTGCAGAGTCTCCAAGAAGTCAAAACTCTACAGCCAAAAAACACATCATTATAATGAAGACAGAGGAACTTTTTTTTATTACAAAACTTACTTTAAATTAATTTTTATTAAAGTTTTTTCCTTACAGTGCCATTTTCAAAACACAATGATAACCTCCAGGGTGGGTGGTACTGAAATGTTGAAACTTCCAGGGGCTAGACCCTCCGCCTGTAACATCAGGCCTCATTTCACCCTGGGCAGTCCAGTATTTCCCAATGCCGCCCACACTGTCTGTATTGCTTATGTACCTACTCATAAACATAATCTAAAATATTTTAATCCAGAGAATTGGTTTGACACCTCTGTTTACAAGAAAAAGGAATTTAAAGCATAAAGTGAATTTAGCAAAACATCACCCGACTAGAGCCAATTTCTACCTTCTAACTTAAACTAGGAAAGCTTACAAAGACTTCTTGTAATACAAATTGCTTAATTGTTTGTGAAACTAGTTTGTTCTCCATTATGGATCTGCACCCCTCCCCCATTGACGTGGAACCTTTATAAATGAGCTGCTTGGTGCTCAAAGGTACTTGTAATACTAGATTAAATAAATAAAATAAAGATTAAAAAACAGAATTTAAGAACACACCATGGACTAAGATGCTACAGGTTATAGAAAGTAAAGATCAGAAAACTTTTTGGCACATGGTTGCCAAAGGATCTGGGCCTTTTCAACCGGCCTTATTATCTTTGATTTCTAAGGAAGCATGGATTGCACATTATCAGGGCCTATTTAACTGTCAGTTTACCTTTTATTTCCAGTACAACTTAACCCCCTCCTTTGGCCAGCGAATTTTCTCCCTTAACCATTTACCCTTCTAAAGTAGCAGAAGTTATCTGTAACCTACCAAACAACAAGGCCCCTGGGCCTGACACTATTCCTTCTGAAATTTGTAAACATAGCCCTGAATTCTGGATCCCTTTGCTTACTAAATATTTTAATGCTTGACTAAAAAAATCACATTCCAAATTCCTGGAAGATTAATATAATTGTCCCGCTGAATAAGAAAGGTTCACCACTTGACCCTCCTAATTACCGCCCTGTCAGTCTCCTTGATACTGTTTCTAAAATATTTAAAAAAATAATCCTCAACAAATGACAACATGGGCTAATATCAGGAACCTTATTTCTCCTCTTCAGGCAGGCTTTAGATGCCATTTTTCAACAATTGACAATATCTTTAGCTTAGCCCACATGTTTGAAAAATACACCCATATTAAAAAAATTAAAATTGACATTTTATTCATGGATTTTACTTCATGCTCAATTCCATCAATCGTAATATATTCACTCTAAGATGCAAGGCTTGGAAGATTCTCTCTTAACCCAATTCAGTTCCTTTATACAGACACTTATACCAGAGAAAGATACAATATAGAAGGTAACAAAACAGAACCATTTCCTACACTGGAGGAGTGAAGCAAGGATGCTACTCGACCAATCCTTTTAACTCTACATAAATGATCTTTTCAACTTTAATGATGGCAAGCTATATGACCCACCTAAAATTAATGGGACACCCTACCATGCACAGGCATCTGCAGAAAACATTGTCCTATTTTCTTTGACCAGAATAGGGCTGCGAAGAAGATTGATACTTTCAATAAAAATGTAAAGAACTAGAACTTAAAATAAACTTAAACAAAACAAAGATAATAATATTTGTCTCAATTGGCACTAATATTACCTTTTTCTAGATAACCAGAGAACAGAAATAATCAAGGAATATCCATATCTGGGGATCAAAGTAACATCAAACACAAACTGGACCCAGCACCACAAATCACAAATTACATAAGCCAAACAATTGAATAAGGCACTTTTAAAATCTGATTACAAATTTGGAGAGTTCTTATAAGTGCAGCACTGCAAACTGCTGAATCAGAAATTAATCCAGTCCTGCTCTCTGAAGCAATGTATGAGACACTGACCATATTCCTCCCTGAAGTACCCCCTGTTATATTTTTACAATCACTTTTGATGGTGCCCTTATCAACCTCCTCCTAATGATTAGGGCTGAGTTAGGAAAAATCCCAATTAGCACTATTGTTGATCTTAGACACATCCCCTACTGGCTAAAAACAATCAACAACAAACACAATACACTTCCTCTTGCATGTTTGCAAGAGAAGATGAAATGGCTTCACATGGGTCAGAGACCAAAATGGCTCTCTTCTCTTCTGTCCACATTAAATAGATTTAATCTCCTACACCTCTGGAATAATTTTCAAAGGGCCATTCCATCTCTCTGCAATATAAATTTATTATGAAAAAAAGACTTTATACAATAGCACAAAAGAGGGACATGGAGGTAATTAGAGACCAGAAATACACCCCCTGGTTTAGAACCAATAAAATTGACCACAACATGGAAAATTACATTATTATACCTCTAGCTCCCATCTATAGAAAATACCTCACCTGGGCAAGGTCTGGTATAATAAATTCCAGATATTCCTATTTTAACAAGACAGACAGAGCAGGAAATATTCCCAAAGAACCTAAATGCTTGTGTAACCCTGACACATCTGAAACTATTCCTCACCTGATCACTCACTATCCAATACACTCCGATCTTCAGTCAAAATATCTGAAGGATATTTTAACATGTTACAACAAATCCAACTATGGTGTTATATTTATTCTTCTCCACCAATTTATTCATAAAGATGCAGAAGCAAGAGCCTCTTTTGTTTTCTTCTGTGGTTAAATGGAAAACAAATCTTCTTACAAACTTATTCTCAAAACAACAGATTAAAGACACTTACCATGACATTTTCTTTTTTCACTTTCTTGTCACATATTTTTCCCCCAAGTTCTGGAATAACACTGAAAATATCAACTACCTCCATGAAAAATTGTATTTTTCCTTTTTATGCTCGCTGCGCTGCATGCACAAGGAACATCTTGCAACAGTAATACTTTTGAGGTGTGTGATTCTCCTCCGAATCCAAAGCTCAGTGTACCAGGCACAACCCTACTAGACCAATATGTGCTGAGCTGTGTATGATAGTTGTTTGGCTGTGTTGGTCCTCACTTCAAAAGAAAGGTCTGCTGCAATTAGCATACCGTCCAGCCAAACTGCTGTCATGCACAGCTCGGCATTAAAAATCCCTTCAGCTTCCTCCCTCTGCTAATGTCCTCCCCCTCCCTCATTAGTGTGCTCCCCGCCCCAACGTTGTGTGCTGGGAGGGTGCTCAATTCCCCTTGGCTCGTGCACCCCAGCACACTGTATGACCGATGGTGATGCCCAATTTCCCATGGAAGCAGCCTGCTCCCAAACAAACACCCAGTTGGCACTCTGGGGCCACCCCAGTGTGCTCATGCTTCCCACCCACTAACACTGTATGAGGCGGGGTGTCCAATCCTCGGCTCCAGTCCCCCCAACAAACAGGGTAGGTGGCACGCTGGGAGCCCACCCAGCATGCCAAAAGCATCCTTTTTCTTTTTTCTTTAAATCCTGTGAAAGAAGAAAATGGTCCCTCGTGAGTTCCTGCTCCCCACCAACCCACGCCCACCCTCTGTGCACCCACCCCCCCACACCCTCCCTCACCTCATACTTACCTCTGGAGCCCAGTGCGACGATCTTCGGAGGACTGGAAACACATCTGCACTCTTCAAAGCTGACCGCAAACTGAAGAAATGCTAGTAGGCATAAATAGGGTTTTTCCAACTTAGGTGGATATCTCAGCCACATTTTTGACTTTTGACACCAACTTTTCAACATGGGGTTCTTGACACCCCTTCTCATGAATTCAGTCACTGTCATGGTGTTATTCAGTCCCGAAAGGTGATTTCGCAGTCACTGTACAGAATCATCTTTTGGGACTGAGTAATGAAACGACCGCGTTGGTGTTCATGAGGTGGGCTCTCAAAAAGCCTATGTTGCAAATTTGGTGAAAAAATTCAAAAAAAATGACTGTTTCATGAGCGTGCATTGTGCAGTTTCCACACGCACTCGTAAGTCCATGAATTTGTAATATTTTTACTCCAGATTTCAACATAGGCATATTTCCACACCTCCTTATGAATGGTGCAGCTGTCAATTTTCACATCCTGGTCGAAATGTATTTTCGCGCTTCCGGCACAAAATAGTGCAGTTGCTGCTGGAAATCAGTGTTCACTACAGAGTAAGACAATCACAGTGACACGGTTCATAAGCAGAGGTCCTAAAATGCCTGTTGAAAATTTGGTGGCAAAAGTCCATAAAATGGCTGTGTTACGAGCGTGCGTTGCACAGTACCTATGCACACTCGTAAGTTCATGAATGTATAATATTTCCACTCTAGATTTTCAACATTGCCATTTTCCCACATCTCTTTATGACCAGTACAGCTGGCATTTTTCACATCCTGGCCGAAATGTGTTTTCGCACTTCCGGCATGCAATAGCGTGGCAGCTGTGGGAAATCATGTTTGGTACAGAGTAAGAAAATCACAGTGACACTGTTCATGAGCAGACATCCTAAAATGCCTATGTTGAAAATTCAGTGCAAAAATTCCAAATAATGACTGATTTATGAGCATGCATTGCGCGGTTTCCACGTGCACTCGTAACCCGCCAAATTTGTCATATTTTCCTCCAGATTTTCAACATTTGCATTTTCCACACCTCTTTATGAACAGTACAGCTGTCATTTTTCACATCCTTGCTGAAATCTGTTTTCACATTTTACCGCAGAATAGCATGGTTGCTGTGAGAAATCAGGGTTCGTACACAGTAAGAAAATCATAGTGGCACTGTTCATGACCAGAGGTGACAAAATGCCTATGTTGAAATTTGGTGAAATAACTCCACTGAATGACTTTGTTACAAAATGCAGGTTGCGCAGTTTCCATGCAGGCTCATGCATTGAGCACCAACCAGGGCGTTAGGGTTCCTAAGACAGACACTTAAGAAGTATGAGGGATAAATGTTACTCAGATGCAAGAGGAGTTGCAGAGAGGTGCTCTGTTAGGATATGGATGCTGAAGGAACATGGATACAACTGGGGGGAGGGGCCTGCTCAAATGCCAAACACCAGTGCAAATACCAGCAAGCGAACATTCGGCATTGACAAATGCTTGTTTAACTTATTATCGTATGGTCTGTCTCATAAACGGAATGGTTTTTAAATGTTCTTTTGGAACTATTTAAATTTGTTTATCCTTTTGTAATAACCTTGGTATACATCTACCCTGGTTGATCAAATAAACTTATTCATTCATTCACTAGCCCTCTTGATTGTCTTTTCGCACTGCCTGGCCACTTTAGGTCATCTGATAAGATTACCCCAGCTCTTTCCAGCTTGGTAGTCAAGGCAATTCTGGTGGGGGTTAAGAAGAAGTAGATTGTTGGTTAACTAGGATCTGTAGTTTATCCAATAGGTAGGGAAATGGGCAGGCTGGGTGGGCCAAGTGGTCCTTATCTGCCATCAAAGTCTATGTTTCTATGTTTCAATACCACTCCACACATTTTGTACTCTGCCCATGGGTTCCTGTGCACAAAGTGCAATATTTTGCACTTTTCACATTGAATCCACCTGCCATAACCTTGGCCACTCTCTAGTTTTCTCAGATCTCTATTCATCCTTCCCATGACCCCTCCCCAGAGTGTCCACCTATTGCAGATTTTGGTGTCATCCACAAAGAGGCAGAACCTTCCCTTCCAGCTCCTCTGCAGAGTCACTTACAAGGACAGTACTGCCCCATCACAAGTGGGTTCAATGACTAGTTACCTGAGGAATGCCTCCTGCTGATAGTCCAGGATGTCCCTGCTTTAAGCTGAAGCTGCTGCTGGGAGGTTTCAATCTACATCCGGCAGATTGAAGTCTCCCATCAGCAGCACCGCCTCTTTCTGCCATTTTGCCAATGGCTTCCACCAGTACTTTATCTCATTCATCCTCCTGTGCTGGAGGTCTGTAGATCACTCCAGTGTAAATAGTGGCTCCATTTCCCATGCCCCAGGTTATCCACAGTACCTCTATTCCCTGTATATCCGTTGTTTTTATGCTTTCCCTCACATAAGGCACCACAGCCCCTCATTTCCCTCCCCCATTCCTTCCTGAACAGAGTATAGCCTGGTATGGCCATGTCCCAGTCATGGTCTTCAGTGCACCATGACACTGTAATGGCCCCAGTATCAAGGATTGCCTCTGCCACAATGGCCTCTAGGTTCAGAATCTAATTCCTTAGACTTCTAGCATCCACACAAATGCTCACACATTTATAGAACATTGTGATGTCACGCAGGAGCAAACTGTGCTTAACCACATGTAGTTAGTAACAGCTAGTTCCTCCATGACCTCACAAGGTTCCATGAAATGGTGGCAGTACCAAATCAGTACGGAACCAACTTAACCATGTATATCTCAGGATTGCTGCCATCTACAGGTAAGTCTGCTGCCTCATTTAGAATAATTTGCCGTGGGTTTATCTATGATGATCACTGTGCATGAATCTTGCACTGTACTTCCGTCTAAACATCACTGCACTGGAAAATCTGTTTCACCAGCCCCACCCAGTCTATCAACTACCCAACTATGAAACAACCAGAACATTTTGTATTAAAGGATTCTTTATTTTTCTTGACAAGCAAAGGTTGCCATAAAGTCTCTTGAATTTCTGCAAGGGGCATGTCTCTGATGTATTATTAGCATAAGATTGCATCTTTGTGCACACTCCAAGAGGGTCTGCAGTGATGTATTAACAGCATTAGTGGACCAGTCAGTTCAGTAACATATTCCCACAATTCACTCTAAAAAACATTTTGCCAGATGGGCAGCAGCAGGACATGAGTTTATGGCAGTCAACTGCTAAACCAACCAGGCACCTTAAAAAAAGCACCTCAACGGTGCAGCACCCCCTAGTGTTGCTCTACAGTGTCAGTACTGGGTATTAGTCCAAGTACCTAGTGTGGGACTAAAACACATCCTTTCAATATTCTGCCTTAGAGGTGTACGTGCAACCTGTTGAGCTACTGATGTTGTCAAAGTGGGCAAGATAAACAAATCTTTCATTCATCAAAAGAAATTTCATAAGTAGGTTGAGATGTATTATAATGCCCTTTACAGATCTGTGGTCAGGCTACCCCCACCTTGGATATGGTATGAAGTTGTGATTTATGTACCTAAGGAAATGTATTGACATGATTGAGAACGTACAGAAGAAAGATGTAGTGTGGCTGAAGGTTTGAAAAACACAAGTTTTGAGGACTGGCCAACAGAACTGAGGCTGTTTTAAATGGAAAAAAAGAAGATTTGGAGAGGACATGATTATGATCTTCAAATATCTGAAAAAGATTGATCAAATGCAACACTTCAAGATGCACAAATGGAAATGTCAGGAAGAATTATAGTTCTTCACAGCACGAGCACTGAATACTTGGTATAGCTTGCCAGAGCATGTGGTAACAGCTGATACTGTAGTGACCTTCAAGCTCAGATTCAGCAAGTACTCAGATGAACATGGGGCAACAGGGCACTGCCACTAAGGTTGTAGGAGGGAGAAACTCAGCGGTACAGTGATCTTCTTTCCTCTTAAATTTGCATGTGCAGTAAAATAAAAAAATGTTACATTGCATTATTAGCATCTGGCAGAGACATTATGCCAATAGATTTTCTGGGGACACATAATTAAAATTGGTCTAACAAGAACCTAAATTATACTTTTATAGCCTTCCACAGTCCTAAAACCCTTCCTACATAAGAATGGTGGTGGGGGCACATGTTCTCCCAGAGTCTATTGGCATGATGGCCTTGGCAACTGGCCAACACCCAGCTTCTGTCTAATGTACTTGTAGCTGACACATCCTCACAACTCTGCTGCAACAAGATATTCTCTCAGGCATTCATTAATCAGTCCAAAATGTGCAAGGCTGGTCAACACAAAGGAAAAAACACACTGTTATCTCAGATTTCAGAATGTTCTGTCAAAGGGAAGAACAGTTGGCTCACTCATGCCTCTTAGCAGCATGCCCTTCTGAACAGAACTGCTTTCTTGCCGCAGGATGCTGACCCATCATTAGGAAGTGCACGTCTCAGCATAGCCCCAATATTGTTGCAGACATGTCTCTGCTGAAATGTGGTTAAGAACAATTTTGCACACTTCTGGAATGCTGTGTACACCTTAGATTACCATCATGCGAAGCCTGCATTTTGACATCCGTTTAAAAGCTATTAAATGACCATTTTAGTTATGCTACAGTAGTTTATATGTGATACAAACTAGAACTGTAAACAGAGCTGTTTTCCTCCAATTCTAGCCATTTTGTTTTTCAAAAGTAAACGTACTCTGAAGCTATTCTATAAGATTTCTCTCTGTTCTGCATTTCTGCATTTTTTGTTGGGAGGGCTTTCTATAAGTGTACCAATCCTTTGTCACTGTAGAAGAGGTTTGCCCTGAGTTATATGAGTTTTCTATAGGTCATTACATTTATTTGGTCTTGTTGCATATGGCAACACAATTGATGAACTGGAAAGCTAGTCACTCTTTTGATCAATAACTCAGTTTATTTGTAACCATGGTGGTGTATTTCAGGTAATGAATCAAGTTAATAAAGATTCTGGTCAATTAGTGGACCTGGTTTGTTAAACAAATTAGTAGTATGTAGGAAATATTGTGAACTGTTGAAATGTTTATTCACTGTGTTGTCTTTAGAAATCTTGCTGGTTATACAGCTTTGCTTGCATTTAAATGGATAATACAGATGGGATTTAACAATGAAGATGGATTTAAAAAAAAAAATAAAACTGATGGGTTTGTCCTGAGGAAGACAGACAGACAGATGTCCCTGCTTAGGAAATGTTATTGACATGTGTAGGGATTTTTCCTTAATGTTTATATGATTTAATAAAGATTTTTCTGGTAATTTTACAGTCTGTAGCCTGTAAGTATTCTCATCCAATCATTCTGATAAGGTTGCAGAACACTTTTTGTTTTGCTTTTTTTAAAATATTTGAATAAAGAAACAACACAGAGCCAGCCCACTGGCGCAGCGGTTGGATTTCCGCTTGAGACACCAGTGACCCAGGTTCAGGAGTGGACCCGGGTTGCTGGAGGGCTGTCCAGGGAAGAAGACTGAAGTGTCCCAGGGACTGCTTGTCTTCTCCAGGGAGGGGAATCAAGGCTGCAACTTGTCTGACCCCAGGCAGAGGCCGAGGTATGACAAGTCCTGCAGATAGTGGGAGCTGCATGGAAGACGTTGGTGCTCAGCGCCTAGACATCAGGGTGTAAACCACACAGGAAGGGGGAGAACATGGAAAAGGATGGCAGAGCAATGAGATGAAGGAGCACCAGTACTGGCCCTGATGGCTCCTGCCTGCCTGGTGCCGAGGGACCCGACAAGACAAGTAAGTATCAGGGTGTACTGGCCCCCACCTTGTGCCCCACCTGGGGAGCAAACCACAGCACTATAGGGTCCTCCAGAGATCACGGGCAAGGCAGAAAGTGGGTAGATACATGTGTCTCCCCAACGGAGCAGAGCTCCCGTGACAGAGGCGGGATAAACAGAAAGTATAAAAAACACAGGCAGTTCCAGCCAAGAACAATAGCAATGATCACAGTAATCCACATAGAATACATACCAACATCATACATTCTAATTTGACATAGGATATCATTGTATCCCTTGGTCATATGACAACAGACAGAGAGAGGCTGTCTTAATATGTTTTGTAACATGATTTTGCTTGAGTTTCTGTAAAGAAAAGATAGGTATTGGCTACATGTGAGCACCTGACCATGGATTAAGCAAGCAATAACACATGACGAGCTGCGGGTTATTGCCTGATAAGAGCACGCACAGGGGTGTACTAAGGCACGAGGCACTGGCGCCAAGTGCCTTATGCGTCTGGGCGTGCTCTTTTCAGGCGATAACCCACACCTCGGAGTGTTATTGCACTTATAAAATGGGTCCGCTAGTAAAGAAATCAATTAAAAATGCAAAGGAAAAGTGTACATAAATAAAGTTAAAAAAATTTGACCATATCAATAGAAAGAGAAAAAGTAGTCCTTATTGTGTGGGAATATAGCTATTTTATTAAAAGTCAGTTCAGGGCTTTTGTGTCTGTCTGTCACTATACTCCACAGCCACACACTCAAGATCTGGTATAGCAAGGTTACTTTACTTTTTTATTCACATTTTTTCCTTTTTCAGGTTTTTTTAAGGAGTGACCAATTGCCCACTCAGTTTCAGGTTAGAGGGATTGTGTGTGTCCAATATCTGCTATGGCGGGCTGCGGCGATTACTATGATGTTTTTCGGCAGTCGCTGTATGAGCGGTTCTCTGATATTCTCTGCTCCCCTCACCTCCAACACACATAAGATGCTGTACAATAGGCTTTTTCTTTTGTGTGTGTGTGTTTGTCAATAAACGAGGCAATGCAGACTGACTTTTCTATGTCGAGTGGCAGCGAGCATGTCCCTCGCTACTCGCCGTATTTAGACTGCCGTTATACAGCTTCCACTTTTCATGTTTCAGGAGCTCGCTCTGAACTGGGAAATAAGTAACATTTTTGTAGGATGTGATGGAGGACCGGGACAGGATTGGGTGTGGCGAGTCCTGGAGGAGCAGGTATGAGTTTAATTTGAAAGCCGCGCGCCATGCACCAGTCGCGATCCTCACCAGATAAAAATTGTGTTGCTGTTGAGGTCAGGTACTGCTTAGGCTTACTGATTCCATCTTCTCAGGGATGGATCGTGGCCTAATCACTTCTGCTATCTTTGTCGACCTTGCCAAGGCTTTCGACACTGTCTTGTACCCTCTCCTTCTACTGCTGGCCTATCTGACAGTGCCGTAAAGTGGTTCAGTGCTTACCTTGCTGGCCAATCCCAGTCAGTTAAAATTGCAGACTCTATCCCCCCCCCCCACTCCTTACTTCAAGACAGACTCCCATCGATGTAGCTACCAGACTTCAAGCTGACTTTGACAAAGATCAACACTGGTTTAGCTCACATCAGCTCTTTCTCAATACCAAGAAGACTGTCTCTATGACCTTTGGCACTAGGCAGAGACTCTCAATGCTACCCTTCCTACCCTGTTTCCACATCCTTGATGGGACTACACTAGAGGATGTTACCTAGTTTCGCTACCTTGGTGTGTGGCTTGACCAGCACCTTAACTTTTCTGTTCATGTGGACGCTGTCCTGAATAAACTGCATCCTAAGTTAGGTGCCTTGTACAAGAACTGTAGCTGTCTATCACTACCGGTAAGGTATGAACTTGTGCAGAAAATAATTCTCCCTATTTTTTAGTACTGTGACGTAGTCTACAGTGCCGCTCCAAAGTTCTCCCTAACCAGATCGGATACCCTCTTTAACTCCTTCTGTCATTTGTCCTGGATTCTCCTCTTCACACTCACCACTGTACCTCATATCATGCTCTAGCCTTTCTGTCTCTTGACAATTGGTGCCTCTCCCACTGTGCTAAATTCATTTCCATATATTGGTTTGGCTCATTACCACCCTCTCTCGTATCCTCTATTAGCACACCTTCCCCCACCCACTCCTTAAGATGGGACTCTTGCACCTGGTTGTCCCATGCCGTTCAACTTCCAGCAGGCCAATCTGCATTTAGTATCGATTCCCAAACTCTGGAACCAACTGCCTTCTCAAATTAGACCTCCTCCAGCCCTCGCTCTCTTCTTCCTTCACAACTTCCTCTCTCCCAACTGTTCCTGTTTCTAGCACTGGTACCGCCTGCCCCATTTCCTTTACCTAATGTTGTTCTGCACCTCCTTAACTGTTCTAGTCCTTTATTTTTGCTAGCACTTTATAATAGTTAAATGACTCATGTATGTTAGCCAAACTCTGTCATTTGATCGCCTTGTATTTATTGTTATATAATCACAAAATGTACATGTTTGTGTTGCTATACTATGCACTGTATTGTTGTTCCATCTCCTGTATCCACTCCCCCAGGATGCACCAGGAGACGAGCAATTGTATTTGCTCAGCGTGCCTTTCCTGGTGAAACTTTTCGACAAATAAGTAAAAATACTGTTGGAGAGTTCCACCTCCTAGGGATGACAGTTCCACCTTCTATAAATGTCTGAGTGTTCCACCACCCAAACATTCCTAGTTTAACCAGTGCTCACCTGTTCCCTTCTTTGCTGAGTCCTCTGCTGGCCTGTTGTGTGCTCTGCAGATTCACCAAGATAAGATTCCACGCTCCTGTTTTGCAGCACTCAGGCTTCGGGGTCACTTGGAACACTGGATAATTTATAGGACAACTGCAGTGGCACTATTTGTCAGAAGCACCAAGGGAGGTCAACAGTGAAAATGCCTACCTCCCCCACAATGACAGCACAATACCAATGCAGGTATTGTGCTGCCCGTTCAACATGTGTTTTCCGTGGGGGGCTGCGCCCTCCACAGTCCCCAGACTTTAGGATTCCAACTCCAGGTCAGAGTTGGTCCGGGAAGGGGGTGGAACACTGGGGGAAAGCGAAACACAGAAAAAGGACCATTACAACGATTGTCGCCGTAATGGTCTTTTTTCGTGTTTTGCCATAGGGGTGTCAACCTGAAGGGGTGCACCGCTATTTGTCAGCTGTATTCAGGTGACTATCTCAGCATCCTGCAGCAGCATTTTAATTATTTTCCTTTTCTAGGCCTTATGCACAATAGGGGCTATGCAATGTTCTAGGCCAGGTACATGCAAGAGGCACATACCTAGCTTGCACAGCTCCACACCCACAGAGAGGCACATGGTGACCAACATTCACAGTCACCAGCCACTGCTGAGTGCCTGTCCATGGCCCTGCTCCCTCAGCATGCTGCTTCAGGGGGCGCAGATCAGAGGAAACATGTGGGCATCTAATTGGATGCCCGTCCTGGGTCCAGCAGTGTATCTCCTACTCCGCGCAAGTAGGAGATTCTGGGAAGACCAGGTGGGAACAAAAAATAAAGTGTATGGGTGAGTAACCTGAATGGCTACCCTCAGCCCTCCCTTTCTGCCCAGAGGGCTGAGGTAGCATGTTGGGGGGTGGATCTTTCAGCTACAGCCGGTGGTTGTAGTTGGGTGGGGGTACAACAGATACAGCAGAGTCCCTGCCAGTGTATCCTGCATCACTCTTGCACAGCACTCCAAATCTTTGTGAATTGTGCAGACTCCTCCAGACCATCCATGCACAAAGCAGTACAAACAGCTAGGGGATTTGGAACAGAAGGGGCATGCGCCCCTGTAATGAATACCGTGGGGGTCCCTGAGACCCCGATGTGTGGCTACGTGACTTAGGTTTGCCTACATGCCATGGATATGTGGGTCATCTACATAGTGCAGGGGGCCAATAGTAGTACCCCCAACACAAATGGCCCTTTACCTCCCTCTGGTAGATTCTGTTCCTTGGAGCATCATGGTAGCTGTGCTGTGGAAAAGAAAGAAATAATCCCTGCAGATGTTTTTTAAGATTGCAGCCACACTATTCATCAGTTACAGTTGGGTAACTAACTCAGTATCCTTGCTTGGCTCTCCCATATCACCCTTAGAAGTTGGCTTCCTGCTACCCCCCTCCCTTTCAACCCACACAACACAAACAACAACTCAGAGCAACATTTTAAATGTTTCTTTTTTTTCTGAGTTTTATGCTCAACAGTAGTATCCCTAACATAAATGCCCCTTTACCTCCCTCTGATAGACCACATTCCTTGGAGCTGCCCTGCAGCAATATTCAAGACTATTGAATTTTTTCCTCTATGGAAGCCAATGTAGTAAATCATATCATTTTCAGTGATGCATGTAGTAGTACAGATTGGCTGACTATCATAATAACTGCTGTGCTCTGCCACTTCCTGAAGGAGTGCGAGCAGTGATAGATTAATGACTATTATTTAAAGTCCCCAGCTGCCTGTGCCTTCAGTTGACCCAATGCAGACAGCCTGCTGGTGCAGCGGTACAGCTACAGCTGGTGATGCTCCAAGTTTGAGAATGTGTCTGGGACGTCTGAAGGCAAACCATGGGAGGGAGAATGACAGTCTGTCAGACAGCTCTCCTTCTTTGGAGCAAGTTGGTCTTGTGGCACACAGTGTGACTGCCACCTAGCAGAGGCTAGGTGGTGTCACATTGCAGGTCGACAGCAAGGAAGGGCACCCCAGACATGTGAATGGCGCACATAGTGCGGTGCATGTGCATCATTGCCCAGTTCCCACCCCTAGGCAGAAAATGGGAAAATGCCTCCAGACATCTGAGGCTGATGTCAACATCCCCCCACTGTCCTGAGCGCTACCAGTGTGGCTCTCCACTCACCACTAATTGGCCCTGGGTAAGCAATGGGTGTATGTAAGTTCAGGAAAAGGTAGGTGATGGGGCTGGAGGTGCCTCCTATGGAGGCAGGGATGAAGTGACAGAAAAAGATTGTTTACAAAAATAAATAAAAATAAAACATAACCCAACACTTAGTGGTGTAAAATAGGAAAAATAAAATAAAACACAGAAGTTTACACATGACTGGGAGCACTTTAAAAGTCTCGTGTAACATGGGATTTTCACCATTTGTTTGTTGAAGGGAGGCTAGTGCAGATGTAAATATAACCCCCCAAAAAAAATACACTCCATGGCACTTCCCGCTGCTGAAACACGAAATACAAGAGGTGGCCTACCTGGTAACATTTTTTTAAATAGATATGGTTTACCTCTTCCTCAGCAGGATCTCCTGGACCTGGTGGCAGTGGTGTCAAATGGCACCAAGTTCAGATGGCTTCAGCTGCTGCTGTCTCAGGCTGAGGCAGATTCTTTTTATTTCAAAGGGCAAACTGAGCAAACTGAGAGCAGTTAAAACAAATTCATTAATACACACTTCCTTAGATCAAAATAGACGCAATCATTGGTTCTTTCAAAACCATTAACTTTATTCTGGGCCTTGAAACCAGTTTGATTAAGAAATCAATGAAACTGGAGCAGCTCCATGGGGCTGAGAGCATAGACAAATGGCAGTTTCAGACATACAGTATTCTCTAATCAGTGTGCAGCAAGATTTTTGTACCAAAAACTGGCTCCTTAGTTTTACAGCTTCTTCCGCAGAAACTCTTATCGAGTCTCAATTCCTTTTGCTTAATTCCTTGAACCCTCTGATGGGGGAGTGACTTACTCCTCCTGTGCCAGCTGAGCTTAGCAACACTGTGGTGAATTTGCAGCCTAAGCCTCCACAGCTGCTCCCAAATGGTATTCCCAAACCAGTTCCCTGAGCCACAAAAGGTGCACCACACTTTCAGGGCTTCTCCACACCAGAACTGGGCTGCAACAAGTAGATGGTGGTGACTTTCCTTTCTTACGTTCCAGTTCCCTAGGGAAACCTCGACCCTTAGGGGAAGGAAACCTGGGGGGTCCAATAAGAACTAGCTCAACCAATCCTCTCTGAGGCTTCACAAATGCCATAAAGGGTTGCCAGAGGTTAGCATACTTCGGGAGGGTGTTTGCCACCATATGCGTAATTCGAGTCAGGTTGGCCACCTGAACAAATGAACTGAGCACTTCTGTGGTTGAGGGGACCTCTTGTGTTCTCTGTCTACAGAGCAGAAGCTGCTTTACCTGCATGCTGAGAATGGCAACCCATGTCTGGTCCTGAGGAGTGAGATGAGGAGTGGAAGAGTAGATGCCTAGCATCAACAGCTCTGGCAGAAAGGGCACCAGCTTCTCAAAGATCATGGAACCCAGAGCGCATACATGCTGCCAGAGAGGTTGAAGTGCCGGGCAGTTCCATAGTATGTGAGACAGGTCGCCCCTGTTGGAATGATACCTCCAACAGAGGTCATCCTGGGAGAGCTGGGCCTTGTAGAGCACTGCCGGAGTTCTATACCATGATTGTAGGATCTTATTTTGGATTAGGGTGCTTCTAGTGTCCGGGTATGCCTTATGCGCCAGTCTCCAACAGGACTTCTGTCCGGATCAGGGACCTGGATGCCTAGGATAGACTCCCACTTCACCTTGGCTTCTTGGGATTGAGAAGGGATTTTAGCACGGAGCACTGAGTGTATGACACTGGTCTGGCCTCTCTTTAGAGTCAGCCAGTGTGAGACTGGTGAGGTAGGCTCACCCGGAGAGCAGCTGCTGGTGTAGTCATCAATGGCACTCCTGAGCTGGAGATACCACCAGAAATCTTTAGCGGGAATGCCACGGGTGTCACACAATCCCTTGAACCTATCTAGGGTGGAGGTTCCAGGCGCATAAGTGTTCCGCAGGCACTGTAAACCAGCCTGGGTCCATGCGGCCCAGATAATGGGCTTGTTATCTAAAGCAATATTCCTGTTACCCTCAGTAGAGTAACAGTGAGGGGTGGGGTTGGTGTTTAGCCTCCTATGGAGATTCCCCAATACTTAAGTGAGGGGTCAATCATGGGATGGGAGGGACCCCTTGGCAGGCTATTGTACAGCAATAAGGATAGGAACGTAGCTCCACTGACTGCCCACTCCATGCCTAGCCATTGAGGGCCATCTGTTGCTGAGGCTGCAAACCACTTAAGCATTTGGATAGCCTGAAAAGCCCATTTATACCCCTCAAACCAGAGAAGACACCAACCCCTCTGACCAATAGGCCCGCATCTTATTCCAACTGTATCTAGGCCTCTTACCCTTCCATATAAAAGCACTCAGCATAGTGTCAATTTTCCTGTACCATCCGGGGGGAGCGCCAGTGGGATGTGGGACAGCATGTACAGGATGTTAGGGGATGTAACCATTTTTATGGCCGAAACTTTACCAGCTAGGAATAGTTGCAGGGGCCTCCACCTGTCAATTTCGGTACAAATGACCAGCAAAGGGATTTTAGATTTTTGTCCCAAATTTTGGTAAAGTCCGAGGTAATGCAGATTCCTAAGTAGGTGATGTCGGATGGTGCCCACTAGAGGTTGTGCACAGTGGCCATACCGGGGGCACATCTGTCATTCGGGGACCCTCAGTTTTAGTTTGGTTCAAATGCAACCCAGAAAATTCAGCAAACTTTGAAAGGGTAGCTAAAAGTGGGTGAGTGAGCAGTTCAAAGTCCGTAAGGGATCAGGAGATCATCCCCGTACATAAGGGTGATATACTCCACCCTCCGATCTTCACCCCTTGAATGAGGGGGTTTGTCTTATAGCTGCTGCCAGTGGTTCTACCAATACAAAAGCAGCGGCAAGAGGGGACAGCCCTGATGCATTCCTCTACCTAGGGAGGGAGGGACAGCATGGAATTGGTAAGTACTTTGGCTGGGGCCAGTGGTATAGCTCAAACCCAGGCCTGGAAGCTTTCCCCAAACCCCATTGTGGTTAGCACTGGTTGGACATAATTCCATTCCAGGGAGTCAAAGACTTTTGAAATCTATCCCCATGGCAGCTGCTGGGGTGGGAAGTGTTTTGGCCCTGTGAATCCGGTTGACCAGAGACCTGATATGGTCAGAACTGTAACGGCCTCTCACAAAACCCACCCTGGGATGAGTGAAAGAGCTCTAGCAAGAGGGGGTTAAGCCTCACGGACAAGAGCTTTGCTAGAACCTTGCTGTCAGTATTCAGCAGTGAAATAGGTCTATAACTTGTGGCTTTTTGGGGATCTTTCCCCTTCTTCGGTACGATGGAGATTACAGCCTCTTGGAAGAATGGGGGAAGAGTGCCTTTCTCCAGGGCTTTGTTGTAGACCTGCTGGAGGATTGGGGCAATTGTTTTCTGCAGAAGTTGCCAGATTTTCAATGGGAATCAATCAGCTCCGGCGCCTTCCCTGTCTTTAAGGAACACAAAGTTGCCAACACCTCTTCGGTTGTGAGGGGA
This sequence comes from Neoceratodus forsteri, assembly GCA_016271365.2. Taxonomy (NCBI): domain Eukaryota; kingdom Metazoa; phylum Chordata; order Ceratodontiformes; family Ceratodontidae; genus Neoceratodus; species Neoceratodus forsteri. Next base: position 550,363,299 of record CM057458.1, read on the forward strand.
GTGTCCAGAGCCTGGGCTTGTTGGTCAGAGAGTGTTGGGAGGCCTAGGGCCTGTAAAAGAGGGGCAACTCCCTCTGGATTTGGGGCTCTGGAGGGAGTGTAAAGCTTGACATAGAAGTCTGCCATTATCTTGTTGATATCCTCAGTCTTAGTTTTGACCCTTCCCTGCTCAGCTACCAGCCCAGCAATATGCCTCACGGCTAGTTGTTGCTTTAGACGGTAGGCAAGTACCTTCCCCCCTTCCTCCTTTCACAATATTTATGTTTCAGTCGTATAATTGATACCTCTGCCTTCCTGAAGAGCAGCTCATTAACTTCTATTCTAATGGCGGCCACCTGTCGGCCAGCCTGGGATTGGAGGGAGGGGTTTTACAGGGTTTTGAAATGGGTTCCATGTCACTGAGCTGCTGCTTCAGTTCCAAGAAGAATTGTTCTCACTTCTTCCTTCTGCTATGGGCGAAACCTATAATAGCACCCCTCGTGGTGGCTTTGAAAGCCTCCAATGTATTGCCCACAGAAGTATCTGAGATCTGGTTACTACGGAAAAAACAAATGGCCTCCTGCTGGAGCCATGGGGCAAACCCAAGGTATCTCAGTAATGGGGGGGTCAAGTCACCACGAGGGAGGAGAAATAGGGGCCCCATGTTAGGGCTCAGTTGCAGGGGCCTGGTCGGAGATATCAATTGGGAGAATAGTGGTGTTCAGAATGGCCTTGGTGATACCCAGAGAAGTTAGCCAAAAATCTATTTGACTGGGAGAGTTATGGACCGGGGAATGGAAGGATTAGTTGTGGTCCTTGGCGTGGAAAACCCTCCAGATGTCAGAAAGGGCCATGCCGTGTTGGAGTTGGGCTAGCACCTTGGCTCCTCTGGAGCGAGGCTTAATGTTGAAGGGGGACCTATCCAAGAATGGGTCTATTGTAAGGTTGAAAGCCCCCCTCAATTAATACTGAGGTGTCCTCCAGACCTAGCTCCCTAAAGTTTGGGCTAGTTCAAGGAAGAAGGATGGACATTCTCGTTTGGGCTATACATTCCCTAATACCAGGGGCCTTCTGGGTGGCCATCAGAGCTATCACCCACCGTCCACAAGGATCACTAAGCTCCTTCTTAATCATCCAATGAAGGCTCTTATGGATGAGTATGATGACCCCCCCATTTCCTAGTAGGAGCTGAGGCATGCAAGACCAAACCAACCCATCCCCTTTTTAGCCTTTTGTGGTCCTCAGATGTCAATTTGGTCTCCTGTAGGAAGGCCACTCCTGCCTGCAGTCTCTTAAGGTGAGACAGCACCTGCTTCCATTTGGCGGGGGTGTTCAACCCTCTCACATTTCACATGTAGCATATTATGTCACTCACTGGGGCTGGTAAAAGGACTTACACTGAAACTAGTGACTTGAAATCGGAGTAGGAACTGCAGGTAGAGGAGCGGTTCCCACCAAGAACCCAAAAATGTGGGTAGCAGCGTGGCATGAAGCGAGACAGTCTGTGGCCTACCCCAATTCTGAGCAGGAACAGTGCAGAGAAAATGCATAATCGACTTTGTGTGTGAAATCAAAACACTAACAAGCTCTACAACATACAAACTATATACAGTATAACCAGCTCAGATGTGAGATATAGAGGCAGTCTAGAAGCCACAGCAAACTGCTGAAGGTCCACCTCTATTCCCTGGGTGTCATTGTGTTGCTACCCCTGGGGCACCTGGGTGGGTAGCACAGGTGGCTGTCACAGAAACACCAACTGGTGCCCAGGGAAAGAACGTGAGAACATAGTTCCATCTACCCTACCCATGAGGGAGGCTGTACTTCTGGGGCTGGAAGACTATTACTGCCTGACAGAGGCTAGGGAGCCTAGGTCGAGATTACGAGGTGAGTGGGCTGGGTCAGGGGGCATTAAGGGTACCACTAGTGGGGGCACTGGCTGAGCTTCACAAGAAGCAAATGGCAAGTAAGCAGTGCCACAAAGGGGGCCCCTGCCATCCCACACTGAAGTGGGGAGGGGATAACTGTGAGTAAATATAGGTTGATTTAAGGGATACTACCAAGAATAACAGAAAAACAGAAAACCCCGGGGCCTGGCTGCATAGCTTGTGCCCCATGGATAGGTCTGCTCCCTGGTTCAAAATGGGAGGGGGTGGTTGCCTGGCAATTAAGGACTATTGGGTACATGGCCTGCAACCCAAGACCCCTCCCAGGGGGAAAAGGAAAGAGGAACAAAAGGGGGTGGCCAATCCATACCAATGACAGAGAGCTCATTGTCCCCTCTCCCAAAGAAGCCTAGCCACAAGGCCCATAGAGGCTTGTTGTGAGGCCCTGAGAGAGCACTATTTTTTTTCAACAAACCCATACCCCCCAGAAACACAGTGCAGTAAGCCCCAAAGTGCATACAGCAATACAGTAGAATGGGTGGAGGGGAGGGGTCAAGGGCAACACAAAGTGTACAAGTGAGAAGTTGCCCCTACCCTCTGCCCCTCAGACCACGGTTCCAGGTCTCGGATCTTGTTCACTCCCAAAGCATCCCTTCCAGTATATGAGTGAGGTTGGCAAGCCACTGAGTGAAGCCATTGCAAAGAGGAGAGCGGGGGGTGGTGAGTGCCTTCATCCAGACCGGAGTCTTGGCTCATGCCTGAATCAGAGACTTGAGGGCCTGCCGTTGTGGTCCTCACTTGACCCTCATGTCCCCTATCCTGAAGAGCCCACGCCAAAACCTTCCAGCTCAGTGGAAAAAAACAAAACCCTTACTTATCTGAAATAGGCACTGGGTCCTGCTGCGGCAGTGTGGAGAACTTCTCCGGGGAAGCTGGCATCGGGCTATGGCTGGTGCTGCTGCATCTAGGGGGTATTTCTGCAGGTGGCATAGCAGGCTTCCTCTGGTGAGGTGGATCCATCGAAGGCCACAACCTGGGCTGCCCATGAGTGAGGAGGAGATGGTGTCCAGCATTGTTGCATCTGGGAGGTCTCCAAAGGCTCACCAGAGGTCTTTGTAGGCTGCTCCAGTGAAGAAGGTCTCAGCGGTGCAAATCGGTTTTCCGTCAAGAAGTGTAGGAGGGTTGGGATCACCGTGTCCATCTGGTAGTCGTTGGGGCTCTCCTTGCTGACTCTCTCTGTGGGGTGTTCCTATTTCCTGTGCCATCTGAAGGAATGCCTTTTTCTTCTGCTCCAGGGTGAGAGCTCAAGTTATTCTCATGGGTCACTTGCCAGTCCTCCAGTCTAGGCCCATGATATGGGGATTACCTGCGAGCCCATCTGCGACCTCCCCGGCTCTTTGTTTTGCATTGCTGAAGTATGGAGGTTGTCAGGCCAATTCCAGTGCAGAAAATTAGTGAGGGCCTCTGAGTGGAAAAGCAGAGGTACATTGTTGTACTCCACCCACATTGTCTCCGGTAGTGCTATGAAAAGATAGACCAATCCAGTGCATTGCGTGTCTGGCCTCAGTGTAGGCCCACCACCTGTTCGGTAGCTCCTCTGAGTAATTGAGGAAGATGTTTATCCAGTGATTGTGCCACAGGAGCTGTTTGAGCTCTCACACCTTAGCCATGATTTGCTCCTTATCTCAGAAATCACGAAATCGGGCGATAATAAGTCATGGTTTTATCCTGGGTCCTGGACATGGGGCTAGGGACCAGTGGGCTCACTCCACCTGGAGCGGCTGTGCAGGGTCCAATTGCAGCATTTCCACCAGGTTCATTGTAAGAAACTCTCGGTGTCCTGAGCTTCAGACTTCTCCAGGAAACCTAGGAACTGGAGGTTGTTTCTGTGCCCCTGGTTCTCTAGGTCATCAATTTTGCTCTGCATTCGTGGTATGGTGTATTGCTGGTCTCATAGGACTGCAGAGAAATCCTGTAACTTTAACTGATTGGCATTAACACGGTGCTCCATTTGGAACATACGCACCTCCAAGGACTGGAGCACCTGGGAAGTGTGATTAGTGGTGAGGGTGACTTGAGTCATCTGGGCTAGTAGTTGCCCAAACATCCCTTGACCGAGCATGATCCCAGAAGGCAGGTTGTGGAGTTTATGTCATGATGCAAGCAGGAGGCCCTACTCACCACAGCAAAAGTCCCAGCTCAGTAAGTAGCTGAACAAACTGGTGTACGGAGATCATTTTGATATTTTCCAGCTCCTGGGAACATTTTGCCCAGCACTATGTGGTTTAGAATAAAAGATAGTCAAGGATTCCATAGGATTCTGGAGGATTTAGCCCTCAAAGGCAGGAGAACAAAGCTTATGCTGCCATCTTGTCAAGCGCCCCTAGTGGCCCCAGAAGGCACTTTCCAGACTAAACGGCACCACTAAAGGGAGAAGGGAAGGGGATGCCAGCACAGACTGGTGAGCCCACCTGAAGGGAGGGGTTACACTCTCCCCTTGCTTTAAACCATTTCCTCCTGGAAATGAGGCAAGAGGCCACCGGCGACCCAACCACGGGTATTGCGACTCCCCACATGGTCCCAGGAACACCGAAAATGCCAACCCTATCCCTAACCCCCACATAACCCTACTCTAAGGAGAAACTCAAGTCAAATACTATGTAAAATGCATAGAAACAGTTTCATACAACTAGAAATTATTCGCCAGGCAGTCGCTTTAAACATGGGTAAATTAGGAACAGCAACTGAATAACTCTTTGTTAAATAATTATATAGACACTCACCATTTATACACCAGATACTCTCCCATTCACTGTCCACACACAATGAGGTAGCAATGAATAAACCTCTGCCAAACATACAGGAAATAGTACTCTTTTTCTTTTTCTTCAAAAACATTACATAGATCTATAGTCTCTTTAAAGTCTCAGGAAGGTAAACAAATGATTAAGTGCCAGTCTTCCGGGTGGACAATAAAAATTCTCCCTAGGCACAATGTAATTTTTCTTTAGAAATGCCAGAAAACCCAGGCATGCCAGTGGGGTAGAAACTGTCATTTTCACTTAAACATAATCAACAAAACAGTCCTGGCACAGTCTCAGTTATCTTCATTCACTTTGCCTTAGATGAGGGGCCCACCACCCCAGGAAATAGTAGTCTGAGTCAAGCTAGGTTGATTCATAGCTAAGCGGATCTTTGGAAATAATGCAGGACTTAACCTACATCCTGCTAGATCTTGCACCAAAATGAATGTTTAAACAAGGTGAGGACCAACCAAGGGCTAGAGAAGCACATGGCACGAGCTTTCAAAAGTTGCTGAGAGGATGACCGTCCATCTAAGCCGAGACTGTAACTTGTTGAGCGTCTCCCTGAAAATCCAGTCTGACCTCTTTTCCTCTATTACATCCCAGAGGCATTCAGAGATGTAAGGGTACTCTGCTGAGGGGTATTCTATATAGATCCTTTTGTAATCCATCGCTCAGCCTGGGAGCACTCAGGCAACTCCCTGATGCTGGCTCATCTAGCAACCCCCGGCTCCAACCACACACCATTCCTATACTCAGTGTTAGCCGGGTCGCCCCTCAGACATCTGTCCATGTGCTCTCATAATGCTTTACTCTGTGCCACCAGGCATGGGGTGAGTATCAAGGTAAGATTATGGCAGGTCTGTGGAAAGGCCTAGGGATCACTCTCTGTATCTTGTGATCTGAGACTTGGTAGTGCTTAGACTCTTAAGACATTAATAAACCACGATATGTTGTTTCACTTTAACAAATGGGGACCGAGTTCAGCGCCTGATACAAAAGCTGAGTGATTGAGTTAGGACATGGCTGAGACAGGGCTGAGACATTCAGGTTCGGGATTTAAATGGTGGATTTAAAAGGTGTGTTTTTTTAGAGAACTGAGTGAAGTGTCCACATCCACACCACCGTAACATCAGTTAATTCCCTATCGAAAAATCTACTGTAGGGGAGCATGGTAAACTGACTGGCATCCACGTGCTTATTCTGAATGCAATTGAATGAAATGAAATTAACAGCAAACTGCTGAATTGGAGCTGTTAATTTCATTTCATTATCTATTAATCCCATTTAATTAAGGGTGTCATCTACCACTACCGAAACGTTCTCTATTGGAATGCAAATGAATGACATGCTATTAAAGGCTTACTGCTGAATGAGAGCATACACTAGTGCAAATCACTGAATAAGAGCTGTAAATTAAATTTCATTAATGAGGTAGCCTGCATCCACGAGTGAAAACGTGAGGAATGATTGTTTGTGACCCAATAAATACAGCACCAAAGAGCTAACTGGCCATTTATTTTTTTGGTCACGGTGGTTCACAATTTCACTTGTGCTTGTGCGTTTTAGATGTTTATAATATTCTCATTGGTCCTCTTCACGGTTTCTCGTTCATGTCAGTCCTTCACGGTGGAATGCCCTGAGGTTCTCTCAGTACTCTTGTTATGCCTCATCTGCACTGAATATTCCACAGACTATGTGGTGAGAAGGAGAGCAAATTATCACAAAATACAGGTACATAATGTTTATTACGTTTTTATTTAATATTGCAGCTTAGTATTTTTGAAATAAATATAAGGGACTCACAAAGGTCACTTATTGTCATTTTTTTTTTTATCTCACTGTAATTTTGTCTGACTTCATCAACAAGGTTCAAAATCACGAAGCAGGTAATGGCAGAGCTTTGGTGTTTTGGAGGTTGGTGTTCATTGCTGTCCACTTGCAAAGTGGTGTGGTGTTTTAAAATTAATTTGATTTCACTTGGTGTGGACTGTGAAGTGTGGTGGTGTGTCGTGTGTTTAGTTGTGTTTTTTCTAATTTATTGTTCCACATAGTTGAGATTGGGGGGATGTGGTGTTTCATATATTATAAAAGGAGATAGTAATGAACATGTTGTGTTGCAGGCTTTGATAGAAGTGAATAACATAAAATGGACAGCTGCAAGAAAAGAAAGTATGAATATATCACAAATTGATAAGCCATCTTCCTCATATTTCAAAACTTGCTAGGTGGCTAATCTCAATGTTCCCATCCACTTACAGATGTGAAGCAGCCTTCTCTGCTATGTCTCACGTTAAAACACTAAGAGAAATAGGCTCAGTGTAACCCCCCTACAAATGGGGGTTCCCAAAAAGTCTTCCTTGAGCTTGCCTAAATGCTCACTGCCAAGCTGGTGTCCTGCATTTTAGCAGTTCAAATGTATTGCCAGAGAGTGCCCGTATAGTCTCTGTGTACTGTCTCTTTAAGAGCTGCCTGGATTGCAGTCATAATTAATCTGGGAGGGACCTCTGTTAGAAGATGTACTTGTTTGCTGATCATTTATTAGAATAGGAATATTGCAGTTTGTCTAACCTGCCTTCTTTGCAGCATGGACATTTCTGTTTATCTCAAACATCTTGGTCCTGAACTGCTGAAATGGACCAATCAGTACCTTTGGGGACTCTAAAATGGAGCCTGTCCACAGGGGCTTTGTGGGAGCAAAATTCTGTAGGAATTGTAGTTTTGGGCTTTTGGCACCTAAATGAACCTGGAGGGGGAGCCCTTGTTGTGACTGACAGAGGAATCAGCCAACTGAACCTTTTGGATCCTGGGAAAAGTCCCAGACTGCTTGCAGTTTTAGTTCAGATCTGAGTTGGGAATGAGTAACAGCTTGAGATAATTGAGCAGCAATCCTGCATGGATTCGTGGGAGAACTGTGAAAGGGCTGAGTTTTGTCCTGTCTGCGGTTGTCCCTGAGAGGAAAAATAGTTGATTCAGACTGAATCCGAGTTGTGAGAATGATTTAAGCCACTGGAATGTGATCAGGTTTTAACCTGAAGAAGACCGAAGATTTGCTGAATGTCAGGATTTCCAGCCACCTTTGAACTCCTGATTTGTGCAGAGACTCTGTAATTGTGACCAGATAGCAATATGCCTAGTACAGTAGAATTTCTTACATGTAAATGTGCTGTGTGCTATTAGTTGGTCGTGATTTGGTTCCTCACTGTGTGCTGAACTATGTTCTGCTTGCTGGAGGCTGCATCCAACTCCCATGGACTGAATATGTATTAATCTCCATTGGGCATGGGCTTTGCTACACTGGCCCAGCCAGACTACCCGCTGCACAGAGAAGGCCATTGACAAGAGACCTGCCTGGGGATCAGCCCCCTGCTCACACTTTGAACAGGAATGACGCCTCGGTGATTTGTGTGGGCCTTGCTTCTCCTTGCACTCCAGTTCAACAACCTGCTGTCTCGATTTCATCCTGCCTGTGTCCTATATTGGGTATCGTGACTAAACATCAGGATAGCTCCCTGCAACAATAGCTAAATCTAAAATGTTGTCATCTGATTGCTTTGTTGTCTTTTCTGTCATGAAATAGTGTGTGTTGTGCATGTTGCTTTCTTCCATCATAGGGCCCCAACCAGCTGCGAGCCAGCCTACCCTGGGCAATGTTCCTGACTAGCCCACAGTCTTTCTACCTGGGTACCCAGAATGTGTAACTGTGTAGGGACTCTGAAGTGCATGCATAACAGTCTGACTGATATAGCCTTTAAGCAAATCAACCTGATTACGCCCCTCCCTTGTTCAAGTCCCATGAGTAAATCAGATCTAATTCTTTTTGCATTTAACCTGACTGCGGTTCCAGTTTGTGCCAATAGTACTGTACTGTTGCTATTTGCTGTGCATAACCTTGTTTTACAGGGGGTCCCCAGGGTCAAGCTAGAGGAACCAGCCCTGGTGATAAGTGCAAACAGTGTGGGTAATTGCATGGTGAATAAGGGTCATTGTGAAAGTGATTATTGTATATTGTTCAGGCCACTAGAAGGGAAAGAGGGGGGTTACAGTGTCCCAGAGGGTTGTGCCCAGGTTATCTAGACCACTAACAACCCTGACCTCCAGGTGGAGGCACCCATTTCAGGACCCAGGCCCCTTAACCTGCTACTAGCCAAGCAGGCAGGGGTAGTAGCCCTTGGGATAGCGCCACCTAGGGGTTACATCAGTATCCGGCATACAAAAGAATGCCTTCGAATTGCAGTATCCTGCTTACAGCCAGACTTCGCAGCACTTGTTTCAAAGAAGGAGTGCCATGTCTCTAACTGACTGCTATTAAAAGAATAATGCATGACAGGGTGTGTGTCGTGCTGGGATAACGCTGTGATGTGGACAGCCAGTTCTGAGTGCTGTATGATTTTTTTTTTGTAATATAAAAAAATGGGTTATGGACTGTCTCTCTTGAGAAATGCTGAAACAGCGTGTGTGATCGCACATACACACACACACGCGCACACACACAGATTTTAGATACAAGATGTTACCTGGAAGGCCTTAATCAGGAATCTCCTGTTTTTCTAAGTTAATTATAGATGTAGTTGCTAAAGAGGAAAATCATAAACTTTTGTAACGCTTAGAGGAGGAAAACAGGTTTAGTACACTGGTGCGAAATCATAAATGCTTTGAAGTCTGTGTGAGAGAGAATGCTGATCTGGCATGAAAGAAGAACGTGATAAAAGGAAAGACTTAATTGTGGAAGTCACATGGGGGAAAGGAGTTTATGCTGATGTAACCTTAATTAAGTTACCTTCTAATATGATAAAATATCTGGGGTGTATGATTTTTCATAACCAGAGGAGGAGGAGGAGCCAGGTGACCTCATGCAAAGAGGTAGGGAAAACCAGCTTTTAAACAATATTCTGTTTTCTTTCAGAGACACTTCTATCTAGACTCTGACAGAGAAACATATGTGAGCACTTTAAACAGGTATTTAGGAGAGAGAGACAAATATAAGTATTGTAGTAGGAATTGCACTGTTAAAACCTGTTTTGTTTAAGAGATTTGTATGTCTTGTGATATAATAGTTCTGTATTTTATGTTTTACATATTATCTATTTTAGTAAAATTCTAATTGTAGAGCCTATTTGGTCTGTCTTTGAATTTCTTTCTTTAGCAAGAAAAGTATATATGGTTATAGCTGATACTAGGCATAAGCTTGAATGGTGATGCCAAACTGGAAAGATAAGCATTTTAATCTGAGGTATTTTATTACAGTTTTTAAGGGTTCATTTCTGTACACCTGGTTAGGTGCCCATAGGCAAAGATATCTGGCCCCCCGAAGACAGAATTATCTGAGCCTGTACATTGGGTACGCTAACAAAAGGTTCACAGTTTGAATCCCTCTAAGACTTGAGACCAATGATTGATTTTGAACCCACAAAACAGACAGGAGGGTTACCCTGTTTCTGTAAACTGTTCACAAGACTGCGCTCGGAGGTTGGCACTTTGGGAGTAGAGGGCTGATGTGCTGAATGGGTTTGTGACAAACGCCACATCTGGGGGGGGGCTGTGCACGAGGCCGCAAGCTGAATGTGTCCAATGTCCCAGGCGTGACGTTATCCCAGCACGACACACACCCTGGAGTGCATTATTCCTATTATACAATGGCTTGTTATACAGAATAAAAAAAATAATTTTAAAGAATGTTTTTGTTAGTGTGGAAATTATTTTTGTTTCCTAAGAGAAGATGCAAATAGAGCAAATCAAATACAAATCCAAGTACAAATCTTAGACCCATGGTGTTATGCTGGGATAACACCATAGGTCCTTGAACGACCAATCACAGTCCGAATTCTTTCTTGCCATTGTATAATTAAGCAATAAGGCATGACAGGTGTGTATATATCATGGGACATCGTCACGCTTTGGGTGGTTGGTCGGCGCATCCAACCACCCAAGAAGTGACGCTATCCCATGATATACTGCACCCTGCCGTGCCTTATTGCTATTATGAACTGAGTTTCAAGTTTTTTAAATAAAAGAAACAGGTTTTAAAATGTTTTATGAATGAGTTTTTGGGTGATGTAGGAGTACATTTTGAAAAAATAGTTCTCAGACAGTAGACAGCAAGGAGGCTGGTGGCGCCGGAACTTTTTTGAAGCTGTGATGATGTAGCCCGATATCATCACAGCTTCAAAGAGCTCTCGGCCAATCAGATTCCTCTATTTACAATCATCGGTTCATAATTAATTATATTGCATATGTGTAACAGTTCTATTTCTGATTTTATTTATTCTGTTTATTTTATGTTTATTTAATTGCAATAAATTGATTTTAAATGAATATATTTTGTGTGCACGCTTTATTTCGGAAATGTAATTGTTGTGTATGTGCGTTGTGGCTCCTGAGCCAAGTGAAGTTGCATATGTGACTCCTAAGCCAAGTTGGAATGAGTATCACTGGCTCATCAGGCTCATCCCAGACTTCCTCCTGCATTACCTTCACCTTGGTGAGCCCCACCTTTATCATAGGGTGGACACTATCAGGAGGAAAGGCTTTACCTTCGGTTGATGGACCGGATATGCTGTCACCTGATAGGGATTCTGATGGAGAACCCCTGGACCCTGGGGGGGTCCACCAATGTCAACTACAGACCCCTGCACCTCTCTCTGCCACAGGGATAGCTAATAGCCAGCAGGGTGGAGCTGGGCAGACAGCTGTGCTCCCTTCACTGCTTCGATCTTCACATCCAGAGACCCCCACTTCACTTCCACCACCATGTTGCCACTCTCTTGAACTTCCAACCTGGCGTCGGCTCCGAGATCCAGGGTCCCATGAGACAACAGGAAGCCGTGCTCACCAAGATTACTAGCTGGATAATACAAGGATCCCCCATAGGCCCCTCAAAATTCCTCCTAGTGCAGCACAGGAGCAGAGGACACAAATGGGCAACTTATGACTCCTTCACCTTGAAATCCACACCTTCCACATCCTTTCTCAGCCTCTCCCTCCTGCTTGAGTTCCATAGCCAAGTGAGCAGGAAGTAAGAACTGTTGCATTGGGCTCTCTTTAGGTGTATAACCTTCTGCCATGGCCTTTTGCTGACAAATCATCTTAACCAGTCCTCAAAACACCTCTTCACTGCTGCTGACACCTCACTTTCACTCTCTGTCTACCTCTCTGATTCTCTCTGTATCCTGGCAGAAAATGATGCCTTATGCACAGCTTCCCTTTAACACCTTTCTGGAGCCGGCCAAATGCTATTGCTTTCTCACATCACATGACCAGTCCCAGTCACAGAGGCACACACAAGAGAGAAACAGGCCTCAAGGAGCTCTTGAACAGGCCTCAACCTGCCATAACTGTGCCACATGGACACAGGCCTTCGAGCCAGCAAGGTCCCCCATGACTCCCCTGCAGTAGCAGTGCCACCAAGAGCTGGGGTATGGAGAAATAAATCCCAGATGAGCCCCCACATCTGTAACCACCCTTTCCCTCTATGTCTAGGGGTCCGGATGTTATGGGGAAGGGAAAGGGGCCACAGACAAGAAATGCTCCATGACACTTCTCATTGTTGAAACATGAAATAAAAGAGGTGGCCTCCCACCACCCACTTCTGGAGGCACCTGCAAATAAGAGATGCTATCACCCATGTCTCTAATGCCCCCCAAAAAGGGTAACCTCCTCCCAGACCCACCCTCTAGAGGCTTGGCTATCCCAGCCCAAGAATAGGGCCAGCAGAATCTATGTCCTACTCCGAGATACTCACCCGGAGCCAACTCAATCGGCCAGAACCCAATGGGAGCAGGAGCTAAACTCTCCAATCTCAGACCAACAATGGTCACATAGTTGTTCGAGAATCCACTCTTCATGTAGGGATGGATGTACTCATCTTATCATGAACAAGACCCTGCTACAATGGTATCACACCCCGGCCAAGTTCAAACACCTGGGACTCAACTCAGGCATCAGTGCTGGCGATGTGGGCAACCAGATGCCCACCTGTATCACATCTTCTGGGAATGCCCACTGCTACATAAATACTTGGCAGATATACAATCCATGTGCCAAGAAATCTGCCCAAAAGTACCTCCAGAACCACCGATTGCTGCTGCTGGGATGTGAAAGGACAGGCCTCCCCAAAAGCAGTCCTGGTGCAAGGTGGGCTACAGTAGTGGAAGCATGTGCTAAGAGACTGATTCTGAGGAGATGGTGCACCACAGAATGCCCAACTTTCTCGGAATGTCTTCAATCATTGGCGCAGGTGGCCTCTTACGAGAGACTCTCAGGTTTTACAGCAGGCACCACGTCCAAATACATAGCTTGTTGGCAGCCCTTCTTGGACTCCAGGTTCTGTTACAAAGCCCAGTCAAATCCAAGATGAAGGACCCCCTTACCCTCTGGAGATCACACTCTCTAAAATTCCTTGAACCACTTTGCACCATCATCCAAAACTGTTATTAGGATCCCACATATTGTTGGATTGCCGAATTGTACATAGTTTGTTTTAGTCCTTTTGTAGGATAAGGTTGCACACCAACAGAAGCATATCCTGCATCAGTGCTAGACCTGCACCTGATAAAGAGATAGGAGGCCAAGATGATTGTTGCCTCAGGACCCCCTCCACACACACACACACACACACACACACACACACACACATATATACTCCTGAGCTTGACTGAGCACTGACGGAGGGGGGAAGGAATACTGAGGATATTCACATGCAGTTATACTGTTGCATGGCTCCATCTGTCAGTTTTGCATAGATATCACTTGTACAAGTCTGAAATAATTATTGTTGCACTATATCCCTGAGGACACCAAATGTTGGGTGTACCTCAGGGTATCTGTATGGTGTTGGTATGCTGTAATAATAATAAAAATCTTTAACCAAAAAAAGAGGTGGCCTGCCTGGTGATGTCTTCTTAAATAGATATGATCTACCTCTTCCCCAACAGGATCTCCTGGACCTGGTGGCGGTGGTGTCAAATGGCACCAAGTTCGGATGGCTTTCAGCTGCTACTGTCCCCAGGCTGGGGGATCCGGATTCTCTTTATCTCGAAGGGCAAAAGTGAGCAAACTGAGAGCAGTTAAAAACAAATTCATTAATATTCACTTCATTAGATCAAAAATAGACGCCAATCATGGGTCCTTTCAAAACCATTAACTTTATTCTGGACCTTGAAATGATTAGGCCCAGACCAGTTTGATTAAGAAATCAATGAAACTGGAGCAGCTCCATGGGGCTGAGAGCATAACAGTCACACAGCAGTTTCAGGCATATTCTCCAATAAGTGTGCAGCAAGATTTTCATACCAAAATTGGCTCTAGTTTTACAGCTTCTTCCACAGAAACCCTTTTTAAATCACAATTCCTTTTGCTTAATTCCTTGAACCCTCTAATAGGGGAGTGACTTACTCCTCCCATGCCAGCCGAACCAAACAACCTTGGGGATGAATTTGCAGCCTAAGCCTCCGCGGTTGCTTCCAAATGGTATTCCCAAATGGTAGCCCGTGACATGCGCAACTGCGATTGAGCGAAAACAAAAACGGCGACTCAATCGCAGAGCATGTCATGGGGGCTACCGACAAGGTAGGGCGACTGGATGGGGGTGGGTTCACGCATATAGTGACAGGATGTCACTACATGTACACTGGGAGGAGCGAGCATGCTCAGGAGGGAGGGAGAGTTTTGAGGGATGGTGCCATGGTTGGCTGCCAAGCTGGCTCGTGGTGTGGTGGGTGGGGACAGGGTGCGGGTTGGTCCTGGCGCGGGTATGTTTTTGTTGTGCTCGGCTGAATTTTTTACATGATTTGCACCCCCGACTGCGCACTCCCCTGGAGTTGAGAATCTTTAAGTCGGGGAGGTATAAAGCTCCATGGGGTGTGCGTGGCACAGTCCCCCGCATAAAACATAAAATTGTAAGTCCCTGGTGCCGTTTTGCTGTGCACTGGGAGTCACATCACCAAAATTGATTTTCAGCGATGTGACTTCACCCTAATGGCGATCGCTTTTCAGAAGTCGCTGTTATGACATGGAACCTTCCCAAAGTAGTTCCCTGAGCCACAAAAGGTGCACCATACTTTCAGGGCTTCTCCACACCAGAACCGGGCTACAACAAGTAGATGATGACGTCATTCCTTCCTTACTTTCCAGTTCCTTAGGGAAACCTTGGTCTTTAATGGGTCTAATGGACCTACCCCAGACACAGGCATGGTAGGTCCTGGGGACTGCCCCAGACACTGGCACGGCAGGCCCCATGGCCAATTCCAGAACAAACTCTCCCAGCCATCCTGACTTTTGCTCCAGGCAGCATGCCATGCAGGTAAAGACACTCCAAAGCTGCTACCTTCCAAAGTGTCCTGCTGCAGTACTGCCACCACTGCAGCAGTCCCACTGCCTGGATGCCCTTTACCTTACATTGAGGGCACTGGGACCCCTGTGCCACATAGGGGAAACTGGCAACATTGTGCTCTTGTTCCTTCTGCCTCTGCTTCAGACCTTCTTTACTCCCTGCAGCTTATGTCTAAAATGCTGAACCCCACAGCCACTGCTACCACTGTACACCCTCCCTGTGGAGTACCCCACCCTGCATTGCACCAACACTGCATACTGCTGACCTACTAAGCTGAGGTGGGGCCCTTGGAAACTGGCTCTACAACACACCACCAACTCCTACTCCCTTTCCTGGGCAAACCAGGATTTTAAATACCTTCCTTGCAGCTACCCCCTGGTGGCAGCATGAAAACAAGGCCGGAGGGCACTTTCCAGACTAAACGGCACCACTAAAGGGAGAAGCAGAGTGGATGCCAGCACAGACCAGTAGGCCCACCTGCAGGTGGGGTTTATATAAGCTTGCTTAGTGATGACTGTGGCCGCCACATAAAATAAAGGCCATTTAAGTAGATATTTTAAACAGAGCATGAAACATTGGCTTCTGTGGCAGAATGCAGCCCTGTCATTATTGGCTAAAACAGGATACAATGTCATTGATAACATCACATGCTGAGCATAGGGAAGGATTTGGGGTATAAATGAAGGGAAGAGAACCAGGTGATACGGAAAACTGTAAATTTCAATGAAGACTCATCAAGAGCAATGATTTCTGCTGCACTACAGATGTTTAGTGGTTGGCTGCAAGTTCTAAGAAAAATTCCTCAGTCGCAGAACCACAGAATACAAAGGGCCCTCTCCTTAATAGACATGTTCCACTGTATTGATAAATTTTTTTTTTTTTTTTTGGATTGAATTACATGGTTTGTCTGAGCCACAAACACGTATCCTCTAAAACAAAGTAACAAAGACTGGAGTCCACTTCCAGAAGCACCACCCAGAACACATTAGTACAAGGAGGGCCTGTTCTGCTACAACTGAGGAAAAAATGGACACGTGAAGAGAGAGTGCTGGTCACAGGAAGAACTGCAGAGAGTCAACTCTAAACTGCTCAAAAGAACTTATAAGCAGGGAAACATCTTTGGGGCCTAGTGAGGGAAAGCACTGGATTCAAAGTAGTAACTGGGTCGCCGTAGATGTTGCAGCTACTATCCCTGCCTTGTACACTCAGACAAGGTCGAGGAGCCTGGATTTTCATTTTCCTTATTAGGGGGTTTGAGTCCAGATCTTTAAGTTTAGCATAGTGTCTCCACCCAGAGAAAATGTAAGTGGGCCTGGTGTCAGAGTGGTAACCCCTGGGATGCAGTACCTCCCCACCTCCCCACAGCGTCCCCTACCCATGAAAATCACAGTGCAACCTTAAAGGAACAGTGCCATCAACCTATTTTCTGTATACCTGTGTAGTTTGTATGCATGCACAATGATTCCCTCTCTTCCATCACCCTAATTTCATCCTGATTTAAACATAAATGAGGCTGAGAGTGGTGGACACATGGAACAGCTTTCCAGCAGAGGTGGTGGGGGCAGAAACAGTGAAAGGGTTCAAGAACACATGGGATAGACACAGAGGGATCTTAGCGGTGGGAGGGTGGGAACAAAGACCAAGTAGGGTCTGCGGTGACTAGGGTAAATAGGGCAAACTAGATGGGCCATCAGGTCCTTATCTGTTGGCAGATTCTATGTTTCTATGTTTCTATACTTCACTCTGTTTTGCCCTGGTGTGAAAACCTGTTTGTCTCCATTGCAAAGGTCATAACCTCACTCATGTAAGGCATCATGAGAGTTGATGATGCGTACCTGCACAAACCAGCAGAAGTTCTACTATCATTCAGCTCTGCTACACGTCTTGAGAAGTCCATGTATTCTCTAAAAGCGTTTCTTTTCTAATTCAGATACACTTTAAACTACAGAAAATCGCAGGACACTTATTATGCCTTGAAAAGTTTAATGGCCAGCATATGGCAAGAACATAGAGACTGCAGAGGACTGCAACAGCAATGCATAATACGGCATAGCTACTGCAGGCTTTAACACTAAAACATCATAAAATTCCAGGATGCCTTACAAGAGTCAGGTCATGACCTTTGCAATGGAGTCAAGCAACTTTTCACACTAGACTTAAGTACCTTCATTTACATTTAAATCCTGATGAAATTAAGAGGGTGCAGTAGAAGCAATCATTGCTCATACCTACAAACTACACAAGTAAACAGAATACAAGGGTGAGTGTACTTTCCCTTTAAATTCAACAAAAATGCAATTAGAGACTTACTACTAATAATGGCCTTTATGCACTATTGGGACGGAAGGTACCCACCCACCTGCGTACCTACGCAGCCCAGACAGGCGCAAGGTGCATGGTATGCATGACCGCATGCATCCACAGGGCACCTTCCCCTCAGTGCACAGGGTCGCGTGGGGTGGTTGGGGGGGTGAAGTCGCAGACCCCAGCAGGCATCCAATTGGATGCTCATCCCAGGTCCCACAGTGATCACTTGCACCCATGTGGTGGGCACACAGCTCAGGGGCAAGTCGCATAAAGTGGCAATATTTAGACTCTTGCCAGGCACTCGCTCGAGCCACTGCCCCAGCCTCCCAGCAGCCCAGTGGGCTGGGCAGCATGGAGGTCTTAGCCCAGTACCACCGTGTCTGCAGATAAAAATATGGGGCGTGTACTGGGTTATGCCTGGGTTCCAGCTAGCAATACTGGTGCCCTGTGCCTGGCACTACATGGCTTAGTGAATGTCGGACAGTGTAGGCACACCCTCGATTGGCCTCAGCGTGGGCTTGCCCATGGGGTATGGAGGCAGGCACGTAAGCCTTGTGTTTCCTTGGTGACTGCTGCTGGGGTCCACGGGACCCCATTGCGTGGCATTCACACTGAGTGTTTGCTTACGCACCTCTGATATGTAGCGTAGGCAACATTTTGTTAGTGCATAGGGCCTCATTATGCTCATGAGACAAAATGTAAAATATCAATAAAATATTTATTGGGGAATAATTTGAGCAGAAGCTCATTAATTCTGGTTGCAGGACTGAAATTAAGGGCCTGACTAGGCTCAGCCAGTAAAAAACGTTAGAACAGAAGTAAAAGTAATAGTAACTGCAACATTGACAGTAACCGTAACATTGACAGTAACAGTGCCCTCCCCCCACCAGGCAAGACAAGGCAATAGCAAGTAGGACTGTTGGCCTTTTAGTATTACCAGCCCACCTGTATTGGGGCACTACCCACTGGTATCAGTTTAAACCCTTAAACCTTAAAGGGAGCTCCCGGCGCTTAACTGGGTACCCAACTGTAGTAACAGTGCAGGCCTGGTGACATTGCAGCTGGTTGGCCAGTGGTAGTGCATTTTAAAACAAGCAGAACAGTTAAACCCCAAACCCCACAGGCCATGCAGTTACTTAAATGGCAAACCTCCAAATTAGGTATTTGTAGCTCCTGGCCCATTGGCCAAATCTGTAAATTTGGTGGCAAAACTTTGTGCACATTTTCCAGTTGCAGGCAAGCCCTGAGAGTACTCACAGTTTTGATGAACTTGCTCCCTTGTTGACTTGGGCTCTCTCCTCCATACTGCAGTTGCAGGTCTCTCAGATTGGTGATTCAGTTAGTGCAGATGGGGGGCAGCTAGAAGATGGTGGTCTCACTTGCCCCTAGATGTAGATCAGGCTGTCTGTATCCACAGATGTCTGCACTACTCTGGCTCCTCCCTCTTCCTCCTCTACAGGACAGATCACTCTAAAGAGCAGGGCCACATGCTTCCTACCTGGGTCTGGGCTTCAAAACCCTAGTGTGGAGTGTTAGCTTGTACCTGGCAGTAGCACTAACTACCCATTCTCCCAGACTGTCTGCAGAATTGAAGCAGGCTTTCACACACAATCTGTGGTGCCCACAGGCTGGCAACAGGACCACATTAACTAACTTTTAACTAACACATAACTAAGGCTTTACCTTAAAAAAAACACATTGACCAAGTGGCCAAAACCATCCATAACAAACGTGGTTCCCTTTATCTCCTCAAGGACCAGCTGATCCCCCAAGCCCAGATCTTGATCACCCAAAACATGCTCTTACCCTCACTGGCATATATGCTGCCCCTATCATGCACAGCTTGGGCAAGCTAGAGACCACCAGACTGCAAGTCTCGTACAACAAGCTGGCTTGATTCACCATGCAGGCACACCCCAGAAGCCACCACTGTGACACCCTAGCAATGCTAAAATGGCCCTCTCTTGAAACTCAACTCCAGTACTAGCTGCTCATCCTAGCACGCAAACTCATGGGTCCATCCTCTCCTCCCAGTCACGCTGGGCTCATTGCCCCCAAGCACAACCCATGGAACCTCCAGACCTCCATGAGAACCCTTCTCAATGTACTGAGGCTTAGGACTGAGGCTAGGGACCTGACATGGCTCCTCTACTGTGGAACAAACTTCCACCCATGCTGCAGGAAGCCCCATCCACAAATACTTTCTGCACCAGACTCAAGGCCCACTTGTTCGCAGCTAGCCTCACGCTCTGCCAGTGCACCTGACATGCCCCACCCAACCTAAGATTGGAAACCCTTCCCCAGGCTCCCTACCCCACCCCTACCCACCTTCTCCCTTCCTCTCCCAACTCCTGAAAGATGGCTTATATTGTATTACTGTGAATAACTGTATATACCTCTGAATAGCTTGTATAACTGTATATACCTCTGAATACCTTGTATATGTACAATAATTACTGTAATCAAGGTAATTTTCTGCACCTATATAACTGAATTGTCCATAATATGTAATTTTTCACATGGGTCACCCCTGAAAAAGGGATCTCAGGGGCCCAACGGGCCTACCCAGTTACCAAAATTAATAAATAAAATAAATAAACATGGAGCCCATAGGCTGGAAACTTCATGTGCCCCCCCCCAACACACACACACACACAAACATGGCTCAATTCAGGGGATGGCAACAATGCATATTCACAGTACCAACTTTCTATTGTTTGTCTGCCTCCAATAAACCCTTTCTCACTGCACCACTTTGGCCACAGCTTTTGTTCTTGGAGTGCAGTTTTGTTTTGCTTATTGATCAAGTTTGTTACTGTAGCTCTGTCTCAGTAGACCAGTACCGCGTGCTTTTCTTGTGTTACATACTACTTGGCTACTAAATTAAATGCTATTGCCATTACCATGGTGTCTGCCTACCTACCTACTAGTCTTGCTGCCTAGCTGGAGTCCAACTGGTCTCATTTGCACAGAACATAGTTTGGTTTTGCTGTGGATTTCGGTGGTTTCATTTCTTCACTGATTTGTTAATCCTAATCAGCCAGGAGTCATAATTGATATTTCAGCTTTGAATGTAAAATTGAACATATGGCACAAAGCTAAGTATTTGCCTAAAGTGTCATTAGGGCATTTAGTTTGTATTCAGTATAAATAGTTAACCTGATTATTTTGATTTTACTAACCCGTACTAGATTACTAGCCTCACAAATTTGCAGGGCTAGGTTAACCAGAGGCGGTGATAGAAAGTGTCTTAGAATCTCCATAACACTTTGCATTATTGCATAGGGACCACTTATTTCTGCTGCCTTTTTAAGGGGTGGGGCTGCCAAGGCATGAGCAGTGAGCAGCACTGATTCCAATTGAACTTAAATTGCTCATTAATCATTTGCTGAGCCTGATCCAGGACATTTACACAAGGAGTAGAGTAGGGTCAACTCTTCAAAATCCTTCTGTTATTTTCACTTCCTGAAGGAAAACCCAGCAATAAAGCAAACCTCTTTGTTCTGCTCAGACAGTGCTCCCAAAAGCAGAAACACACGGTTGCTGGCTGGTTGTCGGTGCCACTGCCAACAGTTATGTTTCCAAGCCCCAGTGCTGATGTGTGTGCACAGCCCGTCCAAACTGAATCAACACCAGGAGTTGCTGTCTGAAAGAAAAGCCACTTGAAATATGACCTTCTTACAGACCAAAAGCACACCTGGCCCTGCATTCCCTGGCTGTTCTAAGTAATTTGATGCCAGTGGGATCTGAAATCCAAATCTGCCACTGACTGGTGATGTTCAGCACTATGTCATTGATGGATGGGACCAGAAGGCAAGGACATCTGCTGCATGCAAGCTGGGGAGGGACAAGAGACAGATGACTTAGCACATTAACACAAGCATTTTTTTTGTGGAGACAGGGAGGAAGGGAGGAGAGAGGGAGAGGAGCAAAATGACGGCAGGGTGGGGTCACAGCAGGAGTCAGGACAAGGCGGATTTTGTTGTTTTTAGCCGGAGGCAGACTCCAACTTTGACTTATCATGCTAGTTAAACCTGCAATGTGGTGTGTGTGCAGTGTGCCGCATGGCCAGGTGCACAGCAGCACTTTCAGCAGGCTAGGGCAGCTCCAACACAGCAGAGACAATTAACAAGCAGCCTTAGCAGCCAAATGTATCTTAGTGCCCAGTTGCCCCTAAACAGCTGGCACCCCTAGGCTGCAGCCTATGCATAAAAACTTCTGGCTGGCAGCTAGGAACACTTACTGGATCAGCAGGCTTTTGCCTTCTTTCACAGGAAAAACAGGAACAGCCTCTTTCTCAAAAATGTTCTGACACATCAGAAACACATAGTTCAGTCTCTGTACTTAAAAGGTTATAAAACCTTTGAAATCTTCTTGACCAAGTGGCTGTGCCCCGGCAGCCTTCCTCTGATAGCTTGGGTTAGTAGCCCCAAGCCCTCCTCACTCTGTAAGAGCCAATGGCTAACCACCTTCTCCCCCACTGCCTGCCAGCTCAGTTATGGCTCAGAGGCTTACCTTTTATTACATCTTCTTGACCCTCCCATGAGAACAGAAAGCATGGGACCAAGAAGCATGATGTCACACTCCAAACAAAGAGTACTGAAAAACATGTCTCTTTAATTAAAAGCACCTAAGTGGAATTCCTCATTTAGGATAGTAAATATGCCCATGTTTTCTCAGTGCTAGTTTTATTGTCCTTGGTGCTAGCTGGGGAATTCGGGAATAACTGATTAAGCATCTCTTGTTCACATGCTTAATGGTGCTTGGAATACTGCTTGGATCTTAACCCAGTAACATCTTGGTTTGAGTTTACACTGTAGCCATAGCCTTGTCTAGGGCTTTGTCCACACTTGCTGCTTTAAACCGTTACAGTCACTCGGTAACAGTTTAACTGGCTATAAGCATGTCTTCCATGCACACTAGAAATGCTTTGGAGCGTATTATTAAAACATGTTTAAACCCTGATATGATTAGGGTTTAAGCATGGTTTTGAAATAGTTTTAACCACGTAACATTTTAAATACCTGTGTACATGGGCGTCCGTATTCATGCTTCACACTTGGTTACAGCTGTCATATATTCCGGTTTGTCCAGGACAGTCCAGGTATGCAAAAGACTGTCCCGGTGTCCTGAAGCTTTTCTGGAAATTGGGATTTTGTTCTGGTTTTCAAATTTGGTCCCGGCTGATGGGTTGAGCTGGCCTTGTGATCCGATCCACCGCACACTCCTCCGTCTCCCCGCTGCTGCATGTCAGCCCAAAGACATCCAGTTAATTACCTGCCATCTGCTGGTCTTTGGTCCTTTAAATAAAAACACCAATGGCAGGTGAGGGGACCAATTAGAAAGGTCCAATCGGATTATCCTGAGCAAGTGCTGGGCTTTAGGGGTCTGATTGGAATACAGGGCTTTGGACTTCAGTTCCATCTGCTGTGAATAACCAACGGCAGACGAGCAGTGCTGTGCTTTAGGAATAGGCTCCCATCATCCATCTGAGCTGGCTCAAAATTCAAATAGAGAGCGTGCTGTCGCCGTGGAGATTCTTGTCACTCTCCAAGTCTGTCGCTAGTCTCCAGTGCTGGTCTGCCTGCTTTGTTTTTTTTTTCTCCTCCAATCTACATAAGTCTGTGACCCATTTCCAGTTTGTTTGTGACTCACTGGCTACTGTGGCTGCCTTGTCTACCTGTGCGGGAATGGAATGGGTCGGATCTGGGGTCATGTTTCTATATTAGGATGGATGTGGACAGGGGGTCGGCAGCAGCAATGGCAGAGCCATTGAGCTGCCTTAGTTTTCCATTAGAAAAGCCAGCAGAGATCAAGAGAAAGTCAGAGACTGCAGAGAGAAGAAAGAAGCCAGGTGAGTTCCTATTTATTTTTGCAGGTCAGCAGGAAGAAAAGCAGCTAAATCATGGGCCGTGACAGTGGTACTGCACTATTTGCTGGAAGGCCTTTTTGTATGTTTCAATTCTAATTTCTGAGTGCAGTGCAGTGTGGCATCCTTCATCTAGTCTTTTGACTTTGCTAGCTCGACAAGGGAGGGGTTGCAATCAGTAAGCTAATAACCTAAGGCAGCTCTTCATCATTCTTCAAGATCTCTCTTGATTGGCTTAGTGGATCAACCATGGGAAGATCATGTCAGTCAGTCAGTAACTTGTAGAAAGAAGACAGCCAGTGGGGAGCAAGAAGAAGTCATTATTTTCACATAGATCCTAGCTGGCCTTAAAGTCTGCACTGTAATTTGATGGGTAACATGTTATCCTCCACTTTCAGTCCTTCAGACTCGATATATATTAAATCAGAGTCTGAAGGACTGAGAGTGAGAGGGATGGCATTGTTGGCCAGCCGACTGCCCACCCCAGTTGTCACTCCACGCCCACCCCAGTTATCACTGCAGACCTTAAGGTCAGCCAGGGTCTCCCACACACACTACTGACTTAAAGAGGATAAAAGAATTTGCTCCCTGGAGTCAGGGGTGGGGAAGATGTAACAAAAGTGTGTTTTATCTTCCATAAAAGCCCCAAAACTCACCATAGAGCATCTAAACCCCAAAAGCTTCTGGGGGCCTAGCAGCCCTCAGACCCCCGGCCTAAATAAGTCCCCCTTGAGCTCTCCCAGAAATTTGGTAGCCTTACACTTGGCTCTCCTCTCACTCATAACTCTTATGTTGAATTGCCAAAAGTCGTGCATGCGCAGATCATCTTGGTTTACGATAGTTTCAGGAAGTAACTAGCTGAAATGTAGATTGCGGTCGGAGCTGAGGAGTTTTAAAGTAAAAACAATATTAAACAGCATTTGCTGCAAAAGTTATGAATAGAAATCCAACTATATTTTATATTTAGTGCCTTTTGTAATGTTTTTTGAAGGTGTCAGTCACTGCACAGGAAGATAAGTGATAGGTTGACTAGTTACACTGATGAGGTCACCAAGCTCTTGATCCATTACTGATCTCAGGAATGTGTGCAAGATGAATTGGCCAGCTGCAGGAGGAATACCAAAATATTCCAAAAGGTGTCAGCTTTCTTGCATGAAAATGGAATTGAAAGAACAGTGAAGCAATGTACGGAAAAAATAAAACAACCAAAAGTTAGATACCATAAAATAAAGGATAGCAAGAGATGGTCTGGTGGTCACAGAATTGTTTGTCCCTTTTTTGATTAGCTGGATCGAGTACTTGGAACGAAACAGACATCTAACCCTACATTTGGTCTAAAAAGTACTGAAATCAATCCTGATGCATTCCCAGCAGAGAGTATGGAACCTGAAGAAGAGGACAACTTGGAGATTGAACCTGTAGAATCTGGTAAGCAGAACTATATTTCAATATTTCTGTTTTTCCTTTTTTTGTTTGTTTTTTTTGGTAGCATTTTGATCAATCCACTAGACTGCAACTCTTGAGTCAGAAAATGTGGCGGGACAGACTTCTTATATGTAATCACTCAGGTGTTGGGGTGTGTGGTGGTGGTTGCTCACCTGCCCCTCCCTCAAAACAGTATGGAATAGACCATCTCCCAATAATCTCATAATCAAGACCAG
This sequence comes from Neoceratodus forsteri, assembly GCA_016271365.2. Classification (NCBI taxonomy): domain Eukaryota; kingdom Metazoa; phylum Chordata; order Ceratodontiformes; family Ceratodontidae; genus Neoceratodus; species Neoceratodus forsteri. Next base: position 550,388,134 of record CM057458.1, read on the forward strand.
CAGTCCTTCGGACATTCACATGTTATTTGGAACATGGTTTGTGCAGAATGGCATATTCATTTTAATTATATAGTCTCTACAAACCCTCTGGTGACCTCTCACTTTGCTTATTTGACTAATACCGTAATATCCTAATGTCAGACCCCTTCCCCTTATCACTCTGTCCTTGCTGCTACCACTGTCACAATGACCCGACGTGTCCATTATCCTTGTGGGGCTGCTATCCCATTGACCAAGATACTGTGTTTTCTTTGCTTGCCCTCAGTGTTAACCCCCCCTTCCAAAATACACACACAACTCAGCAGTATTGTTCACACATGACAGAGTGCCTTGGTGATGAGCTTGATGGTTTGAGTTATTTGGTGTCATACCATGATCACAAATCGTAAGCCACCACCAGGAACTGTGATCATGCATTTCAGAACCATTTATCCCCACTGACCACCACAACCCAAAAGAGTGGAGCATTCAGTGCACACTCAGTATTTTTCTCCATAACTGACAACACTTTTGAATAGTGCTTCAATCTGCTTAATATTTTTCTTTTTAATTCACAGGCACAAGATCTTCAGATAAAGCCACATCGTCCCAAGATGGTGACCATTGTGAAGTGTCTGCAGTGTAACTGGAGGGAAACAGCTTTACATATGACCACGAGACACCATCAACATCATCGTCTGGGCCACCAAAACATCCATCAAGTGAACCACTGGTAAATCTAAGACGTAAAAAGAGGTGAACATGGATGCAAGGATTAATGGAGGCTGTATTTGAACCCACTCGCAGGATGCTTCAAGATCAGTATAGGGAAATGATGGAATTAGAAAGGGAAAGAGTTTGTGGAGAATGTGAAATGGAGGAAAGACTCTGGGAAGCAGAGTCAGACTAAAATGCAATGAACATCTTGAAGCTTCTTTCAATGTTCTGTAGATCACAACAATGTCAACCACAGAACCAGCTAAGTAATTCTTATGTTACACAAATGGTATATCCATGCAATCCCACTGTTCCTCCAGCTGGTCACAGTATTTACCATGGTGACAGCATTGGTCACATGGCAAATCATCAGATCAGTGGGCAGGCCCACAATATTCAATATTTGAGTACTGGTGGCCAGCCGCAACGCTTTGCTTAGGAACTCCGCCAATGACTAGTTCACATGGACCACAATGTAATACATATGTGTTAGTACAACTTATGTTGTAGCACTACAGTGTTTAGTATGGCTTTTAAAATATAACTTAGCATACATAGTATTAGCATGCATGCTGAGTTGGTATGTCACTAACTGAGCTAGCAAGGGTGTTACATGTCTTGAATCACCTGTGCAACATGTCCTGCATTCAAAGGAGCTATATTGCGTGTCAGTGAGACTCAGACATCTGATTTCATTGTTGTTTTTAACCCATTCAGGTGCTGGTTTGTATGATAACTACATTTAAAAAACAAACAAAAGAACGAAAATAAACTTAACACAACTCTTTTAATCAATTAAACTGTAATGAATCCAGATACCTTCATTGGCACTTTTTAATTCGACTGTTTAATTTATTGTAACTTAACTAAAGATAAACAGTTGTCACATATCTAATTCTGTCATCTAGTTGTGTTAACATTTCAATACATTACTCTCAGAATATCTGCTGAAATAGTTTGCAAAAGCGTTTTCTTTAACAATAAAACCAAAAAAATTTAATGTAACTATATAATAAGAACCAACAGCTAACAGGAGTATCTAAAAAACTTTTGTTCGCATAACAGTTGATGTATGCATCTAATATTACTTCGTTATTGTGTGTTGATCCGTATTAAATGTCTTTTAGTTTCATTCTCTGTTCTCTCTAATTCGAGCAAATAGGTTACTGTTGCTTAGGTATTATGAATATGTTTACTATTTTTCCATATGTTGTATTACTATTGCTCAGTAGTATATGGTCCTCAGTTATGACACTTCACCAGCTGGGGCAGTTCATCAGCAGTAGGTGCTGTACCACATTTTCACATAGCGAGTGTATCAGTTGTTATTTGTATGCACCATCTACAAAGAAAGAACATAGAAAGGAATGATCAGATAAAATTACCAAGGAACAACTTCCTATTTTCATACAACAGGCATGTGTTGGATCCATGCCATAGAACATCAGATGTAAGTTTTCTTAATTGTGATAATGCCCATTGTGGGAGTTGTAGTCTAACAGTTAATTTCACATAGATACAAAATCCCCATACATAAAAACCTGGTTCTCAGCCACCACCATCCCATTCATTTCACAACCACATAATCCAGCAATATGACATTTGTTGAACTGCACATGGTAGTATGAGCCATCAGTGTATAGTTTGGATTGGAGGGCTGTGGTAAAATTATTAAGAGCCACCATTTATGTCACACTGCTGTCCATAGCAAGTAAACGTTACAAGGGTTTACTGGGTTTTCTGGATTGGAAGGATAAAAGAAGGTGCTAGCCCATTGAGATGGTCCACCCACACGAGTGGGTTAATTGAATCTATGTTCTACCTGAAAGTAACAATTTATCTAAACCCTTTTTAAAACTCTGTAGGGTGTTTTTGTCAATTAACTCTTGAGGTAGTTTATTCCAACTTTTAACTGAACGTACTATAAAATAACTATCCCTTTTAGTGGTGTTTGCCTAATAGACTATTAGTTGTTTATTGTGTGATCTTAAAGTATTTCCTCTCAGATGTAAATTTAGCCCACATTGGGTGGACAAAGCTGGTGAATTAATGGTTTTATACATATACAGTATATCTCCCTATGTCTTCTCTCATGGAAAGAAAATAATCCAGTTTCTCTTAGTCTGTCCTGGTATGGTTTATTTTTTAAGTGAGGGATCATTTTGGTAATGTTCCTTTGAACCCTCTCAATCATATCAATATCTTCTTTATGGTAAGGGCTCCAAAAGGGAAAGGCATAATCCAGGTGAGGACATACAAATCTCCTATATAGAGGTAATAGGCATTGCTCAAAATGACAAATAAAGGAAAGTTTAATACATTTTATCATACCTATAGCCTTTTTTGTTGTTGATTTGCAATGGTCAGAGGACTTCAGTTTGTTGTTAACCAGAATACTGAGATCTCAGTCTACTTCCGCAGTGTGACTTAGTAAATTGTTTAAAAAATATGAATATTTTTGATCATTTTTACCATAATTTATTTATTTAGTTAGTTAGTTTTTGTTGACCGGGTAAGTGCACTAGAGAAATTCTGCCTATTCTCAGGCATGACCCGGGGGATGGGGATAATGAATTACTACACGTTTGTCCACATGGAAGTACGTATCATTTATGACTGCCCATTTCTCAATATTCAGCAGGTCATTAATCAAAAGTAGGTGGTTTTTTAGAGAATCTGCTACTCCTCCCAATTTGGTGTCATCAGCAGATTTCCCTATTTGATTTGTAGATTCAGACTTCAGATCACTAATGAAAATACCAAATAGTGTGGGGCCCAAGACAGAGCATTGTGGTACCCCACTACTGACTTTACCCTCATGTGATAAATGATCATTTATTCTGACACATTGTCTTTAATGAGATAATCAATTTATTGTTCATCTAAACAGTATATGACTGAATCCCATTTCAATTAATTTATTTATAAGAGTGTCATGGGGAACCTTATCAAAGGCCTTTTGGAAATCTAATAAGAAGACATAATATGGCTTACCCTGATCCAGACTGTTACAAACTTTGTCATAAAAGGCCAACATGTTAGTCATAGTTGAAAGGCCCTTTTTAAACCCATGTTGGGCCTTAATCTAAATCTATATTTGTTAACTCAATATCCAATCATAATTTGATGAGTTTTTCCACTAGTTTGCAGCAGATCGAGATAAGACTGATGGGTCTATAATTCTCAACTAGACCTCGACTGCCTTTTTTGAAAATGGGAATCTCTATGGCAGTTGGTCAATCATCTGGCACAATTCCGTGATCAAGTGAGATGTTAAATATAATTGACAGTGGATATGCTAATTGTTCTACTATTTCTTTTAGAAACATAGGGTGAATGTTGTCTGGCTCTGGGCTAGCATTATTTCTCAATTCTAATATTGCCCTTTTGACTTCCCCTTCTGATACCTGGAAGTTATTGGAAAAAGTCTGGACACCTAACCATATGTTGCTTATGTCCCCATTTGCAAAAACAGAGTGGAAGTATGAGTTAAAAAGATTAGCAGTTTTGGCATTATTAGAGATTGTAGATTCATTATGCACAATTGGTCCAATGACCCTAGTAGAATTTTTATTATTGTTAATGTAAGAATATAAAGTTTTCAAGTCTTTACCATAGGCAGTTTTGAATTCAGTATTGAACTTAGCCTGCCTGATCTTTTTTTAAGTGTTTTAATTCTTTTCTACATAATCTAATATTTGAGGCAGAAGGATATATCCTGGCCTTTTGGTATAAATTATCTTTGTTTTTGATTAGATTTTTTTTATATCAGCCATTAACCATGCAGGAATTTTTCCTTTGTAGTTATACTTTCTTTTATTAGGAATAAAATCCTGTTCCAATTTATGTATGGTTGCCTTAAAAAAGGCCCAAGCCTCTTCAATTGGTTTATTAGATAGCTCAAAATCCCAATCGGTGTTGTTTAGGAACTGTTGAATGATATTTATTTTGGTCTTGTTGTAATCTCGCATTACTGTTGCTGCTGAAATTTTAGGCCTTGAAATATTTAGATTGAAGGAGACCATATTATGATTGCTATTACTTAGCGAATTTAAGATTTTAATATCAGAAAGGTCTGAATCAAAACTGGTAATTATTAGGTCCAAGATGTTATTTCCACAGGTTGGCTCAAGGACCATTTGTTCCTATCCCTGACTCAGCAGTGTATTTACAAATTCCCTTTCTGGTTCACTTGAACCCATTAATGCATCCCATTTAATACCAGGGAAATTAAAATCTCCCATAATTAGTACTTCACCCATGTTTGAGTCTGTAACTATCTCATTGGTAAGGAGTCTATTGCAGCCTTCATCAGCAGATAGAGGTCTGTAACAGCTTCCCAATATAATTTTGGATCTTCGTTTTTACTGTACAGAAACCCATATGCTTTCTACATGAACCTCCTGTGCAGTAGGAGAAAAATGGACCTGTTGAGATCGAATATTATCTCTAACATAGATACAAACACCTCCCCCCTTTCTGTCCTGTCTGTTATTTTGGTACAATGTATAATAGGGCAAATTGTTCATCCATGCAGAAGAGTTGTCCCACCAAGTTTCAATGATAGAAAATATCAATATTATCTTCAGCAAGTATCATTTGAAGTTCTGCCATTTTAGTGATGTTTAGACTTCTGGCATTTAACATAAGTATCTTGCATGTACCATTGCCTCAGGTTAATGATTTCCTCTGGTTAAGAGAGGGTTCTTGTGTACTCCTCTTCCCCCTGCTTCTTAGTTGAAATGACTGGAAATCAATTTGTCGAATGTTCTACCCAACAAGTTGCTTCCCCTCCTACTGAGATGAAGGCCGCCCCAACTAAATAAATGCTGTCTGTTTTCATATGATTCCCAATGTGTAATGCACGTAAATCCATTTCTGAGGCACCATTTCCTTAGCCACTCATTTATTGTCTTGATTTTAAAAGTTCTGTTAGCTGTTGCTCTTGGTACTGGGAGTGTTTCGGAAAAGCAAATATCACAACCTTTTTCCTTAAGGAGCTCACTCAGTACTATAAATCCCTGCAGTATTTCATCAATATTGGAGTTAGGAATATTATTGGTGCCGGCATGGATAATAATCAATGGATTTACACCTGTGCTTGATAGGATGTTATTAGTCATGGATGTGATGTCAAAGATCTTGGCCCCCTAGAGCTGGAACATGTTCTGTTCTCTTTATCATGGTTGCAAACTAGTCTATCAGTATGTTTTATCATTGAGTCCTCTAGGACAAAAATCTGATGTGGCAGGCTATTTGCCTGAGGATTTAAAGGAACTTCAGTGTCAATCTGAATGAGTGTGGGATATGTAGATGCCTTTTTGATATCTGATCCTGAATAACCCTGGTTATTATTTTTGGAATTGTGGCTACATGGTGGTATTCCCTGTGTTTGTGAAGGAGCATTTAATTCCACCTCAATACTATCCTGGCTGGGGGGTTGGCTATTTGGGGATAAGCTCTGGATAGGAGTAGGTTTTGACTCCTTTCTGGGTGAAGGCTCCATTTGCACCAAACTATTCACTTTTGGTGTGTCCTTATACATTGGCAGGAAGGGACCAGCCATTGTGGACTCATTATGTAATAAATTGTCAGTATTAGTGTCCTCTTGAGGTATAACTACTTCTAATGCATCAAATCTATTGAAGACAGGTAAAATGAACTGTTGTGCTGTTCATCCCTTTTTAAATTTATGCTTTCCTTCCACTTTTGACCATTGAAGATCGTTGTTTGTGCATTCATCATCAGATTCATCATCATCTCTATCCATTTTGCTTACAGTAATACCAAGGATGTAATCTAGTATTCCTATCCTGTGATGTGCACGATTGAGCTTCAGGAATGGTACTGTCCAGTGTATTACCAGCTTTTATATTGTTTTTAAGGTCCATTCCTGTTTTAGGTATCTGAGGTGTTTAATCTTTTGACCATACCTAAATTGACTTTTTTCCAGATGTTCTAGCCTGTTATAAAAAGTGCGTACTTCTAGCAACAGCTCAATATTATTTTGACAGTTGTCACAGGTAAACTTGTTGCTTAAGTTAACTTTATCGACGATCTTATACATTAGGCAACTGGTGCATTTAATGCCAGTTTCACCCTCTAAAGTAATAATAGTCTCAGCCATTTTTACAAAGTGATGTGGTGTAAATAGGAGTAAGGGATTTCATGTTTGTATCAAAATGTACACAACTCCTTTCAGTTGTCATCTAATTATTTAGTAACTAGATATTAACTGAGTCCCCTAATAATGAATTAGCCATAGGTTTTATGTAAGCAAATGGTATGGATTTACTGGTGTTTAGAGTTGATGTGGTAGGCCTCCTGCCCTCATGACCTGCTGGACACACCTGACATGTGTCAAACGTGCTTGTCTCTGTGCACATCTCTCTGCACACTCGCCTGCTCACTCTGGAATGAGTTTAAATAGCCGCCAGAGAGCAGGAGGTCAGTGGGTCACATGACAGCCTGCTCGCACTTGGCTCAGAGTAAGTCCCTTAATTAAAAGTGTAAAAGTCTTTCTTATACATCCAAATAGGGCTTATTCACCCCTGAATAGCTACAGCAGTCTGTAGAAGTTAAATTACAATAAAAACAGTAGCCCCCAACTCACATCAATACCGTACTGTAGCCCCCCTGTTCAGGTCAGGACTACAAGTCCTGGTGTGCACTTGTATTGTTGCTAGGCAATGTCCACGAGTGTACTGAGAAGGGAGCAAATATCTATTGCTCCAGTAAATATAATTTTAAAAAGTGCCTACAGTACATACAGGTATAATTGTTTCAGCAATCCGTTCCTTCTCACAGATTACTCATTAAATCAGTGGCAGTCCATCCTACTAGCCCCGCTTGCTCTGGAAGGGTGGTGATAAATCTCCTAAACTTAAAGAGCATCTCTATGTAATATTGCATCATTCACAATTAACAGAAACTTGACTGTGTATGTCATTGATCAAATATGCAGGCCCCATACAAACTATTTAGCATCGATCAGCACCTATTGACAATGCTGTGGTATTATACAGTCAATCCCAGCATACTTTGTTGCAACTCATTGTTGTTGTTGTTTTTTTTTTTTTACCAATTGTTTAACCAGGAGAGACACACTAAGCTGGATACTTGTTTACAGGTGTGACCTGGGAGCACAGGGAAGTTAAGTGACTTGCTCAGGGTCATACAGTATGCAAGTGGAGGCTATGGAATTCAAACCCTGGTCTCCAGATTTGCAGCTCAGAGCCTTAAACCACTGCGCTATACTGCCTCCCCAGAATGGTTGCATTATTTGTTTCTGTTCCGCTCATATCATTTATGTTGTTAGCTGATTCAAGATAACCATATAGTTTTACAGGTATGGTTTCTCAGAAACATGAATGCATGGTAACAATCAGTTTAATGTTTACAGTGTGAATGACATCAAGATTTGAATATTTATTTAAGAGTTTTACTATCAAGATTGTTCTGAACAAAAATAAAAGGAGGATGTTCCAAAATTACCATTGCATCTTTATGCAGGTAAAAATAACATTTTGCAAAACATTGTTCTTAGTGGTTGTCTGTAAATACATTGCTGCTAAAAGTTAATATCATATGGGCAAGGGAATCACTGTGTTTTGATTGACTTATACTTGCTACTAACTATTGCAGTAAGATAAAACAGCCAGAGGGGCAAAGCAAGTCTTTGCCAGCTTTGTCAACACAAAGAATTCTAAGACACTTGATTCCAAACCTCCATCACAAAAAAAATGGTTACAGCCTTTAGTCATATTCTGAAGACTTCAACTAGGCCCTAACAACCAAAATGCCATTACATCATCCAAAGTAAAGAAACTATTTAATGTTATTTTTACAAAAGAAACTATCCTTACACATATACACTGAATTAGTAAATCAAGTACTGCTCGGAGATTGTTTTGTTGGTGTTTTCCTTACTGGCCATGGAAATCACATTCCTACCTCCACCACTGATACAGAGGTATCCCTGCTTTTTGTGTGGCAACAGAGACAATTGATGTTCTGACTACACATGAGGCCTATGGGAGTTTCTATGTGTGAATGCCACTTGTCATCCAAAGAACTTGGAATTTCTGTATTCCATGTTACCATTCCATGTGTTTGTATTGTGCGTGCTTCAGAGGGGGGAAGGGGAGTGGTGGTTGGGAAACTTTTAATGGAGTAATGCATGACTGAATTATTCTAATTCTTTGTAAACAAATTCAGTGTACTGTATCTGAAGAAGGACAGCTAAATGACAGAAAACAAGAAGCTATGGATGGGCTATTTGTCATTATCTGGCAACATTTGCTATATGTATTGTGGCTTTAAAAATGGCATATGGCTCCATTTGTATACAGGCAGCAAAGCACTTTCCGTGTGCTGGATGGATTGCGTTTACACTGCTGACAGGATTCTAAGTCACTGTGCTTCACCTCCTGCCATAAAACAACCCCTGACAATGTGGGAAGCCCAGAACAACCAACACTTGGTTGTGACTAGTTGCATTAACATTAACAATGGCGTGCCTGTATGTAATATTTCCTAGTTTTATATATTTTTCACTACTCTTACCTTACCAAAAGACAAGATGAAATTCAATTGGATTCCAGGTATTCTGCAATTGCATCCCTTATCAGTGATGCCTGTCAATTCATGGCAGCCATGGTCACTTCATCTGAAGGGGAACAGTTACCACACTCTGGTAGTTGGAACACTCCAACATCTCGTTCTGTGATCCAGCTGCTCAAGAAATTCTCCAATTTGAACTCACAAATATTATGAAGAGCACAACATGCTGCAATGATGAAAGGGACATTATCAATGCTGTATTCAACATGCTTAGTCAAACACCGCCACCTCCCCTTAAGGCCCCCGAAGGCACACTCCACAACCATGTGGGCTTTGCTGAGCCTGTAGCTGAAATTTCTTTTACTTGGGTTTGTGTAGTCTGGGTAAGGCTTCATCAACCAAGGTAGGAGGGGGTATGCAGGCTCCCCTAATAATACCACTGGAACATTTATCCCATTTAGTACATGAAGCAGGGAAGGGAATAATTTGTCACTTTGTCCAAGTTGGAATATGTTGCTGGTTTTAAAAATCCATGCATCATGCACCTTTCCAGACAGTCCAACATTAATATCCACGAAATGGTACTGATGGTCAGCTATAGCTTGCATCACCACAGAGTAATAGGGTTTTCTATTGTAGTACTCCATTGCATTACCAGGAGGGCAGATAACTGGAAATGAGTTCCATCAATGGCATCCCCACAATTTGGAAAACCCCTCAAGGTCTCAAATTGTTGCACTGTCTCAGCCACAGTCTGCACAGACATGAGTTTAGGAACAAGTACTTGAACTATGGCTCAGCAAACCTAAACATAGAATTTGACGGCAGATAAGGACCGCTTGGCCCACCTAGTCTGCCCATTTCCCTATCTAATGGATAAGTTGCAGATCCTAGTTAACCAACAGCCTACTTCCTCCCACCCCTTACTATAATTGCCTTATGTCTGTCCCATTCATTCTTGAATTCCTCTACTGTTTTTGACTCCACGACCTCCTCAGGAAGGCCATTCCTTGCATCCACAACCCTTTCCATGAAAAAATACTTCCTCACATTACCTCTGAGCCATCCCTCATCTATCTTCAAACTGTGCCCCCTTGTTCTTGCATACCTCTTTTTCTGAAAGATGCTACCCTCTTGGACGTTGTTGATTCCCTTGAGGTACTTGAAAGTTTCTATCATGTCCTCCCTCTCCCTCCTTTCCTCAAGGGTATACATATTAAGCTCCTTTAGTCTTTCTTCGTATGTCTTCTGGTGCAGACCCTGCACCATTTTAGTTGCCCTCCTCTGGACTTCCTCCATCCTGCTTATGTCCTTGAAAAGATGAGGTCTACAGAACTGTACGCAGTACTCCAGATGGGGCCTCACCAGCTGTCTGTACAGAGGGACAACAACTTCCTTTTTTCTACTGGTGTTGCCTCTCCTTATGCATCCCAGTATCCCCCAACCTTCCTTACTGCTTTCTCACATTGCTTGCCCACCTTTAGGTCATCTGAGATGACTACCCCCAGGTCCTTTTCCATTTTTGTTGTTGTTAGTATCTCACCCCCATTGTGTACTCTTCCCCTGGGTTTTTGTTTCCCAGGTGCATTACTTTGCACTTCTTTGCTTTGAATCTAAGCTGCCATACATTTGACCATTCTTCCAACCTTGCCAAGTCCCTTCTCATCCTTTCCACCCCACCTTGTGTATCAACCCTGTTGCAGATCTTTGTGTCATCTGCAAAGAGACATATTTTTCCTTCCAGTCCCTCTGCAATGTCACTTATAAAGACATTGAAGAGGACCGGTCCCAGTGCTGAATCCTGCTGTACCCTGCTAGTAACCCCCCTCTCTTCAGAGTGGACTCCATTTACTATTACCCTCTATGTCCTGTTGTCCAGACAATTTTTTACCCAGGCTACCATCTTGGGACCTCCTCCAAGGCTTGCTAACTTGTATATTAATCTTTTCTGTGGGACATGTCAAATGCCTTGCTAAATTCTAGATAGGCCATGTCCACAGCCCCTCCCTGGTCTACTACTTTGGTCACTCAGTCAAAGAAATCTATTAGATTCATCTGACATGACCTTTCCGCTGTGAATCCTTGCTGCCTTGGGTCCTGTGCCCTGCTGACCTCTAGGTACTCAGCAATTCTTTCCTTCAGAAGTGATTCCATCATTTTCCCTATCACTAAGGTCAAACTAACAGGTCTATAGTTTGATGCCTCTGCCCTGCTCCCACTTTCATGAAATGGAATAACCATCTGCTCTCCTTCAGTCCTCAGGTACCACCCCATCCTACCATGATTTGTTAAAGAGAGTAGTCAGTGGTGTCACTGTTTCTACCTTTAATTCTTTTACAATTCTGGGATGAATCCCGTCAGGCCCCATTGCTTTGTCCATCTTCAGTTTTAAGAGTTCTTTCAGAACTCTTTCTTCTGTGAATGGATTGATATTGACCCCCCCTATCTAGAGTGGTTCTTTTGTTTGGTTTAGGTACCTCCCCCTCTTCTTTTGTGAATACTGAGCAAAAATATTTGTTTAGTATCTGTGCCTTTTCACAGGTACCCTCTGTTCATCCCTTCCCCTTTATTAAGCCTCACTATCCCTCTCTTGGTCTTCCTTCACTCCCTGATGTTTCTATAAAAGGTTTTATCCCCCTTTTTAACTGAGTTGGCTATCTTTTCCTCGATTTGAGCCTTCGCTATTTTGACTGCCTTTCCCACTTCATTCTGCTTTAACTGATACAGTTCTCTGTCCCTCTGCTTCTGTGATTCCTTGTTCTTCCTGAATGCTATCTTTTTCTCCCTAACCTTCCTTGTCACCTCCTTTGAGAACCATAGTGTTTTTTTACTTCATTTTGTTTTGTTTATTTACTTCACACAAAGCCTTGTTGCCACTATGATGACAGTTTTGATTATTCCCCATTGTTCTTCCACCCCTCCTTCCTGTCCATTTGCTAGTGCATTCCTTAGGCACTCACCCATTTGGTAAAGTTAGCTCTCCTAAAGTCCAGGACCTTTGCCTTTGTATGGCTTGACTCTACTGCTGTGTTTATCGTGAATCATACTGTTCAGTGGTCACTAGTTCCCAGATGGCTACCCACTTCTGAATCTGTGATCCTCTCTCCATCTCCATTTGAGAGTACCAGGTCTAAGATTGCTCCCTCCTAAGTGGGTTCCAGTACTAGTTGTCTAAGGCATGCCTCCTGCAGGGCATCTAGAATGACCTCGCTTTTGGATGTGGCTGCAGCAAATGCACTCCAGTTAACATCTGGCATATTCAGGTCCCCCATCAACAATATCTCCCCTTTTTCTGCCATTCATACCTTCTATCACTTCCTTGTCCATTTCCTCCCCCTGAGATGGGGGTCTGTATATAACCCCTGTGCATATTGTGGTGCCATTGTCTGTCTCCAAGTTGACCCACAGTGCCCCTTCTCCTCCACATTTACCCTTTTGTTCTGTTGCTTTGATTCCTTCCCTTGTGTAGAAAGCTAGTCCTCCTCCTCCTCCTCCTTTACCCTCCCTGTCCCTCCTGTAGATAGCGTACTCTGATATGTTTACATCCCAAACATGGTTCTGTGTGTACCATGTTTCTGTGACCACCACAATATCCAGAGGTTCCTCTTCCATCAAGGCCACTAGTTCAGGAAGCTTGTTACTCAGCTAACTAATTGGAGGTCAGAGCTGAATCAGGTTTGTGGTGTCAGTTGCTTTTGGCTTCTGAGAAGTAACCAGAAGGGAAGGGATCAGATCAGTTCCAGTATAGTAGCTTCTTCTTGCTGCTTTTATATTGTTTCTTGTGGATTTTACTTGGTAGAAGGTTATTTCTTTTCTTTCTTACTATTTCTAAAGGGCTAGCAGGGTATTATATTAGGGCTATTGGAATTCTGAAACCTATTTTGGTGGCTATAATTGGGCTCATTTGTTTTGATGTTCCACTGTGTAGCAGGCTGAGTTTGTGGAGGCCTATTTCTTCTGCTTTCTTCTGATTTAAAACCTATTTAGTGTGATTTTATTGGGGCTGTTTCTTTGAATTGGAGTCCTATATCTTCTAATTTCAAGCCTATTTTGATGTGTTGTTGGTGAGGCTATTTGAACTGGAGACCTGTTTGTTTTGGTATCAAACCTATTTTTTGTGCTTTGAGTGGAATTGTGATTGCTTTTTGCTGGCTTCACTAGCTGCAAAGTTTAGTGCATAGTGGGGGAAGGGTGCTAATGGTCTGACCAGGGGCGTCAGCTACCTGATTGTTTCTGGAAGGCACAGGCTGGCCCCATCCTCCCTGCCCCTCAACCCACCCACCCCAGGTCCATGATTTCTTATACCAGGGGTTCTGACATCACTTCCCCAAAAGGGCAAAGGACATGTAATTATCATAGCAGAAGAAGACATCCAGGAAAAGAACAGCAGTGAGTGAAGAGGTGACTGCTATCTCAGTGGAAGGGAAGTAACTGCAAAACAACAAGCTTTCATTGTTACTTCTTTACATTGCTATTTATATTGTGGAAAGGAGGAGTAGGAGTTTGAATAAGGTTGTGGAATAGTTACTTAAAGTCTCTTTTTGGGTGTGGACAGGAAGGATAGGAATGTAAAAAGCAGTTGCTCAATCTATCTAGATGTGTATGATGAAGGGGTAAAGGAAATTAAGAAAAGGAGAAGAATGTTTTGCACTGACAGGGGGGAGAGGGGAGACTTGGAGGAGTGTTTGGTATCCTGCATCTGGAAGGGTGGGGCGTGCTGGTGGGCAACGAGAGCAATGGGTAGAGTGGTAGGCTGCAACAACTGCGGTGCACCAATCTTTTTTAAAATTGCCTGGAGGTTGGGGGGATGTTTAGTGTGCAACCACATAGAGAAATGTAGAAAGGAGATTGAGGGTCTGCAACAGGAACTAAGACAGGTAAGGCAGACTGGAGGTGGGTTTAGTCCAATACTGGAGGGAGGAGGAGGGAGGGAGGAGGGGAGATGAGGGAGGACCATTTGAGCCAACAGTGGTGAGGAGAGGGTCAGAAGAAGGGAAGTGGAGATAAAGGGGCCCAGGCCAGGAAGAACAATCGCCAGAGAAACCAGGTCAGGAGACAAAAGACAAATGGAAGGAGGAGACAGGGACTTGTGAGGGGAGGAGAAGTGGCAACAGTCATGGAGTGGAAACGAGGGAACAGGTTACTATGAAGATAGAGGAAGCAGGTATTTGTGAAGGGTCTTCAGAAAATTGTTTTGCATTGCTAGAGGGGAAGGAGGAGGAGGGAGGTGATGCAATTGAAGGAGTAATTGATAAATGCCTGGACCAAACCAGAGCGGGGGAAGTTCTGCTGGGAGAATTGCAATAGGAGCAAAAGGGGGAAATAATATTCAGGAGGAAGAAGAGGAGCCGGGAATGAGAGATGGAAATGAATGGAAGCAAGCCGGGAGTAAGAGGGGTGGAATTTTAGTGCTGGGGGACTCAATACTAAGAGGAGTCAGGTGGGGTAGCAAGGGCGAGAGGCACAGTCACATTTGGGTGGAGGCCATGCCAGGAATGACAGTGGAAAGGGTGGGACAATCTGTTCTGAAATATGCTAGAAGGGGTAGGGACAAGCCTCATTTAATTATACATCTTGGGATGAACGACCTGGCTGACAAGACAGTAGATATAGTCCAGAGGAGGTTTAAGGAACTAGGACAATTATGTGAGGGGGCAGGAAGATCAGTAACTTTTTCAGAGATACTTTCAGTGCCTACGGCAAGCACAAATAGAAAGCTGAGAATAGAGGAATTTAACAGAGGCTAAGAACCTGGTGTCATGCTAAAGGGTATGGGCTGTTGGGGGGTTGGGAGGACCTGGGAGGACAGTAGTCTCTATGCCAAGGACAGACTACACTTGAGTGAGGAGGGAAAGAAAGCATTGAAACAGAGGATGGAGGAGTACATAGAGGACGTTGGGAATTTAAACTAGGAGTGGGGGGGTGGAAAGTGGGCAAGAGACATGCAGAGACCACAGGTTGGGAAACCATATGAGCTTACCCCCCCATAACAGTGACAAAGGACAAATGGCAAGTACTATTGGTGATGCTTGTAAAGGAGGGCAGGATGGTAGGGGGAAAGGGTTGAAGGTGGGTACCCTTAACGCTAGGAGCCTTGGGAGGAAAAACTGCAGAGTTACAGGTGCTCATGGCAGAGGGAGAGGTGGCCATTGCAGCCATCACAGAAACATGGGCCACCCAGTACAATGACTGGGACCTGTCTGTACCAGGGTACAGGTTATTTCATAGGGACAGCATGATTGGGACGGGGGGTGGCACTATATGTGAAGGAAGGACTGAAGTGTGTAAGGGAAGAAGGGGAGGAGGGTAGTACGGAGTCAATTTGGTTGCAAATCCAGGATTCTAAGAATAGAATTCTCAGAATGGGAGTGGTGTACAGGCTGACCTCTTAGACAGAGAAGTTAGACAGGGAACTAGCTGGACAAATCAGGTGGACCTGCGAGAAGGGTAGTGTGGTGATTGTGGGGGACTTCAACATGCCAGGAGTGGACTGGAGTACCCCAACAACCAGGAATAGAAGGGAGCAGGTACTGCTGGATGTCTTCTAGGACAGCTTCCTGCTGCAAATGGTCAGTGAACCAACCAGGTTATGGAATACCCTTGACCGTGTGCTGGCAAATGGGGAGTTTGTGAGGGAACCTATAGTGGAAGAACCGCTGTCAGGGAGTAACCACCACTCAGTATGGCTCATACTGGATATGGGCAAGGAAGGAGTGGAATCTGGCACAAGAGTGCTGCACTTCAGGAGGGCCAACTTTGGGAGGATGGGGGAAGTGGTAAAAGGGTACCTGGCCAGAATTCAACCTAGTATGGGCACTAACCAGAGATGGGAGCTCATAAAGCTGGGGATAGTGGAGGCAACCAAAGCCTGCTGCAAGGCCCAGAGCAAGAAGGCTAGGGCTAAGAAACCAAGCTAGGTGAGCAAGGAGGTCACGGAAAAGGTAAGGAGGAAAAGAGCTGCCTTTAGGAGGTACAAGAAAACAGGGCGGGGGGAGGACAGGGAGGAGTACCTAAAGGAATTAAAGGAGGTGACACAGGCAGTAAGGGGAGCCAAGACATCTATTAAGCTCAGGCTGGCACAAGGCATTAAGAAGGGGGAGAAGGACTTCTTTAGGTACATCAGGGAGAAAAGGAGCTATAAGGACCACATAGTAAGGATTAGGAAGGAGGAGGATTGGGTGGAAGCAGGGTGCGAAAAGGCAGAAGCACTAAATGATTACTTCTGCTCGGTATTTACTAAGGAGAAGAGGGGGGTGATACCCAAGGGGAGAGGAATGGCAGAAACAGGGGGGAGGGGTGACAGATGAGAAGATCATGGAGGGCAGAGTTCAGGAGGGTTTGAAGGCACTGAGGGTGGACAAGGCACCAGGCCCAGACGGCATCCACCCCAGGGTACTGAAGGAGCTGGCAGAGGTCCTTGCAGGATCTTTGACAGACCTATTTAATGTATCACTACACTTAGGGTGTGTACCTCAGGATTGGAGGATGGCTCATGTGGTGCCCCTCCACAAGAGTGGCCCCAAGGATGAACCAGGGAACTACAGACCAGTGAGCCTCACATCCATCATGGGTAAGCTGATGGAAGTGATCCTGAAGGAGAGGCTGGTGGCCCTCCTAGAGGCCAATGGACTACAGGACAGCAGACAGCATGGCTTCATATGT
Organism: Neoceratodus forsteri; assembly: GCA_016271365.2. Lineage (NCBI taxonomy): Eukaryota > Metazoa > Chordata > Ceratodontiformes > Ceratodontidae > Neoceratodus > Neoceratodus forsteri. The sequence goes on from CM057458.1 coordinate 550,405,054, forward strand.
GGCAGATCCTGCCAGACCAACCTGTTGGAGTTCTATGACTGGGTAACTAGGCAACTGGACAGGGGCCATGCAGTGAATGTCCTGTATCTGGACTTCGGTAAGGTATTCGTCTCAGTGCCGCATGAGAGGCTGGGAAGTAAGTTAGAAGGCACAGGAGCAGGTGCAAAGCTGGTGAGATGGGTAGGGAACTGACTTCAGGGAAGGCAACAGAGGGTGGTGGTGGGTGGGGAGCTCTCACACCCAAGGGTAGTGACAAGTGGTGTTCCACAGGGCTCAGTGTTGGGACCAGTGTTGTTTGGAATATTCATTGCAGACATATCACTGGACATCAAGAGCAAGATCAGTCTGTTTGCTGATGATACCAAGATGGGAGCACTTCTGTTCTACCTTAGCTAACTTGTACAGTTATTTAACCTTAGCTAAGCTGTATTGTCGGTGTTACTCCCTACTAGCTTCCCCTAGATCAACTACTAGAACTCAGTTCAGCCATAATCAACCTACTTATCTATGTGTCACTTAAAGTTTACTATTAAATGTCATTTTATGCTAATGTATTTACCAAGTTCTAAACTGTCATCATTGTACCTATCTTGTTCAAAACTGTGAGTACCCTGCTATTTCATTGCATCATTACAGTTTTACTCACTGTTATTCAAATGTAATCATATGTAGATCTTTGTTAGTGCCCCAAATCTCTTTATACTATCCTCATGTTCCCCTTCCACCCAGGTCGCACTGGGAGATGAGCAACCTGTTGCTCAGTGCGCCTTCCTGGTGAAACATTTCAATAAATAAATAAAAAACATGGCAGGAATAGCACAGGCAGTTGCAATGGTATAGCACAATTTGCTGCACTGCAAGTTTCCCAGCCTACTCAGTCCAGCCAATGTGCTTCAACCTTGTCATGGAGGGACCACCACATTGGTGAGAGGGTAGTTCAGACTAAAGGCGGGAGAACCTCAAGAGGTTCTGAGGTTCTAAAAAGTTCTTATAAACAACAAAACATTGTGAGAGTTGTCCGGACCTTATCCAAACCTTTTAGAACCTTTATGTATTAGGGCAACTATATATTAAAAAAATAGTTTCAAACAGCTTTTAATCCACAAATGTAGAAAAAAGCAATTAGCCCACTGTTTGTAGTAATAAACAGCATGAACACTGAAATGAGATGAGAAAGAGTGAGAGTAAAAGAGTTACTGTACTACTGGAGTACCTCAGGGGTCAATACTGAGCACAACATTGTTTGGTATCTTCATATCTGATATTGGTTCTACTCTGGTTAATAATTATGGTATCTTTGTGGATGATACTAAACTGGGGGAAGAAGTGGACACTGAAGGGAAACATCAAATGTTGCAGTCTGATGTATCTAAACTGGAAGCATGGGCATTAAAATGAGGAATGACATTCAGTTTGAGAAAATGTAAAGTAATGCACTTTTGGAAAAATAATCCAAGGTACAGATACTGTATAGTGCTCCCTCGCAATAACAAACCCTGCTATAATAAAATCCCAGGTGTACCGAATTATTCCTGTGGCTCTCGATGTTTCCTTGCTGTTTTCAAGTACAGTACACTAACGTTCATCGACTGAACTCCATGTCATTCAGATTATTTCTGCACTAGCTTATAGGTAGTGATTTGGCCAGTATTTGCATTTATGTACAGTATTTGTTTAAAACTGGCTAGCAAGTATATAGTAAAACAATATCCACCATGCAGTATTGTACTTCCGATCCGTGTCTGATTGCGCTCCCAAGCTCTCTCAACTCTCTCACTTTCTCACACTTAAGTTGTTCCTCTGTGTAAGACACCCAGTATTTTTGGTTTTTAAACAGTGAGGGGAGCCAGAAAGACATGGAGGTCAGCACAGACTGGAACATCTGATCAGCAGTATGGTGAGGGGTCTTCACAAGCAGGTTGGGGGTGTTGTAGTGTGGCAGACTGAGGTAAGAGCCGACGTTGGACTCAGACAAATCTCCAAAACAGATTAGGGAGCTGTCTGTAATGTAGCAGGCTGAGATGAGAACCAGTGCTGGAGAAGAAGTCTCCAAAAGTCTCCAAAATAGATGGGTGAGTGCTGGTTGTAGCGTGGCAGGCTGAGGCATGTGCCGCCACTGTCACCAGAAAAGAAGCACCATGGCAGTTAGGGTAAGCAGGCAATATACTACTTCTCAGTTTTGGTGGGGTATATGATGGCACCATAGTTTTACTGAACAGAGCTACAGTTTGTACTGTAAGTGCCCTGATTGTTTGTTCCAGCGTCCCAGTTTGAAAAGGCAGCACAGAGGGCTAGTGGCATCCTTGGCTGCATTGGTAGGGGAATTACAAGTAGAAAGAGTGAGGTTATCATTCCTCTCTACAGGTCCTTGGTGAGGCCACAGTTAGAGTACTGTGGTCAGTTTTGGAGGCCCCACCTCGAAAAAGACATAGACAGCCTGAAGACTGTACAGAGAAGGGCAACAAAGATGGTGCATGGACTGCATTGTGAGCCATACGAGGCAAGACCCAGGGAACTAAATCTGTACACCCTTGAGCAGTGAAGAAACAGAGGGGACATGATCAAAACTTTTAAGTGTGTTAAGGGAATCGACACAACACAAGCAGGAAACCTCTACCAGCAAAACAGGGATGCACGTACAAGAATGCACAACTTGTGTCTGGTGGGAGGCAGGTTCAGAAGCAACCTCAGGAAGTACTTCTTTACAGAAAGGGTCATAGAGCCATGGAACAGCCTACCTCAGGAGGTGGTGGAATCCAAGACAGTCCGTAAGTTCAGACTCGCATGGGTTAGACATTGTGGACACATCAGGGTGCAGTCTAAACAGGGAGGTGGGCAGAAACACTGGCAGACTAGATGGATCATGCGGTCCCCATATGACAACACAATTCCTACTGTATGTTCCTATGTCCCTCAATGTAACACATAGTGTGCTCTAATGAATTAATGTTATGGCTCCCATTTCATCTGTTATAGCAAGGGAGCACTGTACTATTTACAGAACAATCAACTTACCATAGCTCAAAGTGAAAAGAATTTAGCAATAAAAATAACCAATGATTTAAAACCTAAACCTCACTGTGACACTTTCTTTAAAATATCAAACTACTTGATAAACTCCATAAACAGACATTTTATAAATAAATCAAGTAATGTAATCATTCCCTTACATTGGTGCTATATCAGGCCACATACCGGCTATTGCTCACGATTTGGGGGTAGATTAAATGTAAGGGAACAGCTTAAACTAGAGAGAATGCAGAAAAGAGTCAACAAAAAAGTCAATGGTTTAGAATATAGAAGCTACATAGAATAGTTAAATATTTTGAATCCTCCATACTCTGCAAAGAAGGAGAATAAGTGGGGATCTGCTATATATGTACAATACATATAACAACAGTAAATTACTGAACAATATGAACATTAAAAACAAACTGAACACTATTAAAAGGGGGTATAATAAGCAGTTGAAACTGCACATTTAAAATTAACAGACAAAAATTATATTACGCACAAAGAATAGTTTAAATAAGGAACAACTTGCCTACAGACATAGTGCAGAATGAGACATTTAATAAGTTTAAAAACAAAGCAGACATTTACATGACAAAGGAAGAACTAACAGATTATTACCACTAACACAAAGGGCAGTGTAAATGGACCATAGGGTCTTCTGCTGTTCCTATCATACAATTGAAATACAAATTAAATGAGATTGTGGGTGTACCTACTGGATGTACCAGGGCTCGAATACTGTACACGTTGAACCTCCCACCCCGGCACCCACCACCAGGGTGATGATTTGGTCTGAAGGCAGGCAAGTCCCAGATTTCTGACCAGTCCTCATAGCTTATGGTTAGTGTGACAGGGTAGAATAGGACCCTGTCCAATTTGTTATGGAGAAAGTGTTTAAATGCAAGGATCTTTCCTTTTCTGTCTCTTCTCTGGTTGTGCAACCAAATTTTCCTGTGAGACTTCGGACTTGATCACCCCAAAGATCTCACAAGTCTTTGCCTCTGACTGTCTCTCAGTTTTCTCTTGCTGTCTGTTTTTCTCCCTTGCATATCTAGATCTACCGATATAAAAATATGTGCAAATCATTGTATGGAAATGTAACTGATGTTGGGATCTCTTTTGTTTAGAAAATATACAGTGTTACTGTTGAAATGTATATATTTATAATTTGAAATGACTGCAAAAAGCTGTTGGAAACTAGAGGTTACCTTAATGCAAATCTTTCAGCCTTTTGCAAAACCTGTGCAAAAGGGGCCTCAGCAAGCACACTGTGTTCTAGCAGCTCCTGCCTGATAGTTACAAAAACAGGATGCTTGCTAAGAATGGGGGTTGAAAGGACTTATAAAGGAGCTAAGCTGCAACTGCTGAAAAGGAAAAAGGGACACAGAGACTCAAGAAAAACTGTTTTTTCTCCTTTGCACATAGTTATACTGAACAAGTTTTTTTTTTATGTTACCGCTACTGTAAATAAATATTGTTGGTGAATTCTACAACTGCTCCTGGTTTTCCCTATGCTTCCTGACCTGTGCCTCGATGACAGGTAGAACACAGTGTGAACCAGAATAATATGTAGCACATCTGTGTGTGAATTAAAATCCGAGAGTGACCCACCACTTGCATATTGACTGTGTCACCCTGAACAACTCTTCTGAACTTTTTAGAAAGTAATACTATGTCTTTCTGATTTTTTTTTAGAAAGTAATACTGTTTGGGGAGGGAGCATACTAAGCATAGCTTAGATATTAGAACACTGAGCAGTGAACTTGGGAGATGCAGCACACCTGTTTTTATTTTAATCCAATAAGCACCACATGCATACTATGTGACTGACTATGCCCCTGACCAAGCAAAAATGAATCACTCTGTGTTATTTCCCAAAAGTGTCTGCTCAAAAGAGAATATGATGAGAACAGGGACTTGTTTGTCACAGTTGCTGCCAGTACAGTTTCATGTACTGGCTGCACCTCCCATCCACTCCCTAGGTTGATGATGTGGTCAAAAGGCAGGCAAGCCCTGAACTCTCTTTAACCACTCTTCTGATTTTGAACTTTTTAGAAAGTTATACTGTGTATAGCTAACTAGTTACTTCTATTTTTCAGCAGGTACCACTGTGTTTAGAAATGTCTACAAGTTATGAATGAAGAAGGAAAACACACCACCATTAGGGAGAATCAGATAGAGGATAATGTATGGGCATCAGTGGTTAACCACACTGCTAGCATTGAGTGGTTCCCTTGGCAACTTAGGTAAACCTCGAGAGCGCAGCTTGAGAGGTTTATCGTAGTTGCCAAGGGAACCATGAGACACTAGCATAATGTGGTTGACCACCGATGCCCATACATTGTCTTTTATAGTATATGGGTATCCAGGTTTACCATAAGAACTGCGCCTTGCCTTGAAGTGATGTCTCCCAAACATGTTCGATCTGAGCAAAAACAAATGTTGCAATGACCGGAGTTACTGATCATGTGACATGCCACTTCTTCTAGGCTGTGAAACAGTTGGTGAGGTCATCAGTCAGTTGAATGCGGCATGTCTTAGGGCTGTAATCTGAGGAAACAAGGTGAAAAATGAAAAAACAAAGAAGTCATATTTATAGGCAAGTAGCTGCTACAGAAAAAAGTGACAGTTCATTTTTACCACAAACTCTTCAGCTGTCTGATGCCTGAACAGAGCCTCGCAGCTTCACAGATCGCTGTACAGCTTCATTCAATGTTGTTAAACTATTGATGTGACATAGTATCGATAAGTTAACAACCTCATATCAATAGGTTAACAACATTGGAACAGATGGATGATCGGTTAACAACCTTAGGACATGATGATTTCTTAAGGTTAACAGCATTCTAACATACATTATAATGTAATAAACAGCATCAGACAGTCAGACAGCCACCACTTCACTTCTGCTACTACCACTACTATCAGAGGGAAAAAAAACAGAAGTATCAGCATTGAGATCAGTCTGCTTAAGGCACATTTACCAAAAAGGTCTGCTCAAAAAGAGAGAGAGAGAGAGACAGAGAGAGAGACTGATGATTGAGAATAGGGACTTGTCTGCTACAATTGCTATCAGTACAGTGTCATGTACTGGCTGCACCTACCACTCAGCTCCACAGTAATGATGTGGTCCAAAGTTAGGCAAGTCTCAGATCTCTCTCTTTGTAACAGTCTCCTGAGTCTAGTTTTTAGAAGATAATACTATGTTTGTACAGCTAGTTCTATTTCTCAACAGTCATACATGCCACTTTATTTATCGATGGCTCTCAGTTATGAAGAAGAAAAATACCACCATTAGGAAGACACAGAATGTAAGAAAAATAGCACCAGCCAGTTTGAAAGTCATCACTTCACCACTGCTATTACCACTGCTATCAAGGGAAAAATAAAATTACTAGTATTTAAATCTATCCAGTTAAGGCACATTTACGAAAAAGATCTGCTCAGAATGTGAAAGATACTAATGATTGAGAACAGGGATTTCCCTGCCACCATAGCTCTCAACCTCTCAGCATTAAAATTCATAGCACTGGCCTTCAAAATTCAGAGCAAACAGCATGAATGTGTGGCACTTCATTGTTTTAAAGAATAATATGTTTATGAATAGTGGGCTCCATATGTTTAATGTTAAGGAATGTTTTTATCAATTTAATTCAATGTTTTAATAGTCTATGTGTCCAGAAATAGCTGTAATATTATGAGGAACCTCAGTAAACCTTTGCAGAGCAAGGGTAAATTTGAGTTTAAAGATCACAGTGCTATGTGAAATTCATAGCAGTTGAGAGGTATGCCTGCCATATTTGCTGCCAGTACAGTGTCATGCACTGGCTGCACCTCCCACCCAAGTCCAGGATGATGATTTGGTCTAAAGGCAAGTAGGTCCCAGACCTCTCTTTGTAACCACTCTCCTGAGTTTGATTTTTTAGAAGGGAATACTGCACTTGTTTAGCTAGTTATGTTTCTCAACAGTCACAGGCGCCATTTTGTTTAGCAATGGCTCTCAGTTATGAAGAAGGAACACAACACCAATGGAATATAAGAAGAATACCATTCAGTTCTTGCCTGTGGCAAAGTACCCCTGTGACTTGACCCTGGGCCCAATTACAGGGCCTGGATATGGTGGTTCAGTTTCATCCTCTGGTGAGAATTTGGGATGGTTCATCACATGAGGTAGTGTATGGCTAGCATAACTGGTTGCACCTGAGGAATGGCTGGAGGGTCCTGTCTGTCCTGCAGCTCTTTTTGGTTAATATGCACGACTAGCTATTGCCCTGAGAGGTCATATTTGTATGAGGTCAAGGAATGGACCCACAAGAGGCCACAGATGTATGAAGAGGGGACGTTTTGTTAAGAAGTATAGGAGCAAGTTTAGTCTATAGGGCCTTATGTGGAGTCTAGTAGGTGGTGCTTTGTGTCTGTTATAAATAGGTTTGTTAAAGCTTTGCCCTCATAGGTTTAATAGGTTTATTTAGAATCTTTTTAGGAAGGCAGATTCTTCTCTTAGCCACTTTAGCTGACTCTTTCCCCTGGCCATGGGATTGAAACACTGCTGTTTTATTGAGTTGGTCAGAATAGTCCTGTGTTCCGACCCTGGGTGCCTTTGAGGTAAATCTGCCATGACTTATGTACATCTCCCATTGAGGAGGAGTTATAGTTTGTCATGTGCATACACACAAGGTACAGAAAACAGGAGATCTTTGTAGTATCCTGCCTGACAGCTTAATCTGGTTCAAGGTCAGTTGGTATTTATCTGTATCCCTCTCCCCCGGGTCATGCCTGAAAATAGGCAGAATTTGTCTAGTGCACTTACCCGGTCAACAAAAACTAACTAAACTAAACTGATAGCACACCTTGGGTCTCCTTTCCCCTATGTTTGCTGCTTTAGTTCTGTACTGGGCTGGTCAACTTGCTGTATTCCTTTTCTTTTTTCATGGGATAACATAAAGTTGCATCACAAAATTGCTTGTCCATCATTCAGGTAATCTGGAGAAACCTAGGCAAAATTTTTCAAGAAAGTTGGCTGTATTTATGCATTTATAAATTTTAGGTACTGTGAATACACAATGCATATAATACATTTTATTGATTTGTATGTATGTATGTCTGGTAATATTGTAATGGCTTGTAACCAATCAAATAAACTTTCAACAACAACTACCACCACTTAGGGGTAAACATTCATAAGAATACTCAAAATGATAGAAATGAATTAAGTTCCCCCCTTTGCTTAAGATCAATAAAGACCTGGAAAGATGATCAAATTTACTTCTTATATTAACTGGCAGATTAAGCATAATAAAAATAAATGCACTCCACTGCTTACTATTTCTCTTTCAATCCATTCCAATAGAATTAGATAAAGCCTTTTTTTCATCTTTGGATAAAAAATTAGAAATTTCATGGAAATTTAATTGCTTTCGAGCCTGTCTTGAGAAGTCATACTTCCTTGAAAGGAAGGCCTCTGAAATTTTAGACTCTGCTTTATTGTGGGGCCACTAGACAAGCATATGACTCTGTTTTTTTTTCTATAGCCCAGTCTGATAGTGAGACAGCACCAGGGGAAACATCTATTCCCTTTGCATATCTGACTGTTACTTTGTATGTTAACATGCAGAAGAGTTATTTATATAAGGATTGTTTGCCTATGAAACAACCTCTAGGTTGTGGAGAGAAGTTCAAAGTATATTAGGAAAAATAGACAATGAGCCAAATTCTCAAAAGGGCCAAGAATGCTGCAGACCCCGGGTGCACTGAACATATTGCACACTGGGCTTGTGGCATTCCCCAGCTAGTGATCGTGATTCTCGATCACATGCACCAATTGTTGCAAGTTAGAGCAACTTTTTCTGGTCTAGTTTGCAGCAATCTCAGGTACCCTTTTTACAGGGCTTGTGCCAAATATTTGGCACATGCTATCATAAATCGGGAAAACTGTCATAAATGCACCCAGTCTTCTTGAATCAGATGAAATGTGCAGCAAAGTGTTTGCCACAGTTGTAGCAACCACCAGGTTTGACACAAGACTGGATGTAAGCCCTGTGTCACCCTTTGTGAATACAGCCCAGTATCTCTATATATACTTCTATATATTATAATTCCCAATTTCTTCCATAATAAAGGACAAAACCTTTCAAATATGTAATAAGAATGGGCTACACACACTAGGTCAATGTAGCTAAGACAGTGAATTAATTCCCTTTGAACAGCTTCAACATAAATTCAATCTTCCTGAAGGCTGTTTTTTGGGTTACCTCCCAGTGAGACATTATATGACAAAATATACTACCAACTGCAGGGTACCATTAGCTACTGACCTAGAAGCTCTATTTCACAATCAAGATATAGGAACAATTGATTTTGAAAATATACTCTTTACTTCTTGTAGATATACTAATCCACAGTTGGAACAACTTAAAACAACATGGCAGAAAGGCATCAGTACAAACATTAATCAGGTTCAGTAGGAGACAATCTTACCAACTCCATATTGAGTTTCAGAAACAGTAAACTGAAGCAAATTCTTAATCTGATTCAGTATGTTAGCTTGCATCTGTAGCCCCCTCCCTGGGATAAGACTGAAAATTAGCAAAGTGGCCTAGTCCTTCTTTCCCAGTCAACAAAAACTAAATAAATTAATAAAACAAATTTCAATATATTACATAGGCTGCTTATACACCAAGCAGGATAAACAACTTCAATTTGACGATCTCCAACCACTGTGAAAGATGCAATATGGATAAATGTACAATACTGGACATGTTCATTACTCTTAATTCGCTAATAATATTCTGGAATAATATTAGGGAGATTATTTCCAAGGTGAATGGGAAACAGTTCACATTTGTGATCCCAGAACTGCATTACTGGGTCATCTCTGTAATTTGTCACTCTTAAAGGAAATTGAGACATTCATCTCTCTCATTTTTGTTGTTGCAAGAAAAGAAATTCTATTACTTTGAAAAGATAAAATCCTATCTAATCACACAAAATAGTTGAATTTACTATCAGACAGTGTAAATATTGAACAAAGTCATTATCTAAAAGAATATAATTTAAAACAAATCTGAAAATGTGGCTCCCGTTCCAAAACTATAATTGAATAGTTGCACTAGGCATTTGTCTTTTTCTTTCTGTTTTTTTTTTTCATTTGAGTGATGTTTAATTTGGACAGATTGGGGTACCACAGTAATTAAAATACAAGTAGAAAATCCATACAACATGAGGCATTAAAAATGTAATGATGAATTTGATATTGCATTGGCAACAACCTGAAAGATGTTCCTAAAACTTGGTATCATTTCTGAACTAAAAAGAAAAAAAAAGTGGGGAAAAGGTCCTGCAGGGCAGAACTTCAGAGGGAGAAAAAGAGTGATGAGTTAAAAGAAAGGGGAAGCAGAATAATTTTTATTTTTTTATGTATTTATTGAGCTCTAGGATTGCAAAATTACCTTTGAACAAGTGGTTCATTTACAAAGGTTCCACGTCAGAGAAACAAAAAGACAACAAATAATAGTGGAATAAGACAAAATGTAGAATGTACAAAATGTAGAATGCAATGGACAAATGGACAACTTGATCAAAACAATTACCAAACTTATTACATGATTTTGAAGATAGTGGATGTTACATAGATTTAAGGAAAATAAAAGAAGGTTTTAGAGTCAGGAGGTCAGCAGAAGGGGAGGCAGTTCTGAAATTAGACTTTGTCATAAAGTGCAGGTATCAGTGGTAAGTGCTGTTGGGATAAAAGGCAGAGGGGGTAGTGATGGGGCAGAGGAAGATTAGTCTATAGGTGGATAAGGGGGGACAGAAGACGTGGGTGAGTGGGGGCATGGTGCAGATATAACAACAGCAGGGGAGCAGAGTATTGGAGAAACAGGGAGGTGGGAGATAGAGGGGGAAGGAGGGAGCTGAGGAGGGGAGAAGTAATGGGGAAAGGAGGAGAAGGGCAGAGAGAGAGAGAGAGAGAGAGAGAGAGAGGGAGGGCAGAGTGGGAAAGGTGCTCACAGGGAGACTAGCAGGAGCAATCACAGTGGCTGAAACTATTGAGGTGCTGGTATAGATTGCATTTGAAAGGGCCAAGCCTAGACTCAGACAAGACCTTAGTATGGAGACGATTCATTAGAGTGGGGACCCTAGTAAAGAAGGCACACTGTGCTTGGGATGTGTGACAGAAGGGAATCTGGAAGGAGAATTTGTCAGAATTATGAGTGCAGTTTGTGACTGTGGTAGGTGACAGGAGGCCATGCATGGCAGGGGGAGTAAGGCCGAGGCTGATTTTCTTAGCCTGGAGGCATGTCTGGTACACTATCCTACCTTGGAGGTACAGCCAGCTTGACTGCTTGTAGAGCTCGCAGGTATGTTTTTTTTTTACCAGCACCTATCAGAAGGTGACAGCACTTGTTCTGATTCTATTTAAAGTGGCGTCTGTGGCAGCTCCATAGAAGATCAGTCCATAATCGATTAATGATAGGACTGAGCTGTTTACAGCTACATGCATCGCCTCTTGAGTGAGACAGTTGCGATGGTGATAGAGGGTACCTATTCTGGAGTTTATAGCTCTGGAGATTAATTTTACATGGACAGTATAGGAGAGCGGGCTGTCCAGAGTAACACCCAGGTATTTAAACTCATGGACTTGATCAAGTGGGAGGCGTTGTTTATTCAGAATGTGTAGGTCAGTCATTTTGTATTTCTGTGGGTGTTGGTAAACAGCATGGTCTTTGTTGTTTTTTTGTAGTTCATCAACACTTTATGTTGATCAAACCACTTTTTGACTATGTTAAAGTTGGATTGCAGGTTGGAGGATAATTGGCTTGGGCTATAATGAGTGGAGAAAAGGACAGCATCATCCGCATAAAGGATCATATTGGAGTTGCATGCTGTAGGGAGATCATTTAAAAAGAGACTAAAAAGCAGCGGACCAAGGATGGATCCTTGGGGGACCCCGGAGTGCACTGGGAGGCAGTCAGAGAGTGAGTCCCCAATTTTAACACTTTAGTTCCTACCCACCAGGTAACTTTCAAACCAGCTGATAACATTGGCGGATAGGCCTAAGGTGGAGAGAGAGTGTAGAAGTAGCTGGTGATTAATGGTGCCAAATGCCTTAGTTAGATCTACATACACTGCCCCAAGCAGCTGACCAGTGTCCAAGGCCTTATGAATGTGTGTTGTAAAACCAAGCAAGGCAGTGGTTGTACTATGTGCTTTCCTAAAGCCATGCTGGTGTTGGCACTGGATGTTGTACTTGTCCAGGTATTCTGTCAGTTGATCAGCAACTATATGCTCTAAGGCTTTGGAAAGTGGGGGGAGGATTGATATGGGGCGGACGTTGGAGTGCTGGGTACACTCTCCACGTTTGTGCACAGGAGTAACAGTGGCAGATTTCCAAGCCTGGGGGAACTGCCTGAGGGTGAGTGAGAGGTTTAGGAGTTTGGTGGGGGATGTAGGACAGCTTCAAGTGAGAGGTGAAGAAGTTTTAGGTTGAGGGTGTCACTACTTGTTCTGGATTTGCATAGCACCTTCCCTAGATATCTGTGAGCTTCATGTAGGTATATCTTTCTGAAATAGAAGGGGTGGAGACAGGGGAGAAGGGGTAGAGTTTACATTGCCAGGGAGCAGGGTGGAGCCAGTAAGGCAATATGAAGGGAGTATTCCACTGAGATCGGTAAAGGCGGTATTTAGGAAGTCAGCAATTAACTTATGGTCTTGAATAAGAGTGTCATTGACCTCTAACATAGGAGGGGATTTATTGGGTTTACCTGTTATTTTTTTATTTTATCCCAAAATTGTTTACTATTGCCCCAGCTGTTGGTTAGCACACCTTTATAATACATCTGCTTAGCTCTCCGTACCACCTGAGTGCATTGGTTTCTGGCAGTTTTGTACCATTGCATATCAGTGTGGAGACCAGGGGCGATTGCAATGTGTCAAAGATTGTCCCTATTCTTCTTCATTGTTAGTAGGGCAGGGGTGATACATGTTTGTACTCCCCTAGGTTTTATTTTCCTGAAGGAGGCAAACTGATCGCACACCAAATTAAATGACTGATAAAAATGTTCAGTGCATTGTCAATGCAGTTCATGTTGTTTAGTGGGGACTAGTCAATCATAGGCAGCACGTTTAAAAATTCTGGGAGCTCCCCTTTTTTTAGTATATGATGGTAAGCAAACATGGTTTTAGGTTTGAGCACTTTATTGGACCACTGACAGAGTACAGGGGAGTGATCGCTTAAGGTATCGGAAAGGACATAAACGTTAAAGACTCTACTGGGGTGGGTGGTGAGAATCCAGTCCAGGAGAGTGCTGGAGCCAGTTCTGTAGTTCATACAAGTAGGACAGGTAACCATTTGGGTGATGTCAATTGATTCAAGAGCATCTTTAAATGGTTCGGATTCTGGGGCAATCCAATTAATGTTGAAGCCCCCCAACATCACTATCTCAGTACGATGTGGGAGTTTTTTGAGGTACTCAGTAACCGTTTTAATACCAGAGGCCTGATCTCACAAGGGGATATAGATGGATATGACAGTGAGGGATTTTCTGTGGTGACCAAGGATAATTTTGACTGCAAGTATTTGGGATGAGCTGGCAGGTGGTGCTGTTGGGAGGACATGGCTCGTGAGGGTTTCAGTTACATAATGGCACAGCCACCTCCTCGCTTCTCAACACAGTCAAGTCTGATGATGGCATAACCAGGGATTGCTACTGCATTGTCACCAGCACCTTGGGGATAGCCAGGTTTCGCTGAGTGCTAAGATGTCCGGTTTATGTATAGATGCTCAGACTTGGAGTTCATCTAATTTGGGCAGTAAGCTCCTAATATTAATTGAGGCTAAAGTGAGGGAATTTAAGGAATTACATGTGTGAGTGGGTCTTGCTTGGGGACCTGGGTTGGGGTGGACATTTTCTGAGAGAAGTAATAAAAGCAGAATAATCCTAAGAAGGTAAAGAGCAAGGAATTTATTGCGCTTAAGCTGTTGCCATCTGGGGATTTTATGCAGATGGGAGTTGCTGATAGGGGAGAGCAATAATAGGAGAGTGCAGTACTCTGGGGGTAGGTTCTTATGCACTCAGTAGGGGTGGTCACAATGGTTAGCCAAGTAGAGTGAAAGTCAAAGCACAGTGTGCTTGCTGGGATGTCTCTGATGGGTATGATGCACATAGACAGTAGGGGGGGCAGCAGTAAAGGAAGAGGGTAAAATAATGAGAATAAATAGGAGGGATATAGTAGTAGGCTGGAACATTGTGACTACAGTGAGTGACGGTAGCTAGAAGGAGAGTAGTTATAATTTATTGAACAGTAGACTGTAGAGCAGCTAGCAGCAAAAGAAAGCTCATACAAGTGTGTCTATGGTAGGAAGGGCAGACAGGGAGAGTAGGATAAGCTAGCAAGTCACTTTAAGGGGAGTACAAGATGGGGCGAGTGACTGGGAAGAGGAGTTAGGGGATGGTGCCTTGTGGGGGGGAGGAGGGGTATTTAATAGCGGTCAGGGTTGTGGTGGGTGGGTGGGAGAAAATTTAGTAGCTATGGAGCAGGACCAGCTAAAATATCCTGGCAGTGAGTGTTTTGAAAATTGAGCACCAGAGAGAGGTTCACCGGCTGAGTTCCTTTGCTGACTTGTAAGCCGCAGAGCACCCATGGGGCTGTGTCCTGATTCAGGGTGGGCGGGCAGTGAGGAGAGGTTCACCGGCTGAGATCCTTTGCTGGCTTGTAAGCTGCAGAGTGCCCGCAGTAGCGAGGAGAGGTTCACTGGCCAAGTTCCTTTGCCGGCTTGTAAGTCACAGATCATCCACAGGGGCTGTGTCCTGATTCAGGGCAGGTGGGCAGCGAGGAGAGGTTCACCAGCTGAGTTCCTTTGCCAGCTTGTAAGCTGCAGAGCATCCCTGGGGCTGTGTCCTGATTCAGAGCGGGCAGGCAGCGAGGAGAGATTCACTGACTGAGATCTTTTGCCAGCTTGTAATTTAAAGTAAAGTACAAATGAAAGAGTGCTAAACATAAGAGACTAAAAAAAATGATACATGCACTGTACCACAAGCCTTATGAGGGAAGACTCAAGGGACTTAATATCTATTCACTAGACGAGAGATGGGAGAGAGGGGATATGATAGGGATTTTCAAATACCTTAGAGGAATAAACAGGGTACAGGATGGGGAGCATATTTCAGAGAAGAAAGTGCATAAGGACAAGGGGACATAACATGAGGCTGGAGGGAGGGAGGGAGGCTTAGCTGGAATGCTATGAAGTAATTTTTTTTCACAGAGATGGTGGTGGATCCATGGAACAGCCTACCAGTGAAGGTGGTGGAAGTGAAGCCAGTATGGGGATTCAAAAGTGCATGAGATAAGTATAAAGGCACCCTGTTGTACAGCAGAGTGGTGAAAAGGCAGTCCAGATAAGAGTAGGAATTGCCAAACCAAGTAGGGGAAATGGGGAGACTAGGTGGGCTGTATGGTCCTTATCTGCTGACAGATCCTGTGTTTCTATGTTTCTTAAAGAGACTGGAGTGAAGGGGACAAAAAGGGGATTAGCCTTTGTGGAACCTAAGAATTGGTATTCCCCTCATCTGTTGGGCACAAGTCCTCTTGTGCAAAGAGGCAGTTGGGTATGTCTTGTGCAAAGACATAAGACTGGGTTTAAACCCTTATCCCAAAAGGCAAATGAGTCCTCTGAGTCATGAATGGACTACTGAAACCTGCTACATATTGAACAGCAGCTGTGGGGTTCAGCGTTGTGTGAAGACCTACAGATAGGTTTAGCCCTCTCACCTGTGGGGCACATGGCTCATGAGAAGTTTACCAGTCATGGAAAGGGAACTGGGAGGCAGGTGAAAGCTGCTTGGGATGGGAAACATGGAATGTTGTGTGGGAGCAAGAGGAATATGACTTGAATAGACTTTATTGAACATGCATCCCATAATGATGAGATGCCAGCAAAGATCTTGGAGAGGGAAGCACAAGTATAAAGAACATCATTGTTTGACTCAAGCCGCCTGTGTGGACATTCCTGTTTTACAAATTGTTACATGTTAGTTGGCTGTCCTGATATACTCTAAACCCTCATAAAGGGGAACTCTGACTAGTCCCCTCTATTGCCATCTCTGAAGCCCTGAACAGCAGGTTACAAAGTAATTTTGTAATAAAGTGAAATTAGCCTGAAAGGTTTCTTGGATCTCTTAAACCTTATTCCCATTAGCATACTCAACTGTGTCATCTGCATATAAAAAGGTTCTAACCCCACTTACATTTTTGTCAGTGCTAATATCATGGAGAAAGAAAGAGCCCTCGGATAGATTCTTGGGGGACAACCCTCTCTGTTGAAAGACTAGGTTTGCTGGCAAAGGGCTAGCACCTAGCTTCACCTGAGCTCTTTTCTTCTAGGTTTGCTTGTAAGGACAGAGCAAGGAACAACATTATCAGAGCAAGGAAAAAGATTAAGGCATCTTTTGGCTAGGCAGATTTACTGTGTGTTACTATTTTCTTTTGTGCTCAAAGGGTTTGTTACTTATTTTTGCTTACATTTTATTTCTGTAATCCTCTCTGATTCAAATTGCTGTTATAGGGTATACTTTTTGCTGCGTTATTACAGGATGTGCCTACAGGTTTGTTACTGTTTTGTGCTTACAAATTACTGCTGTAATCTTCTCTGATTCAAATTGTTTTTTTCAAGGCATATCTTCTGTTACTGCTTTATTTTTCTCTGTAGCAAAGTGTTTTTTGCAGGGTATATCTTCTGTGAAATTGTCACAGGTGATGCTTACAGGTTTTACAGTTTTATCTATCATTAGTCTAAGCTTTCAGGGCTACTGCATTTGTTGTTGGGTGATTTTTTCTGCTCTTACCTCCTTGTTTCTTTCATCCATGGTTCTTTATAAAACAGAGAAGGGCCCAACCACCCCATGCTACACTCCTTTTATAGAGTAGCACAGTCATGACATTTCCTGTAGCAAAGCATGAAGGGGAGGATCAGAGGAGTATCCACACAGTGACCTCACATAGAGGAGCACAAGTAATTTAACTTGTTATAGCAAGTTATACAAAAACAAACAAACAACAACAACAACAAAATCAAACTTTGGCTTTCATTTTCCTCCTTCTAATTACTCGGGCCAGGTTATAAACTCAGCAACTCAACTGGAATGGATATTATTAACTGCAGGTACTGCGGGACACTTTTCAAATGGGCAGTTATACAGGATTTAGGGCGTTGTCCTACATGCTGGACTATTGGAGATCTCAGAGCTCAGCTCCAGGCAGCATGGGCAGAGATTGTGTGCCTCTAATTGCATATTCAGAAGGAAATATATTATAAGAACCGCTGCCATTTCCCCAAAATCCAGCTGAAGCACCTCTACCGCAGAAGGTAGTTGGTCTGGGAGGTTGGCAGGTGGTTAGGAGAAGCAAATCGGGTGCCCCATCACTCAATGCTCTCCAACATATCACTCCACAAACCATATAAAAACTACAAATGGGTATCTCCCTCTATCTCTGAAATCAAACAAAGGGCAGAGGACACTGCAGAGCAAGACACTGCAGCACAGGAGCTAGCGATACAAAACTCACCCAAAACAGGGACCAAAACAAAAAAAGCAAAAAGGAAATCCAAAACACTTCTGATCATAGGAGACTCCATGATTTGGGGAGTTGATACCTACCTACCTCCAGCTGGGGGTAATGGTTGGATGTCTCCCAGGTACATCAGCATGGAGAGACACTGACTGCATTGCTAAAATTGTGCAGGAAGCAGGAGAAAACATTGAAGTCCTAATACACATAGGGACTAACGATCTCACCAGCCGGTCAGTTGTGGAGACCAAAGAACACCTGACCAGGCTGGGAGACAAACTATCATCCATTTCATCTGGCATCTCCTTCTCTGAGATCCTGCTGGTCTGGGAGAGGGGGGCAGATGAACGGAAGGGGAGATAGGGGAGTTAAACATGTGTCTCAAGTGCTGGTGCCAGAAAAAAGGACACAAATTTGTAGGTAACTGTCAACAGTTTTGGGAGCAAGAGTTCATTAAATTCACTGGACTGCATCTGACTAAGGAGGGAGTCAGTGCAATGGAGCAGAAGTTTGACATCTTTGCAGAATATTTAAACTAGCAAATGGGGAGAGGGGTGCAGCACCTGACACATCGAATGGGAAGAACACCCTTCCCCCCTCAGCTAGTGATCAAACAGGAGTTCAGCATGTTTGTAGTTCATTTGCATCACCAAGTAAGGAGAAGGTCTGGCTCCTCATACGACGCACAGGGGAAATGCCGGACCTCACCCAACAACTAACGCACCGAAATCTGACCAATGGAAAATCATGTACACAAATGCCCGCAGTCTGGGAAAAAGATCCCAGACCTGCAGACAACAATGACAGAGGCTAAACTGGACATAGTAGCCATTAGCGAGACATGGTTCACCAGTAACCACACTTGGGAGACTTCAGTACCCGGCTATGTACTGTTCAGAAGAGACCGAGGTGCAAAAGGAGGGGGTAGTGGCCCTTTATGTCAATGAAAATATCAAAGCTACAGAAATTCAGAATACACATAAGGAGCCAGAAGAACTGTGGGTCACCCTGGAAACAGGAAATGGGACAGCCATACGATCTGGGGTTGTCTACAGGCCTCCAGGCCAGGGGGAGGACATAGACATGTTTCTGCTAGAAGATATATAAAGCATGACAGCTAAAGGGGAGGTTCTGATAATGGGAGACTTCAATGTGCCAAATACAGATTGGTCAATGCCAGCAGGAGCATCCACCAGAACTAGACACATAGTGGATTCCCTGCAGGGGGAGCACCTCAAACAACTGGTACAACAACTCACAAGAGACAAGGCTATCCTAGATCTAGTACTGACTAATGGGGAAAGGATCACAGATCTCCAGGTAGAAGGTCACCTGGGGGCCAGTGACCATCACATGGTATGGGTCAATTTGGCCACTAGAACCAAATCATCCCATTCCAAGGCAAAAATATGGGACTTCAGAGGAGCTGACTTTGATAAGATGGCCAACAGAGTTAAGTTAGCCCTTGCAAGAAGAAATACAGGTGAGGGGTTACAGGGAAAGTGGGCAAGCATTAAAGATGCAATACTTGAAGCAACATCCCATTGTGTTAGAGAGAAAAGCAAGAGCAAAAGAAGGAGGAAACCACTTTGGTTCTCAAAAACAGTAGCAGAAAAGGTCAGAGCCAAAAGGTTGGCCATCAGGAAATATAAGGGAACACAACGGGACGAAGATAGGGAGGCATACCAAACTTCCCTAAGGGAAGCAGGGAAGGCAGTAAGGCAGGCAAAGGTCCAAACTGAGGAAACACTAGCACGAACAGTAAAAGAAGGTGACAAGACTTTCTATAGATACATTAGTGAAAGGAGAAAGTCCAGAGAGGATATTGCTAAATTCAAAGGGGATAAGGGGGAGTGTGTGGAGGAGGACCAAGGAAAAACATCTATCTTAAATAGATACTTCACTCAGTATTTACTGAGGAGAAGGTAGGGCAGGTCCCACAGCTCAGTACCATGGACACACGGGGGAGGGAGGTGTGCACTAGTCCCTTCACAAAAGAAAGGGTCTTACAAGAGGTTGCTAAGCTCAGCGTGGACAAAGCAATAGGACCTGATGGCATAACTCTCAAGGTGCTAAAGGAGCTAAGGGTGGAACTAGCAGAGCCTTTATCAGAACTGTTTAGTGAGTCTCTGAGTACAGGAGAAGTCCCAGAAAACTGGAGAAGGGCTCATGTGATCATGCTCCACAAGAGTGGTAGCAGGAAGGAGGCAGGGGACTACAGACCAGTCAGTCTTACCTCAGTAGTGGGCAAAATTATGGAGGCACTCCTTAAGGAAAGGATAGTGCAACAACTGGAATCCATAGTAGCACAGGATCCAAGACAGCATGGGTTTACAACAGGAAAGTCCTGTCAAACTAATCTCATAGATTCCTTTGACTGGGTAAAATAGAGTGGTGGAACAAGAGGGTGCAGTTGATGTCACCTACCTTGACTTCAGCAAAGCTTTCGATACTGTTCCACATAGAAGACTGATTAATAAGCTGGGTAGGCTCAGGATGGGTCAGAAGTTGGTCAACTGGGTGGCAAACTAGTTGGTGGGCAGAAAACAGAGAGTGGTGGTAAACAGCATACAGTCAGAAGAGATGCAAGTCACAAGTGGGGTACCGCAGGGATCAGTTCTGGGCCTAGTCCTCTTCAATATCTTCATCCATGACACTGCAGATGGACTGGAAGGTAAGGTTTGTCTGTTTGAAGATGACAACAAGATCTGCAACAGAGAAGATGATCCAGATGGGGTGGGTAGAATGAGAAGAGATCTGGATAAACTGGCAAAATGGTTGGAAGAGTGTCAACTGGGGTTCAACTCAATGAAGTACAAGATCATGCACACAGGGAAGAGAAACGCTGAAGCCACCTATTGGTTGGGAGGGGGTTTATGGCAATCACAAGGGAAGAAAGAGACTCGGGCATCATCATCACAGATGATCTGAAATCATCCAAGCAGGCCACTAAAGCTGTAGGTAAGACTAGAGGGATGTTGGGGTGTATTAATAGGGATATCACAAGTTGTAAGAGGGAGGTAATAATCCCTCTTTACAAGACACTGGTTAGGCCCCATCTGGAGTACTGCATGCAGTACTGGAGGCCGCACCTGCACAAGGACATTAACAAAATAGAGGCAGTCCAGAGAAGGGCAACCAAAATGGTACAGGGACTGCATCAGAAAACATATGAGGACAGATTAATGGAGCTCAATATGTATACCCTAGTGCAAAGGAGGGAGAGAGGTGATATGATCAAAACATTCAAACATCTTAAGGGCATTAATAAGGTGAAAGAGTCTGATCTGTTTCAATATAAGAAAAATAGCAGGTCAAGAGAACGCACCATGAGATTAGAGGGAGGCCGATTAAGGGGAAATGTGAGGAAGTTCTTTTTCACAGTAAGGGTGGTGGATGCATGGAATGGCCTACCTCAGGAACTGGTGGATATGAATACAGCGCAGGACTTCAAACAGGCATGGGATAGGCATAAGGGAGCAATACAGATGAGTATGAATAGATAGGCCATTGACAGAGTAAAGGTCTACGGCACATTCATAAGGTAGAAAAAATGGGCAAACTGGATGGGCCTTGCAGTCCTAATCTACCATCAACTTCTATGTTTCTGTGTTTGAAAGTACCTCAGATTTAACACATTTCATCAGATCAGAACTTCCTCTCACCACAGTTAGACCATGGATATAAATCGTGAGATGGAATAGGTTTAAGAATCAGGGGTGCCAGGTTTTTAAAAATGTTGTGGGTGCTCAGGTTCATTATAAAAGGCCAGAAGCCTGGGGGTTGCCTTGGCCCCCAGAAGCTATTGGGTTTATCATGCTTTCTGGTGCATTTTGGGGGGTGTTTTGATACATTTTGGAATGAGTATGCTACCATCACAACTACTACACTATAAAGGATGCCAGTGTGTCATTGGGGGTTCTTTGATGCCTGAGCAAGTGCTAAGCTCAAAAGGAGAGTGCCCTGGAGGGATCTTTCATGCACTCAGTTTTGCAAGCATGCCAGAATACTGACAAGTACAAGAGTGCCCTGGAGGGCTCTTTGATGCCTCCAGATGCTCCAAGAAGACACGGGAGTGCATTGGAGGACTCTTTGATTACTCCAGCCATGTGCTGCAAGAAGACATGGAAGTTCCTTGTCTTCTTGCAGTACCTGGTGGAGACAAACTAACATCTCAAAAGGCATACTTTTACAGCACCTGGATGCATTAACAAGCCCTCCAGGGCACTCTTGCACCCTGTGGAGTGGTGGGACACTGTCTGTAACCTAAAATCATAAAGGACATCCTTAGAGCACCTGGGGGCATGAAAGGGCCCTCCAGGGCAATCTTCCATGTCTTCTTTCAGCACCTGGAGAAAACAAAGAGCCTGCAAGGACACTCTTGCACCCTGTGGAGTGGTGGTGGCACTGTACCCTAAAATCACAAAGAACATCCTTAGAGCACCTGGGGGCATCAAAGAGCACATCATGGCACTCTTCCCTGGCTTGTAGGACTCTTTGATGCCTCCATGTGCTGCAAGAAGACATGGAAGAGTGCCTGGAAGGGCCATCTCATGCCCCCAGGTGCTCTAAGGATGTCCTTTGTAATTTTAGATGGCAGTGCTACCACTCCACAGGGTGCAAGAGTGCCCTGGAGGACTCTTTGATGCCTCCATCTAGGTGCTATAGAAGGATGCCCTTTGAGATGTTAGTTTGCCTCCACCAGGTGCTGCAAGAAGACAAGGAACTTCGATGTCTTCTTGTAGCACCTGTGCTGAAGGCATCAAACAGCCCTTCGGGGCACTTGTCCATGTTTTCTTGCAGTACCTGGAGGCATCAAAGAGTCCTCCAATGAACTCTTCTATCCTCTTGCAGCATCTGGAGGCATCAAAAGGTCCTCCAGGGCACTCTTCCATTTCTTCTTGCAGCATCTAGAGGCTACAAAAGCCTTGAGGGCACATTTGCACCCTGTGGAGTGGTGGTGTGGTGCTGTACCCTAAAAATCACAAAGGACATCATTAGAGCACCTGGGGGCATCAGAGTGCCCTCCACAGCACTCTTCCCTTGAAGGGCTCTTTGATGCCTCCAGGTGCTGCAAGAAAACATGGTAGAGTGCTCTGAAGGGGTCTTTGATGCCTCCAGGTGCTGCAAGAAGACATGGAAGAGTTCCTTGGAGGGCCCTTTCATGCCCTCCAACTGCTCTAAGGATGTCTTTTGTGATTTTAGGTTTTAGACAGTGCCTCACCACTCCACAGGGTGCACGAGTGCCCTGGAGGGCTCTTTGATGCCTCCAGATGCTGCAAGTAGAAGAGTGCTCTAGAGGGTCCTTTCATGGCCCCAGGTGCTCTAAGGATGTCTTTTGTGATTTTAGGATGCAGACAATGCCCCATCCCTCCACAGGGTGCACAAGTGCCCTGGAGGGCTCTTTGAAACCTCCAGGTGCTATAAAAGGATGCCCTTTGAGATTTTAGTTTGCCTCCACCAGGTTCTGCAAGAAGACAAGAAACATCCATGTCTTCTTTCAGCACCTGTCTGGAAGCATCAAAGAGCACTCCAGGGCACTCTTCCATGTCTTCTTGCAACATCTGGAGGCAAAAAAGAGCCCTTGAGGGCACTCTTGCACCCTGTGGAGAGGTGGTGTGGTGCTGTACCCTAAAATCACAAAGGGCATCCTTAGAGCACCTGGGGGCATCAAAGAGCCCTCCACAGCACTCTTCCCTTGGAGGGCTCTTCGATGCCTCCAGGTGCTGCAAGAAGACATGGTAGAGTGCCTTGGAGGGATCTCTGATGCCACCAGGTGCTCAAAGTATTCACTTAGCATGTGTCAGTGACTGTAATGGTATTATAATTTTTTAGGAGCAGCCAGGTCAAAAGCAGGAGTACTTCTAAGTTGTTAGAGACAGTTTCAGATGATTTTCAATAGTAAACATAACTGAAAATGCCATGAATTATTACACATTATTTGGCCATATAGAAGGTGTTCTTGCAAACTGTTGCTCTGCCAATAAACTCATCAGCTATTTTGTTCATGTCTAATGCATCAGTGTGTTCCCGATGAATGTGAAGTAGAGTCACACTATTTAAGAGTCTCCGTGACATTGTTGATCTAAGGTATGTTTTCAGTCTCCTCAGTCCCAGAAAAGAATGCTGAGCTGTGAAAGTTGATACTGGCACTGTCAGTAAGATCTGAATAAATTTTACAAACTCTGGCAGTAAATCACAAATGGATTGTCTTTCTGTGATGACACAGTACACATCTTGCAGTGAATCAACAGTTTTCCCACTAGCTTTTGCAATGTCAATGGGCATGTCACAGTGTAGTTGCAGACACCCTACATCTAAGACATTGCCATAAAAATCAGATATGGGATCTAGTGGCCCTTGTCCTATTGCAAATGTTTCTGCTTCTAACATGAGCTTCTGAGCTGGAGACTGAAATCTATCCTTAAGTGAAACAACAACCTGATCAATTACTTGGAAAAATTTTCTCCTGAAATGCTCTTTTGGGGATGCATCAGTAACTGATTGAGAGCCATCATCTATACGTCATGGAACTTTATGTTGACGCAGAAGAGCTGGTTCATCTAATTGCAGTTCCTCAGCTCTTCCTTCCACCATACTCCAGAAGTTGTCAAATTGTTCTCTTGTACTGTTGTATAGTATCAAGAAGAGTTTGAATCATACCATTAGCTTTTAGAAATTGAAGAGAGGTTGCCTGAAGGGCTGTGTTTATGTTGTCACAGTGAGAGAACATTTTAAAGAGAAGACTCAAGAAGAAAAATCCTTTAAATGATTGTAGCTGCGCCAAGAACACTCCTGCTTTTGCCCCACACTCCCAAGTATTCTCTGAGGACACACTGTCCAGAAATTCCAAAAACACTAAATAGTTTTCTAGAATAAAATTTAAGTTATTTGCCCTGACTGTCCACCTTGTTGGAGCAAATGGTCATAAAGAACCAGGCCTAGTGTCTTCCATACCGTTTTGTATGTTTTCAAAAAATGTTAGCATTTTGGAGAGTCTCTAATGAATGTTATGAGTTCCCGTAACTGATTTAGCATGTCTCGACATTCTTGTATTTTGCTGATGCAGTCCTGTACTACAAGGTTCAAAGAATGTGCCAAACAATGTACAAAAAGGGCCCTAGGCTCAACAGCATTTAGCCTAGCCTGCACTCCAGAATGAATCCCAGCCATAGTAGCAGCCACATCATAACATTGACCCCGGCATTTATGTATATCTAAGTCAAAACATCTTTCAGGATACTGAATAGTGTAGCAGCATCTACAGCTGGTGTTTCATGAAATCCTAAAAATGCTTCTTCAATTCTGAAATCCTAGCCAACAAATCGAAAACATATTGAGATTTGCTCATGAACAGTAATGTCCATTGTCTCATCCATCATTACAGCAAAATACTGAGCTGCTTTGATTTTGGAAACAATAGTGTTTTGCACATCTTGTCCCATAATGTCCAGCATTTCATTCATTATGTCATGAGACAACCACCTGTAGCTATCCCTTAACAACCACTGCTGCAACTGTGGACAATCGATGGCTCGCACTTTTAGCACTTGCATATAATTTGAACTCTCATCTGTATGGCTCCTGATAGCAAGCCCCTGTCGTTCCAATAATCTTAAAGTTGTCATCATTTTCAGAAGTGCAATCCTTGCATCTACTGCTCGCTGCCTACTGGCATCAGACATAATGCTGTACACATTTTGCTTGACCTGCATTTTCATTACAGCATCACTGTGACAGCCACTTTTCTCATGGGATTTGAATCTTTCTATTGCCTTATGCCATGCACTATAACCAGTAGCTGTGAATGCTTCATCAGCTTTTGTGGAACATGTGAGCAGTTTTTTCTCTCTTGCCTCTTTACACACTGAACAGAAGGCCTCTTTTTTATTTGAATCATACAGTAACCATTTGAACCAGGTCAAGCCACCTTTCTTGAAAGGTTCTGCCTTTTCTCTTGAAGACTGCTAATGATTCCTGTCTTGGTTTTTCATTTACAGATAGAGTGCTGCTGCTACTACATAGCTCCTCAACATCGACCACAACCACATCCCTAGCAACGTGAACTTGTGCAGTTGCTGTTTCCTCAACTTCAGTCTCAGAATTTGCTACGTCACTTGTTGGTGCTGCTGTAGTGCTGCTTGCTTCACTTTGTTTAGCTCATTTTTTAATAAACATGTCTATTTTAGCTTACAATGTGTGTTTTTCTTGTGTTGATTCAAAATAGGTTATGCTGTTAGTTGCTGGTCTGGACAGAATGTGATTAAAATATTATAGAGTCAGTGCAGGTCAGAATAGCACTACACAACCAGTTCACAGTACTTTGTTTTTGACACAATGACCCCTCTTAAATCCTAACCGTCTGACTTTATTTTTATTTTTTCTTGGTTTTTGGATGGTCAGACACTGGTAGGAACTGTACGGACAGGAGAGGAGGAGGACTGTGACAGGCTAAATAAGTCTCAGCTGCTCACCCTCACACACAATTCACAGGCACACACAGACAGAGCACTGCCTATTCACTTTTATGGCACAGCAGACGCCTCTGTGCAATCAGCACTCTGACTTTAATATTTTATTTGTTTTTTGTTGGCTTTTGTATGGTCAGACACTGGTGGTATGGACTGCATGGACAGGACAGGAGGACTGAGACAGGCTAGATAAGTCTCAGCTGCTCACCCTCACACAGAGTTCACAGGCACGCACTGATAGAGCACTGCCTATTCACTTTTATAAAAGTTTTATGGCACAGCAGACACCTCTGTGCAATCAACACTCTGAATTTAATATTTTATTTGTATTTTGTTGACTTTCAGATGGTCAGACACTGGTGCTACGGACTGTACGGACAGGACAGGAGGACTGTGGTAAGATAAGTGCAGTACTAAATGGATATAGGTCACACTTTCAGACTCGCAGTCAAGAACTTAAGAAGACAATGAGTTCGCTCACAAATTTGTACAGCATAGTTAAGTAATAGTAGTCTATCTGGGACTGGGGGTCAACCTCACAGGGCCACTGCAGTTTTTTTTTTACTATTACATTTTTAATTAAATGGTCACAACACCATCACCATAAACAACTTTGTAGATTTTTTAAGTAAATATGAAAACAAAAATTATTATGCTGGCTGGCACAGCACCGGCAGAAGAACTTTGACCATGCTGACTTGAGTCTAGTATGTCGTCTGACTCTGAGTGTTAACACCACACTCTAGTCTCTCAGATTGAGAATTTCAATTATTTTAGTAAATATAAAAAAAATTATATGCTGGCCTGGCACTGGCAGAAGAGCTTAGACCACGCTGAGTCTATTATGTCATCTGACTCTGAGTGTTAACACCACACTCTATTCTCTCAGATTGAGATATAAATTTTTTTAGGAAATATAAAAAAATTGATATGCTGGCCTAGCACTGGCAGAGTAGCAGAATAACTTAGACCACATGTCTAGTATGTCGTCTGACTCTGAGTGTTAACACCACACTCTAGTCTCTCAGATTGAGATTTTAAATTATCTTAGTAAATATAAAAAAAAATGATATGCTCTCCTGGCACTGGCAGCGGCAGCAGAATGAAGTTTAGACCACCGTACCACCTACGACAAGTAAGTACAGTATACGGTCTGTCTGACTGAGACTGAGTGTTATGTTACTCCACACACACTCTCTAGTAGTCAGTCACTGTCTGACTGATTCTGAGATTTTATTTAATTTTTTTAGTAAATATAAAAAAAAATTCTTCTCTTTGACTTTGAGTTTCTTATTAAGTCCCCACTCCCCAGACGGTGACTAGTGGTGGGTGAAGTGACCTCAATTCGCTCCGCTGAGCGATTCGTGGAGTGAAGGTGGATTTGCGGAGTGCTCCGCAGCACAAAGCGGAGTACTTTGTGTCATAATAGATAACACAAAGTCCATTGAAAACAATGACTTTGCATTACTCCACCTTCCCCAAACCACTACTCCACAAATTGTAAGGCAAAGTACATTGAAATCAATGTACTTCACATCACTTCGCCTTGTTTTAAGCTCCAAAGGTGAATTTGGTAGTGATTCATGGGATTTCAGGTCACATGGGCTCTAGATTGTTCTGCACAGCCTCAGTTCGGTGTAGTGTGTGTAGGAAGCTGTTGGAGACAGTCTGCTGTGAGAGCTCTCTGCAATTCAAACCTTCTAAAAGCTGTTAAAAATGCCTCTTTGAGTCTTTTTTTTTTTGCTGAAACTTTAGTTCATCGATTGTAGGAAACCCTCCTATGCTCATATCATTGAGCATTTATTGTTTGTGTGTGGATTTTGAATGTTAATGTACAACATTCAGTCTGTGTACTGAGAGACAGTGGAAGTGTGCTTTGGGGAAGGGGTGTATCTGTGGAATACATAGACTTAAGTTGGAGAAATAGGGAGTTCTTTGTTTTTTGGTTATATTTTTCTTGTGTAACTGACTGTGTTAATGTACACACAGTAATATTTTCAGTAATTGTTGACATTTTTTTTGCTGATTGTGTGTGTTGTGGACCTGGTGCAGCAGTGTATAATTTCAGGTTGTTTAAAATACGTTGTATATTACTGAAGTTTTCAATTTGCTACGCATTACTTGTAGACAAATTGTGTGTGTGTGTGTGTGTGCGGTGCATGACATCAAATAATACTCCTTTTATTGTGCCACAGTGTAATTGCAGGCGCAGCAGTGTGAACCTGCTATCCACTGCACCTGCATGATTTTGTACTGCCATTGTGGCATCTTTTCTTGGTTTTGCACTGCTGTAATCTACAGTCAGTGCTCCCCCACCAGCAAAAGGTATTCTTTTCCAGATTGGATTGTTTGTGACTTGAGAGCACCACTGGTTAGTTAAAGTGTTGTTGAACATGTTGTGACTTTGCATCTGTATCTCTTGATAAAGCCACAGTTGTTTTTTTGGCTTCACATCCAGCAACCCACCTCCCCAGGCACCACCCAGAGTGAACGTTCCAAAATCTAAATTTGTTTAGAATATTATTGTTGATCCCCCAAAATGCTCACAAAAGATGCGCAAACAAAGCTGTTTCTTGCCATGGCACTGCTGCCAGTGGTAAGATTGTCTATGGGTGTGGTAGTACACGGTGGCAGAAGTGCATTGCTGATGTGAGGAAAGGTACTGTATTTCTCCTTCAATGTTTTTTTACAGTGTAATTAATAGCTTCACTCATAGTTGGAGGAGATGATGTTGTCCCAGCTGGTGGTGTTAGTGCAGCTGCTGGTGGTGGTATGAGTATTGCTGCCTCAAGTTCCACTTCTGACCAGTTTACCATGTCCAGAAATATAGTGGAGAGTGAAGCAGTGCCAGTGAGTGACAATGTAGATGATGTCATACTACCCAGTAATATTCCAGTAACTGAACATGAGGATTCTGATCATCATGTCAACGATAGCATACAATGTGACATTTCTTCCACCATGGTTCAGGTTATGTATTTGCCATGCAGTGATTCACAGTGTGGTGAAAACATTTCGGGTGATGGTGGTGCTGATGATGATGAATCTGATGATGATGATATTGCTGTGGTTGCAACATGCAGTCTACATGCCAGCATCCAAGCAGAAGATGTGGATGATGTTGATGAACATGATGATGATGTCAATGACTCCTGTTGGGAACCGGAGAAAAAGAAATTCAAAGTGGCTATGTCTGAGTCTGTTTGCATTTGCCCCTTCCCCTAATAAAAAGTTGTGATTTACCAGTTTCAGTTGATGATGATGACCCAGTAATAATGATAGGTAGTCGTGGTGGTCAGTTGCAGTCCAAGTGTGTGCTGCCTGAAAAATCATGTAGCACCCCCCCCACCCCACACTTCATGGTTTAAAAAAAGAGTCCAATAAGCAGCATCAGGAACATGTTAAAACTAGAGCATTACAATCCCTTGTTTTGAATTTTTTTGTGCAAGATGCAAATGATGAGTCAGTTGCAATCTGCCAGGTTTGCTAGGTGTGTGTGAGTCAAGGTAAAAGGGGGACCATCTGGGCACAGGGAGACAGCATACACATCTTAAGAACAGGCACATGGCACTGTGGACCCAGCATAAGATGACAGCTAATACCTGTACCACAGTGGGGGCATTCACCCTTGTCATCAGCCATAACAAACATGTTATCCCCTTCCATGACTGTAACATCAAGTACAAAATTAAATGTGTGCAGTAGTGATAAAATAAGAGCAGAGGATTACTACAGGCATGATGAGGTGGAGGAGCAGAATGATTTTGAAATCTTGTCCAGTGCTGGTGAGAGTAGCAGTTTTGGTGGTGGTGGTGGTGGTCAATGCAGTTTGTCTAGTGCAAGTGGTACATCAACCCCTGTTGGTAAATCTGGGAAAATAACTGCATTTCTGGGTTTGTCATCACCTGTGCAACCATCTTCATCACACGTCCACACTCCTCCCCCTGCGATTCACAGAGCAGAACCATTTGTCATCACACCCCGTGTAAAACGTTTAAGTCAGCCCACATTACAAAGTGTTTTTGCGCATAAGCTGATGTACCCACCCAATCATACAGTGTCACGTGAACTTAATGCTGCTGTAGCTAAAATGCTGGCAATTGATCTTTTGCCCTTCTCCTTTGTGGAGAATTCTGGGTTCTGGCAGTTTGCTGCACGTGCCTGTCCAAAATGGAAAGTCCCATCCGGGGCATACTTTTCAACCCGTGCGGTCCCCGAGTTGTACTGTACTTTGTCCGACTCAGTAAGAAATGCCCTTTAACATTCCTCCTCTCCATTCATCCATTTAAGTATGGGTATGTGGACAAGTGGCAAAACAGTGCAGAGTTCATATTTGTGTATAACTGCACACTGGGCGTGGGTGCCGGGGTTGTTTGTGCTGTTGGTAGTGTGAATAATCAGTGTAGTGAGGTGGAGTGTCATGGTAGCAATCTTCCAGGAATTCAACAGAATACAATGATTGCTATGCACAATGTGACCTGTTCACACACTGGTGAAAACATGCTGGACCTGGTACTGACTGAAATTGACAAGTGGCTGAACCCCTTGTCCCTGAGAGCTGGGTTCATAGCAAGTGACAATGGGTCAAATGTGGTGAAATGCATCACGAATGGTGGGGTTTTTCGGGTTCCATGCATGGCCCACTGTTTAAATCTTGTGGCACAGGAGTTTCTGCAGCACCTTGATATAAAGGAAATGCTGACAGTTGCACACCGTATCTGTTCTCACTTTTCACACTTTGCAAAGGCCCGTGACCAACCTCGAAGTTGCAGATCCAAAACAGCCTCCAGCAGCACTGCTTTAAGCTGGAAGTTGTCATCTAGTGGAACTTCACTTTATACATGGCAGAGAGGTTGTATACACAGTACAAAGCCATCTTAGAATATCTTGTCATGCACACTAGCCGTAACAGTTCCGAGGCCTCCATGTCTATGACAACTGAACAGTGGCACCTCATGGACTCTGTAATAACTGTCTTGAGGCCTTTTGAACATGGCACACAGGCAGTGAGTGGCGAGTCTGCCTCCATTAGCCAATCAATTCCACTGCTGTGGGTGCTGAGGCAGACATTGGTGAATGTACAGCATAACCCTGATGTTGCTGGAGACAGTGCTAGCAGTGTGTTGCTGAAACACATGCTGACAATATTTGACCAGAATCATCACATCTTGAGCATTCAGTGTAGTGACAACTTTGCAATAGCAACAATGCTGGATCCATGACACAAACGTGGAATTGCCTCACTACTGGAGGGTGGCCCTGAACAGGTAAAAATTGTCAGTGGGCAACTGGTGCTCTTGACTCATGGGGCACAGAAGTCACGTGCCAAGGTCAGGAAACCTGAGCAGCATAATCAGGCTGAAGGTGAACTTGGAGGAGTAGTATCAAGCATATCCTGTAAGGGGAAGGGGACTGCAGTTCTAGGCGGTCTGTCATCAAAAGCAGTTGGAGTTAACCCACTTTGGGAGGCTTTGTCCCAAGTGGGGATTTGTGACATAAATGATTCTGGAGAAGGGGATGATGCATCAACCACTGGACTTAGAGCAGCACAGCGAATGGTTGAGTCATATTTGTCTGAAAACAGGCATCTGTCAATCACTGACGATCCCCTTTTATACTAGAGTGGAAAGGTCAGTGAATGGCCAAAGATGACTGCTGTGGCACTGAAGTATCTGATATGCCCACCCTCCAGTGTGAGTCCCACTCACCATTAATACATACCTAGGAAATACCCTTGAACAAGTGCCAATTTTCAAATATCTTGGAATCAACTTTGATCAAGGCCTAACCTTTGCAACTCACATTGATAGTACAGCAAAAACTATTAATCAGCGAATTGGGATTCTGTATCGGAACCGACAGCTTCTTACCCATTCTGCACTGAGGATTGCCATCCAATCCTCTATCATCTCAGTCGTTGATTATGGCTTAGTTATATAGGATCTGCACTACTACAGCACTTAGTCGCATTACAACATCCCTAAATAAGGCCTGTCGGTTGCTCACTGGTGCACACCGATGTACCTGCACATGTGAACTCTATGCTGACTCAGGTTGGTTGCAATTCTCAAACCGGATAAAGTACCATACCTGCCTGATGGTGAAAAAATCCACTCTGAGCCTCACTTCACCCTGTATCCAAGACCTGTTATGCCCGAGCGCTAGCACCCGTTTTACCAGAAGATCAGAACACCAGCCTCTCCAAGTCCCCCGATGCCGGACTTCTCAGGGACAAAGATCATTTGCCTATCGTGCCCCCAGCTGGCTAAATGCCCTCAGCACTCATATTACTGCCTCTACCTCTCTAGGTATTTTCAAATCAAGGCTTTTCTCTCACCTTGCCACCTCCAGCTCCTGTGACTGCCCTGATTAAACCTCCTATTTTCTCACTACCCACCCTGTCCCGTTATTTGACAAAGACATGTTTGGGAAACCTTTTCTCCTGCTATTGTCTGCTCCCCACACCTTTCACTTACCCTCTCCATTCTGGACTTTTTCCCTATTTGTTTCTCCTAATCTGGCATGACCTCTTTCTTGTAATAATAATGTGATTATTGATATCTCATGTCTTTTGCACAAATGATTTGATATGTATTTGTATATGTTTTCTGGCTCTTGACACAACACAAATTGTTGTGTTATCGATGTAACCTTTTGTACTGTACCTAATTGACGTGGAACCTTTGTAAAAGAGCCTCTGGCTCAAAGGTAGTAATTCCTAGAACAATAAACTAAACTAAACTGAGTGTCGAGAGGATATTCAGCTCAGCCGGTGCAATACTGTAGCTCAGAATCATCATACAAACCTCTCTCCTGCAAATGTCAGTTTGCTGACATTCATAAAAATGAATGGGAGGCACATACCAGCTCAGACTGCAACCTCAGTATTCATACCCCGGCATAGTCATGGTTTTGCTGGTGTTGCAGAAAGGGACCATCCTGGTGGCAGTGGCAGCATGAAATGGCCTACCATTGATGTAGATGATAACACAGTGGAGAAAGAATTTGCCAGTGGTCAGGATTCAGACATAGAAGACTGTGAGGGCAGTTTTCCTTATGAGGATGATGATGAATGATGATGAGGTTAATGTTGGCATGTTTTTGTAACTTAAGTGGTTAAAAGGCTGTCACATTTCTTCTATGATACATGTTTTCTTTTTCATAAAGTTAAATCAGTGTCCCACTCATAGTGACTCAAGTTCCATATGTCATGTCATATTTATAACACAGAGCACAGTATATCCTAGCCCTAGGACTACCACCTCTATAAGACCACTGTTACCTGTTTGCCACTGCCACCATAGGGAATGTGACCGTGTATCCCCCTGGACTACCACCACCATAAGACCACTGCTCACCACTGCCTCCATAGGGAATGTGACCATGTGTCCCCTTGGACTACCACAACCATAAGACCGCTGTTCACCACTGTCACCATAGGGAATGTTACCATGTGTCTCCCTGGACTACCACCACCATAAGACAGCTGTTCACCACTGCCACCATAGGGAATGTAACTGTGTATCCCCCTGGACTACCACCACCATAAGACCACTGTTAGCCACTGCCACCACCACCAGATACAGAAAGATGTGAGAGGCAATGTCATCATGTGCCTCACTATGACCACCACTACCATTGTGGCAATGTTTTCCATTACATGTCTTGACCATGCCAAGGCAGAGGGAGTTGAACAGGAGACCACACCCATGAGCCACAGGCACAAGGCTTCTCACTATTAAAACTGTAAAGTGAGTATGTGTACAAATGTTTTTCGTGCTGTTCAACTTCCTTTGATCTGTATGTTTTGTTTTCTGTTGCTTTTCTGAGCTGCAATGGTTAAACACATACAGTCAACTTATTTTGTTTTTTTTACAGGTTAACAACAAAGGACTGTCATTTGCTGAAGGTCTGTATTAATGGTACAACAGCAGTACTATCTACAGGAACCTATGGAATATCCATTTCCAATCCATACTGGTAAGTATATCAATTTTATTTCATCTGTTCCTTTTCTTTTTCATTAGAGTGCAAAAAATTCAACTGATGATTCATAAACTAGGTGACATGTACATCACAAAAAATATTTCTGCAACATATCATGCACTGTATTCCAAATTTGCAGCTATGCAACCATGACAGTGTTGAAAAAGTTGGACTCAGATCATGTTACACTTACTTGACAGGATGTGGTTTTAAAATGTAACTTGAGATGCAGGGACACTGACACAGTGTATGTGTTACATAGCCTGGTACTAAATTAAACTGTGATCTGATGATTGCAGTGGGAGAGCTTGTTATCTGTGTTAATCCAGACACCAGTGGTGGAACAGCCACGGCTTAAACATAATGTCTTATTGCTGCAATCAAGTTGCAATAAGTCCTTCATGTCTTTTTTTAGGAAACTTCCAGATGCTTTGTGGTGTCATAGTTACCTTATCCAAAGAACTTCTTCAACATCATGCCTCCCCCGGGCTGGGGCAGACATGGAACAAGCAGAAGTCTTTTGAATCGATGATGACCATGACTATCATTACCAGACTGGAGAAGGATGCAGATGAAATCTGTGAAGAAGTAACCAAATCATAAACAATTAATGAGACCTACTTGCAAATATGCCCACCCCCAAAAAAATACTTACCTTCATCAGCTTGAGAGTATTCCATTTCCAATTTCAATGCCAAAATTTCTCATCAAGCACTGGAATTTGCACACCAACAGTATGTGACCTGTGATACAAAGCAATACAATGAGAATGTGTGTGTGTGTGTGTATATATATATATATATATATATAGATATATGTCAACCCCACCTAGAAAATACATATAAATATATTTATAAAATGAGCAATCCTCCAAATTCAAATCCAGTGTTCGATTGTATAAAACACATCACATGGCTGTGCTTTATCAGGCGCGATCGCACACCTGCACTTTTACCCCCTCAAAACTATTTTGACATTTTACAAGATAGATAAACCACTCCGGTGTGTGGTCATGCTTTGATACAGTATATGTACTACACATTGGGCGGTTGACACACTCAGCCTGTGGCCTTCGTGCATAATGCACACCATGCGTATGTATCAGAGCGAATTTAACTAATTTCAGAGTGGTTTATCTATTACATATATGTGTGTGTGTGTGTATATATGTATATATATATATATATATATATATATATATATAAATATATACATATATATATGTATATCTCAACTCACCAAGGCTACTATTAGTGTAAACACAAAGGGCACCCTTCCATCCGGTTGAGGTGATCACATCACATTCACAGGAATTGCAGCACATTTTCGACAAGCTACAGTTCTCTCACTGTCATCATTTCTGATGGAACACTGAATGGATTCTTGTCATTTTATCCCTCCTTCACACAGTTTGGCAAGACACTGTGCATCATGATATCATCATCACAGTATGTTAATTTTCTGGACACAAGACAGTTGCATTTTGGGGATACAGAAAAATTCTGGGGACTCTGTGTGAACACTGCGCACATGAGTAACTGCTCAAGAAATTCTGGGTGACTTTGCATGTGGTGTACCACTCCCATTTCACTTCATCAGCACTTGGGAATTTTCTGGACACAAGACAGTTGTATTCTGGGGATGCAGAACCATTCTGGGAACTCTGTGTGACCACTGTGTGCATGAATGACTGCGCAATAAATTCTGGGGGACTTTGCATGTGATGTACCTCTCCCATTTCACTTCGTCAGCACTTGGGAATTTTCTGAACACAAGACAGTTGCATTTTGTGTGTTGTGAGCACATATCATAATTAAATTATAAATTAAAGCAGCAGTGCAACAATGTGGTGACAATTTTGACCTATACTTTTTTATGCAATTTTAGATTGCCAGCCACTTACCTGCTGACTTATATGATACCCTTCTTTTCACAATTTGTGTCTGCTTTTGTACTTTTTCTCATGTCTGAAAAAATAAAAGGTGCACTCCTTTTAATATGGCTCGGACCAGGTTTTCATCAGTATTTGCAGCTGTTTTTGAAGAAATATTGTTCTGTGAGGTCAGAAAACACTGCCTGCTGCATAATTGTTAATTTTACTCACCACAGAAGTGATATATAAAAAACTGATGGACAAAAACAGCGGAAAATACTGATGAAGACCTGGTTCACACCGCATTAAAGGGAGCACTCCTTTTATTATTTCAGACATGAAAAAAAGTACTAAAGCAGACTCAAATACTGGAAAGAATGGTATCATACAAGTCCTGAGGTAAGTAAAGTGGCCATGTAAAATAGCATAAAAAGGTATAGGTCAACATTTTCACCAGATTGTTACACTGCTGCTTTAATGTCCATTTCAAAAAAGAAATATTTCTGGAGCCTCAGTAATGTTTACTTTGTGTCAGGACTCATGAAGTGTTTGTCAAAAAGCAGACTGAGGGCTGTCTGGTGGCACTGAGGATTGAGGCGCTGGATGCCACACCTTGCATCACACTGGTGACCCTGGTTCAGAAGTGAGCCAGAGACGTCGGGCTTGGCAGGGGAGGGAGAGGATTGAGCATCTGGAGGACAGCACTCCTCTCCTGAGTGGGAGGAGGATCCATACTCAGTGCTCAACTGTCCTCTTGCAGAGGTCTGGGGGCACAGCAGGCACAAAGTTGACATTGGGGATGGGGAGTGGCAATGCCGGCAGCAATGCCTTGATGTAGGGGTGTGCCACTCCTCCTTAGGAAATCGCAAAAACACCAGTAGATGCTGGGAAGACAGTGCACCCAGAGTGTGCCCCCATATGCCCTCACCTGCTTGACTACCCCAATCTGACACCACTTGAAGTATCGGGGTGCCTGCCGTCCCACCTCGGCCACACTCGGGGGGGGAGACACAGCTCCATGGGGACCAGGTGGTAAGTTTAGAACAGAGCGAGTGAGGCAGGGGGATGTCTCCTTGGCGCTCCCGATGGGTCGGGATCCACAGGATGTAGGAGAAGTTAAATAGAAATAAAAAAAAAGCAGAACTGAGCAGTGCAAGAATGCTGTGATAAACTGCATGTGTGCCATCAGTGTTCTTTCCTGTATGTGCAGACAATGCAGACATATATATGGTGTGACTTGTTGTAGTATGTAAAGAATAAAGATAAGAAAGAATATGTGACATATATTTTATTTGTGCCATCAGCACTGGCCGAGTAAGTGATATTTTTTCAGAGGTCTCAGGTCACTGTGCAAGTCAGTCACTCACAGTGCACACATGACTTTGCGGAGATAATAGCACAAAAAACACATGCTCTCCTAAAAGTCATGTGTGCGGTATGTGGCTAAGGTGCACTCTGGCCAGACACCTCTGAAAAAATATCATATCACTTAGTCAGCTGATGATGATGGTAACAATAAAATATACGTTATATATTCTTCTCTCTATTCTTTATACCATAAACACTGCACCAAGTCAGCATATATAGGTTTGCAAGAAGCTGGACAATGTCTGACATCACACACACACAGGAAACAACACTGACTGCACACATGCAATTTAGCACATTATACTTGCACTGCTCAGTCCTGCTTTTCCACAAACAGTCCACAACCAAAAGTAAACATTACTGAGGCACCGGATTATAATAACAGGGCAAAGGAGCATTTATGTATGTGTATGCATATATTTAAAGGGAAGCAGTCAGTAACAGGAGCTCCCGCCCTATGCAAGGCTTACCCTCCAGTTAAGCCTTTTAAGAATGTTGTGGCATTTTTCTCGTGCCGCAACATACTTTTTTTTAATAAAGAAAAGTCCACGATCCGGAAGTACGTCAGTACAAAAGTATTGAAGTGCATGGTGCATCATCACACCTTTACACATAATGGAGACCCCATAGCATCCGCTTCTGCTGCTTCCGGGGGGGGGAGACCAAAGACTCTTGAGCAGTCCAACATCACTTGGCTAAGCCCCCCCATGCGTGAGCACTACTCCCCTCCTGCCACAGGCCACATCCTGTCCCTACTCCAATGCAAAAAATCACTCCTTCCTTCACCGACGACTTCACACACACTCACACAACAGAGGCGCGCATACACACACACACACACACCCACAACAAAACTTATAAAACAAAGAAATAGGTCCCCACAAGAAAAAATTAACTGACGAAAGAGTACAAAAAAATCGAAACAATTAGCTTTTAAAAAAGCTTTTGGGTTTTGATCAAGAGTTTCAATCAGAACAAGAACAATCCTGTCTGGTCCTACACAAAATGCCTCCTCTCTCGCTACCGCTGCAAAGGGGAAAGTGAAAGTGAAAGTATCTGCTTGTATGACTCACTTTCTTCCTGCCTGGCTAAAGCATGTGACTTACAGTACTGTAAGCCATGTGATGTGTGGGGGGGCTGCCTATATTGTTGTCACTCTGCCTTACTTCACATTAAGGCGGAATGACAATGCAAAGTCATAATAAAGCAAAGTGAGCACTTTGCAATGGTCACTCCATGTAGCTCTAGGACAACACAAAGTGGTCACTTCACATTCACTTCTCCAGTGGAAATTAATTTCGCTGCATCTCTAATGGTGACCTCACAAATCACAAAAATTATTAGAAGAACTGACGTTCAAATGGAATGGGGTGGGATGCTTTGCTCAGGAGGAGGAGGAGGAGGATTCAGAAAGTTAACACAAACAGAACAGGACTGGAGGATGAGGAGGAGACAGTTTCAGAGAGAGAGAGAGTAGACTACACACTGTCTATTGTGTTCTTTTTTTTCTCTCTCACTCATTTCTCCAGTCTCCTCATCCTCCTCCTACTCTTCAGCAAGTTTTTTTTTGAGGGGGAAATTAAGTATATTTTTATCATGTAAGGAAAAATTAAGAACAGCAGCAAGGAGCAGCTACTGCCAGCTAGCCAGCTAGCTAGCTAGCACTACTCATCTCAAATGCCAGCCAGCATCAGCTACACTACCAGCCAGTAATTCAATTTGCAGTTAGTTAGTCTCCTAAGCACTCTCTGTGGCTCCTCCAAGTGGCAAACAACGGAGGCTATTGCTCCCTGCCTCCCTCAGACAGACAGTGATGACTTCACTTGTCCCTCTCCACCACTAGACTGCTGGCTGCTGCTAGTATTACATACTACTCTCTACTAATTACTAATATCTGCCACTCTGCTCGCTCACGGCTCGGCTCACCTCCACCTCCAGTTAGGCTCCACTCCTAAGCCTCCTAACAACAACCACTCCTAGCCAATTGAACTCACAGCAATCTGAGCACAAAGAGATCACATGACCGTCTGCTTACAGCCTGTACAGGTCATGCGTGTCTTCTTGTGCTTGGCTCGGTCTTCTTCGATCCTGGACATGTGGCACTGGTGGGCAATCTTTGGAGGAGCCCACTTGGTAGGAGGAGCCTGATGGCCAGACCAGGAACCAGACATACTCAGCAGCAGTCAGGAATGGATTTGCTTCAGATTGGGACTTGAGAGGGACTCGGACTGTTTCATCAATGTTCAGTGGCCAACAGAGGATTTAAAGTGCCGGTACATCACCGGCAAGTTCAGCAACAAGTGTGAGCGGGTGAGAGAATAGAACAGGTGCGCAGTGGATGTTTACAAGGAGGAGGTGGGGGGAACAAAAGGACAAAAGTTGGTTTTGAGGGTGGCATTTTTTGAGGGTGCCTATTTCAAATTTGTGGGTGCTCAAGCATCCAAGCATCTGCGCTGTTGGCACTCCTGTTAAGAATGCTCTGGCAACTACTACAGGAAAGGGTGACTTTGTCATGCCTGAGATTACAATTGATATATCATTTACCTAAACTGTTTTCTTTTGATATTTACAGTTATGGTATTACGTGTTAAGCTCTACAGAGTGTAAAAAACTACAAGACCAACACAGTCCTATTTGTTAATTTGCACAGGCAAAATTTGAGGGGCATTGTGGGCAG
Organism: Neoceratodus forsteri; assembly: GCA_016271365.2. Lineage (NCBI taxonomy): Eukaryota > Metazoa > Chordata > Ceratodontiformes > Ceratodontidae > Neoceratodus > Neoceratodus forsteri. Next base: position 550,445,009 of record CM057458.1, read on the forward strand.
ATTATATAGAGAATAATACATAGGTATTGATGTGTGTAACCAAAATGTTATATACACATATACTGTATGGTGAGTGTAACCAGAATGTTATGCACCCCCAAGGTGTGTGATGCTGCATGAACCCCAAGAGTGAAGCTTGAAGGGTTTATAAAAGCATTACACATCAAAAGGTGTGTATAGAATTATACCATATTTGTGTGTGTAATAAAAATAGTTACACACACCGATACCCATGTGTTATTCTTAGTGTAATAACTGGGGGAATTTTTTTCTTATAGGAGAAGCTGGTTATAATTGTCCATTATAACTTGCGGGTTATAACAGCGAACATGCTCCAGCTTCTGCTCAGCCCCACTCATCGCTGTGCTCTTACAATTGCCATCAAATGGCAATCACAGAAACAGTTTCACAAAACACTGTAGTGACTAAAACTTCATGACATGTAAAAAGGAACAAAATAAAAAACTCTAACCTTTTGGATGACTATCAGTCAGATTAGGATCTGACAGCTACACGGACCCAGCTTCTGCTCTGCCCTGCTTACACTTAGTCACCGTGCTGGTCTCACAAAACCAGTAGTCAATCTGGCATTTCCTGCACTCCCAGACAATAAATCTTTAAAACACACACACACACACACACACACACACACAAAAGCACAGCTCTGAAGTTTGTTCACTTACAGCACATTTGTCAAGATTTCTTTTCAGCTTTGGTTCCTCGTTGTCACAGAGATATGCAAATGAGCTACTGAGTTACAACTCTCAACACGGAACTCTAAACCTCATTTGTATATCACTGTGACAATGGCCACCCAGACCTAAAGAAACTATTCACAGCAAAGTTTTAAAGCTTGTTTTCACAATGTTTTAAACCCCCAGGATAACAGAAAATATTTTTCTGCTGTTGTATAAAATTATCTAATACAAACAAACAAACAAAAAACAGACACGAGACTTTACTAAAAACATCATTTATTTCAGTAAATCTGGATGGAGAAAAAGTGTTCCCCAGCAACTGCATAAAACAATTCATAGGCGGCATGCACAGCTCGAATTTAATGCACACCCTCAGTGTGGGATGCTTTGATAAACTCATCGGGCTTCGCCCTCAGGGTTTGTGTATCGTCCCACACCTTGGTGTGCATTAAATTCTCATTTAAAACTCCCCCCATGCATTATTCTCTATATAATTTGCCTTCAATGCCCCTCAAATTGTGCCTGTGCAAATAAATAATTCTGGGTTACACTCACCAACCCATGTTTTGTATTTTTGTTATTACTATTATTATCATTTTTAACTGAATTGTTAGACTATGCTGCACGGTTTGGAACTGTGCGTTTGATTGACAGGTCCCAATTATGCATGGTCATTTGTATTGCATACTTACAGTACAAAACAATTATGTGTGTATATTAGAATTATACAATGCTTTACAACAAGTAACTGAACATAATACAGTGTACATAAAAACAAAATGAGAAGCAAAATTGCACCTAGTGATAAAAGACACAAAATGGAAAAAGTTATATATACATATATATATATATATACACATACACATATATATATATATATACATATATATATATGTGTATGTGTGTATATATATATATATATATATATATATATATATATATATATCTCAGTGGTGGTCCACTAATACCATGACTTGCATGAATTTGCATGGAAACAGTGGAGTGTTGGAGAGAGAGAGAGAGACACAAGTCCATATATTTTGGCAGTGTTGTTGGCTGGGTCTTTCCTGGCTGTAAATCCCTGCAGCAATAAAAACAATTCTGAAGGTTTCTTGTCCTAAGAGCCGGATGGTACTGATGTTGTGTGGCCCACTGCAAGGATAATCAGATTAAAAGAAAGTAAAACAATACATATTGAGAATACTCTCAAAGAAAACAAGCATTTGTCAATGTTTGTTTGCTGGTATGGGCATTGGTAGTGCAGAAGTTAGAGAAATGCATAATAGGAATGGCAGTGAAGTATTAAACTAATGCCAACCCCCACCCCCATCATGCAGAGACTGACAGGCATTGGGGAAAGTGCCTTTGGGTCATCGGCCATAACACTCATTCCATTCCACCTCACTCCACCCTGCAGACACCAACAGGTGTTGCGGTGTGTTGTGGGTCTTCAGCCCTTATGTGCACCCCATTCCATAATGAAATAAGCTGAGATGGGTGTAGTAGAGAAGAATGGAGTGAACGTTAGAGCTGAAGACCCCAAGGCATACTTCAATGCCTGTCACTGTCTGCAGGGTGGGGGTGGAATGGCATGAACATTATGGTTGACAAACCCAAGTTACACCCCAAATGTCTGTCAGTCTCTACAGGGTGGGGTGCTACGATTGGAAACTCTAATGTCCAGGGCGTTTTATGGTATTTTCGCTCCAAATTTTCAACATGGGCTTTTTGGGACTCCACCTCATGAACAGTGGGACTGTCATTTTGTTATTCAATCCCGAAAGGTGATTTCACTCAGCAACTGCACCATTCAGTGCCACAGGTGTGAAAACATATTTTGGGCAGGACATGAAAAATGACAGCTATACTGTTCATGAGGAGGTATGAAAAAATGGCAGTGTTGAAAATCTGGAGTGAAAAATTGGTGAAGTTACGAGCATGCATAGAAATTGCACAATGCACGCCTGTGATGCAATCATTGTTTGGAATGTTTTCACCAAATTTCCAACATGGGCATTTTGGGACCTTCCCTCATAAACAGTGCCACTATGATTTTGTTACTCTGTCCCAAAAAATGATTTCCCACAGTGACTGTGCCATTTTGCGCCACAGATGCGAAAACACATTTCAGGTAGGATGTGAAAAATGACAGCTGTAGTGTTCATAAGGAGGTGTGAAAAAGTGGCAATGTTGAAAATCTGGAGTAAAAATATTAAAAATTGGAGAAGCTATGAGTGTGTGTAGAAACTGTGCAATGCACGCTCGTAACACAGTCATGTTTTGGAATTTTCTTTCACCAAATTTCCAACATGGACTTTTTGGGACTCTGCCTCATGAACAGTGACACTGTCATTTCATTAATTGGTCCCAAAAGGTGAATCCACACAGAAAATGCAAAATTCTGCCTCCTAAGCAGAAAGATCACCGCTGGCCTAACTACCTCTAGCCTCTCCCCCCTCCTACAACCTGTATCCACCACCATGGCCACCTGAAGCTTGCTTAAACCCACCTTGCTAGTACCTCACCTCAAAACCTCCCTTAGTCAATGCTGTTTCTACTATAGAGCCCCATCCTGGTTCAACTCACTCCCACTCAACATAATCCAGGAAACCAAGTTCAAAACCCTGCTCTGAGCCCACATCCTCTTCTCTCACTCCTGTATCTACCCCTGACCCCCCCCCTTGACAATGGACTCTGTCCTGCCCGGTCCACAATACTTACTCCTTACGTTACTCATGTCACTTGCCGATTACCGTATGTTCTCTCTACTCTAATCTGACAAAGGACCTTGTCCTGCCTCTTCACTCTCTCTTACCCTGCAATAACTGCTTTGATTATAAGACCAGTCTCAATATCATGTTTACTTTCTCCTAATCATATTTTATCCATTATTGTACTTCCCTAATTATATGTATGTTTAATTGTATATACTTATTGTAACCATTATTTTACCTCACTGCTTTGTGTATGCTAAACTGTTATCTGTCTTGGCATGGAGCCTTTGAAAAGGAGTCTCTGACTCAAAGGATTGTAATTCTGATTCATTCAATAAATAAATAAAAATAAATAAGTCACCTTTCGGGACTGAGTAACCAAATGACACTGACAGTGTTCACGAGGTGGGGTCCCAAGAACCCCATGTTGACAATTTGGCTTCAAAATTCCTAAAAATGGCTGAGATAGCAACCTAAATTGACCCCCCCATTGACTCCCATTATACAGCTTGCCATAATTTCTTCAGTTTGCTGGTTGGCTTTGAAGTGTGCAGACATTTCCCCGTCCAGAGAAGATTGCTGCTACCAACCTCCTGAGGTAGGTATGGAGTGAGGATGGGCAAGAGGAGGTGGGTCCGCAGAGGGAGGGGGTGGGGTGGGGAGGGTGAATAGGGAGATGACGAGGGACCATTTCTTATTTGCAGGGGAAAAGACTTAGGGATAGTTTTCTTTATTTTACAGGTTACCAAAAATATTAGGCACACTCAGGTGGGCTCCCAGTGTGCCACAATAGCGTGTGTGTGTGTGTGTGTGTGTGTGGGAAGGGCATGGCGACACGGGAGCTGGGCACCCCGACGTTGGCACTTGAAATATTTGGGTGGGTGGGGGGTCATCTGACACTGGGAGTGGGCATCCCAGTGCTGGAAACATAAATAAAAAATTATTTTGGCACATTTGGGTGGGCTCCTATTGTGTCACATTAATGGGGGAAGGGGGGATACATGCCAACACGGGGATTGGGCACCCCAGTGTCGGCCTTCCAGGGAGTGTGTGGTGGGTGGCAGGAGCCTTCAATGTGGTAAGCCATGATGCAGTTCATTTATTTATTTATTGCAATGGTTTGCCAGGAAAAGCACACCGAACAAGCAAGGTGCTCGGCAGCAGGAGCCGACAAGAACCATAACTCTGGTCATGTGCATTACTGTGCACTGAAATGCACATGGACGGAGTCTTGTCAGCTGCTGCCAACAGAGAGAAGGTATGTCTGTGTACCTGGTTGCGAGGGAGGGGGAAGGTCCCACTGCAATGAGGAAACTGTCCCCCATTGCAGCACCAGATTTCTTTCAAGTGCGGTCCTCTCTCTCAAACTGCTGTCATAGACAGCTTGCCAATTCATTGGTGCCCAGGAATAAGCCCCATAAAGCATCAACTGCATTGGGCAGAAACTCACACACCTCTAAAATGTCATACTGTCCCAAGATGTTTCTTGCGCATGCACACAAGCAACATAAAAATCATAAGAAAATGGCTGCACAGAAAGTCCTCCTGCTTTAGAGAAGTGGTATGAGTTGCTGAATGACATGTACCAAATATAATGCTTTACATATCATAGAAGGAATCATGCCTCCATTTTCACAAATATATTGATGACATGAGTATTATATATAGGTAATTATCACCCAGTCTTTGTGTTGTAGTAAGTAGTAATGTAACCCTTGAAATGGACAAGAGTTTTAAGTTCTAAATCTCATTTATTTGGTGGGGTCTCTCTGCTCATCTTTTTTGTAATGATCCTTTTAGAAACACAGAAACATAGGCAACGATGGCAGAAAAAGACCAAAGGTCCATCTAGTCTGCCCAGAGTTGCCTATCTGCCTTAGGACCTATTGTCCATATACGGTTTTATCTCTCATGTTCCAACCTCCTGCTTCCCTCCCTACTGCTACCAACATGAGCAACCACCAGACCTTTCCATCTGTCCCAGTCATGCCTGAAACCATTTACAGTCTTGGCACTGACCACCTCTGCTAGAAGACTGTTCCATGGTTCCACCACCTTTCCATAAAATAGAACTTCCACACATTCCTCTTAAACCTCCCCCCAACCAGTTTCCACATATGACCTCAGGTTCATGACTCAGTACTCCTGTTAAATAGTTCTCCACAGTTCATATTGTTTGTTTCTTACAGGAACTTAAAGGTCTATATCAAATCCCCACTCTCTCTCTCTCTCTCTCTCTCTCTCTCTCTCTCTCCTGGTCTCCAGCGAGTGCATGTTCAGTGCTTTGAGATGATCTTCATAAGATCTGCCCTGCTGTCCTTGAATCATCTTGGCCACCCTGCAATGTACTGTCCCCAGCCTGTCACTGACCTTCCTTAGATGAGGACTCCAGAACTGAACACAGTATTCCAGGTGATGCCTCATCAGTGACCTATATAGAAGTAGTAGTACTTCCTTTTTCCTGCTGTCAATACAGCTGGTTATATTCTAGTATAGTTTACAACTAGGTTAAAATTATTGGGCTTTTGTTTTACCACAGTGAATCCCATGTGTAACTTTTTGTTATAACCAGTCAGTTGTAACATTATTCATGCACCTGTGCATTCTACAACCTTCAAGCTCACACACTTCCTCAAGCACATACAGTACACACATTTCCCAAATGTAATCATTAATAGAAATCCTTCATAAAGTAAACTTGAGATCTACCTTGTGAAATAAACTTTGTCACCCACCTATGCTTTCTCAGCCATATTTCATTCAAATTTAAACAGAAAAGAAGTAAAGAAATCAAAAAATACACTACCTTTCTCTTTCTTCTCCCAGCTCTCTCTCTCTCTCTCTCTCTCTCTCACGACAACAAGGTTACCATGGTAACCTGATCATTAAGCACTGGAGGTACAAAGACATACAAAGGAAAAGTTTGTTTTATTTATTTTTATTTTATTTTGTTTTTGGTAACTGGGCGGGTGCACTAGACATAGGAAATGCCTATTTTCAGGCATGACCCGGGGGAGGTTACAATAGGTGAAAACAATATAAGCAAACGTAGTGGTGTACAACAATACAGAAAAACAGTGGTGTGCAAAACAAACTCAGGTGGTAGAATACAGAGCAATACAAGCTTGAACAGTCAGTACAAATTCAGTTAAACATTACAGAACAATATACTAAGTTCAGGAAGGAACTGTTGGCTAAACTAGGAAATGGAGGCATTATGAGTAATTAAACATGTGCAATCAGCACAATAAGCCTAAAGTGGTACAGTGAAGTTAATCCAGCAGTTCAACAAGGTAACAAGTATAAGCATAAGGGTGGGTGGGGCAATTGAAGAAGTAGGGAGGGGTGAAAAGCAATAGGTATGGAATAGAATAAGGAGAGAGGTGTGAGGGGTGGCTTAAGAAGGATTGAAGCATGAGCAGGGGGCTAGCTTTAGAAGGATTGAAGCATGTGCGGGGGCTAGCTTAGTAAGATAATGAAGGTGTGCTTTTTTTAAGAGGTAATGACTAGGCGCTTGTCGGATAGCTAAGGGAAATGAGTTCCAGTAATGAGGGGCAGCATGAGAGAAAGTATTGGTACCCTTAGTTGTTTTACACCTGGGGATATGAAGGGGAGTTAGATCCACAGATCTGAGACCACACAAGGAGGTTCGCTGGTACAACATAGAAGCTAGGGATGCAGGGATTCTTGACCTGATGATATCAGTCATGGAGCCAAGAGAGGGCAGGCGATGGGCAGTTTGGGAGGGCCAGTTTAGTTCTGTAGAGCTGGCAGTTTTGCTTACGACAAGCAGAGGCAGAGGCATACCAGCAGATATTATTGAAGTTGTGTCCCATCTGTGAAGAGAGGCTTTGGATGCATCTACGTATGTGACAGCACAGTAGGTAAGGTAACTGAATTGAATGTTCTTAACTAATATTCTTCCAGAAAAAAGCTGTTTTGTATTTCTACATATACTGTATATTAGATGCCTATATCTATGTATATAAGATTCTTAGGGCCACAAAGCTTTGCCCAACAGGTATATAAAATAAAACTTGGTGTGATGTGCTTTAACTTGAATTTTATGCACACTCTCAGATTGATCATTGTATAAACCCCTTAAGCTTCATGTAGCATCACACACCATAGGTGTATATAAAATATATAGAATAATACATGGGGGGAGAGTGCATAATGAGAATTTAATGCACACCTGAGGGGTGGGATGCTACATAAACCCCAAGGGTGAAGCCCGAGGAGTTTATCTAAACATCCCATCCTGAGGGTGTGCATTAAAGTTCAATTTTGCACTACCCCCCGTGTGTTGTTTTATGTAAATGCTGGGGGACATTTTTTCTCCAACCAGATTCCATTAAATAAAAAAAATGTTTTTTAAAAAGTGTTATGTTTTTTTTAATTTGTTGCAGTATGTGGCATGATAATAAAGAAAGTGAATACTGGCATACTGTTTTAAAAGGTGTATTTGTCTGCTTTAACAACTTTTTTAAAATTAAAATTGTCAAAAAATAGTTTGCTTTAACTTAGATAGTGTCAGAATGGGAGCAGCTTTGTTCCTACACTGAAAAACCCCAGGCAGCTATTACATCTCCAGAAAACAGTATACTCAGACAGTGAAACAGTTTTACTTTTAAGCAAACATGTTTTAAAACTGTTAAAATGTTGTAATTGATGTTCAAAATAATTTTTCTACTGTCCGGGTCGTCATTGTCATGGCAATATTTAAATTAGGTTGGGGATCGGGGCTCACAGCTGCTTGTATGCAGACAGTAGCGAGCGAGAACAAGAGAGAAAACTGTTTTTTTTAACTGCTGGGAAATATTAGGTGAGGCTCCATATTTTGGGATTTCTACTTGTATGACTGCTTTTTATTTTACTGACAGCAAAATGCTGAATGAAATAATCTGTGAGAGCTGTGAGAATTAAAGGGAATTGTGAGAGCGCAGCTAGTGAGTCAGCACGAGCAGAGCTGAGGAGAAGGTGGCGGGTGTTCACCGTTATAACCTGCAGATTGTAACAGTGAATAATAACCCACTTCTACTATGAGGAAAAAACATCCACCAGTTATTACAGTTTCATTATGCACACCACCACATGTATAATTCTTTAGGCATCAAACAGGATTATTGAGTACAGTAGCATGGCTGTATGCTTTCATTTTCATGGTTTAGTGCTGAAAGCTGCAGTTGTGTACTTCGGATGATGTCACTGAAGGGATCGGAGGATCGGGTGCTTCAGCTTGAGCGCCAGCTTCCAACAGCTCCAAATCTTCCACCATCAATGATCAAAACAAAATACTTAATCTAAAAGACAACTGTAGTGAAGGCAAGATATGAGGCTGAACATTCAAAAAGCAACATTGCTATATCTGTGGCACAAGTTGATGAGATCTGCGACTAAATGCAGAAGCACAAGAAACTTTCCATCATGGGCCATAGACAGCACTCTTCAATGGGTAAGAAGAGTGGCAACTGATCAGCAGAACCCAAAACTCAGCCTCAAATGTAAACATAATGCAGATGTTACACCATATTGGGGCCTATGCTCGAATGTGCAGAGTACTTCTGTGCCGGGTATCCATAAAGCATTAGCCACTCCGCACCAATTCGCCCCCATGTGGGATGCATGAAATGGGGTGCACAGCCCCTACACACCTGATCCCCTGGCTGCATGGAGAGCAATGCACTGGGGCAGGCGGGGGGGTTGTGTTGGGAGCATGCCAGCACTACACGCCATGCACTAAGATGTGGAGTGCTGTGCACTAGAGGGGTGTAGGAGGGCACTGGTTACACCAGGGGGGACAATGCCATAGCTAATGTATGCTCCCTTCCCCGTGCACACTGGACACACTGCATATCCCCCCCCCACAGTGATGCCCCGGCCCCATAACCCCAATGCAGAAGCCCTTCCCCAGCACAGTGCAGCACCACCATGCCCATGCAGCCCACCCCCCACCATGGCCACCAATGTCCCTAGAGTGACGAGCATAATCCCCCACTGCCCCACACATGGCAGCTCCCCATCCCCATCTGTAAATGCCCACCCCACACAAGAGGGCACTGTATCCGGGTTGCACTAAACATCCCCCCCATACACGCATAGAGGTGCCCATTGTACCCCGAACCCTGATCCAACCTCCGGTCACATCTGTGGTGGGCAATGGTCCCCCACCCACCCCAGGCCCCAATCCAGAATGCCCAGCCCCAGCATTGGTGGTCAGTGGATCTCTCCACCCCCATGGCACCAACAACACTGCCCTCCATCCCCATACAGTCCCATCAGTGTCACGGATAGGAATGGCCAGTGGCACAGCCCTCCACACACTTTCTCAGCTGCCAGCCATCCAAATGATGCTGGGAGCATGCCCCTATAAATAGGCAGCATGCCCCCAGCATCAGTCAGATGGCCAGTGGCCAAGGAGGTGAGTGGTGAGCTGTGCTGCTGGCCGTTCCTAGCCGTGGCACTGATGGGAAGGTACAGGGGATTGGGGACACTGTTGTTAGTGCCACAGGGGTGGGGAGATCCACTTGCCACCACTGCTGATGCCGGGCATTTGGATCAGGGCTAAGGGGTGGTGGGTAGGGTGTGCAGTACTGGGCAGTGTCCCAGATGGGACACCCTACTGTGGAGGGGGTTACACCACAGACAGGGATGGGGATGTGATGGTTGGGGAGGAGTTCTTGTACTACAACGGGGCCAGGGCTGATGTGTGCTGGGAGGGGCACTTGCAATGCAGTACTGGGATCAGGGTTGCCTTGTGTAGGGGCGAGGGGGTTACTGACAGGAGCGGGGATGGGGCAGCACTGTGTTTGGGTGGGGGGGTGCCTCTGGACAGTTAGGGTTGGAGCTGCAGTGTGTTGGGTGATGGATCTCTGGTGGGGGCTGTGATACCTGTGGGGCTCGACCAGGAGGACTGTGGTGAACACAGCTGCGCAGGTCTGGGTGTCCCCTGGTGCTATTCATGCACCCAGACCCACACCCTGCCGTGGAAGTGATCCTCTCAGGACCCAGGACAGGCATCTGATTGGTAGCCTAACTGGGTCCTTTACTATGTCCCTACTACCCTTCATTGATCTGCATGCCGGAGAGTGGAGCCACAGACAGGTGACAGCTGTTAGTGCATACCGGCCTGTGCATACCTGTTCGCAGGTGTGGAGCCATGCGAGTGGGATATGTGCTTCTGGCACTTATTTCCCACCCGTTCGTGCACAGGCCCCATTGATATTAATGTTACTGGCATAAAAAAGGACTTTAGGAGGATGGAATCCCACACAGCTAAAGTCGAGGAGGCAGTGAATGACTTGTGGGAGTAGGCGGCCTGCAACAAGTAGAGCAGTTCTGTGTTTATGACAGTGGGAGAGAGAGCTGACACGGAGAGTAAAAGATGCTAAAGCTAGAGCCACAAGGAGGAATTTGAGAATGTTTGGCTTCCCTGAGGATGCAGAAGATCCAGCTCTAAATGGATTTATACAAATATGGTTCCAGATGGAGGTGGGACTGGCAGCATACTTTGTAATAGAGATTGAGAGGGTTCATCGGGCTCTAGGCCCCTTTCCAAAGCCAGATAAACCACCGCGGTCCATCACTGTCAGATTTTTAAAATAACTAGTGAAAACGCTACTTCTCAATAAAGTCTGGGGAAAAAGGACCTTACCTTTAAAGAGCAATTATCTAGGTCCCTGCCCCGAGAAGCACAACTAAAGCTTACCTGGTCAGAAGTCCTTGGATGCCCATATTTTATTTTTTAATAGCCCCTATTTTAGAAGGGAAGGGATCATAGTTTGGCTCCATAGAGCCGAGCCAAGCTGATCCCTTCCACTTCCTGATAGCACTTCAGTCCACGATCCACCCCCGCTCCACCCCAAAGCTCACACGTTTTGTGATGTCATGATTTGTAGAGTGTGGGGGCGTGCTTCCATGGGAATGAATGGGGACTGTTTTTAAAGATAAATTTACATTGTTTAGATTGCCGTTTGGAACAAATTATGGCCACCGCTTTGCTAGCAGTCCCCATTCATTCCTATAGCTACCCCCACAATCTCATAAATTATGACATCACAAAACGTGAGCGTGGGGGTGGAATGGGGTAGATCATGGACTGAAGTGCTATCAGATAGTGGAAGGATCAGCGGCTCGACACTATGGAGCCAAAAACGATCCCTTCCTTCTAAAATAGGGCTATTAAAATAAACATGGGCATCCTAGGACTTCTGCCCAGGTAAGCTTTAGTTGTGCTTCTTGGGGGGGGGGTCAAAAAGCCTAAGAAAGTTGCTCTTTAATGGCAAGCAGGTCATTATCGACCAAGATTACCAAAGTGGGATGATGCAAAAAAGAAAGGTGGTATACTCAGTGGTTTAACAGCTTAGAGATGAACAAATCAAAGCACAAATGTAGTACCCTGCAAAACTGATAGTTCGCTTGGAGTCAGGAAGCAAAATGTATGACAACCTTCTGAGGGCAGCCAGGACTCTGATGAAAATGGGGATCCTGTTACCAGAGATGCCAGTGGAAACGTATGAGAGGGATCTGCAATAATATGTGTGGAAAGTGGCTGGTTGTCCAAAAGGGCAGCAAAGACTACGGAAGTATGAGCCCTCCAAACTCCTGGCTTAAGATTTGCAATGCATTCACCAGGGCCTCTCTACCACTAAGGAATGATTAGTCAGTGACTTTTCTTCATTACCTTCTAGATTTATTTCCTCCTTGATTGAAGGGGTGCAGATTATGTACCCACGAGTTTGATGGCCTCATCCCCTACTACCACCTTGTTATCCCCTTTCTTAAGACTTATGATCAGTGGACAGTGTGTGACTGTATAAGGCCATACCACCTGGAAGGAGATTTCCCTTCACCCAAACTATACCTAGATGTAGAACTGTGAGAACAACAGCTAGGGTGCCCAAACAGGTGAGGAGTTGCGGCATACTTTTCAGGTGTGTTCCTCTATGTTCGTCAAGGGTAACTCACTTCATTAGTCCTGGCTGCTCCTTGAATTTGGACTTTGTGTGATTATCTATGTACTGAGCTGTGGCAATCGGAATGGGGAGTGAGTCAGTTTGGTGCTTTGGCAGGAACTACCTGCAAGAGGAACTATGCAGCTTTCAGGTCATCCCTAAGGCGCAGGTAAAAATGACTATAAAATGCGGCTGCGTGGTGACAAGGGGCAGCCCCAGCAAATGACAAAAGCAAACAAACAAAAGGGAAGCACACATCAACTTCCTTAAAGGTGCTCCAGCAAGACACAAACAAGAAAAGGAATGTGGCTGGGCACACACTAACAGATAAGTGGTGGAAAAACGTATTTTATTTTAACAAAAAGTCATGACAGGCAAAAATGGGGCTAACATCCTTATGTATTGATCCAGTGGGTGGGTCTTGCTCAGGGGTGGAATTAGCCATACAACCCACTGATAAATACATTTTGTTAATTGATTTGCGTAACATTAGTAACTTAGCAATTAAAACAAGGGGATTGCAAGGAAAAACGTGCATTTACATTGCAGACATCTAAAAAGTCCCAAACGTGCAAACAATTCGCCGCTATAAAATCTGATCAATATTCAGATAAAGTACAATTTAAATATTCAGTCTTGAACCTCAATAATATCAATATATTGATCTCCACACAAAAAAACTAGAGTTTTTAATACTTTAACATGTACATACACTGTTTCAATTCTTATTATGCAAGAGCTGTGAAAAGAAAAAAGTTTTGAACATTCAAACACCAAAATGTGAAAGGATCCATGTCCCACCTAGGTCCAGAATCATAAGAATCTGTAGAAGCTGTGACATACTACCACTTGGGGCTAAAAAGAGCATTACTACACCTCCATTTCTTTTCATTTTATGCCCATTTAATTCATTATGATTATAGAAATGGAGCCAAAGAAGGATGCAACAACATTCAACATTTTAGAATAATATATTATTGTATAGTTTCCTAAATCATGTGTGAATGGATACCCATACCTTGTACTTATTTATTGTCTTTAAATTATTGTAAGGCACCTTGGTTTTAAGAAAGGCGCCATATAAATAAAGTTTCATTTCATTTCATAAAAACAAAAGTAACAAATAGAGGTCAAATTGAAGTACAAAAGGTCAAATTCACTAAATTTACTGTTGATGTAAAAAACTGTTATAAATAAGTCTTATAATCAATTTAATCATTTAATCCAATAGGAATCAAAACTCCCAATGTACAGATCCATCTTGTTTCACACTGAAGTAACATATTTACTCGAATAACAAAAGCACTCTTCTTCTCACGCCTTTGAGATGGCCAAAGGAGCAGCATTATTGATAATCAAATGGGTTAAATGAGAGAGGGTGGGAGAGCCTCAGTGTTGCTCAGGGAGGTTCTTTAATTTTCACTTTTGTGACTGTATTCAATTAATTTGTGTGGGGGGGGGCAGCAGGGCTTTGTGCTAGGTGGCTGGGCCAGCCTCCATTCATCTGTCCCCTTGGGGGGGGAGGCACAACTTCACATGGGAATAGCGTCAGTATAAAATGAAACATCGGCAGGCATGGGTGCTGTGTTCAAAATGACTTTTAATAACATTTAAATAAATGTGGTTTTAACTTGACCTAATGCTTTTGGTCATTTTCTGGTCAGTACACCAAGTTGCCAGACTTTTTTGCTCTTGATATCTTCACATGAGAAGACTTACTATCTTTGATTCACCCTGACATTGGAGGGGGAACCCCATGAGTTACTGACCATGGCCTTAAGCAAGAAGCACTGTAAAATGTTCAAGTTTTCTTTACTGTGCCATTCTTAACAGTGTGGGGACAGTGGGAACCGGAGGTGGTGGCCTGATGGGTACTACTTTATGTTCATATGTATTCATCTTGTGTCCTGTTCTGAGTGTCATCTAGGGGGAGCTGCACCCAGACGATAGGGGCTGAGGTATATGGGAAGAAGCAGGGTTAGTATAGTGATCCACCTCCTGACTGCCACCTCAAACCAGTACTAAGTCCGGAGGTAGGCTCGAACCCCCTCCAACAATCCCTAGGGGGAATTTGTTCGCATGCTTGTGCACCTCTATTGAGGACAGTTGGCTACTTGCCATATTGGGTTTTCTGGTTGGGTTATTTTCTTGTTTTTCATGTTTAATGTTGTAGCCATTTATGTGGGGTCAGTCAGTTTACTGGTACGAGTTTTCGAGCTCTGACCTTGACTCTCCTATCTGAAAAATGTGAGCAGCAGAAAAAGTGTACTGTGGCACATATTTATAATTGTACATAACTGTGACATGTTACTTCTTTGTTGTAGTATTACTGCTAGTTACTGATGGGTAGCTTACAAATTGTTTCTTATACTATCAAAGGCATATCATCTGTGCTTAAGCAAGCCAGGTTCTTAAGGGAGTTTACACACCAGTAATGTGATGTTGCACAATTACAAGAAACATGCTTCTCTGCCTGGGAACATTTAAAACTCCATAGGAGATGGGTGGGACATGTTTTTTCCTCCTCACACCCCACACATTCAAAAGCTGTAGTTGCCATCCTGGTTTGAAAGGGATCCCCATCAAAGTCCTGGACTCACAGATACAGAGGGGAGGCTAGTGCTCATCCCAATTGAAATGGGTGGACATGTCATTTGTATAGGGAATGTTTATGGGCATACCCCGCCCTCTGTGGTGTTCTTAATGAAAACCTTTAATTCCTTAATGATGCTCCTGGAAGGCCTACTATTGATGGGTGGGGATTGGAATGTAGACAAGAACTCAGTTCTAGATAGAACTACAAAGTACATAGGCCCCCAGCCATGTGCTGCAAGATGCCTTGGTAATTTACAAAAGGAAGGGGCATGGTGGTAGGAAAGGAACCCTCTGACTATGGACTTTACTTTCTTCTCCCTCCTAATAATAGTTACTGATGACTTGACAGATTCTGTATCCTATGACAGTTTCTTCACATGGTGTATGATTGTCATATTGGGCCAGGAACCATTCCTGATCATGCCCCAATACAGGTCACAATATGCTTAGGCCCCAGACATAATAGCTCTCTTTGGCATCTCAGTGCCAATTTATTAACAGGCAAGACCTTATGCGCCATGATTTCCATGGAGATCAGAAAGTACTTGCAACAAAACTTTGAGAAAGACTTGAAACTGAAGTATATTTTGGATGTCCTGAAGTCTGCATTAAGGGGACATTTTATAAGAAAGAAACACTACTGATAGGTGACTTCAAAGCAGATTGGCCCTCCCCTGTGGCAACTCCATACAGGGATGCAGTGACATCACTGCACCTTTGCCAACTTGTCACCTCACCCACTAGGTTAAACTACAAGACTGGCACATCAACATTGCTAGACTGGGTTCTATCAAATAGGCTGGAACACATCTCCCTAACCTCTGTCCTACCTAATCTTTTCAGCGATTACTCACCTTTTCTAGTTTGCTGGTCTAGCACCTACTCCAAACCCCTCACTAGAACTATCACAGAGTCCTTAAGCAAGACCACCTGGACCAATTTAGAGTTGACCTAAGTCAACAGGACTGGTCCCAAGTCTACTCCTCTACTTCTGTTGATACAGCCCTGGAGTGCTTCATCAGGTTATTCAATGCGGTCTGTGACATACACACTCCAATAAAAAAATGGAAAATAAAAGGCAGCAGCAACTCGTGGTTCTCTCCTGAGCTTCTTGAGTGCTTGAAATCAAGAGATAGCCTTTGGTATAGAGTCTGGGAGACAGACAAGCAGGCCGACATTCAACTCTACAAAAAGGCCTGCAATGATTGCACTAAGGAGATATGGGCAGCAAAAAAACAATACTACAAGGATGCGCTTACCCGGTCTTGGAGTGACGTTAAAATATTTTGGGCTGACCTCAAGGAGGTTACAGGAAAATTAACAAGTCAGCCCCTACGATGCTCAACATAGATGGCATACCTACAACTGACCCAGAAACTATCGCTAACTCACTCAACAAAGCGTTTACCGATCTCTCTGGAGTGCTACCCCCAGACTTTTTCCACCCCTCTAACTCCTCTGTCACAGTGAAAACAATGAACTGGCTGCCTACTAACCCTCATTTTTGTTTCAGATCCATCTCTTTAGATGAAGCCAGGAAATACCTTCTAAAAGTCTTGGGTAAATCCTGATATAGTGGCGATTCCCTTGAACTAAAATTTGCAGCCCTATCCTTGGCAGTCATTTTGAAGCCCCTAACCTACATAATCAACACCTCTCTAAGATTCTCTCAGTTCCAGAAGCAATGGAAAGCGGCATTAGTGACCTCAGTCTTCAAGAGTGGTGATTGATCCACACTAGGACACTACAGACCCATTTTGATTCTCCATCCCCTATCCAAGGCACTAGAGAGGATTGCTGCAGACCAATTAGTGAAATATCTGGAAAAATACAACATTCAATTCCCTGAGCAACATGGCTTCCACAAAGCACATAGCACCATCACAGACTTTATTCACAACTCAGTTAAGCACGGCAAGCTGGTTGAGGCGGCGTTTATTGATTTGTCAAAAGCATTTGACATGGTTAATCACGACCTCCTTGCTGAGCAACTAGATGCTATTGGTCTTTCAGACAATACTGTAAGATGCTTCAAATCCTACCTCTCGGACCAATCCCAGCAAGTTAGGATAGACAATGTTTACCCTGACAGCAGACCAGTTCACTTGGTTGTCCCACAGGGCTCCATCTTGGGTCCCCTAATGTTCAGCTTATTTCTAAATCAGCTTCCTAGTTCCTGTCCCAGAAAGATTCTGCTCTACGCAGATGATGCTGTCCTCTTCTCCAAAGGCACTGACCCCAGGTCACTGGAGCTCACCCTACAGGACAGTTTCACCTCAGTGGAAAAGTGGTTCAAGGCACACAAACTTGTCATGAATTACAAAAAAACAAAGGCAATGATGTTCTCCAGTCCGCAGAATCGACACTGATAGCACCCACTCACATTACCAATGATGAAGGTGCATCACTTAAACAGGTACAGCACTTTAAGTACTTGGGGGTTACAACTGACAGTACCATGTCATTTGTCTACCATGTAGACAATATAGTAAAATCACTCAATATACGCATTGGCCTCTTACACAGGCATGAACACAGTCTCACCCATGAAGCCCTAAACCTTGCTGTCTGCAGCTCAGTCATCTCTCTTGTGAAGTACGGTATTGCAATCTATAGATCTACAATGGACACAGCCCTCCACTGCACCAAAGACATCTTAAATAAAGCATGCCGCCTCTCCACTGGTTCTGAACTGCCAACCCACACCTGTGACCTTTATGCATGCACCAACTGACTCCAGTTCAATAGCAGGCTTCAGTACCAGACCTGCCTGCTGGCCAAAAAAGCAAGTCTAGGCATGCTGCCCGTAGGTGTCCAGAAGCTCCTCACCCCCTATGAAAGCAGCCACACACAAGAAGCTCTAGGAGCAAGATTCCCAGATGTCGCACCTCTCTAGGACAAAGGACCAAAGTCCACCAGGTTCCCAAATGGACTAACAATCTGCCACCAAGCCTTGCTGCTATACCAATGCTAGGCACTTTCAAATGCAGGCTACAATCCCATCTGATTGCCAAAGCAAGTTTCAACTGTTTCTATTAAGGTCTCCAACCCCCTGGCTGTTTGTCAACCTAAGCACTGCTGGGTGCCGTCTATATTCCAACTTCTTCCTTCCCTAAACTTTCCCATCCTCCTCCCCTTTACATCTACCTATGCACTGCTGGGCACCTCTTCGCCCCCTAATTCTTCCCTCCCCAACTGACTCAACCTCCTCCCCTCATCCTCTCTCCACCACTCCCCTTCTGCTACCATCCCTCTTCCCGTTCTTGTACAGACATCCTGTACTGATCCTGCTCAGCCTCCTCACCGGCACCCTCTGTTTAACATTTACCTGCTACTGACACTACCAGTATGCTTAGAATAAGCATTCTTTTCACCCTTGATGAGGCCCACCACCTGGGCCGATTCCTGTATATTCTCTCTCTCTCCAATTTGACTTCTCCCTATTGCCCCTCTCTTCCTGAGCCAACCCCCTCCCCTTGTTCACTCTCTCCCTCTCCCTCTCTTGTTCCTCTTTGTGTTGGTAAGTCCCATAGTATTTAGTGTTTTCTTATTTCGGTCACTGACATGTAACTTGTTGCTTAATTTGCCTTAATTGTTGTTGATCTTCTTACGGCCTATCCGTAAGCTGTTGTTTTGTTTGTTACTGTAAGACCCTGACGTGGAACCTATGTAATGAGACTGTACTCAAAGGTTTAATCCGAGATCTTAATAAATACAAATAAACAAGCCATGCTTCCTTCAAATGTATGCAGCGACTGCAAAAGTAGGAGGCCCTGCTCACTAAGATAAAATATTTAGAGGCGCAGCATAAAGGAGATAGGGCAGAGGTATCCTGGGAGCAGCTACACAAAGTCAAAGGAGAGCTAGATGCACTAATGTCCAGTAAGACCCTTAGTCAGCTGAGGTTTGCCAAGCGAAAGTACTCTGAGTCTAGCAGCAAAGCAAGTCCCTTGCTTGCTTACAGATTTTGAAAGCAGGCAGTAGACTGGGACATCCCACAGATTAGAAGGGTTAGAATGGTGGGAAAATGGGCCACTACCCTTACTGAGTGGCATCTGAATTCAGGCAGTTTTATACAGAACTATACAACAAGGAGCCCAGGATGGAGGGAGGAGAAAATATCAGGGAGTTACTGCCCCCCACAAAACTACCCCAAATCACTCGGGCACAGTTAGAGGAATTAGAAAACCCATTCACGGAAGAGGTGCTGGAGGTGATTAGATCTCTCCCTAATAATTAGTCCCCAAGCCCAGATGGCTATGTAACTGAATTTTATAAGACATTTGCGGAGGAGCTGGCCCCCATTCTTACCAGAGTCAAGAATAAGGTACATGAAGAAAATGAGATGCCTGCACCTTGGTCTGAAGTCACGATTACAGTATTGCCTAAACCAGTCAAGGATGCCCGCAGTGTGGGGACATCAGACCTATCTCACTTCTAAATCAAGACATAAAAATTATATTTCCTGTCACAGAAAATTATTGAACATCTAGTGCATATAAATCAAATAAGGTTTATCCCCTACTGCCACATGATAATTTACATTGACTCCTTAATGTCATCTCAGGCATGAAAGGTGATAGAGATACAAACTTGGTAATAACTATAGATGTGGAGAAGGCATTTGATCACCTAGACTGGGGCTTTCTGCATGCTGTCCTGGAAAAGAAGGGCCTGGGAGGCAAATTCAGGGCATGGATTCAGGCCCTCTACACCTCCCCTTCCACACAGGTTCATTAAATTGTGTTCTATCTCATCAGAGATTTGTAGAGGCAGCAGACAGGGGTCCGTTTGTCACCCCTACTGTTCACCCTATGTATAGAGCCTCTGGTGGTGGCCCTTTGGGCCAGGCAGGATATATCAAGGATACAGCTGATATGTGAAGAGGTAAAAGTATCACTATACACAGATGATACCCTCCTCTATGTGGGTGACCCAGACAACACCTTATCTAATCTTTTCGATTTGATTTCCAGTTATAGTGCAACATCAGGTTATAAGGTGAACCAAGAGAAAGCTGAATGTATGCTTCTGAATGAGAAGCATGACCCCACACTAAATAGGATCTTACATTTTAATTTGAAAATCCCCAGGGATCTACAGTAAATACCCTGTTTCATATTAATTCTGATTCCCTTATGCAGCAAATTAAGGCAGGCCTAACCAGGTGGACTTGCCCCTCTCCCTAGTACCCAGAGTAGAAACATTACGTATGAATGTCCATCCAGGTCCCCTTTACCTGTTCTCTACTTTACCTATTGACGTTACACCCTCATTTTGGAAAACCCTGCTTTAAGTGACACAAAACTCTGTCTGGTTAGGGAAAAAGCCTGCATTAGGCGGGAATTATTTCAATTACCCATAGATGAAGGGGAAATAGGGGTTCCAGATTTTCATAGATACTACCTAGCTTGTCAGCTACATCCCATACTGATGCATATGCTAGGCCGAAACAACCCACAGTGGGTACAGCTAGAGCAAAATAACCCTATGGTGCACAGAGTGGGAGACATTCCCTTTGATAAAATAGACGGAGGTGTGATTAGAAAAATCATTAGTTCTTGGGTTAAGATAACAGTCAAGGTTTGGAACACTGGGGTGGACCTAATGAAAGGTAATAATAAAGGTGTTTTTGTGCTAACTCCCATAGCAGCTTGTTCAGCCTTTAGACCAGGCAGGATAGATCCTACCTCTGCCAGGTGGGAACAGAGGGGACCAAAATGACTGGGGCAAGTCCTAGAACAAGGCAAAGTTAAATCTTTCCAATGAATTCAGCAGGAGTGTGTTCTCCCTAGAATGGACTTTTACTGATTCCTTCCGATGAGGAGCTTCTTGCAGGCTACACCTCAAATGGAACAATTGCTACAACCCCTGGACTTCCTGCAGCAGACCATGCAGTTGTATCAGGATGCCCTAGAAACAGGTCGCTGAGTCTCTTATTTATGTATTTATTATTTGTTTAGTTTTTGTTAACCGGGTGAGTGTGCTAGCCATAGAAATGACTATTTTCAGACACGACCTGGGAGGTTACAAACAAAACAGTACAGTACAATGTAAGGGCAAGTAGGGTGTGGCTTTTGACAGTAACAGTACAGAACAGATAACGGATTAAAATGGCAATGAATAAACAGTCTGATTGCAACAGCAGGATACAGCTTTTCAGTGACATAGTACAAATAGTGGATATGGTAGACAACCATAAGCATCTGATATGGACTACTTTCGACTAATAAGTCAAGTAATCTTAACAGCTGATATAGAATTATTTTGAAATACAAAGTGATTTGTCAAGGCATGAACCATGGAGCCGTGGTTAAATTTCTGTTACATATGATTCTCTCACTATTTTATAACCCAATCTGCTTCCCTTCACCTTTCCAGGTCATTATTTTAATGTCTTTGGCTGAGATCCCTCTCTGATTTGGATTTCCCTGGCCCGCCTTCCCGTAAGTATCCCCCATATCCCATTCAGTTTAATGTTTTTATTTTTTGCTTTTTTCGGGTCTTTTCCATGACCCAATGGTACCTGTCATCTTTCCCCAGTCTCTCCTCACCCCTTCTAGATTCCTGCATATCCCCATGTACTTTCAATAAAGTGCCTGAATTTGTTTAGACAGCCCGATATTAATATAAATGTCTATTAGATAAGACAGTGTTTCTGGATACCAAGTCTGATATCTATTTACTGTATAGATCATTAAGTATATGCAATGATAGGCAATTCTGAAGGGGAATCTCTACTTTGCTTCACGGCATTTTGATAGAAATTTCTTTATGGGGCTGCCCAGGGTGGCATCATTCGTGACCTTTTCACACTTTTGCATATTCACCCAATGGCCCGGCCCCTTCTTTGAGAAAGATGCAAGTGTGCACGAGCTAAAGTGGCGTTCTGAGTTATGGCTGTGGTTTCCAAAATGGTGCGTGCCTAATATTTGGATTAATTTGGTCGCTTTGGGAATGAAACTCATTCAACAGTGGCTTTAGGAAATGCGCGTCCACTAAGATTTGTTTGGAAGGTAAGGGAATGCTGGTTTTAAAAACAGTATGCTGATTCCACCCCATCCCATTTAACTGGGTTATTACAGAAGAAATTATTTTAACCCAGATTATATGACTGAAGAGGTATGTTCCTCCTATTGAATTTTGCATTTTGATTTATAATTTAAAAGGAGTTTATCTACTGAGATTTATTTGAACACAAGATGTGGAGGTATAGAATCAAGCTGACTATGTTATTATTTTCTTTTTTAATTTTAGAACTGAAAATGAGTTCATCCAATGATAGAAAATAGAAATATATTTAATATGATGTTAAGCTCATTGTCTGAAAAAGGAACAATTTTGGTTCTGAAACATTACAAAAATAACAGTTTCTCTTGAGCAAAAGCTAAAGAAAATTAAAAAAGAAGGACAACAAATAGAAGTATATGGATTTTATGTCGATTTTCATTTGGCCTGAGTGGGAATCTATGTGTGACTTTGTTCTTTACAACTCCGTTGTTTTTCTCTCTCCGCTTACTATGCTCCTTTGGATATAAATCACCAAAAGGGAACCCGGGGATACACAAGGTGGAGATATTGACAAGAAACTAGTACAGGTCCAGGGTAAGTGCCAAATGAAGGTCTGACCCAGAAAGAACCAGCGAACAGACATAAGATCCAGGCTAGATGGGAAGAGGAGGCAGGTCAGCAATGGACCGATAAAGAATGGGCCACAATCTGGAAGATGATACTGTAATTAAAGTTTCATCATCCTGTTATTGGAAAGAACACAGATGGAAGGTGGTATCTCACTTTCCTAGGACACCAGTCAATATCAAACACTTTGGCACCACCCTGACTGATAAATCCTGGTGCAGTTGTGTCCAGTGGGTGCATCATACACACATCTTTTGGACATGCCCCAAGTTAGCCCCATTCTGGGATGAAATCCATAGGGTGCTAGGAAAAGTCCTCCGGAAACCTATACCACAAACCTTACAATGCTTAGTATCAGGACCAGCCTCCTCGCTGCGAAGCCAGGATGAGCACCCGAGCTGCACTCTCACCTGGGTCAATTCCGAGGAAGTGCCTTTGGGCACTTCAGTCTCCCCTCCTGGTTGCCCCCACGGGTAAGGGGTGCCCCCAACAAAGGGATACATTGGATCAGCTGGCTGGTGAGGGCAGTGAATGGCAGGAATGGGAGAGTGGTAGGGGTGGACAGTCGCCCGAAGGAGTGGGCGGCTGGTGGTAGGGGAGAGGAGGATAAAAGGAACATGCAAAAAAAAAAAAAAGTATATTACATTTTTTTTTCATATTCTTGTAAGTGAGGCAGCAAAGGCCATAACATGTAAGTGGCTCCAGGAGGCACCCCCTATGCAGGCAGGATGTCTGGCAATCTGCAAACAAACTCAGCATATGAAAGAATTAACTTCCCAGTTGCATCAGAAACCGGATGGATACACCACACTGTGGCTACCTTTTATGCATTTTGTAGATGCCAGAAGAGGTCATATGTTTCTAGATTAAATAGATGGCCTAGCTCCCTAATAATAACATTATAAAAAAAAAAGATTTGTGGTACTCTAGGAAGTTGGATGGCTGATGCTGGTTCCGGGTTGATCCATAGATAACAACAGGGTAAAAGAGTACTGGTGGGGGGAGGGGTCGGATGCACTTAGCAAAACTTTAGAATTAAGATATGCATGTATTAATCAACTGAAGCCTGAACTGAGCACATGTAGTGTTTATGTTTTATGTGCTGCTAATTGTTGTGTCATTTCACTTTTTTTTTGTCTCTTCTGTGCCGGTAGATGTTGTGTTATGTCCTGTATTGTAATGTTGTTAATTGACAAAAATTACTTGAATAAAGTTTTACTGCAAATAAAAAAGCTGGAGTTTTATATATTTGGTATCTTCAGAGGATGTAAATACCTGTTAGATGCACTGGACCCCTATGCTTTGCCTGTTGTACTAAGGAGTTGTCCAGAATTTAAATGCGTATTATTTCTTCTCTCTTCTTGAAAATGTCAATAGAAAATAAGAAAAAAAAAAAAAAAAAATACCTCAGACATAACACTTTGTAGTGAAATCAGTTGAAGTCCATTCACCAAACAACTTTTGAACCATTTAATGGAAGAGTCCTTAACACCAACTTTTGACGGCTTGGTTAGGTGACATTTGAAAAATCAATAAAAATGGCATCTGAAGGCTGTCACGTGAGGGCTTCAAGGGTAGGGCATCATGCCCCAATTTGGGTGACCCAGATTCTGGTGTGTACTTGGGAACTGGCTGGGCAACCCATAAAGGGTTGCAGTATTGCAGTCCCAACTGGGAAGAGCAGACGTCAGGTTCTGCCAGCATAGTGACCCCTGTGGTGGGGCAGGGAGCTTGTTCCTCTATGGGGGGATGCTACATGCAAGCAAAGCCTCTCATGGCACTTATTGGAAACCCGTCAACACCCTGATACTCAAAACATCCCTGCAAATAACTGGCAACATCATGGCACACAATGCGGCTGCGCCCCACCCCTACTTTAAATATTTGACTCTACGTCACACAGACAGTGGAGTTAGATATATACCCCCCATCACCACAAAGTCCATCAATGTAAAATCCCTGTCACTGGTGATATAGGCATGGCTGGGGTTTCACTGTCGGGGGTTCGCTGTGGTGGTGTTGCTGTAGAGACGGCATACCTTTACAGGGGAGGGAGGAAGAAGGGATGGAGAGCAACAGAAAAAACCTTGAACACTCTACCGCCAGAAAATGACAGCCACTGGAACTCTCAGGTTCCTCTCTGTTGATCTCTGACAATGCGATGGCTGAAGGAACAGCTGAGGGGCTGGAGTGGTTTCCAGGAGGACCTGAAATATAAAGCAGCAGCCAGCAGAAGGAGAAAAAGAAACAATGGGTAAAAACAGCACCATAAAGTTGACCTCTATCAATTGGAGGTAGCAGGTCACTCGTAACCTTGGTTGGGCCAGTGGCCATAAATGGGAGGTTCTAAATCCAGATTGGTTGACATTAAAGAGGTTATGATGGTTAAGAAAAGTATTAATTTGTTTAGCTATTACTCTTTCAAAATATAGAAAAAATGTCCAGTGAGCCAGTGAAACAAATAAAGCAGCTGCCTCAGAACCATGACTCTTCCATGGCGATAACACTTGCCCCGGGTATAACATGCAGGCAAAACCCCTGTGACTCTGGCAATCTGACAAAGAGGACCACCCAGCTGCCTTGAGATGGGGGTTCCAGCTTTCACCTCCTCCACCTTTACAGTATAACAATACCCTATGGCATCCCCTGAAAGGTGGACTAACAAGGATACCTTGATTGAATGATTCTCCCGCCTTATTACACACACTTAATGCTATACACTGTTCCCCAAAAGGATAGACTGACAGGAAGCCCAGAACCTGAGCCTCCAGTCTTTTTTAGGAAATAACCTCCTGCTTCCCCTTCAGAAGGTTTCAATAATCTGGAATACGAGCCTTAAATGGCACCCCAATTTAATATGAGTGACACACAGTTTTGATGAAAGCAACAGGTGTTCACATCACCTTGCTAATGCATAACTTGTACATAATGTACCTGAAAATAGGCACTTGATTGTCTAGTGTGCTTACCCGGTTAACAAAAGCAAATAAATAAACTTGTTTATAGTATATGATTGGCCTTTGTTCTGTATAAAAATCAGCCTGCTCAAAAACCTTGTTGTGCACATTCTAATCTGTTGTGTGCATTCTAAGGTGCTGTTTTGCACATTCCGAGCAGTTTTTCAGCACAGTTCAAAGATCATACAATTTTTAATTCCTCATTCGCCCAACACCTAGCCGATTACTAACCACCCAGTGCCTAAATTTACACCTTTTAACTTCTAAAAGTTTATAAATTTAATTTTGATCATGAAATAGAACAAAGAAATGGCAATTTATTTTTCTTGTTTTTATTTGGCCAGGTAACACTTCAGTGATTTCTGTGTACAAAACCATGTACTATATAAAATAAAATACAGGCAACCACACACAACTCAGCATGTGTTTCCATCTCGGGGTTGAGATGACAGCATATGGAGCTTGAGAGGTCCATTCTGTCATCTTAACCCCTCGATGGAAACACAGTCTTGTTGTGCATGGTTGCCCATACATTATTCTCTGTAAAGTCTGGTAATCTACTACATCTGGAGAAGCTTCATTTTCAAGGTGTATCATGCAGTAGGGCAGGGCAAGGGCAGAGGCAGTCATACCCACAATTTACATGTGTGCTCAGTTTTTAAGTATCTGTCCCAAGCCATCTGCCCTTTGAATATGGAGAAGCAATATAGCGCAATGGTTAAGAAAGTGAGCTGCAAACCGGGTTTCATTCCCACAGCCACTACTTGTATCCTGTGTGACCATGAACAAGTCACATAACTTCCCAGTGCCCCCAGAATGCACCTGGCAACAAGCTTCAGCTACAGATACTGGATTATTTCTGGGGTCTGTGTCATTGAAGGCCTCCTCTAGGGTGCGCGATCTTGGCGTAACCTTTGACAGCAGATTGATATTTGAAGCTCAGGTGTCATCCGTTGTCCGGACCAGCTTATACCATCTTAGAAATATTGCCAGGATCAAGCCCCTAGTTCTACCTATGGAACTCCCAACTCTAGTGCATGCCTTTCTAATGTCAAGGCTGGATTACTATAATGCATTGTACTTCAGGGTCTCAGGAGGTACACTCCGCAGGCTGCAGCTAGTGCAGAGTGCAGCCACCAGGTTGCTGACAGGGCACTCTAGATACTGCCTCATCACCCCGGTGCTGCGTGAACTGCACTGGCTGCTGGTCAGGTGAAGGATCCTCTTTAAGGTTGGCTTGCTCGCCTTTAAGGCCCTACATGGGCTGGGCCCTGGGTACGTGTCTGACCTTCTAACAGCCGCTGTCTTGGCCCACTCCCTCCGTTCCTCCTTTGGGGCCTCCTTGCACTTCCCAGGGTGAGGCTTAAGACCACTGGCAACAGAGCTCTTAGTGTCACCGGCCCGGTCCTGTGGAATTTGCTTCCACCGTCTGTAAGCGAGGCCCCAACAATTGAGGTATTTAAGGCCCGCCTCAGGGCCCTCCTGTTTATCCAAGCCTTCCTGGACACTGTTTGGTAGCATTTAGGTCTGGAACTGCCTCTTATATTGAATTTATATATTTTATATTATGTGGCTTAATTATCAGTATTTTAGATATGTATATGTTTGTGGTTTAAGGATCAGTTATTATTTGTTGCACAGTGCCCAGAGCCTCTGAGACTGGGCACTTTGAAAAATAAACTTTGCCTTGCCTTGCCTTTTTCCGGGCAACCATTGTAAAATAAAAAAATAAATTAAAAAAATACTCTGCTCTTATCTGTAATTACAGTTCTTGTGGAGAAGAATGTTGCAACTGCAGAGGGAGATGACTACTGGCATAAGCACCCAGGGACTGGAGGGGCTCCGAGCCGCCAGCAGGCGGGCGGCGACTGACAAGCCGACCAGGGAACCAGGAGGCCGGGAGAAGCAGGCAGAACGCCGGCACAGCCCTCGAGCACCCAGGGACAGGAGGGGCTCCGAGCCGCCAGCGGGTGGGCGGCGACCGACAAGCCGACCAGGGAACCAGGAGGCTGGGAGAAGCAGGCAGAAAGGTACGGGCAAAGCCACAAACCAATCGGAAAGCGACCGCTAACTCTGCCTTGCTTCTGATTGGTGCGCCTTTCCCATAGACTTTAGCTGGACTTTGCAACACCATTTCTGGCCGGGATTTCTGTTATTATGCTTTATTGTTAAAATTACCTAAAAGAGCTGTTTTACTTTTTAAATGTGCCCTATTTGAGGGTTGTGTAGATATCTAGTTTAGCCTGTGATTACAGCCTTTTTGTGTTTCTGTGTGGGCTAGACGCTTAGGCGCCTAACCCCCATACCCTCCCAGTCTTTGTTGTGCAGATTCAGGCTTTTAGCACCTTTGCAGATTGCTGCAATAAAGTGCCTTTGCTCACTGCCTCTCCTCTGTCCCCTACCTTCCAGCCGGCACAGCCTCGAGCACCCAGGGACTGAGAGGCTCACGCCCAGCGGGCGGCTGGCGACCGACTGCCGACCGGGAACCAGAAGGCCGGGAGAAGCAGGCAGAAGGTACGGCAAGCCACAAACCAATCGTGGAAAGCGACCCGCTAACTCTGCCTTGCTTCTGATTGGTGCGCCTTTCCCATAGACTTTAGCTGGACTTTGCAACACCATTTCTGGCCGGATTTCTGTTATTATGCTTTATTGTTAAAATTACTCAAAAGAGCTGTTTTACTTTTTAAATGTGCCCTATTTGAGGGCTGTAGATATCTATAGTTTAGCCTGTGATTACAGCCTTTTGTGTTTCTGTGGGCAAGACGCCAGGCGCCTAACCCCCCATACCCTCCCAGTCTTTGTTGTGCAGATTCAGGCTTTTTAGCACCTTTTGCAGATTGCTGCAATAAAGTGCCTTTGCTCACTGCCTTCTCCTCTGTCCCCTACCTTCCAGCCGGCACAGCCCCAGAGCACCCAGGGACCGGAGGCTTCAGCCGCCAGCGGGCGGCTGCCACTCGGATGCCGACCAGGAACCAGGAGGCTGGGAAGACAGGCAGAAAGGTACGGGCAAAGCCGCAAAATTTTTGCCCGCCCCCCCCCCCCCCTCTCGGTTGATTCTTTTTATACACCTTTTCCCGCCATTTCTCTAATCCACGCCCATAGCTATTTCTCTTCCTCTACTTTAACCCCTACCTTCCCTCCACAATGTTACTTTGCTTCCTTTTGCTTCTGAGCCTCTCATCTTCCTCAATCCCAAATGACAATTATGATATACCCCATGCCATGGTGATTAAGGCAGTGAATATGGCCTGCCCACCCCTGCCATCCCCAGTGGACACCCACCAATTCCTTATTTATATTCTGCCATTTTTGCACTGCAATCCCTGGGGTATCCCACAAAAAGGCTCTCTATCCTTACAACACTCCTCAAGTGCCTTGCATCCATTTTGGCATTACATTAACCCACTATGCCTGTCCATCAGATTATTACTTTGTGATAAATTCCACACCCATATAACAGGACCTCACCCATTACACAGTGGTTCCCCAAGAAGAGGAGGAAATGCTCTGATCACTCCCTATCCCTATCATTTGGTGCCCTCCTCAAACTAATCTTCTTCCTTCTGATCAGTATTGGTACTATTGAACTCAATCCTGGCCCCACTGAAAGTTTTTATCCCCATCTGATCTAACCTCCTAAATGGCCTAAGTTTCCTTCACTTCAATGCCTGCAGCCTCCTAAAAGTTCTCCTTAATACAGGCATGGGTTGCACATACCCTACCTGACTTCCTGGTTATCTCTGAAACTTGGCTCAGATCTACAACAAAAGACAGTGATATAAACCTTCCCAATTACCAGCTCTTCAGATCAGATCGCCTTCCAGGGGTGGTGGGTGGCCATCTACGCCAAGGAAACCATCTCTGCATCCTGCCTCATCAATACATCCGAACCAAAGGAATTTGAATGCTTGTCAATTAAAATATCCCTTCCTAACATGTCTTCCTTTAAATTGATTGGCTGCTATAGGCCCCTCTGCAGGCCTTGAACTCCTATCCCACCTAGGATCAATACTCAGTCTAGGACCCTGAAGATACCATCATCCTTGGTGATTTGAATTTAAATTGATTATCTAATGCATCTACACCCCTAGTAACCTTCTGTGACATCTATGGATTCACTCAATTAATCAAAGATCCAACAAGGATTTACCTAAAAAATACTACCAACAGCTCACTCCTGGATATTATGATGGTAAACAAGCTCACTTATATTCTCATGCTGGAGTGCTACCCAGTGATGTAAGTGATCATTGTCCTACAGCTGGCATAAGATCTACACTCAAGCCATCCAATCCTGCAAAATTTCTCCATAAAAGGTCAAAAAGAATTTCAACATCTCAGGATATCTCCATGATTTGTGCAATACAACATATTGGCAAGATTTTTACCTTACAACCTCAGTTGAGACAGTTTCAGATCTTAAAGGACATTATCACTAATGCCCTCAATATACATGCACCAATCACCAGTGTCAGAACTAAAGTAAAATCTTGTCATT
Organism: Neoceratodus forsteri; assembly: GCA_016271365.2. NCBI lineage: Eukaryota > Metazoa > Chordata > Ceratodontiformes > Ceratodontidae > Neoceratodus > Neoceratodus forsteri. The sequence goes on from CM057458.1 coordinate 550,475,063, forward strand.
GGTTCACTGCTGACCTTAAATCAGCTTTTTAGCCAGAGACAAACTCTGGAAAAGGCAAGAAAACAAAGGATACTAGAGACTGGCTTCAATTCAGAAAAGCAAGAAACTCATGCACAAAACAAACAAGAAATGCCAAAGCTGCCTACTATAGAGCTGGATTGATGCATCCTATACTAACCCATCCAGATTCTGGGGTACTATAAAGGGAATTCTAGGCCAAAATTCTACCCCGCCTTCACCTCCAAACTGCTACTAAGGACATAGGAAATCATTGACAAGCAAGAAATCTTAAATACCTTCAATGACCATTTCACCACAGCTGGCCTAGCATTTGACTCTTCACCTGCAAATCTCTTGAGATCATCATTAAACCTTCAATCACTGTGGGAAAAGTTGCTGTTCAACATTCTCCTTCGAACCAATATCCTTAAAAGAAGTAGAAGACCTCCTATCCAATTTAGATACTTCTAAGAGTGCAGGTACAGACTCCTGGACCCCTACTTTCTTAAAGTAGCATTGCACGCCTTATCTGCCCCTCACTCACCTCTTCAATCTTTCCCCAGCTACTGGTTCCATCCCTCCATATGGAAAACAGCTTAGTAGTTCCACTACTTAAATCAGGTGATCCCATGGACCTTAACAATTACAGGCCCATTTCCATCCTACCGGTACTATCCAAGATGCTTGAAAATTAGTAATTCACAGTTAAGGGCCTATCTGGACACTAACAACCTCCTAAATCCAGCACAATCTGGATTTAGATCAATGCATAGCACCATCTCTGCCCTAGCCAAAGTCACTAACGATTGGCAGACTGCCTTGGATAAAAGAATACTACCTGTGCTGTGTTCCTGGATTTGAGTAAAGCATTTGATAGAGTGGATCATGAATCATTAATCTCTCTCTTAGCTCTGTAGGCCTTGATTCACTCTCACCAATTGGTTTAGGTGCTATCTCTCTGAAGGTTACAATTGGTAAAAATGAAAATTACCTATCTACCTCTAAACCACTGCTAAGAGGTGTACCGCAAGGCTTTATCCTAGGCCCCATCCTCTTTGCCATTTATATTAATAACATTGATGCCAACCTCTCTCAATCTAACATTCATCTGTTTGCTGATGATACTGTATTATATGTCAGCAATCCCTCACCATCAAAAGCCTGTGAACTGTTACAGTCAGAATTCTCCATCCTACAACACAACCTATTGGAAAAAAAATTACTTCTAAATGCCAAAAAAACAAAAGCTATGTTCTTTGCAACAAAGAATTGCTCTGCCACTACCCCATCATTCATCACCCCACAATTATCCACCTTATTTGGAGAAAAGCTGGAATTTGTGGATAAATTCAAATATCTTGAGTCTGGATTGACAATAAGCTTGACTACTCTGTCCACATTGAAGAGCTATTAAAAAGTTGAGACAAAGGCTTGGCCTATTTTACAGAATAAAACACTACCTCACCAGAGACTCAAACAAAGATTAATCCAGGCATCATTCCTATCCCTTATTGACTATGCTGACTTTCTCTACGGCCATTGCTCACTCTCCCTCTTAAATAAGCTGGACACCCTGTATCATAGAGCCATCAGATTTATTACAGACCTTCCCTCCAGCACCCATCATTGCTCTCTTTACATGGCAGTCAATTGACATCCCTACAGCACAGAAGAAAAGGAATGCTGCAATCTGGATCTTTAAAGCTTTATCAGGCAAACTCCTCCTATATCTCAGACTGTTTCACCCTAATCACATCTAGGCCGACACCTTAAGGATCAATAAGCTCATTATGCTGAAGATTCCCATTACCTGCACCTGGTTTGGGAGGGCTGCTATCAGCTATTCCCTAGCATTTGTCTGAACTCACTCCAAAAATCTATGAATCTGAATACTCTTACCCTTATCATCCTTCAAAGATTATACACCGCCCTATTTCCAGAGTTGTGCAACTGCTTCCATAAGGCCTAGTCTCCATCCAACCTACACCCTCCTTCTGTAATACACTATGTTTAGTTTCTTTTCTAACCAGTCAGTTATCACATTTCATAAAGCTTACAAAAGCCCTATTATTTGATTATTATCCCTGCTATATCTATTATCCTCTTCATTTTTACAAGTTGTTATTTTACTGTGCCTTGTATATCTGTAAATTTTGTATATATCTCTTATTTATTTGATTGTACTAATGTTATGCTATTCTCATGTCTTTGTAAACAAACTTGTACCCTTATTTGTATGACCACTCAGGTCCATCTTGTAAATGAGCTACGCTCAATGTTGTTCGCCTGAATAAATAAAGATTTTGATTGATAGATTGATTAGGCTAATGTTTTGTAATTCCATGAGCACAAGTACAGTACATAAGGTGCTTTTAGATTAAATGCAACATTTCCCTTTTAATGTTCCTGTTACATTTTGTTGATGTTAAAGAGCTGCTGACACCTATTTATTTTTATTTATTTATTTTAGTCTTTGGTAACCGGTTAAGGCCCACTAGGCAGAAGTGCCTGTTTTTAGGGGTGACCTGGGAGCATTGGGCGGTTAAGTGACTTGCTCAGAGTCACACATTATGCAAGTGGAGGTTGTGAGAATCAAACCAAGGTCTGGTCTGCTGGATGTACCAAGCTCATTCACAGCTCATTACTCTAACCTCTAGGCTATGCTGCCTTATTTGAAAAACATAACATTTAGGTGCAATTCAGCTTACATTCCATATATATTCTATAGGCTTCTCATCCCCGTTGTTTATTTGCATGAATGCATGATCTTTATCACTTAGAATTCATCTGCCTCTTCAATTTACTCCCTACTTCAAGTCATAATCCCCTGTTGTGACATCACCGTCTGTTACCATGGAAGTAACTGTGATGTCACAAGGGATGCATTATTACCTCAGGCAGGGAGAAAGCAGCAAGAACAGAGGAAATCTTCAAGAGCAAAGATCCTGTTTTCATACAAAGGACCTTAGTAATAAATAATGGGGAGGAGAAATATTGAGCTAATGTGAAATACATGCCGAACTTTGTCTGCATTCTATATTGTGTTAAAGTTCTCCTGAAGGCATCAGCTGCTCTTTAAACTGTACGCTCACTGTGTGGGTTAAAAGTACAAGATGATCTATGGGACAGTAAAACTATGGGGTTGGGATAGTAGTTAGTTGAGGAAAGATAGCATAACCTATAAACTACTCTTGACTACACCCTTAGGTTGAGGTACTTCAAGAAACTAGGCTACAAATATACAAGCTGCTTGTCATGAAGTATGGTAATTTAGAGTGCCTTTTTCAATGATTTTCTTTTTTCAAAAATATAAATTCCTACACATCAAGCAACTTGATATATCTCAATTCTACTTCACATTAGAAAGGTAATTCATACCTCATATTGTAGATGAAGAAATAATTTACCAGTCAGATGCTGGCAGCAGAATGGTTGTTATAGAGTGGTGTTCCCATAGCTAACTGCTAATTTCTTTATTCTTATTTTTATGTCACTGTAATTTTAAATGCACCTTAAAGTAATTTCTGTTGAACTGTAGTCCCTCCTCCCCTTCCCCTCATGGCGCTTCTGGAAATGAGCTGATACCAGCTCAGTATGTCTGTCCTAGTAAAACTTTTGATAATACAGAAATATTTCCGACCGAGACCAGGACCCCAGACAAAATCAAGCTCAAGCTGCTTGCCCTCTGACCAGAGCTGCTACAGCTCCCAGTGGTCGGCAGGCTCCTCTTCAGCCACCGACCGAGACCAGGACCCCGGACAAAATCAAGCTCACAGTATGGTGAAAGCACACCCTATCGAATTACAGACACCGCCTGGCAGTCGCGGCTGATTGGCTCCCCTATCTCTGTCTGCCGACATGGCTCCGACTGTGAAATGACATTGATTTTTACTGTTTAAACTGAAACCTTCATGTGTAAAGTAAGGAAAAAAATATAAATCTGTGTTCAGAGTTAGAGCGCTAAGTGTTTGCAGCTTCTCTCTGAATCTATGAAACCCCACACCTCCCCCCTCACTGAGCCAGCCGACAGGGCACCGACTGTGAAATTACGTTGATTTTTACTGTTTAAATTGAAACCTGCCTGTGTAAAGTGAGGAAAAAATATAAATCTGTGTTCAAAGTTAGAGTGCTAAGTGTTTGCAGCTCCTTTCTGAATCTGTGACCCCCCCCCCCGCCAACTGAGACAGCTCTCTTTGGTGCCCGATTTCACCAGGGCTATTGTTCTGCTTAATCTCCCCAAACCCACGCCTCTTACTGTCTTCTAAATTTTTGGTCCCACCCCTTCCTCTGATTAAATACTCTCTCTGCCCACCCTCTTCCTCGACCCCACCAGCCTCCTGCAGCCTTCCATTGGCTCCTCTTCACTCTAGAATTCCCATTCTCTCTGTTTCACCTCCTAGGCCTGTTGGCCATTTGCCCTCCTAGAGGCCAACCAACACATTCGTCCCAGCCAATCTTAGGTCCCTTTCTCCTCGTTATTACCTCCTTGTTTAAGAAGATGCTACAAAATCCCAGCATCATGTCCACAGTGGCTAGCATTTTACCTCTACTCAGTTGTCTGTTCTCCTGCCTCCCACCCCTCCTCTCCACCATGCCACCTACCTTTCCCATGCCCCCCTCCCCCTACTTGGCTCATACTGTAACTCCTCCTTGCCCCTCCAACCTTGCTCTGTCTCTCCAACCCACTCCTACCTGGGCACACTCCACTATACGTCCCCCCCTTTCCTAATCAGGCCCTCCCTCTCCTGGACTCTTCTGCACCTACTTGTTTCTCGCCCCACCTCTGTTACCCACACAAATGTCCATCCTTGCCCCCACTCACGGCAGGGATCTTCCGTTCCAAGCTACCTCCGTATACTAGCTCAACATCTATCCTTCACCCTCCTCCTTCTCGTAGTGGGAGACATACACCCAAATCCGGGACCCTTGACCACCACATCCTCACCAACCTCAGTCGGCACCCCCCCTCCGCATCCCATCCCCTCCCAGCTTGCCCTCCACAAAGGCTCCATCTCTTCACCTAAATATTCGTAGCCTATCACTTAAAATCAACCAGCTACAAGTTCTCGCTACCCTACATGCCCCTGATGTCCTCATCCTCTCTGAAACTTAGCTTAACAAAAACATTCCTAACTCCTCAGTCGCAGTCCCTGGTTACACGATGGCCCACCAAGACAGGGCCATGAGAGGTAGCAGCGTAGCCATCTTCATAAGTTCGGACATACGCTACAAAATAATCTTATCTAAAACTGAACCTAAAGAGTATGAACTCTTGCTGCTCCAGCGCACACTACCTTTCTCGCTGCCCATATTCATTGCCAGAGTCTACTGCCGACCAGGCACCCCTGCCACAACTGTTACTGACCTTCTTACACAAATCAGTTCACGAGCACCCACCAGGGAATTATATGCTATGGGTGACCTTAACCTAAACCGGTTAGCCCCGGTCCTCAACAAAACCCGGATGGATGTCACTGCCCTCAATTTAACCCAACTCATCACTAAGCCCACCCGCCTAAACCTTAAATCAGGTAACCACTCCCTTATTGACTGGGCTCTGACCTCCCATCCTCACAGAGTCATCCAAACAGGCCTACTCCCTGACTCTATTAGTGATCACCATGTCATCTACCTTGTTCGAAAAATCCACCGTCTCAAATCCCCCCTTAAGTTCTTACTCCAACGGTCGTTCAAATCCCTAAACCTTGCTCCCCTCCTAAATGACCTTGTCCTAGCTAACTGGCTCCTCCCTCCCCCAACCTGATAGATGACACCCTACTTCACTTCAAAAACACGTTCCTTAAGATATGGGATTCCCACGCCTCGCTACAACATACTAGGGTACGCGGAATCCACCTGCCTTGGATCTCCCAAGAGCTCACAGCTTGTATGAACACCCATGACTCAGCATGGCGAGCCTTCAAAGCCTCAGCCCTACCTCAGGACCTCTCCCACTACTGGTATCTGCGCAACATGTGCACTAGAGCAACTCAGCTAGCTAAAGCAGAGTACTTTAGATCCTCCCTCCAATCTAACCTTAACAGCCCTTCCAAATTCTGGAAGGTCATACTCTCCCTCTTCTCACCCCCAGCGGCCAATCCCTCGCCTCCTCTTAGTGCAAACAATGCCACACTCTCGGATCCTATCTCAGTCTCTGCTGAGTTTAACTTATATTTCCCCACCTGCGTTTCCTCGCTTCTTTCCTCCTTACCACCCATGTCACCATCTCCACCACCTACAGGGCAAAAACTACCTCAAAATACAGCTATTTTCTCCTTCAGGGAAATCTCTCCGGATGAAGCTCTAGAAGCCCTGCTAACATTAAGCCCCTCAAATGGGAATTCCCCAGATGGACTAGACCCCAAACTTCTGTTCCTCTCAGCCTCTGCCATAGCCACCCCTATTGCCTACGTCCTAAATCTATCCTTCGCCACTACATCTTTCTCTCCGTCCTGGGAGCACACCATTGTCATCCCTCTCCACAAAGGGGGTGCCTCCTCCTCCACCTCAAACTATCAGCCAATCTCCCTCCTCCCTGCTCTGGTGAAGCTGCAAGAAAACTTAGTGCTTAGCCAGCTAACCTCCTATCTCGTCGACTCAAATTTCTTTACACACTACCAGTCCGGATACAGGAAAGATCACTCCACTGCCTCCTCTTTACTAAGGCTCACTGACACCATCCAGTCTGGAATGGATAGAGGTCTCATCACCTCTGCCATTTTCATCGATCTGGCCAAGGCCTTCGATAGTCTCCCACACCCTGTCACTATCTAGCCTTTCTGACTCTGGCCTCTCCACATCTGCTACTGTCTGGTTCAGTGCCTATCTTACAGACCGCACTCAATCTGTCAGGATTGCAGATGCCATATCCCTTCCCCTCCCCATGTCCACCAGTGTCCCCCAAGGATCGGTACTTGGGCCTATCCTATTCTCTATTTTTCTAAACAACCTGCCCCAAACTTGTTCTGCCTTCTCGATCCACATGTATGCTGACGATATTGTCCTATTTTCTTCTGACTCCTCCCCAGCCTCAGTTGCCTGTACCCTCCAGGTGGATTTTAACAAAGTTCAGCTCTGGTGCAACTCTCACCAGCTCTCTCAAAATGCTAAAAAAACTTTAACTATGACTTTTGGTACATCCCAACGACTAGGCGGCTCCCCTCCCTCCCACTTTTCCACGCCCTTGATGGGCCAGAGCTGGAGGGCGTCACCTCATTCCGGTATCTTGGAGTTTGGCTTGACCACCACCTTCACAGTCCATGCTGACTCTATACTAATAAAACTCCGCCCCAAGCTCGGAGCTTTATATCGGAACTGTTCTAGCCTCCCCTATCCGGTCTGTCGTGAGCTTATCCAGAAGATGATACTTCCCTCCTTCGATTATTGTGATATTGTTTACAGTGCCACCCACAAGTCAGTTTTATCCAAACTGGATATCCTTTTTAATGCTTTCTGCCGATTCGCTCTTGGCGCTCCTCCTCGCACCCACTGCTGAGAGCTATACTGCTCCCTTGCTCTCCTCTCCCTTGAGAATTGCCACCTAATACACTGTGCCAAGTTTATCTCGAAGAACTGGTTTGGTACCCTCCCAGTGTATCTGACTTCCATACTATTGCCCCCTCTGGCACCCACCTATGCTCTGAGGTCCCTAGACTCCCAGCTCCTATTAGTCCCCAGACATTGGACCCAAGCTGGCCAGGCTGCCTTCCCTCACTGCTTCCCTCAACTTTGGAACTCTTTCCCCTCTGAAATTCACCACTCTTCCTCTATCCACTCACTATCCTATGCCCTTGCCAACCACTGCTCAGTAAACTGCTCCTGCAGCTAACTCTCCAATCTATTCTACCTCAGACACTCCTATATTTCTTCTCCCAGTAGGCCCAATGGTGCTACTTCACTAACCACACCCAACTACTGCACTTGATCTCAACTTTTGAGCTAGCTAGCTTGCACTTACCCTTATCTCATTATATACCCCAACCCAATACCTTAGCAGGATTTCCTCATTGTAACTGTTACTCTCGACTACTAGGGTATATGTATTAATCCACACTCACCTATTCCTGTCAAACATATGCAGCTGTATTATCTAATTATATGTTTTCAGGGTATAAACCATGACTTCCCCATGTAATTGCTACTATACTATAAGTAAGGGTAAATTGTCATCTACGCCCAACTATTTCTGTCAAATGCTTTCAACTGTGTTGTAATTGTATGTATATATGTCAGGACCTGGACTACCCTTGTCCTCTTCCCCACTGTACCCCTCCCCCCAGGTCACACCGGGAGACGAGCAGTTCTTGCTCAGTGTGCTTTTCCTGGTGAAACAATTTCAATAAATAAATAAATAAATTTCAATTTAGTGGATTTAGAAACAGCCAGGAAGTGTAAGAGTTATATATTAAATTTTGGTGGGGATCAGGATGGTCACCTCATTCGTTCTGTGATAAATCACTTCTAATATACAGTAGTTCCATTTCATGTATACATTTAACAAATTGTGTGTGCCTTTTGTGGAATCTGATTGTGAAGATTTGTGTTGCTTTCCTGAGGTTTAGGGTTGCTGTGGTGGTTTGTTTTTACTGGTCATAAGTTACATCTGATGATATACAGTATGGCTAATGTCAGGACTGAATTGATTAAATGGGATTACATCAAGTCTCCTTGAACCCTTCTTTGCTTTTTAATGTTTCTAGCCTTGTCTCCTGCATTTGTGGTCTGCAGCTAAGGCTGCATTTGTATTGGGTGGTACTATGATTTTATCTGTCACTGAGTATCATTCTGGATTGTTATTTCAAGTTTGGTTTCTATAAGTATTTTAGAAGGGCATTTTTATGGCTGCATAGTGAGAGCCATGCTCATGTATTGCTGACATGGAGGAAAGAAAAGGTGGCTCTGAAAGGGGGTGGAACCAAATACCAAACGCATCACAAACACTCAGCAGAGAGTGGAGCTGAAGCTCATATTTGAGTATGCATGAAGCTTGCTCGCTCTCTTTCTCCGCCCAATGGAAACAGCTGAATAGTACAGGTATAACCGCCTTTTTTTTTTCATAAACCCAGAACTATTAACACTGGTACATTATTAAGTGAAAAGTGATGAGTTAGAGATAAAAAAAAAAAGTAGGCAGAAAACAACAAAGAAGCCTCCTTAAATAGCGACTTACCGGCCATTAGTAGCAATATGGATCTCAGTTGTAGTGACAGCAGGCAGCAGCCAAGCATAGCTTCCTCCCTCCCACCACCAAGTTAGCCCAGTTGCATGGAGAAACAGTAGCCATTCCCTGGTTTGCTGTCTACTGTGAGCCCAGGCTGAGTCACACTGCTACCACTGGTTACTCTCCCTCCTTATCTTACTGCTGTTAGTGTATCTTGGGGCCAGAGGCAGGCAGCAATCAGCGACACTGTAACACACAAAGCATAGTTCAAGATAAGTAGGGGGTCAACAGTAGCACTCATTTGTTATAATTATTACAGCAGGGTGCCACCTCTGGCAGTGAAGTTTGAGGTGGGGTAGCACTTATTATTATATTTATATTTATAATTATAATTATATATAAGTACTATAGGCCAGGAGGTGTAGGCTGAGGTGGTGTGCGGTGCTCCCTTCATGCTGGAGCTGCTATACTGTGACTCTGGACACAGCAGGAAGGGAAGAGTAACCGTTACAAGGGCAAGCAGCAGCAACAGCACCCTACTAACTCAAACCAAACAATGCCACCAGTCCATCATCGCACCGTGCATGCCATGGGCTGCAGGCAGGCACCATATCTACTTTTAGAGAAGAGCCATAGCTGGATTTTGACATGCTTTTAGAGTTTAACAATGGTGATGATCCCAGCAGCAGCTGTCAAGGTTCATAAAGGAAACAAAAACAAATATAATTTTGTGAGTTAATTAAAACTGGTGGGTTGCTCATTAGTTTGATGAGATTAAATGGCTCTTCTGTTGAATGAGAGTGGCACTTGCTTTTAGCTAGTGATAGCAGGTACTGTTCTAGATTAATTTGGAATCCATCTGTTTCACAAGAATATACTGAACAGCATATTAAGGGTATTGAGAAGTAGATGATCAGGAATTGTAATAGTCAAAATTTTCTGTCCAACTCCGCCACACTTTTTTCTCTCTGTCTGTCCCCCCAATTCAGGACTTCTTTGATACCCCAGTCTAGATCTACTTGCTTCTATTCCACACACACACACACACACACACACACACACACACACACACACACACACACAGACACACACTCAATACATCTAAAGAAAGTTCCTTCCCCAGGCTGGTTCAAAATTAAATGTACCTCTCAGCTGTCCCAAATTCCACTGGACATCTCATTTTTCAGCCAAGACTGTGACGTGGTGGATAAGGTGGTGGTTGTGAAGAGTACAAAAGAGGCTGTAAGCAAGAAAGGCTCACCAATATACTGAACACTAGGGATGTGCAAAAAAAAATTCCACCAGCAGAATTTTGGCGAAAGTGCGAATTTCGCTTCTGAGAAAGTTCGTAAATAATTTTCGGAACTTTCACGGAAATTCTGCCTTAAAACTGTGGAATAAAATACAAACTGCAGGTTAATTTATTAAACTGTAGGAAAGAAATCAGCAGAAAGGATCATTGCCAGTGGTCAGTTCTGAGGCTTTTTTTAACCACAGTTTAATTCATTAATCCACTTCCCACTGATCAGGGGTCCTAGTAAATAAATAAATACCTCCAATACTTTCCTTGGACCCTCCTGGTTTCTAGTGACCCCCTACCCACCAATCATGGCCCCCCAAACATTTTATTTCCCTGATGTCTAGCGAACCCCCCCCATCCTGGATTCCTTAATCCACAAAAAACAGCCAGCAGTCCACCGACTCAACCCCCTCTATTCCCAGTATTCCCTGGTGTCTATTGGACCTCCCCATCTGCGATCCCTTATAAAAAAATAATCCCAATTCCCTGGTGTCTAGTGGACCCCCCACTCCCCCACCCTGACACTTCATCCACCACCAGCCCACTATCCTCACCCATCCTTAAATGGGCCACCAACGCAGACCTCCTCTCTCCTCCACTACCAGTGGCCCACTGAAGTGTCAGTGAATGACCACATGGTTGTACAAGCAGGTGCTCATTCACTGACAGTTCATTAGAATGTGGATAGAATAAATTCCTCAGTTTATATGCATTTTTCTGCAGTTCACAAAAAAGGTCTGTGGAACTTGGTGAAAATCCTGGGAAAATCCATGTTTCACCATTGGTGAAAGTTCCAAAATTTCCATGAAATTTCATGTAAGTTCCGCGAAAGCAGAATTCGCAACTTTTGCCCACCCCTACTGAACACTGGAGAGCAGGCAGCATGTCGGAACAGACTGCAGATTAGAAACTAGATGTGTTGAAGAATGGAAACAGCAACAGTGTCTTCCCTGGCAGTTGGGTAGTGAACTGCATAACTAACTGCACCACTGCTCCTGCCTACAAAATAACTGTGTCGGTGTGCTGCCAGCTCTCCAGCATTCAGCATATTGGCAAGCCTGTCTCTCTTACAGTCTATTCTATGCTTTCCACAACAACCACCTTATCTACCATGCCACAACCCAGCTGTAAAATGGAATGTCTAGTGGAATTCACGGCAGTTGAAAGGTACATTTAATTTTGGACTAGCTAGGGGAAGGGACTTATCTTAGGTATAGTATGGGGGGGGTAGAAACAAGTAGATGTGGCATGGGTCCCCGATCCCTCACCCTGCCCTGCCATTTCCTGGCCAGTCACCAGAAAAAAAGAAACCCTGTCTGGAAGTAAGCCAGGTTCACCAGTGCAGCCTTTCTCTTTGTCCCTCCAAGCAGATATGATCCCTCATGCCACCCTACCATTCCCTGGTCACCAGGATAAACGAAACAAGACCAGACTTTGTTGACAGAGTAGCGTGAAAGCACCTAGCTTTACCTTAAGGGTATATTGAGGGATTAACCCACGACAGAGTATGGGTTTACTGAGCATTAATCCACGCCTGGGGAGGTTGTGAGTCATGAGGCCACAGGCCGAGTGACTTCAAACTCCCAGGCGTGGATTAATGCTCAGAAAACCCATACCCTGGAGTGGGCTAATCCTCTTCTAACATGAGCATGACATTATCTGGTGAAGAAATAACACAGAAAAAATGTTTTTAGGAGCATAATTGCAATATTTATTGAGGTGCATATCCACCTAGAAATGTATTCCCTCTATGTGTTGGATAGGGAGGTTAATCTTTGGATGTGTTCACTTACTCATTGTAGTAATTGAAATTAACAGTGCCATGATTGGTGAAGTTGTGGAGGTTGAATGGATTTGTTGGTGCCTTGTTTTCTGGGTTGTCTTTGTTTGCAGTTGGTTGGGTTGTAGGTTGATGTTTGTCTTCTGTTTTTGGAGGAGCAGTAGTTGATGTAGCAGGTGGTGTGGTTATTGTGGAGGATGATGTGCTTGTGCTACTGTCGTGTAAGAGAATATTTGACCATTTCTGCCTGTCTGTATATGATGGGGCCCAATAATGTTTAAGGCTGCTTTCTAATCTATGGCCAGTGACAGTCATTATTTTCCTTGATGGCAGTCCAGCATTAGAGAGGAGCTGGACTGCAGTGCTTCTGATGCTATGGTTTGTGTAGCGTTTGCTAAGTTTAGCATCTGTAGATATTTTCACCATCTTATTCCCAAGGAAATTCACCCCCATTGCTTGTTTAGTGTACCAGAAGTCTTGTTGATCTAGAATATATTGTGGCAGTTGTTTGGGGTGTAGATAAAATGCTGGGAATTTGGAGGGCATTTGGACACATATCTTTTGTTTAGTATAATAGGGCAGTTAGGGTTGTTTGGTTGTGCATATAGGAGACCTCATAGTGTTTCTTTCTGCTGTTCAGTAAGTCTATTGTGGCTTTTGGTTGATTCATTATACTTCGGTGAAATATATTCAATACCTGTCTCGTCTGTTTGTAGTTGAAATGAATCCTGCTGCAGCCTTGTGAGTCCTTCTCATCCCCTTCTCGCTAATCCAAGTTGGATTTCAAACCTAAGGCATCTGATTAATCCATATGCTGTTTGTGTACTGAGCATTGGGAAGGTGCAGATCAGTTTGAGATCTGCATCAGAGATGCGTGGGTGGTGCGTGCTGACATCACCTCCTGCTCGCCTATAGTGTTTTAGCACAGTGACAAAGACGTTATTTGCACTAGTGAACTCTGCATCTGTAACAAGATTAATATTTCTTCGGAGTTCTGTGCTGTTGAAATGTCTGTTAAGTCCAGCTCGGAGAGCTATATAGGAGCTAATGCTGTACTGGCTACCATCTGTAGCTTGTACCTCTGCATAAAACTGACAGAGAATTGCGGCAAGTTCAGATGGTGGGATAGTTTTTCGAGCAATATTTCTGGAGGTTGAGGTAAGCCAGTCAGTAAATACATTAGCCACCCACAGTGTGCTCTTGTGCATATTCAGTTCATTTTTTTGTCGTTCCAGGTCATCCAACTCTGAACTTGATAGGGGTATGTGTCTCCTGCCTGTATTCAGTTCAGATATGCAGGGTTCTGTTCATTGATATTTTCTTTTTTTTTCGGTGGCTGTTGGTTGAATCTTGAATTTACCCATTCAGATGTGGATATGTTTCCAAACATGTCAAAAGTCAGGTTGTAAATGTCACTCATTTGTTCCATTTGTTACAATGCCTTGTTGTGATGTCCCATGAATAGGTACTGGTATGTTTTTTTATTGGTTATTTGAAGGGTGTGGTGTAGTGATTCGTTTTTTTTTTTTTACTGAGCTGTCACTCATGTGGTTGTAGTTCGGTAAGGTAACTATGGGTGTATCAGACATTAATCAATGGTCAGGCAATGTGGTTTGACCAATGTGGTGTTTGTATTTTATGTAGCCTTGTTATAATAATATTTATTTATACATCTCTTCTTTTTGAAAGTAGCAGGGTGAGTGGGGAGAAAAGAAAAGATTTGTAAGCTGTGTTTGGGGCACTTTGAAACTTGGCAGTCAGTGTTTGGGGTACCTTGAAACAAGTTTTAAATTGTAACAGTTGATGTGGGGGGGAACTAGCTCAGGAGACTAATCTTGAGGTGAGTAGATTCGGAAGCCCTGAGCAGCAGGTGTGTAATTGAGGGTAGAACAGACAGAGGCTTAATGCCTTCTAACAAAGAAAGATTCTAAAGGTCAAGTTAGTTGGGGTCCTGAGGTGGAAGACCAGACTTTGTTGACAGAGTGGAGTGAAAGCACCTAGCTTTACCTGGACGGTATATTAATATTTATATACTTCTCTTCCTTTACGAAAGTAGCAGGGTAAGTGTGGAGAAAAGAAGAGATCTGTAAGCAGTGTTTGGGTACCTTGAAACTTAGCTTTTAAACTGTAACAGATGGAGTGGGGGAACTAGCTCAGGAGCTTAATTGTGGGGTGAGTAGATTCAGGAAGCACTGTGAATCAGGTGGGTTGGGGCTGACAGAAATTTAGTGCCTTGTTAAAAGAGTACTATAAATGTACTTCCACTCTAGCATGTCCAGCAGGTTCCTGTCCCAGCATGTGACTGGAACAGCAAAGGAGTGGGACAGGTGAAAAAGCATCACCAGTAGGGATGTAAGTTTGTCATGGATGAGGTTTCAATGACTCACTGTTTGTTCATGAAATCATTAGTAAACAGTAATAAATGTTGTGGCATTGTCATCATTGCTACATTCTGATGACACTAGTGAAAGTCATGGAAGTCTTGAATAAAGATCAAACATCATGGAATCAATGAAGTGTATGACTGCCATGACAAACTCACATCCCTAATCATCAGGCATCAGCACAATGAAGCAGAGAAGCAGAGGACTCTGCCAGTTGACTAGGGTAAGGCATCTGTTTACTACTGTTTGATAATCACTGCTGGGAAGGATTGAAGATCAAGGGTTGGCCAAAACTGGGAATATATGCAACACCCTGTCTAGGATAGGAGTATAAATAGATTTAAACAAGGCACAGGGAAATACAAATAGAAACAAACAAGTGAAGGGGGAAACTAGAAACATTCTATCAGGGGTAAGAGTACAAAATCATTTCCAAGTAGCACAGGAAGAAGAGAAGTTGAGAATGCTGGGAGTGGTGCTGTGCAGTGTCTGTGGGGAGGCAGTTTCCAGACAGACCTTCTGGAGGTTGCAGAGCTGCCCCATCTGCACACACCTCTCTGGGTTGAGGGAGGAGGTTGCTAGACTCCAGGCAGAGTTGGCTAGGATTCAGTGGCCCTCTTCCCCCACCCAGGGGCCACCAAGTTAGCCACTGTTACCTCAGAAGATGCCAGGGAGGAGGAATGTCTGGACTGTGGTGGGCTCTGGAAAGGTATCATGAATAGAGTTACTCTTTTTGAGCAACTCAATATGGGTGACGTAAAAATAACGAAGGTGAAATGGGCAATGTGCTCTTACAAGCTATGTGCTATTAATAGCACATTTTAATTTCAGCATTTACTTTCGGTAGTTCTTATGAAGGGTAGCTAAGGGTTTGTTGGTCAGTCTAGTTCCGAGCTGGCCATCTAGTGTACTGGTTAAAGCCATCACCTTTGAGTCGGGTTACCTGGGTTTGGGACTGGCTGTGGGGATACAGTTTTTTTCTTTTTTAATATTTGTGGTTTTTTGTGCCAATTGTGATATCCTGTTCTTCATCCTCACAACTTTGTCCGCTCCCACTTGTAGGCTGCCCCCCAACATTCTCCCCCTTCTATCACCCAACGTAGCCCCCTCCCGAGTTTTCCCCTCTCCCCAATTAGCATGTCCCCCTGGAGTTGATTATATGAAGCTTGGGGGGAAGGGGCACAGCAGGGCATAGCCTCCTGCATAAAAAGTAGGTTTGCATCGCCATTATAGCAAAAGCAAGTGCCTGTAGCTGTTTGTGAGGGGTGCTTTAGTGCACATCACCGTTTCACTTTTTGGTGATGTGCAGTTGTTGTTTTCCTTGGCTCCATTATGCTGTTATGATATGGAAAGTCCAAATGCAGTTGCACTTGTGCTCAAGGATGGGAAGGCAGTGTGCTGACAAAGGGCAGTAGCCCTACACAAAACAACAATTATCCAAAAGTAAGCACTCCAAAAGACCATGAGTTCCAACAAATTGTTGGTTTAGTTCCATCAGCGTGAATGCCCCATGCACCTCGGCTACTTGTCTTCAAGGGGACATTAACCATTACAACGATACAAAGATCATGTTGCAAATTTAAACACAAAAAAGCCCTGGCATCATATATCATGTGACATCATATATCATGTGACTCTATAACAACCACCGTTAAAAAAGTCTTGTACATTTATACAAATTACAAAATGAAAAATTAACCCATTATATACAAGTGCGTCATTACTTTTAATTTACTAAATTTATATTTATTAAGCCTCAAATGCAAAAATAGTAGAAATAACAGCTGAGAGCCAAATTAATGTGAAGCCTAAACACAAGTAAAGCAAGTAACTTTTTATGACAATTTAGTGGGATCTCCTAGTAATAGGAATACACCTTAACCTGTTATGATTTGGAACCCTCTGGAAAGGTAGAGGTGGTGGGACAGAGGCACATTCCTCAACCGGTACCACTATGTAATTCTTACACTGCTCTGGCATGGTGGGACTGTCAAAAGGAGGCACCCACAGTAGTGACCAGTGAGGAAGTTGGGGCCCTCTGTAGTGGGGATGCCAAGAAGGGTGGTTGAGGACCCCAGAGGAGGATGCAACTTTTGGCAGGGGACTTGATTGTGAGGTGGATAGATTTGGGAATAGGAAAGGCAGGAGTCAGGTTAGGTGCTTACCAGGTGTCACAGCCCTGAGGAATTGGATAGTGGATCTGGATATCGCTAGGGCAGTAGGATGGGAGGGAGAATTGGATGTCATTGTCCACCTGCGGGCTAATGATCTGGCTGGGGACAGGGCTTGGATAGTGCAGGGGGAGTTTAGGGAGTCTGGGAGGGGTCTTAGACAGGTAGCTCATTCAGTGGCTTTCGTGGAGGTGCTGCCTGTCTATGACAGGGGTGAGGAGAGGGATCTCGGCACCAGAAACTTCAGTTCATGGCTGAAGGAATGTTGCAGAAAGGAGGGGTTTGGCTACATTAGCGAGTGGGGACCCACCCAGGAGGATGAAGGCCTATAAAGGCCTATACAAGGGTGACGGCCTGCATCTATCTGAGAGGGGAACTGCAGTCCTCAGTGGATGGTTTAAATGTTACTTCAGTAAACATTTAAACTAGCTGAGGGGGGTGGCAGAAGTAATCAGGGAGGCAGAAACTACCCCCCCCCCACAGGCTGAAGTAGAAAATAAGGAGAACCTGATGGGAGTGGAATCCCCCAGGGTGCAAATTAATAAAAGAAGCAGGGTGGTAGAGGTAGATGGGAAAAGAAATGGGAGCATTAAAAAGAGAGGTGGGAAGGAGGAAGGGGAAAAAAGGGGAGCAACAAGCATAGTGGATACAAAATCTGGAAGGCCATGTGTGCAAATGCTAGAAGTCTAGGAAATAAGATTCCAGACCTAGAGGCCATCATGGCAGAGGCCAACTTGGATATTGTGACCATTACTGAGTCATGGTGCACTGAATACTATGACTGGGACATATCCATACCAGGCTATACTCTGTTCAAGAAGGACTGGGTCACTAGGAAGGAAGGGGGGGTGTGGTGCTTTATGTGAGGGAAAGCATAAAAGCAAGAGATATGGAGGAGGCAGAGGTACAGTGGGTCACCCTGGAGATGGGGAATGGAGCCACTATTCACACTGGAGTGATCTACAGACCTCCAGCACAGCGCGAGGAATTGGATAAGGCACTGGTGGAAGTCATTGGCAAGAAAAATGATTCTCAACTCCAGGGGAGTGTATGTCAGGATGGGGGAGAAACTTGCAAAAAAAATTAACTCACGCATACAAAATACTAAATATTGTTTTCCTCCCTAGCCTCAAACCCTGCACCCTCCCCACTGTAATCGGCCACCCTCACCACCAGACCACACAGTCAGCTCAGCAGCCTCTTGCCACACTACCTCCCACATACCTTCCTTCCTCTTCCGTTCCCCATCCTGTGCTTCTGTTCACTCATTGCTACTCTTTCCGGGAAGTTCACATAACGAGCGCTCAGCTTGAGTTGCTTATATCTGAGCCACTCAAGTTCAGTCATCATTTTGATGGGTTACCTAGGAAGGGGGCTGGCAATTATAGGCCAGTCAGCCTGACATCGGGGGTGGAAAAATTAATGGAATCCCTGCTGAAGCAAAGGATTGTGGAATATCTTGAATCCAGTGGGTTACAAAACCTGAGGCAGCATGGTTTCATGGGGGGGGGGGGGGTCATGCCAAATGAACGTGATAGATTTCTTTGTCTTGGTGACAAAGGAGTTAGATCAGGGTGAAGCGATGAACATGGCCTACTTAGATTTAAGTAAGGCTTTTGATACCATTCTGCATAGGAGACTAGTAAGCAAGCTGGGTAGCTTATGGGTCCACAGGTAGTAAACTGGGTAAGAAATTAGTTAGGGGATGTGCAACAGAGGGTGGTGGTAAATGGAGTTCACTCACAGGAAGGGAGCATGACCAGCAGGGTGCCTCAGGGATCTATGCTGGGACTGGTTCTCTTAATGTTTTTATAAGTGACATTGCAGGGGAGCTGGAAGAGAAGATCTTCCTCTTTGTGGATGACACCAAAATCTCCAGGGGGAGAGGAAAGGATGAGCAGAAACCTGAGGAAACTAGAGGAGTGGTCAATGTTATGGCAGCTGGGTTTCAATGTGAAAAGTGTAAAATAATGCACTTAGGATACAGAAACCCAGGGGCAGAGCACAAAATGGGTGGACTGGATTTGACAACCACCAAGCAGGAAAGAGATCTGTGTGTAATCCTATTGGGTGACCTAGAGATGGCAAAGGCAGTGCAACAAGGCGGTGGGGAGAGCTAGTGGGATGCTTTGGTGCATAGTGAGGGGTATCATCAGCAGAAAGAGAGAAGTGGTGTTACCTCTGTATAGATCTTTGATAAGACCCCACCTAGAGTACTGTGTGCAATTCTGGAGACCACCTCTCTAGAAGGATATAGACAGAGCGGAGGTGGTCTAGAGGAGGGCAACTAAAATGGTGCAGGGTCTGCATCAAAAGCCCTGCAAGGAAAGATTAAAGGACCTCAATATGAACACCATGGAAGAGAGAAAGAGGGGAGAGGGAGGATATGACAGACAGACCTTTAAATACCTCACAGGGATAAAGGAGATACAGGAGGGAAGTATTTTTCATACAGAAAGGTGCTCAAGAACAAGGGGCCGTGCTATAGTGCTGGAGGGGGGTAGATTCAGGAGTGATATTAGGAAGTACTTCTTCACAGAAAGAGTG
This sequence comes from Neoceratodus forsteri, assembly GCA_016271365.2. Taxonomy (NCBI): domain Eukaryota; kingdom Metazoa; phylum Chordata; order Ceratodontiformes; family Ceratodontidae; genus Neoceratodus; species Neoceratodus forsteri. Next base: position 550,494,405 of record CM057458.1, read on the forward strand.
GCATATTCCTGAAATAATATTCCAGTGGATGTCATGGGGTGAGGACAGTGGCGGGGTTCAGGAATAATGGGATAGGCACAGGGGAATCATAGTGGAAAGAAAGAGGAACCGAGAATGACCGGTAGATCAAGTACGATCTGCGGTAACAATGTAGGTAGGGAAAAAAGGGCAGACTGGGTGGACTAAGCAGTCCTTATCTGCTGTCAAATTTTTAATTCTGCATCTTTTATCAGCTTAAAGTATTAGCAGCCATTTTTACTCTGACCAGAGTTCGTTTTATCAGCAGCTGGAAGTTGGTAAGTGTTCTGGCTATATGATAGCCTATCAGAAGTAACAGCCCACTTACTTTTGAATACTGAGAAGTGTCTTTTTTCAGTGTGATATCTGAACTGTTGCTAATAATTTGCTTTTAGAATTTGGGTCAGTAAAACTCTTTCTAATTAAATTATTATTTGCTACAAGACATACCTGATAGCTAAGTAGTTTTTAAAATGTCAATTACTTATAGTTTGATTTACGAAAGGCCCTGTGCTAGAAGAACTGATATGGTTCAGATAAGCCCACCCAGTGCCACAACTGTCACTTGCACACAGTTGGACCCTGAACAAGTCACTTAACCTCCTTGTGCTCCCAGGACGCACTAAGAAATGAGCTTCAGCTCAGTGTACCTCTCCTAGCCAAACTTTCTAAAATAAAATACTACATAAATAAAAGGCTGAGGGGGCTGATCTGGGTTCAGATGTTATAAACAGGGTAAGTACTTTAGTGACACGGTACCTCCACCTAGGGAAGCCTGTTGAAATGAACAAGGGACCTGTACTCAGGAGTCCTGTAAAATGTTTGCTTTAAGAACAAACTCAGAGAAATATTGTGCAAAATCAGCAACCCTGTATGACCAAAAACCCCATACATATTTGGAGCCACTGCTCCTTCACCAGCGACCTCTGACAAAGGAGCAGTGACTTTGAATACATATAGGTTTTTTAGTCACAGGTTGCCAATTTTGCACAGTGTTACTCTGAGTGAGCTCTTTAACTGCTTTTGCAGGACTCCTGAGTGCAGTTTCCTTTTCTTATGTTGGCTTGCGCTTGCACGACCAACATATTTCATTAGTAGCAGATTTGGAGGCGCAGTCACTGTTGTGCGAATGCAGGGCATGCATCAGTAGGTGTGTCCCTCATTCCCCAATAAGCCAGCATGCAGGCGCCACATCAGGAATACATAATGTGGTGAGCACATCTAAGAAAAGGTCCACTGCAATGACAGCCAAGCTCATCATGCAGCGGCACCAAAACACACCCTCCCTATGTGCCTTTCCTGGTGAAGCCCTTCAATTAACATGGCTGCGCTGACTGCTGCCGCGTGGAAAGCTGACTTCAGGGGTGCCCAATCCCCCTGTTGGCATGCCCCAACCCACATCATTTGCTGACAGGGGAGCCCACTCCTCATCAGCATAATGCACTCTCTCATTTCAAGTGTGTGCCAAGGGGGTGCCCAATGTCCCTCGGCATCATGTCCCCCCTTCCCAGTTTAATTTGCCAATGGGGAAGCCCAATCCTTGTTGGCATAATGTCCCCCCCATTTGTTGTGTACCAACGAGGGTGACCAATCCCCCATCAGCTACAGAACCCCCCCAAAAAAAACACCCAGGTGGCATGCTGAGAGCCCACTCCAGTGTGCCAAATGCCCCTGTAAAAGAAAAAAAATCCTGCGATGTTTTTTAAAACATTTTTTTGTTTAAAACCTGCAAAGCAGAAAACGGTCCCTCATCGACTCCGGTGGCCCTCCCCCTAACCCGCGCCCACCCTCTGTGCACCCTGCCTCCCCACATCCCCCTCACCCCATACTTGCCTCTGGAGCACAGCACGATGATCTTCAGTGGACCGAAAATACGTCTGCACTCTTCAAAGCTGACCGCGAACTGAAGAAATGCTGGTAAGCTGTATAATGGCATAAATAGGGTTTTTTCAATTTTGGTGCATATCTCGGGCATTTTGGGGTATTTTGGCACCACATTTTCAACATGGGGTTATTGGGACCTCTCCTCATGAATTCAGTCACTGTCATGGCATTATTCAGTTCCGAAAGGTGATTTCACAGTCACTGTTCGGAATCACCTTTTGGGACCGATTAATGAAACGACAGTGCCACTATTCACGAGGGGGCTCTTAAAAAGCCTATGTTGAAAATTTGGTGGAAAAAAAAATGGCTGTTTTATGAGCATGTATTGCGCAGTTTCCATGCATGCTTGTAACTTTGTGAATTTGTAGTATTTTCACTCCAGATTCTCAAAATTGGCATTTTTCCACACCTCCTTATGAACAGTACAGCTGTCATTTTACACATCCTGTCTGAAATGTGTTTTTGCACATCCAGCACAGAATAGTGCTGTCACTGTGCGAAATCAGTTTTTGGGACAGTTTGAGAAAATGATGGTGACTCTGTTCATGAACAGAGGTCCTAAAATGCCTATGTTGAAAATGTGGTGACGAACGTCCATACAATGACTGTGTTACAAGTGTGCATTGCGCAGTTTCCAAGCACCTTGTAACTTTGCAAATTTGCAATATTTTCATGCCAGATTTTCAACACTGGCAATTTTTCACACCTCCTTATGTGCAGTACAGCTGTCATTTTTCACAGCCTGCCCAAAATGTGCTTCCACATCTGTGCCGCATAATGGCGTGGTTGCTGTGGGAAATCAACTTTTGGGACAGATTAACAAAATCGCAGCACCACTGTTCATGAGGGGAGGTCCCAAAATGCCTATGTTGAAAATGTGGCTAAAAAAAAAATTCCATAAATAATTGGGTTACGGACGTGCGTTGCGCAGTTTCTATGCATTCTCATGGCTTCACCAATTTTTCATATTTTCATTCCAAATTTTCAACATTGCCATTCTTTTACACCTCCTCATGAACAATACAGTTGTCATTTTTCACATCCTGCCCAAAATGTGTTTTTGTCCCTGTGTCACCAAACGGCATAGCCACTGTGCAAAACCACCTTTCAGCTAACAAACTGATTGTGCCGCTCTTCATGAGGTGGGGGTCACAAAAAGCCTACGTTGAAAATTTGGAGTGAAAATACCAACAAACGCCTATGACTTTAGGGTTTCCAACTGTAACACCCCACCCTGTAGAGACTGCCATGCATCTGGGGTGTGACTTGGGATCATTGGCTGTAATGCTCACTCCATTCCACCCCAACCCCCACCCTGCAGCCAGTGACAGGCATCGAGGTGTGCCTTGAAGTGTTCAGCCCTAAAGTTAACCCCATTCTGCTATATTATACCCATCTCAGCATATCTCCTTATGGAATGGGGTAAGCATAAGGCCCACAGACCCCAAAGCACATCATGACACTTGTCAGTGTCTACAGGGCAGGATGAGGTAAAATGGCATGAGCGTTATAGCTGACACCCCAAAGGCACACCCCAACACCTGTCGGTCTCTGCAGGGTGGGGGTGGAGTTAACATCAGTTCAGTACTTCACTGCCATTCCTGTTATGCATCTCTTACTCCTGCACTACCAATGCCAATGCCAGTGAGACAATATTCAGCATTGACAATTGCTTGTTCTTTTTCTGTACATATTGCTTAGGAACCAGCACAATAGAACTGGCTGTGCTTAGGGGCTTAATTGTTTATGAAGCTCCTTGAAATACCTACTGGGACTCAGGATGTTGCTCCCCCCCAAAAAAAAAACAATAGAGGCTATGTACACACATACTAAAAATGCCTACACGCTGCAATCGACAGCAGGTAGGCAACTGTTTGTTTGTTTATTTGTTTAATGGGTAAGCACAGCTGGACATTACATCCTTTTACAGGTGCGACCCACACAGTCAAAACATAACAAATACAATTACTGTACATTAGGAAGTCGCGCATCAGAGGTCCTGTGCCCCCACCAGGTGGTATTCACAGAAGGGGCCTGCACTTCTTCTGCAGTCAGTCCCCCCAGCTGTTCATGCTATTACATGCACATTTGGTCCAGAGGACTGTCCAGGGGTCATGCCCACATTCCATGCCATTCACAAATGCATGGAATGCTGGGCAAGGGGGGGGTGCAGGATACAGCAGAAGTCATCCTCCTGTATCCATTGTGTACCCCCTCCATGGAACTCACCCACCGGCAGCAGCAGGACTGTACACTGTACACTCTGCCCCTTCCCCCACATTATTACCTCAGCCCTCCAATCTGGCAGGGAGGGTTGGGGGCAGCTGTTGGGGTGATCACCCATTTCAGGGTAATACCAAATATCCAGGTGTCCAACAATCACCTACTCAACATGGAGCCAGGGATCCACTACCAGACCAAGTCGGGCATCTGATTGGATGCCTGCCTATGTCCACTGATCTGCCTCCCCTCATGCAACAGCATGCTGGGGGTGGGGTCACAGACAGGTACCATGCAGTGGTTAGTGATTGTGCATTGCTGATCCACACATGCCTGTCTGTGGGTGCTGAGCTGCATGGGCCAGGTACACACCTCTCGTACATTCCCTGTTCCTGTTAGTGTATAACCCCCATTATCTTTACCTGTCCCAGACAATCCACCCCACAATGAAATGACACAATAACCAGTAGTACAAAGAAGTAAAATGCAAACAAAATTTAAAGCAGGTGCCCTCCTAGAGACCTTTAGGCCATGGCCCCCCAACAATCTTAGTTGCCATCGGGTCACTGTAGTCATCTCAGTGACTCCTGGGCTTGTTAGGTCACTCTTGAGTAGTAATGAGGGTTTGTATAACTGATAGAAAGTGGCACAGTACCTCCACCAAGAAAAAGATTATAGTTGGCCTAATGAACAGTGGTACAACCCCCAGGGATGCTGTACCTACCTACCTCCGCACTGTAATAGACCCACACAATAGTAGTACAATACCCCAATTGACATGCACTTAGTACTAAACAGATTGCAGCAGAAACATGAATACAAACAGTAAACACGGTTTTATTTGTGGGGCCAACCCTAAGGGAAACAAGGGTTTAAATGGCAGGATGAAGTGGTTGTTAGCCAGGGGCTGGTCTTCAGTCACCTTACATAGGCACAGCCCAGTAACAGTGAACGCACCTTACACGCTCTATACAGGTGCAGCCAAATCAAACACTTTCCTGGGCTGTATCTAACAAGCATTTGTCAAAGTTGCATGTTGTCTCACTGGCATTGGCATTGGTAGTGCAGGAGTTAGAGATGCATAATAGGAATGGCAGTGAAGTATTGAACTGACGCCAACCCCACCCCCACCCTGCAGACACTGACAGGCACTGGGATGTGCCTTTGGGTCATCAGCTATAATGTTCATGCCATTTTACCTCACCCTACCCTGTAGACACTAAGTGTTGTGGTGTGCTTTGGGACTTTGGGCCTTATACTTACCCCATTCCATAAGGAAATATGCTGAGATGGGTACAGTATAGGAGAATGGGGTGAACTTTGGGGCTGAACACTCCAAGGCACAACTCAATGCCTGTCACTGGCTACAGGGTGGGGGTGGAATGGTGTGAGCATTACAGCCAATGATCCCAAGTGAAACCCCTGACGCCTGTCAGTCTCTAGAGGGTGGGTTGTTACAGTTAGAAACCATAACGCTGTAGGTGTTTGTTGGTATTTTCACTCCAAATGTTCAACATGGGCTTTTTGTGACCCCACCTCATGAAGAGCGGCACTATCAGGTTGTTAAGTGAAAGGTGATTTTGCACAGCGATTGCGTCAGTTGGCGCCACAGGTATGAAAACACATTTTGGGCAGGATGTGAAAAATGACAACTGTATTGTTCATGAGGAGGTGTAAAAAAATGACAACGTTGAAAATCTGGAGTGAAAATATGAAAAATTGGTGACGTCATGAGCATGCATAATAACTGCGCAATGCACATCTGTAACCCAATTATTTATGGGATTTTTTGGGACCGCCTGTCATGCACATTGGTACTGTGATTTTGTTAATCTGTGCCAAAAGTTGATTTCCCACAGCATCCACACCATTGTGCACCACAGGTGTGAAAACACATTTTGGGCAGGATGTGAAAAATGACAGCTGTACTGTTCATAAGGAGGTGTGCAAAAATGGCAATGTTGAAAATCTGGAGTGAAAATCTAAAAAATTGTTGAAGTTATGAGCGTGCATGGAAACTGCGCAATGCATGCTCATAGCGCAGTCATTTTTTCACCAAATTTGCAACATGGGCTTTTTGGAGCCCCACTTCATGAACAGTGGCACTGTTGTTTCATTAATTGGTCCCAAAAGGTGATTCCGCGCAGTTACTGCAAAATCACCTTTTGGGACCATGTAACATGATGACAGTGCATGTGTTCATGAGGTGGCGTCCCAAAAACCCCATGTTGAAAACCTGGTACCAAAATTCCCAAAACTGTCCGAGATAGCCACCTAAGTTGAAACCCCCTGTTGCCTGCCATTATAAAGTGTACCACATTTTGTTAATTTCCCGTCAGATTTTGAAGAGTTCAGACGCATTCCCACTCCACAGAAGATCTGGCGCTGGACCTCTGGAGGTAAATATGGGGTGAGGGGGGTGGGGAGGTGGTTGCACAGAGGGTGGGTGGGGTTGGGAGAGGGGCGGCAAGATGTTGAGGGACTGTTTTTATTTCACAGGTAAAAAAAAAGAGAAACCAAACTTTGGACTGTTTTCTTTATTTACAGGTAAAAAAATGATATGGGGCACATTGGGGTGGGCTCCAAGTGTGGCACGAGTTTGGGGGGAACATGATGCCTACGGGGACTGGGCCCCCCTGTCGGCAAACAAATTGAATGGGAGGACATGCTGACATGGGGATTAGGCATCCCGATGTCAGCTTTGTGGGGATTGTGTGGCGGGTGGCAGGAGCCACCATATTTGTTGGAATATTTCACCAGGAAAGGCACGTAACAGAGCCTTGTCATCTTACGCACCAATGAGGAAACTGCACCTCATTGGAGAGACAGATTTCTTTCAACTGTGTGGCTATCTCTGAAACTGCTGTCATCACCAGCATTCTCGCTAATTTGTGGCTGAGGGACGCACCCACTAAAGCGTTCCCTACATTCACCACAAAAGTGACACATCGCTGAATGTGCTACTACCACAAGATGTTGCTTGCATGTGTGCACAAGACAACATAAAAAGGTAATAATAGATAAGGAATACAGTAGGTTTAAACAGTATAACCATATGTTATAATTTTACTCAAGGATATTAGCCCTGTGGTAACAAACTACTCAGCTTGTGCCATGCACCAGGGAAAGACTGTCCAACTCCCCTCCTTGCTTCACTCCCCCACCCATCCTCCCTCTTTCCTTGTCTCTGGGACCAAAGATTGGGTATTCATTACCTGGCTATGAACTGTGACCCTGCCCCCCTCAGATCATTCAAGGGTCCCCATTACTCAATCAGGTGCACTGCAACCTGCAAACAGTCACAGTACAAGCTATTGGGGTATCTCAACTACGAATCACAAACTGTCCAGTACACTTCACTCACTACCATGGTGGGCAGCCAAGGCATGGTGCAGGTGACCTTACCCCTCTTGTTGTGAAACTATGGTGTGAAATGTCATATGCCACTGCACCCCACAACCTACCAAATACATCCTCTCCCTAGTTCCCCCGTCACTGGCCTGGCTGTATAATAATAATAATAATTTTATTTGTATAGCGCAATTCAAGTATCAAAGTGCTTTACATACAACATTTTAAAACAATTCACTAAAATCACATAAAAATATACACAACAACTTCAATTAAAAACTTCCAGTTTCACAACACTTCAAATATTAAAACCCTGTTTAAATACGTTTTTAAATTGGTCTTGAAACTCTCCACAGTCCCGCACTTTCTAATCTGACGAGGTAGAGAGTTCCACAGGGATGGCATCATGAACATAAAAGCCCTTGCACCAGATGTCTTAAAACTGCACCCTGGGAACCTCTAATGACCCCTCATCAGTAGAGCGGAGAGGTCGGCCAGGACTGTACGGAACTAGGAGCTCTTGCAGATAACCCAGTTCCAGTCCATGTAGGGCTTTGTAGGTCAAAAGATTGATCTTAAAGGTGGTTCACCACTGTATAGACAGCCATTGCAGATCACGCAGCACAGGCATAATATGACTGGAACGAGAAGTCCCAGTCAGTAGTCATGCCACCACGTTCTGCACCAGCTGCAAGCGGTGGACATCAACCCCCGGAAGCCCTAGGTACTAACATACTAAAATGCCAGCAGAATAGGCCTAACGATCTTTCGTATCTGCTCGTTTAGTCAGCACCCACCCTGGGAGCTGACCTTACTGCCCCCCTCACCCTCTCTGGCTTCTCCCTTCCCAGTCTCGGATATTCCTATTGCACAGGACTTTGCTTCTAGAACCCTTCCCCTGTACCTCTCCAACCCCCTTTTGAACCCCTCTACCATCTCTGCCTCCACCAGCCCACTGGGCAGCACATTCCATGGCTCCACCACCCTCTCAGTAAAGCAGCACCTCCTCCTTTCTCCCCTGAATCTCCCCCCCTCCAGCTTCCACCCACGCCCTCTAGTTGCCCAGCCCCTCCTTTCTTCAGAGCACCCTGACTGCTCCTCCCTTATTTAACTCCTTCATGTACCTGAAGACCTCTATCATGTCCCCCCCAGTCCCTTCTCTCTTCCAAAGTGTACATATTTAGCTCTTCGAGCCTCTCCCCATAGGGCCTGTTCCCTAGGCCTCAGATAATTTTGGTTGCCCTCCTCTGGACCCTCTCCAGGAGTTCAATGTCCCGCTTTAAGTGTGGCATCCAAAACTTCACACAGTACTCGAGGTGCGGCCTCACCAAGCAGTTATACAGAGGGAGCATCACTTCCCTCCTTTTGGATTTGATCCCCCTAGCGATGCATCCTAGCATCCTGTTGGCTTTAGCTGCTGCCCTTCTACAAGTCTCAGAGTTGTTCATCTTGACATCCACCACCACCCCCAGGTCCCTCTCAACCATTGAGACTTGTAGCATCTCCCCCCCCCAGGGTGTACACTTGGCCCGGGTTTCTGACTCCCAGATGCAGTACCTTGCATTTCCCTGCATTGAACCTCAGCTTCCACTTTCTAGTCCACCTTTCCAGAGTCTCCAGGTCCCCCTGTAGGGCCTCCCTCCCCTCCTCTCCATCCGCCACCACCCCTAGTTTTGAGTCATCTGCAAAGAGACTCATCTCACTCCTGATACCCTTCCTTATGTCAGAGACGTAGGCGTTGAACAGGAGGGGTCCAAGGACCGATCGCTGAGGGACTCCACTAATGACCCTCCTTGGGGGTGAGACTATCCTGCCAATCCGGTCCTGGAGCCAATTGCCTATCCATCTGATCATCTGGTTCCCCACCCCCATTTCTCCCAGCTTATTCAACAGGCCCCCGTGAGGAACAGAGTCAAACGCCTTGCTGAAGTCAAGATAGAGGATGTCCACTGGTCTACCCAGGTCCAAGGAACTCATCACCCAGTCATAGAACTCCAGAAGGTTTGTCTGACACTATTTCACTGGGATGAATCCATGCTGTCTATCATCCAGGCACCCTGACTTTTCTAGGTCCCCTCAGCCTCTCCTTGACAATGCCCTCCATTTCCTTGCCCACCACCGATGTCAGGCTGATGGGCCTGTAGTTCCCTGCCACCTCCCTTGATACCCCCTTGTGGATAGGCACTATATTCGCCACCTTCCAGTCATGGGAGTTGCAGTAGTCAAGGTGCGGGGTCACAAAGGCATGGATCAACATGGGCAAATTATCGGATAGAACAAGGTGCTTAATTCTGGCAATGTTCCTAAGATGATAAAAGGAAGATTTGACGACTGCCGACACCTGCGCCTGCAGTGTCAGCCCATCATGAAATACCACCCCCAGATTTCACACTCGTTCTTAAGTGGGCAGTTGTACACCATCAATCCAAAGTCTAGATGGTAACCCCACCAATGACCTCTCTATCCAGTACCCTGGATCCACCACCAACACCTCAGTCTTCCTGGAATTCAATTTCAACCAGCTAGCCTTCATCCAGCCATGGATTTCCACCAGACAGCTGTTAAACAACGAGATCACACTATCCTGGTAGGGTGCAAAAGACAGATAGAGCTGTGTATCATCTGCATAGCAGTGAAAACTCAGCCCATATCATCTTACAATGTCTCCGAGGGGCAGCAGATACACTGTGAACAACATGGGGGACAGCACCGAACCCTGAGGTATCCCGCATAGCATAGAGACTGGGTCAGAGGAAAAAATCCCTGATGCCACCCTCTGAAACCTGCTAGTTAGGAAAGAATGGAACCATCTAAGAACTGGACCAGCCAGTCCACAAATGAGCCTCAGACGCTCGAGCAGAACCCCATGGTCCACAGAGTTGAATACTGAAGACAGATCCAGAAGCACCAAGATGGAACGGCGCTTCTGGTCTCTTGCCATCAAGAGATCATTGAGCACCCGAACCAGAGCAGTCTCGGTACTGTGTCTTTTCCGAAAACCAGACTGGAGAGGATCGAAGACATCATCTGGATGGTAAAACGGTTCTCCAGTTGCAGCGCAACTACTTTCTCAATCACCTTCCCAGCAAAGGGACGGTAAAGGGAAGGTTAGAGATAGGTCTGTAGTTGACACAGATGCCTGGGTCTAAAGAAGCTTTCTTCAGAAACGGTGTCACCACTGCCTCTTTCAGGGAGCTAGGGGAACTCTCCCAAATCTAAAGAGCACCAAACAATCTCTGCAAGGATTGGGCCAATGGTCTCCATGCACCCTAATAATAGGCGAGATCCAAACTACAGCAAGTTGGCCGCAAATTCTGGACAATCCATATGATGTCCTCCATCTCTGGTCGGTTGAAAGATATCCAGAAAGACTGAGGGACAATGACCTTGCACCGACCAGCGCTAACCCCCATAGAGGATGCTGAGCAGATTTCAGCCCTGATGTCGGCCACCTTATCTGCAAAGAAACAAGCAACCTCATCACACTTATTTTGTGAAAATGCTCCTCGGACCTGTATACAGGCTGGGTTGCACAGCCTGTCCATGGTTCGAAGGAGCTGAGCCGGCCAGTTCTGAGCAGCAGCTATCTCACCGGACAGGAACTCTGCCTTCTTACATGAGATTGCTGATTGATAGCTTTGATAATAAGCCATAAATCTAAGGTGGTCGGCTTCAAGGGCTGTTCTCCGCCAGCAATGCTCTAACCTTCGTCCCACCCGCCTCAACTCCCTCAAGTTCCCATCAAACCAAGGGGACCGAGGGCGGAGAGAGAGGGGATGAACACAGACTGGGGAAATAGCATCCAAAGCCTCAGGGATAGCCTTATTTTAGGCCAAGACTAGATTCTCCAGATCCCTGCCTGCCCTCAGAACTCCTGATAGGTCTAACATTGCAGAGAGACCCTCTGGGATAATGCCCCGCAATGGGCGGTATCTGACCATCTCCACAGGGGCAGGCCTATAAGGGGGGCTGGAATTTGAATCTTACTGTGTAGTGATCTGACCATAGGACTGGCTCCACCACCAAATCAAAGGACTCGATCACCAGGTGAAAGACCAGATCACGTGAGTGACCCTGATTATGAGTAACAGAGGCAACTACTTGTGTGAGCCCCAATGTAGACATAAGTTGGAGGAAGTCTTGACCAAACTGTGAGAGTTCGTTGTCGACCCAGGCATTGAAGTCGCCCAGGACCAACAACCTGGGCGACTCCAATGCCACATCGATGACGAAGTGTGCCACTTCCTGCAGGAACAATTTCTCACCCCCCGGGTGGACGGTAGATGAGAATGACCTTGCAGCCCACACCTGCTATTATGGTAGACTCAAATGATCTGGCCACTTCTGCTGGTACACTAGCAAGGCCCAGTTCTGATCTAAAACAGATAGCCACCCCCCCAACCCCTGCTGTCAGATCTCAAGTGGTGTATCATTGAAAACCCGGATGGGACTGCCGCTTCCAGAATGGTGCCCGCATTGTCATCGAACCAGGTTTCGGTGATGCATGCCAGGTCAGTTGTCCCAACATGATCAGCAATAATAGCCGTCTTGTTTCTGATAGACCTGCCATTGCATAACACCACTTGAGTCAGACAGGGTTCCGGGGCTGACTGAGTTATCTGCCCAAACTTTCAGGAGCCCTTGGGTATGGTAACCAGACATGGCAAACCACAGTCTAGAGACCATTTTGCCCCAGGACGTCTCCTGGACCTTACGGCCCTGATATGACTCTCTCCTCTCTCCCCCGACATCTGTGGCCCTGGTCCACCCCCTCTAACACTACCTAAAGCCCTACATCGGTTATAAACCTCTGCAGGCACAGGGGGAGAATAAAAGGGCCAGAGGTCCCGGAGTTCGGCAGGGGAGTAGTGCACGACTGGAAGAGCCACAGGCCAACACCTCTTCTGTTAACAATAAACCTCTAATACCCCCACCTCAAAGAAATAAGCTTTAACCTTCTCCAAACTTTCCCAACTAGCCACAGATAAATAATTCCCAAAAACGTTTTCATAATATGTAGAAAATAATAAAGATGAGCCAGATATGATATGCTGGGGTTCTCTCACAACTCCAGCATTAGTGTCCCAAAACAGTCACCTTCACTGCCTCTCACACAGGAGAGAAAGAAAATGTAATAGACTGGAGTTCTCTCACCACTCCAGTTCAATGTGTAAAAGTCACCCCACAGCTTCAACTTCTGAATCACAAAGTAATCCACTTAACCAGAATAGTCAAGTCTATACCTTGACAGACAGTTTTCAAAAACCAGGGCAAAACTTTGAGCCAGTACTGTAGTCTTCAACTTAGTCCTCACATCAGAAAATATATTAGTGGCTGGGACGTGCAGACTAATCACTAGGGGAGGGACCCCCCCTTTCAACCAATGCACCCAGCTCACAGTTACCCTTGCTTTCCCACAACCTGCAGCTACAGTCCCCCAAAGAACAACCACAGGGTGCCCTATGGGGGATTTAGGAGAAGCCATAACAGACACCAGCTCCCCAGTGCTTGAAAAGGCAACTCCCGATTGGTTAGAGGAGCAAGAACCAATCAACAACTCAGGGTGCATAGGGGAGTTCCACTCCCACACACTGCACCCAAGCACTCTGATTCCAATGCCAAGGAGTTATGCCAGATTTATAAGGCACAATAGCTCTACTCACGATACCAGCAGGGTAAAGCTCCTTCCTTGTTCTTCTTATAAATTCCCACAGACAATATCCGAAGATCCACACACCAGTCCACTCCAATAGCAGTACAAACAAAATATTCCAGGGGCATGAACACTCCAGCAATGACATTTCCAGGCCTCCAATTAAATCCAGTGTGATACTCCAACCAGGGCTTCTTTTTAATGCACTCCCATCCACAAATCTCTCTAATGCTGCCTGATACTTCCAACTGACGAAAACAAGCCAAAAATAGTGAGGTTAACACTCCACCAACAACGGTGATTCCAATAACCGTAGTCCCTGGTTTTATAAGACAGTAATAGTCCAGTGATAATCCAATGCTTCCACAAGAAGATCCAAAGCTTTCAAAAGTTTCTTCCTCTAGGACACTTAGCGAACAAAATGTAGTGGAACAGAAGCGGGCTAGAAGCAGTAGATACACATAACACAACTTAAGAGAGAGTAGGGTTAAAAAACGAAGAAGTTATAAAACAGGCAAAAACAAATCTAAAACACTAGAACAGAGCTCTTGATAGCTAACACAGCCTAGTCGCCATCATGGCATCCCTCTTCCCCTCTTCATGTCCGGAGACCCCTCTTTGAAGCATGCCCTCCTGACAGGTTCGCATCACCCTGCCATCCAAGACCTAGCTACCAAGAATCTCTACCTTGGAAGCTCATGGTGCAGACAGTTTTGACTGAAAGCACTCAGTTGGTGCTCTCAGCCCTGGGTGTAGTGAAATCCTGCCCCACAAGATGAGCTGGTAAGGTTAACCAGCCAGTAATTCTTGTGTCTATGTAGAAGTTATTCAAAATCTCTGTACAGTTACAGTTTCTTGAAAATGTAGGAAATGTGGGAATGGGGGGTCGGCAGGAATTGGCGAGCTATCACTGCTCTTTAGCCATTTAAAATGAGTTCCCCTAAGTTATAACTCTACTCTCTTAAAGTCAGTGGACTCACGAACCCAGTCAAATAGTCCAAAATAATATCCCAAATTACAAAAACTAGGTCAGACCTCATACACATGTAAGCATTAAGCCACGTCGAAGGTGGCATCTAATGGGGAATTAATGTATGGTTGGGAGGATTGTGGCACAAGGCCAAAGGCCGAATGCCTACAACAGCCCACTCATGCATTAATTCCTCATTAGATGCCACTTTCGGAGTGGCTTAATGCTTTTGTAACATGGCTTTCAGGACACCATGTTTCCTGCAACACTTGTTTGCTATTTTCAATAGAATACAACTGAGACATGTTCCACTGTTTCAGTTTCTTTACTGTACTTTTGGAACATGACAGCGACTGCGATTTACATCGTTATGCAGTGAAAAACATTATTACTCTTACTATCAAAAAAATGTGTTTCAGCAGGTCGGTGTAAAATTTACCGACATTTGAGAGGCTATTATTTTCAAAGCTGGTCTAGGAGGTCTACAACTATTCTCTTTCTGCATTCTGCTATGTAGCAAGGATTATATTTTGCATATTTTCTGATCTTCCTTTTGTGTAACTGGTGTTGCTCCAATGCGGTATGCTGTGCAGCTTCATCCGGTATCCTTCTTGTACGTTGGTTTCCTCTCTCAATCACCTCCCAGCTTTCCAGTGTCATGGCTCACTTTCGCACAACAGTAATTAAAATTAATGGTGCTATGAACTGTGAACAACTAAAAAGTAAACAGCGCAGACATGTCGCCTTGCGGTCCGTGACCTCCTGTCTTTGGCTCAGGAAGTGATGCCTCAGTTTCTGATCTGCGGGCCCTGGTCTCACTGGTACGTCCAGGTCTACATTCCTGCTCTTTCCCTGTGGTTCCTTCTGTGAAGAGTGCTTTGGGTGCTTCAGCGGTGCTTTCGCTTGCCCTTTCTTTGTTTGCTGTCTAGTTGACTGTGCTCACTGGTGCTGCTTTCTGGACACATGTTGTTTTTGCTGGCATCTTAGCATGTTCACTGGTGTTGGACAGTATTCTTGACCACTTCTTTCTGTCTTCAGAAGTGGGTGCTCAATAGTTTCGGAGGCTGGTCTCGCATCGGTGTCCTGTGATGGACATTATTTCCTGAGTTGCAAGACAAGCCTCTGACATCATTTGTACTGCTGTGCTCCTTACACTATGATTAGTGTATCTTTAGCTTAATGAGGCATCTTCAGATATTTGGGACATAATGTCTCCTAAATAGTCATGCCCCATTGGCTGCTTTGACTACCACACTTCTCTCTTGTCAAGAACATGCAGTGGTAGTCTAATGGGGTGTAGGTAGAATGCTAGCGAGTTCAGTGGGCAGTGACTGACATACTCTTTGAATAGTGCCACCGGACAGTCAGCAGGGTCTGGCTGTGCATAAAGGACACCTCTCAGCGCCTCTTTATTTCTCTCACTTACACTGGCATGATTTTTACTCACCTCATTAAACAACACAGCTATGTAGTCAATTCCTCCTGCATCTCTCTGCACTGTGAAAGACTCCTGTTTCAAGTGTCTTAGCCCTTCCCGTCCTCTCCTCGCTAGCCGGGAGCTGCATTTTGAACCAGACTCGCCTGACTAGACCATATGCTGTCTTTGGGTTTAACTTGGGGTATCTTCTGATCTGTCTACGTCCTCTTTTATAATGTGGGGATGGTGGCTAACTACATCCTTTCCAGCTCTCCTATACTTTTCCAGCACAGCCACAAAGACATTATTTGCTGCCTGGAACTCAGCATCTGCCATAATGTTGATGTTTCTCCTGACTTCTGCACTATTGATATACCTGTTTAGTCCCACTCGTATGCCTATGAAAGACCTAGTACTATATTCATTACCTCCTTCTGTTCTAACATACCCAAAGAATTTGCATAGCTCTTCTGCTAGTGCAGGTGCTGGAACAGTGCCTATGTCTACTGACATTCCATTCGCTGTCAGCCAATCCAAAAATACGTTGCATGCCCACGATGTATTTTTGTGGGTGTTCACTTCAACTTTATTGCGCTCCAGCTGATCCAGCTGCTCTTCTGACAGCTCTGCATGTCACTGACTCTTTTTCATGCTGTACCCTTTCTACACTGCTTCTACATTCCACTCTGCCACAGTATGTAAATGTTTCTTTTCATCTCTCTTTTTCTTACAAGCTACATCATTCATTTCCTCCGTGTCTCTATCTACGGCCACTACTACATGACCTGCTCCCCAGACACTGTTTCTACAGTCGCTGGTGCCGAATTTCATGTCTACCCACTCCAGTACATGCATATCTCCTGTTATACTGAACATTATTCTATTTCTCTCCATTTCTCTACCGTATGACCGCTTCCCTTTTCTACAATTTAACTACCTTTCCTCTTGCTCCTGCTACACTTTCTCAAGGATAGTCATGGGCATGTGGGTGGGTGGGTGGGAAAGACAAGTACCTGTGCTACAGAATACTTCTGCTGTCTTTCACATACTGCTTTTCAGGCACTGCAGAACACTACGGTACTTCAGTTTGAGGATGGCATTATTGTTAAATTAATGCCATCTCCGAACTCTTCCATATGATCGTTTCTGACCAGTTACTTTTCTTAACTTCCTGTTCCTTATGTTTGCCATGTTACAAGCAGAAGTAAACCTCCCCACACCAGAGCATCAGAGGTTGCATAAATTTGGTTTTACCTCTGTATTCTCTTCCTGCAAGAAGGCTCACAGGCAAAGAGGTGTGGCAGTCCTCATCATTCCCAGATCTACTGCTTTTCAAGCCCAACAGATCTGGCCAGACCCAGTGAGCCGGTTAGTTATAGTACAAGAACTGCTACATAATACGGAAGTCACACTAGCTAAAGTTTACCTCCCACCTGGTCCAAACCCTCAGAAAACTGCTACACTAAATTCTCACCCAAACCAAAGGCATTTTAATGCTTGCAAGTGACTTCACTATCGCACCAGACCTGAACTGGACACCACCAATCCTGCCCCCAAGCCAACCAGCATCTCATAAATTTTTCAAACAGTCTACATGGGAGGTGTTCTGGACTAATTCCTGATGTTTCTGACACCCACTTTCCCTAGGCTGCACTCATTTCTCAGGTGACCATAACACATGGGAAGATCACTGTTACATGCAAATTGAACATCTCAGTAGCATAGCAGATTGTAAAATAGGGGACATAGCCCACTCAGACTACACCCCAGTTATGAGCTACTAGAATCTGGGGCTCGAACATCGGGAGACCTTTTACTGCCTCAACCCTTACTACTTAAAGACAGTGGCATCCCAGGAATTCCTTCAGGATAAATCATGGAGATCCTATATGACAATGCCACTCTATTCAATGGGACACTTTAAAGGCAGTTCTTTGTGGGCATATAACACAAGTCATTGCAGCCCAGAAAAAGAAACACCAGGAACACCAGTGAGGGCTGGAAGAAACACATTCCCTGCAAATGGTGCATTAGGAGGGGAATGATGTTGTTGTTCCTCAACTAAAGCAAGACAGATCTTGTAATTTGCCTCCAACAAACTAAACTGGCATTGACTTTTTTAAGGCAACACTATTACAAGGTGGGCAGCAGAGCTTCCTGGTTGCTTGTATAGTTGGCAAACAGCAAAAAGCTACCAACATTCCAGCCCCTCTCCAGCCATCCTTGGGGGGTAGGCAGACAAAGCTACAAGATATTGCACAGGCGTTATACACTTATTACCAATCGCTTCATACCCCAGAGCTTGAGGCTACTCCCAGTGAGATTTCCATATTCCTCACTTCTCTCAGCTCCTGTAAGAGGGACAGCTTATGTCCCCCATTTCCTTGGATGATTCCAAGGTGGACAAATGGGATTCCAAGATTATGAAGATCCCTTGCTCAGATGGCTACAGGGCAGAAAATGATAAAGCTAGGAAGGTGCAGTTCCTCTGGGTACTACTCCAAGATATGAACAAGGTCATGATAGGGGGGCTCCACCCCCACACACAAATATGTTTTTTGCAGAAATCTCTTCAATTTTAAAACCAGATAAGAACCACCTGCACTGGTATCCTACCAGCCGATATCGTTTTTTAATTCTGATCACAAATTCTTCATGTTTACCCTTGGGCATTGGCTAGATAAAATGCTTCCTTTACTTATTGCAGTAGAACAGACAGGATCTGTCCAGTCTCAGATAACAGCAGATAACATTAGGTGAACCCTACACACAGTATATAAAATGTAACACTCAGAAGCAGCATCTGCCCCATTGAGCCTTGATATGGAGAAGGCCTTTGACTGGGTCTATTGGCTGTTCCTGTACTCTGTGCTAGTGCAGTTGGCATTCCCAGTCCCCTTCATCTACTTGCTGCAGCACATCTACAACTAACCTGGTGCATGCGTTAAGGTCAGTGGACATGACGCAGAGAACTTACCCCTCTGACAGGGCACTCATCAGGGATGCCCACTGTCACCTCTCTTGTTTTCCATATATATTGAGCCTCAGGCCCAGGTCATTAGAAAGACAATTACCTTTCGAGGGATATCACTGGGAGGTGAGGAGCACTGCATAGCTTTATATATGGACAATCTTTTGCTTTACCTGAACTTCTCAGAAACTGCACTCCCAGCGGCGTATGAGATACTTCAGGCTTTTGGTTGTGTCTGGCTACAAGTTGGACACCATAAAAACTGAACATCTTGCGTTCAGTTACTCTCCCTCCCAACAAATTAGGGAAGCCTTCCCCTTCCATTGGGAATCAGACAAACTGAAATACTTAGGAATATTCATCACCAGGAACTAACAGAGTACCTATGCAAATAACTATGTGCCCTTCACAGCACAATTGATTCAAGACCTCTCAAGGTGGATGCACTCCCTCTCAGCCTCTCCCGGCCAATTATGACAATCCAAATAATACCTTTCCCCTTAGGACCCTACACTTGTTCCTGAATGTCCCAATTTCTCTGTCTCTATGCATTCTAGACAATGGAACTGGGAAATTTCCCCAATTCATCTGGGCAGAACAGAGACCTCACGTTAAAAAGTGGACCTTATTCCTCCCTAGGGATTCAGGAGGTCTGGCCTTGCCACACCTAAAGCTATATTTTTGGGCAGCACACCTTCATTACATACTATATTGACATCTTGGCAGCACTCCCATAATCTGGTTAAAAATTGACAGAGAACTGCTACCTAAGTATTTATCAAAGAACTATACCCTACAGAGGAAAACTCTGACACCATGGCCCCTCTTGATCCCTGGTATATGAGCCAGATCAGGATGTGACACTCCATTAAGATGACTCTATTACTCCTTCCTTCCTTCCCTTTTCTTCACAATTGCTCGCCTAGAGCACTTTCACCCAGCCTGGATCAGTCCTGCATTCTGCAGTTGGCAGCACTACTCCTTGCAATATATGTACCAACTAAAGGCTGGATCCACCCTCCAGTCCTTTACAAATAACATACAACATGTAGCCTCTGCCCTGCAGATTTCTACCAATGCTTATAGCTCAGGCACTATATTCTCTCATTACCATTCGGAACCCGCACACCCGATACCTACCCAGCTATAGTTCAGTTGTTCATTTCTTTCTACAAAACAGTGGTGACCACCCACCTGCTCTCTCCCCTCTACCGAGTCTTGTCTAACACCTCTGGGGACCATTCTTTGGATATTGCCATGAAGTGGGAGGAGGAACTGACCATCCCACTACCAGCTATAACTTGGAGAAAAACGTGGCAACTTTCTTCAAGAGTAACAAGTTCGCTTCACTGGAGGAAGTACTCATGGAAGCATTTAATATGGTTCTTTCAGATCCTTGCTATTACAATACATTACCTAGTGTCGAGAGACTCCACATGTTGGTGAAACCGCGGTGAACCCCAGGCTTATCATACCCATATCATGTGGGCTTTCCCCAGCCTTGCTTCTTTTCTTTGAAGACTTGGAAAATGAGCTAGAAGAAGTCTTCCACAGACCAGTCCCTATTATTGCAGAGTTCTTTCTACTACTCCAACTCCAGGGGGTCTCTGAGACCCTAACTCCTGGTTCCTCATTGACATTTTGCTCACAGCAGCAAAAGAAACCATGACCAGATTTTGACTCTCCTCAAGGGTTATAGATGTTGCCACTTGGCGAAATACGGTCAACCAGAAATGTTGCATGGAGAAATTCACGCACTCTGTGAATGATAAGGTGGAGCTATGCTCCTCCAGGTGGACCATTTGGCTCCTGTATGTGATGAGCAAGGACAGTGATTTATTCCCATAGCAACAGACACCTGAATACACCCTCTGGATCCCCCAACTCAAACATGAGCCCACCCTCCTCTCCACTCTACACTCTATAGCCTTATATACAATATACTATTATGCTAGCACCTCCCACCTTGTGGGTCCCCCTCCTCAACTCCTCTCTCTGGCTAAGGGTTTCATCGAAATTGATTACCCTCATTGTACATGAAATGTCAGGTGACTGTATAGTCTAATTGAAGAATCGGTGTTCCTCACCTCATGCTGTAACTAAGAAGAGAGAGCCGACCAGCCATGTTATAGCACTGCATTATAGCTGACTACCGCTGTACCTCTGTAATGAAGACAGAACTCCACAAATGTATAGTATATATACTGTATAGTATGTGCTTAATCTGGTTCAATTTCAATTAGTTACCATTTGTTTCCCTCACCCCGGGTCTCCCCTGAAAAAGGAACTTCTAGTCTTAGTGGGCCCACCCAGTCAACAAAATTCAATCAATAAATAAATGTATGTTTTTATTGATGAACACCTTATGCATGGACTACTTCTATAAGACTATATTTACAAAAGAAACAGAAATCATATGCAGCAAATAAAGGATACATAATAAAGGATACATCTAAAGATGGGGTTTGAAGAGAGAGGGACAAGTGAGGCCAAGAGAGTGAGATAATGAATGAGAGGTATGGAGAAAGGGAGAGGAAGACTGTTCCATGAAGTGGATGCTTACAAGGTGACCACTCTGCCACTTCCAGTGGACCAGTTATGGGACAGGAAAGAGAGAAGGCACAAGGCTGAAACTACAGAAGCAAGTAAAGCACTGGGATGCTATTCCATGGGTTGGGTTTCATTCCCAAATCATTGTATTGTTTCCTTCTCACTACAACTTGTGTTTCAAAGTGGTTGCTACTGTACAGCTTCCATCTGTAATATTCCTACAGTGTATGTTGGGTTTTCAGTATGAGAAAGAAAAAAGGGTGGGACTACACCATTGACCTCACAGGGCACTGGAACGGTATTCCAGAACATGGGCTCATTTCCCAGCTAGAGCTCCAATTCTGTCTCACTATAATTTGAATATGCATATTCTGCTCTATTACTCATTAGGGAGGCAGTGTGGTCTAGCAGTTACAGCACAGATGTGAAAAAGCAGGGAAGCAGGACATCCAGGTTAAATTCTTACCATAACCACAGACTTGCTGTGTGACATTGAGCAAGTTACTTAACCTCCCTGTGCTTACACATCCTACCAGTTACAAAATAGGCAGATGCAGAACACCACTGAAAATGAAATATTGTGCAGCATCTCCACTGGGCTATCTGAGTAAATAAATTGTAAAACATACAAGTAAATCTTTATGTGCCTACAGGGACATCATGCCAAGAAAGTTGCTAGAGGGGCATATAATTTAAAATGAATCAAATGAGGGCACTAAATTACACTTTAGAGACCTTTCACAGCCTAAAAAGCAATAGCTGGATGGGGATTTGGGAGGGTTGGGGGGGGCAATTGCCCCCCCAGACTCTATGGGCATAACAGCACCGTCTGCTTGTCCTCTTACTGCATCTCCCAATACCACTAAGACTACACCACACTATTGGCCATGAAGATTACAAATCAAGGTGAAAATTCTACTAGCTGTACAAATGCACTTTATGTGCCAAATTGTACATGAACGTTTTTCAGTCATGTGAGTTGCTCATATTACACTTCTCCCGACCTTTTTTCAGCAGGAGTAAATCTTGTACCTGATCTTCACGGGACGTTCTTCACAGAGAGGATAGTGGAGGCATGGAATAAACTGCCAGAGGAACTGGTGGAGGCTGAAACATTGGACGGATGTAAGACAGCATGGGACAGACACATGGGATTGGGAAAGGAGGGGAAGAGGAGGGCCCAGGATGGCCTTTTCTGCCATCAGGTTTCTATGATTTTATGATCTCGTTTGCGGTACACAGTATATGCTCCCATTGGGCGAGAGGATGCAGAAGTATATGCTGAGCATATTACTGTGCTGATGTTGCTCAACCATGCCTTCCATTCCGCTCTGATCCACACTGCATGGTAGATAAGCTGATGCAGTGAGTAACTGAAATTCACATCTGTATGGCCTAAATCTCACTGTATATAAATCGGACAAGTTGAAAGTGCTATTGGCTAGTGTAGGTGCCAGGCAGAGGGTGTTAGCTGGGCATTTGAGCACCCTGTCTGTTATGGTGTCAGCCATTGTCAGGTCTGCCTTTTACCATCTGAGGAATATTGCCCGGATAAAACACCTAGTTCCGCACAATGACCTTCTGGTATTGGTCCATGCCTTTGTTTCTTTGCGTCTTGACTACTGCAATGCTTTATATCTAGGGTTGCCAGGGGTGGATCTCAGTCACCTGCAGCTGGTGCAGAACGCGGTGGCCAGGTTGTGGACCAGATTGGGAAGAACTTGCCACATCACACCTGTGCTGCGCGAACTGCACTGGCTGCCGGTGCGATGGAGAATCATCTTAAAGGTTGCATTGCTGATCTATAAGACCCTACACGGTCAGGGACCGGGCTACTTGCAAGATCTCCTTTGACCCTACTGCCCTCTCTGTTCACTCCGCTCCACCGATGAGGGATTGCTAGAGATTCCCAGGGTCTGTTTTCAGTCATCAGGGGCCAGAGCTTTTTCTTTTGTGGCCCCGACCCTGTGGAATTCTCTACCTCGTCAGATTCGAGAGTGCCTGTCCACAGAGTCATTCAAGGCAGCTTTGAAAACTTACTTATTTGAACAGGCTTTTGATGGATAATTTATATGTTGTATTAATTGTTTTTAGTTTTATATTTATATTTATGCCATTGATTGTTTTATTATGTACCTGCGCTTTGATTTCTGAAAAGTGCAATATAAATAAATCTTGATTGATTGATTGATGGATCAGCACTTAGAACAGTGAAGGTGCAAAACCTTGTAGTCATCCTAGATGATATGTTTTTATTCAACTCCCAGGTGTCTGGGGCCATAGAAGTGGCTTTCACAATCTGCAGAGCATTTCAATGTTGAAGCCCTTCTTTAACAATTATGGCCTGACCACTTTGATCCATGCATCCACCACATCGACTGTTGTAGTGCCTCTTACAGTATATGGTCTTACCAAAATATCAGGCCCACTACCTGCAGGTGCTGTAATGCAGAGAGCAGCAGCTAGGATTTTGGCATCCAGGTGCCAGTAGGAGTTGAAGAGACCAGAAAGGGAACACGTTATAAAGTTGACTGATACTGCAGAGTGGTTCTTATCAATAGTTTATTCTCTGGAAATAGTCTGGGTTCATTAGGATATTGATAGGCTTTCAGAAGCCAAATAAAGTATTGCATTAAAGAGGACCTTCACCAGTCCTTTTGACTTTCATGCATAAATTACCCCTTCTTGCACTGATTCTGGAATTGTATTTCATTATTGTCTGCTGCAGTTAGTTTTTGCATTCTGAGCTGCTAAAAATTGCAGGGTGTACCAGGGCTTCTATAGCAAGCCTGGTGTTTCTGTGGACCTAGGGTTGTACTGCTGACATCACTGTAGGGCAGAGTCAATTTCACAAAAATTAAAAAAACATACTGACAAGGCATTTGGATTTTGGCATAATGCATTGCTAACAGTGTGTCTTGGGGAAGGGGGAACACAGTATGTATACTGAGTACGGGTAGGTTTCCCTTGCAACATTGTTGCAACTACATGGTATTGCACAGTGTGAGTCTCTCCCTTATCCTACAATGATGTCACCAGGAGCTAGCAGCCCAGCAGCTAAACATCAATGGTAATTGCAGTAGGGCTCAAAAACAAATCCAAACTATGGAAGGCAGAGTAAACCTTGGCCAAAAATCACAAATGCACACATCCTTTCAGGTCTAGTACTGCATATAATGACTACAAGCTGTAATTTTTTGGACCATCACTGAAGTTCCTCTTTAAAGCGTGATTTCTAAACAGAGAAACTGCCTAGTGAATTACGAGTTACAACTAGATTTTAACATGCGGAGTTTGCTTCAGTCTGCCGTGAGTTGGTGTTGGCACCTGCATGTTATGTCATTACTGCATTAATTATACATGAAGGTATATATACTATAAATAGATATGCACTGGATTGGCATCTGTATTTCATAAATTGATGGGCACTGTTCTTAAATGTGCCTGAAGGAGCACAGGGGATGATGTAATAATATGCAGCAGGGACATGATGAAAATTTATGCGGTGTTCTATTTCTTCTTCCAAGAACAAGGCTTGAAAGTAAATGATACATGTGAATTTAACATTTCTTTAATGAAGTCCATAGGTCACTTGATGAAATAAAGGGGGATTAAACCAGAACTGTCCGATGTAAAAGCCAGTGCTGATGCTCCAATTCCCTTTGATTATGCTGCACTATGAACATTTCTTATTAGTAACTTATTATTCATGGTTTGTATCAAACTGTGCTGTAGTGGTACAGACCACTAAGAAAAAAGCATTTGTCAATGCTGACTGTTGGCTTGCTGGCACTGGCATTGGTAGTGTAGGAGTTAGAGAGATGCACAATAGGATTGGCAGTGAAGTAATGAACTGATGCTGACCCCAGCCCCACCATGCAGAGAGTGACAGGCACTGGGGTGTGCCTTTGGGTCATTGGCCATAACGCTTATGCCATTTCACCCCACCCTACCCCGCAGAGACCGACAAGTGCCGCAATGTGCCTTGGGGTCTTCGGGCCTTACGCTTTCCCCAGTCCATAAGGAAATATACTGACATGGGTGCAGTGTAGTAGGAGAATGAGGTGAATGTTGGGGCCGAAGAGTCTAAAGCATATCTTGACACCTGTCACTGGCTGCAGAGTGGGTGGGTGGGAGGGTGGAATGGCGTTAGCATTTCAGCCGACAATGCTAACTCACACCCCTGATGCCTGTCAGTCTCTACAGGGTGGGACATTGCAGTTGGAAACCCTAATGCTGAAGGATTTTGTTGGTATTTTCACTCCAAATTTTCAACATGGGTCATTTGTGACCCCATCTCATGAACAGTGGCACTATGAGTTTGTTTGCCGAAAGGTGATTTTGTACAGTGACTGTGCATTTTGGTGGCATAGGTGTGAAAACACAGTTCGGGCAGGATGTGAAAAATGACAGCTGCACTGTTCTTGAGGAGGTGTAAAAAAAATGGCACTGTTGAAAATGTGGAGTGAAAATCTGGAAAATTAGTGACATCATGAGCATGCGTAGAAACTGCGCAATGCACGGCCATAACGCAATTTGGGGTGATTTGTTTAACTAAATTTTCAACATAGGCATTTTTGGAAATCAGCTCATGAACAGTGTCACTGTGATTTTGTTAATCTGGCTCCAACATTGATTTTCCACATCAACCGTGCCATTGTGTGACACGTGCGAAAACATATTCCGGGCAGGTTGTGAAAAATGACAGCTGTACTGTTCATAAGGAGGTGTACAAAAATGACAGTGGTGAAGATCTGGAGTGAAAATATATGGTGACGTCACAAGTGTGTATAGAAACTGCTCAATGCACGCCCGTAATGCAATTATTTTGGGTATGTTTTTTACCAGATTTTCAACATGGGCATTTTAGGACCTCCACAGCCTCACTGTGATTTTGTTAATGTGTCCAGATTACTGATTTCACACAGCGACCATGCCATTGTGCGCCACATGCACAAAAATACATTTCAGGCAGGATGTGTAAAATGACAGCTGTACTGTTCATAAGGAGATGTGGGAAAATATCAATGTTGAAAATCTGGAGTGAAAATATAAAAAAAATTCACAAAGTTATGAGCATGCATGGAAACTGCACAACTCACGCTTATAAAACAATAATTTTGGGAATTTTTTTCACCAAATTTGCAACATAGGCTTTTTGAGGGCCCACCTCATGAACAGAGGCATTGTCGTTTTGTTAATCAACCCAGAAAGGTGATTCTGCACAGACTGCAAAATCACCTTTTGGAACCGAATAACGCCATGACAGTGACTGAATTCATGAGGAGGCGTCCCAATAACCCCATGTTGAAATTTTGGTGGCAAAATTCCCAAACATGCCTGAGATATACACCAAAGTTGAAAAAAACCCTATTTATGCCTTTATACAGCTTACCAGCATTTCTTCAGTTCTCGGTCGGCTTTGAAGAGTGCAGACATGTTCCCAGTCCACTGAAGATCGTCGCACTGGGCTCCAGAGGCATAAGAGAGGGGTGTGGGGAGGCAGGGGTGCACAGAGGGTGGGCAATGAGTTGTGAGAGGACAGGAGAGACCGTGAGGACCGTTTTCTCGTTTACAGGGAGAAAAACAAAACAAAGGTCAGTTTCTCTTTTACGCAGATGTGCTTGGTACACTGGGTGGACTCTCAGTGTACAACCTACATTGTGGAGAGGGGGACCAAAGGCGATAGGGATTGGGTCCCCCATCGGCGCAGAAACATGGGGGGGCATGATGCTGAGGGAGATTTGGCACCCCCTCTGCACACAATTGAAATGGGAGGGGGCATTATGCCAATGGGGAGTGGGCTCCCTCATTGGCAAATGAATTGGGTCGGGGCATGCCGACAGGGGGATTAGGCACCTCTGAAGTTGGCATTGTGCATGGCGGCAGTCAGTGCCACCATGTTTATTGCAATAGTTCACCAGTAAAGGCACGCCGGGAAGTATGTTATTGTGCCGCTGCATGACAAGCTTGCCTCTTATTGCAGTGGCACTTTTGTTAGATGTGGTGACCACTTTACATATTGCTGGTGTCAGTGCCTGCATGCTGGCTTATTGGGGAATAAGGGAAGCTCCTACTGTTGCGTGCCCTGCATTCAAACACAGTGACCACACCTCCAAATCTGCTACTACCGGAAGATGTTGGCTGGCACACAAGCTCGAGCCAACATAAAAAGGCCCTCCTAAGCAAAGCCATCGCATGCATCCTGCCTCCATACCACAGTGTGCAATACAGTATTGATCTCACTCTCCTGTTTTAGAGGTGCTACCCTCTCCCCACTGGTACCAGTGGGATTCCCCATTAAACCTTTCGGGAACTTCAACAAGTTACTGGATACCCAGTTGCTGAAATGGTGTTGGTCTACTGGTGTCGCATGTGATTGGCCATCATTGGTGCATATTAAATCAAATAACAACTATGTTCAGTGAATGCAGTAAACCCCAAACCAAAGACCATGCAAGTGCAAAAATGAACCACCTTGCGTCAAATGCCAGTGCGTCAAATACTGTGCACCATATTCAGAAAGATGGACAGTATCTGCAGCAAAGTCTGCCACAATGATGCAAGTGATTTGCTGCATCAAAGATATGATGTATGTGGAGAGAATGCCGCAAGCTGAGGCACAACTGCATGAGGTGTGAATGCCTAGAGGTGAGCCACAATGGCTATGCAGGAGGGGCATGAATGCCCACACTGAGGCACCATGACGATGTGGGGGTGGGAATGTGGGTGAAGATGGAGGCATAGAGCAGGAACTGACACAAACTGTGTCAAATGACGATGCAGCAGATGAAAACTGATGCAAGATGCAGCAGAAATGGCTGCATGGGGTGAGATCTCTGATATGGCAGATGAAATGGCCATGGCAATGACATGTGCTGCCCACATACCATCCTGCAGGGGTGTCAGGGCTGTCTTATCCTCCCTGTCTGCAGCTGGATTCACTCCATTTTGTGTGCCACTTTCAGTTAGACTAGCTCCTCCTTGGTCTAACAGATGCCTGCCATCACCAGTGCAGTGTCAGAGCTCCCACCTTTGTGAATACCAGAAAAGGTGATGTTGCATCATTTTTGTGATGCAAGCCCTATTGCGACATGGCGCAGCCAGGTTTTGGGACATAAGCATGGCGCAAGCCACTATGGCACAGACTGCACCAGTTTTGATGCAAGCTGCTTTCTTGAATCATGTTTGACACAAAGATTGATGCAAACCACAGTTTGCATTAGAGTTTTTGGTGCAAGACGCTTATGTCATTCCCGGATCTTTCTGAACTGAGCGCAATGTCTAGGCCCTTAAGTTTTGCATTCTGGTGCTTCTGGATGAACCCCATGTACTGACCACCCACTTTATTCCATACCATGAGTGTGAGCCAGAGAATAATGTTGGTTCTGTGTTTGTGATTGGGACAGCCATGATGAGTACTTGTGATCTTGAGATCAAGATAGGCGATTGGCTTTAGTCAAATCAAGGGAACCAAAGTATTTTATTTACTGAGCACAGTGAGTCAGGGAAGCACTATGTGTTCACTGTTATATTACAGTGGGAACTGTGGGTTGTTACCTGCATGGGCTCATAACTGCTCTTCAGTCATATCCATTCTTGGGTGTGTTTTGTGAACAGTTCGTAGAACGGCGTCACCACTGAAGAGTCCCTTAGCATATTTATAGACTGCTCTTAAACCACATAGTATACCCCCTTTAGGAGCATCAGTCAGGGTCACAGTTGTAGTTAAAATGCTTACTGCCATGAGCCATATGACAATCAAGTGTATACCACCAGTGTGAATATTTGCTGGTTTCCCACCCATTTGTCCATTGTTATGTACAGCCCTGTAGATTAGCAGTGGTCAGCCAGTTGTCTCCTGTGCCCCTGCTGCTGTCACCAGTGTGATACGAATGCTGCAACCCAATCCATCCTTGCCAACAACAGCCCTCAACTGAAGCCCCAGCATCTTCACCTGATGTAACTGCCTTGTCACATACACAGTCATTAACATCTGTCCTGATGGGGAGCTTGTAAGTGCTCAGGTAGAATCTGTTTGAGGAGAATATCACAACTATTGTCATTCATTTGCCACCTAGCCATCATGTGGAATTACAATTTGGGTCTCAGTTTTTTTTTTTTGCTCTGTCACTCACAATTGAGGTTACTTATTGTTTGATCCAGTACACCATTGCAAGATCCTGGACATTACAGACATTGGGCCTACAGCGATTCAACCCTGGGTACCCAGGCAGTGCTGTAGCAGGGGAAGAATCCCATTTAACATCATCAGCATACAGTGTGGCTGAATGGAGTGGAGGGTAGCCAGACAGTACAGGTGGGTCTTTACCACTGAGTGCAGGCTAAGTTGTGTACTGCCATTAATTGTTAGTATTGCTATTTTGGTGTTGCTTAACCCCCAGTTCTCTCCGTAGGTCTGTTGTTTAATAAATGTTATTTGTTGCTTGTACTTCAAGTGCCATTTGTCATTCTTAGCAGAAGGGGGAAAACTGTATGGTGGAGAGAAATGAGGGACAGTTTTCTTTATTGCAGGGACTGACACTGGAGATTGACCATGCCAGTGCCTGTGCATGGTTTGCGGGCCCTGGAGGGTAGGCGTCCCAGTGTTGCAAGCTGTTCAGGAGGGGTATTTTTCCACTGACAGGGTTGGACACCCAACTGCTGGATTTTGGGGGGACATTTGTTGTATTTTCTGGTGGCAGGGTGGGGCACCCAACCATTGGACTTTGTGGGGGGGTTGTTGTGTTTTCTGGCAGCGGAGTTGGGCATCCATCTGCCGGACTTTGGGGGGGTTAGCATTTTTCTGGCAGTGGCATTGGCCACCCAACCACCAGACTTTGGGAGATGGTGTTAGCATTTTCTGGTCATGGGGTTGGGCACCCAACTGCCAGACTTTAGGGAGTTGTGTTTTCCATTGGCAGGGATGGACTCTTGACCACTGGACTTGTTGAAAACTGGGTCAGGTGGATATCAGTGACAGGATTGGGCACCCACCACTTATGCTACTGAGTATCTGGAGCAGGCAGGAGGGGGCAGATAGCCGCAGTGGGACTGTGCACCCACTGCCAGTGTAACAATAGGCTGAGTAGGGTGGGAGGGTGGATACTGGATGATAAGGTCATATGAAAGGATGCAACCACACTGTGATAGATGTGGCTACATCCTTTCATATGTGAGAAGTTGCTGCCAATTAGCCAGCAATGCAATGTCAGCAGAAGCCTTGTCAACAGTGGGTGTTGTATCATACACCTACTGCAGGCACAGTTACATTGTGAACGATGAACCCGCACTCAGAAAGCCACAGTCAGGGAAATAATGTAAATGCTAAATTGCAGTTGAAGTTTATTTGTTACAAAAGTGGCAAAATGTCTTGCTAGAGGACAGCCCACATTGGTTGCTACAACACATACCTTCCTGGCCCCTACACTACTGGAGTGGCCTCAGTATGTTTCCTTTGTGCACGCGCTCAAGCAAACATAAAAAGGAAGTTTTTTGGTTTTTTTTTAAATCACACTTTTTATTCCACTTAGCTATTGTCTTCATTCCTTTTGGCCCTGACTGGCAACCTTCCATCCCTAACCACCATGACTTGGAATTATGGCACAAGAAACCAGAATATCAGCAGCAATTACTGAGACAGTATTGGGGGGTGGGGAGGGTTTACCCTACTACTATTGCTACTGTCACCCCAATTCACAAGGGTGGTGATAGGATGCACCCGGGCTACTATCGGCCTATCTCAATCCTCTCTCCTCTCTCTAAGGCCTTAGAAAAAAGTTTGCCACCCAAATCTCTGAATACCTCTGAAAATATGGCATCCTTTGCCCTGAACAACATGGTTTCAGAGCTGGCCATAGCACCAATACTGCCCTCCTGGAGTTCTCTAACTTTCTGCACACCTCTCTGGACTCTGGCTCCTTGGCTGGTGCTGTGTTCATCGACTTATCAAAAGCCTTTGATACTGTCTCACACCCCCTCCTGTTAGCTACCCTTAGGCACCTAGGCTTTGCAGCTGGACCTGTCTCCTGGTGCTCCAGCTACTTGTCAGCCCGCTCGCAATGTGTGAAAATCAACAGAACTCTCTCCAGCACCTGCCCTATCCAGTCTGGACTCCCTCAGGGCTCTATTCTTGGACCCTTGCTCTTCTCCCTCTTCCTCAACTCCCTGCCCAGTGAATGTACCGGTAAAATCCTACTCTGTGCAGATGACACGGTACTCTTTGCCTCCGATAGTAACCCCATCTCACTCCAGACTTCTCTTCAGCAATCCTACAATGACGCAGAAGCCTGGTTCACTGAGCACAGACTCGTTATCAACCTAAAGAAAACCAAAGCCATGCTCTTTGCCCAGCCCCAAAATAAGTCCAGTAACTTTCCTCTCTCTGTCCACTCCACCTCCAATCTCCCTATTGAACTAGTTTACTCTTATAAATACCTAGGGATAACCTTTGACCCTGCCCTCTCATTTCATGCCCACATCTCTGCCCTGACCTCTGCCTCTAACACTCGGCTGGGTATCCTCTATCGTCATAAAAACTGCCTCCCCACTGATGCCTTCCGCCTTGCAGTCACCTCCTCTGTTATATCCCTAATAGACTATGGCCTACCTGTTTATGGTGCGGCTGACCAGACTGCCCTGCTCAAGATACGCCTTACCCTTAACAAAGCCTGCAGACTCATAACTGGTGCTCCTAGACTTACCCATACCTGCCTTCTTTATTCCATGGCTAATCTACTCAACCTAGATGAGCACCTCAAGTACCAAACCTGCCTACTAACCTATAAAGCTCTCCATGGTCTATCCCACCCCCCCCCGGTTCTGTCAGCCACTATCCACCGAGCAAACCCCACAGTGCATACCCGTAGTTCCTGCAAAGCTGCACTGGTTATACCGAGGGCGAGAACCTCGCAAGGTCAAAGGGCTTACCCCTATAGAGCCCCCTCCTGGTACAACACCCTCCCTGCTGGAATCACTGATGCCCCATCGTTATCTTGTTTTAAATACAGCCTCAGAAATCACCTGCTCACTACACGCAGCTGTTGCTGCCCGTAACACTTCTCTCCCTGACAATGCTCTCTGAGCAGCACTCTTACCTCCTGACTAGCGCTACCTTCACTTGTCTTCTCTCCTCCCACTTGTGTCCTCCTCTCAGCCTTTCCTATCTGTCTACTAAATCGATCTTCCTGTATCCACTGTCTAATAGGCTAAACTCACCTGTATGCGTATTTTATACTGCCTGACAAATGCCTTTAAATTTGACTGACTCCTACTTTGTACTCTGTATTGCTGCCTTATCTGATGTCTGTTGTACCATTGTTTGTCCTCTCTGTGACGAGGTACCTTTGTAAATGAGCCTCTGGCTCAAAGGTTGTTAAACTGATGTTAAAATAAATAAATAAAATAAATAAATACACCCTGTTTTTATTTTGGCTTTCCCACTTCCTGCATGGCACCATGTACAGCTACAATGTTAGTTTCATCAGCATGCAGCTAATCCTGTGGGGAAGGCAAGCTCCATCACCGCCACCAAAGGGGTACTGTGTCCACAGACTGTGACACCACCCTCTCCCCACATGTGGAACTTCTGATGTTGGCAGCAATCCTCGACTGCAGGTGCCCAGTTATAGAGTCTCAGGGATCACTCCTGAACCCATGTTGTCCACATGGTAGAAGCATGATGTGCTGCCACTAGGTCATCAAGTTGCCAACAAGGAAGCATATGCTGACCTGTTGGCACAGTGATAGGGTTATCATCATGTTTGACACCAGTCCCTTGTGTTTGGGAGCACACCCAGGGTGTTGGGGGCTGAACCATGGGAGGAGAATTGAGCATCCCATATGATGCTCTCCTCTATGGAAGAAGGTAAGTCTTCTCCACTGCAGCACTTTCACTGTGGTGACCTCAGGTGGCAGTGCAGATGGAGGGGCTTATGGGATGGAGGGAGGAAGGGAGGACACAGCCTGGCCCCAGAGTACAGCCATGCACATGTACACCATGGAGTCCTCACCAGCTGCATCCTAGAAGGTGGGTGAGATCGATGAAGAAGGAAAACCCCAGAATATGACAGCACAGAGACAGCACAACTGGGCACCCCCACAGCAAGGGACTTCTGTCCTCTGTAGTTCACAGACCTGAGAGTGGTGATTCTGCATCACACCCCCAAGAAATTCCACCATGTACCAGAATGCCCTGAGGAGACTATGCAACAGGTAACTGCCAGAGAAGGAAGTGGATGGGGACTGGGAGGGAGTAGCTAGAAGCAGAGGTGGGCAGCTCCAGCAACTGGGG
Organism: Neoceratodus forsteri; assembly: GCA_016271365.2. NCBI lineage: Eukaryota > Metazoa > Chordata > Ceratodontiformes > Ceratodontidae > Neoceratodus > Neoceratodus forsteri. The sequence continues at coordinate 550,527,731 of CM057458.1, forward strand.
ATAAACAATATTAGTCTAATTAGTAGATAAGGTCAGTAGTCCAAAATGTAGCAACTGTGAGAGGATGAGAGCAAGGAATATGAAGAAAACAGGAGTATGAATATATTCATAAAGTGGTATACTCATATGAATAGCTTCTATATAAATGTTTATATAGGTGTGCATACACAAGTGAAGTCACACATACATATACACACATACATATATAAACATCTGTCCAAGTTCATTTGAATATGCATACCTATATACTGTAAACATGTGGATGTAGGTATGTGTACATATACCCATACATTTATAGGCATGTATAGGCATGTATGTGTGAATTCATTTGTATGTGCATATCTATATAAATGTATGGAAGTACTGTATGCATATACAAATGAACCTGCACATACACACATACTGTGCAAGCATACATCTGTTAGGTGAAGCACAGTGAGTGGTAAAACAACATTTGGAAGCTGAGTAGACAGGAGAAAGTAGGTGTGTTAGTTAATCTAGGAGCTGGAGGAAACTCAAGTGGATGATAAGCTTGGCTCAATAGGTTTTCTTTTTGGGGTCAGCATCCTAAAAACCTTACGGCTGCTACAAGTGCAATGGATCACAATAATTAGTGTTTCCATTTCTGACTGCTCTGTAATGTACTTTTAATCAGCAAAGCATCTGCACGCCTCTCTGACGTAAATTGCTGAGGGAATTGGTGACTCTGTAAAGCAAGCATGTACGTCGGGGTCAGTTCATAAACATGGTCTTCTGGAGAGACAGGGTATCAGAATGGAAGGAAAAATGATGAAATACTTTGCTTTTACTGTATTTTAGATCTACTTTGGAGGGGAGGGAGTTATGGCATCTGTTATTCATGTTGGAAAGTACTCTGTCTACTTTGGTTCTGTATATAATAGATACAGAGACACCCAGATGTTTACAGACAAAAAGACATACAGCAGTGCCTTTGAAGTCTGCATGTTATCTACCTAGGACATTACCAGTCTAGCACTGGTTAGCACTCGGTTAAATCAATTAAACATAAGCCAGAACATGCGGAGTCCCCATCACTCTATTCCTTCCCCCATTCATCCTTACCGTACCTATATGTCTGTCCAATCTATTTTTAAAACTAGCCACTGACTCAAACCAGATCATCTGGAGGACTATTTCACTTCTCCACCACCCTCACAGTGAATAAATGATTTGTCACATCCCTTCTTACCACCATCACCACCCCAATAACTTGTATTTGTGCACATGGGCAGCTAAAACGGGGGGGAGGGCTTGCCAGGCCAAGGCCTCCCCACTCTTAATTCAAGGGGGCCATGTATGTGTTTTGCCCCCCACTGTCTGACCATTTTATTTTTTTTTAGGTGTTGGTTGTTGATGTAATTGACTGCACTCTACTTTGCGTGATCACAGACGGTGTGCTGAACTTTCAATATTTTCAGTCTGCATGTCAGCCACGGATCCGAGATCAGATTTATGTTTCTGTCTGACTGGAGTTGCTGCTCTACAGAGCTGCTAGTGGATTTCATTGGTTGCTACCCATCATCACTCTGGTAACGACTGTCTTCTGTCAGTCACATAAATATGTTAATTTATGATCCCTGATGGGCGGTGACTGGTGAAATTAGATATATTTAAACACAATCCCCCCATTGGTTGTCTGCTAATTATGCTGCCCAAGATTGGATTTTGATGCCATCCATCTCTGCTCCTACTACCCTCCCTTTAGTCATGAGGCAAGGCTGTCTGGCACCGGTAGGAAGCTATATATAAAGCATAGATGATGACATCGAGTGGAGCAATTCAGAGTGGTCATGGAGGCTACAGCAGTACTTTTGTGTCTTCTGACCTCTCTGTTATCCTTTGTGCTGTGCAAGGAGTGGTGCTTTTTAAAAAAAATATCTGTCCAGTGGTGGCAGGGACCTGAACCCGGTTCTACTTTTTCCTTACTCACGATCTCTCAAACGGACAGTCAATGACCTCAACATCACCACTAGAGAAGAACAGTGAGGTAAACAGTCTGAATTGAAACTGTGTAACTATTTTTTTTCTCTAAAAATTAATTCTGATGGTCTGCCACACAGGTTTTTGTGGGTCCCCTGGGCAATGAATCTTCAGTGGCCCCCTCACCTATACTCCCAAACAAAACAATGTTTTTTTTGCTTCTAATTTGTCATAGATTTTATCTGAAGTCTAGGATATATATATATATATATATATATAACACTGATTGTGTAATTGATTCGATGATGTTGATGTATATTTGTGTGTGGTTGTCATCACGATAGACACTTGTGCTTGCTAAGGTTTCAACAGCAGAATGGGGCAGCAAGATGATGCTGTTTTTATCATGCAGTGGCTGGCAGGCTGTGTGAAACAAACACTGTTGAGTTGGCGACTCAGTCTTAGGCTCTAAACCAAGCGGCTTCCCACCTCTGCAACAGTAACATCTGACTGAGTCATGTCCCTCACTTGAAATAAAAAAGTACTACAGAATTAATTCAACCAGTGCCACTGTTGAGTGAACGAGAGATGCCATTTTATAAAGCAGTCCAACTTGAATGATGTTATAGTTGTCTGTCAGTCCTTGTTGTTCTTCGTTCAGTACTTAAACTTCTTCATTTTAGCATCTGCATGTCAAACAGCAAAACAGCACTCATTTCCCAATGGTGCTTGCTTGCCTACTATGTATGTAAATGAATAGTTTCCTACTGACAAAGCAATAAAGTAATTAATTTGTTTGCATAATGATGATACTGTAGTGTTTTCTTTAATTCTTGTATTTAATATATACAAAACAAACTTTTTTTAAGAGCTCTAGAGTAGTCCGCGAGTTACTGACTGCTCTAATGTTCTTTAAAAAATTATGTTTTGTATATATTGAGTTCAATAATAAAAGAAAACAGGATCATTATTGTTTAAACAAATTAATTAATTGCTTTATTTCTTTGTCAGTGGGAAACTATATTCATTCACATAGTAGGCAAGCAAGCACCATTGCGTAATGTGTGCTGTTTTGTTGTTTGACATGCAGATGCCGAAATGAAGAAGTTTATATACTGAACGAAGAACGACATGGACTGACAGATAGCTGTAACATCATTCAATCAGGCTGCTTTAAAAAATGTAATCTTTAATTCTGTATTAAAACAACAAAATGGTGGCATTGGGATCAAAAAATGAATTCTGTGGTACTCATTACTTCTTTGTCAATGTCAGTAGCCAAGCAGCAGCAGTTCCTATGTGGGTTAAAAAAATATCTGATGATGGTAATATTGTACTGGACTCAGGAGCCGGCCTGAAAAAGAACACAAACCAGTCAGATCATACAGCCTGCTTTATAGGAAGGTCGGGTGGAGACCTCGGGTCAGGCCATCAGGGACCGGGGTCATCACTTATAAGTTAAGTTTTATGTTTGCTAAATTGACTTACTGTAATCTTTTGTGAATGTGGCAACTGCTGAGCGATAACATCACACTGAATTAAAGGGACACTGTCAACTCCCTAAAGGCTCAAAGTGTCCCTCGTTCAAAATATACAGATTATAATTGTTCACATTCTATAGAGACTGCTGATGTAACTGGTAGTTTGATTCTGATTCTTTTTTTCTTTTAAATAGTGAAAAAACAGACTGCCCTCTATGCTGGTGGTGCCACACCAAAACATGTTTGTTTATATTCCTTGACCAACTCCCACTGCTTATTTGCTAGACTTGGGAACACCCCCAACACAGTTTAGCCATTAATATGCATCAGGAGGAGAGTAAACAATAGCATCATGAGTGACTGTAGATACAGGGGTGTTCCTAGTTTCTAAGTAGTATACAGTAAGAGTAGATCAAGGATTTGAAACAAAACAAGGTTGTTTACAAGTATACCATTAGCATACATTTCGGTTCTACTGAGAAAGGTGGAAGGTAAAGCAACCAGCAATGTCAATAAACTTTAAAGAAGACAAGCAATCATAAAATGTGAGGTTTTAACTAGAAATAATATGATGCAAAAAAGGCTGACAGTGTCCCTTTAAGGCAAGGAATTGGTGCATATCTCAGGTTACCTTTACTATTAGTAAAGATGCAGAAAGACAGGCTCACAGGCACTGGAAAAATATATAAGAGTAATGCAGGCTAGGCTATGCGGTGTCATTCATTTTAATTCAATTCATATAATTAATTCCATATGACACAGAGAATGTTATCTAACAGTCCAGAACCTATGCAGTGTGTGGGTCATGGGTAAGAGTGTTAGTCATGTTCAATATGTTACACTGTGTGTGGGTTTGGAAGGTGTGTGCTTGAGCACTCATCATGTGTGGGTGTGATCTCATAAAGACATCGGACGGCAGTCATCAGGTGGCAACCCATTCATTCCATAATGACCACACAAGACAGTGACATCCCAGTTGGCAAGATGAATGACGGTGAACCCCTTCTCAGCCCCCAGTACTCTCACACTGTCATTACACAGCAGGCAGCAGGGAATCCCCGCTCATGGCTCCCTGCCCCCTGCCCGCCATTTGTCACATGATCATTAGTGTAGTGTGTCAGAGAGACTGTCAGTTAAAAAATTGCATTATTGCCTATCGTACACCAACATGACATCATGAATCAATGATGTAACTAGACATAGGCAAGAGCAACAGGTGATGATCCATGATGTGCATGGAACTGTAACAATTACTGATAGTCTCTCTGACACACTGCACTGAAGATCATGTGACAAAGCAATGTGGGGTGGGGGGGGCAGCTGCTGCCAGTGAAGATCAGAGAGGTAATCTTAAAACTTAAATATAATTGCCCATGTTATACCAAGTTAGTGATCTCTGGGTGTAGGGTACTACAGGTTGGGTGGGTCAGGCATTGCCATGCCTGGTGACAGCTGAGTTGCATGGTGTTGGTGCGGAGCCCAACCTAGCCCAAGGCAATAGGCATGCACACAGACAGTGTCAGTGGATCAGGCAGGTGCGGGACCACTGGGAGTTATACATAAGCCAAAAAACAAAACTCAGACACACAGGACAGGTCAGACTGTAAAGGATCTGGAGCGGTTCTTTCTCTAATCCTGTCCAACAACATCACAGAAAGAGTCAGGATTATACAATATTGCTTAAGGTAATAAGGAATGTACTGCACAACTCCACTCAAAGTAATGAGCTCAATCTAATTATTCCATAATACATTCTTGCAATTGCATACATTATTTACAGGAAATAAACACTGTAAGATAACAAAAAAAACCCACAGAAACACTGCAAAAATTGTAAAATTTTCTGGGGGCCTCCCAGCCATTATTATACATTTTTGGTCCCCCCCACACTGAAGCTACTTGAACCACCACTGTTTGTGCACTATAATGATTGACGCCTGGTTAAGCTTAAACATATGCTGCTTATTAACCCTATTTGTGCCCTTCTGGTACTTGGATGTTTTACTATTGTCCCATCTCTCTCTCCTGGGGCAGGATTCATAAAACTTTGCCCAAGCGCAAATCCGTTTTTGTGCTGAGTTGGTATTCACAAAAGCCCAGTTTGCACGTTCAAACCGGGTTTGCATTGGTGCAAAGTGTGGAGGGGCCGCTCTGCAAATGAGGGGAGGGGACAAGAATATCAGTGCTGTCCAATACACAAAGCATTTGCGCCATGCAAAGGCCTTTTGTGGGTCCCCTTGCATGGAGCAGACACTGCTGAAAGAGATCTTGCCTTATCCCATGCAACCCTAGTGGTTGGCGGAAGTACTGCGGCATCGCCCCCCACTCACACACTGATTGCTGGCCCGATTCCAAATAAAGTACACTGGTGCCAGTCCCCCCCATGATCGACAATCAGCGGACCAAGAATAAAGACATATGGTTCCCTGGTACTAGTGGTCTCCCCCAGCCCCCACAATCGGTGGCCAGAGTACAAAACTGAAGTTACCCTGGTGTCAGTCCCCCCCCCACTGATTGCTGATCGCTGGCCCGACTGTCAAAATATACATTTTCCCTGGTGTTCAGTAGCCCCCCCAATGCCCTGCCTGATGTAGGAGATCCGTTTCCCTGGTAGCTAGAGGGCCCTCCCCCAACCTGATCCCATGCCTGATATTGGTAAACATATTCCTGGTGGATAGTGGTCCCTCTCCCCACCTGATCCCCTGTATATGAAAATTACACCATTCCTGGTGGTTTAGTGGACTCCCCCCATCCCCAATCCCCAGTAAAAGAATGAACATCCATTCCCTGGGGGTCTAGTGGACCCCCCACCCCAGCAGGTAGTGCCCCACAACCCTGTCCCTCCATCCCAACCCCGAGCCAGTGACTGGCACAGCCCTCTGCTCTCCACCATGACCAGCCGCTGGCTGAGCTATCAATGAATGCATACTGTATATGGTATGTGCTCATTGACTGACAGCTTGGTGAATGAGCTGTCAATCAATGAGCTCGTACAATATACAGTACATGCTCATTGACTGCTCAGTCAGTGGCCAGCCATGGTGGAGAGCAAAGGGCTGTGGTGGTCATCAGCTTAGGGTCGGGATGGGGGTGTGTGGGGTGGTGGGACACTACCTGCCAGGGTGGAGGGGGGTCTGTTAGACACCAGGGAAAGGTTTTATTTCATTATTCAGTACATGGGATTGGGCATAGGGAGGGGGTCTGCTAAACCACCAGGGAAATGTTTCAATTTACAATACAAGGCATCAGGATGGGGGGGTTACACTGAACATCAGGGAATATACTGTCACTGTTGGGTGGGTAATTGGGTGGAGTGGGGGAGGACCACTGGACACTAGGGAAACTTGTTTTGTGTACTGTGGCCAATGATGAGTGATCGGGGGGGTGGTACCACCAGCAACAGGAGAAACTGATTTATCATTTTGGGCCAGCAATCAGCTGGGGGGCACTAGGCACCAGGGACACTTCTTCCAGTGTTGTTGGTCTGGCAATTGTGAGGGGGGACTAAAAGACAACATGGACACAGGGCTGCCTCTGGGACATGGGCTGGGGGGCATGCTAAACTCCATTGCAGCCCATGTAAATGGGCCCATAATTGGCATGCAAGTGGCCACATACTGCCTTGCATGCCCCATGGGCTCATTTACATGGCTGCTTTTGTGAATCAGAAATAGTGCACCTGCACTATTCATTGCAGGGCCATACTCCTGGCTGCATGTTGGGTGGTACTAGTGGGCAGTGCTAGTGGGGATAGCACTGTGGTATTGGTGTTAGAGCCATGCCAACCTGGCCCTATTCTCAGTTGGGTAGTGCAATCTGACTGTGAATAACAACATTTAACACCTGGGCAATCACAAAATGCAAAGCAAACTTTTGCGCTGTGCTCTCCAGTTTTTTTGTGACTCTAGCCCTTGGCTTCTAGGGAACATATATTAAGGTAAGGTGCTCTTTCCTCATAAATCCTCCCCAGCTGGCTGTGAATCATTCTAATTTTTTTTTTTTTCCCAACTGATTCAAGCTGATCCTTATCCTTTTTTAGGTGAACATTCCAAAAGTGCACACAGTATTCAAGATGAGGTCTTAACAACCCTTACTGAAAATATGTGAAGTTTATGCCAGGTCTTGCATGATTTTTAAGAATAACATAAGAAAATGCACTTAGTATCAAAATTACTGTAGGTTCTTTGCATGACTGTACAAGAATTTTATCTGATACACAAACTGTCATTTTTCGTGCATGAATAAATGCAAGTTTATTGCATTTATTGCAAGTACACACAAGGTTTTTGCAAGATCACAATATAAGCTTTAACACTAGCCTAAGTTAAGTAATCTTTATTGTTCGGTCAGCAGACCATTACAATTCATCACAAAACTCCAATATAAATAAATACAAGATACAAAACAGTTTAAAAATTCAGACAAGCATTAGATTGGCAGACAAAAAGGTAGAAAATATGTACAGCTACTAAACAGCATTTAGATTCCCACACAGTCCACAAATGGTGAAAAACATAAATTATAATAGAGCAAAACATCTAGTGGGTCATCTAGTAAGCAGTTGCAGGTACCAGCTATCTCTAAGAATAAACATACAAAACATATCCACCACTAACACTAAGATTGAGTAAGTTTGTGCAAAATTATATCAAAAAAGATTTGGTGACCACCACCAGGCCTGAACAGCCTTATCCGTAATCTATAAATTGCATCAATATATTTAGAAACTGCACATACGATGGTTTTGTCACTTGTAGTAAAAAGTATTTTCAGCAAAACAGATTGTTCCTTAGTTGATATGTAGTCAAAAATGGGTTTTAACCACCTATCCCTGAGCTTAGCATACCAAATACAATTAAATACAACATGAGAGAGATCCTCTAGATATTGAAAAGTACAAAGGCAAAAGCAATTATGCACGTCCATACTCTTTTGATATCTGGCAGAAAGAACACAGCTTGGAAAAATCCCCAATCTATATTTTGTATACAAAATTCTTGATTTATTATCTGTAATTAAATCAAGATAAGGACAGAAAAAGCAAGCGCTATCATTTTCTCTTAGGCAGGGGAAGACATGACGAGACAAGAGAACTTGTAGGTCTTGAGTCTTATATAGTAGAGATTTTGTTTGAGACATATGTTTGATATTTGAGACTGATTTTTATTTCCCTGGCTTGGTAAATTTTTAAGTATTCTAAGTCGTTATCGCTTAGAATCTGAAAGATATGTAAAAGCCATTTCAATTGTAAGTGCGCTAAATTAAGCCAAGAATATTTTTCCATAAGAGCAGAATAAGATAGATTTGGTTTATACTGTAACAGCTTGAGCCAAAAGTTAACTTTCCTTGAGGCACATAACGCACAGAGGCTTGTTAAACCTAGTTCTGCTTTTAAAATAGCTAAAGGAATTGAATTACTGAGGCCCATGCTGGACCTCAGTAATTTTACTTAAAGGTATTTCCAACAAATTGCCATTTAGAACTGTCCAGATTTCACTGCCAAAAGATGCCTTTGTGAAATATTTTGCTTTAATCGCTGTTAACAATGGCCTAATGAAGTTACCCCCAAATTGTCTATTAAAAGAGTTAAGTGAAGCAGCAGTTTGTTTTAGTATAACCTTCAAGTTATTAGACTATTTAGCCCATTTACCATTCCAGGAGAGAGCCAGGCCCAAGTAAGTATAATGAGAAACAGTGTTAAGAAATTGAAAACCAGCTTTCCAATTTTTTTTTTTATATATGGTTAGAACAAAACACCATGGCTTGGCTTTTGCCTACATTTATCTTAAGATTATGAGTAATGACAAAGCTGGCCAGAATATCAAGTTTTTTAAGTAGATAAGATTGAGTAAGGGAAAACAGAATTAAATCAGTTGCATATGCCAATCCCACAATATGCTGATTAAATGTTTTTGGAGAGTCAGTATTTGAAGACTGTAACTGATTAAACTGTCTATATATAGACAAAACAGAATTGGCGCAAGTACACAGCCTTGTCTCACCCCGGTATTTGTTTCAAAATTTGCAGAAAGTTGACCACATCTATCCAGCTTCACGTGGGCCCGTGTCTGGCTATATAATTCTCTGATTATTGCTATTAATTCATGAGAAAACCCTTTTTCTTTCATACTTAACCATAATTGAGATCTATCTAGCTTGTCAAATGCTGAGCTAAAGTCAATTAAAGCTGCATAAAGTTTTTGTTTTCTGATGTGTATGTATGTTTCATAAAAATGCATGATGACAAAACAATTATCCAGTGCACTAAACCCAGGTCTGAAGCCTGCCTGCAAGTTGGATAAACCACCAAGAAGATCTAGCTGGTCCATTAGTCTATTCAAGACCAGTCTGGCAAAAATGTTGCCTAAATCGTCCAGGAGGAATATAGGATGATACATTGTCAGATCAGTTTTGTCACCTTTTTTGTAAATTGAAATAATGATAGCCCCCTTCCAGTATTTGGGGAAACTTAACTTGGAGCAGCATGAATTAAAAAAGGCATTAATATAGTAGACCAATCTGAAACTGCAGCAAGATAAACTTCATTTGGAATAAAATCCGGTCCTGAGGCTTTGTTACATTTTAATAAGGTTATAATTAAATAAACTTCAGATCTTAAAAAGTAATTAGATTTAGACATATCAATATCTAATGACCGATTCGTCACAATATTGGTCAGCTAGAAATTGCTACTGTACTAATTAACCCACGTATCAAGGCTGATGTGAGAGTCAGTCTCAAGATTATTGGTGCCATTGGCCACCATCATCCAATAAGAGTGAATATTATTTCTATTAATGGCATCCAACATTTTATTCCACTGTCTTTGTTGAAATTAGTATCGTTTTTCCTTCAGTAGGGACTTATATCTATTCATAGACTTATTTAATGTCAAATAGTTTGTGTGGAGTGGGTCAGTTCTACATAGTCTAATCAATTGGTCTAACTGGGACTTGCAGCCTTACAGTCTGCATCAAACCAATTCTGATTCAAAGAGTTAGTGCTTGGCCTATATTTCTTAATGAACATAAGGTTTCTTATTTGATCAAGAGTCAACTCCAGAATGCTTCTAGTGGTTAGATGATCTGGATAGGGGGTATCTAATCTAAGAATAGTATTTTGAAGAATGCAGTTAATCTGAGGAATCTTGGAAGACTGCCATTTAACTCTTACTCGGTTACGTATTTCAATGGGGGCCAAGGGGGTAAACTGCCTAGTAACATCAAATAAGCTGGTAGGTATTTGGATGAGAGGAACGTGATCACTTTCTGCCCTTGTAAGTATCTGACATGACTCCCAAAAAGACATGTCCCCATTCCACAAAAGATTATCTATAGTGGAGGGTCCCCATATAGAATAGTGTGTGTATTTGCTCCCAGAGTCACCTGTAATTCGGCCATTGATTGGGGCTAAAAAATGTGTCATGAGTAATTCAATTAACTTATTACCTGTGTTATTAATTATTTTCTGACCCATTGATTGCCTTACCAAATTGCAGGGCTGCTGGTGGCAATGCAAATGGAAACTGCAATCTCCATACCCATCAAAATTACCATCCTGGCATTGAAATCGGCACATAGTAAAATTTCTTCATGATCAGTGCTGGCCGAAGCCAAATGAATTGCTTTCTCTGGGGTTTTCCAAATTTCTGGGGTGTAATATTTTGATTTAATAGGAGGAATGTAAACATTGATTAAACAAAAAATTCTCTTGAAAAAATTGAATGACAAAAACTTGAAAATTAGGGTTGGATAAGATAATCTCAGCTGTAATTGATGTGTTAATTTTAATCCATGTTACTAGGCCACCAGCATGTTTACCTGAATTTGTGGATCTGTAACTTGGGGCATGAAAGGTGATATAACCATTCAAAACTGGCTTATAGTTTGCATTGTGCCAGGTCTCTTACAAACAAATCAAATTGCAACTCCTAATCAATTCTAACCATTCAGAGTCTGCCCATTTTGCATTAAAATCTGTTATGTTCCAGGAAATTAACTTAGCAGAGGGAGTATCAGTCACCTCCACACATTTAGTCACCCCTCTGTATTGGTGAACATTTCAAATCTATTCATAACTGGAATATTATAGACTAGATTTCCTTTTGGACATGTATCAATTTTGTCCTGGGCTAAGGGAACGTTCTCACAGGGAACTGAGTCCAGAGTACCAACAAGAGCAATAACATGCAAACCCAAAGTATCCAAAAGAGCAGCATTTTCCAATATTTTGTTGAAAAGGCTTTTGCAGGCCACCCTTAAATAGACAAGGTCATAGTCAGGATCCACACCTTGTCTTTTGGCCAAAAGGGCTGTGGGATCATCAATAGAAATGTTTAAAAGTTGTTCAATTAAATTTAAAATAGTACTCTGTAAATAGAGTTTTCATTATCAGTACATCCAAGGTCATACGAGCAGAGAGTGGCTGACACAGTATTTTCAGAAATTTTGTGAAGAGAAGTATTCTTTACTGGATTCTGTTGTTTATATAAAATTTCACTATCCAGTATATGAATGCCTACACTATCTAGAATAGTAACCTTAGACAAAATAACATTTGCTAGAGTCTGATTATTAATTGAGACATCTACTCTGCCAGATTTGCTAGGGGATTTGTGTCTAAACACTAGTCAAGAACTCTGCAAGTTTAAAATGTGGTGTATTACAAAATAATTACACTTGTATTTTTCTTGACTAGTTTAAGCATAGGACTTTTTTTTCTTGCTTTGCACTATTTTTTACAAACATGTAGACATGTTTGCAAGAATAGTGCAAAAAAAAATCCTGTACTTACACTAGTCAAGAAACGTGCAAGTATAAAATGTAGTGTTTAAGGATGAATGACACCTTTTAAGAATAGTGCAAGGATTGCTCTACTCTGTATACTTACAGGTAAGAATGCATGTCTTCTTAGTGCTGGTAGAAATCTTTAGGTACAATCTGAACTGTAAAAAGCTGCATGCACCTCAGTAAAAGCTTTTTAACAATGTACTATTTAGTTATTATTCAGCTAATGTTACACATATCTTTCGATTTCCCCTTCCTGTCATTATTAAGAAACTTTATATGAAAACAGGGCCTTAACTTTTTAGAGTTTACCTACCCTAGTTTCTTACTTTGCGCTTGAATTCATATTCCTCTATAGCTCCATCATAAATAATTAGTGATGGTGACAACTGTGATGCCACAAGTAAAGTACTATGACCTAAGGTGTATAGTAATACTGATGTGGACATTGCACTAAGAGTTGTAAGAGTGGTCTTGTGCATTCAAATTTTACCACACTTTTATAAATTTTACTACACTTTATGCCTTCTATAAGCCTAGACATTATATTTTTCTTCTATTGTTTCTCAATCCTTGTTTTAGTTCTCATATGTAAAATACTGTAACCATTGTTTATTACTCCCTGCATTATGTTACCTGACGTCTTATCCTCTGATATTTTACCTGTCCTGACCAGGACTGCCTTGTAAATGAGCAATGCTTAATGGAGCTTTTCCTGGTAAAATAAATAAATATATACAAATATTAAAATATTGGGAGCAGAAGGAGGACATTTCTTTTTAAAAATGCAAGAAATATGTAAGAAGTTACCAAGATTATTGCTTGCTTATCTGTTTATATACTTTTTCACAAAACGCTTGAACAGCACAGTGCCAGTGGCTTAGAAGGTTGCATGTGTACCTCTACAGCCAGAAAATGTTCTTGCCTGTAGCAAGGAATTTTTCTTACATTAAATTTTCATGCAAAAAAAAGGTCACAACACTTACACATTCCTTGCATATAATTCTTACATAAAAACTTACATAAACTTACATAAATAACTTGCATGTAGCTTAAATATGGCAGCATATATCCTTACATGTTGTAGCATCAAAACTCTTACAAAGTTCTTGCCTTTTTTTCGGTAAGAGAAGGACCTGTACATGAGCAATATCACCTCTTTCCTCCTACTCAAGAAAGCCCTTCCTATGCAACCTAGAATCCTGTTAGTTTTTGCATTAGCCTTCTTATAGGGAGCAGAGAACTTGAGGTGTCACTAATTATAACCCCTAAATCCTTCTCCTCTGCTGTCTGTTCCATAAGAACCCCACCTCCCGCATTCAATAATCATTTCTTGGATTCCCCTACCCAAGTGCATAACTTTACATTTTGTAACACTGGTACTCAGCTGCCAAGTCTTCAACCACTTTTCCCATCTTTCCATATACCTTTCTAGTTCTCTTTTAACCTCCCCACTATCTACTCTATCACATATCTTTGTCCTCAACAAACAGGCAAATTTTACTCAGAATTCCCTCTCTTCTGCTGCAGGGGGACATTATCAGGCAGTACAGACTGGGTTTCGCTGCTATGCAGATGATACCCAGCTGTACCTGTCCTGTGCACCCAATACCCAAGTGTCAGACTCCATATTTAACAGCTGCCTCAAGGAAATCCAGCTGTAGATGACTCACAATTGGCTTGGGCTTTAACCCAGGCAAGATTGAGGTACTGGTTGTGGAGACAGGTCATCGGGGTGGGGGGGTGTGGTGTTACCCCCTGACCTTGTGTTGGGGGGATGTTCCCATAGCCCCCTCTAGACATGTGAAGAATTTGGGAGTAATCCTGGATGACGGCCTGACACTTGATGCTCAGGTGCTAGCCGTGGTGAGGAGTAGGTTTTATCATCTCAGGAATATCACCTGAATTCGAGCCCTGATCCTGCCTGATGACCCTGACCACACTGGTACATGCTTTCATCACTTCCAGGTTGGACTATTGTAATGCCCTGTACCAAGGGTTATCTGGAGACAACTTCTGCAGACTGTAGCTGGTGCAGAACTTGGCAATGAGATTGCTGACTGGAGTGAAAAGGTGTGAACATATCACCCTGGTCCTCCACTGACTGCACTGGCTGCCAGTCCAGTGGAAGGTTGTCTTCAAGATAGGGCTGTTGACCTATTAGACCCTGCACAAAAGGGGTTCAGTCTATCTGCAAGATCTCCTTGTCCCTTATTGTTCAGTCCGGTCCCTCCGTTCTGCCGGAGGAGGCCCCTTGGGAGTTCCCAGGGCTAGGCTGTGGCATTCAGGAGATAGAGCATTTTCGGTGGCTGTGCTGTGAAACTCATTGCCTGGTTATTTAAGGGAGTCCCCCCCTCGATAGAAGCCTTTAAGAAGGGCCTCAAAACATATTTATTCCAGCAAGCTTTTTATTGATGATGTTTTTAAATTTATTTGGATTATGGGATGGCTAGATAACTGTATGCTCCCAGTTGTATTTTTTGTGTGTTTGTATTTTTCTAATGTTTCTGTCTAAATGTATGTTTTATACTGTGCAGCACCCAGAGTCCATGGAGATGGGTGCTATAGAAATAAAGTATCTATCTATCTAGAATGAAGAAAGTGAATGGCACTGGTCTCGGCACTGACTCCAAGGGACTCTGCTCATTACCCCGACCTTAGAGTAAGAATCATTTGGCACCACTCTTTGAGTTCTCCCCTGTAACCAGTTACCCACCCATCTAGAAATTTTCTCGCCAACACCTAACTCTCCCAATTTTTCTACTGGTCTTCTATGTGGCACTGAATCAAAAGCCTCACTAACGTCCAGATACAGGATAGCCAGCACATGACCTTTGTCTAATTCATGTGACAGACAGTTGAAGAAGTCCACAAGGTCCATTTGACAAGACTTGCCCTTCAGAAATCCTTGTTGCTTACTATCCTGTAACCCATAACTCTCCAGAATGTCAATCAGCTCTTTCTTTATCATAGTCTCAGGCATCAAAGTGAAATAAAAATAAAGCATTTATATTTGTTTGTTTTTTATATATTACCATTTATTTACCCAGTGTAGCCTAGCTGAGATGCAATATCTTGTTTTCAGTGGTTTCTGTATTTTGCCAATTTGTATAGCTAGGGGAAATGAAGCACTAAAAGGTTCAATGACTAGTTCAGGGATGTCACACAGTGAATAAGTGGCTGTTGTGGAATGTTGAACCCAGGTCTCCTGGTTCCCAAACTTGTGCTATAGCCACTAGAACATGCAACAACTCTGTTTGAACTTGCCCAACAGAATCCATGTCTTGACTGTATAAACTGTTTAGTCTTCAAACTGTAAGAAAGCCAAGGGGAGTTCTTAAAGAGCGTCTCTGTCCTGTCATAAAAAGCTTAAAGTTACTCAAGTACCAGATGAACAAACTGCCCTTCTGCCTGTCTGTCCTCTTCTCCCCATCTGTGAATTCTACCTAGGCCCTCAGATCTGAGGCACGTTGCTGCCTTCACATTCCATGACACAAGCAGGCTAGGCCAAGCCTCCATAAGCTGCAGGCTCCCAAAGATCTGGAACAACCTACCCTCCAAAGTGAAAGCCCTTCACAATCCCAAAGCAAGCAAGGCTCTGATCAAGTCTGATTACACAGTCCCCAGTGGTCTGACCTCATTGCCTAGCTTGTACCTCCAGATGAGCCCCCCCCCGGTCACAGCTGGAAACAAGCCTTGGGTTCTTTGTGCTTACCTGGTAAAACATGTTGAAATAAATAATCAATCAATGGAACGATTAGATTTACAGCAGTGATGTTTAACTTTAGTGTTTGCTTCTTATTTTACTTTCTCCTGTTGTTAATCTACTAATATTTCACATACTGCACTACATATTTCAGTGAGCATTTTGAAAAGCATCTAACTGTCCCCAACTGACACCTTGCAATTGCTGTTCATGACATCACTTTGTTGTCATAATGAGCACTATGACATCGTAAGCTAGTTTCGGAACCCACTCGTGAGGGAGCAATCTTAGACCTCGTACTCTCAAATGGGGGCAGTGCGAGGATCTCAGATCTAGAAGTGGGTTGCCATCTGGGGACAAGTGACCCTCAAACAGTGTGGTTCACGTTAAATTCAACTACAGAGTCAAGCCATACAAAAGTGAGGGTACTGGACTTTAGGAAGGCTGACTTTGGCAAGATGGGAGAGTGCCTCAGAAAAGCACTAGCAAACAGGCTAGAAGGAGGTGTGAGCAACAATGGGGAATTATCAAAACTGCCATCACAGAGGCAACAAGCCTTTGTGTGAAGCAAATAAACAAATCAAATGAAAGAAAAGCCACTATGGTTCTCAAAAGAGGTGGCTGTGAAAGTCAGGAAGAAAAAGATAGCATTCCGAAGTATAAGGAAACACAGAAGGAGCAGGACAGAGAGCTGTACCAGTTAAGGTAGAAGGAAGCAGGGAGGGAAGTCAGAATAGAAGGCCCCAAACTGAGGAAAAGATAGCCAACTCAGTTAAGAAGGGGATAAACCTTTATAGGTACATCAGCGCGATGAGAAAGACAAAGGGAGTGGATAGTGAGGCTGAATAGAACGAACGGTGTGTGGCAGAGGGAGACAGTGAAAAGCAGAATACTGAACAAATATTTCTGCTCAGTATTCACAAAAGAGGAGGGGAAGTGCCTAATCCAATTAACAGAAGCACTCTTGATGGGGGTCGATCCCAGTCCTTTCACAGAAGAAAGGGTTCTGCAAGAACCCTAAACCGAAGGTGGACAAAGCAATGGGTCCTGATGGAATTCACTCCAGAATTCTAAAAGAATTAAGGGAGGAACTAGTGAAACCACTGGCTACTCTTTTAATAAATCATAGGAGGATGGTGTGGTACCGAGGACTGGAGGAAGGCGGATGTGATTCCTCTTCACAAAGTGGGACCAAGACAGAGGCAGGAAACCACAGACCTGTTAGTCTGACCTCTGTGGTAGGGAAAGTGATGGAGTCACTTCTGAAGGAAAGAATAGTTGAGTACCTAGAGGCCAGTGGAGCACAGGACCCAAGGCAGCATGGGTTCACAGCGGAAGGTCATGTCAGACTAATCTAATAGATTTCTTGACTCAGTGACCAAAGTAGTAGACCAGGAGGAGCTGTGAACATGACCTACCTAGACTTTAGCAAGGCATTTGACACAGTCCTACACAAAGATTAATAGTCAAATTAACCAGCCTGGGAGTGGAACCCAGGGTGGTAGCCTGGGTAAAACATTGGCTGGACAACAGGACACAGAAGGTAATTGTAAATGGAGTCCACTCTGAAGAAAGGGGGTTACTAGTGGGCACCGCAGGGTTCAGTATTGGTCCAGTCCTTTTAATGTCTTCATCAGTGACATTGCAGAGGGACTGGAAGGAAAAGTATGCCTTTTTGCAGATGACACAAAGATCTGCAACAGGGTTGATACACAAGGAGGCATGGAAAGGATGAAAAGGGACTTGGCAAGGTTGGATGAATGGTCAGAAGTATGGCAGCTAGGATTCAATGCAAAGAAGTGCAAAATAATGCACCTAGGAAACAAGAACCCAGGGGAAGAATACACAATGGGTGGGGAGGTAGTAACAACAACAAAACAGGAAAGGGACCTGGGGATAACCATATCAGATGACCTTAAGGTTAGCAAGCAATGTGAGAAGGCAGTAGAGAGGGCTGGGGGTATACTGGGATGTATAGGGAGCGGCATCATCAGCAGAAAACAGGAAGTTGTTATCCCTCTGTACAGACAGTTGGTGAGATCCCATCTGAAGTACTGTGTCCAGTTCTGGAGACCCCATCTCTGCAAGGACATAGACTGGATAGAGGCAGTCCAGAGGAGGGCAACTAAAATGGTGCAGGGTCTGCAAGAGAAGCCGTATGAGGAGAGACTAAAGGAGCTTAATATGTATACCCTTGAGGAAAGAAGGGAGAGGGGGGACATGATAGAAACTTTTAAGTACCTCAGTGGAATCAGCAAAGTCCAAGAGGGTAGCATCTTTCAGAAAAAGAGACTTGCAAGAACAAGGGGACACAATTTAAAGATAGAAGGAGGGCGGTTCAGGGGCAATGTGAGGAAGTATTATTTCACAGAGAGGGTAGTGGATCCATGGAACAGCCTTCCTGAGGAGGTTGTGGGGTCTAAAACTGTGGGAGAATTCAAGAATGCATGGGACAGACATAAGGCAATTCTTGTGGGGGGTAGGAAGAAATAGGCTGTTGGTTAACTAGGATCTGCGGCCTATCCTGTAGGTTGGGAAATGGGCAGACTAGATGGGCCTAGCAGTCCTTATCTGCCGTCAAAGTCTATGTTTCTATGTTTCTATGTAAGCAAAGGCAATATGAGGTCAGTTGGGGGGGAGACAATTTGTTTTATACAGATATTTGGATAGAACAACAGATGTGTTATAAACCCTGGAAAGGAAAGCTGAAAGTTAAGTAAGCAATAATACCCAACAGGGTGGGCATTATTGGGAAATACAGGACCGCCCAGGGGCATAATGAGGCCCAAAGCCACAGGAGGAGGGCCTTATAGCCCCTGGAAGGTCTGGTATTTCCCAATAATGCCCACCCTGGAGGGTATTATTGCGCTTAGCAAATGGGTTTGTCAGTAAATTTTAATCAAGTGGTAAAAGAAGAGAGGAAATGATTATAAAAAATGAACAGAATTAGCAGAAACAAAAGTATTGAAAAAGTAGTCCATGTTTCTTTAAGGCTGTTCCAGCTCCTGTGCCCCGCTAGACAGCAGACACAGATGCACCTGAACAACAACATTTTTGTCTAGTTAAAATCCCCCTAGCAGTCTCTGGGCATCGTTTTTAAAATATCTGCCCTTTTTGCAAGATTTTTTTTGTTTGTGGCTAGAAACTGCGTCTGGTAAGAACGCCATCTGAATGAAGGTGGCTAGAAGTGTGTCTGGCACAAGTGACGTCCCCGAGGTAAATTATTTTAAATCCGTAGTTAACTGTGTGGGCATTGTGCTAAACTGTGCCGGCATTGTGCTGTGAGGGAGTTTCAACGTCTGTGAAGGCACAATACAAGTGTCAGAATTGTGCTTCTCACTGAGAAGCTGCTCGGAGTGACGGCTTTGTGTTTTCTATTGAGCGTGGCATTATGAGATTGCAGTCAGGGGAGCGTGGCTGTAAGAGAAAAACTATTTTGACACTCTTCCTTACCGTGGGATAACTGCAGTATGTGTTTTTTAATTTTTGTTAAGCTTTTTACTTAACAGAAGCAGATACTAAAGTTGGGGAGAGACCAGTAGCTCTCGCTAAGCGAGAGAAAAACATGGCGGGGATTTCAAACTGAATCAAGTGATTTCAGCCAATGATAAACCAGGTTGGGCACCCCTGCACAAGGTTATGTGGTGAGGTGGCATATGGGCTGGTACTTATTTTTAGCTGGGCATTGATTAAGAAATAAATGCCCAGCTTGGAGGCAGTGTCAGCCAATCAGGACTGAGAATTCTTTCTTGCCATTTTCTAAGAAAATGTATTCTCTAATATATTGTAAAGGCTGAAACCTCTTGTTTATGAAAGTACATGCTGAAGTGCAGACTTGCTCTTTAACATGTTTTGGATCTGCACTGGAATGCACTACTAGGGTTGTTCTACAGCTCTAAAGCCTGCTTATCACCTGAAACAGGGAACTGACCGTCTCTGTTGACATTGCAATATTACTTTGAATGCTGCTGCAGTGGCACAATCTATGTGAAAGCTCCAAAATCTATTTTTGAAACCCTCGACAACACTATTTTTTTTTTTATTGAAACATATCAGAATTAATACCTTTGAGTCAGAGACTCCTTTGCAAAGTCTCCACATCAACAAAGCATACAGTGTCAGACATTACAGTGCAGACAGCGGTGTGGGAAGTATCACACCTACAATTGACAGAGTGCAGAACAAACAGGCAAAATGTGGTCCAGGTTATTTACAACAGTCAGAGACAAATGCAGCACAGAGGCAAAATACATTGTACAGTATAAATGAGATATGTAGATTTGTCCTACAATGTTTGCTAAGAACACACCATTCCAATGACATACTACTGCCTAGGCCAGTAAAACAACCTACTTGAAGAAAGATACACTGGAGCTGTACATTATATGGGCCCTATGCACCAGTTGTCTAAGAGCAGACTGTGTACCGTGCCCGAGACAAACATGTGGGGCAAGGATTCATTAACTTCCCCAGCAACTCCTCCACTTGAGTGTGTAGCAGCATGAAAGGAAAGGGGTGGCCTGGAGGGTCGGATTCAGCTAGAAGCCAGTGGATCCTCTACTCCTTGGGAGCAGAGGACCATGAGATATGGCATATGGTGGTCTGTCATCACAAATGTTGTATCCCCTTATGGGCACTAATGTTTTGTTTAAATAGTAGAAAAGATCTGCTGGCTCTGACAGCCAGTCCCCCATGTCATGTAGTAGTAGTAGTAGTAGTAGTAAATCATTTTTTATTCACAATGAATAAAAGGATACATTCAATTGAGCAAAGCTCATTTTCAATGAAGTTCCAGATCGCAGTAAGTTGTACATTTCAACATTTACACATAAAACCACACATAATTAGCAACTATACAAAACCAAAAAAACCATTATACGAATTGATACATAGCAAAAATAAAAATACATAAAATCCCTAACAATTTAGACACCTAGTATCATTATGTAACACAGCGGTACACCAACTCCTCAGTTTACTTTTGTTAGAATTAGTTCTATTTATTCTCAACTCCAAAGGGGAATTATTCCAAATGCTGGTTCCTCTCGAAGGGATAGAGAACCTTCCAATCTTCAAATTATATTTATTTAGGACAAATTGAGTTCCATTTGAGGCTCTTAAACATTCCTTTATCTTTCTAACTTAATAAGTCAATCACATATTTGGGTACTTCCCTAACCATACTTTAATCATAAACTGCATCAAATGTAAATCCCTTCTCTTGCTTCGGATTTAACCAATTTAATTCCTTAAAAAGTATACATCTATGAGTTCTATAGGGAACGTCAGTATAAAGCGAGCTAACCTACAAAAAACTGAATCCATTTTATCCAAATACTTCCGATTGCCCCCCATAAAGCAGGTCTCCATAATCAATAACCGGGAGTAAGAGAGAATTTACCACATTCAAACGTATATCTTTGGTCATAAACTTTTTGTACCTATAAAGTACACCCAATCTAGATTTATATTTTTATAAGAGTCAATATAAACTTCCCAGCTTAAACATGGATCTACCCAAACTCCCAAATACTTATAAATATCTACCTGCTTTATTGCTATGCCATCCTTCAGTATTAATTTCCAACAGTAAATTTTGTTTTTATTATTTGTAAAAACAATGATTGTGTTTTATTAGCATTTAAGGTTAAGTAATTGACTTTAAAAATTTCTGTACTTCATCAAAAGCCAATTGTAATCTTGAATTAATCAATTCTAAGGTATCCCCCCTCCACATATAATATGGTATCATCCGCGTACATATGATACCGGGCATCCTTTAAAGTAATTTTAAATTCATTCATATAAATATTGAATAACAAGGGTCCCAATATCGAGCCCTGTGGTACACCGTTTTTTACCACCAATACCCTAGATTTATACAGACCTACTTCTACAAATTGACTACGGTCAGTTAAGTAAGAGAAAAACCATCTCACAGTTTGGGGAGATAGGCCAATCCCGCTGAGTCTGGACAGGAGGACCTGGTGGTTTAAAGTATCAAATGCCTTTGAAAGATCTATAAATAAGGCTCCAACCATTAACCTCCTGTCCAGACTCAGCTGGACATCACTCACAACCTTCACCAATGCTGTTTGTGTACTATGAGAAGTCCTGAAACCAGATTGAAAAGGTGTTAATTTATTATTATTTTCAAGAAAACTTCTCAACTGATTAGACACAATCCTCTCAAATATTTTAGAAATTTGAGACAAGAGTGATATAGGCCGATAACTGCCTAGCTCACTCTTTTTACCAGATTTATATATAGGCCTAACCTTTGCAATCTTCCACCCATCAGGGAATTCCCCACTTTGAATAGACAGGTTGAAAATATAGGACAGCGGATATGCCACACAGGGAGCAGCATATTTCAACAATCTCGATGGTATTTCTTCTGATCCCTTTGCTTTACATATATCCAATTTCAAAAGTTCAGAACATACCTCTTGTGGAGATATATAGGAAAAATCAAAGCCACCTAAGGCTCTATCTCTTATGTTAGCCCCTATCGGGTTAGGCTCCAGGGTCTCATTTTGTCCCTTATGAATCTCATCTAAGAGACTTGGTGAGGCCACACTAACAAAGTACTCATTAAAGGCATCAACCATTTCCCTTCCAGGTAATAATGTAACATCATCCTTCACAATTTTATTTATGCAAATTTGTTTATTTTTCCCCATTAAATTTGAAATAATTCTCCAGAATTTCCCAGAATCCTTTTTATGATTAGCCTCCAGTTTAGATCGAATAAACTGTTGTTTTACTACCCTAATTTTGGTGGTATATAAGTTTCTAGCCTGTCTATAGGAAACCCAATCTGAATCTAACATTGTCTTCTTAGCTTTCATCCATTTCTTATTCCTATCTCTCCTGAGTTTATATAACTCAGTAGTAAACCAGACATTTCCTTCCTTTTTTAACAACCTTGATTTCAAAGGTGCATGTTTATTACATATACCCAGAAATTCACTTAGAAAAAATTCCCAGGCAAATGATGTTGTGGGGATCAATTCCAATCTATTCCAGTTTATGTTTTCCACATCAATCATGAAGTTTACGTAGTCAAACCTCCTAAAACATCTCCAAAATATCCTAGACTCAACTGCAGGCTTGACCACGCCACTTCTGATTGAGTAGATAACTTGATGGTCAGAAAAAGATTCTGGGAGAACACCTGCTCTATGAAACAGGGTTGGAGAATTTGTGAACATCAAGTCCAAGGTTGTGGATCTCTTGGGGTCTTTATGATTAATTCTGGTCGGTTCCAGAATTAGTTGGGTCAAGCCCAAACCAATCTGGAAGTCGACCAATTCATGATTCACATCAATATTCAACCAATCTACGTTAAAATCACCAGTAATAAATAATTCATGGGAATCCCTGAAACCATGAAGGAATTCATACAAATCCTGAAATACTTGTGTACTAATCTTAGGTGGTTTATAAAGCCCTACTACCAGTAAAGATTTACAGAAAGGTATTTCTAATTCCAGAATCAACAATTCCATTCTATTATCAGGAAAGGAAAAAGTAATCTCTTGAGCGGTTAAATTTTGATCTACATAAATAATAATTCCTCCCCCTTTTTTTGTCCTATCTCTTCTAAACATTTGAAAATTATCCAAATCAATATCTGGGTTTTGCACCTTATTATCAAGCCAAGTTTCTGTTAATACCAGAACTCCTGGATGAGGGCTGGATGCCAGGCCTCCATGTCATGGATGAGGGTTTGACATGAGCCATCATCGAAGTCAGACCGGTTACCCTGCTCCTGTGCTACAGTGGCAGAGAACTACAGCATTTACTGTGGCTTTAAGGACAACATATTTTGGCATCCCAGTATGCAGCCAAAGCCTGTTGTAATGGGCTTCATGCATCTGCATACCAGTGTATACTCTGCAGCTGCGTTACTGGTCCATAAGCAGCCCCAACTGGCTGCACAGATGTGTAGGATCCAATTTAGTTGGGGAATATTGGGCTTGTGCAGTTGCAAACACTGGATAGTGCATATGCAGCTGTCACTAGGACTCCAACATTTTCAGCAGCTAGCTGAGAAGTGGATTTCTGTATTTTTTTTTTAATTATATAAAAATCAGGTGATTTTGTGGGGAGAAAGCAACACCTTTTTTATTTAATTTATTTTTAAAATCATTTACTATACAAAAAAATTTACACCCCCCCCAAAAAAATTTCCCAAACAGTAAACTTTTTTTTTACCGAAAATAGGATTTTTTAAGTTACTTCTCAGTCTAGTCAGACTTGGAGTCTCAGTAGATGCCATAGTGCCGTACTTTTTTTTGAGTGTTTCAAGAACAACTGTGAAGCTGATGGAGCTATTAAAAACACAGTTTGGAGACAAACCACTGGTCGAAGTCGGAACACCCTCCATTTCTGTACCGTGTTGTATAAATAGCAGAATTAAACAGGGTGGGGAGAAATATGGTGCAAGCTAACTGCTGACAACTGGGTTAGGGTATGAGCTCATCTAATTGTGCAGACCCTATGACTGGGATCAACAGCTAACGTTATACCCCAGCTGAATGCAAAAAATGATGTATTCCCTGCTCTTCACTGACTGTACAAGCTGTCATGTACTGACATTTTGTTATGATACCAATAACATTTCAAGTCTAAAAAAAACAGTTTTGGGCTTAATATCATTTGCAGTGGCATGGAGCCAGCAAGGCAGAGAGAAACATATACACTATGGATGTTCAGAAAATCCAGATTCGGAAAATCGAGGTCCGGATAAATGAGGTTGCACTGTACTTTTATTTGTGTGGTTGTTTTTAACTGACAGACATTTTCTTTTTTGCAACGTGTGAGGTAGTATTGACTGCAGGTCTGTGGCAGTGGTGCAGCTCTGCTCATGCCCCACTGCATTGTTTTCCTTGAAGCATGAAACTGATTACTGCAGCTATTGAAAGCTGCTCTTCATATTCTAAAGTCTTGAGAACAACACATTCTAAAGTGTCTAGAACAACTTTCTTACTGTGCAATATAGTTTTGTTGTGTATGGTTGCTCATCCACTATTCTATGTTTTAACTAGATGTCAATCAATATCAGGGGGTTGTATAAGTGTTACACCTGCACTGTTCTGGCTGAATGGTACAGAGCGTAAAAGCATAGGTCTGTAAGACAATGGGCTGCAGGTTCCAGCCCCCTCAGGGCTGTAAAAAAACAATATTGTCAAATGACATCTGAGCTGCAGCAAAGATTGTACCATACAGAAGGTAACTGAAGAAGTATCTGGGAACAGTAATGGATCTAGTTAGATGGGTAGGAAGCTGACAGAGGGAGACAACAGAAGGTGGTAGTAATTGGGTCAAGTCAGGGGGGAGATGGAGGTCACAAGTGGGGTGCCACAGGGTTCAGTCTTAGAACAGGTCCTTTTCAATATGTTCATCAGTGACATAGAAGGAATACAAGGCACGATGTGTGTCTTCACAGATGATATTAAGTTCTGTGGCTTCGTAGGCAGCAAGAAAGTGGGTAGGAGGTTTCAGACAGTCCGGGAATGATTGAAGAGGTGGTCCAAGGTTGAGCAGTTGACATTCAGTGTCAAAAAATGCAAGGTGATGCACATAGAGAACAAGAAATCCACAAAGGAATCCTGGATCGAAGTGGTTAAGTTGTACACTACCCTTTAGGAAAGGAGCCTGGGAGTCATTAAAATAATCTAGCCAATGCAACAAGGACTATAGTACGCCAACCGGGATACTGGGGTGTATCGCAAGGGGGTTAGATGTCAGTAGGAAGGTGGTGATACTGCCTCTCTATAGATCACTAGTAAGGCCACATCTGGAATATATGCCCGGTTCTGGAGTCCCCACCAAAGAAAACTAAAGACAGGCTAGGGATGGTACAGCGTAGGGTAACCAATATAATCCAGGGTTCTGAAGATCGACTTAAGGCTCTGAACATGTACCCACTGGAGACCAGAAGGGAGGGGGAGTTGTAATAGAGACCTTTAAGTTCCTGAAAGGTATGAACAAGGTAGATTGTGGGGAAATATATTTAGCAGGACTGCCAAATCAAGAACACAGGGACATGAGTGGAAGCTGACGGTGAGATTCTGTAGAGATCTGAGAAAGCTTTTTTTCTACAGAGAGAGTGGATGAGTCATTGAACAGTCTACTGGCAGAGGTGATGAGTGCAAGAAGCATTAATGGTTTCAAACACAGCTGGGATAGAGAAAAGGCGTAAATGTTACACAGGGGGAAGCAGTAAGGCAGGGGCAAGGAGGGGAGATGAGGGCAATAAATTGGATTAGACATTACATGCCGGGGTAGGATAGGGTAAAACAGAGCAAACTAAATGCATCAGTGGTCTTTTTCTGACACAATTTTCTATTTCTATGCTCCAGCAGGCACTCCAGCACATCCCTGCTGATATTCCATAGTCCACAGTGTCCTTAAAAATTGTCATACCAACATGTACAGTAACGGAGGAGGTGCTGTGAAGCAGCTACATGGCAGCAGCAATCTCACAATAGCTCCATGAGATAAGATAGAAATTGATCCTATCTACCAATATTTTTTTGTGCAACACTTGGCAAAATGATCATATTTGATATCAGAAAACCCACTGAGCAAGATGAGCCCCAAAAAAGATGCCAGGCATGCTACCCAGAGCTTGGACGTCTTCCTATCGCCAGCTCAATCCTCGAAGACATTGGGGCCTACAATATTGGGTGGTGCTACAGCTCCAGAATTACCTATGGCCCAAATCTTGGTCATGTTGACTAAGTTACAAGCCATAGGAGATGAAACCAACAAATGACTGGCTACTGTGGAAGCCAAACTTACAGAAATAGATGCTAAAGTTGCCAAAAATGTTTCTGCTATTCTGGACCTCCAGGCAGGGAACTCACGGCAGTCTGAGCATAATGCTGCCAATGTGCAGGATCTGGACTTCCAAAAAAACAAAATTGAAAGTCTTGAAAATCAAAAGCGGCAGGCCAATGTTCGAATCATGGGTTTTCCACCACATTTCGGGGCTAAATCAACGCTGCTTGCGGAAATAAATAGACTAATCTTTCAGGATTTAAAACTCCTCCCCACTGATTCTACGGTCAGTATTTCCAAAGTGCTTGCTATCCCACAAAGATCTAAGGCTCGGGGAGACCCAAGTCGACCACTCACCATGATTGTTTTGCCATCTCCCCCAGAAGCCAGGATTCCTTTACTACAAGCTGCCTGTAACCTAGGGGACATAGTTTGGGAGGACAGCAGACTTGCCTTCTTCCCTGATCTATCAGCGTAGACTCAAGCCAGCAAAAAAGAACTTCAGAAAATAAAGAAATATCTCTTACAGAATGGGGTAGAGGCACAATTACACTTTCCGGCCTGCTTGCAAATCTGAAACGGCTCTAAGGTCCACATCTTCATCGATCTGGACTCAGCGGCTGCTTTCGCCAAGAAGATCTTAGCTAAAAAACACCCTGAGCAAGCTGACTCAGACGAGGACAAGGGGTGAAGTTTGACATTGATTTTTGGTCTGATTTTGCGATTTGACTCCAGGTTAAGGGACATTTGTACCTCATAAGGACATATTTCTGCTGTTCTGTTGTGCCAATGGCACATAAATGAAAGATATGTATTGGGGTACTACCCTAGAAGTCTAGCCTTGTTTAGGGGCTATTGCTGCACACAATGTAAGTTTTCTAACATTTTTGGTAGCCGTTATGTGGCTCTAGTTAACTTCTTTAAGGAATATGTTAGAAAGAAGTGGTTGTGGTTTAAATGATGGTGAATTATCACCCTCTCAGTTTGTGGACATTATTTTCAGTTCTTTGTTAGCTTCTAGAACCCACAGGGCACGTTGCCATGTCTTGCCTAGGACGGTGGGCAAATCTCATAACTTATTTGAGCCTAGGCCTTCTGTAGTCATACATATCACTTGTACTCAGGTTTAAGTCCCTCCAATGCCCTAATTCTATGTGTGACCAGATATTTTGGATGTACTTGTTTTTTAATTATAGATGAGGTGAGAGTAAAAATGTACTACCATATAATCCGATCAGACTCTATTACTTTTTAGAACTATTGCTAGACCATCTGAACTCACGGTACTATTGACTCTAGAATAATTTTGTGTTTTATTGTAATGTATCCTAAACCACCAGATCATAGGTCTTCACACCTCCTGTGATATTTTATGTTATACTATGTATATCATAAATTCCATAAATAAAAAATAAAAAAAAACATGTACAATAACACCAGTCATGCCCCCAGTTCCCCTACCAAAGTGATCATATTCACTATTTATACATTGCACATACCAGTTCTTGAACTGTCATAAAATGTGTTTATGTATTTGAGGTTAGAATGACTGGTTCACTTAGAATTGTGGCCCAAACAGTGTAAAAGCTCTTTTTGTACACTAGACATGAAGAGTAAAGATGGGCAGTACTGGCCTGGCTTACACTGCATGTAATGTAACTGGAGCTTAATGCTTTATGGGCTTGGCTTCCAGTTACTTATGATTCATGTACCTAAACCTGGCACTATCACAACTCCTTTGTAGTAGCTGACAGAAAAGGATGCCTAAGCTCACTGAATCAGAAAGGAATGCTTTCCTGATGTGGAATAAGTGAGTTGCTTTTTTGAATGGGGTATAAAGGTAGAACACAGCCATCTTCAACCAAACATTATTGTTCTCTGCAAATGATGAGTTATGTTGTATAAAGGGACTCCCAATTGATTACCTCAGGCTATCTCACAGAAATAGTCTGTCAATAAGATATTATGAGCTCTCAAAACAAAGATCAGCTACCCATGGTGAAACTGAATAAGGTGATGAGATATTTTGCATGACTCATGTTGGTGTAGTCCTATACAGTGCGTATATTTCAAAGGAAAAGAAAAGGAGGGGAAAGGCTTAATACAAAATATATGACTCAGTGTCAGTTCTGGAACATGTTCAACCCTGTAGAAAGCTATTGCCGTCCAAACTTTAATGGATCAAAACAGGGTGCCAGTCCACCCAGCTGTAAATTGGGGGGAAAAGATTTAGGATTATGCCAGCCACCCAGAGGTGAATTTTTATGTGACACCTGAACAGCGGGCATCAGGGATTTTAGGGGAAGGGAACCCAAGAAAATTGCCACTAACTGGTACCAATAACACAGAGGCATGAAGCTGATCAAATGCAAGAATGCAAGTGTCACATCAAACACAATAACCAAGCCGCTGGCAAAATATCACTTGTAGAGTGCTATACTCTAAGACAATGCTATAGTCCCTAGGTAATTGCTATACACTAATGCAGTGCTGTAGACTAGGTAATTGCTATACTCTAATGCAGTGCTGTAGATTAAGTAATTGCTATGCTTTTATGCAGTGCTATAGACTATAAGTAACTGCTATACTCCAAGGCAATTTCAGATTCTCTATAAACTCTAATGACCCTGGCCAGGGGTAACTCAGAATGGTAGCCCAGTTAACCTCTTCTGAAGCTGAGGATGTGATAAGCTGCAGGTGGTGAATTCAAGAAACAGTGGGGTGCACACAAATGGGAAATTTCAAGAGATAAATGCAGCAGTAGGAACTCAAAAAAATGCCCCTCCAGGAGAGACCAGAAGAACTTCACTGTCTGGAAAAGGGTGTGTCAGATTGCCAGACCAAATGCATTTGAGGAACTTTGCATCAGTGGCTGACTCCAGGCAGCCTGCCAAACAAGTCAGAAAAGAACTGGATTCCTTCACAAGACTTTGGGCATTGATGAGCAGGTTGTGATAGACTGCCAAACAGCATTGTACTGAGAACACAACTTTGAAATCTGGGGATTCTGAAGTTTCCATTGCTCCTGGATCTGGCCACTTTTGTCACTCCTGGGTCTGTTCACTTTCATCTTTGCTGTAACAAGAAATCCCAACACCACTGCACATTGCTGTCCCTAGCTAGTCAGCCAGTGTGGCTCCTAAGCTGCCTTCACTTTTTCTATCAGGGATGACCTGTAGCACTGAAAACACAGGAGGTGACCTTGCCTGACTAATACCTTGACTTCTATTCTCAACAGCCAGCCCGGAAGTGAAGTGTGAGAGTGACAGAACAAGAAGAAAAAGGGCAGTCTCAAAGTCTCTTTCACACAGGTGACATCTGTCTTTCTAGGCACATAAGAATATCCTTTGCGTAGACACACTCTTTATATTACTGTCAGGTTACCTCAGTCCATTCAGGTATAGGCACCCCAACTGGCCATCAAGTAGTATTGGTAATGCAGGGCAAAATTAGTTCACACACTAATGCAAAAGAATTTGTTCACTAGTAGAGGGCTTAGTGGAGCATGCAGTTCAGAGAGGGGAACAGAAAAGGTTAGGCAGTCTATCACATGGTATTATGGGGTTAAGGCAGTTCATTTAGGATTAACAAGACACACAAATGCAGGTAGTTTAGGTTATGCAGGGACAAATATAAATTCAGGCAATTCAGTATATACAGGGGCACACATAAATTCATGCAGTTCAGTATATGCAGAGGAATGCATACATTTAGGCAGTTCACGTTATGCAGAGGAACATAAATTCAGGCAGTTTGGGTTACGCAGAGGCACATAAATTCAGGCAGTTCAAGTTATGCTGACAGCACACATGTGCAGGCAGTTCAGTATAGGGGAACCCTGGATTAAATGACTCAGATATACCCGGCTGAAGCGTGGACCACAGGCTATGCCCTTCCTCCCACAGACATACACTAAACAGCAGACCTGCCCTTTTTGCTTAGGGACAATCAGACAATGCCAATATACCATTTGTCTTATCCTTCCCTTGCTAGGGGCTCTGGGTATAGTTAAAAATCACATAAATTGCTTCAACTAGCCCTTGGTTGGCTGATTGCATCTGTGCTGTGGGGTGCTGTATCTTACATATTCTATGTGAATCTGAGACTCTCAGCTTTTTGCAGCCTATACAGTGGCTCCACTTGTTGGCTCCCTTCTGCAGACCAGCTTGCAACTGGCAGATTAACATACACCACATGTACTAGAGCCTCCTGGGCTCTGGGGCTACTCTCTCTCTGTCAGGACCTTAGTGCTGGGCCCTGTGGCAGCTATGCTGCTGATCTGGGGAACATGTCTGCTTCACCTCCCCTGCTCCTCGCTGGAGCACCTTATTCCCTTGCTCTGGACTACCAATGTCAGTAACTGGCTACTAAGTTCTGAGGTGGGCTACTTGCCTTGCTGCTGGCCTATTACCTCTTGGACCTGCCCTGCCCATATCCCACCCCTCTGGATTGTACTTCATTAACTGGGCCTTTGCTCTGCCCTCTGTCTCCATCCAACTGGTGTTCCTGTTTCTCTGGTGCCTGGCCCTGACCCTCCTGCTGTTTGAATCTGCTGAGGCCTCTCTCTAATGCTAGTGGGGCTTCCTCTGCCCATCACTTCATCTTCCAGGACCTTTTAATAAAAAGGGACCTACCTGTCCCTGCCTACCTAGCCCACCTGGGCGTTCTTTATTTAACCCAGACTTCCTGCCCACTTAGCTTGCCCTTCTTGTGTCGGTCTTTTATCATTGGGGGCCTGCTCTGCTCCTCACTCCACCCTCTGGGAGCCTGCACTATTAAAGTTAGGGCTTCTTACCCACTGCTCTACCCTCTTATTCTGCCTTTTTGGGCAGTTCTTTTTTAGGGGCTTGCCCTGCCCCACTGGCCTCTAGCCCACCTCTCTGGGCAGTTTGTCTGCTTGGGGGCTTGTCCTGCCCCTTGGTTGCCTCAGCTGCTACGTACAGCTATTTCCTTTAAAGCAACAGTGCAATGAAACTGGGCAAAAAATGTGGCCTTACTTTTTTCACTATAAAAGATTCTAGGTATCTTCCAGTTTTATTTGGTGGTACAATTTTCTAATTTCACCAAAATGTGAGGATTGTATACATGTTTTAATTAATTTTCTTTCTAAAGAAAAACAAATGGCCATGACAGTTTGTGGAGAAATAACATTGTAGACTTGACTTGGGTTTGGATGAAAAAAAATAAAGACTTACCATAGGGGGTAGCTAGACAAGTACATTTAACAGGTGTGCTACTATTTTTATGGCAGCAGTGGGCAGAGTCTGCAGATGATTTGTATGTACAAAAGGGCTGATGTCATGTTTTCTGTCCATGGAACGGGCTGAAGGTGTAAATAGTCTCCTCCGCCTTACCCTCCTCTAAGAAATGCTTTCCGCCCTCAAATAAATATGCTTTCATGTTAGTCAGTGGTTGCAGGGCACTATTTTCTTTCTTAAATGGGAGGTACAAGAACTGGAACCTGAGTAGTGGGAGGCAGCATTAGGTTTTTTTTGGGAGGTACGATCCATCCCACCTCTATAGGCTCCTAAAGATCCACACCCACTTTTTCTTTTTGGTTCATGTGGGAGGGTCATGAGGTGGATCTATCATGTTGGAACAACTGACTGTCAGAGCTGCCTGGGGCACCAGAGTTTAAGGTTCAGAAAGAAAGAAAAAATAATTAAGGCGTGCCTAAAACTGTATCCTTATGCAGCACTTGTGAAACTGCATCCTGAAATTACAGCACTTGAGGAAAGCAAGCACTTGTAACAGAAGAACTGCAATTAAAGTATAAGCCCACAAAGGAGTAAAATATGTCACCCAAAGAGACTATCCCATATTGGATACTACAGTGTCTGTTTCTTAAAAGCTTTTTATACCCCCAACACACACACACACACACACACACACACACACACAGCTGAAGCAACCACCCAAATAGCTAGGGGAAGCTCTACATTTTATCTGTCTGGGACCTGAAGTTTAGCAGTAATGTGTGAAGAGAATAAAGTCTTGTGTTTTGTGCATTTAAATAGGTTTAGTGCTTTCAAGTTGAAAGATATAAACATATACACATAGTGTCGTGGGCACCGGAAAAGGAAGGAGATACTACTGAAATAAATGTTATTCTGATGATTTATACATTTATGTGTAAGATAGAGTGTGAAATGAGTCTCTTCGCTGATGACTCCAAGATGGGAGCAGTAGTTGAGGGACAAGAGGGGAGGTTGGCCCTGCAAGGGGACCTGGACACCCTGGAAAGCTGGGCTCACACATGAAAATTAAATTTCAATATCACCAAGTGCAAGGTGTTACATCTTGGGCGGAGAAACCCTAAACACAGGCTGGAGGCCTCAATGGGGAAAAAGACCTAGGGGTCATGGTGGATGCATGTATGAATAACTCTGAGCAGTGCAGGAGTACGGCTAGCAAGGCAAACAGGATGTTGGGATGCATCGTAAGGGGGATCACCTCTAGGAGCAAGGAAGTGATTCTGCCACTGTACAATGGACTGGTTAGACCACACCTTGAGTACTGTGTACAGTACTGGAGACCACACTTGAAAAGGGACATACAGCTCCTGGAGAGGGTACAGAGGAGGGCAACTAAGATGATACGAGGGCTAGGGGATTTGACGTATGAGGATGGACTTGAGGAGCTCTGCCTGTTTTCATTGGAGGAGAGGAGAGGAGAGTCAGGGGGGACATGATTGAGGTCTTCAAGTACCTCAAGGGAATAAATATGGTAAACATGGAGGGGATCTTCAGACTAAAGCAGGGAGGTATCACCAGAGGGCATGGTTTGAAGTTGGAAGGTGGAAGGGTGAGGGGGAAAAGAGGAGAAGGTTTTTCACTGAGAGGGTCATGGACCCTTGGAATGCACTGCCTGGTGAGCTGGTTCAGAGATCCACAGTGGAGGGCTTCAAGAGAGGGTGGGACAGACACAGAAAGTGGATGTATCAGATGATGGCCTGTCCCAGGGGGGTGGGGATGGATGATAGGGGTGTCTGGAACACAAGGGGGGAGGGCCTTGGCACCCAACTAGGGATCTGAGGTTCGAGCAGCCTCGATAGACCATAAGGCTTTATCTGCTGGCAAATAGCATGTTATGTTAGTATTTTATGCGTAGTTCTGCTAGGTCACAGACACATAAGCTATAAAAAAGTACATTTAAGGATGGATGCATTAGTCAAATCTTGTAGCAGCAAAATAAAGCAAGAAAAATAATATATTATGTTTTTTTTTTTCTTTCAATTGTTTAACCAGGAGTGGTACACTAAGCTGAAAGCTTGTTTATAGGGGCAACATGTGAGCACATGGAAGTTAAGTGACTTGCTCAGGGTCACCCAGTATTCCAGTGAGGGCTGTGAGATTCAAACACAGATCTCCAGATTTGCAACTCAGAGCTTAAACCACTGTGCTATAGTTATGGCAGTCATCTGTTTTATGGTTCATGATATTGGTGTAGTAAGCAGCAGTATATTGCATAACAGGTGTAAAATGTCAATAAATAGGTCATGCAATAGATGTGCTGAGCAGTTACTGAAGCAAGAAATGTATTTAGGATAGTAAAATATTCCTGTTAGAAAGCTGATAAACGTGTGACATTTGCATCTCAGTTTCAAGGAGGTCCTTATGGGGTGTCAATGTACAATATAAAGTAATTATAGTTTTCAAGTTGTTTGGGTAATTGCTTTGTACTACCACTGTTACTAAATTTTAATTATTCTATGAAGAAAATTAAGTTTATGTAACTGTCTGTAAATGTATTAAAAACATTTACTTCTCTGTATAACGTAATGCATTAAATGTTGTTGCTGGGTTAAGAAGTCACATAACAACACCCAGGGCATTAGGGTTTCTGACCATAACACCAAGTCCTGTAGGGACTGACAGGCATCAGGGATATGACTTGGGATTGTCAACAGTAATGCTCATGCCATTCCACCCCATCCCCACTCTGCAGCCAGCGACAGGTATCGAGGTGTGCCTTTGACTCTTCAGCCCCAAAGTTCACTCCATTTTCTTATACAGTACTGTACCCATTTTAGCATATTTCCTTATGGAATGGGGTGAGTGTAAAGCTTGAACACCTCAAGGCACACCTCGACACTTGTCTATGTCTGCAGGGTAAGGTGAGTTGAAATGAAGTGAGCGTTATGGGCAATGACCCAAAGGCACACCCCAATGCCTCTCCATCTCTGAATGGTGGGGGTGGGGTTGGTGTCACTTCAATACTTCACTGCCATTCCTATTCTGCCTGTCTGTGTGTGTGTATATGTGTGTGTGTGTGTATCTCTTTCTCTCTCTCTCTCTGTCTAAATGTATATGTAATTATCTATCTTTCTATCAATTGCATGTATCGCTGTTTTTACCTATTTCTAAAACAAACCTACATATTACATTTGCCTGCACTTTGAGCACATACATATGAAACCATGCATATGTGTACTCCACTTCTGCACAGACCTCATATTTTCCTAATATTCCCATTATCACAAGCATAACTACCTTACCCTTATCAAAAGCGACCCCCTCTGAAAGTTACTATCACATTTTCTATGCCAGCAGTCAATCATTACACCTGGCTTCCTGACATCAACACATTGCTTAAATATAACTTACATCACCTCATGGACAAAAACCCTGTTTCTCTAAAAAAAAACAACTGTGTAAATAATCCCAAGGCTGAACATATCCAGCCATTACTTTTTCATGTACTGCCACCTTCTGTACCATCATGGGGATCTGCATATGTTTCCCATGATGCTTTGCATTATTGGGATATGTGCAATTGTGTTTTCTTTAAAATTTGGCCATCTGGCCAATATCATCTGGGATAACACATACCTCAGTAGCATTTGCTCTGGAGTTCTCTTGTAAACCTATATTGCTTCCTATTCCTTCCATTAAAATGTACACCTCCATATATTTTTCTAATAATGTGTATGCCTTCCTTAGAACAGAAACTAAAACAAATCTTACTACTTACAAATCATCGTGTTGTTTCTCCATACCTCCTTAACAATTCCACACAACTTCACTAACTTCATTATGCAGCCATGGTGGATCTGACCAGAATTTGTTCTTAATTGCAGCTGAAGCTAGCTTGTTTGGAAAAAACATTTTTTTATTTTACTGCTGCTTTAAATAATAAAAAACAAGTCCCAGATGTTATGGCAGTCAGCACCTACCCAACAGTGCTGCAGAAGACTCTCTGTCCTGACCCAGGGTAAAGCTGAGGATTGACTGGGAGGTTGGCTGCTAGAGTAGGGAGCAGAAGCTGGCATTGCTGATGACTGGAAGGAGGCACAGGTAATGGCATTGTGGGGCCTCAGTGTGGGTGGTCTTACTGGGCCTTGGATGCTGGCTCCTCCTCCTGACACTGACATTCTGTTGGACTCTCTCACTGCCTCAGCTTATCCTCTAGCCACTCCCTTTTCTCACTGTCACATATCTCCCCAGAACACTGCTGATAAGAGACCAGATTTACTTAAAAAAAAAACAAATAAATAAAAATGGTGCTAAACTGCACTCACACTGTAGCTGTTTCTTTCCGCAACTGTGGACTCTGCCTCACCTGAATTGATGTATTTTGCTGTCATGACCGCCACACTGAGTTGCTTTTCTTTATCAGAATTGCCAGGGCACAGTGAGGGACCCCACAAGTCTGAGGTGAATCCCTTGTGCTGTCACTGGCCAGCCAGTCACTGGGCTCACTGTATCTTCCCTGTTGTGTGAACAACTCCCCTGCTTCCAGCCAAGCTGTCTCCTTAAGTAGCCCACCAGTGTTTAAGACACCAAAGCCTGACAATGTGGGGGGGGGCAACCAATTGGTCAGATTTCAAAAACTGCAACCTTGTGCCAACTCTGGGGGCAGGTAAAGTGGCTGGAAGGATAAATTGAAGGGGAAAAGAAGTTTTACACTTCAGGCAGTTTGTGTTTTACAATGGGGCCCCATGTCACTAATCTTGTAATCCCCCTTCCCTGCCACTGTATTGACTTGCTAGGGGCACCTTACTGGGGACACTAGTTTGTACTGGGCATCATTACTGGGAATCAGGGCACCTACATTGGTGCTCCTGGAGCACTTTGACTCCCCTTTTCTGTAGGGCACCAGGAGATGCCAACTCAATCAAGATAATCCACAAGAGAGCAGTGAATACTAGCAGCAGGTCAAGGACTGACTGCTGCCACTTTAGAGGAAACACTGTTTGATTTTTCTGCATTACCTTTCCTTGGTGTTGTTTGGGAGGCATTGTTGCCTAGTCATTAGAGCACAGAGCTGTAAACCTGGAGACCCAGATTTGAACCCTACAACTTCCATTTACACACTGTGTAGCCTTACTCAAGTCACTTAACACCCCTGTGCTTAATCTCCTCTATATCCCTCTGTGCTTAATGCCTCTATGAGCTTTCCCTACCCTACCTGAAGTGTACACCCTCCTTTTGTGCCTAATGACTTCTACCACTTTTCATAGGACATAGGAAAGTAGGGCTGTTAAGCAGCCTATGTGGCCCATCACGTCCATTGATCTGCTCTCATAGTTGTTGTAACCATATATTTTGAATCTAACAACCTGTCCAGTGTCACTTTAAAACTTAAATTACATCTGCCTCTGCTACACTAGTAGGCATCTTGTTCCATAAATTTGCATCCTCTCGGTGAAATAATGCTTCTTAATATCTATCCTTGCTCCCTGCACCAATGTTCTCCCATGCTCTCTTATCCTTCATCCTGGTGAAAGTTTGAGCAGATTGCTGTCCTAGCATTAGTTATTACCCACCAAGTCCCCTCTTAACATTCTGTTTTCTAGTATGAACATCTTCAGGTCTTTTTGTCTTTTCTTGCCCTTTTTCTCCCTTACCATCAGTCATTATATTTGCTCTTCTTCAGACTCATTCCAGTGTACCTATGCCTAATTTGAATTGTTAGAATCACAATGGTACTCAATACTCAAAAGCAGTTATTACCAGGAGCCTATACAATGGCAGAATAATCTCTTAGATTTGTTTTCAGGGTTACTTTTCATATAGTGTAGAATCCTATTTTATTTTATTTTCAATTGCCCTTTAATGAGCCTCCTGCTTTCTGATCTGCCCCTGTTGATGATGCCAGTCTGTCCTTAGGAGAAGATCGGACATATCTCGCTCAGTGAATCTTTTACCTTTAGTAAGTAACAGCATTTTTATATGAATGTAATGTAGCATTTGAGTAGGATAAAATAGATAAGTATTTGCAAAAAGATAATGGTGAGAATGTACAGAAAGGAGCGTACTTTATGGAGGAGTTAAAGCAACACACCCATTGCAATGAGTAAATCGTGGTGTGTTTGACGCCACGAGCACTTAGTTAACCAGAAAAAGTTGAAATGTGTAAACTTTAAATAAAGCAATGCACTAGATGTCTAGAGTACAGATTCATTACCAAACAAACATAAGCAGTGTACTCTATGGGAAAGCTAAAGTAACACAATTAATGTAACGAACAAAGCGTGGTGCATCAGACACCACGAACATTCAGTTAACTAGAATAAGTTGAATTTTTTAATTTAAACCTTAAATAAGTGATATACTAGATGCCTAGAGCATTGATCACTAACGATACAAACATAAAATCATGTCTCAGTAAAGCACATAGTATAAAAGTTAATGTGCTTAAAGCATAAAATACTGCACCTTTTTAATAGAACAGTCAGTGAATGATTGAGAGTGACTATGAACCTTTGTGAATCCTTTTTATCACCCCTTCTTTTTGTATTTCATAGTCAGAAAACAATGTGAAAACGATTGCTTGGAAGATATAAGAAAAATTTAAATATAAATTTCAAAGGGCTAAGGAATAAATAAAGAGGTAAAAACCTAGAATATTTTAAATTAGCATATAAATAATTTAAATATATGGATAATTGTATAAAAACAAATATCTTTATATTATTTCTGTTTAAAGTGACTACATAAGATAGTTCTACCCTGAGGAGACATGGCAGTCGTCTTGGCCCCGATCGGCAGCATTAAGAAGTAAGGCAAATATTTGCAATTATATTTGGTGGTACATCAATATAGGAGAAGTAGTGACATGTCATTATCTGAATTTTTGTTTTCTGAATTTATTTGTAACATTTTATATTGCTAAACAAGCATTTATTAGTAGATATGTATTAACATATGCAGTAAATAATGGGAGAACAGTATTGAATGCATTTGTTCTAATGAATGTGAATAGTTTTGAAAGAAAAATTGAAACAAAAAAGTAATTACAATATTTCATAATTTCTTACAGTTCCCCTGAAGAAGTCTAATTTATTAGGTGAAACGTTGGGACTATTTAAGCAATAAATAATCTGATTTAAAAATCTAATGGTGTGATAGCCTTTGTTGCTTATGAGCATGACAGATATTGATGTTATTTGAATTTACGGAAAAATGGCAAGCTCCACCGATTATACAGTAAGGAACTCTTTTGGAACTCTATTAGTGATTTCCCTGGACACCGGTTGTTTTGACCTATTGGTTGCTTCCCATAAAATCTATAGACCCAGATAGTATTGCACTGTCCCAGCTGTATTACTTGGCAAAGGGAATACCTACACACTGCAGTTCAGCACACTGCCTACTCAGGCACCTCTTGTTTCATTGACATCACACTGAGTCAGTGGTAACATCATGAGACCATGCAACTGCCAGAAACCAAGGCAGAGCTGCACAGAAACAAAAATTCTCTTTCAACAAAAATCACAAGACTTCTCTGAAAACGACTACTGTGGGTGAGTGCACTAGGTCACAGTCAACCACAACATAGAAACATAGAATTTGATGGCAGATAAGGACTGCTTGGCCCACCTAGTCTGCCCATTTTCCTACCTAACAGATAAGCTGCAGATCCTAGTTAACCAACAGCTTACTTCCTCCTACTCCCCACTAGGACTGCCTTATGCCTGTCCCATGCATTCTTGAAGTCCCCCACTGTTCTTGACAACACATAGAAAAAATAATCTGAAATCAATCAGATAAAAATAATGGTTTACGAATCCTTTAAAACACATCTGTCAATATGCAGCCTGACTGTTTAATTTCCTAATCCCAACTGAAGCAGTTTCTTGTCAGTGACCTTCATTACCTACCAGCATATGAAAAATGAGATGGAACAAGGCCAGTAGCTTGTCGAGACCAACCTCTTTACTTTTCAGTGGTACTACCTTAATGTATTTGTTTCCTTTAAAACAAACCTAGGTCTCTCTTAAAACCTTCTCTCTTCTCAGAGTTTATTACAGTATTTGATAGTAAGCTTTGTATGCTCACAGCTCTCTGTGATAATAAATACTTCCTTCTATCCCCTTTAAAATCTTCCCCTTTTGTAGTTTGTCATGACTCCTAGCCATGGTATCTAACCCTCTCAAAATTACACCCATCCCTTGGCACAGTTCTGGTTTCCTTAGAAATCCATATGATACAATTAGATGACCCCTTATTCTCTGCTGCTTCAGACTGAACATATCCAGACCAGTAAGTTTACCTTCATATGTCAAATTTTCATCACCCATCATCATTTTTGTCACTCTTCTTTGCACCCTTTCAAGTCTGTCCACATCCCTCCTACGATATGGTGACAAGAATTGACAGCAGTATTCTATTTGTGATGGCCTATATAGTGGGGCTACAACTTCTCTAGCTCTACCAACAAAGTTTAGGTTTTTGAGTTATTCATTTATTTATTTATTTGAAAATTGGGAATTGGGAAGGGTGCACTGATCCGAGGCTCATTTCCAAGCACATTACATGGGGAAGGGGAATAGGGAAGAACAGTAATGTCAGAGTAGTTGACATTGGAGCAACATGACACTACAGTCAGTCAAAAGTAATAACCGAGGCTTACTACTGATACAACTACTGAGGGCAACAAACTAAACAGCACAGTAAGCTACAAAAAAATGACCCCTCAAAGGAGTGGGCCAAAAACAAAAAACTAAAAATAAAGCAAAAATCCAAAACAGGTAAGTGCAATAAATATGAAACTTACAACGTGCACTAAGCAATCTTGGAGAAGCACTAGGGGTGATGAAAGCAGAAGAGAGACTGGATCAGGTGCCCAAGGGGTGAACACCAACAGGGCAACAGAAACATGCAGAAGAGAAATGGCATCTCAGAGGGGGGTTAAGGGCAAGGTAAGAGGGAACAAGCATAACAGTGGTAGTGAGAGCATTCCACAGAGACAGCAGCCATACTGAGAAAGCAGACTGACCAGTTGAAGCAGAGCGATGAGGGTCATTAAAGAAATGAGTGTTAGAGAAGAGCAAATGGGGAAAGAAGGTCAGACAGATAGGAGGGAAAGGGTGTAAACCATTACTTAGAGAGAAGAGAAGAGGGTCCAACTTATTTTAAGCACCAGTTTCAATGTAACAGCAGGGTAGGTAATCATTAATTACATGCAACAGGAGTAGTTATACTTATTGCAATGCAGTTACAGTGTAGTTAAGGAAGCTTAAAGTGTTACAGAGAGGAGCAGTGGTACAGGCGCCGGGAAAAAAGGGAGGGAAGGACAGGGAGTTGATATGGGGAACAAAGGCAAGTAGGAGGGGGAGAGCCAGAAGCAAACCAATGGGAGGAGTGAAAGTTAGGATAGGTCTGGCTAGGGTAGATTTGGAGGCACCATCACAAGACCCATTTACACTACAGTAGCTGAAGCACTCCCATCTGCAATGCTTGACTGCCACTCCATCAGCAACACTGTTGACCAGTGTTTACATGCTGCTGCTGTGGTTCATCACAGGGCCCTTGAATCACACTTCATGGCTACATTTCCATCATGTTTCTATCTGGCTCAGGGAGCTCATTGTCAGTTGTAAGTGTGGTTGTCATCTTCATTTTATGTCACATTTGGGACTCATTTCTCAAGGATATCTCTATTTTATTCTTAATTTGCACATTGATAGCTGTACTGCATGGCTAGTCAGTGACGTGCTGCAATATATTCATTTCATAAAACATGGAGATCCATGGCTAAGTGACTTCATTGAAATGCTCAGCATGGTATGTAAAAAAGATAATGAAAATGTAACTAAATTATGCATCCTTTCTGTAACCCATTCAGTGCAACATCTTATAAGGAATTGACATTGCTTTCTACAAGACAATTCTTTAGTTAGTTTTGGCAGTAGTACTGAGGGGGGTCGGCATGGCACAGGTTACTGCAGAGCTGTACAGGCAAGCAGAGCAGCATGCCTACACACTAGGTAAAAATGCCTGCACTGATATGCATTCCCACCAAACCAGGGAATGCTCTGTGCCACAATGGAGCATCTTGCAGTGCTCCAGCAGCTGTTTATGCTGTTAGATTTGCACAGGTGCAGTTCATCTGCACTGCTGGTAAAAGTGCAGATCTGGTAGTGTAAACATGCCTGTAGACCTGCATCCATGTAATCAACCAGCAGGAGAATCATTTTAAGAACAATCTCATGCCAAACTGGGAGTGGAAGGTAGGATTTGTTCCTGTAAAGGTCACCTCATTTGGGGCGAAATTTCTTGAGAATGTTATCAATGTGGACTGAAAAGTCAAGATGAATACCAATCTATACCCCAAGGTACTTGAAACCGGGGACATGCTGAAGAGGAGTGCCATCAAGGCAGAGAAGATGTACAGGGAAGCGATAAGAGTCTGGTACTGCGTCATAGAACAGGGGCTGGTGCTCTCAGCCGTCCATGTTCCCGGTGTCCGAAACATCCTGGTGGACAACCTATGCCAGTCTTGGTCCAGTGTCCATGAGTGGGAGCTTCTGATCCCAGTGATCAAAAACCTATTCAACAGATGAGGTCATCCTGAGTTGAACCTTTTTGTGTCTCCACACAACTCAAAACTGTCGCTTTTCTGCTCACTTGATCCAGGGCCTGCAGTTTTCTGGTGAGATGCATTGTCCCTCTCTTGAAAAGGGAGGTTCATGTAAGCCTTCCCTCCCTTCCCACTCCTTCAGAGATTCCTGATCAAGCTTCAGACAGGTCACGTGATGGCAGCCAGCTAGGCAGCAGCTGAGGCCTAGAGCTCTTCCCTCCTGTTGCCCTAATCACCAGTTTTTTAAAACTCCCCGGCGCTTTAATCGATCGATAATGCTATTAAAGGAGTTGATATACATCCTCTATCAAGTGGGAGTGAAGTTTGTTTGCAGTAGACTGTTTAAGCTAGCAGGATGGAGGTGGATGGGAAACAGGCCTCCGTCAGACATACACCACCCACATCTCCTGAAAAGGCAGCTAAGAAACAACGCAACCAGGGTGGTTCAAAACCAGAGCGGAGTGGGGATAAATTGCAGTTATCCAACCCTCTTAAGGAGGATAGATTTCTACAAGAATTGACCCCGGTGAAGGAAATTTTGCAAGATTTAGCTGGTGAACTTAAATCCCTTCGGAGCGACCTGTCCTCGGTTTCTACCCGAGTGTCTGATGCGGAGACCAGAGTGTTTTCCATAGAGCAATGGAGATCTAAGGCAGAATCGGAGGTCTCTGAGCTTAAACAACAGATCAAAAAGCTTCAGGTTAAAACTGAGGACTTAGAGGGGCGCATCCGTCGGAATAATCTTCTGATCTTGGGTTTGCCTGAAATGGAAGAGGGCCCAGATCTACTAGTCTTTCTCCAGAGGTTCCTGTCTAAAGTGGTAGGCCCATCACCAATTAGCCCTCTGTATCACCTGGAGCGGGCCCACCGTTCGCTGAGGCCTCGACCCCTGTCTGGATCCCCTCTGCGTCCTATTATTATGAAGTTTTTAAGCTACATATATAGACAGCATGTCTACAGCAAGTCTCGAGAATTAAAAGAACTACTGTGGGGATCGACTAGAATACGGATTACCCAGGAACTGCCGAAGGAAACCAGAGAGAAGAGGGCGGCCTTCCATCCTGCAGTCCAAAAACTGATTGCTGCCTCCATCCCCTTTAAAATGATTTATCCGGCGACGCTAAAGGTTACAGTTGGAGGCTCTACCTACAGTTACAGTTCCCCTGAGGCGGCTATGAAGGATCTGGCTGTTTAGCTCCCGGACCTATTTAAGAACTCTGGCTGAGAGACATTACGTTTTTTTTTATATATATCTATACTGTCGTCACTCTTTTGGGGTCTAATCTTAGTTGGATGGCACAGTTTTCCCCTCTATTTCTTATTTCA
Source organism: Neoceratodus forsteri (assembly GCA_016271365.2). Lineage (NCBI taxonomy): Eukaryota > Metazoa > Chordata > Ceratodontiformes > Ceratodontidae > Neoceratodus > Neoceratodus forsteri. The sequence goes on from CM057458.1 coordinate 550,571,569, forward strand.
TGGTGTGCTTCCTGGTTTTACCCTAATCTGGTTGTAGGACCCTAGTGCCAAATTTTCTTCTCTCTCCCTCGTTGGTGGTTTTGGGTTCGATATGTCTCCTAGCGGTTTGGTTTGGTCCTTACCTGATGGTTCCTTGTTGGCTGGCTGGGGTGGCTGGGCGCTGCTCTGTGGGTCGGGGTGAGAGCTCTTCCGCTGGGCCTTGGTGTGCAGTACGTTTCCGGAACCTATTTGTTGAGTGGTGGTTCCTCTGGGGTGACTTTCTGGCGGTGGGACCGGCTTGGTCCAGCGTCGATATAGTTCCCTCCGGAAACATCGGGCCTAAGCGGCGGGTTCTCTTGGTTTCCTGCTCTGCTCCCAGATCCAGCTACCTCTGCGTGCAGATTTAGTCCCTTGAGGGTGAGTGAGATTTTTTGGCTTGATTTTGTGGATGGCTGAAGTGTGGCGGCGTTGTCATTGGCAGCTGGGGTGGGGAGGTATCATGGGTGAGGGGGGTTTTCTTCCCCTAAGTCCTTGCAGTTCCTTTTGATTGCTGGTGTTTGGGGGGGGGGGGTGCTTGGGCCTGGTGTTTTAGCGGCCTGTTGGATGTGGAATCGTGAGCCTAATATGGGGGGTTTGGCTGACCTCACCCCGGTGGTGGGAGTATTGCTGGCTATTTTTTGTGGGGTTGATTCCTTTGGCCATGGAGTTAATTTTCTGGGCGGTGTTTCCCTTCTTTGGCCTGGCCAGTTACTGCTGGGGTCTCAGAGGTTCGCAATTGGGGTCGAGTGGTCAGGGCCCCCTGTCTTTTGCCTGAATTTGTTTCGGCCTTTGCCCTGGTTCCCCAGTGTAAATAATTACTTTCTGGGGTTTAAGATCTGTGGTAGGGGAGGAGGTGGGTGGTTGGGCTGTTTTGCCTACTCCTTTTGCTTAAGTCCTCGCTGGGGTAGTTTAGTGGAGTTGGGGGGGGATGGGAGGTGGGGATCTTATTATGGGTTATGCATTGTGTTATGCCAAATATTGCTGTATCATTATAGGTTGCATAACTTAGATAGTTGTTGTTGTTGGGGGTATTTTGGGTGGGAAGGGTTTTTTAGGGATAATAGTGTGGGATGGGTGGGTTTTGGGTGGTTAGGTTCAGTCTGCCAGCTTAGAGTGTGGTATTATCTTATCTTGGTCAGTTTGGTGGGGTTTTTCTCATTGGTTTTTTATTCTGGGATGTGTGGGTGGACTGTTAAATTCTGGGATTATTCAGTTTTGGTGTGCCTTTCTTTTCCTTTTATTATTGATCTTTTCTGGGTGTATGTTTTTCTTATTTGGTATTTAAAATGGCAAATAATACAATTAAAATAATTTCTTGGAATGTGCGCGGACTCAGGGATCGGGTCAAGCGGTCTCAGATTTTCCACCACTGCTCATTGTTGCAAGTCGATATTCTTTTTCTCCAAGAAACGCATCTAAGTCATGCAGACAACAAACTTCTATCTCGCTCTGGTTTCTCCCAGACTTATCTGGCTGGGAATTCCAGTCTTAGTAAAGGTGTTGCTGTTCTCATTAAAAAACATGTTTTGTTCATGAAAGAACTGATTGTTTCAGACCCAGAGGGGAGGTTTATTCTGGTTAAGGGTACTCTCAACGGCGGCAGTGTGGTTCTAGGCTCGGTATATGGACCGGTGGGGGGGAGCCCAGAATTTTTTATGTCTCTTGCAGATAAGGTCTCCAATTTTCTCCCTTCTCAGTTTATTTTGGGAGGGGATTGGAATGTCCCCCCTTTCGTCTATATTGGATAAAGAACCTCAGGATACACGGCCCCCTTCTCCTGCCCAGAGAGCCCTTCAGGAGTTACTGTCCATGTTAGGGCTATGTGACCCATGGAGGCTTTCCAATCCTTCTTGTCGTGCTTTCTCTTTTTCTTCTCAGCCGCATGGTTCAAAATCGAGGATAGACTTTGTTTTAATTAGTAAATCCTTTCTTCCTAGTCTTCTTCAGTCTGGTATTGATCCAATCATTCTCTCGGATCATGCCATAGTTTGGATCAGACTTTCTTTAGATCCTGAATTCTGTCGGGACTCCGTCTGGAGGTTAAATACTCAGTTGTTGAAAGACTCTCAAATTGTTTCGAGTATTAAGTCTTTGATTTCTCTCTTCCTGGCGGATAACCTGATTTCTACCCTGAGACTTGATTCAGTTTGGTGCTCTTTGAAGTGCTATCTCAGGGGTGAGTTAATAAAAATGGCCTCCTCCAGGAAGAAAGCTCGTCTGGTAAAATCTTTGTCCTTAATGAATAAAATTAGAGAGCTGGAATCTATTTACTCTTCAACCTCTTTGTTACCTGCCCTTAAGGATCTTTTGATAGTTAAGCGTGAGTATATGGATCTCTTGAAAGAAAAAGCAGGATACTGTTTGATAAGAACTCAAGCTAAATATTTTGACCATGGGGAAAAGGCTGGGAGACTCCTGGCCTTGCGCCTGCGGGCGTTGGAAGGCTCTAGGATAATCCCCTCTCTGCTTTCCTCATCTGGCTCTATAGTATCCTCCCCTAGAGGTATTGTCCGTATTTTTGAGAGATACTACTTGGATCTTTATAGTAAATCCCCATTATCTGCCTCTATCTCAGATGTCAACACGTATTTGGAAGATGTCAACATTCCTTGTTTGTCTGTGTCCCAGCAGGAAATTCTATTAGCTCCTATTTCGTTGAAGGAGATTGAAAGGACTATTGCTTCTATGGCTCCTGACAAAGCACCGGGCCCTGATGGCTTCCCCGCAAATTTTTATAAGGTTTTCGTTAAAGAGTTGGCACCTATCCTCCTTAAGTTATATGATTATTTATCGGTTTCTGTCGAAATAGATCCCACCCTGTTTGAGGCTATAATTATCTTGATACCCAAACCTGATAAAATTCCCACGGATCCAGCAAATTATAGGCCTATCTCTCTTTTCAAAATTATGACATGAAAATTCTTGCTAAGATACTAGCCGAAAGAATTAAGAAAGTCTGGTCTGGTTTACTTAGCCCTGAACAAGTAGGTTTTGTTTCTGGCAGGTCTGCAGCGGATCATTTAAGGCTCTTGTCTCACATTTCCCAGTATGCCCAATTGGTCCCCTATCCAGTAGCTTTGGTCTCTCTCGATGCAGAGAAGGCTTTTGATCGAGTGGACTGGTCTTTCCTTTGGGCCGTGATGGGGAGGATGGGATTTCCAGTACCATGTCTGAACAGGGTTCAGATGTTTTATGGTTCCCCTTCAGCTAAAATTTATTGTAATGGGGTTTTTCCCCTCTTTTCCATTTACATACTGGTACTAGACAGGGGTGCCCCCTTTCGCCTTTGTTGTTTAATTTATATTTGGAACCGCTGCTTATTAGACTTAAAGCATCCCCCCTGGTTAGAGGCTGTAGGTTACAACAGCAGGAACTGGTGCTCTCTACGTATGCAGATGACATACTTCTGCATCTAGAATACCCGGCAAAGTCTTTAAAAGCGCGATCGACATTATTGAACAATTCGGTTCTTTCTCTCAATACAAATTGAATATTTCTAAGTCAAATCTTCCTTTAAGCGTTTACACGAATAAACAGGAGTTTATCTCCTTTGGGATGAGGTGGGCCCTAGATCCATTAAGTATTTGGGGATTCATTTTTCGACTGATCCCTTGCTTTTGAGGAAGTTAAATCTGGATAGAATTAAAAGTCTGGTTTATCAAGATCTGCAGCGATGGTCTGCCCTCCCTAGCTCTCTTTGGGGCCGGATCAATATTATTAAAATGAATATCCTTCCCCGGATCTTTTACCCGTTGAATTTGTTAAATCTTTGGCTCCCTATCACCTATTTTCAACAGTTCCATTCTATGCTCTCTAATTTTATCTGGCGTGGGAAGGGAGTTAGGCGCTCATATGCTAAACTATCTCTCCCTAAAGAAAAAGGTGGTCTTCGATTACCTAATCTTCTACTTTATCACTGGGTGGCTCATCTTTCTAAATTGGGGAGATGGTTCTCTACAAATTCCACAATATCTTGTCCAATTTGGCTCCAGATTGAGCGTTCGATTATTTCTGAGGCTAAGTTTGATAGTTATGCTATACTTTATACTCCTCCAGCTGCAGTCTCACAGTGGGTGACTGATAGACGATTCTAGATTGCCCTTAAGTCACTGGCTCAATGTCTGGTATCCTTCCACATTTCCTGTGTCTAGGATCTGGGCGCGGTAATTCTCAATCCCAACATAAAGTTGGGTGGTTCATAACTTACCGGGATTGGCTCCACAGATTAGTGATGCCAAAGTGGAGCATTTTTCACTCAGGGATCCGTCTTTATTCTGGTGATATACTGGACAAGTTTGGCATTCCTAGTAGAGGGTCTTTAAAGTGTATCAATTAAGACATCTTATTGCTGGAAATTTGGTACCATTTCTAGAGATTCTGTGGCCTATCCCTTCTTTCGCAAGTTATTAATCTTGCTTCTCAGTCCCCTCTATCTCCTTGATTTATTCCTTCCTTTTGAATTACAAATTTCCTGAGATTGTAGAGGGCTCCAGTGTCTGGGCATACTTGCTACCTGATGCCTCCCTGAATTGGCCTTGTATATGGAAGGATATACATAGGTACTATACCCAGGATAGGCTAGTTAACCAATATTATATTGTTAATAATCTGTATTATACCCCTGCTAAGCTTTTCAAGCTTAAAAAACGTTCCCACCCGACCTGCTCTAGATGTTCACAGGGAGAAGGTAACCTTATTCATATGTTTTGGGATTGTCCTAGGGTTGCCCCTTTGTGGTCCCTTGTTTGGGATAGATTAGATCCTCTTCTGGGTCTGTCAGGCTTTTTTTCTCCGGAGATTTGTATTCTAGGTGAATTTTCTCATATAGATAGTGTAGAACGTCGATATCATATGGCCTTGGTGTCGATGGCGGTTAAGAAATTAGTTTTGAGACATTGGACAGACCAATTGGCCTTGTCATATGCAGATTGGCTAATTGAACTCACTACGTTTTTTAATTTGGAGAGTTTGATTGCCAGTCTGAATGATCGGATGGACTGGTTTCGGAGGAGATGGGGTAAACTTCAGGCATTATGTTTGCACTAGGGAACCTGAGCCCTGATCCCTGTAGTCCACATTAATATCTCTATTTTGGTTATGTATATTACCTTGTAACCTTGTTGGTATTGATGTTTGTACTATCAAAGATGACTGTCTGTATTACCCAGAATGTTTTCTATATTGGGATGGCGCACCTGTTGTGGGGGGAAGGGAGGACGAGGGTGGTGGAGGGTGGGACGGGTGTATTAGAGGTAGAATCTTTGCTATTTGTATGTCAATGGGGAGGGGGAGGGTCTTTTCCTGTTTACTGTTGGGAGGGTAGGGGTGTTTTTTTGGGTGGGGGTGGATGGGGGATGGGGGTGGGGTTTTTGGTGGGGGTTTTGGTTGTACCGGTTTTGCTATTCTGTACTCTTTCAGATACGATTGTTTTGTTATTGTTTGAAAATCCAATAAATTTAAATTTCAAAAAAAAAAAAAAAAGCTTCAGATGGAAGGGGCTACCATGATCCTGACTGCCCCTTGTGGCATCAGATCTGCTTCCCCTTGCTTCAACAGCTGGTTGAGGAACCTCCAGTCTTCCTGCCTATATGCACAGGCTTGATCTCCCAGGATCAGGGCACCCTGGTCCATCTAGACCTCAAATCTCTCCAGCTCCATGTGTGACTCCTGAGGACATAACCATCGTCCAGTTTGGGGTGTCTCCTAGACTGGCAGATATCCTGGTGGTGGCCAGGAAGTCCTCTACCAGGACCACATACTCCATAAAATGGAAGCATTTTGCTCTTTGGGCTGAATCACACCAGTTGGATCCTTTCACCTGTCCAGTGGATCAGGTGCTGAAGTACCAGCTGTCCCTTTCAGACTGTGGTGATCCTCGATTAAGGTACATCTTTCTGCCATCTGCATACCATGTACTTGTAGAGGGTCATTCAGTGGCTCAACTTGATGCATCTTGCACCTTCTTGAGGGGCATTCTGCATTTGAAACCTCCCATCTGTTATCCTGTCCCAGCTTGGGACCTCAATTTTGTGTTGGAAGAGCTTATGTTGCCTCCCTTTGAACTGGCTGCATCTTACAAGCTGCACTTCCTGTCATGGAAAGCATTATTTTTAGTTGCCATTACTTCTGCTTGAAGGATTTCCAAGCTTCAGGCCCTGACGTGTAAGGAGCCTTATTTGATTTTTCACAAAGACAGGGTGTCTTTGTGAACCAGTGCTAAGTTTCTTCCTAAGGTGGTGTCAGAGTGTGTTTTGAATCAATCCATCCACCCACCCACCTGCCTGTTTATTTTCCAGAGCATTCCAATTGAGGGGAGGCATTGCTTCATACCTTGGATGTGCATAGAATCCTACAGTACTATACACACCACACTAAAGACCCCAGGAAGTCTAATGAGTTGTTTGTATAGTTTGCCCGAGGAAAAGAGGGTACCCTGGTGTCCAAACAGTACCTGTATAAGTGGTTAACCAATTGCATTGTCTATTGTTACTGGAAGTATGGTAAAGAACTTTTGGGCATGGTTAAGAGCCATTCCACCAGGGGCATGGCCACATTTGTAGCTTATTTCAGAAATGTATCAGCTGCTGACATCTGCGCTGCTGCTACCTGGAGCACTGTCCACACTTTTACCAAACATTGCAGTCTGGACATCACCTCTAGGCATAGGGCCAACTTCAGCCTCGCTGTTCTTCAGGGCCTCCTTTCATAGGCCACCAGTCTTGCCTCCACCCGGACTGTCTGTCTGTGGTAGTCTGTATTTCTTGGGACTCAGTCCTATTGGTGATGGCCTGCTACAAGAGATACCTTCAAAGTAAGATAGTACAGTTACATAAGAACTTACTGCACCAGTAGATCTTCAAGAGGATCTCTTGCAGCAGGCCCTGCTTTCCCTCCCTCCTTCCCCCTTTTCCTGTGTTTCTCTCCTCTTCCATAGGGGTGAGCCTTCTGCTTCTCATTTATATATACTATCAGATTATCTCAGAATCCTCCTCAGTTCCCCCAAATGGCATTCTGCTTTTGGTCTCCAGTGGAAGAACTGATGAGGGTATGAGGGCCGCCCACCTTTATAGGAGTGGCTGACTTCAGCGGCTGATGTCGGAGGTGGGTGTCCCCCTCTGGTAGACTGCTAGTTAGAAAGTTTTCATGTGGTCCTAGTGCCTGGCAGCTATAGTCCTACTGGTGATAGCCTGCTGCAAGAGATCCTCTCGAAGATCTACTGTAATGGTAAGTTCATACATAACTGTACTTTTTAACAATATCTGAGAAAACTAAAAATACAGGCAGCATGACTATTAGAATGTCAGAAATACATTTTTCATAAAAAAAATATGTGATGATATTTTTTGCAGGTAAATAGCAAGAGCTCAAACTGGGAACTGCTGAAAACCACTGCAGAACCAAGAAAAGATCTGCAATTAATATAAAAAGCAGTAACTAACTAAACTAACCCAGGTATCAAACTACTAAATAATATGTTGAAATAATAAACTAGTGTTACATTTTTTATTCAGACTTAGCCACAAAGACTGTAACAGGACTCTGGGGCATCTGAACTTTTCAGTGGAGAAATACATTTGCCATTAGAACATGTATTTTTACATTTGGACAATGTTTGCATTTACACAGAAATTGCTCAGGAGATCATGTTTTTCAGATTCAGACAGAATAAATCCAAAGCCTTTCAGCAAGGAGTATCCTTAATGACATATTGAAAACAGCTTTAAATAAAGTGAAAAGTCTTGACAGAGCAGATATTTTAAGATCTAAACAAAAGCACTGTCAAGAAGATACTAGTATTATCTTCATCACTGAATTCAATAGAATTTCTCTGTTTGTGGGCTCAGTTAAAAAAAAAAACAGGCATATCGTAGACACTGATCAGAATCTCTGTAAAAGTGTAGGGATTAAACCTAGAACTGTGTATATCAAAGGAACAAATCTCAACGATGAATTGGTCCATAGCCATTTTAAGAAAACCAAAACCACAAAACACAACTTGGCTAAGACAAAACTCAGTGGGTTTTCACAAATGTGGTATGAGTACTATTTGTTCTTATGCTAACCAAGGAAATTTATTTTTAAATCTATCAGATCAGATAAAATTTGAGGTGAGGGAATTTATAATCTGCAAAACAGCCTATGGGCCTAGTAGTCAAAGGCAGCCATTAGTGATGTGCAAACAGTAGCATGCATGAGATAGTGCGCAGCCAATCAGGGTAACATAGTCATATAGGAAGTGTGCCCTGTCCAGCACGTGCTACCTGTATGAACATGGGCCTGTGTTAGTGCAGTACAAAGTGAATATGCATAGTGGTAACACAGCCCCTTGCTGACATCAGACTATCAGGAACAAAAGGAGACAGCATATTTCAAACAGGATAGCACCTTTAATTCTGGGAGCCATATTAAGTTGCTGGCATGCCATTGACCACATACAGCATGCTACATGCTAAGGGGCCATTTACATACCCTTATTTGACTATAAGCTGCTCTGTACAATGCTTTTGTGCACCAACACAGAAAGGTATTGTGTAGAGCCTCAGCTGACTCTCCTCTCTCAATCTTGAGAACTGTCAGCATACCTAGTAGTCTTTTGTTTGACTTGACAGGTGGAAAATGAGATGTTACAACTATAAGAGGATATCATTCCAATCATACATACCTCCAGAATGACGATGAGCAGAAGCTGCTCCGCTGTGGAATCTGATCCAAGTCACCTAACTTGGAGGTAACAAAACAAAAAGTGGGTGCTATGTGGGAAGGAGGGAGGTGGGGGCTAGTGGGTGTGTTGGGCGAGGTGCTTCCTTATTAAATTGAGGGGGGTTGGGTAACTTGTGTCTTATGCCAGGGTGGGAGGAGGCTCATAATTTAGAAGGGGGCAGTTTTCTTTTATTATAAGTAGTGACCATAGGATAGAGGATGGGGGTTGTATATAGGCCACCAAACCAAAAATAAGAGGTTGATTGCAAATTAGAGGAAGAAATTAGAAAGGCAGCTTCAAAATGGGAAATGGTTATATGGGATTTCAATTTACCTGATTGAACTGGAATAATTTAGTAGCAGGAAGTGTAAAGAGTCACTATCAGCTAGACATTATCCAGAACTGCTTTCTTGTACAACAAGTGCAGGGCAGACACAAAGACAATGGGTCACTTTGGACTTGTTACTAACTAATATGGAAGGTATAGGTAGGGTGGGGGTAAAAGAACCACTGGGGTCTAGTGGTCACTGCCAAGTGTGGTTCAGGTTAACAATGGAAAGTGTTCATCCCACATCTAGTGCTGTGGTCCTGGCCCTTAGAATAGCTGATTCTAATTTTATGACATGGGGGATCAAAGGTGAATTGGTAGGGGTGACAGAAACAGAAGGAGTAGAAGCACAATGGGAGAGCATCAAGAAAGATATTCTAGGAGTCACAAATAACTTTGTAAGAGCAGTAACAAAGAAAACAAAGCACAAGAAACCTATTTGGTTTCCAGAGCAAGTAAAAGAGGCAACGAGAACTACAAAACTGTCTTAAAAGAATATAAGGGTTTACAGAATGAGAAAAACTGGGAAGTTTACCCAGTATAATTAAAAGAAGCATAAAAGGCTGTCAGAGAAGCCAAGGCTGACACATAACTCAGAGTTACAGACGGAGTGAAAAGGGAAAAAAATAACTCTTCAGATACATTAGGGAGAAACAAAAAACAAAAGGAGGGATTGTTAGACTGAAGAAGGATAGTGGGTACATAGAGAGAGATGAGCAAAAGGCTGACGTTCTTTTTTTTATGTTTATATTTTTATTGAGACAGAGCTAAAAAGAAACATGTGCAACTGGCAAGAACATGTTACGGTGGATAAAATCGCATTAATTAATACTTCAATTGTGCTTACACAACTAGATGAGGTGAGATGATGCTTGTGTGCCTTGATTTACTTTGTTGCTTTCCGCCTCTCTATCCATGGGATATACCATGCTGTAGGGGTACAATGCAAGGAATCCTAGAGGAGGGTCCCCCACTGCAGGTGCCGCGGGAATGATTATGCAGCTAAAGGTAGCTTAGGAAGAAGCCCACAGGTAAGAAAGATGAGCCGCTGGAGGAGGATGGGTGGATGGTGGGCAATGAGAAAAAATTCCTGGTGAGGCCCAGGATGAGTGACGTTATAAGCCTAATGGAGGAGTGACATAGTTGCTCTGCCCATTGAACCTCAGGCTTAAAGCCCTCCCTCAATTGTGCTTACACAACTAAATGAGATGAGATGATGCTTGTTTGACTTGATTTACTTTGTGGCTTTCCACCTCTCTATCCATGGGACATACCACCATGAAGGGGTATGATGCAAGGAACCCTAGAGGAGGGTTCCCCCCTTACAGGTGCCACAGAAATGATTGCGTTGGCTAAAGGTAGCTTAGGAAGAAGCCCAAAAAGAATACCCAATTGGGTGTCGAGCATCGAAGAGGTAAGGATGATGAAATGAAATTAATTTTGAGAAAATGATTAAGGGCAGACTTCCTAAGGAGAGAGGGGAAAGCTGGGGCCACCATCCATCTTCATCCAACAACGGAATCTAACTAATTAACCTAAGAAAACACTAACTCTAATTAATATTATGACCATTGGCACAGAGGAGAGGAAAAACTCCATTTAAGGAGGAAACCTCTGGGGGTCCAAGCCATAGGTCACCTTCCATCCAGGTTAATGACATTTGATTTAAGGATGTATGTCATTAAAGAGAAGGATATGAGTAGGGAAGATGATGACAGGATAGAGAAAACCCCAAAAAGAAAGCACAGATCGAAGAAGAAACATGAGGCAGCAGGAACCTGAGAGGGGTATGCTCGAGGAGTCAATGGAAATCAGTAGATCTATGTAGAAGTCAGAGGAGCAATGGTATCCAGATGCACTCATGAGAAGACTGAGGAGGATGAAGACTGATGATGATGATCACCACAGGAGTGGAGCAGTCCAATATGAGAAGACTGAGGAAGATGAAGACAGACGATGATGATCACTGCAGGAGCACAGCAGGTCGATGAGGTAGCATAAGACCTAATCTGAGGTATGCTTGCTTGATCGATGTGAGAAAGTAGACTCTGAGGTCAATAAGTCACATCTGGAACTAGATGTTATGTACCCAGATGGACGTGAGGAAACAGATGGTGAGAATAACTGCAGGAGAGCAGCGGTTCGATGAGGCAGCAGTGGTTCAGTGAGGTAGCATAGGATTCAAGGATGGAACTGCTTGAATAAGTGATGTAAAGAGATGAAACATGAGGTAAGGATGAGTGAATGATGACGAGAGTCAGGAACTTGATACATGAGGCAGCAGGGCTGCCGTTCGATGAGGTGGCATATGATTCACGATAGATATGCCCAAAAGAATTATTAATTGCAGGCCATACGGAGTCAGCCTTCCAGGAAAAGACTGAGGAAGATGAAGAATGATGGTGATGAGTGCCGCAGGAGTGCATCGGTTCGCTGAGGTATCAGAAGACCTAATGAGAGGTATGCTCGATTGAGTGATGTGAGTAAGGAGACTCAGAGGCTAAGAAGACATTGATGGAGTGAAGCCATGGAGGCTGACAGTGAAAGGGACGTAGGAGGAGGAAGCTACCTGGTAATGGCAACTATGGGAGACCAGACGTAGGCACCAGGACACCAGATGGACTAGGGTAAGAGGAGGATACAAATAGGGAAGGTAATAGCAGGATAGGGAAAACCCCAAAAGAAAGCAAAGGTCAGAGAAAGAAAGGAATGGAGGGTGGAGGCAATGGCACAGACTGAAGAGAAAAAGAACTGGACGATGGACGAGAGCATAGGACATGTAGGAGAAAGGATATGGGGAACAAGTAGGAGCACCTGGTAGAGTGCCCCAGTCCAGGGCGAGGAGAGGCTTTATTTATTTATTTATTTATTTATTTATTTATTTGTTTGTTTGTTTGTTTTTTTACATCAGAAGACGTAGAAGTGACTTAAGGTTAGAATCCACAAGGTGCTTCTAATCAGAGAAGAAGTCCGAAAGAAACACCAGAGACAAGATAACGCTGATGGTTTCAGTTGCAGACGTAGAAAATCATGCTTTAGAAAAACATTATAAAGTTACATTACTAGAAAGCAAACATCGGTTTCCAAAGGTAGAAGTTGCACATGACTCCAGAAAGTCCCATTTTATAGTCATTCAATTGGAACAACCAGTGTGTTTGCTGCCCATCAAGAGAACACAGGCTGCTGCAAAACATGCCCTACAGTACAGTACGAGTCAACCTTCTGAGCCGTCCAGCAGAAAACAGCAGAGCAATGCTAATGGGCTTGATGTGTGTGCCTGTTGTATGTGGATGACTGCTGTGCCATCAGGCAACCAGCAGGAAACACCCAACATTTCCACTGCTAGGGGTTTAGTCATGTTTGCAGTAAAAATCAGTCAGGAAGCAGTTTTACTTTGAATGACCATTTCAAAGGCAGTTCTCCCACCACTAGACTGAGAGTCAGGTCAATGTGAGAAAAAGAAGATCACAGCAAGGGAAATGTACAGTGAAACAGTGCATAAAGACAGTTGTCAACAACCACACCATATAACAGTTACAGTCCTAATTCTGATGGTCAGACTGCAGGCTAAAAATTATGAATTTGTGAAGGTTGTTATTACAACTGAGTGCCAAAGAGCTAGTAACCAACTAAAATCCATATACAATGTAAACTGCAGAAACTATAGGGAAGGCAGTCATGAATGTCTCACTGATTGTAGGATAATGAATGAAGGGTGGGTGTAGCGCTCCACCGAAGCTCCAGCAGGTACCAGCCGGTGTATATGAATCATAATCAAGCAAGCACTGTTGAATCATCGATTACCAAAGGTCAGGCAGGCAGGAAGGACACTGCCCCATGACCAGGTCCAGAATGGAGCACCAGTGAGATAAGGAATGGAGCAAAGCTCCTAGAGGTGGGGAAGGCAGGAAGTATGGGTTGTACTGAACGAGTACGGCCAGGAAGCCTTTTCACAGGTGCTGAATGGAGCTCTGAGAGCTGAGAGAGTGAAAGGTGCAAGCAGAGGGGTGAGCCGTGGTGCTATGTGAGCTCGAGTCCGGAAAGCTAGCGAGGATCCGAAGGACCGAGAACTGGAGAAAGGCAGTAGATGCCCAAAGCAGAAACAGGTGAAACGGGGGGGGGGAGGGAGCCACCAGAGAGGAAAATGGGCAGGGAAGGAGCACAAAATAGCCACTGCATGACACGGCATGGGGGTAGAATGCAAGAGCCAGAGTACGAGCACCACAAAATGCAGGAACAACAGGGGATTTAAGAGACAGAGCCATGGCCAGCGGCAGTAGGAGGGACAATGAGAAATGAATCCTGAAGAGGCCCAGGATGAGGGACCTTGTAAAACCTGATGGGGGAGTGATGTAGTTGTTCCGCCCATTGAACCTCGGGCTTAAAGCCCTCCCAATATGAATCTAACATTAGTTCTTCCATTACCAAAACTATGAAATAACTTCTAGCAATTATGATCTGAGTTCCCGCTGTAGTGAGAGTGTCCCTCTAATTTCGGATAAACTATGAATCACAACCCCCCTTTTATGACATCAGCTCAGACATTTTATGGTACAAATGATTCATCTTCAGAGGACATACAGAATTTATAGCTACACCATTTAATCTCAAATTGAGTAGTACATCTCTGAAATGAGGCTGTTATTCTTTCCATTATATATATTTTTTCAAGATTTGATGCCAGGTCTCCACAGTGGGAGGTACCTGTTTTCACCATGAACAAGTAATAGCCTTTTTTGGTTGCTAATAAATATAAGTACACCATGGAGTGTGGGGCTACTATTGTGCCTGGCAGAGGGATGGATAATAAAACCATAGTAAATCAGTGAAAGAAAGAAGTCCGGGGGGGGTTGGATTGTAAGCCTTAGAGGGGATGAAGTGGAGTGTGTGTACGGAGACCTGGAAAAGGCAGAAATACTGAATAAACACTTCTGTTCAGTATTCACTGAAGAAGGGGAAGGGCAGGGACCATAGCTGGGCACCAGATACAAAGTGTGTAGGAAGGTGAACACCAGTCCATTTACAGAAGACAGAGTCCTGGAGGAGCTCAAAAAGCTAAAGGTAAACAAAGCAATGGGGCTGCATGGCATGAATCCTAGGATTTGGAGGAAGCTATGGAGGGAGCTAGCTACACCACTGGCATTCTTGTTCAGTGAGTTGCTCAACACAGGAGTGGTTCCAGAGGACTGGAGGAAGGCACATGTGGTCCCTCTTTGCAAGAATGGTAGCAGGGGGTCACGTGATGGCAGCCTGAGAGTCGGCAGCAAACTCCCGGAGCTCCGACCACTCGTTTTTCATTTCGAGCTTTTACTAAAGTGTTTTACTGACCGGAGCTACCGAATTAGAGTGGAGTGGGTCGTGTGAGCGAGCAGAATCCGCAGCCCGATCTCTAATATGGAGGCATACGTGAAAAAGGCACGGCTGAAGCACTCGCCTCCCCAAACTCCAGAAAAAGAGAAGGCCGCAAAGTGAGCAAAGCAGCAGGCCGCCAGCTTATCGAACTTGCCTACCGCAGATGCTCCACTCTCCGAATCGAGATTTCTTGAAATAATGCAACCTCTTCAGGCTTCTATGGTGTCTATTGCTGAAGATATGCAAGAAATCAAGAGATTGGTTGACACTTTGACTCGGAGGATGGGAGATGCAGAAGCTAAGATCATCTCATTGGAAAACAAACAATCAGGGAATGACACAGAATTGGTCCTTGTGAAGCGGAGAATAAAAAAATTAGAGGAAAAACTAGAGGATTTAGAGGGATGCAGCAGAAGAAACAATCTTGTAGTTATCAGGATCCCTGAAAAGGAGGAGGGGAATGCCCCGATCGCTTTTCTTCAGAAGTTTTGCTGCAAAGTCACAGGTTCTCCCCCGGGGGGGTGAATATATAATAGAGAGGGCTCATCGAGCCTTGCGCCCACCACCTACTCAGGGCCAGCCTCCCAGACCACTAATTATGAGGTTCTTAAATTATCTGGACGAACAGCATATACTGCCAAGACAAGGAGATGAAGGAGCTGTTATGGGAGGGCCAGCAGATGAATTATTCAGGACCTGCCCCACTCGGTGAGGGTGAGACGCCAAGAATTACACCCGATCGTTGCTAAACTTATTGCAGCATCTAAGACATATAAAGTTAGATATCCTGCCATACTAATGGTAAATCATGAAGGAGATGGTTAACGTTTGACTCCCACTTGAGGCTCTACAGGAATTGCAGCGTCTTCCGGACCTCTTCAAGTGAGGACACATTTCATTCACCTTCTGTATTGATAGGCTTCATTTCTGGAAATGTCTGGTATTAGTCCAGATCCAGAGGCTCTCAAGTGGAATATGTGCAAACACCCTGGTTTGGTCATACGAATTTTTTATATACAACTTTCTGGGTCAACTTGGTGACATCAAAATATGCCCCAGGTGATAGACTACGGTGATGCCGATGAATCTTTTTATTTATTTAATATTGGTTAACCCTTTTATTCTTCTTTTCCTTTCTTACTTTTATCTCCTCTTTTAAGATAGTTTATTGGCCTTCTATTGTGGAGTGTATGACTACATTCAGCTTCATTGACACCTTTGAGGACTGGTTTGACTTTGGGGAAGGGCCCCTCGTGCATAATTATCCATGCAGATACAGAGCTGCTGCTTAAAGATCACGGCTATGTATGGAACTGGTGGCGGGTCCTATATCAATACCGGGGTGCGGATATATCATTGATGGCAGAGGATCGGAGAAGGACTGCTATTCTTATTTGGACCTGGTCGAATGGTCTTTCCATTGCGTGCAGACGCAGGAGGGTCGGACTCTTCCGCAAGATGTGCAGAGGAAGCGCTCTCCCTTTACCCTCTTTTCTCCCCTTTTTTTTTTTTCTTTTTACGCAAGCATAGAATCTGTGGGCATTTGATTATCAGTTGATCTTGTTATGGATTTATAATAGTCCGCCCGGAGAGGGTTTCCTTTAATTTGATTACTATTTACTTAGGCGATAGACAGTTCTAGACTGCTGGGGCTATTTCTGACTTAGTGAGACTAACAGTTTTTTCTTTGTTTCTCTAGTGGGTGGGAGGGCTCTGGAGGGTAGTGCTGGGTATGTTGGGCTGGCCAGAAGCAAATCATGTGGCGTGTTTTGCTTAGGAGAACAGTTTTCTGGAACTGGGGATCGTAATATGGGGGTGGGGGCACTCGGCGTATCTTATTGGGTTAGGGTGGGCTGGGCTTCTTAGAATTGTAGAATGTTTGGGATGTTGGGGGAGTAATCAAGGTTACGAGCTAATTGGGATGTATGTATATATCTGGCTTCAGGGAGCTTGCAACAGTTTTAGCGGTTTCCTTACCGTAGTATTTCAAGATCCTTTCCGCATAGGTCTCTCCAACAACATAGTTAGATACAATGAGCCATATGTATAAGCTTATTAGCTGGAATATTAAAGGAGCCAAGGATAGGGTCAAGAGACAAGTGGTTCTAAGACACCTTCACCATTTGGGGGCACAAATTGTCTTCCTCCAGGAGACGCATCTAAAAAGAAGTGATGTTCACTACTTTAGAAGAGCGTGGGTGGCCCAGGTCTTTGGGGCTGGGGCCTCGACCAAGAGAGCAGGGGTTGCCATACTTGTCGCTAGAAGTGTCCCTTTCAAACTAATGAATGAGTGTTGGGATCCCGAAGGTCGCTATATATTTGTGCACGCTCTACTAGCATCACAGCCAATTTTATTAGGCTCTATTTATGGCCCTAACAGTGATTCCCCTTCTTTTTTCATGAACCTTTTAAGTCAGGTTGTGTCTGATACCTATAAACTTATGGTTATTGGGGGCGATTGGAATTTGGTGCTCCAAAATGATTTAGACAGGTCATATAATGGGAGGTGGGGTCTATCCCCTGCGCAAAGGGCCCTGAAAGATTTAATCGATAAGGCGGCTTTTAGTTGATGTCTGGCGATATTTAACCCCCCGATACGTCAATATTCCTTTTATTCACTAGTACATAATTCCCATTCAAGAATTGACTACATTTTGTCAGCTCATTGGCGGTGCCGACATGATGCAGGTGGACATCTCCACAGAGTAATATCGGACCATGCCCCGTGAGTGTGACATATAGGCCATCCTAGAGATTAGACATTCACCACAATGGAGGCTAAATTGCCAAATTTTAAAGAGGAGCCCTCTTTGATGGTCCTAAGGGACTTTATTAAGCACTTTTAGAGGACAATCAGGATTCAATAGACCAAAGAGACCTGATCTGGGCCGCCTAAAGGTGTTCCTTAAGGGAGGAGTTAATTAAGATCGCTCCAGGAAGAAACGTGTTCAGAGGGACAAACTAGACTCTTTATTAACCTCGATTAAACAAACTGAGTGTGTGCTTATCCGGCGTTCACCCGATTCGGAGTGGGTTAGGTTGCATCAATTACAGGCGCAGTACTCGGGATTAGTCTTACAACAAGCAGAGTTAGCACTTTCCCGGGTGAGGCTCCAATACTTGGATATAGGGGAGAAAGCTGGGAAGCTCCTCGCTATGCGAATACGGCAACTGGACTCTGCTCATCATATTGTGGGTGTCTGTACTGGTCAGGGGGATCAGGTTTGCACGGGTTCGGGGGAAATGTCTAAGGCCTTTGGGGCATATTTTCAGAAACTATATGCAGAAGATCTTGAATCCAAGCCCTCAGTGACAGAGATTACTGCATATCTGAATTCAATTACTCTCCCAAAACTAACTGAAGTTGACTCCGAGGGCTTACGTGCCCCAATATCAGTCTTAGAGATATACCAAGCCATTCAACAGATGCCCCCTGACAAGTCCCCTGGACCTGATGGGTTCCCCAGCAATTTCTATAAGGCTTCTCTCAAACATATCCCCAATTTTATTAGATGTCTTTAAATATTGGTTTAATTATGGTATCTCCGACCCAAATTACCTCGAGGCAACAATTTCTTTAATCTTAAAACGGAAAGGATCCTCCAGTATGGATAGTTACCGCCCTATATCTCTCCTAAATACAGATATTAAAATCCTGGCGAAAGTTCTTGCTAACAGATTGTCCAAAGTTATGGATAGGTTGGTTAGCAGGGAACAAGTGGGTTTTATGAAGGGGAGGTTACCCCAAGATCATCTAAGGAAATTGCTACACCTCATTGCAGAGGCTAAGGAATCTAAAATCCCAGCAGTACTCCTCTCTCTCGATGCTGAAAAGGCCTTTGACCGGGTGTCCTGGGATTTTCTGTTTGCTACCCTGTCGGCTTTCGGCTTACCCGAGGAGTTTTTAAGATGGGTTAGAATTTTGTATTCCTTTCCCTCTGCTAGAGTCAAATGTAACGAAGTATTGTCACGGTCATTAAGTTAGGCGAGGTACCAGGCAAGGTTGCCCCTGTCCCCATTGTTATTTAATTTGTATTTAGAGCCATTTCTGTGTAGATTAGGTGGGAATCCACTTATTAAAGGTATACAGGTAGGGGAATCCAATTACATACATTCAGCCTATGCTGATGATGTGTTATTACACATTGAGAATCCGGGGTCTCCATACCAGCCATCCTGGAGGAAATAGACTGTTTCTCCAAGGTATCCTTTATCAGTTGAATCGTTCTAAGACCAAACTTTTCCCTTAAATCATAATGTTAGAAAAGCAGATTTGCAGGCTTTGGGACTTGGCTGGGAAGCCAAATCTTTAACATACTTAGGCATTATTGATTAGCACAGTCTCTCTTCAATGATTAAAGACAACTTAGATACTCTAGTTCAAAATATCTCGGGAGACTTGGATAGATGGCGTCTGATTTCCTTGTCTCTGTGGGGTAGGCTGAACCTCCTAAAAATGAATGTTCTCCCTAGGTTACTATACCCCCTGGGGATGCTTGGGGCCTATCTCTCAAGGAAATGGTTTACAAATTTGCAGAGGATATTTAATTCCTTTTGTGTACGGAAAGGAACCCGTAGATCCTATTTTAACTTGACAGCCCCAAAACTCAAGGGCGGGTTAGCTGCCCCCTCTTTATTTCTGTATTATGCAGCACAACATGTCTGTAAGTTGAGCTTGTGGAACAACGAGCACAGGCATTTGGGCTATTTGCCTTTATGGCTTGACATAGAGCGCGATCTGGTGAAGAAGATGAAGAGCTCTCTACGGGCCCTTTTATTTGTCCCCCCATCCGTTATCCCTAGGTTGTTAATGAACAATCCTATGGGATGGTCCCTTAAAGCTTATTACCAATTGCAATCTTGGAGTTAAGTGGTGGCTCTCGGACACCCAGCCCATTTTTGAAAATCTGCAAATTAAGGTGGGAGGTACTGTAGTACCCTCTGCCTTTTGGCCACAGATAAGTCATTTTTCTGTAGCAGATTTTTTGGGAACAGGTATACGCTCTTTTGACCACCTAAAGAGACTCTATGGATTTGCCGACTGTTACTTTTTAAGTGGTTACAGCTTAGTAAAGCCTTAGCTCAGGTGTTTTCCTCGGCCTCCTCACCCGGTTATGGGCTGAAAAATATTAACTTCCTATTAAGTGGCTGTCCAATCGCCACATTTCTAAAGTTTATAAGCTGCTTCAGGAATGGGATCACAGGCTCCCTTCAGGTGTTTGTTATTATTGGGTAAGAGAGTTGAATTTCCGGACACTCGGATCTCTGGAAAAACTCTGGAACACTATGTACATGTATATCAAACAAGATAGACTTAGGATGGTTCACTTCAATATCATGCATCACCTCTATCTGACGCCCACTTATTTATACAGGCGTGGGGCATACAGTTCACCCTTTGTTGGAATTGCAAAAGGAGGAAGGCACTTTGTATCACATGCTATGGTCATGCCCGCGATCCGGCTCTTTGGAGTGCCATTAGCAGACTCTTGGACCCTATCCTTGGCTCAATTAGCATGGACACCCCGAGATCTGTTTATTATATTTCTTCCTGCTGCCAATTCCAGGGCTTGGAGAGCTCGAGTATCACTTGCCTCAGCTGTTATGAAGCTGTTAATTCTAAGACATTGGTAGTCTGACAATTCTCCATCCCTATTAGAGTGGCATCGGGAATGTACCTAAGCGTTGCAGCTGGAGAAACATATTGTATATGCAGGGCAAGCAAAAATGCTATACATCCCTTGGGGCCCCCTAGATTCCTTCCTTTGGTTTGGAAGCCGAGAACATAATTGTTCTATGAACAGATTGATGAAGCTCTGCTCCTCTTTCGTAACCTTGGGGGTGGGGGTAGGGGAGGGTAGTAGTTTAGTTCATGTTTTATAAATATCATCAGAAAGTGCATTGTATGTAATATGGAATCTAACAGTTTTGACTTTGCGCTTTCAGTCTAACACTTCATTATCTACTTAATTGATTGTGTTGTGTGTAAAAATAATAAAAATGTTAATTACGAAAAAAAAAAGAATGGTAGCAGGGAAGAGGTAGGAAATTATAGGCTGGTCACTCTCACCTCAGTGGTGGGTAAGATTATGGAGGCACTGCTTAAGGATAGAATTATGGAATTGGAATACAACAGGACTGTGGATCCATGGCAACATAGATTTAATGTAGGAAGGTCATGTCAAACAAATCTGATAGATTTTTTTGACTGGATAATGAAGGAGGTGGATTGGGGGGAGCAGTAGATGTTGCCTACCTTGATTTCGGCAAAGCCTTCAATAGAGTCTCACATAAAAGAATGGTGAATAAGTTGGGTAGCATGGGTGTGGACCACAAGGTGGTAAACTGGGTTAAAAACTGGTTAGCGGACAGGAAGCAGAGGGTGGTGGTAAATGGGATCCAATCCAAGGGAAGGGGGTGATCAGCGGGGTACCTCAGGGATCAGTCATGGGGCCAGTCCTTTTTAATGTCTTCATTAGTGACATTGCAAAAGGGCTGGAGGGGAAGGTTTGCCTAGTCACAGAAGATACACAGATCTTCAACAGGGTGGACACTCCAGAAGGGGTGGAAAAATTGAGGAGGGACCTAGGAAAGTTGGAAAAATGGTCAGAAGAGTGGCAACTGAGGTTCAATGCAAAGAAGTGCAAAATCATGCACCTGGGATGCAGACACCCAGGAGAAAGCTACAGGATGGGGATGGGGGGAGTTGCTGTCAGTCACGAGGGAAGAAAGGGACCAGGGGGGGTTATTATCTCAGATGACCTAAAGGTGGCCAAGCAGAGTACAAAGGCTGTAGGGAGGGCAAGTGGCATGTTGGGGTGCAAAGGAAGGGGTATCTTGAGCAGAAGAAGGGAGGTGGTGATGCTACTATACAAAATACTGGTGAGGCCTCATCTGGAATACTGTGTACAGTTCTTGAGGAGACATCTTCATAAGGACATAGCCAGGGTGTAGACGGTTCAGAGAAAGGCAACAAAGAAGGTACAGGACTTGCAACAGAAGACATATGAGAAGAGATTGAAAGACCTCAATATGTATACACTGGAAAAGAGCAGGGAACAGGGAGACATGATTTAAACCTACAGGTATCTTCAGGGCATAAACAAGGTGCAAGTGGGCAACATCTTACAGTACAGGATGAATACTAGAATGAGGGGGCATGATATGAGATTGGAAGGGGGCAGGATAAGGGGAAATGTGAGGATGTTTTTCTTCATGGAAAGGGTGGTGGATGTATGGAATAGCCTGCCCCAGGAGGTGGTCGGAGCAAGCACAGTGGGAGAATTTACACATGCATGGTATAGACACAAGGGAGCCCTAGAGGTGGGAAGGACAGGATAAAGTCAATGACCAGGTAGGGTCAGCAGCCAACAATATGGTTAGGGTACACGGATAGATTCGATGGGCCTAGCAGTCCTTATCTGCCGTCATTTACTATGTTACTATGTTACTATGGAGGCCAGGAGAGGGACAGGAGATATGATAAAAACATACAAGTTTCTATGGGTTATAAATAAGGTCACTACTAATAACCTGTGTACTAGAAATGAAGGCACTTGTTACTGGAGGGCTCAAATGGAAGCTTGAGTGGGGAAACATAGTAATACAGATATTGATGGCAGATAAAGGGGAGTAGTTTAAAAGACTGAGACTCTGAATCCCGACACCCAGGAGTCCAGTAGCCCAACAAGACGCTCACCTGACAGACCACCATCCAGACCACTGAAAGCCCAACACTACAGCTTGCCAGGACTCGGAGTTGATTATATTATTTTAGGGGGTGAGGGGGGCAAAGCCCCCTGTGATGGAGAGTACAGATGGTGGAGCCCCCCACCAGCCCACAAACACAGCATGAGTCCAGTGTTGGGCTATCTGCAGTCGGGATGGTAGTCCATCAGGCAATAACCACATCGGGATGTTGGGCTCAGAATCCTGGGTGTTGGGATTCTCAGTGTTGGGCTTCTGTCATATATCCCATAAAAAGACCAAAGGTCCATCTAGTCTGCCCCAAGTCCCCAATCTGCCCCAGGACCTATTGTCCACATGGGGTTCTATTTCTTCCTGTCCATCCCTCTGCTCTCCTCCCTACTGTTACCGATCTGAGTAACCACCAAACCCTTCACTCTTTCCCAGTCATGCTTGAAACCATCAATGATTTTGGCACCCACTTCATCTTCTGGCAGACTGTCTTCTGGCTCCATCACCATTTCCATAAAATAAAACTTCCTCACATTGTTCTTAAACCTTCTCCCCACCAGTTTCCACTCATGACTTCAGACTCTTGAATCTTTACTCCTACTAAATAGTTTCCTGCAGTTCACTTGTTTATTCCCTTCAGGAACTTAAAGGTCTCCATCACATCCCCACCCCTCGCCAGGTCTCCAGCAAGTACCAGTACATATTCAGTGCCTTGCGAAGATCCTTATAAGAGCTGCCTGTTGTCCCTGAATTGTCTTGGTCATCCTCCATTGCATGGTCTCCAGCCTGCCCCTGTCCTTCCTTAGGTGAGAACTCCAGGTGTGGCCTCACCAGTGACCTATATAGAGATAGTAATACCTCTAGGTATGGAAGGTGTAAGATATTAGGAAGTGCTAATTCATGGGGAGAGTTGCAGAACAGTGGAACAAATTACCAAGGAAGGTAGTGGAGGCAGACACAATAATGTGTTTAAGAGTAGGTGAGAAAGATCTAAAGGGATAGTAAACATGGAATGGAGGAGCTGGGATATAGAATAGTAAAAATACTAAGAATACAGACAATAGGGCAGTATGTAATCATGGGTTTTGTTAGTTTTAATTCAAGGCAGCCTAGAATGACTTTAAGTCTTCTTTTGCCATCACCTTTTAAGTATCTATATATGCATTTATGACAATTAACTTATAATACATTATCTTAATGGGCTTGGAGGGAGGAGGGTGGTTGTGGTTTGCAGGGTGGTTTGGAAGGGGGTTAATTAATAAATCGGTGAGCAGCTTCACGTAGGGCTGGGATATGCATGTGGAATTAGTTACAAAAAGGGTGGCAAAAATAATGGAACATGTTGGCCACTAGGATCAGTGCAGAGTAGTTAGGTACTGTAGGGTGGGTAGACTGGGTGGCTGATGGACCTTTCTTTGCTATCAGTGTCTATGTATATATTGTATGTACCAGTGGTAGTAACTCACTGAAATCCCCCCCCCCATATAATTATCTACCTGATGATTTATAAAAAAAAATTTTTTTGTTCCTACTATCTATTATTTCTTATGAAATAATTGTTTCACACTCCCACCACTCTTTGAGCATAAAAATACTTAGAAACATAGACTCTGATGACAGACTGAAACTGCAGGGTCCCTTGAGTCTGCCTATAGTATTGCTACTGCACTTCCAGACCTAGTGTCCTGGGGGTTACTCCCCTACATCTCTTCCCTCCCTGGTTCTCCCCTAGTGAGACTATGAGTCTTCTTGCTCTTTCTCAACCATGTTTGAACCAATTAAGGGTTTTGTCCTCACTAGTTCAGTCAGCAATCTGTTCCAAGGCTCTACAACCTTCTCGGTGAAGAAAAACTTCCTCATATCCCTCCTGAATTCTCATTGCCAACCTCCAATGGTGCCCCCTCCTGACTGCATCCCTATTTCTAGTAAATAGGTCTTCTCTATTCATTGTCAAACAGGAAAAAAAAGCTACTGTTTCAGTTAATTTAACAAAGTGGTGCACCAAAACAGCCACACAATCAATACAACAAAAGGACAGGGAGTCCATCCTCTGAAAAAACCCTGCTAGACGGGGTGAAACGTAAGGGTTTTTTCACCAGTTTTCACTGGCATGTTTGCTGCTGTTGATGGGACTGCCTCCCTCCATGTAATTTTTTGATGCGTCATGTATTCCACACATTCTGTGCACTGCTTTTATGTCACCTGTCAAGAAAATGATCTGGAATAAAATTGTGTGTATTCTTTTAAAAAAATTCTGGTGTGACATCTAAGTGTGTTTCCTGGTACTTCAGTATCATACTCAGTGCAGTGGTTTTCAGTTATAGGTGGGTGCACTGTTTTTTTGTTGTACTTCTCTATTCGCTCTATTTATACACCTTAGAAACTCATTGGTCTCAATCACGTCCCCTTTCTCCCATCTGGCCTTCAGTGATTACATGTTTAGAGCCTCCAGTTGTTCTTCATAGTATCTGCCCTGTTGGACCTAGGTCATTTTGCTGACCCTTCACTGCACTGACTCCATCCTATCTACAGTATGTCCTTTCTCAGCTGAGTACTCCAGAACTAGGCACAGTATTCCAGTTAAGGCCTCACTAGTGATCTGTATAGAGGCAGTATCACCTCCCTTCTTCTACTGTTCTTAGCACTGAATCTCAACTGACAGATCTTTTACGACCTTTCCAGTTTTTCCAGATCCATCTGAAGTTCCTTCACTCCTTCCTCACTGTCCAGCCCACCACAGAGTTTTGTGTTGTGTCAGTAAAGTGTCACATCTTTCCTTGAATATCTTCTTCACTAATAAACATATTGAATAATAGTCTCAGGACTGACCTTTGTGGCACCTAACAAATGAGTCCCTTGTCCCCAGATTTGACCTTGTTTACTAACACCCTTTGTCCTGAAGGAACTGGAAGTAATAAGAGTTAATAAAGCAATGGGGCCAGATGGGGTGCACCCCAGGGTCCTTAAAGAACTAAAAGAGGTGGTGGCTGAACCTCTGGCTATCCTGTTTAGCCAATCACTGGAAACAGGGGAGGTACCCAAAGACTGGAGAACAGCAGATGTAGTCCCCTTATACAAAAGTGGGAACAAAGAGGAAGCAGGGAACTATAGACCAGTCAGCCTCACCCCGTGTAGTGGGAAGATCATGGAAGCACTACTGAAGGAGAGAGATTGGTGGAGCATCTGGTTGTCAATGGACTACAGGACCCAAGACAGCATGGTTTCACCAGGGGGAGGTCATGTCAGACCAACCTCATTGAATTTTTTGGCTGGGTGACTAGGGAGGTGGATCGGGGAGGGCAGTGAACACGGCCTATCTGGACTTCAGCAAGGCCTTTGATACTGTGCCACATAGAAGACTATTAGACAAACTGGGGAATATGGGTGTGGGCAGGACAGTAGTGTGGTGGGTAGGTAACTGGCTGGGTGGCAGGACACAGAGGGTGGTGGTAAATGGCTGTCACTCCACAGAGGGAAGAGTGACCAGTGGGGTACCACAGGGATCAGTGCTGGGACTGGTCCTATTCAATATCTTCATCAATGACATTGCGCAGGACCTAGAAGGCAGAATTTCACTGTTTGCTGATGACACAAAGCTCTGTAACAGAGTAGACACACCAGAGGGTGTAGACAGAATGAGAAGGGACCTTCAGAAACTTGAAGAATGGTCAGGGGTTTGGCAGTTGAAATTCAATGCAAACAAGTGCAAGATAATGCATATGGGGCACAAAAACCCTGGCACAATATATCAGTTGGGGGGTGAGGATAGAGCATGCACCAAGCAGGAAAGGGATCTTGGGGTTATCATCTCTGATGACCTCAAGGTAGGGAAACAGTGTGATAAGGCAGCAGGTAAAGCAAATAGGATGCTGGGATGCATAGGCAGGGACATCACCAGCAGGAAAAGGGAGGTCATAATTCCACTATACAAGACACTAGTGAGGCCCCACCTGGAGTACAGTGTACAGTTCTGGAGACCTTACCTATGTAAGGACATAGACAGGGTAGAGAAGGTTCAGAGGAGGGCAACAAAGATGGTGCATGGATTGCATCACAAGTCCTATCAGGACAGGTTGAAGGAACTGAACATGTACTCCCTGAAGGAGAGGAGGGAGAGAGGGGATATGATAGAAACATACAAGTATCTTACAGGGAGGAACAGGGTGCAGGAATACAGTATTTTTAAGTGAAAAATATGTTTCAGGACTAGAGGGCATGGGATGAAGTTGGAGGGAGGACAATTCAGAGGAAACGTGAGGAAGAATTTCTTCACAGAACGGGTGGTGGACAAGTTGAACGCCCTGCCAGAGGAAGTGGTGGGGGCTGAAACAATCATAGGATTTAAGAATGCATGGGATAGACACAAAGGAATTCTGGAGGTCAGGGGTAAGGGGCAAAAGACTCTAGGAAAACATAAACTGAACTTACAAGCTCAAATGGGCAGACTGGGTGGGCCATAGGCCCTTATCTGCCGACACTGTCTATGTATCTATGTATGTATCTATGTTGCCTCCCCAAGCAATTTCCCAACCCATATGACAAAACCATGTTCTACTCCTAAGTCCTTCAATGTTTTTAGCAGCCTCTATCCAACTTTTTCAGTGGCCTCTGTCTAACAGTTCTGAATTGTATATTTTTAAATTGTGTGTTGTGACCCCTCAGTCTTTTCTAATACTTATACACTAGATTGAGGCAGTTACATAGCTGCTGGTCCTTGATTATGCCATATAATAACAGGAGGTCTCTTCTTATGCATCTTTCCTTAACACTGAACAGTCCAATATATTTCAATCTGTCCTTATAGCACATGGATTCTAACCCCCATATCATTTTTGTAGCCCTACTCTGGACTCATTCAGCCAAACTAATGCTATCATTTTTGTGCCCAGAGCTGGCTGCCATAATTTAAGTGGGTTCTCACCAGAGCTCTGTTCAATGGAACCATCACAGTTTTGTTTCTGGACACAAAGTTCTTCTTAAAACACTTAACAGTTTCATTCGCTCTTGTTGCTGCCTCTGTGCACTGGGTAGTATTATTTATTTTTTTGTAATTATTTTTCCCAGATTTCTTTCCTGTTTGGTTACTTCAATTTTAGTACCCAGTTCAGTTCAGTTCAACTTATTTATTTATAAAATTTTGGTGAACAGGTAGGCCCACTGAGCCACGAAGGTCCCTTTTTCAGGGGTGACCCGGGATAACAATACAAGTTATAAGAATGAACAAGGACATAAGGAACATTTGAGGCATTGTGAGTTATAGCATGAGGTGGTAACAGTAAAGAAAAATAGTGGATACAGGCATGGTAAAAGAAAAGCAGTGGATACAGGCATGGCTTACAGGCACGGTAAAAGAAAAGCAGTGGATGCAGGCATGGGTACAGGCACGGTTATCATCATGACGTATAAGCAATTGGTAGTACTTTGCATATAGTTTATTCAGGGGTTACACATGGCCTCTGGCAAGCAGTCTGTATAAGGAAGGTAGTAGGAAGGTTAAGCTAGGAGATGGGAAACATAGAAACATAGACTTTGACGGCAGATAAGGACCGCTAGGCCCATCTAGTCTGCCCATTTCCCTACCTACAGGATAGGCTGCAGATCCTAGTTAACCAACAGCCTATATCTTCCTGCCCCCCACAAGAGTTGCCTTATGTCTGTCCCATGCATTCTTGAATTCTCCCACAGTTTAGACCCCACAACTTCCTCAGGAAGGCTGTTCCATGCATCCACTACCCTCTCTGTGAAATAATACTTCCTCACATTGCCCTGAACCGCCTCTCTTCTATCTTTAAATTGTGTCCCCTTGTTCTTGCAAGTCTCTTTTCTGAAAGATGCTACCTCTTGGACTTTGTTGATTCCTTGAGGTACTTGAAAGTTTCTATCATGTCCCCTCTCCTTCTTTCCTCAAGGGTATACATATTAAGCTCCTTTAGTCTCTCCTCATCGGCTTCTCTTGCAGACCCTGCACCATTTTAGTTGCCCTCCTCTGGACTGCCTCTATCCTGTCTATGTCCTTGCGGAGATGGGGTCTCCAGAACTGGACACAGTATTCCAAATGGGGTCTCACCAACTGTCTGTACAGAGGGATAACAACTTCCTGTTTTCTGCTGCTGATGCCTCTCCCTACTATCCCAGTATACCCCGGCCCTCCCTACTGCCTTCTCACATTGCTTGCTAAACTTAAGGTCATCTGATATGATTATCCCCAGGTCCCTTTCCTGTTTTGTTGTTGTTACTACCTCCCCACCCATTGTGTATTCTTCCCCTGGGTTCTTGTTTCCCAGGTGCATTATTTTGCACTTTTTTGCATTGAATCCTAGCTGCCATATTTCTGACTATTCCTCCAACCTTGCTAAGTCCCTTTTCATCCTTTCCACGCCTCCTTATGTATCAACCCTGTTGCAGATCTTTGTGTCATCTGCAAAAAGGCATACTTTTCCTTCCAGTCCCTCTGCAATGTCACTGATGAAGACATTAAAAAGGACTGGACCCAATACTGAACCCTGCGGTACCCCACTAGTAACCGCCCTTTCTTCAGAGTGGACTCCATTTATAATTACCTTCTGTGTCCTGTTGTCCAGCCAATGTTTTACCTAGGCTACCACCCTGGGACCCACTCCCAGGCTGGTTAATTTGACTATTAATCTTTTGTGTGGGACTGTGTCAAATGCCTTGCTAAAGTCTAGGTAGGCCATGTCCACAGCCCCTCCCTGGTCTACTACTTTGGTCACCCAGTCAAAGAAATCTATTAGATTCGTCTGACATGACCTTCCCGCTGTGAACCCATGCTGCTTGGGTCCTGTGCTCCACTGACCTCTAGGTACTCAACTATTCTTTCCTTCAGAAGTGACTCCATCACTTTCCCTACCACAGAGGTCAGACTGACAGGTCTGTAGTTTCCTGCCTCTGTCTTGGTCCTACTTTTGTGAAGGGGAATCACATCCGCCTTCCTCCAGTCCTCGGGTACCACACCATCCTCCCATGATTTATTAAAAAGAGTAGCCAGTGGTTTCACTAGTTCCTTCCTTAATTCTTTTAGAATTCTGGGGTGAATTCCATCAGGACCCATTGCTTTGTCCACCTTCAGTTTTAGGAGTTCTTGCAGGACCCTTTCTTCCGTGAAAGGACTGGGATCGACCCCCCTATCAAGAGTTGGAGAGGAGGGGAGTACCTTAGGAGCTTTAAGTGCCATGACAAATTTTTTAGTCTTTACAAAAGCTAAAAACAGGTGAATACATAGTACAATTCAAAAATACAGTCTGTGCATTCTTTATACAACAATACATGATAAAAATGTATAGGCATGTACTGTACGTTGCAAAGCATTAAGTCCTTTTTTCCTACTTAGAAGGTAACATCTTTTTTTAAAAACCTTGCCACATTTAATATTATGATACTGTCTTCTGTTTTTAACAATATTTCAATAATTTTAATTTCTGTGATATTTGGGCATAGAACCGTATTTCAGAGCTGAGTTTCATAACATTTTTCTGAACCGGATACAGTGAAATATTATATGTTGCAGATCCTCCATTTGATACAAACCACATTTGCATTCTAAAATGCATGCAGAATTTTAACCATATCTCAGATCTGTTATTTTTATTTGAAAAGACTCGTACTGTATTTTGCCATGGCAACTCTAAGAGATGGTTCTTAGATGGATAATACATATTTCTTAAATTTGTGAGTGGATTTAATTCTGGGGTACCATTCAGATATTTTAGATTTTTTTGATAATATGAATATCTAATCGTTTGTCCATATCTTTTAATCTTATTTTGAAGACTCTTTAGCTACCTTGTTTTAAGACCCATAAATACAAAAGATCACTAAGATTCAAGGTTAAATTATCACTTCTAGACACATTGATGTGAAACCGTTACTTTTAAAGATGACTTTTTCTTTCGGACAAAGGACTGGCAATCTCATTGGGTCCATATTAGAAATTGTAATCTAATAACTTAGTGTAGTGTACTTTGGCCTGCTTATCATGGAATATAGCAGGCTTAGAAAATAAATTTGTAGATGCGGAGTGGAAGATCTTTATCTCTAGCTGTAGTGTGGTATGCTTACAGGAAACCTGGAACTCCAAACAGTATAATATCATGTTTAATGGTTCTGAGTTTTAATTATAACATTAGTAAAAACTGATAAAAAAGTAAAGTGTGTTATAGCTGAACAAGATACAAATTTCATTACAGTGAAACTAAGCTGGATTTCCAACAATAAAGATTTCATACTTAGATTCATAACTAAGAAAGTGCCAGCAGAATGGGACCTTGCAATCCATCTAGTCTGCCTGTGAAAGCTACCCCCTCCCAGTCTCGTTACTGTCTTAGGTTTCCACAGTGCCTATCCCATGCTAGCTTGAACTCCCTTACTGTTTTTGCTGCCACAACCTCTGGGGACAGACAGTTCCAGGGCTCCACCACCCTTTCCATGAAGAAAAACTTCCTGCTGTTTGTTTTGAAACTACCTCCCTTCAGGCACACGTTGTGCCCCCTTGTTCATGTAGTCAGGTTTTCCCTGAAGAGATCCTGTGTTTGTACTGAGTTGATACCTTTGAGGTATTTAAATGTCTCTATCATTTCTCCTCTGTCCCTTCTCCTCTCCAGTGAGTACATCCTGAGATGGTTTAATCTCAATTTGTACGGTTCTTTGTGTAGTTTGTGTATTATCTTCATAGCTCTCCTCTGCATGGTTTCCAGGTAATCTTTATCCTTCTTGAGGTGCAGTCTTCAGAACTGGACACAGTACTCGAGGTGAGACCTAACCAAGGACCTGTACAGTGGGACTATCACTTTGCTTTTCTTAACTGTTATACCTCTTCCTATGCATCCGAGAATGCTGCTAGCTTTTTGTGCCACCTTTTCGCATTGCCTGGTTGTCCTTAAATAATCAGATACTAGTAACCCCAGATCCCTCTCTACCTTAGTTTCAGTCATCTGTTCCCCCTAGGGTGTATTTTCAGCCTAGGTTCTTTCTCCCCAGGTGCATAACTTTACACTTCTTGGTGCTGAATTTCAACTGCCACTGTTTTGACCATTCATCCAGTTTTTTTAGATCAGAGAGAATTTCTGTGACCCCTCTTGCATATCTACTTTGTTGCAGAGCTTGGGGTCATCTGCAAACAGGCATACCTTTCCCTGCAAACCCTCTATAATGTCACTGATGAATATCTTAAATAGAATTGGCCTCAGCACTGATCCCTGGAGGATTCTGCTGGTCACCCCACCTTCCTCTGACACAGTGCAATTTATCAACACTCTCTGGGTTCTCCCTTGGAGCCAGTTTCTAATCCAGCTGACTATTTTATGTCCCACTCCTGTGTGTTCCAACTTGTTTATCAGCCTCCTATGTGGAACGGAGTCAAACGCCATGTTGTAGTCCAGATACACTACGTCTACTGCTCCTCCTTGGTCCACCATTCTGGTCACCCAATCGAAGAAATCATTCATGTTTGTCTGACATGACCTCCCCACTGTGAAGCCATGCAGCTTAAGGACTAGTTGGCCAGTGTTACTAAATGCTGTACAACTCTTTCTTTCAGTAATGTTTCCATGATTTTCTCCACCACTGAGTTGAGGTTAACTGTATGGTAGTTTCCATTGTCTTCCTTGTTCCTGCTTTTGTGCAGCGATACCACCATGGCTTTTTTTCCAGTTGTCTGGTATTGTGCCACTCTCCTGTGACTTGTTGAAGAGGTCTGCTAATAGAGTGGCAAGTTCTTCCCTGAATTATTTTAGTATTCTTGGGTAGATGCCATCAGGTCCCATTGCTTTGTCAGTTTTTAATTTTGCTAGTTCTTTTAGGACTCTTTCTGCTGTGAAGGGGTTTGTGTCAGCTTCACCAGTGCGGTGTTCTTCATTCTTAAGTACTGATCACCTTCCCTGATCCTCCTTGGTAAAGACTGAACAGAAGTATTCATTTAGAACCTCTGCCTTCTGTCCATCAGTTTCAATGTTCTGCCCTTCCCTAGTTCTCAACCTTATGACACCCCCTTACTTTTTTTCTCACTTATATATCTGTAGAAGGTCTTATTCCCTTTTTAACCCTTTTACTATTTTTTCTTCTGCTCAAGCTTTGGCTAACCTAATTGCCTTCCCTGCTTCCTTGAGTCTTGCTCTTCCAGAGGATTAGGTGTGTATCTGGGGGGGTGGAGCTGGCAAACTGTCAGTAATTTCCAACAGAAAGAAGGGTTAAAAGGTCAGGTTAGTTGATATCTTGGAGGTAGAAGACTTGGTTTGCTGGCCAAGACACCTAGCTTCACCTGAGCTCTTTCCTTCTAGATTGCTTGAAAGGACAGAGCAGAGAACCTTACCAGAGCAAGAGAAAGGATTAAGACTTCTTTTGGCTAAGCAAATTTACTGTGTGTTGTTATTTTTATTTTGTACTCACAGGGATTGCTACTGTTTGTTGCTAACATTTCATTGCTTATTTTTGATTCAAATTGTTGTTGCTGGTATACCTTCTTCTGCAATAGTACAAGGTGTGCCTACAGGTGTGTGCTAACAGATTACTGCTGTAATCTTCTGATTCAAATTGTCTTTTGCAAGGTATATCTTCTGTTACTGCTTTATTTTTCTCTGTAGCAAAGTGTTTCTTACAGGGTATATCATCTCTGAAATTGTTACAGGTGGTGTTTTACAGGTTTTACAGTTTTATCTAACATTAGGATAAGCTTTCAGGGTTACTGCATTTGTTGTTGACTGATTGTTTCTGCTCTTACCTCCTTGTTCTTTCATCCATGGTTCTTCATATTCGGCAGAGGAAGGGCCCAGCCACCCACCCCCATCCCCAACCACCCCACACTACACTCCTTTTATAGGGTACCACAGTTGTGACATTTTCTGTGACAAAACTGGAAGGGGCAGATCGGTGGGGCATCCACAAGGTGAGCTCATTTACAGGGGCACTAGTAATTTAACTTGTTATAACAAGTTATACGAAAACAAAACACAAAATCAAACTATTACTTGCATTTTCTTCCTTCTTCAAACTATTACTTGCATTTTCTTCCTTCTAATTACTCTGACCAGGTTATAAACCCAGCAACTTAACTGGAATGGATATCACTAACTGCAGGTACTGCAGAACACTTTTCAGAAGGACAGTCTTACAGGATTTAGGACACTGTCCTACATGCTGAGCCATTGGAGATCTTAGGGCTCAGCTCCAGGCAGCATGGGCAGAGACTGCAGCCTCAAATTTCATATTCAAGAGGAAATACATTATAAGAACCACCCACCATTTCTCCAACATCCAACAGAAGTACCTCGACCACAGAGGGTAGTTGGTCTGAGAGGTTGGCAGGTGGTTAGGAGGGGCAAATCAGGTGCCCCATCACCCGGCGCTCTCCAACATATTACCTCCTAAAACCATATAAACACTACAAACAGGTACCTGCCTCTATCTCCAAAATCAAACAAAGGGTCAGAGGACACTGCAGAGCAGGACACTGCAGCACAGGAGCTAGCACAACAAAACTCACCCAAATCAGGAGACAAAACAAAAAAAGCAAAAAGGAAATCCAAAAAACTTCTGATCATAGGAGACTCCATCATTTGGGGAGTTGATACCAATCTCCAGCCAGGGGAAATGGTCAGATGTCTCCCAGGTACATCAGCGTGGAGAGACACTGACCACATTGCTAAAATTGTTCAGGAGGCAGGAGAAAACATTGACATCCTGATACACATAGGGACTAATGATCTCACCAGCCAGTCAGTTATGGAGACCAAGGAACACCTGGCCAGGTTGGGTGACAAACTATCATCCATTTTGTCTGGCATCTCCTTCTCTGAGATCCTGCCAGTCTGGGAGAGGGGGGCAGATGGACAGAAGGTCAGAGAAGGGGAGATAGGGGAGCTAAACATGTGGCTCAAGGGCTGGTGCCAGGAAAAAGGACATAGATTTGTAGTGAACTGGCAACAGTTCTGGGAGTGAAAGTTCTTTAAATTTGATGGACTGCATCTGACCAAGGAGGGAGTCAGTGCATTGGGGCAGACGTTTGATGTCTTTGCAGAATATTTAAACTAGCAAATGGGGAGAGGGGTGCAGCACCCATCGTCGAATGGGAAGAACACCCCTCCCCCCTCAGCTAGTGGTCAAACAGGGATTCAGCATGTTTGCAGTTCATTTGCATCACCAGGTAAGAAAAAAGGTCCATCTCCCCATACAACACACAGGGGAAATGCCAGACCTCACCCAACAACTAACACACCGAATTTGGCCAATGGAAAATCATGTACACAAATGCTCACAGCCTGGGAAATAAGATCCCAGACCTGCAGGCAATAATGTCAGAGGCTAAACTGAACATAGTAGCAATTAGTGAGACGTGGTTTACCAGTAACCACACTTGGGAGACTTCAGTACCTGACTATGTACTGTTCAGAAGAGACCGAGGTGCAAAAAGAGGGGGTGGAGTGGCCCCATATGTCAATGAAAATAGCAAAGCTACAGAAATTCAGAATACACATTAGGAGCCAGAAGAACTGTGGGTCATCCTGGAAACAGGAAGTGGGACAGCCATAAGAACTGGGGTTGTCTACAGGCCCCCAAACCAGGGGGAGGACATAGACACATTACTGTTAGAAGATATACAAAACATGACAGCTAAAGGGGAGGTTCTGATAATGGGAGACTTCAACATGCCAGATACAGACTGGTCAATACCAGCAGGAACATCTGTCAGAACTAGACACATGGTGGATTCCCTGCAGGGGGAGAGCATCAAACAACTAGTACAGCAACCTACAAGAGACAGGGCTATCCTAGGTCTAGTAGTGACTAACAAGGAAGGGATCACAGATCTCCAGGTAGAAGGTCACCTGGGGGCCAGTGACCATCACATGGCATGGTTCAATTTGGCCACTACAACTAAATCATCTCATTCCAAGGCAAAAATATGGGACTTCAGAGGAGCTGACTTTGATAAGATGGCCAACAGAGTTAAGCTAGCCCTGGCAAAAAGAAACACAGGTGAGGGGGTACAGGCAAAGTGGGCAAGCATTAAGAATGCAATACTTGAAGCAACATCCCATTGTGTTAGACAGAAAAGGAAGTGCAAAAGAAGAAGGAAACCACTTTGGTTCTCAAATACAGTAGCAGAAAAGGTCAGAGCCAAAAGGCTGGCCTTCAGGAAATATAAGGGAACACAGTGGGATGAAGACAGGGAGGCATAGCAAATTGCCCTAAGGGAAGAAGGGAAGGCAGTAAGGCAGGAAAAGACCCAAACTGAGGTAACACTAGCATGAACAGTAAAAGAAGGTGACAAGACTTTCTATAAATACATTAGTGAAAGGAGAAAGTCCAGAGGTGGTATTGCTAAGCTCAGAGGAGAAAAGGAGGCATGTGAGGAGGAGGACCCTGTAAAAGCATCTATCCTAAATAGATACTTTTGCTCAGTATTTACTGAAGAGAAGGTAGGACAGGGCCCACAGCTCAGCACCATGGACACAGGGGGAGGGAGGTGAGCACTACTCCCTTCACAAAAGAAAGAGTCCCACAAGAGCTCACTAAGCTCAGGCTTGGACAAGGCAATGGGACCTGATGGCATACATCCCAGGGTACTTAAGGAGCTACGGGTGAAACTAGCAGAGCCATCAGCAGAACTGTTTAGTGAGTCTCTGAGCACAGGAGAGGTCCCAGAAGACTGGGGAAGGGCTCATGTGATCCCACTCCACAAGAATGGTAGCAGGGAGGAGGCAGGGAACTACAGACCAGTTAGTCTTACCTCAGTAGTGGGCAAGATTATGGAGGCACTCCTTAAGGAAAGGATAGTGCAACACCTGGAATCCATAGGGCACAGAATCCAAGACAGCATGGGTTTACAAAAGGAAGGTCCTGTCAAACTAATCTCATAGATTTCTTTGACGGGGTAACTAGAGTGGTGGACCAAGGGGGAGCAGTTGATGTCGCCTACCTTGACTTCAGCAAAGCTTTTGACACTGTTCCACAGAGAAGATTGATAAATAAGCTGGGTAGGCTCGGGGTGGGTCAGAAGTTGGTCAACTGGGTGGCAAACTGGTTGACCAGCAGAAAACAGTATGGTGGTAAATGGTATACAGTCAGAAGAGATGCAAGTCACAAGCGGGGTACCTCAGGGATTAATACTGGGGCCAGTCCTCTTCAATATCTTCATTAGTGATATTGCAGATGGACTAGAGAAAGGAAACTTGTCTGTTTGCAGATGACACCAAGATCTGCAACAGAGTAGATGATCCAGATGGGGTGGGCAGAATGAGAAGAGATCTGGATAAACTAGCAAAATGGTTGGAAGAGTGGCAACTGGGATTTAATGCAAAGAAGTGCAAGATCATGCACATAGGGAAGAGGAACCCTGAAGCCACCTATAGGCTGGGAGGGGAGTTGCTGGCAGTCACAAAGGAAGAAAGAGACTTGGGCATCATCATCACCGATGACCTGAAATCATCCAAGCAGACCTCTAAAGCAGTAGGTAAGGCTAGGGGGATGTTATATAATCCGTCTTTACAAGACACTGGTTAGGCCCCATCTGGAGAACTGCATGCAGTACTGGAGGCCACACTTTCACAAGCACATTAACCAAATTGAGGCAGTCCAGAGGAGGGCAACCAAAATGGTACAGGGACTGCATCATAAGACGTATGAGGACAGATTAATGGAGCTCAATATATGTACCCTAGAGCAAAGGAGGGAGAGAGGTGATGTGATCGAAGCATTCAAACACCTTAAGGGCATTAACAAGGTGAAAGCGTCAGGACAAGAGGACACAGCATGAGATTAGAGGGAAGCCGATTAAGGGGTAATGTGAGGAAGTTCTTTTTCACAGAAAGAGTGGTGGATGCATGGAACTGCCTACCTCAGGAAGTGGTGGCTATGAATACAGTGCAGGGCTTCAAACAGGCATGGGATAGGCATAAGGGTGCAATACAGATGAGTATGAATAGATAGACCACTGACAGAGCAAAGGCCGATGGCACATTTATAAGGTAGAAAAAGAAATGGGCAGGCTGGATGGGCCTTGCGGTCCTTATCTGCTGTCAACTTCTATGTTTCTATGTTCTATGCTCTGTATTCCTCCATGTTGCTTTCTTTCTTAGTTTCTTTGTATTTCTTGAAATCTCTTTTTTCCCTAATACTGGAAGCTACTTCTTTAGTAAACCAAAGAGGTTTTTTCCTCCTTTTTAGATTTACTTATCTGTTTTGTGCATTCTGCTGTTGCCAGATTGATTGCACTCTTTATGGCTTTCCAGGTTGCCTCCACATCTCCCCCCGCTACAACTTTGAGATTGTTCCTAATTTTCATTTTGTTAAAGTCAGTCTTCCTGAAGTCTAGGATCTTCAGTTTTGTGTGATTTGTGTCCTTTAATCTTTTGACTGTGAGCCAGCCTGACCTATGGTCGCTTGACCCTAAATTGATTCCTACATTGATGTCCGTGATCCTGGTAGTGTTTGAAAGTACAGTCAAGGGTTGCATTTTCTCTGGTGGGTAACTGCACCAGCTGTTTTAGTTCTACTTGTTTCAGAGCCATGACGAATTTGTTGCTCCTGTCTGATAATGCCGTGAAGGAGGACCAATCTATGTCAGGCAGATTGAAGTCTCTGATGAGCAACAAGTCACCTTTATTGACCATTATAGGGATGGTTTCCAGCATCTCTTTGTCTCTAGCTATCTACTGAGATGGGGGTCTGTAGATCACCCCCATTCACTTGGGGGACTTTTCACAGCTCCAAGGGTGACCTATAGGGCTTCAGACTCTGGGTGTGTCATCTTTACCTCTGAGACCTTGATTCCTTTCTTCATGTAGATGGCCACACCCCCTCTCTTCTTCTCTTTGCAGTCTCTCCTAAACAGAGTGTACCCAGGGATAGCAACATCCCAGGAATGGTTCTCATTGAACCAAGTCTCTGTTACAGCGACTGAGTCCAGGTTTGCCTCTACCATTAAGGCAGTGAGGTCTAGTATCTTATTTACCAGGCTATGGGCATTGAGACAGAGTGCCCACCAGCTTTAGATTTCCCCACTTGCTGTGTCCTTATTTTTATTATGCCGTCTGATTTATTTGACCTGGGCTTTACCCATTTTGTCCTTGTTTGTGCCTGTTGCAATGTGACCTGTTACAGAACTAGTAGGTGATGGGGAGGGGCAGGTGCTACCTTTGGTTCTGCAGTGTATTCTGTTGCCCTCTCCCCTTTCTATAGTTTAAATGACTAATAAATACGTCGAACTTCTGTCTGAATGCATGGGTCCCCTTTTTTGTGAGTTATAGCCCATTGAAATTGAAAATGTTCCACTCCCAGAAATTCCTCCAGTTTCCCACAAAGTGATGGCCCTTTTTTTGCACCAGTCCTTAAGCCATGTGTTCAAATCCGTGTGTTCAAGTCCGTTCAGGAGCTGAGAAGGCATTAGCCCATTAGTGGCTCCATTGTCCTAATAATACTTTGGACCCAATTCTCAAAATTTGGTACAAGCTGAACCAAAGGCAGCTTGTGCTGATCACTGGTGCACCACAGACCCTGCACCAGATTCTCTACCAGGCAGGGTCCCTGCTGCAAAGTTCTGTGGCTTGCAGCAACTGTAGCAGTGCACCAAACATAGGGCACACCTAGACAGGTTGCCTCAAGCCGTGGGTGGCCCTTCGGCAATGTCCATGAGAAGTCTATGGTAATCTAGTGGCCCCCACAAGCCCCAATCACCTGTTATAATTATAAAAAATCCCTGCTACTCTAGTGGCCTCCCCCAAGTCTTGATCACCCATCATTATTATTAAAAAATCCCTGGTAGTCTAGTGCTCACCCCAAGCCCCAATCAACTGTTATAATTATTAAAAATCCCTGGTAGACAAGTGGTCCCCCAGCCCTGATTTTCATTTTCATTGTTTATCTTTTATACTTGTAAGCTGGATGAGCAGAACTGCCCTTTTTCACCAATGACAAGTTTAGACAAAAACAAGTGACAAATACAAAGAATATAGCATATGATAAATACACAATTGAATACAAAAATAAATTCAAAATTGGTTACAGAATACAAATATACAAGCAATAAAAATCAGTACAGAATTATGCAAAACATGTGCAAGCATCCTTGTCCATTAACCATTGCTTTAACCTGGATTTGAAGGACTAAATTGTTTAACTTTCAATAATTTCATCAGGGATAGAATTAAAAAGTAGTGGTGCCCTATAAGATATAGATCTCTGGCTATGGGCTGCAACACAGAGAGGAAGTCTAACAGTAAACTTCGACTCAGACCTAGTATCACGTAGATTAAGGGATCTAGGGAACAAAACTGTAATTGCAGGGGAAATAAGGCCTTTGGTAACCTTGCACACAAACAACCCATTTCATCAAATATTCTATTTTCAAGGGACAAACTATGGGAGCTTGACAGCAAAGAACAATGATGAGTTCGAGAGGGTACAGCAAGCATAAAATGAAGATTAGAATAATAAGTAACCTTTAGTCTATCAAGTAGCCTTCCCGAGGTTGCAGAACAGATCACCGGACCATAATCCATTGCACTCAACAAAAACTATGAGCAAGTAAGTGCCTGGAATCCTTGGTGAGAAATTGCTTTACCCTGTAAAGTGAACCCAGTCTCTGATGAAGAGAATTTCTAAGTTTAGGGTTCAAAGGATAACACAGTATCAAATGTAATCCCCAAATAATTAAAACTGTTAACAAGTTCAATAGTGTTCCCATCATGACCCATAACAGTGAGAAGATTATCAGAAGAAAGAACTTTTTTAGAAACAAGCATAACTTTTTTTTTTTTTTTAATTAAGAACCATGTAGTTAGATGACAGCCAATTCTGAAATAGGTCAAAATCATGTTGTACCCTTACCAAAACTTCGTTAGGAGAAGAACCAATGATATAAATTGCTGCATCATCAGCATATAATACCATAGTGGATCGAGAACATAAAGATGAGGCAGCATTCATGTATAATGAAAAAATAAGGGGCCTGAGAATCGACCCTTGAGGTGCACCACACCTAATGGAAGTCAAGAGGGAAACACTGTTGCAAATTCTGGTGCAATGAACCTATTAGTGAGATAGTCCTGAAACCAGTTAATAGTACTACCAGAAATGAAAAAACAGAAAGAACACCTTCAATCAGATGGTGTTCAACCAAGTCTTAGGCCTTGGTGAGGTCCACAAACAGCACCACAACAGTCTGACCTTTATCAAGGGCACCCTGTACGGCACCTGTGAACCCCACCAAGGCCATTTTGGTGTGATTGCCCATCATTATTATGAAAAAATCCCTGGTAGTCTAGTGCCCCCCCAACAAGCCCCGATCAACTGTTATAAAAATTAAAATATCCCCAGTGGTCAAGTGGACCACTCCAGCCCTAATCCCCTGTTAAGTGAAATTCTGAAATACCTGGTGGTCTAGTGGACCCCCCATCCCACAGTGTCCTACCACCCTGCACCCCATCCCAAAACAGAGCCAATGACTGGAACAGCCCTCTGCTCACTACCATGGCCATCCACTGACTGAGCTCTGAATGAGTGTGTACTGTACACAGTACAAGCTCAGTGATTGACAGCTACTGTCAGTCACTGAGTGCACACTATATACAGTGCATGCTCATTCAGAGCTCAGTTGGAGGCTGCCTGTGGTGGTAAGCAGAAGGTTGTGCCAGTTGCCAGCTTGAATATGATGAGATTGGGCTGGTGTTGTGTAAGGTCCATTATTTTGGAATTGTCAGTATACTTACCGGTCCAACAATTTAAGTTCTTAGTAAGGTCAGCTATGAATATATGGAAGATTAGTAGGCCCATAACAGAGTCCTGAGGCACTCCACTGGTAACCTTGCAGATGCTATATTTTAACCCCTTT
The DNA here is from genome assembly GCA_016271365.2 of Neoceratodus forsteri. NCBI lineage: Eukaryota > Metazoa > Chordata > Ceratodontiformes > Ceratodontidae > Neoceratodus > Neoceratodus forsteri. Next base: position 550,612,507 of record CM057458.1, read on the forward strand.
ATTTTGACTGATTGGGTTCTGTCCTCTGGCCAGTTCATGGTCCATCTAACTAAGCATGGATCAATGTTTGCCTCAGCCATTTGTTTTTTGATAATTCCCCAGTGAGAGACAAGATCGAATGGTTTGCAAAAGTCCAAGAATATGATGTCACACGGTGTTCTAGTGTCCAATGAGGCACTTATGTTTTTGTAAAAGCAAAGCAGATTGGTAGTGCATGACATTCCTGTTTTGAACCCACACTGTCCTAGATTAAGATTATGTATCTGGCTGTAAATTACTGTCAGTTACTGTTAATAAACTGCTATACCCCCCCCCACACACACACACATAACTCCAAATATTTAATCTTAGTATATGGGATAGGCTGCAAACTACTATTAGTATGTATCAGAAAATGTTCCCCACAACTAACACATTAATTTGTGATGACATGAAAGCCAGGATTGGAATTTATGATGGATTTGCTTATGGCTCAGTGGTGAACTGGACAGATCTTATCACTATGAAGTGGCCAAGATAATCCAGAGATAAAATGGTGAATTGTAATGGTGACATCTTGGTAGACATACTAGATGAAGTCAGCCTATACCCTCTTAATAGAAGACTAAATGGTGATCAGGTTGGCAAGTTTACAGTCTTTTCACATAGCAGTACTTCAGTGATAGGTTATCTTCTATGGGATGGGTCTACTGAATGATGGTGTAATTTGTGGGTCACTAGTAGGGGTGAGAGTGACTACATGCCAGTCATATTAGTAGCAAGCAACATAGAAGGAACTGAGACTGACCCTATAGAACAACAAATACAATTTGACAACATTATCAATATGAGAAGGTTAGCATGGAACAATTCAGTTGGAAGCTAAAGTTGTGTCTACTCTACTAATCTTCTTGAAAGACTTTCCCTGTGCAGGAGAATTATTGAACTGTCTAGATGCTCTGCATAAAATCTTCTCAGTTACTAGACCTCTCTTTTTTAAAGTGATCAAGAATAGAGCAATGGAAAGAGAAGGTTGGTTTATTGTGGTCCGTAAGAGAGAAAAAATAAATTGACAGCAGTAAGAAACATTAAAGATCATATTAATAAAATAAATTGTTAATATTTGAATTTTTGCAGAAAATATAAAAGGTTTTTTTCAGCTAGAAAAGAAGAATATTATAGTGAACTAGGGGAAAATGCAGGCAGTAATAGAAGTCAATGACTGCAGAGGATGTTGTCTCTTAGTTGCTCGAGGTTTAACAAATCATAGTTATGAGATAAACAGTAACATCTCAATGGAAAACTGGATTGCATAATATAAAAGTATTTTTTATGAGAAAAACACTGACACCAATATTTCATTATAATCTTGTTATGTTGGGGGTCTTGATTACTTAACAGCATGTACAGTAGATGAAATTAGTACTGTAATAGTTACTTTGAAACAGAAAAAAGCGCTATAGGCCTGGATGGCATACTAGCAGAGGAATACCCATATATAAGTGAAATGTGGGCAAACATGCTGTTAAACATGTTCAAAAAATGTATACTTGAGTGAAGATTTCCTACCTCCATAGTAGAAATAGTTCCCATATATAAAAAAAAGAGACAGATCAGACCCTGGTATGTACAGACCCATTCATCTGCTGGATATGCAACTAAAGATTTTTTCTAAGGTCCTGCTTGCTAGGTTATAAACACACATAGATGTTTTGGGTGTTATAATTTCAAGCAGGATTTAGGCCTGGAAGAAGTACTACAGATATTTGTTTCATCGTATACCATCTGATAGAAAAATATGCCCTTTTAAGATCACAGAAAATTTATGCAGCTTTCATTGATTTCAGTTCAGTGTTTGATAGGATTTTATGTAATACTGTCTGGAAAATAACGTACAAATGGGGTATACAGCCATCACTAATTGAAATCAACAGAGAATTATACAGTAATACATGGGTCAGGATTTGGGTACGACCATTGGGACAGCTGTTTGGAAGCTTCCCTACAAACGTAAGGGTTAGACAGGGTTGCATCTTTGCTCCTACACTTTTCTGCATGTAGATTAATGACTTGCTTGTATACCTTGTTGACTCTTGCACAGACTCTCCAAAAATTGGTACTAGAACTTTTTCAGTGTTATCATATGCAGATGATTTGGTCTTATTTTCCTTAACGCATTCTGGTTTATAAAAAAAAAATAGATAACTGGCAGCTGTATTAGTGGAACTGAAATTGAAAATCAATCCTAATAAGACCAATGTAGTGTTTTTTTGTTTCTAATAAAATCACATATAAGTGGAGAGTTGGAGATGAGTTACTAGATAGTGTCAGAGAATATGCATATGTACATATCATGTTTATGGAATAAGCACCAGAAGCATATGAAACAAAGACAAAAAAAACTATCTTTGGCTTAAAAAAAGTTTAAGTCATTGTGTACTAGCATTAAAAGCTAAATACAATGCCCAAGCTCTCTATAGTATGGTAATTTGGATAAATAACAAAAGTGCCCCATTTGAAAACATTTTACTGTATTCAATTTACATATTTAGTTTTGTGCATTCCAAAAGATGTCCCTGCTATTTTTATTTGGGCAGCGCTGGGATGTACAGAGTTGTGCAGTTTAGCTACGGTAAGAAAAATTAATTGTTGGATTTTATTGAAAAGAATGAGTGAAGAAACATTACTCAAATTATGTCTTATAGAAAAAGAACAATGGGATACCCTGGGCTGTAACATATCTGCTTGGTTGAAACATTTAAAATTAGCACTGAAAGAAAATAATCAGAAATACTTATGGAATTACTATAAGAAGAATATTATGATCAGCCTATCATATAAGAAATTCATAAGTGATGCTATTCAGGGTGCCCAGGTTTGTAGGGACTTGGACATGTTGAAAGAATCACATTACGCATTGTGGTATGTAAAAATGGCTACATACATAGATTTAGACACTATCTTCATGTCCTTACTGATCCTATAAAAAGGAAACTTTTTATGACTAATCGGTTAGAAACTTTTTCTAATGTGGTACAATGGACACATTTTACAAACTTAAATTAGAGAAATTTAAATAATGTTTATGCAAGAGAGGTGGGAGGGATGACTTGTTTCAAGTATTTTTTTTGACTGCAACTGGTTTTTAGATGTGAGGTCATATTGGCTTGGTCAACTTCGCAGCTATCAAACATAGAATATTTATGACAACAGGTAATGATTATTTGTGTTACCAGTATTGCAAATTTTCTAGCTGATGTCAACAAAATCAGAAAACAAACATTAGTCTTTCTTTATAAATAATTACGTCTTTTATAAATTATCAGAAAATGCTGCTACTGTAGTAACCTTTATATGTATTAGTGTGTATCTCAGTCTGAATTCTCTTACTATACAATGTCTGAAAGCAACTGGTCAGCTCATATTGCACATATGTATAACATGTATAACGTTATCTGAAAATGCTGCTAGTAAGTTGTACATGTATTACTGTGTATCTCAGTCTGAATCCTCTTCTTGTATAGTGTCTGAAAACCACTGATTAGCTTGTATTGCTTATAGGTATAACATGTTTTTAACAAAGATAATTGTGACTGTGCATTTTTTAAATATGCATTTTTGTAGTAGCCTATTTAGTCCAATCAATAAACTCTGAATTAGAACTAGACAATAACTTAAGACTTTTGAAATAACAGAAACTATCAACCTATTTTGACCTTACATGGCCCTTGCAAAAGATGAAGGGGTGGAAGGTGGAACACAATGGAGATTTTTTTTTTAATAAATATTTAGTAAAATAGTTTCAACTGAATTGCAGATATTGGACCCACAGATTTCAGTGTAGTAAGATAAAAATGGTAATAGTTTACTCTCTGCTGCTTTTAAGAGAGAATAAACAGAATGTCCCCCAAATTTGTTATTAAATCTAGTGAGAGCCTATTTTATGGCTTGAGTTCTCTGTTGTAAATATTTACAGCATGCTATCTATTTACAGTACCATAAGAACCCCTAAACAAGTATATTCTTTGATGTGTTCAATTATCTGGTCACCCATGAATCATACGTGTTTTGTTTTTGATCTTTCTCCAAAGACCATCACTTTCATTTTGAAATAATTTATGATTAGCTGTAAGTCTTTGGTTAAAGTAGCAGTGTTTGTTTGTGACCAGGTAGATTTTTTAAGCAATAATTGTTGTCTGGCAAAAATATCAAGATATCCCATTTTCTTTTTGTTTTCTTCAATTTCTATACCAAAATATGAGATTTTGAATTACTATGATGAAGCAACCACATTCTGCTCAATAAGCACTTTCAAAGACTTCAAGGATCAGCTAGAAGAAGTAAGATAGCGGGGGATTATTAGGATACATAAAACATATAATCAGCCAAATGACTGAAAAAATGTTAACTATCAGCCCACTTCTGGAAAATAATCAGGAGACAGTTACATTCTTATTGAATTTGCTTTACTTCTCTGGAACACAAACATAGTGTACAGTGTGCAAATAGATCTTGGATTAGGCAACTGAGCCAGAAGAAATAGCTCTGTGACTTTATGGACTTTCAGATATATCTATATACACTGTGTTTGGGTTCCAGAGACGTTCCAGGAAGTAAATCCTTTTGATTGATTATACTGTATGTTTCCTTTAACAGGATTTTGAAGTTTTTAATAGTTCTCACTCCCATGCCTGCCACCATGAAAAAATTAAATATCTTGGTACAGTGTTGCACTGTTTACCATCAGAGTAATGTGGTAATTCTATCCTAATGCATTCACTTTATGAATCTAGTATTTACTGTACATTCAAGAGGTATCCTCAATGGAAGAGATTTTTAAAAATTGCTAATGGCACCCATCTTTAATGATATGAGTCATTTATTACAAAATTAGCTGTACAAATTAACAATATCTGAGGAAACTAAAAATACGCTGAGCATGAACCTAAGGATGTCATAATGACATTTTTGACAAAAAAACTGTGTAATGACATTTTTTTTGCCAACTAACAAATACTGCAGCTTTAAGTTGTTAATATGAGTAAGTTGTCTTTTTAGACTATACTTCAAAACAGACATCAAGATGAGATCGTCAGCATATGCCATGGTATGGCATTCGGTGTTAATGATGGATGGGGCATGAAAAAATGGGTTCTAGAATGAGTTAAAAAAATGTAGAATGAGTTTAAAAATGTTTTCAGAATACAAGGTAGGAGCAATGGGCCAACCTTGTTTGATACCTGAATGTATCTCAAACTTTTCAGTTTAGTGACCTGTGATACTGTATCTGATTTGAACAATTGTGCCAATATGTAGCCCCACAGTAGTATCAATAATCCAAGTTTTCACTTAACTATCCTCATAATCCATGTTTTCACTTAAATATCCTTACGATTACTATAAAGGACATTTCTTGATAAGGCATCAAATGCAGAGTGGAAGTCCACAGGCAAACAAAGTTTTTTTTTTCTTTTTTTACCATGTTATATTTTTCTACAAGATGATTAAAGGTGTAATAATAGTCAATGACAATTGCACCCAAATCCCATTTGGACCTCAGAAAAAAATGTTATCTTCTTTGATATGGCTCTCCAAACATTTTAAAATAATTGTTAAATACTTTTTAACGTGTAATTAATTAGTGTGATTGGCCTATACTTGGATGGAGTTCCAGTCTCACCTTTCTTAGGAATTGGTACAATAAGTCTAGTTTTCCAGCTAAAAGTGATACATTTGAACAACAAACAAGCATTGTAGAAGGAAGATGGGATATGAGACCAACACATAATGCTACACTTAAAGAGCTACTGACACCATCTGCCCAAAAGTGCTACATTGCAGAATTAGAATAAGCATATCCCCAGTAAATCTCATACCAAAAAGTAGATTTCTATGTTACTTCATTTTAAAGTTATTAGCCATTTTGTAACCCTGATTTCACTACCTGTTCAAAAAAATAAAAGCCTGTTTTAGTGAAGAGTTGCTGCTGCTGCTGTCATCTAGGGACCTCACAGTCCAGTATTCCTTGTCAGCAAGGTTATAGGACCTGTTTCTCTAAAGTTATAAAGATCATGTGCAATGGTTTTCACAAGTAAAACAGGCAGCATGGGTCAGTAAACATTGCTTTAAAAACTTTGCGTTTCAGGTTTTGTAACAACGCTGACAATATTTTGTCTGAGTGCCTTTTAGTTGTGGTCCTTTTTCCCTGGGTTGCTGAATGTTGGGTCATAGCACACTGTTGAGAGGTTTGCAGACTAAATAAGTTTCTGATGTGGTGAAAGGCTGATATCATTCACACCTATCATTCAATTGAGGCAATTTCTAAGAATGGCAATTTAAAACAATTATTCCATCTCCTTGTCAGTGGGGGTGGGGGCAGACTCATCTATGTTCTACTCTAAATTACAATGATCATTCTAACAGAGCTAACACTTCCGCCCCTAGAAGGAATTAACACATAAAAGGCCCCTGTTAAAATATATTTTAAAGCAGACAATGACAAACAGCAGTGAAGTTACCAACATTACAATACTAGCAGCAAATACAACTTCCTAACAGGCACATTAGAGTAGCACTCCAAATGGCTTCAGCAGCCTGGAGGCATACTGGCTCAGCATCCAGCAATCCTGGAGAAATGGACCAAACCAAAACAGCATTAAGGAATACAATTTTATCAACTTTGTTACAACACCTGAAACATATAGTTTTTATAGTAATGTTTACTGACTGGTGCTGCCTGGTTTACTTTTGAAAATCATTCCACATGATCTTTCCAACTTTGGAGAAACAGGTAATATAAGCTTGCTGACAGGCAATACTATACTATGAGGTCCCTAGATGACATCATCAGCAGCTCTTCGCTGACTCCTGCTTTTATTGCACAGGTAGTGCAATCAGGGTTACAAAATGGATAATAACTTAAAAATGAAGTAATGTAAAAATTCTAGTTTTTGATATGAGATTTACTGGGAGTATACTTATCTGGATTCTGCAATGTAGTACTTTTGGAGTCAGTAGTTCAATTGGGGCCTTATCAATACACAGGGCTTTATTAAATTTAAAGGAAATTCTAGCTTCACTAACTTCTTTAACCGTGGTTAGTTCTGAAGGATCAGGTGAATCAGAAGACCAAGTCAAACTTCTAACAAAGTTTGGGTCATAAAAAGATGCTTCTAAAATGAGTAAGCCACACATTGGGTATAATATGAGAGCCTATGTTGTTCTTAAAGTTTTTTTGTTTTTTTTTGTTCCTCTAGCCACTAACTGCCAGAATAATTATTGATAATTCACACTTCCATTATCCATTGTCAGGACAACTGCTGATATTGCTGCTTCTCCTTTCATACTGTTTCCCTTTTTTTTGTTAAGGTACTGTTTACATTCACATTGCAGATTATTTTGGACAAATCTAATAAACTTTTGCAAGTCAGACTTTTCTGCAGGCCTCATTAAACAAGTTAACTTATTACTGGATAACTGAACTGTTTTATATAGAAAGGAGTAATGGAAATTAATACGTTGTTCATGCTTAATGATTTCCTAACAGGGTCCTTGTTAGTATCCTTGAGCAACTTAATATAATCAAGGTTAGAGTTTAAATGATGTGTACGAGTAGATTAGAGCTCCACAGTCCACTGGATTCTTTTTTAATTTGTTACAGTGATTGGGGGTTGAGACTGCGGATTTAAGAGATCAAGATTACTAAGAATAATATCCATTGATATTTCTAGTGGAAAATCATCACTGTCAGCATGAGGTACTATTTTAAGATTTGTAAATTTTATCATATCCAGTACTGGGCACATACATAAATAAATCATGCTGGAGCCTAGGGAAGCCATGTGTATAAAATTCCCTTCACTATCCTCTGTGAGTCTTCCATTTAGGACTGCAAGACTGGATTTATTTCATTAGGCCAACTAATTTATTGCCTCCCTTTGTTTTGTTGTTAGCAGTTCTTGATTCCATTAATTTTGTACCCTCTAAAGAAACACCTTTATCATCCAAATTATCAAAAGGACCTATTCAACTGTTAAAATTACCTAACAATGCACAATTAACATAATGGAAATCTGTAGTAATGAAAGTAAATAATTTGTCAAACTCTGTCCGCACTTCTTCAGAGTAGTAATAAGAATAAGTGGGAGGAATATATGCATTTATAAATATTAGAGGCTCCTTATTGACCAATAATTTTAAGTATGAGAACATTTGAGCTGGAGTAAAGTATGTGATGAGCTTTCGAAAATGGGGCCACTTTTAGCATAATGCAGAGACCACCAATATGTCTAACAAATTTTTCAATGGCCAATAAAAGTATGTAATATATTATAAAACCAATAATTTATTTATTACTAATACATCAAGTTTCTTGAAAGACTAAAATATAACAACTTGAAACATAAGTCACCCAGTCATTATCTAATATACAGTATGAAGACATAGGCCAGAAATGTTCCATGACAAAATATATAAATACCTAGCCAGCCCAGTTGTACTGAGGGCTGAGGTGCTGGACACCACACCTTGCATCATGCCAGCAACCCAGGTTTAGGAGCAAGCTTGAGTCAGCGGGGGTCAGAGGGGGAGGAGAGGATTGAGCATCTGGAGGACTGCTCTCCTGTCCTGGGAGGGAGGAGATCCACAGTCCTGGGCTCTGATGACTCCCAGTGGTGACTGGGGGTATAGCAGCCCATAGATCCTCTGTCAAGGGATTGGATGTGGTGGCAATCCTGTGTGCGTGCTCAGGAATGAGCATGCATGTGCTGGATGCATTGCACATCCAAGCCATAAGGGGATGGAGAAAATAAGAAAAAATGCCCTGTCCCTTGGTAGGTGAAGGTGGGTCAAGTGGCTGACCACCATGTCCAGTGTTGGATCCTTCACCCTGCCTCTGGTGCTCCCTGCACTGCCTGGTCAACCAACTAAATCTCAGAAAAGTTGCCAGGAGGAGTTGGCAGTCCCACCTTGGGGGGCTTAAATCCAGGAGGTTGAGGGACCAGTGTGGGTGGAGCGGAGTACCCCCTCCCACTGGTAGGCAAGGCTGTGGATTTCAGGTGGGCTGGATAAGGTCAAGCCAGGTGTCCCTCCAGATAGAGTCCAAAGTGCCAGAGAGGGGAGACTAAAGAAAGTTTTATATATATATATATATACACATACATATATATATATATATATATATATATATATATATATATATATATATATAAAAAGTGCCATGGTAGTGGTACTATAGTTAGGTTGAGTAGCTACTTTAATGCAAAACCCCAAATTTTGCACCTTAATGTCTTTGCCACGGTACAACGGATTTGCCTGAAATTTTGCATGCAAAGTCTGGTACCACTAATCTCTGGATCTCACACATTTCGTTATGGTTGGATGTACGGTTGTGGAGCTACAGAACACCAAAAAACACAAAAAAAGGACTTTTGGGGCATTTCTTTGCCTGTGACCACAACCCACATGGTTTGTCCATTTACTCCAAAAACTTCAGGGAAGATGCAGCCCTGGTCACCAATGTGCCTTTCAAAGATTTGGTGAAAAAATATTAAACCATTCAAAAGTTATTTGAGGGATTGAGGATGGGGGCATGGTGGTGGGGTGATAACTGTAACACCACATTTCCAAATGTTTGTCACTGTGGAAACAACCTTAACTGATGCATTAGCGGAGTTTTTTTTGCAATGAATATATATATATGACTTGTTTTCCTAGTTGATACTATTTTCAATTTTGTTTGATTTACTAAGATCAGAACATGAAGCTAATCAATCAGTCTTAAGGGAGCCTAGAATCTTGTACTTTTTGGAAGAGGAAAAAAGACTTTACCAAAGCTTCAAGTGGAAATATATTTTGATTAGATTGCACTTGAAGACGGTTCCAAATAACTCTGTTGGGAGCTTCATGAACAGGTTGCAACTGATGACAGAAATTGTGCATATCACTGTTGGTCAATAACAATCTACCCAAGTGGTCAAGTAAATGTGCCTCATGCATAATTTCTTTTAATCATTCATGATCTCTGAGGATATGGTCTATCTGGCCACCATTAGCCAGATCATTAAGTGGAAATACACTAGTAACTCCTTTATTGCCCAGCTAAACATTTAAAATTGATCTGAACAAAAAAGCTAATTTTTTTAATAATACAGACGGAGTCTCACAGCCAGGTTTAAAAAGCCCATGTATTTTTATTTATAAAGCAATCAGTTTACAACCTTTGAGCCAAGGGCTCATTTCCAAAGGTACCTTGTCAACAATGGTAGAAAATTCGGAATAATACAAATAAAACAGATAATACAAGTAATACAGAAAAGAGGGGTACATACAGAGTAGTGCATGAGTATAAACAGACACGCATTAATGGCACATGGTAACAGCAACATTGGTAGTGTGATACAGAGCAAAATATGGTATAATTGACAACAGTAGAATAAAAGGTTTAGCAGCATAACGGTATTTTCATACAGGTGTGATTACAGACAAGCAGGTCTACTGTGCCAGATTACAGGAACGTATGGATTGAGGCAGTCGCAGTACAGGGTGGTTTGAGATCAGTTAGGCATATACAGCAGCGCTTTGATGAATAGCCCGCTTTTGAGGGCATTTTGAAAGTGGAGATGGTGGGGGTATCAGTGATGGCCCGAGGAAGAGTGTTGTACCAAGCGGGGCTCTGTGGCAGAAAGATCTCTGTCAAGTGAAGTCCTAGCACGAACCAGGAAGGTGGCTTTGCAGGAGGTCCGGCTTGCTGACAAGGGGCTGTGCTGGGAGAAGGGGAAGTCAGCCGGGAGAAAGTCCTAATAAGGTTTTTTTTGAAATGAGGCACGTTTGGTATAACAGGCGTTCGTCGAGGTCAAGCATTCCTGCAAGGTCATAGAGTTGGCAGGTATGAGTGAGCTTAGGGGCCCCAGTGATTAGCCTGCAAGCCTTATTTAGGAGGAGGTGGATTTTGTTGAGGGCCGTCATGTTGGCAGCCCCATAGATAGGTAGCCCATAGTCCACCAGGGAGAGTATGGAGGATGTAACCGCCAGCCGGAGTGCGTCAGGGGGGAGACAGTTTTTGTGGCGGTACAGGATACCAAGTCGGATATTGGTAACAGAAGCGAGTGCATCGATGTGGGTATGGTAGGAGAGGGCTGAGTCAAATAGGATCCCTAAGTACTTATAGGATTGGACTTGTTCCAGTTGTAGTTTAGAGCCGGAAAGGATACGGAGAGGGGTGTTGGATGATTTATTTTGAGGTTGGGCGAAGAGCATGGTTTTAGATTTTTTAAGATTTATGACTAATCTATGCTCTTTAAGCCAAGCTTCAGCGCCGTCATAGGCCCTTTGTAGGGAAACCTGGAGGGAAGTGGGGTTACGGTCAGTGGCAAAGAGGACGGTATCATCTGCGTACAGCAGAATATTCCCAGGACACGCACTGGGCAGGGTGTTAGGTAAGCGAGAAGAGGAGGGGCCCCAGGATGGAGCCCTGTGGAACCCCATGGTGGATCGAGCGTGGGTTAGAAAGAGTCCCAATTTTGACTCGTTGGGAGGTGGCGGACAGGTAGCTGGAGCACCAAGCTAGTGGTCCAGAGGCCAAACCCAGCATGACAGAGGGCTCCCAGAAGTAGGGGTGGGAGACCGTGTCAAGGCCTTTGATAGGTCAAGGAACAGCCCTGCCAGGGAGGTATCCAATGAGGAGTGAAGGAAGGAGGCGGAATTCAATAAGAGCAGTGCTAGTACTGTGTCCTGCGTGGAAGCCGTGCTGCTCCGGGCAGAGGATGTTGTATTTGGTCAGGTATTCAGATATTTGTGCGGCAACTAGTTTTTCCAGCGCCTTGGAAAGGGAAGGGAGAATGGAGATCGGTCGATGGTTCCCAGCTAAGGACCTATCACCCCCTTTATGGATTGGCGTGACCGTTGCAATTTTCCACGAGGAGGGGAATTGTCCCAGGCAGAGTGATTTGTTAAGAAGGCAGGTGAGTGGGGTGAGGACTTGATCCAGGACTAACCGGAGAATTTTGTGATCAGGGAGATGTCACTGGAACTTTGCCTTTAGTGCATGGGTCAGGTGCAGTCTGGCTTCCTGGTAGTAACCCTACGAAGGTGGAAGCAAGGGCGATGGGGGGCAGGGGTAGGATGGGTGGGTGGCTGATCAAAGAAGTTACTGGGGAGGATGGGGCTAAGGTCTGTAAAGGTGGTGTTGAGGAGGTTTGCAATGTCAGCGGGGTCTGTAATGGTGGTGTTGTTGGTGGTAATCTGGGATGGGGGAGGGGAGCGGGCGTTCCCATTCAGTTGTTTGACCTTATCCCAGAAGGTAAGGGTGCTCCCCCAGGAGGCAGTGAGGGAGGCCTGATGGTGGTCGACTTTGGCTTTCCTGATTGCCCAAGTACACTTATTCCACGCAGCATTGTAGGCCAGTCTGTCAGCTGGGTGCCTGGTTCTGGCACGGTACCAAAGGTTGTCCAATGGCAGGCAGCATAGAGTGCAGGGGTAATCCAGGGCAGGTTAGGTCTTTTGGAGCGGATGGCAGAGAGGGGAGCAAAGAGATCGCAGGCTTTATTAAAGGTGGAGGTAAAGAAGACAAGAGCAGCATCTATATCGGGTGCATGGAGAATCGGGGACCAGTCTTGCAGTTCAAGGTATTGTTTTAGGTTTTTTAGGCCATAAGGTCTGAAATGCCGGCGGAGAATCGTGCTGAGCAGTAGGTCGGGGTAGGGTGGCCAACCAGTGGAAGAGCACAGGGGAGTGGTCACTGAGTGAGTCCGGGAGGACTTGGATGTCAGGATTTTAGGGGGGCGGTTTGTGATGATGACATCAAGGAGGGTGCTAGTACCTCTCTTGGGGTTCAGACGTGTGGGTTGGGAGACTAGTTGGGTTAGATCCAGAGCTGTGAAGGAGTCCCGAGCGGGGGAGGATGAGGGACAAAGCCAGTTCACATTGAGGTCCCCAACTATGATTTTGTCAGCATTGTTGGGGAAGGGAGTCAGATCATGTAGTCAGATTATTGGTTTGTCTGCTTCAGAAGAGCTTCTCTGAGATCTGCATGTGTCTTGACGAGACAAAAGAATGCTAAAGCAGGACTGTTGCATCCTAAGGGGACACATTTTTGATTATGTCCATCATATTCACCACATCCTCATTAAGAATTGTGCCAATGTTGTTTTGAGGCCAGATTCCCAAATTAAACCCAAAGAGACCAGAGGGTATCTCAAATCATCAAATCAAATCATCTTTATTTTTATAGCGCCTTTCAAAACCAAGGCACTGTACATAAAACCAATTACATCAAATAAAAACTAAAACAAGAACAGTAAAATCAAATCATCCATATTTCAGGAAGGCTAAATCAAATACATGATTATTTATAAATTATAAATATATATTTATTCCCAACTTTATTACCCTGATAAATGCAAATAATGATTAGTTACATTGAAATGGACACATTTAAAATAAAGTGTAACCTCTCTAACCTTCCATTTTTGGGAAAGGTTATTGAGAAGGTGGTAGCGCTTCAGTTGGAAGAGCACCTCATATCTCATGAGTTGTATGAACCCTTCCAGTCGGCTTTTCGTGCCAGACATAGCACTGAAACTGCACTTGTTTGGGTGCAGAATGATCTTCTCAGGGGTAGAGACTGGGGAGACAAGACAATTATTGTTCTCCTCGATCTCTCCTCAGCATTTGACACTGTGGACTATTGTGTGCTGCTTGCTCGCCTTGGGGGCCTATGTGGACTCACCGGTAATGTCATCAAATGGTTTGAGTCCTTTCTTACCAACAGGAGGCAGAGGGTCATGATGGGAAATTTCTCATCTACACCCAGCCTACTTCTTTGTGGAGTTCCTCAGGGATCAGTATTGGCTCCAATGTTGTTCGCAGTGTATATGCTGCTTCTGGGTGGGATCATTAGGAAATACGGCTTGAGTTTTCATTGCTATGCCGATGACACTCAGCTGTATTTTTCCTTTGTCCCAGGAACATCAAATGCAGTGGATGTGCTTAATATCTGTCTGGCCGAGATAAACGACTGGATGGCCTCCAGCTGGTTGCAGCTGAACCCCGATAAGACGGAGGTATTAGTAGTGGAGTCGAACAGAGTTCGTGATAGGATGGCCTCTGACACAGAAACTGGGCTTGTCCTAGGATCTGTGCCATTGAAAACCTCCTCTTGAGTCAGAAATCTTGGCGTGATTCTGGACAAAGATCTAACCATGGAGGCTCAAATATCCTCCGTGGTTCGTACCTATTTTACCATCTCGAAACATCGCCAGGATTAAGTCCCTTGTTCCACCTCTGGACCTCCCTACTTTGATACATGCCTTAGTCACATCTAGGCTGGATTACTGTAATGCGCTCTATCTCGGGGTCATGGGAGGATCTCTCCACAGATTGCAGCTGGTGCAAAATGCAGCTGCCCGGTTGTTAACCGGGCAGCAAAGGTTTTGCCATATTACACCGGTTTTGCGTGAATTGCACTGGCTGCCAGTCAGGTGGAGAGTCCTCTTTAAGGTGGGTCTTCTCACCTATAAGGCCCTACACGGGCAGGGCCCTGGTTACCTGTTAGACCTTCTGTCACCTGCATTCTCCTCGCGCCCTCTTCGTTCCTCCAATGAATGCTTCCTGACCATTCCCAGAACTAGGCTGAAATCTGCCGTCGATAGAGCATTTAGCGCCGCGGTCCCTGTTCTGTGGAACTCCTTACTAACTATGGTCAGAGAAACTTCGTCAGTGGATGTTTTTAAGGCCCAGCTTAAGGCCTTTTTCTTTTCTAAAGCATTTAATGCTTAGATGAATATTTATAGCTATGGCTTGGTTTTTTTCTTTTTGTAAGATTTGTATTTACTATGTGTAATGTTTATACTTACTATATTTAAATGCCTGTTTTAATGTTTGTACGACGCCCAGAGCCTCTGGGATTGGGCGTCTTTTAAATAAATTTTGCCTTGCCTTGCCTTACCTAACTGTAGCATTTTCAACTGGATCAGTTTTGCAGATTGCATATCTTTAATCACTAAATAAACTTGCAGATCAGGTTCATTACTACTATTAAATGCTGTACAGAAATTTTCAGAAGCGCCCTTGAGGCCTAACTCTGTTCCCAGCAAGTATCTCATTGGGTCCTTTAAAATTTCATCTATCTCATAATGATTATGATAGATTCCTGTGATCACCCCATTACCAGTAACAACATTTTCAGTAAAACTGTTTGAATGTGCTGAATTAGTGTTTATAGATGCGGGAGAGACTACAGAGCTGGGGGTCCTGATACATTTGTTGGCTCAGTGGTTACCTATTATCAACTGTTTGGTTACTAATACAGGAACTGACCTCTTTCTTTTCAATCAGGTGGCTCTTTTTCCCCTTTGTTTACTTCTAGTTTTCTTTTTTCCTTTTTTTGGTTATTTTCCTACTTACTGCAGAAACAATATTCATTGGCTATCTGTGGGAGTCTAACATGAACTTTACCCTTCTTTCCTCTGTCATCATTGTTTTCACAGTTTCTTTCTGATAAACTAGTTACGGGGTTCAAAACCACTTTATGGCTAGGTTTTTAACTTTAGCTCTTTTGGTTCCTTTCCTTTTAATTTTCCAAAGGGGATAGTGAGGGCTTCAGGCAGAGTACTATCAAGGTGGACGGGGGGAAGAGGTCGCTCCACCATTTCCTCATCCCCTTTTGTCACTGGTGGTATACTGTAACTAGCTCATTAACATTAGACCTTTCCATGGCTAGGTTACCACGATCTGTACAGAACTGTACAAGAAGGAGATATATTTATTAACTGTCTCCATCTCTTCTACCATTAATATTAAGGCACGCAGTTCTCACGCATCCCATGCAATATCTTCACTCAACAGATCTTTTGAATCTTTGATAAGAATAGCACAGTTACTTACCATAACAGTAGATCTTTGAGAGTATCTCCTTCATTGAGTCACATCATGGAGCTGTAAATCATCGGCATCAGGACAACCTGGAAAATTTTGCAAGCTGGGGCTGCCCACATCAGCATGCCTCGTCACTGCCTATTTATTTTATTTATTTATTAGATCATCGGTTTACAAACCTTTGAGTCATAGACTCATTTACAAAAGCACTTCATCAAGAGAGCAATACATCACAGCAAACAAAACAGTACAGTACATAACACTTAGATTAATAAAGCAACCAGTGTTACAGGCATTCACCGGTGGTACACACTTGGGAATAGATAGATCACAGTAGTCATAATATAGGTACATGAGTACCACGTCAGGTAGCAACCAGAGCTATTTTATTACAATAGTCAGCAGATGTTGCCTGAGACCCCAGGTATGTACAGCAAAAGTAGACAGGGCAGACTCAGCCTTGGGGTGAAGGTAAGGGGCAGGTGGGGGATTATGTGCAGTTGCAGCAGCGAGTGCTTGTCAGATGGCTTCTGAGGGAGACCTTGAAAGGACCAAGCTTAGTGGCATCAGCTATGTTGGCTGGGAGGGAATTGAACCAGGAGGGAGCCCAATAGCAAAAGGATCTCTGGGCCATAGAGGTCCTTACCCTGGGGACAATAAGGGAGGTTTTGACAGTGCTGTGGGAGGAGACTGAGGGGGAGGCATGCTGCAGAGAGGTGGCAGCCCCAGTGGGGAGAGCCCTAGTAGGGTCTTTTTTACAAGAAGGCAGGTTTGGAAGTGGAGTCTTTCTTCAAGGTTGAGCAAGTTGGTGGTGGAGTACAGCAGGCACATATAGGTGCACCTGGGGCTCCCAGCATTAGCCTCAGGCCTTGTTATGAAAGCTGGATTCTTGCAAGTGCAGTGTTGTTGGCAGCATAGATGGGCAGCCCATAGTCAATTAGCGACAGGACAGAGGAGGTGATTGCCAATCTAAGGGCCTCTTGTAGTAGGCAGTCCCTATGGTGGTATAATAGTCCAATCCTGACAATGGTGGCAGCAGAAAGGGCATTGATATGGGAATGGAAGGAGAGTGCTGAATCAAAGGTAATGCCCAGGTACTTGTAGGTGGAAACCTGCTCAATGGGGTTTAGTGTGCTAGGCAGTATCACGAGAGGGGCACCACTGGCTTTGCTTTGGCGATGTGAGAAGAGCATAACTTTGATCTTTTTTAGATTCAGGACTAGTCTTCGTGATGTGAACCAATGCTCAGTTCCATCAAAATCTTGTTGGAGGGTGGCCTGGAGTGTGTTGGGGTTGGGGTCAGCAGCGAAGAGTACAGCATCATCCATGTAGAGGAGGATCTTACTTGGGCAGGCCAAAGGGATGGAGTTGACGTAGAGACTGCAGAGGAGAGGGCCTAAAATTGAGCTCTGAAGAACCCCAGAGCGGACAGGTCGTATGTCAGATAGGGTGCTATTGATTTTTACACACTGAGTTCTGGCAGAGAGGTAGCTGGTGAACCACACAAGGGGGCCGGGGGAGAAACCAAGACATCTGAGGGAGTCAAGCAGGAGAGGATGGCAAACCGCATCAAAGGCCTTGGAGAGGTCAATGAACACGGCACCGGCAGGACTTCCAGCATCAAGAGAAGAATGCAGGAAGTTGGAGAATTCAAGTAGTGCAGTTGTGGTGCTGTGACCTGCATGAAAGCCATGCTGTTCAGGGCACAGGATATTGTGCATGACCAGGTATTCGGCAAGCTGGTTGGTAACTACTTTTTCAAGGGCCTTAGAGAGTGGGGGGAGGATGGAGATTGGTCAATAGTTACCTGGGGACACTCGATCGCCGCTCTTTAGGATGAGAGTGATGATGATGGTTTTCCATGTGCTGAGAAACTGCCCCAGGCACAGAGAGTGGTTGAGCAGCTCGGTAAGTGGGACCAGGATAGCATCCAATGTCAGACGAAGTAGCCTAGTGTCCAATAGGTCGGTGCCAGGGTTGTTACTACTAACGGCTTTTTGCAGAAGGGGTCTAGCCTCCAATGGAGAGATGGTATGTAGGTAGAAAGGAGGTCTCTGAAGAGTGGGCAGGGGTGCTACTGGGATGGGGTCAAAGAAGTTACTGGGCAATACTGAACTCAGGTCTGAAGAAGTGTGGTTTAGGCATTCTGCCATGTCAAGAGGGGTCAGAGCAGACAGTGCCATTAAAGGAGAGTTGAGAGCGGGGTGGGGAGCGGGATTTCCCATTCAGCTCCTTTACATTATCCCAAAAGTTTCTAGCTGACCCTCAGGGGGAGACAAGAGCAGATTGGTAGTACTGGGCTTTGGCCTGTCGAATGGCCCAAGTACACTTATTGCGCTCAGCGTTGTACACTTGCCTATCAGTTGGTTTGCCAGATTCCATGGCAATGTGCCATAGGTTGTCTCTCATTTTAAGTTTGTGAAGGAGGAAGGGGGTAACCCAGGGCATGTTTTGCTTTTTGGTGCGATTTCTAGTGAAGGGGGCATAGAGGTCACAAGCAGTGATAAAAGTGCGAGTGAAAAAATCCAGTGCCTCGTCTATGGACGGTGCGAGCCTGATTGGGGACCAATCCAGTTGTGAGAGGTACAGTTTAAGGTGATGCAGACTGCCTGGGAGTAGGCAATGTCGCTGGTTGGTTTGTGGTGCAGATTTGCTGTTGGCAGCGGACCAAGAGAATATGACAGGGGAGATGTCACTAAGTGAGTTGGGAAGTACACTGATATCGAGCACCCTCTGGGGGCGGTTGGTAATGGTGATATCCAGGAGGGTACTAGAGCCAGTAGAGGGGTTGAATCTAGTTGGGGTGGTGACAAGCTACGACATGTCAAGGGTGGCAAAGATATCTCCGGTTTGGGAGGCCGTGGCAGAGAGCCAGTTGATATTCAGGTCACCAACAATTATCTGGGCCATTTTGGGTGGTAGGCCAGAGAGGTAGTCAGTAAGCGCCTGAATGGTGAGGTCTTGATTTCTAGGGGGAATATAAGCAACGGTGAGAAAGAGTGGGTCCTTACCAGGGTTGGGGGAGATTTTTAGTGTGAGAGCTTGCACCCCAATATCAAGTTTGGGTGCTGGAAGTGCATGTCCAAGGAGGGAGTCACACATGTAGACAGCACAACCACCTCGATGCTTACCCACCCGATCTTCCCTGAAAAGGGTGTAACCAGGGAGGGAGACGAAGGAGTCAGGGGTGGATTTGGATAACCAGGTTTCGACGAGTGTGACAATGTCTGGCTGGTGCTGAGTAACCCAGCATTGGAATGCAGCAGCCTTCTTAAGGAGGCTGCAAATATTCATAGAAGCTATGAGAGTCCTTGAGCCTGTGCAGGCTTGTTCATAAGGTTGGGCACGGGGCCAGGGTTTGGATAAATGTCACCTGATAGAAGCAACAGGAGGGTGATTAGGTGCATTGCAGAGTGGTAGTGATTGTGGCTTCTCCTCTTGTGACTGGACACGGGGCTGGGTGCTGGGGTGCAAGGGGTGGGTAGAGTACGAAGGGTGGGAAAGGCATTGAGGAGAAGAGACCAAGGTATGAGTGGGAAGTAAGAGGTAGCAGGGGTGGAAGTGTGGGGGGTTACCGAGGGGTAAGGTGATCGAGCGTCGGGGGGGTCTGGTAGAGGTGTTGCAGATAAGAGGAAGGGTACTATGCGTGAAGGGTGATGGTCCTAAATGAGGTGGGGCTGGTGTGAGGAAGTAGGAGGAGGACCATAGTCAGTGTCAATGCACTTCATACTGGATGCATTAGGGACAATAAGTTATTTGAGCTCAAGAGGATCACCTTTAAGAAGTTACAGAAAGGAGAGCCCCTTTAAAGTTGCTGTAATTGACTAGTGTGAGAGGCCTCAGGGGTGTGGATCACTGGGGAAGTGTGCTTAATAAGAGAGAGAGGAGGGGGTGGGGGTGGGGGATGGGCGAAAAAATTGTCCAGAGAGCGGTACAGCAAGGCAGTGGCCGAGCTGTGTTTTGAAAAAGGCGCCTTGTGTGCTTCCTTTCTCAGTGGGGATCTGCAGCATCCAATTGGGAAGCAGCCACAGTCCACAGGAGCCAGTCCAATTATGGGGATTGAAGCCTAACAGCTCCGAGCTAGGAGCTGCCCAAATGTACCTGCTTTCCTTGGTCAGGGGGTGGCGGGCTGGATGCAGAGGTCCGACAGCCAGCAGGTAGCAGTGCCAGGGCCACTCAGCTGAAGTGGAGAGCCTGGTTTGGGCTTGTGTCTAAAATAGAGCAGAAAAAAAGGCGGGCCTTTAGTTAAAAAGCCAGAGACAAAGGTCAAGTGAATTGGTGGGAGGGGCCCTGGGCAATTTAGTGCTCAGGGCAGGAGTAGGTGCAAATAGTGGGAGAGAAAGGTTCCTGCAGAGAGGTCTAGTCAAAGGTACCAGGTGGGAATTTAGCAAAACAAAAGGCTGATTCAGGAGGTTGGGGGGGCCCTTCAATGAGACCAGGGAGAGCTGGGAAGGAGGCGTGTGGTGGAGAGGACTCAGGTTATTCTGGGATGGGTAGGGAAGATGGCCCAAAATGCCAGGCAATATTTACAGAATGTGCTGGTTCATGGGGGTGTAAGGAGAGGGAATCAGGGGTCCAGCAGATGGCAGAGACACGCTGTGAGGGATAGAGAGAAAGAAATACAAAAGGGAAAAAAGCAAGAGAAAGAGGGAAGCAAAGAAGGCAGTCTAAGGATGAATGAGAGGAACTGTGATGGGAAAAGTGTGGCAGAGCAAACAGCAGGCAGTGGTCAGTTCTAGCTATTCTACAATATTGGGCAATTGGCAAAAAAAAATTCAGTAGTGCAAGCAGTAAACTATATAATCGTCAGGCAGTCAGTTAAAGTTAGCTACAACTCTGCTAGGCAATTCCTACATATACAATGCAACAGTTTAAAGGTAAAATGTTTAAGCAGTAGAAATATTCAGTAGTGCAAGACATAAGCTACAGTATATAGAAGTCAGGCCTAGCTAATACAGCAGGCTAGACAGCCGAAAATTCCAGGAGGAGAGTATATATATATATATAGATATATATATATATATATATATATATATTTCCACATGAGCAGTAAATTCAGCAGAAAAAATTGTCCAGAGAGCAGTACAGCAAGGCAGTGGCCGAGCTGTATTTTGAAAAAGGCACCTTGTGTGCTTCCTTTCTCAGTGGGGATCTGCAGCATCCAATCGGGAAGCAGCCACAGTCCGCAGGAGCCAGTCCAATTACAGGGATTGAAGCCTGACAGCTCTGAGCTAGGTACCAATGCAACATCTGACAGATGCCCTATATAATGTGGTTGGCCCCATCATGCCTCAGTTCCCCACCATGGACAAGTTTGGAGGATCATCGAACCAGCAGGGACTGAAGCAATCAGGACCAAACCAGGCACATAGGAGAGGTTATGGAAACCTGAGTAAATATGCCAAATTCAGGCATAAGAGAAGAATCAGAATGCGAGAGCAAGCAGGAAACCACCTGTCACCCAGAAAGGGGGAAGGAGGGCAGGAGTGTTGTAGCTGAATGGTGGAAAGTCTGTTGACAATCTACTGTTACTGTAAATAACTATTTTATCTTCTTCAAAGATATCTCCCTCCACTAAGACACATCATGGAATGATTCCCAAGCAGCACCAAGCACCGAGGGAGGAAGGAAGAATCTAAGGATCCTGAGTAAGGAGAACTTGCAGGAGAGTAAGGCTAAATCCAGAATCTCTACAAGGGACGATGTCCAAACTGTAATGTTTAGTAAATTTATGAACAGTACTCCAAGTAACAGCAGCACAGGTGTCAGCAGCAAGCACCTTGTGAAAACAAGACATGGAAGTATCCACAGAATGGATGGAGTGAGCACAAACAGAACCAGGAAGCTGCTTACCATGTTTCTGGTGACAAAAGGAAATGCAGCAGGCCAACCATTTGGAAGGGTT
Source organism: Neoceratodus forsteri (assembly GCA_016271365.2). Classification (NCBI taxonomy): domain Eukaryota; kingdom Metazoa; phylum Chordata; order Ceratodontiformes; family Ceratodontidae; genus Neoceratodus; species Neoceratodus forsteri. Next base: position 550,634,264 of record CM057458.1, read on the forward strand.
CTGCTTAGAAATAGGGAAGCCCACCATTCTGGGGACAAAAGCCTTAGTATGATCCAGGTACCAATGCAACATCTGACGGATGTCCAGTGCATGCAGTCCATGTTCCCCGCCACTATCCGTGGGAGTCAGGAAATAGATTGGAAGGATTATAGTCTGATTTAGAGTTCAGTCAGACACTACCTTCAGCAGAAAATGAGGATTGGCATGCAAGCTAACCCAATCCTTGTGGAAAATGAGAAAAGAAGGATCTGCAACCAGAAATGTGTCTAGCAGATGTCATGGCCACTAAGAACAGTGTCTTTTTTAAAGAGAGGAAGAGCAGCTCACAAGTAGCAGCAGGTTCAAAGGGAGGTGCTGTAAGGGTATCCTGAGCCAAATTAAAGTCCACACCAGACATGGATCACAGACCAGGGGTACAGAACTAGGATACCTCTAAGGGACCTGTGATAAACCTCAAGATGGGCTACCATCTTGCTGTTGATGACAGCATAAAAAGTCAACACCATGGCCAAGTGAACTTTAATGGGGGAATACCCGAGGCTTGAGGCCCGAGTCCATAAGGGAAAGGAGGTAGTCCATCACCAGACTGACTGGATATATAATGGGGTCCAGCTTCTAGGCTGCACACCATGCCATAAATGGTTTCCATTTTTGCAAGTAGGTATATTGAGTAGACAGCTTTTGAGCTGCAACTAGAACAGCTGCAACCACCAGGGAAACCCCAAAGCAGGAGAGCTCAATGTTCTTGGCAGTCTGGCATGGAGGTGCAGGGATCAAAGATCAGGATGCACAAGAGTGCCCTGCTACTGAGATAGAAGCCCTGCTTGTAGAGGGAGCAAGGCAAGGTTCCAATGCCAATTGCTGAAGCAGAGGGAACTATATTTGTCTGGGCCAGTACGGGACCACCAGAATTAGGGAGACTGACTCTGCCATAAACTTGACCAAAACCTTCTGTATTAGAGGGAACCAGGGAAGACATACATGAGCCTCCCTTTTCAAGAGAGGGACAACACATCTCACCAGAAAACTCCAGGCCCTGGAGCAAGCAAGGAGAAATGCCGCAGTTTTGTATTGCATGAGAACACAAAAAGGCCTATGCCTGGGCAACCCCATTTTAGGAAGAGGTCGTCAATGACAAAATCCTTTAACTCCCATTCATAACAGAGCACCTGGGACTGGCTAACATGATCCACAAGGGCAGTCAGGGTGCTGGGCAGGAAGACAGCCAAAAGGAACATATTGTGTTCAACAGCCCAGTGCCAGATTCTCATTTCCTCTCTGCAGAGAGGATACAACTGGAAACTGCCTTGATGGTTGATGTAGTACAGTACTTATATGTTGTCTGTATGGATCAACTGCTGATAACCTGGAAAGAGGGTGGGAAGGTTTGTAGGCCAAGCAAAACAGTCCTCATCTCCAGAGTGTTGCTGTGCAGAACAATATCCACTTTGGATCATTGCCCCTGAATCCAGAAGGGGCCCAGATGAGCACCCCACTCAGAACCTGAGGCATCCATTATAATTACTAGAACAGGAGACGGACTGAGACAGGAGGATCCCATCTCGAGGTTTGAGTGGTCCAACCACCAAAGCAGGGAGTGGTGGAGCAGAGATGTTACCTCTATCAGGCACACCAGCTCGTCGGAATGCTGGGCCCACTGGGCATGGAGGAACCACTGTGAAATCATCATGTGCAGACACACCAGTGGAAAAGTCAGAATAGAAGCTGCCATGAGGCTTATCAGACATAACAGGCATCTGACCAAGATATAATCACTGGAAGAGACCAGCTGAGCCTGGGCTACCAGCATCATAGCACAATCCAAGGGCAGGAAATCCCAACACAGCCCTGTGTCCAGAATGTCCCTATTTACTGGAGACACAGGCACAGAGTGAGAATTACTTTGTCTTGTTCATCAGAATACCCAGCTGTTCAAACAGTTTTCTGGTTCAAAACAGTGTGTAAACAGTATCTTCCCTCAACAGGGCCTTCAAAAGTCAGTCATTGATATAAGGGAAGACATACAGGCCCTCTCATCGGAGGGCTGGTGCAGCCATTCCAAAGCATTTGGTAAAGAAACACAGTGTGGATAACAAACCAAAGGGCAAGACAAGAAACTGGCAGTTAGAGTCCTGGAGCATAAACTGCACGTACTGTCTGTGAGACTTATGGATTTTGATATGGAGGTATGCATCTTTCATATCCAGAGCAACCATCCAATCCCTTTTAAAAGCAGGGGGAGAACAGTCTGCAGAGATACCATGCAAAACCTGTACTCTATAAACAGGTTGAGGCCTTGGAGGTCTAGGATTGGCCTCAAATCTCTGGTCCATTTTGTCACCAGGAAGTACTGGGAATAATAGCCCAGGTTAATTTCTGGAGCCAGGATGGGCTCTATGGCAATCTTGATGAGGAGGGCTTAAACCTCCTCCAGCAGGAGAGTGAAATATCCTGGCGGCTAAAGGTTGGGCAAGGGAGGATATCTTGAAGGGACAGAGAGGAGCTCCAGTGTGTGTTCTCACTGAACCACATCCAGCATCCACACATCTGTAGTAATCTCCCTCCACTTTAGTAGGAAGAGGGAGATGTGTTCCCTTATCAGGATTCCCTTTACTGGCGTGGCGTGTTAGAAGATGCTATAGACAGCATGGACATGACCAATACTGGCCTCTTTGGTGAGCCTGGTATTGGCACTGTGAGGCAAATTGCCCTGGGGAAGGCCTGTGGACACAGAGAACAATGACCAGGATCCCTGGAGTAACCCTTTCCAGGATAGGCATAGGGCCTGTGAAATGAACCCTGGCCCCTACCTTAGGGCTTAGAATGCAGAGTGTGCAGAGACCTCAGGATTATTTTGGACATCTGAAGGTTCCATAGAGCAAACTCTACATCAGCACCAAAATGCTGCTTTCCTCTAAAGGGAGCATTTAGTACCAATTGCTGGACACTAGATGCAAAACATGCAACACATAACCAAGAGGGACAGCACAGGCAAATGCTGGAGGCAGCTGCAGGAGCAGCCACATTAAAGGCATCATAGTTAGATCTTAGCAGGTGTTTACCAGCCTTGAGGCCATTAGCCATGATTATCTGGACCATGAGCTTATCAGGGCCATCTGGCAATTTGTCCACCATTGTAGCCATGGATTTCCACAGGCAATTATGATTGTTAACCATGTATACCTTGTAGTTTGCAATACCTAGAAAAAGAGATGCAGAAGCAAATGTTCTGTAGGGGAGGAAGACACCTCCAAGAACTCTTGGAAGTGTTCTCCTTCTTAGCTGTAAATCCAAGTTAAAGTTTGGATTGGACCTGCCTTAGATAAGCCTGAAAATAGGCTTCCGCCGGAGGTAAACTCTGAGTGTTTTTCACACTCTTTTCACTACAGGAGGACAGTGTGAAGCTGAAATCCACTACATCCAGAGGATCCAGATCCTCTTCCATGTTTTCTTCATAGTCCTCCTCCATATAATCTGGATTGTATTCTAGGTCCTCCCCATTGTCGACGGGCATTGGCATAGGGCTGATAAGCAGAGGTGGCTGCAATGGTGGAACCATTGATGGACTTATTGTCAATGGGGGATGCTTTTTCCCAGGCAATATTTCAAGCAGAGGAAACTCCTGCATCATCAACAAAGTTGACAGTGGTAATTCTGAAGACATCAACGGGGATGGTGTTGACATCAGAAGTAAAAGCGTAAGCCTTTAAAACATCTCAGGCATTATCAGGTATAGGAGCCGTGTGTTGATGGATACTGATGGGGTCAGCAACAATAGAACTTTTGACAGGACTGTGTCTGATGGCTGAATTGGCTGTGAATCCCCTGGAGGAAGATTGGAGCCTTTGCCAGACTCTGACTTTGGTTTCTGAGAGACGGTTGGGGGGCAGCAGAACTGGAGACCTTGGCTTGGGTTCTATCTTTGTCACTTGACTGACATCTGTTCAGAGGAGACTTGGACCTGACTGGAGAGGCATTCTTTTCCTTGTGCCTCTTCTGCTTGTCTGAATGGTGGTGCTTTTCCACTCTCTTAGAAGACTGTCCCATTTTTTGTGGAATCAGCCTCAGACACTGTCTACTGTGGGGAAAGACAGGTTGATGGCAAACCCAGGAGAGAGGGAGCAGTTGATGATGGTGAAGTCACCTTTACTCTATCTTGTTTCTTCTTCATAGCCTTGATTTTTAAATACAATTCCAAGGCCTTCTTTCAGCATCTCCTAGTGGCCTAGTTAAAGCCCTGGCAAATGCTGCAGGGTTTCGTGTTATTAGACAGGCCCAAGCAGCGAATGACATGGAGTCATCATCATCTTTGTATATCTTACTGTTGTTGTATTGACAATATTGGAGCAATAGTTCTTTGTCTTTCAACTGGCATAAACACTTTTAAGTTTAAAATAACAAAGAAATAGCAGCATTAGAGATACTTGGAAAGTTCAGCAATGTTTTCCAGCAGTGGTAAACCTGTGAGTGGTTGACATTGGGAGAAAGAACTATGGCATGATGGGGCTGCCAATATTATATAGACAGAGATGAGGCATGATGAGGTGGGTGGCCCAGCTAACAACATTTTCTGGGTGATCCTGACATCAACAGCTTACAGTTCTATGATGTGGCTTAATGGAGGAAGATATTTTTGAAGAAGATCAGCTGTTCAGTTAAATACAGCATACATTTGAAAAGTGTTTGCTCTTAAGCAGTTTAACTAGATATTTATTTAAGAAAGAAAAATGATGTGGCTTTATGCCATGAGAGGCCTTATTTTCCCAGGGGTCCAACTTCATACAGCCATACTATCTGAAATGTGCCTACCATGTGCTTGCAGTGCCTATCACCCACCTATTCAACATGTCACTGTTCCAGGGTAGCCTCCCCCCTCAATGGAAAATAGCCCATGTCATCCCTCTATTAAAAGCAGGTGACCCCTGCGATCTAAATAATTACAGACCAATCTCCCTCCTCCCCATCCTGTCTAAATTACTAGAAAAAATAGTGTGTGGCCAGCTAGGGGTATACTTAGAATCCAGAAGCCTACTAAACCCAGTTCAGTCTGGATTCAGAGCAAAGCACAGCACCATAACAGCCCTAGCTAAGGTGACCAATGATTGGCTCCTAGACCTTGACAACAAGAATCATGTCTCTGCCGTTTTCTTGGATCTTAGTAAGGAATTCGACACAGTCGATCACAGCCTGCTTCTTTCCTCCCTGAGCACCATAGGCCTGGACCATAAATCTATGTGCTGGTTTGCAGACTACCTCAGAGAACGGAAATGGTAGGTTAAAGCTGAAGGTGGTCTTTCTCCATTAAAACCTATGCTGAGGGGCATGCCCCAGGGCTCTATCCTTGGTCCCCTCCTCTTTGCAGTCTACATTAACAACATCAATGACCCCATCAAAAAAGCCAACATCCACCTATTCGCAGACGACACTGTACTGTACTTGAGTCGTCCCATGCCGGAAGCAGCCTGTGAAGACCTCCAAGCTGAATTTAACCTTCTACAATACCAGCTCATAAACAAAAAGCTTTTGCTCAATGCGAAAAAGGCAAAAGCCATGCTCTTCTCCCCCTCCTTGCATGCAGCAATTATTGCTGGGGGGGAGTTATCCTACAAATTACCACTGTTCTTTGAAAAACACTAGAGTATGTAGCTAAATTCAAATATCTAGGAGTTTGGCTCGATCATAAACTTTCCTTCGCTGACCATCTCGAAGAACAACAGAAGAAACTAAGGCAAAGATTAGGACTATTCTACAGAAACAACCACCTGCTCACAAAGGAGGCCAAGATTCAACTGGTTCAAGCTACCTTCCTATCTTTAATAGATTAAATGGATCTGCTCTACAGCCACTGCACTGCCTCTGCACTGGTTAAGTTGGACACCCTCTACCACAGAGCTATCAGGTTTGTTACTGGCCTTCCACTTTCCACACACCACTGCACCCTGTACTCATCGTTAGGCTGGACTTCCCTTCACTATAGAAGGAATAGAAATGCTGCCCTATGGGCCTTCAGAGCGGTGACTAACAAGCTCCCCTTATATGTCTCAGATTGTATTCCCCAGAGTGTGTTAGGCACCTACGCTCTAAGGAGCTATTTCCTATTTGCCCTCCAAGTTCCAAGCGTCAAAACTCGTTTTGTCAAAGCTGCTCTAAGCTTCTCTTTACCCACATTGTGGAACAGTTTACAAAGGAACTTGAAGCTGAGCTTTCCTGTTAGCCTGAATATCTTCAAGACACTCTACGATGGCTACATGAATGCACTTTGCAAATGTTTTCCTCACCACTAGCCCACTAATTCTGCAACTCCCCCTTTCCATCCTGACGCTCGCCATGTTTCTATCCCTGGCTCTCACTCTTTCCCTATTAACTCTTCCTGCTGCACCCACCCTTCCCTGTCCACTCCAGCCTGGCTAAAGTCCCACCCCATCCATAGTAGTGTCCCAGTTATCTACCCCTCCTCCGTCATTATCATAGTAAACAAGTACACGACAGTCATCGTCACTTTCTGTGGTTTTAGCTCAATTTTTCCCACAGTCGTTGGTAATATATCCCTCCTCTTCTTTACCACTCTAACCTGCCACCCCATACACAGCCTCTTTCCCCTATATGTGTAGTTGCCGGTTGCCTCACTCAAAAGATCTCTGCTTATAACCCCTGTATGCCTATGGTTGATTGTATATCTGCTGACTTCTTCAATTGTAAAATAATGCTGTTTTTTTTTATTTATTTCAACCTTGTACTGTACTGTATACACTGTACATACTTTTTCTTCCTTGTATATTATTGCTTTTTGCATACTTGCTTCTGTACTGTACTTTGATGTATTCATGACCAGGTCCACCTTGCAAATGAGCCTTGCTCAATGGTGCCTGCCTGGACAAATAAAGATTTTTGATTGATTGATTGATTGATTTAGTCACAATAAAGCATGAATTTCCTAACTCCTGTAATTTAATTGAAGTGTTTTGTGAAATTAAAACCTTAGAGTTAGATGAAATACTGTCTAACACTGAGGTTCAGTATGTATTAAATCATTAGATTCTTTGAAATGATTTCTAGGAGGTTCCACAACTCCCTCATTATTGCATTACATGAGGGTAGACTTAATTTGGCTGATTTGTGTAAGGACCCCCTTAGGTTAATTCAGAAGGGGGTAATTTTCTTGAGCAACATGCAGTGACTCATCTTCATCTTCTGTGCTATTAATGGTTTCCTCAGAGAGTGAGGAAGCATCAGCATTATCATTTGGTAGCCTATAAAAAGTGGTTAGTAAAGTTTGCTTAAAACTTTGATTACAAATAAAACTATTTTTAATATCTGTGTTAATATTGCTTGATAATGTTTCGTCATTAATTTACTGCTCTATTTCTATGTTATTATCATTAGAGGGAGCTTCAGAGTCAGTTCTCAGTTATTAAACAAGGTGAAAGTAATTTTTTGATAATCAGTGGAGTAGCTATTGAGGCCAAAGTACACCACAGATCTCAGGAACTTTATCAATAGCTACCATGACTTCAATTTCCTTTCCACTTCTAGTAGGCACCGTAATGAATACAAAAAACAGCAAAATTGTAAAACACAATTACTTAAATTAATTCAACAAAAAGAGCTACACAGTTAAATATATTATCTCCTGCAGGTTGAAGTATCCAAAGCTGCTTTTCTTGGTGGTAGTTTTAGACTGAAAATCTGGAGGGTAACTCTCAGAGATGCTTCTTGCAATTAGGCTGTAGGTCCCCTTTAAGATATAGTTGATTCAAACTGCTGTAGTTGTCCCTTTAAAAAAAAAAATACAATAAAGGGAAAGTATATGAGGTGTTAAGCTATATTTACTTCACCATGACTTTTCAGCATTTCTAGCAATCAGACAGTGTAAATGTAACTGGTAGCAGTGAACTACTAAAATGGCAATTACTTGGCTCTTATCACTAATCAGTATCACTCTTAATGTAACCTCAGTTGTAAGACAAACAGATGCTAGAACAGATTATTCAGAACAGATACTCACATACTCCAAAGAGTTAGTTTAAGGCTTTTTTGTTTGTTTTTTTAAATTTCTATGGAGCTCAGTCCTCTGGCTCAATTGTACTGCTAAGAACAGTGTAAATAAACTATAATAATCAGCAAAATGTATTTACAATAATAAAATAAGAGCTCTACATGCAATAAAATGAGAAGCTTTTACTTTAAAAGCTATTTGTTTTTAAAAAAGAAAATCAAAGCCGACCCGGTGGCTCTGAGGGTTGCAGCGCTGGATGTCACACCTTGCGCCACGCCAGTGACCCAGGTTGTCGGGGGTCGGCAGGGAAGGACTGGGATTGAGCATCCGTAGACTGCTCTCCTGATCCTGGGGTGGGTTGGGGAATCCTACCACACTGTAGTGGCCCCTGGTGACGCTCGGGGGCACTACTAGAGGGGGACCATGGCAGACGTCGGCACATTGTATCCGGATGTCATTGCACATCCATGTTCTGGGGGACCAATCAGGAGGAAAATGGCTGGGCACGACCGTGCAGCTTGATGGCTGCGCTCCGAGCCACCTGGAGGACTCTGGCGGAGTCCTGTCGGGGAGGGTCTGGGGCTATTCTGGCTGGCTGAGGCAGAGGGGAGCCCTCCAGCAGGATGGCAAGATGGCCATCCCAGATCCTCCTGGGTGCAGTTTGAGCTACCCAGTTCTCTGGTCGGGGGGAGCAGGCGGCTGGATGCCCCAAGTTGGAGTGCGCCACAGCAGGTGACAAAATGTTAAATGAAGAAAAAAAAAAATCAAGGTTCAAATTAAAAAACACTATCAGACTAAGCACAAACAGTGTCTAACAGCTCCTCACTGCTCCCACCCTATAAGGGTAAAGTGACTTCTGATGTCACGTTAACTCAGCTGTAATTTAACTGTCTGAGAGGAAGTCAGGGTGGGTCCTAATGGTGCAAAACAGCCAAAAGAGCCAGTGCATTTAAATACACATAAATCTTAAAATTCTCAACAATAAAAACACAAGGGTAAATATGTTTGCTGATAAATGAATGCTAACAAATCAGAATTAAACTAAAAATGTTATACTCAGAGCAGAAGGTAACTGGTCTCACTGCTTAAAGCTATTCTTATCAATACTAGCAGCACCATAGGTTACATAGGTCACATAGGTAGATACAGAGCTAAGGGGACGCATGTCCATGGTGCTTGCTTTCCTGAGCATTTCTTTTAGATTTAAATTTTACCTGCTATATGTAGCCTATCCAAGTTGTGTTTAAAAACATCAATAGAAGAACTCTCTACTACTTTTGTTGTCAAATTGTTCCATATAGGTATAATCCTTTGGGTATACCACACTTGTCTTTGCCTTCTACAGTTTTCTCCCACCAGCTGTAAAATATGTGCCCTGGTATCATGTTGCCTACTTTTTAGTGTTAGCCCTAACTTTTCCCATAAGTCCTGAATCATAAAAGCTTTGAACAGCAATCACACGTCCCCCTCAACCTTCTATACTCCAGTGAGAACATATTTAGTTCAACCAATCTGTGTGTGTATTCCTTTCCTTCCATCCCTATTACCACATGTGTGGACCTTCTTTGTAAGCTCTCCAATTTGGTGATATCACCCTTTAGGTATGGGGACCAAACCTGAGCCTCGTACTCAAGCAGGGGCCTTACCAAGGCTCCATACCAGGGCAATAATACCCCTCTTTCCCTACTTGATATGTGTTTAAGACTTCAATTTAAGATTCCATTTGCTTTCTTAGTGATGCTGGTGCAATGAGTGCTAAACTATAAATCTTTTAATGGTAATCCCCAGGTCTCTTTCCTCTGCTATTGTATTCACGTTTATGTTACCTAGCTTATAGTTGACTGCTGAATTTTTAGTGCCCAAATGTATCTCTGTGCATTTGCTCGGATTTAGGTACAGCTTGTAAGTATTGCACCATGTGCCACATGGTCCAACACTTTCTGAAGTTCCAAATGATCATTTTGATCCAGTAAGTCCACTCCCAAGCGACAATCATCCACAAACTTTGTGAGACATATTAGCTCATGATTGAGTTGTAAAGAAGACACATATTTATTAAACAGACAGGGTCCAAGGACTGATCCCTGCAGTACTCCACTAGTCACCCCTGTCCAGTCTTACACTATCCCCCTTTTGCTGAGCCTTTGTTTCCTATCTGCAAGCCATGAGTATATCCATTGTACAATGTTTCTATGCATTCCTATTTCACGAAGGCATTCCATAAGCTTTGAGTGAAGGAGCTTATCAAATGCCTTTGTAAAATCAAAGTACACTGCATCCACTGACCCCCATCCAGTCTTCTGCTTACTCTATCATAAAAGTCCAACATATTGGTCTGACATGACCTTCCCCTCCTAAAACTATGCTGAGTACTATCTTCCAGCTCATTTTCCTACAAAAAAGTAGTGATAAAATCCTTAATGATTCTTTCCAGTATTTTGCATACCACGCTTGTCAAACTCACCGGTCTGTAGTTTGAGGGGCTTTTTTTGTTTCCCTTTTTATAAAGTGGAATTACTACAGCTTCCCTCCATGAGGTTGCTACCTCCCCTCTGTTTAGGGATGTCTGAAAGAGGTGACCTAGTGGTGGTGCTAGTTCAATGGCCAGCTCCTTTAATAGCCTTGGGTGTAAGCCATCTGGTCCTGGGGATTTGATAGAATTCAATGCTGCTAGTCATTTTTGTATATCGCTAGTCTCAATTTTTATAGGGCAGTGTATGCTGCTGCTTCCCTGATGTACTATGCTTTTCATACCCCCAGTTTTGTTAAAGACTGAGGCAAAATAGTTGTTCTGTATGTTTGCCATATCTTTATTTGTTTTTGTCAGCTTCTTATCTGCCCCTTCTAATGGACTGATCTTTTGCCCATTACTCTTAACTTCATTTATATAAGCAAAAAAAGCTTTATAATCATCCTTTGCTTTTACTGCTAGCTTGATTTCATGTGCTTCTTTTACCTTTCTAATTTCCTATTTACGCTGTTTTGTAGATGTCTATATTTAATTCAGCCAGCACTTTTTCTAATTACTCTAATGGTTTTAAAGAGTTTTTGTTTTATTTTGATCATCTTTTTTATTTTATGGCTCATCTAACTTGGTGATCTTGCTCCTCCCTGATATTTCTTTTTTATGGGAATATGATCTTTAATGCAAGTTTTTAATATTTCTTCTATGACCTCCCACATTTGTTGTGTGGTTTTGTTTGTAAATTCTTTTTTCCAATCCCGCTTCCCCATTTTGTCTTTGATTGCACAAAAGTTTGCTTTATTCCATGTTAATATGTGTGTGTCTCCTGTTATAGCTGGGTTTTCTATCTGTATGTCAAAAGTGACCATACAATGGTCACTGTTTCCCAGGGGTGCTGTAATGTCACAATTTTGAATGTTGGGTGACATATTAGTTAGTACTAGATCTAAGGTATTTGAACCCCTTGTCTGTTTATGGGCCCGCTATTCCAGCTCTGCTTGATCAAAAGCATCCATGTACTCCCTTTCTACCCCAGTTATCCCTTTGAGGGAGTCACAGGAAATGCCTGCAAGATTAAAATCTCCCAATAGAATGATTTTATCTGCAGGATTTAAATTTAAGTTGTATCTCTGTATTAGTTGATCATCTTCCCTACTTGTAGATTGTGACCTATGGAGTACCCCTAAAAGGAATTGTGATGACTTAGGAGGGGTCATTTTAACCCAAACTTGTTCCAAATTGTTTAACTCTAGCTCCAACTCTTCTACCTGTATATCATCCTGAATGTACAGGACTACCCCTCTTCCCTTTCTGTATTCCCTAGATTTGCAAAATAGTTGATAACCCTTTATGTGGTTACCCCAATTATTCTTCTGGTCCCACCATGTCTCTGTGATAGTGCATTCTTGAATTTTGTTTGTTTCCATTACATATTTCAATTCTTCCTCTTTTTTTGGGCAAGCTCCTAGCATTTAATAGACATCTCTATCCTTCTATTTTATCATTTTGATGGCTTGCTCTGTTATTCTTCTGTGTTGATGCCCCTACCCCCCATTTAAAAGCTTAAATGGGTTTATATCTGCTGTTTGAAGGACCTAGCTAAGGTCCCTGCCCCAATTTTATTTAGGTGTAGTCCATCATAGGCCATAGTAAGACTTTAGTAAGGCCTTCAATGCTATGCCACATTGGGCATTACAGACAAAATTACTATGTCTTAACATCAATATTTCAGTATTCAACTGGATATGCAATTGGTTGAGTAATAGGTCCCAATGTGTATTAATTAATGATGCATTTTCTGATGTAGGTCTTGTGACTAGTGGGATACTGCAAGGTTCCATTCTGGGCCCCTGCCTTTTTCAGGCTTTCATCTCAGACATGACAAACACTTGTATCCCTATTTCTACTAAATATGCAGACAATGTTAAAATTGGTGGACCTTGTGCTACCCCTGATCAGGTTGAGACCTTACAGCAAGATTTAAATAAGATTTTTGATTGGACAACTAAATGGGGTGTGAAACTCAACAATAAAAAGTGCAGAGTAATGCACCATGGACATCAGAACCCCAATACATTATATATCCTGGGAAAAAACACCTTATTGAGTACCACCGATTGAAAAAGATCTTGATATTAATATTTCAAACAAGTTGGATCACTTAAGTCAAATAAATCAGGTCACCAGTAAAACAAATAAAGTTATATGGTCTATTCAACGCAATATTAAATCCCATAATCCTAATAATATGATGCCTTTGTACTGGGTTTATGTAAGACCCTATTTAGAATATGCTTCTCAGTTATGGTGCCCATGCAAGAAGTCTAATTGTATTCAACTTGAAAAGGTGCAAAGAAAATTCATGAAATAATTGTAGGGATTACATACTAGTTCATATAGCAGTAGACTGAATTCCCTCAATTTAATGTCACTAGAGACACGCTGATTGAGGGGTGATTTATTGTTTCCATTCGACATTATCAGTGACCCATAATTGATGACCGAACTGGGATTAGAGTTTAAATCCAATACATATAATACTAGAGGGCATCCATTACAATTGTCTGGTAAACATTTCCATTATAACAACAGGAAATGTTTCTTCACATTATGGGTTATACATCCCTGGAATACTTTGCCATTAGAAGTTATTATCAGTAAATCAAAACATGAATTCAAAAAACAACTTGACTCATTTTTACTTACAAATGGGAAATTAAAGTACTACTAATTTAGTAATTGGTTAGTATAGGAACACCCATGAGCTTTTAGCTCCCTTGCTACTTGATTTCCTTAGTATGAACCTTAGTATAAGCCTGTCATCCCTGTATGTATCCCAATTTTAGATAAAGCCACATTTTCTTACCTTACACCAGTGCCTTAGCCAGTTGTTTACTTTCAGAATATCTCTATTTTTGTAGGAATATCTCCCCTTGTTGGCAAAATCCCAGATATAATAATATCCCCACCTATTTTCTGGATTTCGTTTGCAACTGTGCTAAAATCTGTGTAAATGTCATTTAGATGTCTATTTCCAATGTCATTTATTCCCACGTGAATGATAACTAAGGGTTCAATGAGATTTGAAAGCAGGCCTTTAATCATTTTCCTGATGTCACAGATTTTGACCCCAGGCAGTGTGCAAACCGTAGTATGCTCATTTCTTCCTTTACACAGTAAAGTGTCAGTCCCTCTAGTTATTGAATCCCCTATCGTTAAGATGTCCTTATTTAGTCCCTGACTCTGACTTTGGTTCAGGTTCATGATCTAACAGGAGATTAAGTTTGTTTTGGATTTTTACCAAAAGAATTATGGCCATATTTTCGCTGCTGGCATTTTTTGCTTCTTCCTGTGTAACCTGTTTGGGCTGGTTCTCAGTTTGTTGATTAGCAGGGTCCCTGATTTGGGGGGGATTTCTACAGTGGATGTCTTTATTGCCTTCCTCCTCCATATTTTTTTTTCATATATTCTTTATTTTCTTTTCCAGATATTTATATACAGACATGCAGCAGGAATTCAGAGTTTATAGCCATATGCACTACTAAAGCTCTATAAATTACCAGAGAGAATACAGTGAAATAATTATTTACATTATTCATGTATAGCCAGAGAGAATATAAACCCTCACAATCATTATTTAATCTAATACATTTTTCCTTCAACAGGTCATGAAACAAATGATGCATCTAAAGGAGTTATATAGAAAACCCAGGGTCTCCATTTGATCTCAAATGAGGATTTTCATGTTAGTCTATTTGCAACTGACTGATCCAGCAAATATACTTCTGTCATAGCTCTGTGCCAATGGGATAGTGTGGGTACAGTAGTTATATGCCACAACTGTGTTACGGCCTTCTTGGCAATGGCTAAATAAAGATACAACATACTTTTTTTTTGGGGGGGGGGACCTGTCCCTCTGAACCAATATAAAGCATTATCATTTGAGGTGTTAATTCTAGTTCCGAATCTATTAATTGCCTCAGGCATTTGACAATATCCTGCCAATGGGGTACTACGCTAGGGCAGGAGCAAATAATGTGTGTAAAGGTTGCCTCTATTTCCCCACACTCCCTCCAGCACAGTCCATAGCTAGCTGGTAGGTATTTCCATTTTTTATGTTTTGATGGTTGTACCATACACCACTCTTCAGTTTTCTCAGTACAGTACTGCCTTTCAGGTCTTGTGTAATTTCTACAGTTGCTGTGCTTGGCTCGGTGAAATTACTATTTTGCCCCATTTGTTTTGGTGGACTTGTGTTACAAAAGCTCTCAGCAGCCTGGTCTAAACACTGTTCAAGCAAGCTAATCTCTTCCTGTATTGTGGGCCCATGTTACAGCAAGTCTATTTCATGTAAAAGAGTAATTATTAGTACACACTTGTCACACTAATAAGCCTCTGATAGTGTGTCCCCAGGGTACATATTGCATCTTTTGCAGTGCTGCCATCCTGCAATGTTTTGTGTATTATTTTCCAACAAACATGGCTCACATTTGTCACATTTGTTGTCCCCCATCCTTCTGATTTGTCACTTGCTTTTTAAACTGTTGGTAAACTTAGGGATTCCTACCTGCTCCTTCACTTTGTGCTTCTCCTCTGTAAGGCTTTATTGGAACCCTTGTCCCTATTTCTTTATTTTAAGCTCCTCCATCAGCTCCTTTTCACTCCTGATGCTCTGAACATGCCTACATGCATCTCCACGCACGTGCTGCGCAGTCGCCCCACTCCAAGTGTATATCTGGCAGATAAGGAACTATAACAAAGGAATAAGTTATAAAATTATAAGTACTAAAGACTACATCATGATTTATGTGCTGTAAAATTATGCGCTATTGCCATCTTTCAGCATTTTGAAAACTGTCCCCTTGGTTATCGCTATGCAAACTAACACCATTTCTGTAAATTCTTTGAGTGAAACAAGTTCAATTTGTAGAGAATACAGTGTCTCCCTTCTCTGTTAAATGGTATAAAACCAGAAGGTGCAGAAGTTTGAGAAAACTGAATCCTCAGTCAATCCTCCTTTCCTCAACCCCTTTGATTCCTACAGCTTTCATCCTCCGGTCTTTCAATTTCTTGGTTTCTTGGTCTCTCAGTCTTTCAACTAAAGCTTTCAGTAGAGTCTCTAATGCCAAGTTCCTCCTCCTCTCCAGTTTCCTATTTCCCTGTTCATTCCCAGATAGGCTGTAGTCACTTTCGAGATAGTAACCTTATATTATAGCTAAAAAAAGAAAGCTCAGTATTTAACTGATTATCATGGCATACCAGATACATATTATATATTCTTTAAAAAAGACTGCATTATTGCACCAGTTAAAGTTCAGATTAAAGCAACAAAAGTACAGAAAAGTGTAATTGGGGGTTCCAACCCTAACTCCCAATCCCCACCCCAACAAACAAAAGCAAAAAAAAATTACAGTTTTCACTGTCCTCAGTCTTGGTGAATCAGTGATGGGGTCTTCTTTGGGGTGCTCAGCCCTAATGCTCACCCCATTCCACCTCCAAATAAGGCCAGATGTGATCTATTTTCTTCAGTCAGGGCCTATAGATTGTTGGCAACATGTGGGGAGACACATCTCTGTACGTCTGAAGACTATATCACAATGGAGTGAGTGTCAGGGTTGAGAACCCCAAGGAAGAACCTACCCCTGATCTGCCATGGCTGAGGACAGTAAAAACTGTAATGTGTTTTCCTTTTGCTGGTTGGGGGAACGGGTGGGGAGCTAGGGTTGAAAACCCTAAAGTCACATTTCTCTACTTTTGTTGCTTTAATTTGAACCCTAACTAGTGCATAAACACAGTTTTTTTGCAAAGAATGTCCTTACTTTTTGAGATAATAGAACTGTTGGGACCTGTATGAACACATCCATGCGATTATGGAAGGGTAGGGCCCAATGGGCCTGTGATTCTGTGCCTTTATTGCTACACACATCTATGTGGGTGTTGGGCCCTGCACTTCCATTCCTCCATGAAAGCAATTTATCTCCTTAGTTGTCTTTTGTTGTTGTTGTTGTTGTTGTTGTTGTTTTGTAGTGCTGTGGCTCTTAACTCCCTGCAGTTGACTGTATATGGAAAAAATGTTTTTTTTTGTTGTTTTTTTTTATTATTTTAGCAATAATTCCTTACATTTTTGCCACTTTAGTCTCAAAGTTGCTATGTCTGTAGTCCATGAGGAGATACATTATTGGTGCATTTTTGATGATGATCAGAGTTTCATTGTGGATTTGGCACCATGGTGAACCTGGAAGGTAATTTCGGGGTGGTTTGCATACACCATGAATTTTTCCAGAGGTATTATGTGTTAGTCTTGCAGTACTCAATGAGACTTTTCTGATATGATGGAGTTACCGTTTGTTAAAGTTGCAATATTATCCTATGGGAATTTTCTTTTTTTATTTGTATATTTTCTTATATGTCTATTTTCAGTTGATATTTCTTAGGGGCTTAGCCTTGTAGCACTCATGGAGACCTTTCTTTGGATATATAGATTGTCCTTTAACTCCAAATATTGCCGGAGTTACAGCTTATTAAAGTTGCAATGTTATCCTATGGGAATTATTTTTTTAACCAGGAGAGACACACTAAGCTGAAAGTTTGTACATGTTTATGTTTTTCTTTATGGGCTATGAATTATTCTGGAGGATATTATGTGCTGCAGTACTCATTGAGACCTTTCTTTTGACATATAGATTGTCATTTAACTCAAAATATTGAAAGAGTTATTGCTTGTTACAGTTCAAATGGGAAAAAAACAGTCAATTCTTGTTTTGTATGAACCAATCTTATTTCATGAGATTGTGACATTCTCACAAAAGAGGACTGGGTCATACAAAACAAGAATGTGAAAAAAAAGTCCAGATTCTTGTTTCGTATGAACCAATCTTCTTCCGTGAGACTGTGTTGCTCTCACAAAAGAGGATTGCTTCATACAAAACAAGAATGTGAAAAAAATTAGTCCAAATTCTTGTTTTATATGACACTATTCTTATTTCATATGGCCCTATTCCTGTTATGTGAGGCCATACAAAACAAGAAAATCGCCTCATGAAAAAAAATATTTTTTAAATATTTAAAAACACATTTCTGGGTCCTTTTTCCAAAAAAATAACTGCAGAATCCAGCTAATGGGGTCCTGTTTTGTAAAATAAATGTGTTGGTGTCTCTGCTGGATATGATTTTAAAGGGTTTTCAAAAACATTTTTTGAAAACAACAGAAACAAGTTGACACCCACACGAAAGAAGAAATTTTTCTTACAAAACAGGATTATCCACCCTATGAAAGAGAATCCTGTTTTATATGACCAAATTCTTCTTTCCCATGAAATGAAGCAGTGTCAGTGGCTCAGTAGGTAGCACACTCGCCTCTGAGGTCGGGAGATCAGAGGGCTGTAGGTTCAGTTCCCACATCTGGCACTTGGGTTAATATCCCAGTACTGACACTGTAGTGCAGCATGAGAGGGGGTGTTGCACTTCTGAGGTGCCGTCTTTCACATGAGACATTAAACCAAGGTCCCATCTGCCTGGATTGGTGGTATTTCCGATGGATGTTAAAGATCCCATGGCACTTATCGAAAAGAGTAGGGATGTTTTTATTTACAATAGTGCATACAGAATAATAATACAGTAAACATCATGAGGTACATACATACATTATTTACAAAAGAAAGTATAGCAAGAAAATCTCAAAATCAAGGGAGTTCCTCCCAGGAATGATTTTCCCCAAGGGGAAACTAGTTGTCTATAGTTAATAAGTTATTTGTATTTAATGATATGGGAAAACCCCTTCCACCAGATTTCAACTTTATCTACATTATACAGTTGTTTATCTTTTAAGCACACTTTCTGCAATTCATTCCTTACATAGAGACAAAACCCCCTCATACGTGCTTTTTTCTGATGAATAACCCATTGTCATCTTAGTTGCCATAAACAAAACCTTAAACATGCAAAAAAAATCATTAAAGTACTTATGTCATAAACCCGTAAACAAGGTGACACAATCCCAATTACTAAAGTCTCATAGTTAATATGTGACAACCATGCCATATACCATTTTTTGCAGCATATACCCACAATAATTTGGAGAAAGAACAATACAGAAAAAAATGCTCCATTGTTTCTTCCTGGTTAATGCATTCCAGAAAAGGGCAGTTTCTCTCCTCTTTGGCTTTATATTTAGCAGTACCCCTAATGTTTAATCGGCCATGCATAATAAGCCACTGAGTTTCCCACATGTCCATAGGAAGTCTGGGGCTATTCAGTTGGTCTAAAATTTTGTTATTCATAGCTGTAGGGCAGTTTTTAAAACAGAGATCCATGGAATATACCTGTGACATTATAGCTTTATAAAGAGATTTAGTGGAATTAGAACTTACTTGGTTTTTTGTAACTTGCCATTTATATAGCTTTTGTGCTGCTGGTCTGAAATAGGATGGAAAGTGAATATGAGGGTTAATTTTTGGAGCACTAATAATCCATGCTTTCATATACCGTTCTAAAGAATGCAAAATCCATTGTCCATCTCGACTCTCTGGATACAAAAGACATTTTCTTATTGTATGAGAAACAAACAGAACTTGGCAAAAAATAACAGGATCAATCTTTCCTAATCCCCCTTTTTCTTTTGTCAAGTAAGTATGACATCTTTTAACTGGGTTCAATCTAGTCCCCCATAATAGTTGAAAACAGCAACTGTATAATCTAGCTTCATATTGCGAAGGTAAAGGAAAGATTTGGGCTACATATTGTAGACAGGGTACTATAAACTGTTTAAGGACCTGAATTCTTTTTAGTTTTGTGAATTTAAATTGTTTCCACATAGCTGTTTTTGCTTCAACCTTTTTTAGTACTCTATCCCAATTTTCTTCCAGCAGGTTTTGGGGCCCAAACAGTATACCTAAAATAGAGAGAGGTTCTTTGGAGAGTTTGATATTATTTAAATTAATAGCTGAATGAGTAGTACACCCCATCTGTAAGCCTCTGGATTTCACATGGATTAATTTAGCATTAGAAATAGCTGAAAAAAGTTTGAATTATTTCAAAAATTCTGCTATCTGCTCCTATTTATTAAAGAAGAGGCATACATCATCGGCAAAAGCCTGCACTATTAATTGTATATTGGAAAGTGGCATATGTAGCCCTTCCTATCTGGGTGGAAAGACTAAAGCTCTTAATAAAGGTTCTAGTGAGAACACATTTAACAAAGGGCTAAGCGGACACCCCTGGTGAACTCCTGTTTTAATTTAAATTCCTTTTGTGATTGTTCCTTTTATTACTGGGTAAACTTTAGCTGATTTATACAGTGCTTTTACAATCGCTATTATTGAATTAGGAATCCCAAAAAATTCTAAAACCTGAAATAAATATACGTGATTTACTCTAGCGAAGGCTTTCTCCAAATCTATTGACAGCACATAACCTGATTTCCTTTCTAATGATAAGAACTCAATTACGTCCCTAATTATTGTTAAAGCTGACTGGATCTGTCTATCCGGCAAGCCACAGTATTGCAGAGGAGAGATTACTTTATTAACTATTATTTTTAATCTATTATTTAGTAGAGTAGTAAAGATTTTATAATCTGAATTTAAGATTGTAATGGGTCTCCAATTCCTGATGTCCCCTCTATCTCCTGATTTAACAATGTATACCATTAGTCCGTCTGTAAAAGATTCCAGAATTCATTCCCTGGACATAAAAAACTGAAATACCAAATGCAGACATGCAGCAATTTCTGCTTGAAAAGTTTTATAAAACAGATTAGAAAGGCCGTCCAAACCCTGACTGATATTATCTTTTAAATTATGACTGACTGTTCCAATTTCTATACAGGAAAAGGGTGATGCCATATTTTTATTGTCCTGGGAGTCCAAAAGTTCAGGAGGCACCCCTAAATATCTATTTATGTTTGTAATAGATGGCTCAAATTCTGGTTGTAGGTTACTAAAATGGTTATTTATCATAGTATTAATAACATTTTCATCCTCCACTCTAGTCTGATTCCATGTGAGGTAATCCAAGGCTACAGACTCTCTAATTTTTTTTTTTTACATAATTCAAATGGATCCCCAACCACTGTTTTATTGGAATGATTAGTTAAAATTGCTTACAGGGTCTTAGATCTGTTATATTGATAAACTTTCATCTGATCTTTAATATGTTCTATTTGGGTTGAATAATCAAATTTAGACATATTAGCTAAGGATATTAGATACTGTAATTGATTTCTTAGTTTTAAATATGAAAGAAAATCTGAATTCCTCCTTTGAATACCATATTTTTTAAACCATGTGCAGCAATCTTTTTTTGTTTCCAACCACCAGATACCTAAGTCTAAATATAGAAATGCCACTGATAATCTCGCTTGCAAAATAAGCAAAATGGAATTTTTTACCAAAGCCTCTTTAAGAATGGAAGTGTTTAACTTCCATCTGGTTCATTTCCTAAAGGAAGAGGGTGAAATTCCAGTTTCAATCTGTACCAACAGGTGATCTGTGAATTCAACTGGAATAATGTTAAACTTTCCTATTGTGACAGTTTTTGAGAGAAATAAATAGTCAATAGTGGAACCTGCCTTTACTTTAAAGAAAGTGTAATTAGAGTCCAATTTTGAAGAGTGGTTACAATTAACCAGATCCCCAGTTTTTATGATAGATGCCAGACAATTTGAGTCACAGTAGATTTTTTATTTGATCCACCCTGAATGTTAAGACTGCAGTTAAAATCCCTTCCCCGCCGGCCCGGTGGTGCTGAGGGTTGAGGCGCTGGTCGCTACACCTCGCGCCATGCCGGTGACCTTTGTTCAGGAAGCGGGTATGGGTTGTTGGGGGTTGGTGGGAGGAGATGGATTGGCGTCCGGAGGACTGCTCTCCATCTCTGGGGTGGGGGTTTGGGTGGCGGTGCTTGCCTGACCCTAGCAGAGGCTGGGGATCAACAGCATGCAGCTGCAAGCCAAGGGGGCAGGACATGGCAGGCGCTTGACTAAGCGTGCGCCGGGAGGCGTCACGCACACTCAGTCACTAGGCGTCATTGCATCATGCCGCCGGAGGAAAATCAAAGAAAATAGGAGGCCCAGCAGCATGACGTCCGTCCCTGGCGCCATTCCTGGAGGGCACCTCCCTGGCATGGATCCGTTGGGGTGGGTTGAGTCGCTCCCCACCACCCAGCTGTGAAGGGTAAGTCGCGGGGTGCAGAAGGAAGGGGGTCTCATGTCCGGGGATGGCGCCAGGAGAACGACGGAGTGGGGGGGGGTTATAGCTGGAGCTCCAAGGAGAGAAAATAACATCTAAAAAAAAAAACCCTCCCCAAAAAATATTGAGGGAAGATATTGAATAGGGCTGAATTTTTTTCAGATATTCAGTTCTAAGAGCTTTAGTCTGTGGGTTATAGGTATTAATAAATCTACAATATCTGGAATGCCAAAATCCATCAATTATTAGTTTTCTCCTTGGAATTAATTCTATTAATTTGTGTAAGACAAATTAAAAAGTATTAAATAAAATACCAATCCCATCCACACAATCTTTATCAAATGACCAATATGATGGCCCCCATGGCCAATCCCTTTAAAACGAGGTTATTTGTTCCTGAGAAAACATCCAAGTTTCTTGCAAAAAACTTACTGCTATGTTCTGATCCCTAAGAAACTGAAAGACAGCTTGTCTTTTTACTGAATTTAATAAACTGTGTGTATTCAGTGTACCCCATATATAACCAGCCATTCAGTTAACAACAAGTAATGGCATTAATCTATATTTTCCTCTGTTTTTTTTTTCTTTTCTTTATATTCCTCTATAGGGGCACCTATATTTTCTTGCATAGATTTTTGGGAATCTGAATCTCCAATATCCATTTTTGAGTCACCCCAAGAGGTAAAAAGAGCGGCATAAGAATTTGGAGATTCGATTGACTCACACCAAGGTGCAGCCAATGCCTTCAGATGCCTACTAGACCTTCTTGGAGGAAAAGGGGACACTTCTGAGCGTTTAGTACTAACACACTCTGAATCCTCAGGGTCTTTATAACAAACTGTTTCAAATTGGTTTAAAACCTCTGATTCTGTTTTAACTAAACAGACTGGAACCTCTGTTAAGGGAGGAGAAGGACTGAGGAGGGTTTTTTAATGACTGACTCCTGCTGATGTGGAGACTTAGGATTATCTACCTTAGGCCCATCTTGTTTAGATACAGCATCCTGTGCTTGCTGAATGATCAAGTCAGTGCTCCCACAAGAGGCTTTATTCCTTGCTGCCCAAGGGCATTCTCTAAAAGCGTGACCAAAATCCTCACACAAATCACATTTAGTGTGATTAGCACGCTGCATGGTTACATGGCCTACTTCACCACAATTATCACATCTAGGCTGGTCACAGACACTGGAAAGATGTGTTTTTGACCCACACTTATAACATGCTCTAGGCTGCCCACTATAAAAACATACCCCATGGTCCCTACCCAACAAAAAAGCATTAGGGATATGTTCAATCCCTGAGTCAGATTGCCTGAGCTTTACCTTATATTTCCAACCCCCCATCCAGAACTGTTCAGAATCCAAAATAGGTTCCAGATCACTTTGCATGTCACACTTCTGGGACAACCAGTATGTTATGTCTTCCACATGGACCCCCTCCTTTCTAAACATAACCGTAACATTTTTAATTAAAGATTTAGTGAGTGGTATTACCAAGAAGGGGGTCCACATGGGAGAAAATTTAACTTGCCCATACCATTCCCAAAAGAGGTCTAAACTATAGGCTGATCTAAAACTAATGTCGAAATTATCTTCCCCAGAAATATTAATGAAAGCAAATACATCCCTAGGCAAAAACTTCAGAGAGTCTTTTATTAAGTATTTTCCCACGTAATGTCTATCAGGTCTCTCTTCCAACCCACCTTTGTAGCAAATTCGTACTGCATTATGCCGAGGAGCTGCTTCTCGTCTGGATTTAGAAAAGAGTTCAGACAGTAAAGGCTTGTTAGGAGTAACTGGAGTACTCAAATCCTCTTTCTTAGTAATAATCTGTGGCACAGTATTTTTTTCCAAGTCTGAAAGTACATTTATTTCAGGTAATGATGCCTTTTCAATCGTGGTTTTATTCTGCACACTAGTGGTTACACTCACCTTGTTTTCACCTTGAGCACAATCCTGTGCAGGCTTCGGCCACCACTCCGGGGAGGCCGTTTGAAAATTAAATGCTGAGTCCCAGGCTGAGTCAGGGGTCCAAATGCCTGAAACCCCTATCTCCCATCCTGCTTCTTGCAGAGTTTTATGAGGTGACCAAGTATCGGCATGAAGTTTTGTATCCTCTAACCCTTGTCTTTTAGAAACCTCCACTGAATTTATAGTACTCTTGTTTGACTTGTTGCGCTCTCTCGCTAAAGATTTCACCGCAACTGTATTTAAGACAAGGGGTTGTGGGGTTAAAGGTCATTGAAAGCTAAATTCAGTTACCCCTTTTTGTTCGTTAACTGCCGTTTGGTATGTTATGTGGGAGGACTTTGTATTCACAGCACATTGAGTGGTCTGTGGGTGAAACACGAACCCTGACTCTTTAGACAGGGTAATTTTTCTTTGAAATGCAAGTCAGTCCCATTTAGCTTCGGAACCGAGTTAGAGAGCTGATTTCCTACTGAAAGAGCAGATTGTTTTGTAGACATTAGTTCAGTAGTCTTAGTTTTTATCAGCTTTCGGCACTCGCTAGGCCCAGCGATTGAACTGCCAGTCTGAAATATGTTATTCTTTGCCAGAGAATTAAGGATTGTTTCAGCACACTCACCCTTCGCTTGCATAGGTGTCGGACTCGTTACTTCCTCATTCCTGCTGTCAACACCTGCGGGCGGCCTGTCAGATAACTCAGCTGCAACTAAAAATGACTCAGAGCTTGGATTTGAGTGAGGCGCCTCCACAATTTTTGACTGCACCAGCTCTCTTACATTAACTTGCAAGGTTTCAATTCCATTGAGACCATTTGAATCCAAATCAGTTGTAACAGGCAAAAACAGCTCTGGTACTGAAATAGCTTCATGATATATCTCCTCTCCCTCATAATCTTGAAGTTTAGATGAATTCTCCTTGAACTGTTCCTCAGCTAACAGTGAGGCCTCCCCCACCACTAGACTCACGTCCTGCTCCTCCGACAACTCTCCCACAGTGGCCATCTCGCAGCAAGATGGCCGTCCACCTACAGAAGAGTAGGGGAATTTCCCCAGTGTCCTGGCCAAATTTCTCTCATTCACTAAAAATACCACCAACAGCTTAATCTGGTTCAAGGTCAGTTGGCATTCATCTGTATCCCCCTCCCCAGGTTGTGCCTGAAAATAGGCAGGATTTGTCTAGTGCACTTACCCGGACAACAAAAACTAAATAAATAAAAATAAAAAAACAGCTATCCAAAAGAGCATACTGAGCAATGCTCAGAACTGAAATTTCAAATGCTTATAACTCTGGAATGGATTAATATTTTTCACCAAACCAATGAAAGGCACCATTTTGGTGCAAGCCATTTCTACCCTGAAGATTTCAGACCAAAATTCCAAACCATCTGGGCACTAAGCAATGACAAAGAACAATCACTTTTTTCACTAGCCATATCTTGGAATCCACACAGCTGTCCAGAACAAAACATGGTACATCAAGAGACCCTTGCCCCTGAGACTATGCATGCAAAATTTTGTGCAAGTCTGTTGAACAGGACCTATGCTATTAAAGTGCAAAGTTAGGGGTTTAATATTAAACAGCCTACTCAACTCTCAGCTATCTGCTATTTATGTTTGAAATTATGAATGACCCCTATATTATAGCTGAGATGAGAACAGAATTCAGGCCTGATATGAAAAATACTAGGGGTCACCCATTGCAAATTATGGGGAAGCCCTTTAACATGCAGAAACAAAAGTACTTTTTTACTCTAAGAATAGTTCACCCCTGGAATCAATTACCCGTTGATGTAGTTCGAAGCAAGACAAAAATGAACTCAAAATCAGGCTGGATAGATTTATTTTGATAGGTGGAAGTCAAAGTTACTATCTTACTTGAGTTTAAATAGGAACAATTATGGGCAAATTGCCTTCTAGCTCCTCTACCATCCTTAGTATGAACCTTAACTATAGAGGTGCTACTGCACTGCTATAATATAAAATGCATACAGAAAGGTAAAAGATGTGAAAGTCCTGCCCCTGCATCTCTTCACAGCTTTCACACAGATGCCATCTTACCCAGTGGACTGAAGAGAAGTCAGGAAAACTGCATGTCCAGCCCAATGCATGCCTTGACGTAAGATACAAGTAAGACATTTATATAGTAATCGACAAGTTTACTGATTTTGACAGAAGCACATACCTTACATTTTTCTATATTTAATTTCATCCCCCAACTTTGTGTCCATCTGTTTACTGAATCCAATTATTCTTGTTGTGATTTAGTTTGAATTTTAGTTTCCATTATGCCACCCAATTTGGAATTACATTCAAATTTATGTAGCCAGTTTGTGATATGCACACCCATATTCATAATGCATATGCTGAACAGTAATGGTCCTAATAGATACCCTTGAGGCACATCACTTCCCACCCTACCTACATAGGAATTGAACCCATTTATTTAACTTTCTGGGTCCTGTCAATTAGCCGTGTCTTGATCCTTATATCCCTGTATTCTGCTGTTTAGTTATTACTGCTTAATGAAGGACTGAGTCAAATGCAGGGCTCCCAGATCTACAGGGATTCCTGTATTTTATAGGGAAATACAGTATAGCCATTTACAGGGAAATTTAGACTTGCATTGATTATACTGGAAAACAGAGCATTCTGGCTTCGACAGGATATAATGTATTCTACAGGAAAACACAAGAAAATTGCAATGGAGTTAGAGGGAAAATGTTAAATCAATCTGGAAGCACTGCAAATGCTTTGGTAAACTCTAGAAAATTCACATCTACAGATTTCCCCTCATTCAGTGCCTTGCTAACTTGCTCATAAAACATCAAAAGGTATTTTTAACATGATCCGCATGTTTTAAAACAATGATGTATATTGTCAGCTGTTGTCTCCTTTTCAGTGTTCTCTAATATTATATCTTTTATTAGGGTCTCCATGATTTTTCCTAGCACCAATGTCTATTTTTGCTGTCGTTGAAAGTTAAAGCTGTTCTTCTATACTTGAATATACAGTAGGTACCAGTATAGCCATTGTCTAGTCTTTTGGTTCTAATCTTCACCAGATTTAGTTCACAGGTTTAAGTCATACTTGCTCAGTATCAACAGGGTGGACTGTAGTGAACTGTTCATGAGGAAACCGAGCAACATGATGAGAAGTCATGTGTGGCAATTAATGGTGGAATGTTCAAGAGGTAGTAATGTCATTTTTCTTTTTGGAAAAGATGGTGGGGGAATGGAATAGATAGCCCATTGAGGTAGTCCACACAACATCAGTGACAGGGTTCAAAGATGGGTGAAACAGTCATAAGGGATTAGTACAAACTATGGGAAAAGGGGGAAGGGGTGTTCTGGGGAAGGGGCATTGAAAAACCACCAGGGATATCAGATAATAACTCCAGCCCTGTGTCAGCTGGACATGGTTTCAGGTAAGCACATGGGTGCAGTAGGCAGACTAGATAGGCCATTGAGTTTTTTGTGCCATCAAATTCTATGCATCTATATATATAAGTAGTGGGCTTTGCTATCTTTTTAGTTATTCATTCATTTATTTCCCCCCAGACAGCCCTGCTTCGGGCAAATGCCCCACCCCAGTCACCCCAACCTCCACCAGGACTTACCACCAGCTGTCTTCCCCCAGGGCTTGTCCCCTCAGTGGGGTTTGGGGGTCCCACCATGATCCAGATCCAGTTCAGCTGGGGAACCCAGTTAGTCAGGGGTGGGGCCTGCAAGTGCCCGTCAGCAATCTGTCACCGGTATTTTCCAGTGTTCTTTTCCCCTGGGAGGCATGGCATGCAGTGACATCATGGCACATGCCATGCACTCCCATGTTAATGTCTGCCACATCTACTGACCTTCTGGCCCGGGCTACCTTTCCCCCGGCTTCTGCCAGGGGCCAAGAAAGCACCAGGCCCTAACCACCCTGCACCCCCAGAGGAGGACAGCAGTCCTACACATACTCAATCATCATCCTCCTTGGATGGCCTTCTGACACCCCAAGCTTGCTTCCAAACCCAGGTTGTCATTTATTTAGTTAATCATTTATTGAAGAATTCATTGATTTATTTATCAAAGTTTCAAATTGCAGGAAGCTTTGCTAACATTGAAGCCTTGTTTACAAGAATGTCCTGTAAATTAACATAGAAAAAACACTACAAACTGTATAAAAATACTTAAAAGCATGCCACTTATCAAAATGAAATACAAATACTGGTAAAAGATCTAAGCAATCTCAAAAATGCCTCTAATTTGTCACAGTTTCTTATAAAAGGAAGAAGAGAGTTCCATGACTAGGGTGCTGCTAAGGAAAAATAATTAAGATCATAGATCTCACTTTTGGGAAACAAAAAGCCTTGTTTTGAACATCAGTCAAGCTACATTTGTAACAAGTTGTGTGAAATGTATTGTTGTGACAATGGGTGATTAGGTTCATCATGGCCTTATGCATAAATTTGTGCCAGTTCAGTTCTCTTACTGTTTCTCAATAAAAGTCCATTGAGCCAAAGGAGTGTATCACAGTGATGTGTATTAAAATCAAGGCTAAAATAAAGTGTATCAATTTATTATAAAGAATGTTCCAAGGAAGTAGTGAAGATGTAGCGGAATAATAAACAACGTCAATGTAGTCTATAACGATCCTGGTAAGATAGCTTGAGATGCACTCCTTTTGTGGACAGTGGTAAAAGAAAGATAGGGGTCCAAAATTAGGATATGGTACTTGAAGGGAGAAACAGAACAAAGAAGAACCCTTTTTATAGGTAATTAGAAAAGGAGACGTAAGACAAAAGTGAGAAGATGGGGACCTGAACAATATTGACTGGATTTTGTTTTTGTTCAGAACTAAGAGGTTTCCGGAAAACCAAAATGAAAATCTTGTCAAACTCCTCCTGTAGCAGGGAGGTGAGTGACTGCAGAGATGAATGAAAAGAAAGATGACAGTGTCATCAGAATAGATTCTCACTGAGAACAGAGAAAGAGAGAGAGAAAGAAAGAAAGAAAGAAAGAAAGAAAGAAAGAAAGAAAGAAAGAAAGAAAGAAAGAAAGAAAGAAAGAAAGTAAGTAACTAAAATGAGAAAAAGTATAAGACCCAGAATTGAACCCTGAGGAACACCCAGTGAAATACAGAGAGGTGGGAAAGAAGCCCATCCCAAGAAACAGATTGTAAACATTCCGACACATGAGCAGGAAACAGTGGGCTTCTTCAAAAGGGTCTGGGACAGGGCAAGGAGGAGGGACAAGGGAGGGGGAGAGTGGCAGGAAGGGGGCAGCTACAGAATAAGGGGTGCTAGCTGCTCATTCGAGCAGACATGATAGACCACTAGGCCTTTATCTGCTGGCAAATTTTGTATGTGCGTGTGAATGAATGAATGCATGAATCTTTATTTATAAAAGTGCCTTTCTAAAACCAAGGTGCAGTACATGTACATGAACCAAACAAAATAACAATTTAAAACATACATTATAATCAAAGTGTTAAAATCCATAAAACTATAATACCATAAATATTAACTTCAATAAAATCTGAATATGCCAAGAAAATGTTCAATATAAAACTAATCTGGATATGCTAAGTTAAATAGATATGTTTTTAGAGCTACCTTAAAACTCGGGATGGTCAGGCAATCTCTTATCCAGCAAGGTAGAGAATTCCACAGGGTCAGGGCCACAAAAGCAAAAGATCGGACCCCAATGTCTTTAAACAGACCCTGGGACTCTTTAGCAATCCCTTGTCAGTGGATCAGAGAGGACGGAGGGGATTGTAAGGGTGAAGGAGATCTTGCAGATAATGGGATCCCTGGTCATGTAGGGGCAGACCTATTGGAGGGGAACCATGAAACTGAACCCCACAGTGTGATGGTCAGACCACTTGACTGGCTCCACCACCAAGTCGGACAGCTCCTTCCCCAGAAGGAACACCCAGTCCAAAGAGTGACCATAAATGTGGATCGCGGAGGTAGCAACCTATGTGAGGTCCAACAAACTTATTAGTTGAAGGACGTCCAGACCAAATTGCAAAAGTTCATCATCAACCCAGGCATTGAAATCTCCCAGAATCACCCATCTGGGGGATCTCAATACCACATCGATGATGAAGTCCACGACTTCCTGCAGGAAAACATTCCCATCTCCTGGTGGATGGTAGATGAGAAGTATCCTGCACTCCACATCCACACCCACACCCATGATACATTCAAAGGAGTTGGTGATCCCTACTGGAACCTCTGTATGGTCCAGTTCTGATCTAAAACAGATGGCTACACCTCCACCCCTACGATCCATTCTCGGATGGTTTATTACCAAGTACCCTGCCGAATTGCTGAAGCCAAAACAGGACCAGCATTTTCAACCAGCCAGGTCTCAGTGATGCAAGCCAGGTCCACTGATCCAACAAGATCTGCTATTAAAGCAGTCTTGTTCTTAATGGACCTGGCATTGCATAGCATTATCCGAGTAGGTTGAGCTACCAAGGAAGACTGCGTCACCAGCCTGCATGAAGCAGGGCCCTTGGGCATGGGAACCAAGCAGGGAGGACCCCTTTCCTGGACCCATTTTGCCCCAGGGCATCTCCTTGTCCCCACAACCCCAATCCGCCCTCTCCTTTCCAGTTTCCCTCCACGCCCAGCCCCAGCCCCACCCCCACCCCTCTTCCTCCTCCTAACATATGTTCGAAATATCTCAAGAAGTTCTATATAAGCATGACAGATACAAAAAAATCAGATTGATGAGGGGAGAGAAAGTTGTTAGTGACAGGTAATTTGTAACAAGGCCGTGCACAACCCTCTACAAAAGCTTAGAAACAATAGGAGGTAAAAATGGGTGATAGCTCTCTATAATAGAGACCCACCATTGTGAAGAGGAACTACTTAGTTCCTTAGCCTGGAGTTTTATTAATGTCAGTGCAAAATTATCCAGACCTTCTGATTTATTAACTTTTTAGATTTGCCAAGTTTATATTCTAAACAGAAGTTATTAGTTTAGAGGAAAGGTAGGCAAAACCGGGAATGTTCTGCTTCTGGTTTTGGTTTTGCCAAATTGCCCTCAGATTTGGTTCTGGTTTTGGTTTTGGTTTTGAATTCAAGCCAGTATCTCATTCTTCCCCTGACACAGTTTTTAAAAATACTCTTCCATCAACATCTGTAGCCAAGCTCTTCCCTCTATGGGACAAAAGCTGCATGTCAGAGGTTTCCCTTTATCTTCCCATTGCATATCTGTCTTCCTGCCAATCTCCTTCCCCTCAAATTTGACATGTTTTACAATAATCAACTTCCTTAACCCCACACCTAAAAGAAAAGGAAAATAGCAGTTTTAGACCACATTTCATACACACAAAAATCCAAACTTCTTTACAAAGTAGGACACTGGTAGTGCAGAGACTGCTGAATAGAATACTATTTAGTTTCATACAGTGCATTTCATAGAACCCCTTCTCAAAATGTTTCACAATCCTGGAGAAAGAGGGGGAGAATATTGGTGTCATTAGGTGTACAATATTCAAACAGTAGTTAGATTACAGAGAGACTAAACAAAGGGCAGTTAAGTGCATTGCTCAGGGTCATAGAGTAAGCGACAGCGATAGGATTCCAATCTGAGTCTCTGGGCTGATAGTTCTCTTCTAACCACTTAGCCAAACTGCCTTTACTAGGCAACTTCCCTCCCCAATCTGCCTTTACTGGGCACCCCAACTAAGATGTAAACCTAGCCTCCTCTGAGCCTCCCCTCCTTCCCTTCTGACACACATTCAGACTAAGGATGGGCGGTCTGTTCCAAGGGAGATCTGAACCCCCCAGATTGAACCTGCAATCCATGGACCTGGATAAATGGAGATGCCATTTCCATGATTTTGTTATCTGTTGCTTGGGGGATGCTGTCGGGATGTACAGGCAGCCGGCGGCATCCAATCAGGCAACAGAAGTTCACGTGACGCACTCACTGGTATATAAGGTGAGTGCACCATGCAGCCCAGAAGGAGGAGGATCGCAGCAGAAGAAAGAGAGATTAGAGATGGAGAGACTGTAGAGAGAGACAAAGTGCCAAAATGCAAATACAGTGCACTACAGTTAGGGGAGGAAGGGGGAGATTCCCGATCATGGAGGACGTGGGGTGGGTGAAGTCAGTCAGACAGGAGGGAATGTTGGGAGTATGGGTGGGGACCCATGAATGAATACAGAAAATCTCAAATGAAACTTTTTCTAGGCCTCAGACATTAGTAGCTGTGTGTACAAAAAGGGCAGACTGGCCGCTGGCAAAATCTGACTTGTGCCATTCCAGATCCAGACTCCAGAGTACTGGGGGTCCTAGAGATTACAGTTACAGAAAATCACAAATGAAAGGTTTTTTTTCTTGGCTTCAGTGCAGCTGTGTGTACAATCCAATCACGAATAAAAATCATCATCACTTGCGTTCAATCATGATTTCATGTATTAAAAAAATGCTGTTCAAACAACATACAAGTTAATGCACCTGCCCTGTGCAGCTGGTTGTGGGTAGCCCAGGGGATAACTTGGTTGTGAGTTGTAGCAAGCTGAGTATTTACAGTACAACACAAGTAAAGCACAGGCACTACACACAAGTGTCATCATCATCATCACTCATTCCCCATTATTCCTTATTATCATTAGTTTCATAGTATATCATGTTACAAACTTACATTACATATAAGCATTAACCAACCCCTAGTGTGGGACTGTGCTGCGTGTGGCTAATGCACCAGATGTGTCTGCATCTCCAATTCAAATTCTGAGGAACGCTTAACAGTTGCTGAATTTGGTCACTTTCACTTAACAGGAAGTTTTATAGCAGCCAGTCTGGCAATCTTGGAAGGAAGTGGCTGTGGACTGCTGTACTGTCGGTGTGCTGTGTGCAGTCATGAGTCACGGCAGTAAATTTATCCCTGGTCTGTGTGGGTGGGAGTCATCAGAAGGACATCACTTTTCATGCTAGAGGGATCTTTTGTTCCAAAATGGATCAAAGTGTTGATGAGGCACTTTCTGCTAGTTCTCAAGTAGGCAGTGGCACTACAAAAGACAGGAATTGGCCTGAAAAGGGAAAACAAAATCAAACACCAAAAAGGGACTTTTTCACATCTAATAAGGTTTTGTCTTCCAAGTGAATTCTTGAATCCGAAAAAGATGAATGTCTCAGATCATCATCATCAGTCCCACGAAAAAAAAAGGATTGTAGTTAAAAAAAACTAAAGACATGGTGGGTACCACCTGCAGAGGCACCCAACAGTATGGAACAATTGCATACTGTCCTACTGCCACTTCATCATCTGATGCTTCTGAGGTGGAACCTGATGAGGGTAATACTGATGATAATAAAGAAGATGAAGAGAATGCTCAGGCAGCAGAAGGTTTACTGTAGGGGATGGAAATTGCAGATGAGGAAGGAATAGGCAGAAATGTTTTGGTTGTGGAGGAGGGGGGCAGTGGGAATAAACCAGAACAGCAACAAGCCCAGGACAAATCCGGGGTGGGGGGACCCTGAAAAGATGACCAAGGTGTCGTGCCTTCCTGGGAAAAAAGCGTAAAAATATAATCTTTTGTTTGGTCATACTTCTCCATTAGTGCTTCCAATGAGATGATAGCAACATGCACTATTTGTAAATGCAGGGGTAAAATGAAAGGAGCATTGGGAATTTCAGCACTGAAAATGCACCTAGACAGATGTCGTAACATTAGTGATAGTGAGTAGGTCAGTTGTGAGTCTCAAAGAGAAAGTGGCTGTGATAGCTCACTATACTCGGGGGTAATGCCCATAGATGAAAGCAGTGGAAGCCCCACAGCACTACACCTCAACCACCACTTGCTGCCATTCGAAGGACTCCTCCAATTGTTATTGAAAGTTACTACCATGTGTTCAAAACCCTCATTCTTCAAAGAGACAACTTACCATCTCAGAAGCATATGAGCGTAAGGCCAAATAAGCCTCCACTCACCCTGTTGCTGTTACAATAACCAATTTCCGAAATGATAGCTGGTGATTTGCTGCCATATAACGTGGTTGAACATATAGGATTCAGGCACCTGCATGAGTACCTTGAACATCGATATAGTATACCATCATGGAAATACTTCTCAGCAACAGGGATTCCTGATCTTTACAATGTCATATGTAAAAAATCAAGATGCATCTTGTGCAGTACTGTTGGGAGAGTGGTGCGTCTCACAAAAGATATCTGGACAAGCCGTCAACCTGAACCCTTCATGTCTATCATGGCTCATTCGGCATGTTTTGATAATTCACGTGGGAGTGAGGACAGGGAAGCATCATAGTTTGCTGTTCTAAGAATGTTTTATTTTCCATCTGAACATACCTCATACAACATCAATGAAGAGCTCCAAAAACCAATACATCAATGGCTCACTTCACACAGGGACTGTCAGTTGGCTTTATAGTTGCAGGTAATGGATCCAACATAAGGAAGGCCTTTGAGGAGGGGGGCTTTGTTCACATCTGCTGCTTTGTGCATTGCTTAAATTTAATAGTTCATGGTTTTCTCGATGATGACAAGGAGATTAAGGCTCTCGTTAGCACTGGTAAAAGAATATGCACTAATTTCAGTCACTCAAGAAAAGCCTGTCACTTGTTTGAAAAAACACATCAGGAGCACAGTTTACCTTTGCACAGACTGATCCAAGACATTTCTACTCGATGGAATTCAACCTTTTATATGTTCCAAAGGCTGCTGGAACAAAAGAAAGCTGTCAGGCAGTACACCTTAGAAAATAAAATTGGTGATTCAGATGTCTGTATCACTCCACCACAGTGGGCCATGCAGGAGTTTCTCATTGTACTGCTCCAGCCATTTGAAGAAATCACCAGGGAGGTTAGTGCA
This sequence comes from Neoceratodus forsteri, assembly GCA_016271365.2. Classification (NCBI taxonomy): domain Eukaryota; kingdom Metazoa; phylum Chordata; order Ceratodontiformes; family Ceratodontidae; genus Neoceratodus; species Neoceratodus forsteri. Next base: position 550,668,705 of record CM057458.1, read on the forward strand.
AACACAGCAACTCTGAGTCAGGTGATACTCCTAATAAAAAATTTTAAAATTCAGATTGAATCTAATTAGGGAAAACTTAGAAAAGCAAGACAGTTCCATGATCACACAGGCTGCCAGTGGCGCTGACACATGCAGGTTGCCCTCCAGAATAAAACAAGATCTGACAAGATGTATGATCAAAAGAGTTGAAGATGACAAACTATGTAAAATGTTTCATTCTGATTACTACATTAAAGCAACAATCTTGGACCCACGATACAAATCAAAGCAACTATTGAGTGATGATGATGACTTTTGTTTCGAGAGAAACAAACAAGAAATAATTGACGAGGTGTGTGCTTTCATGGAACAGAGTACAACAGCAGCACCACATTTAGAATCTTCATGACACCACATCACAGCATCAGGTGGCCCATCCGCTACTGTTGCGGCATTTTGTCCCTTCTCCTCCTCAGCCACTGCAGCTGAATCTTCTTCTTCACCACTAACCAAGCATGATTGCACTGCACCAGTCACTTGATTCAGCTTCATGTTTCTGGAGTCACTTAAAAGATGTTATTGCAACATCTTCATCTGCCTCTTGTAACTGCCTCAGCACAGACCATTGTTGAAATGTACCTGGCAGAGCCCAATATCAGCTGGTCCTGGTATCATACTGATCCTTTGAAATACTGGAAATCCAAACAAAATATGTGGCATGCTTTAGTAAACTTTGCAATGAAATACATGAATTGCCCTCCGACTAGTGTCTGTTCAGAACAATTGTTCAGTTCAACTGGTAATGTCATTACTGACATATGATCCCGTTTGACACCAGAAAATACTGAGCGCCTCACATTTTTCAAAGTCAGCATTCCTCACTTTAATTTCAAATATGATACCAGAATAAAACATACACTGACTGCTATGAGCAGGCCGTATGCACAAAACACTTTCAAGAATTTGTGCCTGTGGTGAAAATCTTTTGTGAATAGGGTCTACTACATGAGGTAGCAATTAATTGCAACAAGTCAGTTCAGGATGGACTAGGCCAGGCCACTATGATCACATGAGCAGCACAGAATAGAAAAAAAAAATAACATCAGTGGGTTCAGAGTCCAAATACAGCAAGCAACTGCATTTCATGTCACAGACTTACTTGGTGGTACCTGGTACCACTATCTGATCTGGAAGTAGGGTACTGCTGTCTACTACTACTACTACTACCATAATTTTGCCCTCATGAGTCACGACCACTACTTATTTTTCATTTTTTGTCCTTTCTCCAGTCCTACTCCTTACAACTACTACTTGTCACTTTTTTTACCCTCAGTAACTGATCCTGAGTCCAGACTGTACTGTTTTAATATTCTTACAGTCATGGCTTAGCAGACTCCTGAAAGTTCAGAAACTGAATACTCTTTGTATATTTCTCACATCCCCAATATTTGGCTGCAAATACATCACAGAAAAAAATGCTACTAAATTGAAAATTCATATAATTTCTTTATTATTTGTATGTGTGTGGTATGCTAGCCTGGTTACATCTCACTTACAGTAACTAGGCTGAGATTATTATATTACTATATTTTATTTGTGATTACTTAAATTACTTGGCAGTGGCTGGCAGCAAGCAGCTGTGGAACTAGAAAGGATGTCATTGTGTTGTGTTGTGTGTCATCAGGTCTTCATCAGGTGGCAGTGGCAAACTTTTTTATGACTGCTCTGCAGTTGACCAATGCAATGTGTGACTGGCTGCCTGCCTGCGTGGTGATCACTATGTCTTTCCTTCCTTCCTCTTCTTTAAGGATTCAGCATCCATTCCTCAGTACGTTGATCAGATTCAGTAGAAGTAGTTGTTGTACTAGACAACATTACCACCTCTTGGACCAGGTAGTGTACCATATACCACAGTACACTGGGCCATGCAAAGCAGTTGCATCATTCTCATGAGTAGGGTGGGTGGGCTCTCTTAGTGTTGCTCATTTGATCATTCATATCCATTTCTTTAGCTTGTTTGACTCTGACCGGAACATCCATCAGTATAATACCCACACAGCATCATTAATAAAAAAATAATTCTTAGCTGTCTGGCAGTGCCTGCAGTGCTTGGTGGTGCTATGACATACTGTAGGTAATGGTATTTGCATCTGTCTGTCTGTCTCTCTCTCCATCTTTCCCAGCACACTCACGTCGCAGGCCCGAGCATGATATGCCACCATTTTAGGCCAGCCATGAAGGGGCTGGTAGTGACAGATTGCTTTTTTATTTAGCAGTTTTACTTTAATTTTTATACAAATAATCCATTACATTATTTCCTTTGGACCTCTGTGTCAAATGTGAGTGACTTTGGCCACTTGTATGCATTTTTTCACATTTTTTCAAATATTGGTCAATAAATCAGGACTAATCAGGATAAATCAGGACATCACTGTGTTCCAGTTCTTATTTAATAAGGGTCAGAACTTCATCGAGTTCTCCCATCCCTAATTCAGACCCCCTCTCCCTAGCGACATCCTACCCCCCTGTACCTTTTGGGGCAAAAGACCCTGAAACATCATCCACTCTCACCTCCTAGGATGCCAGTAGTTGATTTGGGGAGGGACTGATGGCCAGCAAACTCAGTAAACTTTTACTTTTTTTTCTCCACTAACTCAGTCACCCTTTTTCCCTTGCAGCGTACCACTGCTTCAGTAGTTGAACTGTGCACTGAGGAGTTCCGCATTGTACACATGCATTCTTCTAGGCATCAATAAGCAATAGGAGTTTAGTAGTGTAGAGATATATGAGCTTCAACTGTGTATTTCTATCTACAAGAATACATGTGTTCAGTGTGGAACTCCTAAGCGCTTCGCTCAACTACTGACATAGAGGTGCACTGCAGGGGAAGGGAGGGGATTAAGCTAGCCCAGAAAAAAGTAAGGAACCACTGAGTTTGCTCCCACTTAGTCCTCCCCAAACGGCTTTTGGTGATGGTGGGGGGGGGGAGTGGGCAGAGATGCTTCTGGGACTTTTGCCTCAAAAGGTACAGGTGGAGGGGGGAGATTAAAACAAACATTTCTTTTTCCTGAAATAAGGTCTGAGCCATTTCCAAACTGAACCAGGACCTTTCAGCTCAGACTTGGTTCCTGCTAAGCCATCCAAGCTCAGTTTGCCTCATGTTAATCAGAATCAGTTCTGCAAACTTTAATCCGGAGGCACTGAAAAAGAACTCTCAACAGTCAACTAGGGGGTAAGACTTGTTACTAGTATTAGGGTTGTGAAGTTTTACTTTGATGCCAAATTGTTAACAAAGTACCAAAGTGCCAGATCGGCACAACATATGCATTTCACTAACAATCTGAAGTGTGAAGTAAGGTTTCTAAAAGGTGCAAAAGTCTTTATAAAATAAGGTTTTACCTCTCTCACTCATGTAGCACCCTACCCATCCTCCTCCTCCCTGCCCCAACCAGTATCATGATGGACCCTCCACTCCCCCACCCAATTAGCAGCACCAAATCCCACTTCCCTCAAGCCTTAGAAAAATAATTAATAAAATATCCTGTCCCTCACCAGATCCCTCCTCCATCTCCACCCTGCCAGTCCCAGCCAAATACGATGATGATCAAAAGGAAAAAAATAAGGCAGACTTAGCTTCTGAAATTTTATATACAAATTTGTTCCTTTAAAAATTCCAATCCACCGAAATGTTGGACAACCAAATGTTTTGTGACTAAATATCACTGTCTTAAGGCCACAGTGATCTAAACAATAGTAGTGCACATGGTTTTTATCCACTACATATTGCAGGCCTCTAGTCTCAGTTACCAAAAGGTCTTGCAAAGCTGCTTCATGTATACTGCAAAGTTTATAATATGGCTGCCTTTTTACAAGTGCATCCTAACTAGTCCAGTATTAGAGTGCATTAATTCTGCCATCTCCCTGACCAGAGGAGGACCACAGGGAGACAGCTGGCTTCATGCAGTCTGATGCTTGACTAGGAAGGATCCACTTGTACAAAGGCAGACAAATTATAAACTTTGCAGGACACATGAAGTAGTTTTGCAACACTTTTTTGGAACGGAGTATAGAGACCTGCAATTTACAGTGGATAAATACTATATATACTACAGTTTAGATCACTGTGGCCTTTAAAAACTGATGCTTAGTCATGAAACGGCTTGTCCATCTTTTGGGTGGCTTTGAATTAAAAAAAAATTAAAACAGTATAGAATTTCAGGAGTTGAGTCTGTCTCATTCTTTCCTTTTGATCTTCGATTTAGTTATTGATGGGCTGCAGTGACCCAAAGCTTCTTTATCACAGCAGGGAGATGTGCAGCCTGGGATTTATTCCTTTTTCTCAAAAAAGACAATGAGGTGGCCTGGCTGTGCTGAAGATGGCTGCTTAATTCTGCTTCTCCTTGGAACTACCATCTATGTCATCCATCCTTCTGATCCCAGATTGTCAGCGTTTGCCAGCAAGTGAAATATAATTTTACTAACATCATAGCTCAACTCTGGTAAATTATTTTCTCTAGACTTCGAAGAGTGTGGTTATTCTAGATGCCCTACAGGGGGCATGCCTTAGACAACTAGTATTGGAGCCCACTCGAGAGGGAGCAATCTTAGACCTGGTTCTCTCAAATGGAGATGGAGAGAGATCACAGATGTGAAGTGGGTAGCCATCTGGGAACTAGCGACCATCGAACAGTATGAGTTCACAATAAACACAGCAATAGAGTCAGTAGCCATACAAAGGCAAAAGTATTGGACTTAGGAGGGCTGACTTTACAAAATGGGTGAGTGCCTAAGGAATGCAGTAGCAAATGGGCAGGAAGGAGGGGTGGAAGAACAATGGGGAATAATAAAACTGCTATCACAAAGTACTTGAGCCTTTGTGTGAAGCAAATAAACAAAACAAAGCGATGTAAGAAACCATTATGGTTCTCAAAGGAAGTGGCAGTGAAGGTTCAGAGAAAAGAAAGCATTCAGGAAGTACAAGGAATTAGAAGGAGCAGGACAGAGAACTGTATCAGTTAAAGCAAAAGGAGACTGGAAGGCAGTCAGAACAGCAAAGGCCCAAACCGAGGAAATGACAGCCAACTCAGTTAAGAAGGGGATAAAACCTTTATGGGTACATCAGGAGCGAAGGAAACCAAGGAATGGATAGTGAGGCTTAATAAAGGGAGGGAGGGTGGGCAGAGGAGACTGTGAAAAGGCAGAGATACTAAACAAACATTTTGCTCAGTATTTACAAATGAAGAGGGAGGTACCTAAAACAAACAATAGAAACACTCTGGATACAGAAGTTGATACCAGCCCATTTACAGAAGAAAGGGTTCTGAAAGAAATCTTAAAACTGAAGGTGGACAAAGCAATGGGGCCTGATGGGATTCATCCCAGAATTCTAAAAGAACTAAGGGTAGAACTAGTGACACCACTGACTACTCTTTTTAACAAATCATGGGAGGATGGGGTGGTACCCGAGGACTGGAGGAGGGAAGATGTGATTCCCCTTCACAAAAGTGGGAGCAAGGCAGAAGCAGGAAACTACAGACCTGTTAGTTTAACCTCAGTGATAGAGAAAATGATGGAATCACTTCTGAAGGAAAGAATTGTTGAGTATCTAGAGGCCAGAGGGCACAGGACCCTAGGCAGCATGGATTCACAGTGGAAGGTTATGCCAGACAAATCTGATAGATTTCTTTGATTGGGTGACCAAAGTAGTAGATCAGGGAGGGCTGTGGACATGGCCTACCTAGACTTTAGCAAGGCATTTGACACAGTCCCACACAAAAGATTAATATGCAAGTTAGCCAGCCTGGGAGTGGGTCCCAAGATGACAGCCTGGGTAAAGAATTGGCTGGAGAATAGGACACAGAGAGTAGTAGTAAATGGAGTCCACTCAGAAGAAAGGGGTTACTAGTGGAGTACCGCAGGGTTCAGTATTAGACGGTCCTCTTCAATGTCTTTATGCTTACATTGCAGAGGGACTGGAAGGAAAGTATGTCTCTTTGCAGATGACACAAACATCTGCAACAGAGTTGATGCACAGGGTGGAGTGGAAAGATGAGAAGGGACTTGGCAAGGTTAGAGGAATGGTCAAATGTATGGCAGCTTAGATTCAATGCTAAGAAGTGCAGGTAATGCACCTGGGAAACAAAAACCCAGGGAAGAGTACACAATGGGGTGAGATACTAACAACAACAAAAATGGAAAGGGACCTGGGGTAGTCATATCAGATGACCTAAAGGTGGGCAAGCAATGTGAGAGGGCAGCAAGGAGGGCTGGGGGGATACTGGGATGCATAGGGAGAGGCATCACCAGTAGAAAACAGGAAGTTATTATCCCTCTGTACAGACAGCTGGTGAGACCCCATCTGGAGTACTGCGTGCAGTTCTGGAGACCCAATCTCCGCAAAGACATAGACAGGATGGAAGCTGTCCAGAGGAGGGCATCTAAAATGGTGCAGGGTCTGCACCGGAAGACATATGAAGAGAGATGAAAGGAGCTTAATATGTAACGCCTCAAGGAAAGGAGGGAGAGGGGGGACATGATAGAAATGTTCAACTACCTCAAGGGAATCAACAAAGTCCAAGAGGGTAGCATCTTTCAAAAAAAGAGGTGTGCAAGAACAAGAGGGCACAATTTGAAGATGGAGGGGGGGACTGCTCAGATGTAATTTAAGGAAGTATTTTTTCACAGAGAGGGTTGTGGATGTATGGAATGGCCTTCCAGAGGAGGTTGTGGAGTCAAAAACAGTGGTGGAATTCAAGCATGCATGGGACAGTCATAAGGCCATTCTAGGGGTTGGGGGTAGGAAGAAGTAGGCTGCTGGTTAACTAGGATCTGCAGCTTATCCAGTAGGTAGGGAAATGGGCAGACTGGGTGGGCCAAGCGGCCCTTATCTGCCATCAAATTCTATGTTTCTATGTTTCTATATCGTAACTCTATGGCTATTATGTTTCTGCATTTATACTGCTTCTCTGTGAAGGCCTACTACAATGGCTGAGCAACTCCTGAAAAACAGCTCCCTTAGCAGAGTGGAAACTATGTTTCAACACCTCATCTGTGAAATTAATGACTTGAAAATAACATCTCAACAAAATATCACTAACATGCAAGTGTTAGACCCAAAAATCAATATAGTGTATGGTAGAATGCTGTTGAGCATGGAAATCCATGCTCCCAACAGCGTTGTTATGTTGCACTAGCTACGTCATCGTAACTGTTGTGCTGCACTAGCTACGTAGCTAGTGCAGCATAACAGCTAGAAGGTGGGTGTGCATGCATGGAAACTGGCTCTGCATGCATGATAGGGCAACCAGCGATGCGCTAAGAATGGCTGCGGCAGTGAAACAGGCGGAGGAACCAAAAACCACATGAATCCGAAAGAAAGTAAAGGGCAATCTTTTATAGCGACCATACACTATAAAGACTGTAGAGTGATCGCTTCACATATAACAAGGGTATTTTCTAATTCTCGAGGTTTCGTGGTAATGACCTCTTGAGTTGTGCTCTTGAGGTGTCCAGTTACCATGGAAACCTCTCGAGTGAAAAATACCCTTGTTGTGTATGAGCAATCATACACAATCCTCTATGATGCTGGAGTTAAAGTTGCTCAAAATGAAAGTTCTATTAACATCCTGCAAGCCACCATCAGAGAGCAAGACAGAGTTATCAGAAGCCTACAAGATAAAATCGATGACATTGAAAACAGAAACAGACCAATAACCTGAGATTTTTGGGTTTTCCTGAAGGTGCAGAATTCGGAGACACTAGTGCATTTCTATTACATGTGCTGCCAGCCCTGCTCAAACTCCCACCTGGTCAAGACCTTAATATTGAGAGATCACACCATACTTTAAGCCGGAGACCTGGTCCAGATCAGAAACCTAGGCCTATCATTGCAAGATTCTTAAACTATGCCCACACTGAACTGATTATCAATAGAGCAAAACAAATGGGAACGCTTACTTGGAAAGATCATAGAATTTCTATTTTTAGAGACTTCTCTAAGGAATTCTCTAATAAAAGCAGAGCTTTCAATCCTATTAAAACTACCCTACACCGACAAGGGATCAAATTTGCTGTGCGCTATCCTGCCATCATGCGCCTGTTTCTGGGTGACTCAACCAAAGATTTCAACACTCCTGAAGCCTTGGCTGCATTTCTTGGTGAGCCCCGGCCTCCAACTGCCCCGTTTGGAAATACTGATGTGACCCTTTCTCCCACTGTCTCTACAACTTCCCAATTAGACTGGCACACCCACATTATGACTTCAAATCATGAACGCACTGAGAAACACGTATCTCTCCAGGCTGATGCAGCACCTCCTGTCCGAATCTTAACCCACTTGCTAGACAAAAATACCTTGAATCCACCTTCTTCTAAACATTCTTGTTGTGCAGATGTTACTCCTTCTATGCCTACCTCTCAGCACAAGTGACATGTTGGCTTCATTACACCCCTAACCCTCTCCAATAAGTTTTCTTTACTACAGGAGGACTTAAACTCGTCTCAGGAAGACCTCCCAGAATCAGCTGTGGATCCTGTCAGCAATGACCTTGGAGATGCTTTACAGGGTGGCAGGTCTCCCAATTCCTCTTGGGCTGAATTGGTGACCAGCTCCCCTTTCAAATCAGCAGAGCCTCCTAAAAAGAAACGGAAGGGGAAGCTCAAAAACAAATCAACCTATAAATGATGCCTGGGCATGTGTATATATCAGTACCTCTCGAGGTTAGTGTCTAATTAACCTCGGCTATCTGATCACTATCAGAATTTGTCTGCCCTGCAACCATGCATCGCATTCCTTGTGTGTGCATACTATCGCACCCAGCTGGTTTGGAAAGCAATAAGCTGTACATCACGGTTACAGGCTTTTGGTTTAATAGCATGTCATATTATTTAGGCATCTCTTTGTGACAGTCTTGGAGTTTTCTATCTCAATGTAATGTCTGCAACAGTATACATCCAGTTATTTCTGCATAATTACTCATAATGTCAGTTTTTGAGTATCCCTAATGTTGGGCTATGTTCTTCTTTTAAAGGGACAATTCTTATATAATGCTAGACTAATTCATATATGTTCAATTATTTTCTATATTCATTTAGAGGTGTCTACCATCTTTTTTATCAGTATGTCCTTCTCACATAACCATTAAGGGAGGTTGCCTGCTTAACTAATTTGTGATCCAACATCACCCCACACATTTGTTACCATATATAAACATTGTAAATTTACAGTATCTTGGGGTAATATTAATGAGGTCCTCAACTAGTTATTCCCTTCATCCACTACTACATCCCAGACTAACATTTAACACTTTAATATTTTTCTCTAGTCTCCTTCTCACTCCAACCAACCTTTATCTAACTTTTAAATCCCCTTTTTTTTACCATGATGTACTGTTTTATTCATCTATCACTTAGTCTTCAGTTTTACCCTACAATTTGGCATTGTAGGCTATTTTCAAGGTGCCTCATCTTTACTATTTTACTCAATGTGCTGCAATCAATGATAGATAGCACAGTCTGACTCAAAGCCCTTAAGATATGTGTTTTTGAGCCTGTGTTGTAATCTTATAGCAGAGCTCACTCGACCCTCTCCAGGTCTTGAAATCTCACTATATTAAAGCAACTCCTTCCCTAGGGGCAATTTTTGGGTCTGTGCTACTATTAAATACCTAGTACTTACAATAATATATGCAGTGCCTTGAAGCCTGAACAAACTCAACTCTTATAAATGTCATACTGCCAGAGTCACCACCCAGGTCCATCTTACAAATGAGCTTCTGCTCAACGATGAATGCCTGGTTAAATAAAGACTTGATGATGATGATGATGATGATGAAGAGTGACTATGTATTCCTGTTCAATACAAGACTTTCACCAAATACCCCCCATACAATTTTGATCTTGTAATGCCTCGACACTCCATACATCCTTATACTATTTGGACCCTACTCACTCCATTTTACCTGAACACTCCTCCTACATAAACACTTCTGTGTCTAAGCATTATGATTATGTGAGTAAGCACATAGTAGATGGCACAAGTTCAGCTGTTCTTATAATTTTAGGACTTAGCCAACCATGATGGCATACTGTTTTTATTGCCGTAATAGTGTTTCAGCTCAGTTCTTTTTTCCAGTCTAACTTAGGTTCAAGATGTATTATTATGTCTGGGACTGCATATACTTTCTGTAATCCCCTTTTCATATATGGCAAGATGTTCATGGTTCCCCACCCCAGGGAATTATTATGTTCACTTTAGTTCTAGTCACAGTTATAACTTGATAGAAATAATTGTTTATAGTTTGTATCTTGGGTTTAAGGTCATTTCTCCCAAGATTTACTTACTATTTACATGCTCTGTAGTATAGCAAGAGAGTCTTGGCGATTTCACCAACTCATACCTTGCTATATTACCTAAAGTCTTCATAGTTTGTTAGTATAACATACATAATTACTACCTCTCTTCCTTGTGAACTATATCTATATGTCTTCTATTCATTTGACTGTGCTAGCCCTCTCCCTTCTGAGTCTGTAACATCCTCTAGCCCTTTCAATATGAGTCCCTTACTTCCAATTTGTGTTTTCATACTCATCTCCCCATTAACATGAGTGATCTATTTCTACATTCATGGAATGTTAAGGGACTCAACTCACCTTGTAAATGAAAGCAAATACTTTCTTACCTCAAAAAGCATAAAACTCATATTGCTTTCTTTCAAGAAACAAAACTTTTAATAGAGGATGTCGACAGACTCAGAAGGGATTGGGTCGGTCAAGTATATGCATCCTCCTCTACTTCTAAAAAATGGAGGGTTGCTATTCTGTTACATAAATCCCTTAACTGGATCCTTATCAAATCCATCTCTGATTCAGATGGTTATAGTCCACTTAAATACCCCTGCAGGACCCCCTTATGTTAGTCAACGTTTATGCCCCTAACTCTGATTCACATGAATTCTTTCATAATATGGCCCAACAAATTATGAACAGTAACTTTAACAATTCTCCTATACTTGTAGGTGGGAATTTCACTTTAGCTTTGGAAGCACATTTAGACAGAAATAACTGTTCGTGTGATTCCCATCCCAGAAGTATTTCTGCACTCTCAATGCTAATGAAAGACTTCGGTCTCACTGATAGTTGTAGACTACACCATCCTAGACAGCGCGACTATGCTTTTTACTCACCATTTCATAAATCTTATAGCAGAATTGACTACTGGTTTTCTTCCCCATTCATCATTGGAAAAATTATCAACCGAACTATCTTCCCGATTACTATATCAGACCATTCTCCTATAAAATTACATCTTATTTGGGGCCCACCCCCAGCTAAATCCCCCTCCTGGTGTCTAGACCCACTCTTATTGAAAGACGCCTATTTCTTACCTTGGATTAGATTCCAAATCCAATAATTTATTTCCTTTAACAACACTCCTGATGTATCTCAAGGTACCATCTGGGAAGCACTTAAAGCAACAGTTAAAGGGAAAATTATAAGTTATGCAGCACACAAGAAAAAACTAAGGGAATGGCAATTGGCCAATTTACAGACATCTCTTAAAGAAAAAGAAACCCAATATTATAAAACAAAATATCCAGATAATAACTCACAACTTCACCTTGAAGTTCTTCATCTTAGAATTAAAATTAATGAATTAATAGTCGGGAAAGCTAAACTCACCCTCCATAGACTCAAACACCGTTACTGGGAACAAGGGGATAAATGTTGGAAGCTGCTTCCTTATCAACTCAAGAATCAACAGATGGAAAGACATATTGCCAGTTTGAAAGATCCTTCAGGCAAAATCCATACAGATAATCCATCAATTAACCATATTATGCAATCATTCTACCAACAATTATACTCTCACCCCACTCCCCCACAACCTGAATATATACAACAATTTCTGGACAATTTACAGTTACCATACCTCTCCTAACAAGATATGGCTTTGCTAGATGAAACCTTTTCCCTAAAAGAGCTACAAGCAGTGCTAAATTCCCTTAAATCTGGTAAAGCTCCTGGGAGTGATGGTTTTTCCGTAGACTTTTATAAACCCCTAGCTGACATCTTATGCCCCTTACTGCTTAAGGTCTTCAAAAAGGCATCTTCACATGGTAAACTTCCCTATTCTAAGACAGAAGCCATTATAACTGCCCTACCAAAAAAGATAAAGACCCTTCTCTCCCATCCAGTTACAGACTGATATCATTACTTAATACGGACAGGAAAATTTTTGCCAAAATATTAAATACTCGTTTAGAGTCAATCATTTTGAAACTTGTCCACACCTCCCAAGCTGGATTTATCAAAAATAGAACTGGTTCTGATCATCTCCGCTCATTATTTAATTTAATCTACAAAGCTAAATCTCTTAAATCACCTGCAGCAGCTATAGCCATCGACTTTGAAAAGGCATTTGATTCTCTCAACTGGACTTATTTGTATTGTGTTCTATCCCACTTTGGTGTCACTAATAAATTTTGTACACAGATTCAATTAATATACACCCTCCCCTCTGCCCGGGTTCTTACTAACTCTACTCTGTCCTCATCCTTTCATCTGGCAAGAGGTACCAGGCAAGGGTGCCACTTATCCCCCACTCTTTTTATTCTAGCTATGGAATCCCTATCAGCTGCTCTTTGTCAATCCTCCATGATCCAAGGTATCCCTAGCGGTAATTTCCGCTATCCTTCACTATCCTACGCTGATGACCTCCTCATTCTACTTGAAAGTCTTGAAATTTCGGGACCACATTTAATTAAGTTACTTAGCAACTTTACTTCACTTTCTGGGCTCACTGTGAATCTAAACAAATCAGAAACAATGCCATTGAATAATTTCTGTAACCCTTCTATGAATACAATATTAGGTTTTTGTTGGGCCCCTCAAGGAATCTCTTACCTTGGAATACAGATCACCTGTAAATTAGACAAGATATGGGATGCCAATCTTTCCCCATTATTAGCAAATATTAAAAACACTCTCAATAGATGGAAACTGCTTAACCTCTCTTTTAATGGGACAATCTCCGCTATCAAGATGTCAATAGCTCCCAAAATACTGTATCTATTTTCTAATATCTCTTTAACCCTCCCTACTTTTTTTTGTTAGAATTGATGATATAATTGGCAATTTTTTATGGGAAGGCAAAATTCCCAGATTTAGTAGTAACAAACTGCATTCCCACTGGTCCAAAGGGGACTTTGGGCTCCCCTGGTTCCAAGCATATTTTTGGCCCTTCCACACTGCCGAAACTGTCAAATGGTTTAATAAACCCAGCAATAAATCAATGTTGTGGGTCTATATGGAAACATCTCCATATCCGGGCAATGTCACCACTTCCTTCATTTATAACCCTCTTCCCCCCCCCCCAATTTAAAATCTCACGCTACTATAGCATCATCCATATACTACTGGAAAATAATTCATGAACCCCTTAAATCCAACCCAGCCCCTTTCATATATGCCCCTGTTAGGTAGAACCGCAACATCACTCTTGATAATCACCCAATTTTTTTGTTGTAACTGGAAAAACAGGGGCTTTTTTTTCTTAGAGGTTATACTTATACCTCAGACTCTCAAATTAAAATCCTTTTCTGACCTGCGCAAACAATGGAATCTTCCCCATCATGATTTTTGGAAATATTTACAGCTACGCATGGCATGGAACCTTTATATTCCTACTATCCATTATCAATCTATATATGATACTTTTATTTCTAAATGGATCAAAACAAACTCTAAATTAAATAGTATAATTTACAAACATATTAGAAATATAATTCCAGATCTATCTATCATTGCAAAAAATAAATGGAGTACCCTTTTAAATTATAACATAACCAATTCACAATGGCATAACTGCTGGCTATCCTGCCATAAATCTTTCAAGGATAATCGCAGTTCACTCATACAAACCAAAATTCTACATGTATGGTACAGAAGTCCTGAGATTTATCAAAAACTGGACTTAATGAACAACAATAAATGGCGCTGTAACTCCCCCAATGGCAATTTGCTACATATTTTATGGCATTGTCCTCCCATACACAATCTTTGGCGTCATATTCATTTCTTTGCAAAGAAAGTGATTGGTCTATCCGTTGCATTAGATCCAAAACATTGCATATTTGGTATTTTCAATGCTCATTCATACAAAATATCCCATTCTTAGAATAGGTGGTTATCCCTAATATTCCTTCAAGTTAAATGCCTTATACTAATGCATTGGAGATCCAACATCATTCCCACCTTCCCGGATATTCTCAAACAACTATCTCAATACGTGATCCTTGATCATATGTCACACTTAGCCTCTGACTGACTTAATTTATATAATAAATGCTGGCAGGATTATTTTAAATATTTAAGCATGTCTACACATAGCGTCACTTAATCCACGGGTTGTTATATGTTCGCATTGGAATCTCACTTCTAGCTCTTTTGTTCCTTTTTCATCTCCTCTCTATTTATCTCCTTTTCTCCTTCCCTTTCCCTCTTTTTTCTTGTTCACTTTCTTAGATATTTTTCTCTTTTTTATGTTCTTCCTTTATACAATCTTACACATACTTGTATTAAATTACAGCATAATAAAAGTACAATCACGACTGCTCATATTTCTTGTTTGTATCTACTCCTTTTACCCCTTGAACCATAAATTGCCATATTTTCTCTCTGTCATACAGATTGTACTGCAACATATTGTTTTCTCAACATTTGTTTTCCCCTTTAATATCATTGTATAATACTTCAGACAACATGTTTTTTCCTTCTCCCATTAAGAATTTATGTAAGTGTATATTGGAGAATGTAGTGTATTTGTATGTATAATCACAATAATTACAATAAAAAGATTAACTGCAAAAAAAAAGACAATGACACATCCCTTCCCCCACCTACTCAATATCCAACCCAGCAACCCCCATGCCATCAAACAAAAGGAGGCAAGAACTGTGGTGGAGAGAGGGATGGTGACTGTCACAGACCCTCCTCCTACCACCTTAGCCAGCCACCCAGATGACATTGAAATCTTTCCATAATCCCGAAGGCTGGTAGGTGGCTTAATATCACATTATGGCAAAATGCTGTCACACAAAAATTGATCAGGGTGAGAAAAGAAGAAATGGCCTTTGAATCGAATACCATCAGCATGCTGAGATGCTCAGGAATTGCAGCAGCTGACACTGTATGCCCATTGATCTTACAAGGGAAAAACACACTAAAGAAGAGAGAGGTAGGTGGGCACAAACCTTGAGAGAAAATCATGTTTGGAGGCAGAATGACAAATGGGACTAGATCCACCTACATCCCCACAGCAAGAACAGACCCTTTATTATCCATGTTTTGCTAATTCTGTACTCCACTCTGGAGAATTCTGAAAAAGGTGCAGCTGAAAACAGGTAAGCTGGGTGTGAAGAAGTCATGGTATGGTACCAGGTGTGGTAGCAACTAGGAGGATACTCTGGGGGGGAGCTGGGGCATGGCACCATCAAGAGCGAGGCACAATGGTGATGAACTCAATAAAAAAAAGGCTCTAATCATCTATTCCCCAGTCCTGATATCCTAACAAGTCTAAGTAAAAGTCATGCAAGTCCCTTTCAAGTAAGTCCTGGCATTTAACTGCTCTACTACTTCTTCTCGATAAGCAGTTCAGTGCAAGATCCATATCAAGCAGCAGCAGGCAGATAAAACCAAGCAGGGGACAGCAGTGTGAGGCAAAAAGGATGGCCCAAGAGCAGGCAATGAGAGGTTACCATGTGAGGATGCTGGTGAGAATGGTACAAAGGAAGCTGGTGGAGGAGAGAGGAGGAAGCAGGTAAATCTGTGTGGATGGGGTGGGAGACAGGTTATAGGGCAGAGAGGAGGAGGAACAAAGGAGCTGTCAGGAAATAGGTGGTGGCTGCTGCCGTGTGTAAAGTCTCTTAAAAGCCACTAGGCTTTCTAAACCCCCCCCCGTATTCACAGATTTGGAATACATACTGTAGCTATCAACCTTGCCCTAGGGACTAAGGGTGAAACAAACCTAAACCTTGTTGTAGTCTATACCCCCCCATAGTGTCTCCCAGGGGCTTGACTGCCTACATGATACTATCTCAGGCCTTAACCCCCACCATGAAAAAAAATCATTCTTGGGGACTTCAACTGTAATTGACTGGCAAGCTACAGTAAATGCCACTATGATAGCCAACCTCTACCTAAGCCACCATGATAGCCAACCTCTACCTAACCCAAGTTATACACATCCCTACCAAGATCAACTACAAAACCGGGACTGTCTTACTCATTGATTGGGTGCTAGTCAGTCATCCTAATAGGATCCTTACCTCCAAAGTCCTGCCTGATTTCCTGAGAGACTACTCCCCTGTCTCGTGTTGGTGGTCAGCAAAAACACCCCCTGCTGCCCCTTTCTGCTCTAGAACATAAGTGTTTCACTCACATAAGATCACTAAGCTTCAAGCAATGCTTCGGGGAACTGATTGGTCCTTCCTGCAGCAGACTATGGATATTGACGCAGCCCTGGAATACTTCAGCATGCATTTCTCCAGAGCTTGCTACCTAATTGCCCCCCTACTAAACACTCATCCTAAATGGTACCTCCGAACCATGGTTCACCCTAAACGTTATGGTCCAAATAAGAGAATGGGGCAAGATCTGGTCACAGTATAGAGAGCTTGCTCTTAGTTCTCTCCTCCAAAAATACAAAGAACTTATGGTAAAAACTTAGGTCAAAACAGCCAACACTAACTATCACAAAAACAAGTAGTATATCTCCCTCGACATGCTTAAATCCCTCTGGAATAGAATTAATGACATTCTAGGCAATTCTCATAAACCTCTTCCTCACTCCATCCTAATTGGTGATTCCCTAATTGAGGGTGATGTCAATATTGCAAACACCTTTAATAACATTTTTAGTGACCTCTCTGCCTACATGCCAACACCCCCTAGTCACCCTGTGGAAGCCCTTCCAATCCCTGTGAATATCTTACACCCCAAGTTCTACCTTAGGAGATTCACCTGGGCAGACAAATGCAAATATCTCACCCGCACAAAAATATCAACTCATATTGGGCCAGACGACATCAACATGAAACTCCTCAAATCTGCATTACATGAGGTTATTCGTCCCCTCCAGCTCATCTTTAATTTATTATTAACCACTGGGTAAGTGCCCAAAATCAGAAAAATGGCACATGTTACCCCTGTCCATAAGGGTGTTGCCCAAGACATACCCACAAACTACTAGCCCATATCAATTCTGTCCCCCCAAAACACTTGAAAAAATTGTTAATGACCAGCTCAACCAATACCTGAACCAGTACAACCTACAATCATATGAACAGCATGGTTTCTATAAGAATCACAATACCTTAACTGCCCAGTTAGAATACATGGACCATCTTCACTCTGCCCTGGACAGAGGAGAGTTTGCTGGCTCCATCTTCATTGACCTCAGCAAGGAGTTTGACCTTGTCAATCATGCTTTGCTCTGCCACAAATTAGCTAAGCTAGGCCTCTCAGTAGAAGCCACAGGCTGCCTAAAAAACTACCTTACAGACAGAACCCAAGTGGTAAAATGCCGATTGTACCTCTCTGACTAAAGGCCTGTGACAGTAGGGGTCACCCAAGGATCAATCCTTGGTCCCTTCCTGTTCAGTCTCTTTGTCAATGAACTCCCAAAAGCCTACAACTCCACAAAACACCTCCTTTAGGCTGATGACACAGTCATCACCACAACACATAGAAATCGAGACTATATCCAGCACAGTCCCCAAACTGACTTCTCTGTGATATGTGACTGGTTTTCAAACATCCTCCCTGTTCTAAACACAAAGAAAACTAAATCCATGCATTTCTACTCTAGATATAACCCCACCCCCCCGCTCTTGTCATTTCCTCTGCTTCAGGTGCTACAATTGAACAAATTGGTACTTTAAGTACCCGGGGATAATCCTTTACTCACTTTAACCTTCTCAGCTCACATGGATGCACTAACTAAAGCAGCCAACTCCAGGCTCAACCAGCTATATACTGTAGGTACAGGAATGCCTTCTTCCCCAAAATTAAGCACGTACTTGTCAGATGCTACATCCTTAGCCTCATAGATTATGGTCTTGTGATCTATAGGGTTGCATGTGACAAAGTGCTCGACAAGGTTAGAGGCCTGTTGAACAGGGCCTGCCATTATGCACTCAACCTAAGATGGGACTCCCATAAGTGCACCCTGTATTGCAACCTAGGCTGGCATAACCTTGATTCCCGGATGCATTTTACTACTCTTGTCACTGATAAGAAAGCCCTGCTTGGACTACTGTCACCCAGGGATACTGTCACTGCTGAGTCCAGTGCCTCCAGATACCAAAGTAGAGGTGAATTTAACAACTCAACTCCATGGTAATCCCACATCAGAAAACCTCTCTGGGTCAAGTCTGCTTCTCTTTCAGTTTCCCAAAACTATGGAACTCCCTTACCCCATCACTCAAAGTCACTGACTCTCTCTAATCAACTTTAAGTCCCAGTTCCTTGCCTCTCTCTATCCCCGCTTAACCCTTGCAGCTGCTATCATTGACTGGCTTACTGCATCCCTGAACCTCCCCGTACCCCTCCTCCACTTCTACTCTATTGCCTCCCACTTGTTTCATGTTTAACTAGATTTCATCACAATTAATTTATAGTTCATTGAACTGTTTTCTGAAATGCCTCCTTACTGTATTGATTATGCTGTACCACCGTACTTCCAAAATGTTTCCTATTGTATTGATTATGCTGCTCTTTTGTTTATTCTCAACTGTATATGTGTAATATTCTTTGCAAAAAACTACATTAATGCATCAGTTAGGGTTGATATCAAACCATAAAAAGGAAGGAAACACAACATTAGGGTTTCAATCCTAGCACCCCACCTCCCCCTGCACACACCAACCGGCATTGGGGTGTGTCTTGAGATCGTCAGCCCTAACGCTTACCCCATTCTATAAATACATAAGCTGAGATGGGTACAGTATAGAAGAATGGGGTGAGTGTTAGGGCTGACAACCCCAAGACACACCACGATGCCGGTTGGTGTGTTCAGGAAGGGGGTGTGGTGTTAGGGTTGAAACCCTAATGTTGTATTTCCCTCCTTTTTACAGTTTGATAACAACCCTAACTGATGCATTAACATAGTTTTTTGAAAAGAATGTCCTAATTTTTTGAAATAGTGTAATAGTAGCCTTATTTGCTTGTAGAAGTGCAGAGCCCTTCTGACCCTGCACTCCCATCCCTCCATCGATGAATGTATGTACGTCACTGTGGAAGCACCCTGCACTCCAATTAATAGGACAACAGTGACCAAATTGCCAGCATAGCCATCTTATTACCCCACCTCATGTACCTGGTACAGAACATTTTCAAAACCCCACCAATATGTAATTCTGCGCAACTAGAATGCCATTCCACACCACAAGTGCAAAAACACATTTTGTCTATGATTTGAAAAATGACAGCTGTGACATACATGAGGTAGGAGTAATAACAAGCCTATGTTGAAAGATTTGGAGTCAAAGTCATTAAAATTTCCAAAATTACGAGCATGCGTAATGAAATTGCAATGAATGGTCTTAACTTTGACATTTTTACATATTTTTACCCCAAATTATCAACATAGCCTTCTTATAACGCCACCTCATGAACAGTATAATTGTCATTATGCAAATCCCACCTGAAAAGTGAATTCACCAAGCGACTGCAAAATCCCCTTTTGTGTGGGAATTGCATAGCAACAGTCATATTATTCATAGGTGGGTCCCCAAAAGGCTATGTTGAAAATTTGGTGTCAAAATATGCAAAAGTGGCAAGGTTATGCACCAGAGTTGAAAATCCCATTGAACTACATTGATTTCCCATATGAAAGAAGATCTCATTTCGTGAGTCAGCATACGAAACAAGATCTTCATATGATGCCGATACGAAAAAAGAATGTCAGTGTTAAGTAAAATACATTTTAAGGGCATTTTTCAAGAAGTAAAGTGCAGAATGCACCTAAGGGGTCCCAATAAGCAAGTTAAATGTGTTGGTTCCTCCCCAGAATATCATTTTTGGTGGGTTTCCATATTTGAATTTTTCAGGCAAAACTGAAAACAAGATGGTGGCCATACACACAAAGGAATTTTCCCAAACAAAACAGGATTCCTTTTTCATTTCATACAGCTATCTTTTAGTGTTTACTGAGCATACTCAGAAACTATTTTTTCAAATTTTTAAATTGCAATAACTTAAAAATGGAATATTCTTTTTTCACCAGACTAGCAAAAAGCACTTCTGTCGAGTAGTCCCTTTCTTCCCTGAAAATTTCAGACAAAAACAAACAAACAAACAAAAAAATGTCTGGGCTGTATGCATGTTCAAAGAAAAATTCCAGCAAAGTCAATGAGCAATAACATGTTTTTTTCACCTCTCCATAACTCAGAAACCGCACATCCGACCAGAACATAACTTGCCACATCAAAAGATCTACCCCCACAGGACAGCACATACCATATTTTGTGCAAATCCACTGAACTGTTACAAAGTTATTGAAGTGCAAAATTTTGGGTTTAACATTGAAGTGCCTACTTAGCCCTAATTATACAGGCACGAACGCCCCCCAATAATACCTTACTGAAGCTATGCTATCCCAACTGTAAATATGCAACATTTTTGATGTTGTATTGCTGTATATGACCCTAGACCCTTTCAAAAGAGGCACTGTCTAAATGATCTTGTGTGTAATAAATAAATAAATAAGGTGTGTGGAACCTTGTACTGGGGAAGGGGCAGATAATTGAGGGAGGAGAAGGGCAAGTTTGTAGAAAGCAAGTCATGGGATGGAGGGGAGGGGGAGCTGAATGGCCAAGGTGGGGGCAGGACACTTAGTAGTGGGGAGGGGCAGATAATGGAGACAGGGGGATTGGATGTGTGAGGGGGCAAAGATAATGGTGGTATACAAGTGGGAACGGAGAAAGAGACTGGCAAAAGAAGGAGGGGACCCAGGTAATATGTGTTTGTCTCTACTGTGTATCATGCGTCAGGTTAATTAAGTAGTAGCCATTTTGGTTATGACCAGACCATGTTTATTTGCCAGTTTCTTTTAAGTTTTCTTTTTTCTGTCTTTTTTATGTTTGACTGCAGAATATAAATCAGACATGATGGTACAGCTTTCTGAAGAAAAGCAAGTTCCACAGGTGTTTGAGACTATGAGCCAGTAAGGTGTCTAAAAATCAGACTTCAGCCAGCAGTGCTTGATCTGGCATAGGATGCAGTTCTGGAGAGCAAAGCACACTTTTAAAAGCCCTTATGCCACCACAGTGAGTGACCTTGGTTTTGGCATTTTGACTGTCTGCTTGATTACCTCTCCCTTTCACCACCATGCAACTTCCTTTCCCAACCAGTTCTCAGTGCTGATGGTGCTTGAGGCACTGAGGAAAACCATAATTACCTACAGTTTCCCCAAACCCCAGCCCACATTTTACAATATTACCCAACTCCATTCCCAGTTTAGCCCTGCCTGATCAATTCTCTGAATCCCTGCTGCCATTTGCAAACAATTATACAACCCTATTCCCAGCTCATCTCTGCCTGCCCCATTCCCTGAACCTCCAGGACAATTTGCAAACAATTATTCAACCCCACCCTGGCTCACTCCCCCCCCCAATTCTCTGAATACCCCACCTGCCATTTGAAAACCTTGCATGGTGTGAGGCAAAGAAAAATGGAGGTGTAATAAGATGGAAAACAGGCAGCCATTAGAGGGGGAAAGAGCGATCACTGTGGCACATTGCTTATCTTTTTTTTTTTTAAGTGATGGAGAATGGGAAGGGGCCAGTGGCAGATGGGGGGGGCCTCACAGCCTGGATTTACTCCCATCAGTTGGAAGAAGGAGTTGACCAGGGTATCTGAGGTCTTTGGTGGCCAATGATGAAATGTGCTAAGGTTGAAGAATGAGCATGTGGTTGTCAGGCACAAGACAATTTACAAACAGCCATGGTGCATCTTTAACTGGGGACTCCTACCACTCTGTGCCCCAGCTGTACCTCACTTCTGGCAGGTCCCACTGCTTCCTCATTGTTGTCCACCCCCAGACCTTACCAACAAGCCCTCTCAGGTCACTTAAACTTGCCACCAGAGTGGGGGCACAAGTTGGTGGAAGGAGGAACTCCTGTCCTGGCCTCCTTCATCTCCTGATGATCTTGTCCTCCATCCCTCCTCTCCCATCCAAACAGAGCAGGCTGCAGCCTGAGCTCTATATGGGATAGGAATAGAAAGTTCAAATTGGCACTTTCAGTTTAGTGCTAAGCTGCAACAGCAACCAGTGCTCCTCTCTTCTTGTTTATGGTGTTCCACGACCAGCCACCCTATCCTGGCAACATGGCCCAGGGACCCCACTAGCCCACTAGGAAAAGGATTTATACAAAAAAAAGCCTTGTCCTCTTGCAGCAGGGAACTAGATCACTATACCACCAAGGCTAGTTCTTAAATCTGCTGGCCACTTGAGACAACCCTAGCCCCCTGGACCACCAGTGCCTGTCTATTTTAAGTACAGTTGGGCCCACTAACCCTAAAAGGGTCCCCACTAGCCAAAGGTGGGTCCACACTAGCCCATCAGGTCTACTACATAAATCTACTGATCAACAGGCTGCCTAGGGGTGCCGAGAGGGTTTTTCTAAGCAACCCCAACAATGCACAAATTATCATTTCCTGTCTCTTTTTGGACACCAATAGTATTGCTGTTAGTGTCTATTGTGATCATGCATACGCGTTATGTCATTGCTGATGTTAGTGATAGAGTTTCAGCAAGGTTTGAAGTTCTATACTGCTGATATGATAACTTGAAAAGTTCCAGCTGAGACACTGAGGTCTGAATGCAACTTGGGAAACACTGCTTCAAATTGACAGCCTGCTCTCTTCTTCACCAACTACCTCACAAGTCTGGTGCCCACCCTGACCTGTCAGGGAATTAAAAACAAATCTGCTTCTCTGCCACCCTTCCCCCATTTACAGATGAACTGTAGAAGTGCAGTTACTGTATAACAGAATAGAAATTGGTTTTATATAGTGGCTTTTATACACACTGGTGCCCAAAATATTGTACAAAGCAGCAGAATTAGATAATGATAGCACAGGGACTATAGAATAGAATAGAATAGAACAGAATAGAATAGAAAACTCTTTTTCCCTCCTCCCAACTATAGACTACAATAGAAATTTTATATAGTGGCTTTCATACATGTTGGTGCCCAAAGTGTTGTACAAACCACTGGACTTAGATACTGGTAGCACAGCCACTGTAGAATACAATAGAAAACTCTGTATTCCTCTTTCCAACTATCACATGGATCTGGGGCCCAAACTAGCCAATCAGGACATAATAAAAATCTGTTCCCCTCCCCACAACTTCACGACTTCAGGGCTCTACCCAACAAATCAGCAATGGAAATACATGTGTCCCTCTGCCCCCTTCTACCACACAGGTCCAGTGTCCAACTCAGACTGTCAAGAATAAAAAAATCTGACCCCCCTCACCAACCAACTACCTGATATGGTCAGTGTCCAATCTGACACATTAGGAAATAAAACAAGTTATGTTGCTCCTCCCCCCAACTACCGAATAAGTCCAGTGCCCCACCTTGCCCATCAGGGGATGAAGAAATACTAACATATTAAACAAGTAGGTAGGTAGGTTTATTGATCGACTTATAGTCATTACAAAAACAACATTTAGCATAAATATCAATATAAATTTAAAATGCACATAATTCCTCATAAGTTAAATTTGTTTCACATTATTGCACATTTTTACAAGACCATTTTAGATTTTCATAAACCTTTTACAGATTTGTATGTTTTAAAAATCTATACAATGGATATAGAACTCATATTTGTGTTGATCTAAACAAATAAATTATACATTTTTCAGAGGGGAGACCAAGGAGGGATAAAATTGGTGCTAGACATTTCCTTCTGCTGGCGTCATGCTGGGGGCAATGTAAGACAACATGCTTCAGATCATCCTCAAATCCATATTTACATTTACATTTTGGTTTGGGAGCTCTTTTCTGATCACATAGAATATATTCTGCCTTATAGACTTCTAATCTAAATTTCATTATTATCCTTCTCCGTTCCGGGCTTGAGAGCAATTTTAAGTAGGGTTTCAATTCATGATTTTAATTATTTTGAACCACCTACAGTGGCACAAACTATTTATTCTTTCTTCTTCTTCTGAAATTTCTACTGATCTCACCCTTTCTTTAACTGTCATAATAATATATTTAATAGGAAAAGCATAAATTTCATGTAGAAGATCCCCTAACCCCAATGGAAATACCTTCTCTTTAATTAACTTTATAGAGCTTGATGTAAAATTTCTTTGGCAATATAAAATTTGTTCTTCCAAACACATTCTGGGGTATCTATTATCAGGCATAAGGAAAAGATTAAAATTAAAAATAATCCTTCTTTCCAAGACCATAGCCAAGAGAGAAAATTGTCCAAGCTCTTTCCTCAATATCTCTGCCGGTACTGATTGTTGCACTCTTAATATCTATCGATATATCTTATTAATTTCTATTTCCAGGCACTTTATATTAGTAGGGGACCATATTTCCACCCCATATAATATACTGGATTTTATTTTAACATTTACATCTATCATGCCTATCATTGTAGATTGTCACATCTTTCTATGAAACCTTTTAAATGCGTTAAATGCTCCAAGAAATTTCTTATGCATCATTTTTATATGTTGAGTCCATCTAGTCCCATATGAAAACCTCAATCATAAATAATCATAATATGTTGTATTTTCAATCTTGTCCTTATCCAGACATAGTTTATCAGCATTTTTCTTTGTTTTACCAAAGATAACCTGATTTGTTTTCTTTAAGTTTATTTTCAGTTGATCTCTTCTACAGAGTTTCCCACAACATGTTAATTTCCTCTGTAAGCCCAGAGAAGAGACAGAAATGAGCACAATGTCATCTGCATAGGCAAGACGTGAGATTTTTTGTGACATAACAGTTGGGGAATGGAAGTCTGGCTCGTCCAATTCCTTCAAAGTGGAGTGTATATATAAGCTGAACAACAGAGGTGCTAATAAACAACCTTGACGTACTCCTAGATTACTTTGTATATCTTTTGTCAAATTACTGCATTGATCACATTTTTTATTTTAAGCTAAGTCCCATTATGTAGACCCATCAATATCTCCAATATAGAGGAGTCTATTTTACATTTATTTAATTTTTCCCATAAAATGTTCCTACTAATAGAATCAAAGGCTGTTTTTAAATCTATAAAACTGTAATAAAGCTTTGATTTTTTAATTGTAACATACTTCCAAATGATATGTTGTAATACAAAACAATGCTGCACCATTGAACAATTGCTTCTGAACCCATTTTGACATTCCTCTAATATATTATTTTGTTCAACCCATGTTTGCAACTTTTCAAGTATGATTCTGCAAAAAAATCTTCTGTGAGGAATCCAGCAAACTTATAGGGTGGCACATGGCAAGATCCAATGTGTCACCCTTTTTAAAAATAGGGCTAACCAGACTTCCCTTCCAAGTATCAGGATATTTTCACCATTGTATACAGTAATTAAACAATTTATAGAATAACAGCGTCCACCAGTTGCCAAAAGCTTTAAATATATCTGCCAAAATTGCATCAGGGCCAGGAGCTTTGTTACTTGCTATTCCTTCTATAGCTAATGTGATTTCTTCCTGTGTAATAATTAATGGCCTAGGGAATAACTTAATCTGGGCTAGTTCTGGGAAGTTCTTACGCTCATATTCTAACTTGGAAAAGTATAAATTTTCAAAATGTTGTTCCCATTGTATTGGTGTAATGGCAGCTTCAATTATATTTGAATACTTGTCATATCCTTTGCTAACAAGTGTCCAAAACTGTTTGATGTTTTTTCTAATATTGACACTCTTAATTTTTCCATATTTTTTCCTGATATTGCAATCTTTCTTTCTCTAGAAGTCTCCTATAATCTTTCCTAGCTTGATTTAATTTCTTATTTGTTATTATTACACTGTTTTCTTTGTGCTTGTGAATCAATTTATTTAGATCCCCTTTTGCTTTTTTGCACGTACTGTTAAACCATGTGTGTATTGTTACTTTCTTTACTGATGTTTTCATAACAAATGGTCTTACATAGAGACAGATCTTTTCCCATGATATTACCGGGTCTATATCCACCTCCATTTATAAAATTTCCTCCCTCAATCCATCTATATGTCCAGCCATTAATATTTCTATGATTTGGGGTATCATTGTATTATTCCATCTAACGCTTTTGGAGTTAATCATTTCTATATTTTGTTGTTCTGATTTATTTTTCACCCTCAGTTCATCTAGATGCCATTTGTTGCAAACTGGTAAATGGAAAGAATCAGATATCACCAATACCTCAAGGTTTTGTACTCTAGTTAGTGCTTCTATATTTCCCCAAACCAAATCTATAACTGAAGACCCTAATGGGCCCAGATAAGTGAAATTTCCTTCCTCATCTCCCTCTATTCGACCATTAACAAGGCAGCACCCCATCTTTTTCATTATTTCATTTCTTTCCATTTGTGTTATTACCTTTGTCTCTTGACTTACAATGACTCACTAGTTTTTTATTTATTTATTTTTTATTTGAGATTATCAGAAAGACCTTTGAGTCAAAGACTCATTTACAAAGGTTCCATGTCATACATATAGAGCAGGGAAGCAATACATGTTTTACAGGATGTTAACATATAACATTAATAATATTAATTCCACTGATCAAATCATTGTCCATGTCTTTTGGATCCAGAAATCTGACATTGAAATCACCCATAATAATTATTATTGATGATGCATATTTGTCAATCAGGTTATCCAGTGAGACATTAAAATTATTCCAGTAGTCTTCTTTAGATTTTTTGTTTAATGTTGCTAGATATACATTAACTAAGATAATATTTATTTTATCTGTTTCCAGTTTTAAGATTTGCCAATTACTCATCTCTACCTCCAGTGGAGTGATCTTGAAATTTAAAGATGTTTTAACAAATATCACTAATCCTGCCATTGCTCTACCATTCTTTTTCTGTTTAACTGCTGATAGTATAAAACTGGAAAATCCTTGTTGCAGTGGTAATCTTTCATCCATTATCCAAGTTTCTTGAAAACACATATCTTTTCCCTTTATGAAGGTACAAAAATCCTCATCCACTAATTTCCTCAGTAACCCTTCTATATTCCATGTAATTATAACTAATTCTGAGGCTTCAAACCCTTGTGTTTGGGGTCTTTCTATCTGTAGTTATTCATCTGTACCAGGAAGTGATCTATTAGTGTAAGTTTCAATTTCTACTCCCCTATCTGTACAGTATTCTTATTCTTGGCTAGTATTTCTCCATTAATCATATATATCAAATAAAGATCCAGTACTTGGGGTTTTCTAACACCATATCTGCTATTTTACTTGATTGAAAAGTTATATCAATCTGGGGGGACCTGGATATGGATTGATGGAGATAAATACAACTAATGACATTTTTATTAATATTCATTCCCAGGACACATAAAAGAAAGATGCCAATTTCCTGTTTCAATTTCTCTATAGTAAACACCTTTGGTAACTCCCAACCAAACATTGATAATGTTCTGTTTTCCCATTCTTTTTGTTTTGTGACACCATACTCATTTACTACCTTTAAAACCTCTTCAACCCGAAAGTCTTGCCCTGCTTCCACATAATTTATATTACTTGATGAGGGAACCTGTTGGGGGGGGACATAC
The DNA here is from genome assembly GCA_016271365.2 of Neoceratodus forsteri. Classification (NCBI taxonomy): domain Eukaryota; kingdom Metazoa; phylum Chordata; order Ceratodontiformes; family Ceratodontidae; genus Neoceratodus; species Neoceratodus forsteri. Next base: position 550,696,490 of record CM057458.1, read on the forward strand.
ACTCCTTTTATATATATAATTCTTTCCCTAGATCCCAAATCCTCTGAGCCCAGTCTAGATAGGTATTATAAATAAGTACACAATCTCTGATTTCCAAATTTGGAGGTCTTGTTATGTAAATCTCTGTAACTGAATCTGGGAGATAGAATCATTTTCTTATCCAATTATCCAATTTAGAAGGTGTTGCTTCATTGGATCTGTACAACCTATACATTTCAACTAAAAATTCATCTCTTAGCAGTTCCATATTTATCTCTGAATTAGTTTCAAAATGAGGACCTTCCTTATTTAAATTTTCATTCCCATGCTCCAAGATTTGGGATCTCTGATAATAGTCCTTGGTCTCCCCTCTGAGTTGATGTCCAATTTCTGCAACATTCTGATTAGGTTTCTTTTCATTGGGCTGCCTGCCTTCCTCTGTTTCATTTTCTATCCTATTCCTTACCTCTCCGTTTATAACAACTTCTGCATATGTTCTTTTAACTGGGCTGATTTCAGCCATCTCATTTGCTTCCTGAGGTGCCTGTGATTCCAGGAATTAATTTAGATTTTTGTTTATATTTTCCTCTTCTTCCACTTGAATCTCTTTTCCTAATTGTGCTGTATCTTTACTTGATTTCACCATATGTTTCCTCTATTTTTTGTTATTATCTTCTTTTTGCTATCTCCATTTTTCGTTAAACTCAACTCTGGAATCACATATAACCCTTTCTGAAAGGGAGGAGATAAGTTTACCTGGATTGCTTTATGTGTTCTGGGACTTCGGATCTTATTTTCTTTCCCTGAAGGTGTTTCTAATTGCAACTCCTTTCTACCATCTAATGAATCAAGGACTGCTTTGTTATAAGCTATGTCCCCCCTAAGGGTTTCTATTTCTTGTTTAAGGGTCCACATATTTTCTAGGATCACCACTTTAGCATAATATTGATTTTTAATCATCGCAAGTATTTGGGGTGATAGAGTAGAACTTGAGATAAATACACCTTTATCTGAGAAATATTCTTTATCATATTTTACTTTCTGTTTCCCTATTTGGACCTTATCAATGTTATCCTGTTCCAATATAGAAGACACAGGTGAAATCCTAGTTCTGGAGATTTGTTCCAATGAATCTAATGAGTCTATTTCCTCCTGACTCAGAATCAAATGTTTCAAACCTTGAAGGGTCTGATCTAAATCTTTTAAAATATAAGATAGATTACCCTCATTTTCTTTAATCACCCTAGGGCTTCGTAAAACCATAGGGGCTTCCAAGCTATTACTGACCATGTAATTCTTTATTATCTTATGCTTCCCCATAGCAGTATCATTTGGGCTCCTATTTCCTTTCTGAATACTCAAGCTATAGCTTTCATCAGTCTTCATTGGATTAGATACCCCATAGGGGTTTGAATCACAAAATGAATCATACAATGGTAAATCAATGTTTCTCTTGACATTTCTTCTTTACTGATTGATCTCTCTGACCAGCTACTAATTTTATAATTATCAGCCAGGGATAGATTGTCCATCATATTATCGCATGTTAAACAAGCACTTTTGCTCAGGATTTACAAAAGAAGGAGTAGGTGATGGGCCACAGATAGGGGAAAAGGTCATTAAAGTCAAGGAAGTGTGCACTAGCTCATTTACATAGAAGAGAGTCCTCAGGGAACTAGCTCAACTGAAAGTGGATAAAGCAATGGGGCTAGATGGGGTTCACCCCAGGATACTGAGGGAACTTAAGGAGGAGCTGACTGCACCTCTGACTGCCCTGTTCAACCTATCACTGGATACAGGGGAAGTCCTGGTGGACTGGAGGAATGTGGATGTGGTCCCACTTCACAAAAGTAGGAATAGGAAGGAGGCAGGAAGCTACAGATCTGTAAGCCTCACTTCAGTGATGGGCAAAGTTATGGAAACACTACTAAAAGAAAGGATTGGGGAATACCTTGAAACCAGTGGATTACAGGATCAAAAGCAGCATGGGTTCACAGGGGAGAAATCATGCCAAACAAATCTGATTGAGTTATTTGATTGGGTGATCAGGGAAGTGGATCAGGGAGGAGCAGTGGATGTGGCCTACCTGGATTTCAGAAAGGACTTCCAACACCGTTCCACACAGGAAGGTAGAAAATAAGCTGGGCATCCTGGGAGTGGGTCCAGCGGTACTAAATTGGGTACATAATTGGCTAAGTGACAGGAGTAAAAGGGTGGTGGTAAATGGGGTTCAGTCAGAAGAAGGCAAAATAATCAGTGGGGTGCCACAGGGGTCAGTACTGGGACTGGTCCTTCTCAATGTCTTTATTAGTGACATCGCAGAGGGGCTGGAAGGAAAGGTATGCCTGTTGACAAATGACACAAAAATCTGCAACAGAGTGAGCATACGGGGAGGTGGAAAAAATGAGGGACAATCTGAAAAAGCTAGAAGACTGGTCAAAGATTTTCCAACTAGGCTTCAATGCCAAAAAGTGCAAAATTATGCACTTAGGGCACAAAAACCCAAGGGTAATGTACCAATTGGGGGAAGGAGGTTGACAATCACAAAACAAAAAAAGGGCTTGGGGGGTCATCATATCTGATGACCTGAAGGTAGCAAAGCAGTGTGATAAGGCAGTGGGAAAGGCTAGTAGAATGCTTGCATGCATAGGAAGGAATATCACCAGTAGAAAGATGAAGGTAGTGTTACCCCTGTATAGATAAATGGTGAGGCCCCACCTGGAGTATAGTGTCCAATACTGGAGGCTCCATCTCCAGAAAGCCATAGAACAGGTAGAAGCGGTACAGAGGAGGGCAACCAAAATGGTGCATGGCCTGCATCAGAAGCCCTACAATGAAAGACTCTAGGAATTAAATATGTACTCTCTAGAGGAAAGAAGGGAAAGGGGAGACATGATAGAAACATTCAAATACCTAAAATGTAGTAATAAGGTACAGAAGGGTGGTACTTTGCATGGAAACAGATGCTCAAAGACAAGGAGCGTATGATATGAGACCCGGGGGAAGGCTCAGAGGGGATATGAGGAAGCACTTCTTTATGGAAAGGGTTGTGGACTTCTGAAACAGCCTCCCAGCAGAGGTGTTGGGAGCTAAAATGTTGGTAGAATTCAAGCATGCATGGGATAGATACAAGGGAACCTTAGTAACAGGACTGGGAGGAGGCTGGAGATCAAGTAGGGTATGCGGCAGTACAGTAGATAGGGATTTTAAGGCAGATCAGGTAGGCCAAGAGGTCCTTTTCTGCTGACAATGTCTATGTTTCTAGGTTATTATCCCTTTTCTATACCCTTTACAGACAACCTGTGGTTGTGCAGGGACTGTAGAATAGAATTTAGTTTTGTATACTGTAGTTCCTTTCATACCCACTGTATTCAAAAGTTCTTTACATGCACGGGAGTTAAGTACTGGTAGTGCAGAGATTGTAGAGTAAAATAGAATTTTGCTTTATGTATTGCCATTCCTTCTTATTGTATCCCAACAAACAAACATAGAATTTGATGTCAGGAAAGGACCACATGGCCCATCCAGTCTGCCCATTTTTCCCTACCTACACTGTTACATCAAACCGTGCCCAATCTACAGTGCTTTCTCCTTCCCCCTTCCTTTCCACTATGATTCCTTTGTGCTTATCCCAAGCATTCTTGAACTGCACCACTGTTTTTTCCTCCACCACCTTCACTGGAAGGCTGTTCCAAGAATCCATCACCCTTTCTGTGAAGACGTGCTTCCTCACATCTCTCCTGAATCTACTCCCTCCAGCATCATAGCATGTCTTCTTGTTCTTAAGCACCTTTTCATCTGAAAAATACTCCCTCCTGTACTTTATTTACCCTCATGAGATATTTAAAGGTCTCTATCATATCTCCCCTCTCCCTGCTCTATCATATCTCCCTTCTCCCGCCTCCGTTCCAGGGTGTACATATTGAGGTCCTTTAGTCTCTCCTTATAGAGTTTTTGATGCAGACCCCACACCACTGTATTTGTCCTCCTCTGAATCACCTCCACTCTGTCTATGTCCTTCTGGAGATGTGGTCTCCAGAACTGGAGAGAATATTCTAGGTGGGGTGTTACCAGCGATCTATACAGAGGCAACACCACCTCTTTCTTTCTGCTGGTGATGCCCTTCCCTTTGCAACCTGCATCCCACTTGCCCTCCCTACTGCCTTGTCACACTGCCTGGCCACCTTTAGGTCATCCAGTACAACTTGTTTTACAAAGCAAGGGAGTTAGATACTGGCAGTGCAGGGACTGTAGAATTGAATTAGGATTTATATACAGTGGCGTGAAAAAGTATTTGCCCCCTTCCTGATTTTCTCTATTATTGCATATTTGTCACACTGGATGTTTTCAGGTCTTTAGACAAAATATAATATTAGATAAAGGGAACCTGAGTGAACAAATAACACTTTTTTTTTCACTTATTTCATTTATTTAATGAAAAAAGTTAACCAACACCAACTGGCACTGTGTGAAAAGTAATTGCCCCTAGTTAAATCAACCCAATTAAAGGGATAATTAGAGTCAGCTGATTGAACACAGCCAGGCTTGATTACAGCCAGCCCTGCTCAATATAAACCTCACGTATTTTGGCCCTTACCATCAGAGTCACATTGCCAGCACAAAGATTCAACAAGCACATTATGCCATGATCAAAGGAAGTTCCTGAAAAGATCAGAAAAATGTATTGCCTCTATCAGTCTGGAAAGGGTTACAAAGCTATTTCTAAGGCTCTGGGACTCCATCAACCACAGTGAGAGCCATAATCTCCAAATGGAGAACACTTGAACAGTAGTGAACCTTCCCAGGAGTGGGCGGCCTGCCAAAATTACTCCAAGGGCGCAGTGTAAATCATCCAAGAAGTCTCAAAGGATCCTAAAACAACATCCAAAGAACTGCAGACTTCTCTTGCCTCAGCTAAGAGTCAGTGTTCATGACTCCACAATCAGAAAGAGACTAGGCAAAATGGGCTTCATGTGAGAGTAGCAAATGAAACCACTGCTAACAAGAAGAACATAAATGCTCGTCTCTCATTTGCCAAGAAGCACCTGGATGATCCACAAGCCTTTTGGGAAAATGTTCTATGGACAGATGAGTCCAAAGTGGAACTTTTGGACAACATGGATCCCATAATGTCTGGTAAAGCAAACACAGCATTCCACAGTAAGAACACCATACCAACAGTCAAACATGGTGGTGGTAGTGATGGTGTGGGATGCTTTGTGCCTAAGGACCTGGATGACTTGCCATAATTAAAGGAACCATGAATTCTGCTCTGTACCAGAAAATTCTAAGGAGAATGTCCAGTCATCCTTCCGTCAGCTGAAGCTTGAAGGTTGGTCATGCAGCAAGACAATGATCCAAAACGCAAAAGCAAGTCCACATCAGAATGGTTAAAAGAAGTAAAATTAAAGTTTTGGAGTGGCCTAGTCAAAGTCCAGACTTAAACCCAATAGAGATGCTGTGGCAGGACCTGAAACGAGCAGTTCATGCTCGAAAACCTACCAAATGTTATTGAATTAAAGCAGTTCTGTGAGGAAGAGTGGGTTAAAATTCCTCCACAGCAATGTGAAAGACTGATATTGAATTATAGAAGTGTTTGGTTGCAGTCATTGCAGCTAAATGTGGCATAACCAGTTATTAAGTGTAAGGGGCAATTACTTTTCACAGTGCCAGTTGGTGTTGGTTAACTTTTTCATTAAACAAGTGAAATTAAAAAAAAACAAGTGTTATTTGTTCACTCAGGTTCCCTTTATCTAATATTACATTTCTCTAAAGACCTGAAAACATCCAGTGTGACAAATATGCAATAATAGAGAAATCAGGGTCTTTCCCATGTAGTGTCTTTCCTTAATGCGTTTCAAAGTGTTTTATGAAGCACAGAAGCTAGACACTGGTAGTGCAGGGACTGCACAAGCAGGGGTTAAACTGAGCACTACATCAAAAGAAAGGGACTTGGTAGTCATCATTAGTGACTCCCTCAAACAATCAAGCCAGTGTAACAAGTCCTAAGTAAGGCTAATGGAATGCTGGGGTGTATCAGAAGGGGTATTTACAGCAGAAAAAAGGAGGTACTACTACTTCTACACAGGTCACTGGTGAGGCTGCATCTAGAGTACTGTGTTCAGTTCTGGAGTCCTCACCTAAGGAAGGGCAGGGACAGGCTGGAGACAGTGCAACACAGGGTGGCTAAGATGATACTAGACCAACAGGGCAGATCTTATGAAGATCGTCTGAAGGCATTGAACATTTACTCACTGGAGACCAGGCAAGAGAGGGGGAGACCTTCAAGTTCCTGAAGGGAATAAACAACGTGAACTAAGGGGAACTATCTAGCAGGAGTATGGAGTCAAGAACCTGAGGTCACAACTGGAAACTGGAGGAGGGGGAGGTTTAAGAGGGATGTGAGGAAGTTCTACTTTAATGATAGGGTGGTGGAGCCATGGAACAGCCTGCCAGTGGAGGTGGTGGGCACCAAGACCATAAATGGTTTCAAGCATGGCAGGGACAGAGTGAAGGGTTTGGTGCTTGCTTAGGTCGGTAGCAGTATGGGGGGAGCAGGGACTGGGTGGGATGAAACTCTGTATAGAGAATATGTCCCAGAGCAGATAGGGAACTCCAAGTAGACTAGATGGACCTTTGGTCTATTTCTGCCATCATTGTCTATGTTTCTGTGTCTCTATATGATTTATTTATTTATTCAGTACTAGTATTTACAACCTTTGAGCTAAAAGCTCATTTACAAAGGTTCCGCATCAGAGAAAATATACTTAACATGAAAAAAACAGGCATATTATACAGAGTACACTAGCATAAAACAGCAGGAAGAAGGGTAATGAACAATAACAGTTAATTCTTAGTGTGGTCAGGAGACAAAAGAGAGAATTTGGTAGGTATGGGGAAAGGCAGGTGTCCAAGGAGGCAGGATATGGGTTGTTGAGGGGATAGCTAGTTCCCTTTCTCTTGGAGATTGATTGGGGGGGGGTTAATGCGAAGTGGGAGGAGATGAAGGAGGTTTAGTGCAAAGTGGGAGGCATCGAGAAGAGGGGGTAGAGTAGGAGTGGCCAGAGTAGTGGTGTGGAGGTTAGTTAAGTTGAGGTAAGGAGGAGGTGAGAAGGGGAACAAGTGGGAAAGGTGGAAAGAGGGGGAGACGGTAGGTGGGGAAAGGTGGTGAAAGGGCAGTAGGGCTAAGGACAGCTGCTACAGGGAGGGCTTGAATTTATAAGGAAGGGTATGGAGGACATAAGTGGGAAATGGGGAATTGAGGGGTTTAGTGCTTGTTGATCAGAGTCATATGATGTAGAATAGAATCTGTGTTTATACAGTGCCATTCCTACCTGGCCAGTCAGGTAATAAAAAACAAATGTACTCCCTCCAACTAATTGAAGGGTTCAGTGCCCAATCCAGCCTGTAGTAAAGGAGGGAATACAGTATAGAGTAGAATAGAATTAAAATTTGAATAGTGCTTTTCCTACTTACTGTATCTCAAAGTGTGTTACAATGCACAAGCATTAGATACCAGTAGTGCAGGAACTGTAGAATACAATAGGACTTGGTTTTATATAGTACCTTTCATACACACTGTATCCACTGGTGCTTTATAAAGCATGAGTTAGGTACTGGTAGCATAGGGACTGTACAAAAAAAGTTAATTTTAAATTTTTATGCTGCAGACTGGGATAATAGTCATTAAGAGCAGACCTTCACAGGTGTTATGATCCTAAGCTAATCATGTACTTGGTCTCTGGAGTAAAATAGGGGTTACAGCAGCTCTAACCCAAAGGTGCACCCATCCCATTCAGTAATTGACTGTCTCCTTCCCCCAACTACCTGATAGGCCCAGTGTACAACCCTGCCCTTTGGAATTTAAAAATAAATCTGCCCCCCTTCCCCCAACAAGTTGACAGATCTGGTGCCCTACCCAGCGAATCAAGCAATATAGAAAACTTTGGTTTTCTGTCCCTCCAAATGCCTCATGGGTCCAATGCCCAACCTAGTCCATCAGGTAATAAAAAAACAGTCCATTTGTCTCCCCCCCATTAGCAGATGAACTGTGGTAGCGAAGGGACTGAAGCATTGAATGATTTTTCTACACAGCTAAATACTCGACTGCGTGACCCTGAACAAGTCACTTAACCTCCCAGTGCACCAGTTCATCCTCACATGGAAACTGGTAGAAGCAGCCTTGCACTGGAAATGATGCATCTTGACTGACTGCATCTTAGCTGGGCTACCCTAAGTAAACACATTGTAAAAAGACATGAAAGCAGAACTCCATGGAAATGAGATGCTGCAAATTTCTTGTTTTACTGTCTAGACCACACTAAGGGGGATATTAGTGTGACTGTGAGCAAGTCATGGAGCTTTCCAGTGCTCCAGTCCAGCCATCCCTGGAAATCATCAGAAGCAGGAGTCCGCTACAATTATCTAAACAAAAAATAAAAATGTATGGGTCAAAACTGTCAGCTTTCTTTTGTTCTTCTATTCCAACAGCCTTTGGAACATAAGAAAGACTAAATTCCACCTGGTAGAAATGGTTTGGATCAGTCTATGAAAAAGATTATTTGTGCTCCTCCTATATTTTTGCAAAGAAGTAACGGGCTTTGCTTGAGTGGTTGAAGTGAGTGCAGATGGTTTTTGTAGTGCTAACAAGAGCTTTAATGTCCCTGTCCTTATCAAGAGAACTATTAAGTTCATAAAATGTGCGAAGCAGTGCATGTGAACAAAGCCCTCCTCCTTCTGGTGGTGCCAACAACCCGATCTCGCTATGCCAGAATGTCATTGCATTAATTGTCCACCCCTTCATGGAACTTACTTCCCTCCTACTTACACAGTTTGCCCACTAGACAAAGTTTTAATGGGGCTGTTTTTAAGTGGTGCTATTTTAAATGTGATTGTGGCTGATTGCTGTATGTATGTATGCATTTTACTTTTGTTTTGTAATTACGTATATACATAGACGCTGTCGGCAGATAAGGGCCTATGTCCCACCCAGTCTGTCCATTTGAGCTTGTAAGTCCCCTTTATGTTTTTCTAGAAGTCTGTTGTCCCTTACCCCTGACCTCCAGAAATCCCTTATGTCTATCCCATGCATTCTTAAATCAGTGATTGTTTCAGCCCCCACCACTTCCTCTGGTGGGGTGTTCCACTTGTCCACCACCCTTTCTGTGAAGAAATTCTTCCTCATGTTTCCTCTGAATTGCCCTTCCTCCAACTTCATCCCATGCCTTCTAGTCCTGGAACATCTTTTTCACTGGAAAATAGTGTATTCCTGCACCCAGTTCCTCCCTGTAAGGTACTTGTATATCTCCATCATATCCCTTCTCTGTCTTCTCACCTCCAGGGAGTACATATTTAAGTCCTTCAGCCTGTCCTCTTAGGACTTGTGATGCAATCCCTGTACCATCTTGGTTGCCGTCCTCTGAAACTTTCTCTACCCTGTCTACGTCCTTACGTAGGTAAGGTCTCCAAAACTGTACACTGTACTCCAGGTGGGGCCTCACTAGTGTCTTGTATAGTGGAATTATGACCTTCCTTTTCCTCTTGGTGATGCCCCCTGCCTATGCATCCCAGCATCGTATTTGCTTTACCTTCTGCCTTGTCACACTGTTTTCCTACCTTGAGGTCATCAGACATGATAAACCCAAGGTCCTTTTCCTGCTTGGTGCATGTTATATCCTCACCGCCCAACTAATATGTTTTCCAGGGTTTTTGTGCCCCATATGCATTATCTTGCACTTCGTTGCGTTGAATTTCAACTGCCAAACCCTTGACCATTCTTCAAGCTTCTGCAGGTCCCTTCTCATTCTGTCTACACCCTTTAGCATGTCTGCTCTGTTGCAGAGCTTCATGTCATCAGCAAACAGGGAAATTCTGCCTTCTAGGTCCTGCACAATGTCACTGATGAAGATGTTGAATAGGTCTGGTCCCAGCACTGATCTCTGTGGTACCCCACTGGTCACTCTTCCCTCTGAGGAGTGACAACCATTTACCATCACCCACTGTGTCCTACTGCCCATCCAATTACCCACCCACCGCACTACTGTCCTGCCCACTCCCATACTCCCCAGTTTGTTTAATAGCCTTCTATGTGGCACAGTGTCAAAGGCCCTGCTGAAGTCCAGATAGGTCATGTCCCATTGCCTTTCCCTGACCCAGCTCCCTTGCCACCCAGTCAAACAATTCAATGAAGTTGGTCTGGCATGACCTCCCCCCCTGGTGAAACCATGCTGCCTTGGGTCCTGTAGTCCAATGGCAACCAGATGTTCCACCAATCCCTCCTGCTTCCATGATCTTCCCCACTACCAAGGTCAAGCTGACTGGTCTGTAGTTCCCTGTTTCCCTATATGTTATGTGTATTTTTTTGCAACTATTTGTACAATACAGCACAGTACTAAAAATCAGCTTTTCCCAGTGGCCTTATCCTGTCAGAATAAAAATAAATTCAAATTAAAACAAATTCAAATTCCTCCAAGGCACTCCTTAGGTTTGACCTATTTTCTGCAACTATAAAGCCAACTGACAGTTCCTGTGTCTCTCTGATGTGAGCCATTGCTGTACTGGTTGTTTGAGGTTCTCATTGATGTTACATGTGTTGTGTTCCAAATGAAAATAAAATGTTCTCAGGACAGTTAATTGTGTTTCACTTCCTTTGACTGACATGAAGCATTCAGGCTGGCAGCTTGTCCAGAAATCTGCTATGAGATGCACCACCCTCCCAACAGCATTAGCCAAAACTCATATTTTTTTTATTTTACGAACATATACCTTGCCAGCAGATAAAGGCCTTTTGGTCCATCAAGTCTGCTTGATTGTGCAGCTAACAGCCCTTATATTGCAGCTGCCCCTCCTTCCACTCCCCCCAGTGACCCTCCTCTTATCATTATTACCCCATACCCTTTTACTTTATTTTATATTATTTTATCTTATTACTTGGGAAAATACCTTTAGGAAACAAATGCCAATTTTCAGAGGTAACCTGGTCATACAGATACATTGCATACATATAATATATAGTATAATTTAGACTTCATCATGCATACAATGAAACTATTTGCTACATACAATATCATAGGGATCTGGAATCCCGCTTCAGGAGATGTATTTTCTCAATGATATATACAGTCTCTTACGGAATACATACACACACACACACGCACGCAGGTCTTTGAGAAATGGCAACAGCTATTTATTTATTAAATATATGTGCACTATTAGAGTGGAAAATACAAGGGCGGATGGGTGGGAGATCTAAAGCAGGTAAAGCTGGAGTGAGGGGGAACTACTGGCTTACAGCTTTTTTTGACCCCTCACTCCTTGCCCACTCCAGGTGGCCCTTGAGATTCCTCCCTCAGCGATGGTACCAAGGTTAAGCCCCCACCCTGGACCCCTACTTGCCTATCTTCAGGCTATAAAGGAGGGGACACAGACAAGGAGATGTCTGCTGCAATGCTTTGGCTGCACATTCCAGGGATACACATCACTCACAGTGAAGCAATGCCACACTGCCACACCCCCAGTCTCCCACTGACCAGTCCCCCCAAGTGCCCCCTGACATCCCCATCCCATCAGCTGTAGCAACACCCAAGGTGTGCCTCATACATGCCCCGATGTCCCAGAGGACCCACAACATACCCCCTCTATACCGCCCACCGTCAGTGAGTACAGGATGAGCTCCACTAGCCAAGTCCCTGAGTGCTCATGTGTGATTACAACAGGTAGTTATGTGGCCACCGCATCTGTAGTATGTCACTGGAGCCTGTGAAACCAGGGCCAGCCACCACCTGTCATGGACAGTTGTCATGGACAAACACAGTGCCACACACACACACACACACACACACACATGAGCTGTGGGGCTGTTATATGCCTAATGCACCTGTGGATCACAATATGTATCAGGACACAAGGGACCAGAGCTGACTCCCCACCAGCCCTCATGCCATGCCCACATGTCACAGATGTTCCATGCATGTGGACTGTGCAGCACAACAACAACACTTCTATGTAAAGCAGGGATGTGACTGTCAGTATCATGGCACCGCACACACTACACATACATGCCAGACATGGTGTGTTCTTCTGGACTGCCCCCCCCCAACCTTCCCCCACTATCTCTTGCCCCTCCCCCACCCTCACTCCTAGGTGTCCCTCCCAGGAATTTGCAATTCTGCATCCTATCATTACGTAACTCTTACACGAACATCTGTTTCTTGTTCAGCACCTGTATCGTCTGCACTGTTGTACTTCACTGTCAATTGTTGTCCACCCTCCCTGCGACGAGGTACCTTTGTAAATGAGTCATTGACTCAAAGGTTGTAAATCCAAATTACTAAATAAATAACATAAACAATGTACAGACATCCCTTACACCCATGTGATATCCCAGCACCATGTAACCCGACAAGCACTGAGGTACACATAACCTGTCAATGTACTCCCATAGTTGCAGACAGCAGAGCATTACACAGTACAATCAACAATGTACATGACACACCTGTACTGTATTGGAAGCACTGCATCTGCACCGCTGCAGCTGACAAATGTTCACAGGAAGCACAACAGGACTATACCACAACCACTGGTGTACAGTAAGGCAATCCCCACCACACAGTGGGTGCTGTGACCAACCCTACATGTCCTGAACACAATCAGGGCAGTAGGGAAGGCCATCGTGACATGCCCATCCTCAGTGTGTAGTGCTGGACAACCAATACCATGATCAAGTGTCCAACATGGCTCTGTAGTAATGTGTCAGCATATGACACTGGATGCACATACTCAGTAATGCAGCACTCACTGCATAGTGGGTCAGTCCCCCATACGTAACTGAAATGCTGAGTGACAGGCTGGCACAATGTGGAACTGTCCATGGAACCATGTGTGGCACCATGGAACCAGGCACGGGTGTGTGTACTATGACTTGAGGTCCACCGTGGAAATGTGTACTGAGTGTCTCATTGGCAGTGGTTCACCTCTGTTGAGAGTGTCGCCACAGGCCAGCATATGGCATTTTCCCTGGTGGAGCAACAGGGGAGGTGTATAGTGGTCCAGTCACCTGTGGGATGTTCAGTAGTGCTGCAAACCACACAATGGTGTACACATGTCCAGATAGCACATGACAGGAACAACGATCACTGTGTGTGGACACAGCCCTGCCTGCCCTGTGCCAGACAATTGCAGCTTGGATGCAACGCCAATGCCAGCCTAAGTAGTGCTGCACCATTGTGCAGGCCTTGTACCTGGTGGCTGACAGACCCTGGCTGCATATGGCTGCATGTGGCATGCAGAGATGCTGCGGCTGGTGATGTTATACTGAGCAACATACAAACAGGTGAACCAGCGTCTGTGTAGGTGAAGGATCCACGTGACACAGTGACACACACCTGTGATAATGGGCTAAGGTAGTCATGTGTCATGTCATTGTGTAATGTAAGTCACTTACTGTAGTACCGCTGCACACCATGCCAAGGTTGGCCCCTAACCTCACACATACCCTTATCACACCCAACAGGTGCACATGTGGACAGTGCGTACCAATGGATGATGGGATATCGAGCACAGGCTGTAGGGAGTCAGAATAGTTCCAATGCAAGATTGAGCACCGCAATGAGGGAGGTGAGGGTGATCCAGTGTCCTGCATCACACGGCATCCAGGCTTCCATGGAGTCTGCAAAGATCGCTGGGCACTTGAGACTGCCTACTATCAATGCAGACAGCAGTATCCACAGGATGAGGACAACATGCAATTCCAGCATGAGTAAGTGAACCGTGTTTATTGTCGACAGGAAAATGTGTACATCATAGAGACATGCAGTTGACACAGTAAATGTGTACACAAAGTAACATCACACATGATATGTACTATGCTGTGCACATCCCATTACAAACTGCAACATGCGACGCTGTTGTGTGACACAATGTCACTTGCACCTATGACACAGATGAACACAACTGCAGAAACATGAAGGTGACTGTTGGACCACACATAACAGGTGCAGCATGCTGTATAGTGTCCAGTCATTATACATGACCACAATGGTAAGTGTGTCAGTTGCATCCTGTGGTAGCATGGTGATGGAGTATGTAGCTGGACACATCCCCATGGCACATGTAGATGTAGTGTGTGGTCATAGCAAATGTGGGTTACCAGTGTAACAATTGTACCACGATGTCACAATACCACAACAGGAGGACACACAGACATCACACATGCATTGTACAAGTGACAGTTGGAAATGCACGACAGAGGTCTGCACCAATCCAACCTAGTGATGAGGCATGATGTGTACTGTGAGGGAAAGTGAGCTGCCCAGTGTGCATTAGTAGCACACATGACAGTGGCAATAACTGTGTGATATGGCAGGATGGGAGATGGTTGACTCACACAAGACATGCATGTGCAAGTGCCCAACAGTCAGCATATCATCCCCTTGGAGGTCCCCTTCCCGGTGCACCATATGTCAGTGGAAGTGGCATCAAGATGGGCCTGAAGACCCAGCAGTACAAAGGTTGCCACTCTACGCATGACAGTGACTGGTGCCAACACAGTGTCACAGTCCAACAAGGCACAGTATGTCACAGTGCAGAGGGCTGTGTCACACTGTCATGACAAGGCGAGCACCACGCAGTGCTATGTGTAACACATAATGGTCTACAGATGCAGCCTGCACATCAGTACTGGTTTATGCCTACCATGACACCATTGTCGGGCAGACTGGGACAACTGGCACCATCACATACAATATGATACCCAAAACACTTCATGTCACACATAGTGTTCAACAGGCATGCTGTCAGCAGTGGCAGTTCCAGGATTATGCAAAGGGTGTTCCAGTCAGTCATGTACATATCTACAGACACTATCAGATGTACAACCCACTGTGTCAGATACCCATGTAGACATGCTCCACGTCCAGGTAGTACAGACGTAGACACTCCACAGAATGAGACATGTAATACAATGGGAGTCTTCTGTACAATAGGGCAAAGGTTTTCCATACAGCAGATTGTAGTGACAATAACATGTCACAATATACTAGACTAAAGCATTTAGTGCAGCCACAGGGTGCGTAATGGAATACATCCAGCCTTCCTCATGTAGTCTGAACGTGTCCCTCTCACCACAATATACGATAGACAATGCAACTGTCCTCCATAGCCTATACTATAAACAACAGTAGAATCAGGAAAGCACACTTCAGCACCACTGTACACTGCAGGTGCACCAATGTAACCTACAATGGGGGCTCAGCTGCACTCATTGCCCACCACTGGACCCTCTACTGGCTGTCACTGCTACCAAAACAGGCCAGTTGGGAAGGTTACATGATGCATCATCCATGTCCAAGGTATCAGGTAAGCAATGTGTAGAGGGTCAGTATACATTGTGATGACAGGCATGGCTGGGCACAGATGCTTCCAGCTACAGTCCGGTTACCATGGCTATCAGGACACTGTTACACATGGGGCAGGTGTTCACCATGCCAATGCCCTATTGTGACACAGTGTATGGCAGCCATCCATCCTGTTCCATGTGTGGATGACAGTGCACAAGCAGCTATGTGGTGCAAAACATGTGGTGGTTGACATGTGGCCTGGGAAACAGGACTGATGCGATGCCCAGCATGTACACATGTTATGTGGCAGTGTGAGTGAGACCCATTACTGTGCCCCATCTGGAACCAATGTATGATGCTGTGACTATTGACAATACTGCCCCCACAGTGGCAACAACAATACATGTGACCATGTCATGGGAAAGTCACGTGTGTGCATGTCAGGTGCACTGCACAACAGTGATGTTGGTGACCAGTGCCTATGCAACATACTGAGTACAGTCCACAATAAAGCCAGGGATCGGGTGTGTCGTATGCCATGTAACGTCCTAGAGTCCAGGTCCAAGCCATCACGATGTACCACACATGCATTAGTGGCACATGTGTCAGTGTAGACATACTGTATCATTGACTGTTGTCCATCAACTGCACTGTAGAGTGTGCACTGTGTGAGGATGGTGAGAGGAAGGAGGGGTCTGAGGCAGTTCAGCCATAGGAACGGGGCATTGTGTGACATGGTCATGTTAGGGGGACACAGTGCATGATGCCACATGCACGATGCCAGGAAGGTAACCATGTGCACATTGCAGGATAGTCAGCTACACATGCAGCAGTCATCAGCTTGTCAATGTTCTGAGATACCACTTGTACAATGTAGTGCACTCATCTGTTGCGTTTGTCTTTTGCAGCCAATATCGTTACATCTCATACTGACAGTTGGTGCGATGGTGTTACGGATGGTTAGGCCACTGCAACCATGTCCCACTACCATCTTGTGCAGTGCATGAAATCCGTTCACCATTTCCAGATGACCACAACATGTACAGAGGGTTCCAGTTTGTCTAGTTCAGTAACTGTTCAACCTATGTCTGTCCGGATGTTGAAGCGACTGACAAAGCCAGCAACAGTTTCTGCTTTGATGGGGTGGTCCAACAGTGCACAGAGAGGTCCTGGAAGTGAAGCTCTGACGGCTGCAGTGGATCCATCAACATTGCATAGTCCATCCTTGTAGGAGACAAGTAGATGTCATTTCAGGGTATGGACACAGTCTGTTGGGGAATGGATACATAGGGTTAGACATGAGGACCGTCTTGTTGGACACATACTGCAAACAATAAAATGATCTCATATTGTGTGCAATGCTCTGTATGCCCCTTGCTGTGCTATTTCAGATTGCAGTGTGATATGTCTACTGTTACAGAACTGTTTGTAAGCCTTGCAGAGTTTGTTGTACACATCAGTAGACCATTAGAAGTGAGTGACCCTGATGGTGCAGACAACAGTGTGCAATGTGTTGTTCAGGATGGGGAGAACAGCACAGTGCTGTGCATGTTACACATGGTATGTGTGCCCAATGATGCACATAAGTGGGCTATCCCATTGTGAAACATCTGACCAAAGATGCATGCTGTGCACACCTTGACTGCACAGTTGAGTAACAGGTATCGGGTCAGACAGTGTGTCCTGCTGAGGGGAGGGCTGCCATCTGGTAGTAACATGTGTGCACCCTGTGCAGCAGGACCAGACAATCCATGTCATTGGCACACAATAACAGACGCTCATCATGAACAGATGACATACACTTGTGGAACACAGTTGTGACATGTTGACACACATGCAAGACATGCATACATGATGCCATGTTACACAATACACAAACCACACACACACAGAAGTCGACCCGCGTGCCCATCACAGACAGTGTGGTGTGGTGGTACTGTGCAGTGCAGTGGCACATGAGCAACATACGTGTGTCCCCCCCCACATGTGAGTGCCACGCCAAAGAGCCACTATCAGGCACTGTGCAAGCTGTCTGTGCAGAGTTCAGCCCTGCATGTTGATCCCATCATGTTTGTGCGGCTCTGCACTGTTCCGTACTACATGATGTGGTGTCATGCAACACACCTGCAATCCTGCTGCTGAAGGACAGATTGCATAGGAATATGTGTAGGTATGTCTGCTTGTGTCAATGACATTGTGTGTGCACTAATGTCCCCAGGTGATGTAGGTGCTCCAACACAGGTATGTTCGTATGATGTTGACAGTGCAGACCCAGAGCATTACAGGATGCTGTCATGTGCCACTGCGTGAAGTAGGACAGGTCAACATATGCTATGGGATGTGACAATGTTGATGCTACACTGCAGTACATCTGTGGTAGTGTCACCAGTGCCACATCTGATGTGTCATGTAATGGTAACCTATGCCCATCGCCATACAGTTGCATCACCATGGTACAGCTGTATGCACAGATTGGGATGGACAGTATCGATTACTACACATCCTGTGGAGCATTCTGGATGATGTGTGCTGTCAGACCCAGTACACATGTGTGACAGTTATATGACAGCAGCCACTGTACACGTGTCACAAAGGATACACACACCCACAGTGACAGCATAAAGGAATCATCGCCATGACATTCAGCAGGGTTGTAGTGGTGCAGTGTAGCCCTGCTACATGTCACAACTATGTGCATCCTAAACCAACCCTGCTGTCCCTGAGTAATACCCTGGTGACACAGTGGTACATGTGCCAGTGTCACATACCAATCCACCATGTGCCTATGGCATGTGAATGCTGTCATGTTGCAGCATTGCAATGCCCATGTCACACAGTTGGGTGGGACATACATATCTGTGTGGATCCCCATACACATCACCCAACTCAGACCCTTGTATGGTCCATGGTGCTATGCAAATCCCCTCTGTATTGTACAGAGGATCTGTGATGTACAGGTCTCAGCAGACCATGTCACAGACATACTAAACAAATGTCCAGCAGCCCACCAATCAGGTAACATACAATGTACACATGTACCGATCACTGATGCCATGACTGTCATGTCAGGAGGCAAGGCCACAAGTATCCCCTGTGAACATGATGTAGGCTAAGCCATATGTACCATCCCCACCCCATATGCACAGACTGGACAGTCATGTGTATCATTGCCATGATGGGGATCACACATCATGGCATTGTCACTACTAGACTGTACAGATCACAGCAACACTTACCAAACGTTGGCTTGCACATATCCTACCTTACGGAGTGACCTCCCTTCTTTGCTTTTGGGATTCTAATTGGATAACGTTTCCTTCCATCCATCGTGACAGCCTGCATGCGGTCACTATTTTCATTATACTGCATTGCAGCTAGCACCAACCTGCAAATGGAATGTGAGTGACATCTGTTCAATTGATATGTGACTGCACCCAATACCCGTGCCATTACAGACTACATGACATGGTAGTAAATGCACAATGTTGAACTGTGAAGCCACTACCCCATTGGACTTTTGAATGTACACATGTACCCAGGTCGCACAGAGGGACTAGGAACCTGTTGCCCTGCATGCCGTCTTGTGGACACCTGTCGCTGAATTTCTATGCCTGACACCAATGGTGGGTACAATACGTGCTGTCACAGTGGTGGGTGACACTGAACCTACAGTGATATCGCACAACAGGACTGGTTGACAGTGAAGCATGCAATCCTGGCACCGTAGTCACTATCATTAGCCTACCATGCCTGTACTGGGTAACAGGGATGTGTCAATCTACAGCAGGCCTTACAGTTTTACATGGGTATCACACTCTCACTACAGTGACATGGATAGCAGGGATGCCATGTCGCACATGTGCCGAACAGTGCAGCTCCAGCATGTGCTGTCAGACATCATAGGTGTATGCCCTGTCAATGGCACATCGTCACTCACAGAGACTGACATACCAGGACTGGGAGGCTACCATCAGCCAATGGGCCTCACAACAAGTACCACATGTAAGCCAGGGGACACTGTCCTGTGTGCTGTGTGCTGCATTGCCTATGATATCTGCCAGGTACCATGGTGATGCATTTTCACTGAAGGTGTTCATGATGCATGCTAATTACAACATACATGCCCACACAGGCAACATGACAGTTGATGGGTGCTATACACCACCAAACAAATCAGTTAGCAATCCAGATCTGAACATTGCCCAGCTAACTCCCCAGTACCCCACATATGGTGTTTCTCACTATGTGAACAATGCATCCATGTGGAGTACACTATCCCCCATGTGTTGCTAGGCCATGCCAGATGTCCACCCATCCCCACCTTGTCAGGTACACGTGTATCACACACAGTGTAGCTCTGGAACACATACCCCCCTTATTATGGCAATCTCAGTCTCACGATTTCCAGTATGGTGTTACACCTGGGCATAGTCAGCTGCTGCCAACAGGGGTTGCAGTTACACACCCTGTGGATGTGTAGATGAACATGGTCACCCCAGACTTGGTTGGTACATTGCCATTGCAGAACTAACATGTTCCCAATGGACCACTAACAATTACAATACTGCATGGAGGTTGTACCACCCATCAACTGTTGCACTGCAGACACACAATGTGGACACCAGGACATTATAACAATCAGGGGGCCTGTGGCCATGTGCAGGTTGCAATGTGTAACTGTCTCACAGTACACTGTGTGTATGCACCATGGCAGTCAACATGTTCCACGATGACTGTGTGCATGTCAGCATCACACAACAGTCATGACAGGATGTCGTCGATGTCCCCTCATGTGTGATATCAGCATACCTGGCAAGCACTGACACAGTGACGTGTGTAGCACACTCACACGTGCCCAACACCTGACCGACTGCATGGCTGCATGTTGATGACTATGCTTACCGTGTATGCATCCCCATGTTAGAGAAGCAGGTATGCTTTGGGGCATAGTGTAGTATGAGGCTGTGGAATGCCTCAAGGGATGATGTCTGATACAGAATAGACATTCTCATTATGTCCTTGAGTAACACTTTGGAGTTCAGGATTCCATCCAGCTTCACCGATGCTTTACAATCTGCAATGGGAAGGCAGAAATATCACAGCAGTTATCCCGACCATCCCAATGTAGGACATGCGTTCACAACATTGGATCCACAGGCATGACGTGTGCTGCATCTGATACAAACTGTGACCCATTGTACACCAGACAGCTGTGGCACATGCACCCAGGCTGTGTGTATGGTTGTGCATGTGACTGCGGCCATCTGATATCCCCTGACAAGTCATTGATATTGTCGGCATGCAGTGATGGTCAGCATGTAGTCAGAGTGTCAATGGTTGTACAGACCCCTCACTAGAATAGGCACAACAGTCACCAAGTGCATTCCCAGCAGCATGCTATGGATGCCATGGATCATGTTGCTAGCTGTAGCCCACCTTGGCCATTCCATTAGCCACATACCCATATCATACCTGTCTTACTATGATGTACACACACACATATACTGTATGCACACACACACACACACACACACACTATCAATGTCATGCAACCTACCCTCTATGAGCCACCCACACCACATGTGGACTGCACACATTACCTCAGTCATGTGTATCGCCATGTACACCAGACATGGGGCACATGACCAGGGATACTGCACATGCATGTGACACATGTATGGACATGGACAATCTGTGTGTTTGATAACGGCATGGTGGTGTGGACGGTGTCACCATGCATGTTGCCACAGGAACATGCCTCACACTATGTGATGTATATGGACACCGTCACCATGTCCACAATGCTCCCAGCCTGTAGGTGTAAGCATTGCAGAACAGGTGTACTGGTGTTGTTGGTGCAATAGCACACACATGTGCCATCTAACGTGTAACTACATCGCAATCCATGGTGACCACCCATCGGTCGGGGCACCGACTGCAACACATGTTGGGGACACATGTTGCAACACACAATCCACCCTGCCAACACACATACAGTGCCCAGTGTCCAGTGCCAGGTTATGTAATACGCACACACCCATCATATGGGCCACCCAGTCCACTCCCATCATTCATCAATGACCAGATTGATCGGGTCCCTGATGTGACGCATGGCTGGTGTGACAGGGGTTGTCCACAAGACCACACCATTGACTGATGTCATGCTGCACAACACTGTGGTGGCCCTGCCAGGCAACTTACTGTGTGTTAGCCACTCCTTATCCCTGTCTTGTCCATGGAGGGGACCATGAGTACATTGTTGGTAACGTGGAATGGGAAGGTTGACATGAACATTGTTGATATGGTGCATCACCGACTGCCATTTGGCAACAATCAGTTCACTGTCCCCTTGCTCAGTTGACACTGCAGACCAGTAGAGATGATTTATGATAGATTGCTTCCAAAGGGACATGTCGGAGCAGTCCTTCTGTGCCGATGCAGAGTCAGTCTTCTTCGCCGCACCTGCAGAAGGGCAGAGTGGGGTTGACAGTGTTTACTAAGTGCAACATGTTGACAAGATGTGACTATACAGCCCACAATGTCTGACATTGGTGGCATGGAAGAGACCATGTAGTACCTTTGGCTATGTGCCAGATGTCAAAGTAATGGGATATGTCACTCATGTGTTCATGTATCCATTTCTGGTTCTGACGATGGCGGTCCGTGATCATTGTCACAAATTCGCTCAATCAGTCAGCCCTCTACTCCCAAAGTGCCAACCTCTGAGCGTATGATTTGTGGACAGTGAACAGTACAAAGTAACCCTCTTGTCTGTTTTTGTTGGTTCGAGTCACCTTAGTCTCAAGTTCTGGAGGGATTCAAACTGATAACCTCTTGTTAGCATACCCAATTATCAGGCTCAGATAATTCTGTCTTCGGGGGGCCAGATATCTTTGCCTACGGACACTGAACCAGGTCTACAAATGAACCCTTAGAACTCTATGCAAGACCTCAGAGAACTCTATCCGTTTCCCAGTTTAGTATAACAATAAGCTCATAAAACAGTGTCAACTATAACTTTTAAAAGCTTCACTTAAATAAAAAGAAATGTCAAGACACTCCAGGCAGTTTCCATTTTAAAATATATATCTTTACTTTAAAATAGGAAAACAGAAAATATTACAGAACAAAATATCCCAACACATACAGCCTTAAAACAAACAGGTAAAAGTGCAGATTCCTACAAATAATAACATTCAGACTAATCTTGTCTAAGGTCCTTACTTCAGTGCTCTGATGTTCCTCTTCTCTCAGTCAGAATTATGAAAAAGTGTCTGTCAAGGTTTTCTCAGCATGTTAAGAACAGTCCTGAGACGTCCCTCTCGCTGAGGTCACCAAACTCCACCTTGGTGTAACAAAATCTATATTTATTATAACACCAAGATGGCCTACTAAGGTATTTGAAAAAATAAGAGATGACATAATAAGTCTTTTCTTATGTTTGACTGGTCAGAACCAGTTTGTGCTTTACTTTACCCACACATCAAAGTCTCTTTGATATAAGTCACTGTATTCAAAGCAAAAGTGTATTTGCCTCCTTAATTCCGTCTGGGCCTTGGTTATCTACACATCAAAGATAACTTTGATGAAATGCTAGTTTCCTGTGAGGTTATTCATAACACTGGCCAGTGTCCCTTTTCTCAGGACCTCTAGTGCAGATCAAAGGACTTCCCTGAAGACATTATGTATGGCTAATTTTATTTCCTGGGATCAAAGCAAATTGGCAAGATAATTGCACCCCAGATATCTGCAGTTTAACAATGTCCTGTCCTTTGAACTTATCTCTGGGGGGGTTTGAAGTGTCAGCTTCAGCAGCCAACATCTCCCTCTACCACAGTCCATCATACATTAATTTCTTATATTTACAACAAAATATTATACAGGGATCAGAACCAGCTGTCCAGGTGTGACAATTGTCACATCAATGTGCAGTTCGTTCTCATCCCTTAGGTATGACACCACCCTTCTGAGACCCACGTGCTCACACCATGCACTATTCTTCACCTCATTACTCTGCACAACACATTGTACATGACAAATGGTATTGCTGGTGTACGGACATTATCTGCCGGACATACTAGTTAGTGGTACATAGTGGTGGTCTGTGCTGCAGTCAGTGTATGTGTGATGTGAGGTGTCCACAAGACCTGGAGGGTGTACTAACCTGCTATGTGATGTTGACATCGCAATGCTGTACATAACATGGAACTGCCACCCTGTTCCCTGGTGTTACACTGTTGCATGGTCCCATACATAGCTCATAGGCATACATGCCTATGGCATGCAGCTATGGACTGCATACACATTCCCCACATATGGTGCGGATCATAGCACAGGGATGTCAACATTACTATATGTTGGTATGCACCCACATTGCTTGTGGTGCACAGATAAGACAGGCTAACAATGCATACCTGTTGCGTGGCTACTGTCACAAGTGGGTACGGATCCAGTGGGCTGATGGGGATGACATGCTGTTACTGCACATCAGTGACACTGTGGTGACACATGCCATACATGTCAACCTGACAGACACACTGTGTGGCTGCATTCAGGGCACTGTAAGGCACTATGTGGGATGGCGGTTTGTTCACACATGTGTTGACTGTGCACCAGGAATGCATTGTGGATCATGGGATCCCATTCAGGTGGTATGTGTGTGTGATGCATGTGGTGCATCATGTTACCATGTCAAATGACTGCATTGGATACACCCTTACCCGCCTGTATGTTGCAAGTCATGGGATATCATGATCCCAGTGCCATGACGGACTGACCATCATTGTACTGCCACTGTGACAACAGATACTGTTGTGATGCCAGACATGCGAGTCGCTGAGGCCATCCCTAGTGCTGTGGGTGCATGTGTGTCATGCCGTCCATCCATGGGATATAATGAAACATCTTCATGGAAGACTGTGGACATGGACTGGCATCTGAACAGGGCATGTGAGGTTCCCCTCCAGTGTCCTGACAGCTCAGCACAGCACAGCACATCTAGTTGTTCACTGTTCAGCCTCTGACTGTGCAACACCTGCACAGATGCTACCCTGACATGTCATTCGACTGAACATACCTGAATGACCTGAATATCCAGAACCTTCTTTAGTCTCTGCTGTATGACCGTGAATGCACCATACTTTGCACTATGGCTGGGGCTATCTGATCGGCCATCCCCTGCCAGTACCAGGCCTCCTTCCATGTCCCTGAGTGTTGTGATCATCTCCTTTTGTTGGCTGTTCCAAACTGTGTACACGGTGGGCTCAAGGTACATCCTTTGATGTTTGAAATATGTGCCAATGGTAATTGTGGGCACATTGAGGAAGTTGAATAACCTGATGATCGTACTTAGCATTTGCCCAGAAAATAGGATGGCTGCAGAGAACAGCAGGTTTCCAGCAGACATTTGTCAGATGTACGGCTGGCTGGACCAGTGTGTGTCCTGTTCACAGTCTGCACACTGCTGGCTCCACAGTTGTATGATATACGTCCTACTGTTGGTGATAGGCACACATGACACATTGTGAACAGTTTCAGGAGCTGGGACTCGTACACCAAGAATTTTGGCTCATCTTATGTCAGCAATGTCTCATCTGTGCCATGTTCACTAGTGCTGCAGAGGAAAAGAAACATGGTCAGAGTACATGAACATGTGCTGCATTATGGCTTGTACTATGCAGACTCCATTGGGTGCCTGTGGCATGTAGCTATCCACCACCGACTATCCCTAAAAACTAGGTCCATTGTGAATACACACACTCAGAGGGGAATGGCAGGTTGCTGGCATACTGCATGGGCATCACATGAGCTGTGACGGGTACCAGCAACACTGCTGGTCTGCTGTTATGTGTCTTGGGGGCTGCACATGATCTACTCCTTGACCTAGATGATATCACCAGCATCCGCTGGCTTGACTCATACGTATGGTTGTTGTGCGGTCAATGGGCATGTTTCTGGCCATTATGAACCCTGCTGCGTATCTTGTTCTGTATGTCTGTATCCCATTGCATCACTATGTGACATTCCCATGTCACCCCCTTCTGTACCTCTGATGTGTCACCTTTGCATGGGAGTCCCTGACTCACAGGTGTACAGTCCAGACACAGATGGGCATAACATAGTACTACAACTCGATAATCTGGTGCATGACATACCTCCAAAGGTACAGCATAGACACAGCAGTCCAACTGTCCAATGCAGTATTCTATCAGGAGTGGGCAACTAGCAGCCAACACACAAGCCGTCTCCTGTGACACAGGTGTTGCCTGTCATGGCACACAGATGTGTCACATACACGGCAGAAGGCCTATGTTGCACCACCTGTCACAACATGATCTGCATGATGTTTCTAACATGTACACTACATGGTTCCGGCTATGCTGTGACCACCAGTGATGGACGATGATATGTGCAGCCTCTGTACATGGTCATGCTCTGTGTGCCTGCAGCCTTTTGTGTGCAAACACTGGGCAGGATGGAACTGCATTGTGATTCATGTACTGCCAGTGGTGCTGCACTCACCAATGGGCAGGCCAGGGTGCATATTGATTGTGCAGTATGGGTACGGACCATCAGACAGCAATGCAGGCCACAGGCTGACAGACACATTGCACCCACGGATACACTGTCATCCTGGGACCTCCCTACCAAGGCACTGCTTACATGGGCTGTGTGTCTGCGTACCACAGTGGCTGTGGGTCTCATGGGTGCCTTGCTCCAGTGTACAGCTATGGAAGCATGTCATGGGATGTTTCTGACATGGTTCACTTTGCAAGCTTAGATATCTTCACCCTACATTATGGCTACACCAGCACACAACCTGGCACAGACAGGTGATATCACCTATGGTGTGCAATGACATCACTGCATGACATACAGATCCCTGCTCTGGCTGCACCCTAAAACAGGATGGTGACACTGTGACATTGCCAGGGTCAGTGGCAATGGTCACTGGTAGCGCTTCAATGTATGTATCACCCATTACAGGGATGGCTACATGGTGTAATGATAGGCAGTGGCACATGACAGTGTCCGCATTCCCATTTGTGTCCACAGATATATGGTTATTGACTGCCTACACATGCATGTGCTGATGTACTACCATTGGAGTGTATGTCCACATATCACCAGACATGCAGTGTACAGCAGGCTGCAATTTCACATGCACCATTTGTTGGTGGTATAGCAACACGCATGTTGCCATTGACATTGGGTCACTTGCCTGCTGCTGTGTTGTGACTGTGTACTGTGCATCCTGCTGTGTGCACCTTGCACTGTGCTGCAGCTGTGTCCTGGCACACATATCCATAACACACATTACCTGCACATGCAGTTGTCCTCTGTGTGATGGATCACCACATATGCAGCCCAGGATGGGGACGTCCATGACCCAATACGTCACTGCTGTGCACACCCAAGGTGTGCCTTGAACATGTTCTGGCAAGGTTCAACCCTGCTGGTCTCCATAGTTTATTGTTTATTTGTTTATTGGAATTCTAGGATTACAATTCCTTTGAGCCATGGCTCTTTTACAAAGGTTCCATGTCAACTTTGAAAGCAATACAAATATAACAGGCTGTGGCAATACAATACATAAGCAGTCGAAATACAGTACATTTAAGGGGGCAGAAAGGGCACAGGTAAGCAGGGTGAGGCAGCTTGAAAACCACCAGAGGACAGTGAGGAGAGGTAGAAAGAGCAAGGGATGACTGGGACGGATTGAGGGGGAAAACACTAGAAGCAGTGGAGCAGACAAAAGGCACTGTCAGGTTTTAAAGTGCTAAAGCCAGGAGGAAGACGAGGAATGGGGTAGGGGACAGGAGTCATGGAGTGGGGAGGTAAGTGCAAGAGTAGATGAGGAGCGACAGTCACAGGAGCTGGAGGCAGCAAGGTGGATGCAAAGGTTGGTTTTGAACAGGCCTAGACTTTGCAGCGAGGTGATGTCTTTGTTGAGCGCATTAAACCAGGAGGGTGCACGGTGCGCAAACGACCCCTGTGAGGTGCGGCACCATGGTACGCACAGAATTTGGTTTTCAGAATCCCTGGTGTGGCGGGGGATGCTGTGCGTAGAGGTGCTTGGACTCCTGGGGATGCAAGGCCTAATGTGATCTTCTTGGCCATTAGGCAGGTGTGGAACTTGATACAGTTTGATAGTTGGAGCCAGCCCGTTTGGGCATAGATAGTACACATGTGGGTGAGATGGTGGGATCCAGTAATGAGGCGGCAGGCTTTGTTAAGGGCCAAGCATAGGCGCCTTAAGACTGTGTCAGTAGCAGAGCCATAGACAACCAGCCCATAGTCAATTAGGGAAATCACAGAGCTCTGAACGGCTATCCTTAAGGCATCTGAGGTGAGGCATTGCCTGTGCCTGTAGAGAAGGCCAATGCACTTGTTAACAGCTTTGGCAACAGTATCAGTAGGCTGCTGCAGTACAGTGTTCCTGGCATGCCCACATTCATGTCTGCACACATACACATACCTGTACATGCTCATGGGGGGATGGTACAAATGGTGGTGGCTGTATGTTGTGTGAGGGAGGGCTTCCACTTTATTGCGCTTGTTGGGATGGACCCCATATCGGTGCACATTATCTATGTCCCATATGTAATGTTGTGTGCCACACAGCTGTTGTTGACATGGATATGACACATGTATACCTCACATACATCTCGATGATAGATTTGATAGTACACCATGGCATGCAGTCTGTGTTACTGAGCTGTAGTGGTGGAAGGGTGTGACATATCTACACACAACACTGTACAGTACATGGCATCATAGCACAGGGACAGTGACATTGTAGCCTGGGAGTGTGATGCTGCGGGTGACACACCTGGAATTACATATGAGGTGTCTGTCATACAATTTGGCACATGACATGACACCTACAGGTGATCTGACGGGACTGCGCCGGATATGCGAATGGCATGCCCTTTGTGCTGGGTCCCTGTATGGACACTTGTGTACCTATCTACTCTACTGACAACTCTGTTCTGTTACCCCGATATTGTCCTGTACCCCTCTGCATTGTGTGTTGCAGCTTTAGCTGCATTGCAGTCAGCTACCTAATGTTGCACGTGCAGTGGTGGGTGCCACATTAGGTTGTCACTCTTCATAATGGGAGTGGCGTTGCACTGTACCATCATTTGAAGGGGCCAGTACAGTGGGGGTATATCCTATTGCCTGGGACACACACAGGCATTTGCCATGTGGAGGGGGGCATATTGTACAGTGGGAACATGTGCCATGGGTGGTGTATTTAGTACAGACTATGTGTGTCAGGATGTCATTCATTCTCCATCAGCTCCTGCGGATGGTAGATATGTGTGACAGTGGTACTGATCTGTTCTCACCGCAGGGCACATCTGCGACATGTGTGTTGCACCTGCTACAATGTGGCATGTTTCACATACCCATTGTCCTCTGTGGCCATATGGCATTACACATGGCTGTACCCTTCAGGACACGGTGTGTACCTGTTCATTGCAGTATTTGCATTCAGGGGTTACATGTGCCGACGTGTGTATTTGCTGCTACTCAGTCATGCATGGTGGCTGTGGTGGGCCATTCCTTGTCCACTGCACTGTGCTGCACTTTGCATTTACCCATATGGTACCATCAGTGTGTCAACATGGTCTGCACATCCTGCAGGATGCCAATGTTCCCTTGAGTTGTGCCTTGCCACTTCTGGTGACACAATGCATGATGTTGTACATGTGTACCATAGCTCTGATGGAACAACTACTGCCACCCATGACACATGTGTTACCTTTGTGTGATCGATGTGTGACTGCCACTGACATACATGATTGATCCCAGAATGGCGGTTCGTTACACAGTATTGCTCACACTATGTAGCATAGGCTCCAGTGTTACCTTTACTACTTCTTGGTGCTCTAACTCGACACTGGTTGCCACGTGTTGTCATCTGTCTGTTGTTGGTGTGGACATCATTGGGTGGTTTGCTGATGTTCGGTGTCAGTGTGTTGCCATTGTCACTTGCGTCTGGCTCCATGTTGTATTCCAACACACTGGGGGCATCTTGGATCACAGGCACCTCACACTGCGTAGTCTCACTGTCCTGCAGAGCATGTCTGGGCACAGGGTTGTTCCCATTTACATTGCTCACCACCGTGGATGTGACAGCCATTTGCCCATGCTGATTCCTTTCCTGGTGAGAGAATTGTGAACGACGAATGTGACATTCCTGTAGGGGCATGCACTGTTATCAACAGTTGACCTGACATTGGTGTCATTGACACATTCTGCTGGCACTGTAAGACACACACCGGTGTCATTGGAGTGATGGTTGGTGCCCTTACTTGTGTTCTGTCTGCTCAGTGTTGGGGACAATAGCAGTGTTGGACACCTGCATCCGACACATAGTGAGTGTTCATCACCACTGCTGCCACACACATTCAGTCATGCACTGTTACACAGCAGGCACTACATTATGTGCCTCATGGTGTTGCTGTGAACTGCACAATGGCATGCCATGGTACTGTGTGTCACTGGGCAACTGATTTGGCATGGTGTGTGTCATCAACAGCCACTGACGGTTGCATGTGTGTGTAGTGGGTCACATGTGCCATTGCCAGACATTACCTACCTCTGCTGTGCAGTGTCCATCTCATGATTTTGTTCTGGCTCCATGTGCACGACACGGGTTTACTCCTTCTGCACGGTCATATGTGCTTTGCTTGCTATCTGGGGCCAGGGTCCCAGTATACCGCTACACATGCACATGCCTTGTGAGCAGTGCATTGCCTAATGCATCTGGCATGCCTTTCACTCTTCTGGGTGACATCTGTCTCACACACACAACACTACATGGCACATGTTTGGCCCTTCCCCCCACATACATTCATGTACAGCGTCATGTCATATGGTCACCCCCACACACATGACCCCTGTACTTGCTTTTGCCAGCACTGTGGTCCTTCAGTGCATGCCACATGTGCTACACAGCAGTCCCAGGGGGGCATGTGCACACTGGCATGGGGACATGTCTGGTGGGTCCCACAGTGGTGTCACATCCCTATGTCTGCATTGGTCACCCTCCCACACACACAGACATGTCTAGATCTATGTCATGTGGTGTTATCTGTGCATAGCGGATTGTGTGCCATGTAACATTCTCACTGCCGGGTCACACAGTACATGTTGTGTCCCAGCCCGGGGGGGGGGAGGCACCAGTGGCTGTTGCATCTACAGCTGTTCATGATGCATTGCTGCCTCATGCTAGAGTGGCACACCTGCACTGCACAGTAACACTACTACCATGTGACATTGTCCTAGGGTACCTTCCCTTCACTGCAGTGGTCTGCAGGTCCCATTCATGGACTGACTGTTCCCTCTACAACATGGCCATTCCAGCACTAGAGGGTGTGTGTCATGGCTCACCATGTAGGTGTCAGGACAGTTCATAATGCCATGGTTGTCCTCCATTCTCATTACTGTGCTGGCTGACTGGTACGTGGGCTACTGACAATGTTCGCCGGGGTATGGACATGCACACTGCTCATTGCTTTGGCTGTGCGTGTGTGTGTTCTGCAGTATGTGTGTTGCGTGCGTGGCATTGTTGTACATACAGGCTGCATGTGGTGCACTACATGTGCAACATGGGGGGACACAGCACCCCTGTTGATCTTGTGTTACCCTGCCACAGTCACGTCCACTGTTATGATGGGCCAGTGGCTCCAACTCCCTTTTGTCTGACCATATGTACACATTACTGTGGGGCATTGCCTTCCTTATCATGGGTACCGTGTGTGTCTGACATAGCTCACTGTGTAGGGGTGTGGAGCATTACATTTGATGGGCTGTGATTCCACTGTGGGATCTGCCATACATGTTGTACTACCAGTGTGCGGGATGCTTCACTGGTGACAGGGAGAGTCCCCTGCTGCACCCTTTGACCACCAGATACATCGGACCCACACATGGGTTGCTTGCTGTACACAGGCATGATTGACAACTACTGGGGCTACATGATGTTGGTTTGCAACACATGGCACTGTCACCAGGACAGTGCCATTCTGCACTGCCTACTGCATACTACATATGTCAGGTCACAAATATGTGCCATATTTCTCCTATCCAGGAACACTTCATCAGCATAGACCATACCTTGATGACTTCCAGATGGGTACATGTGCATGTACACGACACTTCCATAGTGTTGCACACCACACAAGGGACCTAAATGTTGTGTCTGCCATGTTTTGCACACCTGTCCCTGTCCTGCTTGTGTAGTGGGTTTCATATCAGGATGGTCCTTTATTCCTGGGTCTGGTGCTCCACCACCTGTGGTGCTTTGTGTGTCACATGCAGCATGCCATGATCTGTCGGGCACCTACCTGATGTGCTATGCTCTGTGTGGGCCTTTGTACCTGGGATACATTCTTGCAGTTTTTCCATGGCCCATGGTTATTCCCAGCACTGTGGCTGCATTCCCTTTGGCCTTCCAGACATACGTGTGCATGACCATGACTTGCCAGGTACAGTGCTGTACTGCAGGTCGACACCATGTCAGCCCAGTGTTGAATTTATTTATTGGAATTCTAGGATTACAATACCTTTGAGCCATGTCTCTTTTACAAAGGCTCCATGTCAACTTTGAAAGCAATACAAACATAATAGGCTGTGGCAATACAATACATTTAAGGGGGCAAAAATGGTACAGGTAAGCAGGGTGAGGTAGCTTGAGAACCGCCAGAGGATGGTGAGGAGAGGTAGCCAGGGCAGGGGATAACTGGGATAGATTGAGGGATTGAGGGGGAAAACGCTAGAAAACAATGGAGCAGCCAAAAGCAGTGTGGGTCACTGCTGTGCAGTGTTCCAGTGGCCAGTGGCATACAGTGCTGGCAACATCCCTGGGACATCCTGCCCGGTTGTGATCATGTCATGGCCACTGTTGTGT
Organism: Neoceratodus forsteri; assembly: GCA_016271365.2. Lineage (NCBI taxonomy): Eukaryota > Metazoa > Chordata > Ceratodontiformes > Ceratodontidae > Neoceratodus > Neoceratodus forsteri. Next base: position 550,728,725 of record CM057458.1, read on the forward strand.
CTGCTGCTGCCACATCATGTGTATCTGCTGTGCTCTCCATGGTATTGCAGTAAGCTGGCTTGTGCATTCTTCTCCTGTCAACTACACCATCTGCCTCCACACGTTGTGCTACTCCTGTCTGGCCATGGTGTGCCCTCGGGGACTGCTTCCCTATGTTTGCTCAGCATGTCTGTACACAGCATTTGTCACACGACAGACAGACTGGTGCATGGGCACCTGCCACTTATCCCGTTTATTCAGCGTCATCCATGCAGCCGTACTACATTGCTATGCTGTACCATAACACAGGATGGGGGATGCCATCATTCACATTGGTGCTCAGTTTTGTCCTCCAAGTTGGTATGGCAGTCAACACTAGATCTAGTTTATGTTTGTAGCCAGCGGCCCACTGATTATAGTTTACAAAGTCGTCTGGGGCATTGAGGTGCACACCACATATGACTCTGATTTTTGTACCGGTTGCCCAGTTTTTATGTGTGGTTGTCACAAATGTGTCCCACTGTTTATGAAGCCCCTCGTCCTTGGGCCAGTAGTGCAGGCTGACCTTGTCCACATTTGTGTTGCCACACCCTCTCACAACAAATCATTTGGGCATGGTGCGGGGTACGGGGGGGGGACGCACAGTCTGCAGGTGTGACTGCTTTGCGAACACCTGCTACATGTGCATGGGGAGTGTATGTTCCTAGATGTTTTGCAGGTTTTGCAGGGTTACTGCTGGTAGTGTGCCAGTTGCACTCTGAGTCAGGGACATACACAAAGGGCTACAGCTGTGTGTGTCACTGCACTCCACACTCTGCAGTGTTCCTGCTTATTATGCTGTTGAGCTGTGCAGCAGTGTTAGCATAGTACCACTTTATGTACTAGCTCATGTCTTACCATGCTGGTTGCTGGGGTAGGGGGTGGCTGCACTATCCCTATCTGTTCGTGTCACTGGCTCACACACTGTGACCACTATGCAGCTGCATCTCTGTTCATACAGTCACATCCACACCACTGCTACCTGCACTGTTCAGCACTGCAGGTTGTATCACAGGGGACATACCTAGGTGTACTGCTTTGACACAGCAGATAAACAGGCATGTACTGCAGTTGTGGGGTGTCCTGCCTGGGTGTTGTGCATGTGTGGGTTATCTACACTCCGGTTCTGTATATATCCTATGCTTCCACACTGCAGTACCCTGTTGTTAGTGTCTGCAGTGTGATGGCAACACTATGTGTGTTGCTGGCAGCATTTGGGTGCAGTGTACACGGGGGGGGGGGAGTGGCCTTGGGGTGTTGTGTACTGACTGTGACCTTCTTCAGCCACTGGTCGTGTTGGAACATGTCTTGTACTGTGGCTGTGCACAGGTGTGTATTCTTGCGTGTCAATACCGCTGGCTGTACTGTGCTTCCACAACAGTACCATGTGCTCAGTGTCCACAGTAGGGTGCCAGGTTGTGGGCTGCTACTGGTTGTCAGTGTGGGTGCAACTTACACATGAGTGTGCACTATTCTGAATGTGTGGGAGTGGGCATGACGTTTGGGGCATTGCTCATGCGATGCCCATATTTCCTTCCTCTGCTGGGGTACATTGGGGCTTTCCTACACTGCCCCTTTGTGATTCTTCTGTACTTCCAGAATGGCACCCCCTGTTGCTATTGTGTCTGCTGTGGTGTGCTGGCTGTTTCTGTGCTTCTCTCACTTGGCCATGCTTCATTCTGGCAGATAACTGGATGCGGGTGTACTGGTGGACTAATGTCGCACCCCCTTTCTGGGCCTCTGCCCAGATATGTTTCTTGCACTGTCAGTGTGTGACTGTCCTTTTGTAGTATGCCCATCAGTGTGGCTCCTGTATCTCCCTACTGCACTATGGTTCTGCTTCTGTATCCGGTGGGGTTGTGTAACCTTGGGGTTTCCTGTCAGGCTGTAGCGTTTCGGGTCTGGCGGCATATCTCTGCAGTGTGCTGTGACCGGGTCTGCCATCGTTGTGACTACATGGTTGCTCAGCAACAGTGCTGAGCATGCTGCACCTTTTATTCCTTTGGCTGGCTGTCCTTTTCCACTGAGGTCACCTTGTATATTCATTTACTGACGTCTTTGCGGTGCTCTCGTGGGATTTGCCATCGTTCCGGCTGACATCCCATTTTTGTGATCAGCAGTTGTATATGGCCAGTTTGTATCCATATTTACATTCCTTCTGTGGTGCTTTGGTTGCGGGACACTACGTGACTTAGTTTCTGCTGGCATCGGGGGTCTACTGCTGTGGGGCCGTCATCTACATTGCAGGTAGGCAGCTGCTCTTTACATAACCATAATGAACATTAAATAAGCCAAGTGATGTACACACAAATGTGGTTTGGCTGGCAGTCAGGGGGTGTTGCTGTACTGCACCAGTGGTAACCCTGATCCAACACAGTTCAAGCTCTGCTGCCATCTCACTCACTGCCACTGCCAATAGCTCTTTGAACTCCAGGGCATTTTTTTTTTTATGGATAGATGAACTCTCACTTAAAAACGCCATCAGACAGCAGTTGCGGGAAGGATCAATCAGTGGACAAGGATGAGCAACATTGGCCACAGCCAAGTGTTGGCTCACTGAAATCACATGGTCTGTTCCCAGTGAACCAACGTGCCTCATGCATCCACCATACAGTTTCCTGGGAACCACCCCCATCTCAACCATTCCCCAGCCTATTGACGGCAGACCGCACAAGTGATCACTGTTCTTGCTCCTGCAGTTCAGGTCTCATGGTGGGGTGTCTGCTTGCAGCTCCAGCTGCACTGCACTCTGCCTCTCCTACATAACCTGGGGCAGCCTGCTAAAGAAGTGGCTGTAAGCACCTCAAAATTCCCTTGTACAATATGACGTGGCACAGAGAGAATAATAAAAGAAAACAAGAAAGCAAAAACAAGGAAAGGCCAAAGGAAACAGCCCAACACTGGCAATATATATCAGTAGACCTTGATGCATTAAGAGTTAGTTAGCCACTCTCCCAACCTGGCTGACTATTTGGTAGTGGGACAAATCCTTACCTATGAAAAGAGCAGGCTGCTCTCATCTTTGCTGGCTGAAGTCCTCTAAAGAGATCTGCAACAGGTAAAGCTGGAGTGAGAGGGAGCTGCTGGCTTCCAGATCTTTTTGACCTCTCACTCTCCATTCACTCAGGTGGCCCACACCCTGTGGTTCCTCCCTCTGGGGTACTGCCAGGACTAAGCTCCACCCCGGTGGGAGGACCTCTATGTGCCTACCTTCAGGCTATGGGGGGGGGGAGACACAGGCAAGGTGACATCTGCTGCAATGCTTTGGCAGAGTTTGTATGATATCGAGGTTCAAAGTATTTGAGCAGTCACCTGGACCCTACATGTTCTACCACATTATGTGGCAGCAAGTCAATAGCTATCCTCTCTGAAATATTCTTTGTTCTGTAACAGCAATGGATGGGTTGAAGGATATTTCACTGTACATTCGTATGTTTGTGTGGTGGTAAGCTGTTTCCTTGAAGGACGGGGGCATCTGAGTTCATGGCTACCAGTAATACTAGGAGTCATTCGAATGGAAGGAAGTGCAGCAGTTGTTGCTGTATTTCTATGATAGCTGCCACTGCTATCATCAGCTGGAGTTACTCCTCAGAATAGTAAGCTATCACTGTCACTCTCTTCTGTTCTCAAAAATGGATTTCTTATGTATCTTAGGATATTTATCTAGGTGCCTTTTCAGTGCTGAAGTTCCCAAGGCTCCTCTGTTTTCACCCTTGCTGATTGCCTCTTTACAAATTGAGCATGTTGCCACCAACTCATTAAAAGCACTAATGGAAAAGAATGACTAAACAGAAGATGATATTATAGTTTTTTTTTTTTTTTTTTACCAAGTAGGCACAGCAGCTCAGTCTTCTTTTCAAGAAGTTTTTTATGGGCTTTAACTTTGGCCCAATTTTCTTTATTCTCTTCCTATAACTCACTGTCCTCCTTTTCCACCATACGAACACATGCTTCTCCTCTTCCTTGTTTGACATTTCCGTCCCCTTATCCTCCACTATACCTTTTGACCAATCCCTGTCTTCATCGTCTTTACCCTTGGGCTCAGAAGAATGCAACGTTGTCTGTGAGGGACTAATAGTAGCATAGTATGTTATTGTTCCATACCTGTGAGTGCCTTTGTGGGTGGTACCCACTAACCCTTTAGTTTTAACTAAAGAACCTTTTCTAACTGGGGCAGATGCACCTTTTTTGGATGCAAGCATTCACTTTGAAGCTGAAGCTAAAACTGTAGACTTATCAGAACCACTTTTTGGGGTTTGATTTTGTTGACCCTGTGCAGACGGATGAATACTTGACCCTCCCTTTTGGTTGGCTGAAGCTGCAGTACTTACCTGAGATTCAGAACTTGTCTGAACACTATTTTGATCAATTATTCTTATTTTTTAAATATTTTTAATTTAGTTTCATATTACTTAGAATATCCCTCTCCCAAATCCCTAGAGTCCCTATATGACCCAACTGCACACCAGAACACAGCCGAAGATGACTACCACCACTTCCTTCCAAACACAGCAGAGCGATTCTTATAATGTTAGTGGTCAGTGTACTGTGTTCAGCTGCTCAACAATGTTATGCTACAAAAGCCTTGGTAATTCAAAAAGGTGATGCAGATGTTTTATCCTAAGTACACTAATATGATGATAACACTTCTTTTTCTGGCACTACTTTCATCTACTACAGTTGCAGTAGCCTCACATTACGGCTTGCCAAAAACACCTGTATGGTTTCCTTCTCCTACTCTGCTGTAAATATTTTCTGACTGATGTGTGTCAGATTGACCAGTACAATGCTCACTGATCTCTCTCTCTCTCTCTCTCTCTCTCTCTCTCTCTCTCTCAGAGCTCCCTCCTACTAATGCTGTCTGTTTCTCTCTGTTGCACTGCACAGTGGAAGCAGGGTATATGTATGAGAGCTGTGCCATATGACACCCGTGTTTCTCTACTTTACCAGTAGCTGTTACATGCTATAAGCTGGTGCTGATTTGCTGAACTGTGTTACACTCTTTGTAGAAAAGCATGCTGCCATCTGTGCACAAGGGCTATCATGCCTGAGTCCTCTGGCGACAACCACCAACCAACCTGAGGCTCAATCAGCACAGTCTACCATCCCATAGACATATGGGGTTGGCTAGAGAACAGAGGATAGGCTCCTTGTGCACCGGTGACAAGTAGGTGAGGGCAGAGATGGTCACACGGGAAGGACCAGAATGGTCATTTTCTGCTGACACTTTACTATGATGAACCATGTTATGGTCCCTAGTTGACAATGGCTCTTTCGCTAAACAATTTTAAATCTGTTCTCTGCTGTTACAGAATGCCGAGCATAAGATGTTTTCTCCCTTGGTTTCAGTTTTAACACACTGAGGTAGATTTTGTTGTATGATATGATAACACTTATTTTCAGACAGGCAATAATTTGTTAGGATGCAATTCCCATATACAGCAAAGTCCTGTGCAATATTCTTGTTCATATACTATATTTTTACAATCCTCTTCTTTATGTTTCCCCATGTGAGTTTTCCAATATATACTTGAGTAACTGAAATCTCTTACAATAATCACATTGTGGTATTCTGCTACACACAATGGCCCCTATGCAATATCCCATGGAGTGGCTATATGCTGCATATCTGGGGCACATAGCCACTCCACACCCAATGCGCCCCCTACACTGGATGCACCACTAGGGGGTGCACAGCCCCAATGCACCTGATCCCCCATATCTACAGACCGCACCGCGTGGGGTGGGCTAGGAATGTGCTAGCACCACACGCTATGCACAATGGCATGTAGTGCTAGCCACGGGGGTGCAGAGGAGGGTGCAGGGTATGCCAGGGAGAACCCTGCCATATGGTCCCTACACACCCTGCGCATACACCCTGTTGCTGCCCTTAACCAGACAGATAGCCCACACACCCTGCAATGGCACCAATGCAGCCATCCCCAATGACTGCCTGGGACCACCCACCCCAGCACATGGCAGTGACCTAGCCCCTTGTAGGCTGCCCCCCAATGTACACTGCAAGTGTGGTGTGGCCCTAGCATGATGACCCCCCTTTCAAGACCTCCCATCAACCCCCCCTTGGCACCACACACCCACCCCTTGGCCCCCCATCTGTGTGCCAATACCACTCCCCAAGACAACCAACAGCACAGCCCTCCACACACCACCACAGCTGCTGACCATCTGGCGTACACAGGGATACACAGCTGATGTGCACCCATGTATGTCAGATGGCCGGTGGCCATGATTTGTGAGAAGTGCTGTGCCACTGGCCATCTCGGGAGTGGCACCAGCAGAGGCAGTACGGGGCAGGGTGCAGTACCACAGAGGGGTTGGTGCTACTGGGAGTCACCGCCAGCCAGCTTGCCATTTGAAGACAGTGGGCAATGGCGGTTGCCACCAGAAGGGGTACCAAGATGGGGTTGGGCTGCAGCAGACAGGGGCATATAGGGGGTAGGAATGCCAGTACTGGTCATGGCCATGCTGTGTGGTGGGGAAACAGCCATCCAACTGCCTGACACACGGGCATGGGTCCGGGTGCCTCACTGAGCATTCATGCACCCGGACCCATGCCTCTCAATGCAAGGGATCCAAATTCAGCCCAGGATGGGCATCTGATTGGATGGCTGCCTGGGACTACAACTCTTCCCCCAGCCACCCTGCAGAATCCTGCATGCTGGGGGGTGGGATCATGGACAGGTGTGCATCAGTAGTGCATACTCTCGTGGGCACACCTGTCCACAGGTGTGGATCTACGCGGGTGGGATATGCACCCCCGGCATGTAAATCCCACCCATTCAGGCATAGCAGCCATTATTTCTTCTAGTAATTCATCATTGAAAATTTTGCTGCAGTCTGATGGTCTATAACAAATATCAATTAACACTGGGTACACATTTGCTAAATTGGTTTTGATCCACAAGTTTTCTGTATTTCTATGTATTCTGTAATACTCTGCTATGTCGAGACAGTATCATCCTTAACATATAATGTCACTCTGCCACCTCTTTTGTTTTTCTGGTCTATTCACAAGAGCCTATAGTTGATTACCTTCCCCCATTCACACCCTCCTCCCACCAGATTCAGATTTTTTATTATTTAAGGTTCTTGTGTTTATCATCAGGAATTCCAGCTTTTTACATTCAGTTGGGATATTTCTCTGTGTTGTACCATTATTACTTATTTTTTCCTTACTTCCTTTTATTTTACACTCAGAGGGTTTGCTTCATCCTTCTTTACTAAGAAATTATACCACAGTATGTTTGCCTGTCTCCTATTGAGGTGCAGTCCATTGTTCACATAAATAAGGGATATGCCAAGACTCTAATGAAAATGCCACTGATATTTTCTCAAGTGCAATTTGACCTCATGACATCATGAGTGGTGAAGCCATGAGTGATGTCAAAAGGTCAAACTGCACGAGGTAAAAATGTCAGTGATATTATGGCCGTGGCATATCTGTTTTTCCCATGCCTTATGTTATAGAATGGCAAGAAAAACATGCTGCATCCTGATTAATCATTGGTCTATCTTCAAAGTGCCCAGCATCATCACTGCACCTACACTGTCACTACAGACCTACAGGGAGACTATTGGACCTAGAGAGAGACTGTCATGATATTAATATCATGATATTCCATCACCTCACCTCACCTCTATCCCACTTGCTTAGGACAAAGTCCGTGCGGTGAATATTCTCCACATTGTTATCTCATCATTTTATCTATGTTCCCCTCTCTCAGTTGTATCTGAAGCGCTGTTCACCATCATAAGCAGCTATGTCTCTGTTCTTTTATGTCTCTTCTCATCCCTCTGTTTTAATACTGTTTACTACAATTACCAAAGATCCGTATGTTATGCTTGTAAACAATTACATGTCATCTAACGTTTTTGTATCCCAATGATGTAGAACCTCTGTAAACAAGTTTCTAGCTCAAAGGTATTGTAATCTGAGAAATAATAAATAAATAAATATTCTTACCCTAGGTCTTGGGAAACAAGATCCCAGACCTGCAGGCAATAATGACAGAGGCTAAACTGGACATAGTAGCCATTAGTGAGACATGGTTTACCAGTAACCACACTTGGGAGACTTCAGTACTTGGCTGTGTACTGTTCAGAAGAGACCAAGGTGCAAAAAGGGGGTAGGAGTGTCCCTTTATGTCAATGAAAATATCGAAGTTACAGAAATTCAGAATACACATAAGGAGCCAGAAGAACTGTGTGTCACCCTGGAAACAGGAAATGCGACAGCCATATGAACTGGGGTTGTCTACAGGTCTCCATACCAGGGGAGAAAATAGACACATTACTGTTAGAAGATATACAAAACATGACAGCTAAAGGGGAGGTTCTGATAATGGAACACTTCAACATGCCAGATACAGATTGCTCAATACCAGCAGGAACATCTGCCAAAACTTGACACATAGTGGATTCCCTGCAGGGGGAGGGCCTCAAACAACTGGTACAACAACCCACATGAGACAGAGCTATGCTAGATCTAGTACTGACTAACAGGGAAAGGATCACAGATCTCCAGGTTAAAGGTCACCTGGGGGCCAGCGACCATCACATGGTATGGTTCCATTTGGCCACTAGAACTAAATCATCCCATTCCAAGGCATAAATATGGGACTTCAGAGGAGCTGACTGTGATAAGATGGCTAACAGAGTTAAGCTAACCCTAGCAAAAAGAAATACAGGTGAGGGGCTACAGGCAAAGTGGGCAAGCATTAATGATGCAATACGTGAAGCAACATCCCATTGTGTTAGAGAGAAAAGGAAGAACAAAGGAAGAAGGAAACCACTTTGGTTCTCAAAAACAGTAGCAGAAAAGGTCAGAGCCAAAAGGCTAGCCTTCAGGAAATATGAAGATAGGGTGGCATACCAAACTTTCCTAAGGGAAGCGGGGAAGGCAGTAAGGCAGGCAAAGTCCCAAACCAAGGAAATGCTAGTACAAACAGCAAAAGAAGGTGACAAGACTTTCTACAGATACATTAGTGAAAGCAGAAAGTCCGAAGGGGGTATTGCTAAGATCAAAGGGGATAAGGGGTGTGTGAGAAGAGGACCATGTGAAAGCATCTAACCTAAATAAATAAATAAATACTTCTGCTCAGTATTTACTGAAGAGAAGGTAGGGCAGGGCCCACAGCTCAGCACCATGGACACAAGGGGGAGGGAGGTGTGCACTAGTCCCTTCACAAAAGAAAGGGTCCTACAAGAGCTTGATAAGCTCAGGGTGGATAAGACAATGGGACCTGATGGCATACATCCCAGGATACTAAAGGAGCTAGGGGTGGAACTAGCAGAGCCATTATCAGAACTGTTCAGTGAGTCTCTGAGCACAGGAGAGGTCCCAGAAGACTGGAGAAGAGTTCATATTATCCCACTCCACAAGAGTGGTGGCAGGGGGGAGGCAGAGAACTACAGACCAGTCAGTCTTACCTCAGTAGTGGACAAGATTATGGAGGCACTCCTTAAGGAAAGGATAGTGCAACACCTGGAATCCATAGGAGCACAGGATCCAAGACAGCATGGATTTACAACAGGAAGGTCCTGTCAAACTAACCTCATAGATTTCTTTGACTGGGTAACCAGAGTGGTGGACCAAGGTGGAGCAGTTTATGTCACCTACCTTGACTTCAGCAAAGCTTTCAATACTGTTCCACACAGAAGATTGATTAATAAGCTGGGTAGGCTTGGGGTGGGTTTGAAGTTGGTCAACTGGGTGGCAAACTGATGATGGGCAGAAAACAGAGTGGTGGTAAACAGTATACAGTCAGAAGAGATGCATGTCACAAGTGGGGTACCTCAGGAATCAGTCCTGGGGCCAGTCCTCTTCAATATCTTCATCAGTGACATTGCAGTTGGACTGATGGGTAATGTTTGTCTGTTTGCAGATGGCACCAAGATCTGCAACAGAGTAGATGATCCAGATGGGGCTGACAGAATGAGAAGAGATCTGGATAAACTGGCAAAATGGTCAGAAGAGTGGCAACTGGGGTTTAATGCAAAGAAATGCAAGATCATGCACGTAGGGAAGAGAAACCCTGAAGTCACCTGTAGGCTGGGAAGGGAGTTGCTGGCAGTCACAAGGGAAGAAAGAGACTTGGGCATCATCATCATCACAGATGACCTGAAATCATCCAAGCAGACCATCAAAGCAGTAGGTAAGGCTAGGGGGATGCTGGGGTGTGTTAGTAGGGGTATCACAAGTCGTAAGAGGGAGGTAATAATTCCTCTGTGCAAGACACTGGTTAGGTCCCATCTGGAGTACTGCATGCAGTACTGGAGGTCACACCTTCACAAGGACATTAACCAAATTGAGGCAGTCCAGAGAAGGGCAACCAAAATGGTGCAGGGACTGCAACAGAAAACATATGAGGACAGATTAATAGAGTTCAGTATGTATACCCTAGAGCAAAGGAGGGAGAGAGGTGATATGATCATAACATTCAAACACCTTAAGGACATTAACAGGGTGAAAGAGTCTAACATGTTTCAATATAAGAAAAATAGCACGACATGAGGACACAGTATGAGATTAGAGGGAGGACGATTAAAGGGTAATGTGAGTAAGTTCTTTTTCACAGAAAGGGTGGTGGATGCATGGAACAGCCTACCTCAGGAAGTGTTGGATATGAATACAGTGCAGGGGTTCAAACAGGCATAGGATAGGCATAAGGGAGCAATACAGATGAGTATGAATAGATAGGCCATTGACAGAGCAAAGGCCGATGGCACATTCATAAGATAGAAAAGGAAATGTGCAGACTGGATGGGCCTTGCGGTCCTTATCTGCTGTCAACTTCTATGTTTCTATGTCCATAGAGGCACACACATATCACTGTTATGTGCCATGTTTTATCCTCATATGTATAACATACATACTATTTCTATCCTAGAGACAATAACAGTTTCTGATAAATGTTAAACCTTGTTCTGTTCCTCAAGTTCATAATCAACTGTTGATTGCTTTGACAGCCCTTTGTCTTCTGATTTGAGTATTAAGGAACTGGTAGGATTTCAGAGATCATTCCTAAACTTGGTGACCTGCTTTTTAAGTTTTTTTTTTTCCTGCTAATATAAAGTCTTCTTTAATATCCTCGTCCAGATGTTTTCATAAATCATTTGCACATCCATGTGATACAATTAGAGGTTTGTCCTCAGAGTTATATGGAATGTCCTCTACCCCAAACTGAGAATGAACTGACCATAATATTTTCTTTGTCCATAGCACAACTGCGGCAATGAGTGCAGTTAGGTGTAGTTAGAATCTTCAGTTTTAATTTGACTTCTAGATGCAGGTCGATTTGCTACAGTAACTGCATGGGAGAGCTTTCCTTCCCAACGGGGCTCTTTAGGATTTCTAGTGGATTGTTTCTGCAATTTGTTTCTTACATATATATCGCCTTTCATTCCCTTATTCATGTTATATATTTAAACCATCTTATGACCTCTTCTCGGTTCTATCATTGTCCAAGCATAGTCCTCATTTGTTTCATCCTCAGTTTTATTTCTTTTACTTCCTGTAGAATTGCCCTTTTGGAACTGGGCATCATTATTTCTTTCTGCTTCCGTTGGTGTCCAATCCACAAAGTTTTACAAGTTTCTTATTTCTTGTAATATTATTACCCTTTCTTTTTTGTGTACAGGCAGCATGGGCAGGTAAAGGGGTTGTAAGTGTCTTCCTCCTCAGTACAATCAAAGAGTCTGCAGCCCAAACGCAAAATTCCTACCTTTCCATCTTTTAATTCAGTGCATTCTGCCTATCCCATGTCAATAATGTAGGTTTAGGTGGTTCTTCTACTCTGTTTATTGCACAAGTCCTGCAGAGTGACTGGCCCCCTGGCCTTCCTTGGTTGACACCTGGCAGACACTGCCTAAGCCGGTGTCACCACCTCCAGTGCTCACCAATGCTTACACAGGCTGCTCTTTTCACAGTACACTGAGCTAGTCTGTGAAATTGGAAATGTGCAACTGCTTGCTTTTGATTTCGTAGGTGACAGAAGAAAGCCCAAAATAAACAAATTCAGTTAAATAACTGATTGGGAATTGGATTCACCATGCACCCCTTTAAAACAACCACAAGGGATTTGCAATTAAAAGTATTTAACCAGCTCAGCTACAAGTCAGTATGTGTATTTAGAAAATGGGTAAAAAGAATACTAAAATCTGATTGGCTAAGACACTTGTTTAGGTGGGCATCTATCAGACAACAATGCCCACCTAAAATGAGTGCCAACCTAAGATGCCCCATCACCAAAAAATATCTCTCAGCCACACACCAGCTAACTTCTGCTCGAACAGTCAAGTGGGCAAGTGCAGGGCCAACCAGCAATTCACGATGTCAGGCACAGCAACCAAAAATGGAGTGGAGCTTCTCGGAAAAAGACAGTGGCAGTCTTCCCCCCCATATACCCAAACAACCAGCAACATAACAAAATGGTCATTTTTTAATAAATTGAAAGCTTTTTGGTCACAACAGATTAATGAAAATGGAACCAAGCAAGTTGTGATTCCCACTCACTGAAAAGCCGGCCAACGTAGTAAGATGAGTAACCCAGCACAGCGTCTCCACATTCAGGCAGCCACACTCAAGAAACTCCACTGCTACTCCTCTGTCCGAGTCTCCTGATTACCCCTATAACAAGTGTGCATGCAAACCAGTAAATAATACACAAACCTTTTTTTTTTTTACACATTGCTTTTTCTTTGCCAGCTTGCTCCACTACCTTTGCCAGCTTGACGCACCTCGGTTAATCTTCAGCTCCTGATTGTTCCTCCTAAATGCGGTCGCCCACACACTTACTATAGTTTTCCAATACGGAATCTACAGTTTGTAATTGAAAAAAAGAGAAATGTACCACTATCTTTCAAGTACAAACAGCAACTTAAAAAAATATTTTAAAAAGGAAAGTTAATTTTCTAATCCCATGACCTGCTTCTGCTTTGGACCACAGTTTAACAATAGATACAGTGCCCTTTACTGCCAGTACCAGCACAGTGCAGTGCAATGACTACTTTACAAAATCTACCTTTTTTAATTCTTTTGCATTAACTTTTTTACACTATTTAGTTACTTTTTTCAAACAATCTAGTTAAATAATGGCAAGCCGATTTTCTAAGTACAATAATACACTCCAGGGTGGGCAATATTGGGCTATACCTGCCCTTCCAGGGGGTATAAGGCCCTCCACCTGTGGTGTCATGCCTCATTATACCCCTGGGCAGGCCAGTATAGCTTAATACCGCCCACCCTGGAGGGTATTATTGCTAGCATCCTGGTACCCTGGTAGCCTTAAGGTCCTAATAAAACCTTGGAACCTGAGTACTTCCTACTGCCTAGCAATTTTTGCAAAAGAACAGAGAAAGCTTTTAGGGGGAAAGAGATAGAAAGAGAGTTATTTGTATTTTTGTAGAGATGTTGTGTTTTTTTGGTGGGGGAGAAGTTAATCACTTTCAAACCCCTGATCGACTACTTGTTCAATATCTAGCTTTCTGATTCATACATGATGAGGAAGAGCAGCCTAGTGGTTTGACTGTAGCACTTAGACCCTGAAGACCCAGGTCTGAATCCCACCACAGCCACTTACTAACTGACTGAGGAAGTCACTGAATCTCTCTGTCCTTCACATCTTCTCTGGCTCTCTCAGCCTCTATGCCAATCCATTATCCAGGCTAAACAGATTGAATGTATGGAGAGTAATGCATTGGTCAGTGTGTAATGAGTTTTTTTTTTACATACCCGAGGTGTGTGATACCACATAAGCCACGAGACTGAAGGCTGAGTGGTTTATACTGGTATCACACACTTGAGAGTATGTAAAAATAATGAGTTACTCTACTGTAACCCATACTTTCTTTATCACGACTTTTTTTAATCAAAGCATTGTATTGTACTCACAGCATCTGTTCTCAGCTGCAATCATGAATACATTGGTATAGAAACATAAAACATAGAAAGTTGATGGCAGAGGGAGACACAAGGTTCATCAAGTCTGCCCAGAGATTCCTAAGCCTATTAATGATCATTAATTATCCTAGGACCCTAGCCCCCCAAACACCATTGTGCACTTCCCCTTTGGCCCTCAATCTATTTTTCCATCTGTCCAAACTCAGTATGAATGCTGTCACCAACTTTGCCTCCACCAAATCAGTGGGCAGCCTGTTCCAAGGCTCCACCGCCTTTCTGTGAAGAAGTATTTCCTAAGAAATGTTTTAAAGCCCCCCCCCACCTTCCATTCGTACCCCCTATCGTTGCAGCAGGGAGCCCTGTTGAACAGTTCTGTATAGGGAACCCCATGTATTCCTTTCAGTAACTTGAAGGTTTCTATCATGTCCCCCCCACCGCCCCGACTCCAGTGAAAACATGTTCAGCTCATCTAAGCATCCTTCATATGGAAGCTCATGTAAACCCTGGATCATTTTTGTTGCTCTCCTCTGAGCCATCTCTAGTCTGTTTCTACCCTTCTTTAGGTGGGGACCCCAAAAATGGACACAACACTCCAGGTGAGGCCTCACAAGGGATTGTATAGCAGTAGAATTACTTCCCTGCTTCTACTGTCAAACCCCTTCTCTATGCATCCTAACATTCTGCTAGTTTTCCTGTATGCTGCATTGCACTACCTAGACTGCTTTAGAGTGTCACATGCTATGAATCACAGGTCTTTCTCTTCCTGAGAAACACTAAGTCTGATCCCATTTAGCCAGTAGGCTGTTCTAGGGTTCTTGTTGCCCGGGTGCATCACCTTACATTTCTTGGCATTAAAATTTAGCTGCCAGATGCCCGCCCATTTTTCCAGCCTCTGAATCTTTTTGCAGGCTTCTAACTGCATCCTCACTGTCCACCTCCCTCCTAATTTTGGGTCATCAGCGAATAGGGTATCTTACCCTGGTTACCAACCCCAATGTCGCTGATGAATATGTTGAACAGTACTGGACCCAGGGCAGAGCCCTGTGGCACACCACTAGTGATGTCTCCATCCTCTGATTTGTCCCCATTGATGACTACTCTCTGCTTCCTGTCCTTCAACCAGTTACCTACCTACCTATCTCACAATGCACTTTGCGGTGCCCAGATCCTCTAGCTTCCTCAGCAAGCAGTTGTGTGGTACTGAATCAAAGGCCTTGCTGAAGTCAAAGTAAAAGATATCTGCTGAATGTCCACTATTAACTGAAGAATAGAGCAGTTGTGTGATTTATCACCTTAACTGGAGGCAGAGCACAATTATTGGCTTTATTTTGGCTGTACCATATTTGTTGAAACAACGTTGCCTTGCACATTTGGGGACTGTTATTCCTTTCCTATCTCCTACAGCTCATTTTTTTTTTCTGTGTTGCTTTATGGGATACTGGAGGTCTGAAGTTAGGTGTTGAACTCAGATGTCCAGTATATGCCCAAAGGAAGCTATTTTTATATCTTAACTACAGTGATTTCTAGGACTAATAACCACTAATAGTGAATTTAGCCTTTTTAAAGGCTAAAATATCACTTTTTATGTTTGCTTGCATGCATGTGCAAGAAACATAGTGCGGTGATCCAAAATGCAGTGCTGTACAGTTGAAAGAGAGAGCACCGCTTCAGTGAGCAGCACTCCCCCTCCCCACACGCATGCACATTGCATGCTCATGTGCTTCTGTCCCCCCACGCACACACTGTATAAGCCGACGGGGGTGCCCAATCACCTGTCGGCTTCACAGTTCCTCGCCCCCCAAAAACTTTAAAGGTGCCACGCTGGGAGCCCACCCCAGCGTGGCAAAGCTTGTTGTGACTGATGGGGGTGCCCAGTCCTCCGTCGGCTCCAGCCCCCCAAACAGCCTTTCCAGCTGTAAATGTCCCATGTCGTCTTAATAATAAAAAACCTTATAAACAAAAAGGTCCCTCGTAGTCTCCTGCCCCCACCCACACCCACCCACTGTGCACCCTGCCTCCCCACAACCCCTCACCCCATACTTATCTGCAGAGTCCGGCGTGATGATCTTCGGTGGACCAGGAACACCTCTGCACTCTTCAAAGCCGACCATGAACTGAGGAAATGCCAGTAAGCTGTATAATGTAATAAATAGGGTTTTTTCAACTTTACTGCATATCTCAGGCATTTTTGGGAATTTTGGCACCAAATTTTCAACATGGGGTTTTTGGGACCCCTCCTCATGAATTCCGTCACTGCCATGGCATTATTTTGGCCCAAAGGGTGATTTCTCAGTCACTGCGCAAAATCACCTTTTGGGACCAAGTAATGAAATGACAATGCCAGTGTTCATAAGGTCGGCTGTCAAAAAGCCTATGTTGCAAATTTGGTGAAAAAATTCCTAAAAATGACTGTTTTACGAGCGTGCGTTGCGCAGTTCCTACACATGCTCGTAAGTTCACGAATTCTTAATATTTGCACTATGGATTTTCAACATTGTCATTTTACCACACCTCCTTATGAGCAGTACAGCTGTCATTTTTCACATCTCGTCGAAAATGTGTTTTCGTGCATGTAGCGCACAATGGCTCAGTCGGTGTACGAAATCAATGTATGGGACACATTAAGAAAATCACAGTGACACTGTTTATGAGCAGAGGTCTTAAAATGGCTATGTTGAAAATTTGGTGAAACAATTCCTAAAAATGACTGTTTCATGAGCATGCGTTGCACAGTTCCTATGCACGCTCATAAGTTCACAAATTTTTAATATTTGCACTCTGGGTTTTCAACATTGCCATTTTACCACACCTCCTTATGAGCAGTACAGCTGTCATTTTTCACATCTCGCCCAAAATGTGTTTCCTGCATATAGCACAAAATGGCGCAGTCGGTGTGCGCAATCAATGTTTGGGACAGATTAAAAAAATCACAGTGACACTGTTCATGAGCTAAGGTCTTAAAATGGCTATGTTGAAAATTTGGAGAAAAATTCCAAAAATGACTGTTTTAGGAGCGCATACGTACAGTTCCTACGCACGCAAGTTTGCTATGGTAATTTTTAATATTTGCACGCCAGGTTTTCAACATTGCCATTTTACCACACTTATTTTTCACATCTCACCCAAAATGTGTTTCCACACATGTAGTGCACAGTGGTGCAGTCAGTGTGCAAAAGCAATGTTTGGGACAGATTAAGAAAATCACAGGGACACCGGTCATGAGCAGAGGTCTTAAAACGGCTATGTTGAAAATTTGGTGACAAAAGTCCATGAAATGACTGTGTTACGAGAGAGCATTGCGTAGTTTCCATGCACCCTCGTAAATTCATGAATTTGAAATATTTTCCGTCCAGATTTTCACCAGTGGCATTTTTCCACACTTCCTTATGAACAGTACAGCTGTCATTTTCACAATATGGCCGAAATGTGTTTTCACACTTTCAGCACAGAAATGCGTGGTCGCTGTGGGAAGTCATTGTTTGGGACAGATAAAAAAAATCACAGTGACACTGTTCATGATCGGAGGTTCCAAAATGCTTGTGTTGACAATCTACTGCAAAAAATCCCCAACTAATTACATTATGGGTGTGGGTTGCACAGCTTCTAGGCACGCTCGTGACTTCACCAGTTTTTTTTAATATTTTCACTGCAGATTTTCAAAACATTGTAATTTTTTACACCTCCCCATGAACAGTACAGCTGTCATTTTTTACTTCCTGTTCGGAATGTGTTTTTGCACCTGTGGTGACAAATGCTGTAGTCGCTGTGCAAAAGACACTTTCGGCTAACATACTGATATTGCCACTGATCATGAGGTGGGGGTCACAAAAAAACCATGTTGGAAATTTGGAGTGAAAATACCAATGAATGCCTGAGGTGTTAGGGTTTCCGACCGACCCTAACACCCCACCCTGTAGAGAATGACAGGCATCAGGGCTGTGACTTGAGATTGTTGCCTGCAATGCTTATACCATTCCACCCCCACCCACACCCTGCAGCCACTGAGAGGCATTGAGGTGTGCCTTGGACTCTTTGGCCCCAAAGTTCACCCCATTCTCCTATACCGCACCCATCTCACCATATTTCCTGATGAAATAGGGTGTGCATAAGGGCCAAAGACCCCAAGGAAAACCGTGACACTTGTCAGTGTCTGCAGGGTAGGGTGTGATGAAATGGTGTGGCCGTTAGGCTTGACAAGCCAAAGGCACACCCCAATACCTGTCAGTCTCTGCAGGGTGCTGGTGGGGTTGGTTTCAGTTCAATACTTCACTGCCATTCCTATTATACAGCTCCATAACTCCTACACTACCAATGCCAATGTCAGCAAGCAAACATTCGGCATTGACAAATGCTTGTTGTACTCAAAATCATAGTGTGAAACGGGAAGTACGCAAGTACCTTCACTTCCAGTTCTGTCACTACTTATACATTCTTATTAGCTAGCAAGGCAAGCATGTGAGGGGGCCACACGCGGAGATGCATGGAGAGACACGCGCATCCAGCGCATGTCTACCGTGTCCACTGGGAGCTCCGGGACCAGGACATTAGAGGATATAAAACGCACAAGAACTTTACTGCTGGGTCCCTAATTGAATATTCGGTAAAAACTACTTTTCAATTCAGAAATGAAACAGGCCAAGAATCGCTGTACTTCCTGTGAAATGTATGCCATTGGGAAACAGGCACCCAATTTCATATGTACAAAATGCCAACTTATTACAACATTACAGGAAGACATAAAATGCCTTACTACTAGGACTTCTAATGAAACTGAGATAGAAGCACTGGAGGACTATATTGATCAAATGTCCATTTTATTGGACATTGATGCTTCAGTTGTTTCACCTCAGAAACCATCTGAGGTACAAGATATGGTTCCCCCTACCTGCTGTACTTCTCCCAGTAGGGACACTTTTATTAGTTCCACTCCAGCTATCATTAGATCCGAACCCGTTATTCAGGATATAATATTTTCCATCTGTGAAGAGGGGGTACTAATTTCAAGTGCTCCAGGGACTGATGAGAGGACTACTACCAATAGTTCTATATTACCCTCTAGGATAGATGGGTGTACTACCATCATTACCCCTACATTACCCCTGCACAATTTTTATCACCCCTTATTTAAATACTGATGAACCCTGTTCTCCAGACATTCCTGTCTTACATGTTTCCAATTCAAGAATTCAAACAGCGGGAAAAGATAACAAAGTTTCCCCTACTTCTGTGTCCACTGAACCTTTTAATGAATTTCTTCAACCAAAACAGGTTTCTGTCCCTGCTGTCCAGCATGACAATCAATCTATACTTGTACCACAGAACAGACAGATATTTGTCTTGGGTGATTCCCTAATTAAATTTACTGATCGTATTATATGTAACCCCGATAAAATTAACAGAGCTTGTTCCAGTTATAGGGGGGCAAAGGTTTCTGACCTAGCATCGATGGTTAAAACTATCTTGTCTCAGGGAGGGAGTAACCCCCTTGTGGTTATTCATTGTGGGACTAACGATAGCAATAGAACACCTACTGATCTGTTGAAGGGTAAGGCTTGTCTGTTTGCAGATGACACCAAGATCTGCAACAGAGTAGATGATCCAGATGGGGTGGGCAGAATGAGAAGAGATCTGGATAAACTAGCAGAATGGTCAGAAGAGTGGCAACTGGGATTTAATGCAAAGAAGTGCAAAATCATGCACATAGGGAAGAGAAACCCTGAAGCCACTTATAGGCTGGGAGGGTAGCTAGCAGTCACAAAGGAAGAAAGAGACTTGGGCATCATCATCACTGATGACCTGAAATCATCCAAGCAGACCTCTAAAGCAGTAGGTAAGGCTAGGGGGTGTTAGGGTGTATTAGTGGGGTATCACAAGTCGTAAGAGGAGGGTAATAATCCTCTGTACAAGACATTGGTTAGGCCCCATCTGGAGTACTGCGTGGCAGTATTGGAAGCCACACCTTCACAAGGACATTAACCAAATTGAGGCAGTCCAGAGAAGGGCAACCAAAATGGTGCAGGGACTGCATCAGAAGACATATGAGGACAGATTAACGGAGCTCAATATGTATACCCTTGAGCAAAGGAGGGAGAGAGGTGATATAGGATCGAGACATTTAAACACCTTAATGGGTATAAACAAGGTGAAAGAGTCTAACATGTTTAAATATAAGAAAATAGCAGGACAAGAGGACACAGCATGAGATTAGAGGGAGGCCGATTAAGGGGAATGTGAGGAAATTCTTTTTCACAGAAAGGGTGGTAGATGCATGGAATGGCTTACCACAAGTAGGTATATGAATACAGTGCGGGGCTTCAAACAGGCATGGGATAGGCATAAGGGAGCAATACAAATGACTATGAATAGATAGGTCACTGACATAGCAAAGGCCGATGGCACATTTATAAGGTAGAAAAGAAATGGGCAGACTGGATGGGCCTTCGCTATGTCCTTATCTGCCGTCAACTTCTATGTTTCTATGTTTCTATGTTTCTATGTAAGCAGGATTATGTGGCACTTTACAACATACTAGTAGACAGAGGTTGCAGTATCTGTTTCCCGGAGATTCTTCCTGTCCCGAGAACTACTTATCTCTTAGCCAAAAGAATAAAAGCCAGAAATGAATGGCTCTGTAAATTCTGCTTCAGACAGGATATTCCGTGTCTAACATACTGGGAAGAATTTAATGATTATCCATCCCTCTTTAGCTGGGATGGTTTACATCTCAGCAAAAGAGGAAACACATTATTGGCACATAAAATTTGTTCCTTTATTCATAGCCATTTAAACTAATAATTGAGGGGGAGACTGGATTTATCCATAAGTCTCTTATTACTTCCAGACTTCCACAGCAGAAAAAACAACTTAACTTTCTTTCTCTTAATGATGCTCGTGCATTGAATTCTTCTAAGATGGCTGAACTTGAAGCCAAAATCCTACAACATGATCTCGGACTTATATCTATATCCGAGACATGGGGACATTTGGATAAATCTTGGTTAATGGTAATACCAGGGTTTACACACTATACCAAAAATAGAACAGGTACCAAGAAGGGTGGTGGGGTCTGTCTTTATGTCAGAAACAACATCTTATCTTATGAAATTAGTTTCTGTCCCCAACCTAGAAAGTTTATGGGTTGCCCTTTAATTTTATGGACAACCCAAACTAATAATGGGTACCTGTTATAGACTCCCATCAGCTGACCTGGCATATAGGGTCATACCTGGTATATTAGGGAGGCAGTATAGTGCAGTGGTTTAAGGCTCTGAGCTGCAACTCTGGTGACATCCAGCAGACCAGATTTGGGTTTGAATCCCACAGCATCCACTTGCATACTGTGTGACCCAGAGCAAGTCACTTAACTTCCCTGTGCTCCCAGGATGCACCTGTAAAAAAAGCTTTCAGCTTAGTGTGCTACTCTTGGTTAAACAACTAAATAAAACAAAATATACCCAGTCTCTAATAAATGAAATAAAACTATTTGCTAATAATGGTACGGTTATTATTCTAGGTGATTTCAACCTGCCCTCTGTCAACTGGGAAAGTTTATATGGTAGCTCCAAACATGATAAGCTCCTCTTATCATCTATAATTGTTCTAGATTTTACCCAAATAGTAAAGGAACCAATTCGAGGGAATAACATCTTGGACCTTCTTATTACCAATATTGAAAATAAAATAAAAAATTTCAATATTTCTGATCCTTTAGGTAATAGCGATCACCTATCTTTATATCTTTCTATTTCATATGATTCCGATTCAATAAATAACAAAACCAAGATCAAATTGTATAAGAAGGCTGACTTATAGAAACATAGAAATATAGAAGTTGACGGTAGATAAGGACCGCAAGGCCCATCCAGTCTGCCCATTTCTTTTTCTACCTTATAAATGTGCCATCGGCCTTTGCTCTGTCAGTGACCTATCTATTCATAGTCATTTGTATTGCTCCCTTATGCCTATCCCATGCCTGTTTGAAGCCCTGCACTGTATTCATAGCCACCACTTCTTGTGGTAAGCCATGCCATGCATCTACCACCCTTTCTGTGAAAAAGAATTTCCTCACATTCCCCCTTAATCGGCCTCCCTCTAATCTCATGCTGTGTCCTCTTGTCCTGCTATTTTTCTTATATTTAAACATGTTAGACTCTTTCACCTTGTTTATGCCCTTAAGGTGTTTAAATGTCTCGATCATATCACCTCTCTCCTCCTTTGCTCAAGGGTATACATATTGAGCTCCGTTAATCTGTCCTCATATGTCTTCTGATGCAGTCCCTGCACCATTTGGTTGCCCTTCTCTGGACTGCCTCAATTTGGTTAATGT
This sequence comes from Neoceratodus forsteri, assembly GCA_016271365.2. Taxonomy (NCBI): domain Eukaryota; kingdom Metazoa; phylum Chordata; order Ceratodontiformes; family Ceratodontidae; genus Neoceratodus; species Neoceratodus forsteri. Next base: position 550,750,990 of record CM057458.1, read on the forward strand.
CCTCGTGAAGGTGTGGCCTCCAATACTGCATGCAGTACTCCAGATGGGGCCTAACCAATGTCTTGTACAGAGGGATTATTACTTCCTCTACGACTTGTGATACTAAACACCCTAACACCCCCAGCCTTACCTACTGCTTTAGAGGTCTGCTTGGATGATTTTAGGTCATCAGTGATGATGATGCCCAAGTCTCTTTCTTCCTTTGTGACTGCTAGCAACTCCCCTCCCAGCCTATAAGTGGCTTCAGGGTTTCTCTTTCCTATGTGCATGATTTTGCACTTCTTTGCATTAAATCCCAGTTGCCACTCTTCTGACCATTCTGCTAGTTTATCCAGATCTCTTCTCATTCTGCCCACCCCATCTGGATCATCTACTCTGTTGCAGATCTTGGTGTCATCTGCAAACAGACAAGCCTTACCCTCTAGTCCATCTGCGAGGTCACTAATGAAGATGTTGAATAGGACTGGCCCCAGGACTGATCTCTGAGGTACCCCACTTGTGACTTGCATCTCTTCTGACTGTATACCATTTACCACCACTCTCTGTTTTCTGCCAGTCAACCAGTTTGCCACCCAGTTGACCAACTTGACCCACCCCTGAGCCTACCTAGCTTATTTATCAATCTTCTATGTGGAACAGTGTCAAAAGCTTTGCTGAAGTCAAGGTAGGCGACATCAACTGCTCCCCTTGGTCCACCACTCTGGTTACCCAGTCAAAGAAATCTATGAGATTAGTTTGACAGGACCTTCCTTTGTAAACCCATGCTGTCTTGGATCCTGTGCCCCTATGGATTCCAGGTGTTGCACTATCCTTTCCTTAAGGAGTGCCTCCATAATCTTGCCCACTACTGAGGTAAGACTGACCGGTCTGTAGTTCCCCGCCTCCTCCTGCTACCACTCTTGTGGAGTGGGATCACATGAGCCCTTCTCCAGTCTTCTGGGACCTCTCCTGTGCTCAGAGACTCACTAAACAATTCTGCTAATGGCTCTGCTAGTTCCTCCTTTAGCTCCTTAAGTACCCTGGGATGTATGCCATCAGGTCCCATTGCCTTATCCACCCTGAGCTTAGCAAGCTCTTGTAGGACCCTTTCTTTTGTGAAGGAGTAGTGCTCACCTCCTCCCCCTGTGTCCATGATGCTGAGCTGTGGGCCCTGCCCTACCTTCTCTTCAGTAAATACTGAGCAAAAGTATCTATTTAGGATAGATGCCTTTACAGGGTCCTCCTCCTCACATGCTCCCTTTTCTCCATTAAGCTTAGCAATACCCCTCTGGACTTTCTCCTTTCCTAATGTATCTATAGAAAGTCTTGTCACCTTCTTTTACTGTTCGTGCTAGTGTTTCCTCAGTTTGGGACTTTGCCTGCCTTACTGCCTTACCTGCTTCCCTTAGGGCAGTTTGGTATGCCTCCCTATCTTCATCCCGCTGTGTTCCTTATATTTCTGAAGGCCAGCCTTTTGGCTCTGACCTTTTCTGCTACTGTATTTGAGAACCAAAGTGGTTTCCTTCTTCTTTTGCACTTCCTTTTCTGTCTAACACAATGGGATGTTGCTTCAAGTATTGTATCCTTAATGCTTGCCCACTTTGCCTGTACCTCCTCACCTGTGTTTCTTTTGCCAGGGCTAGCTTAACTCTGTTGGCCATCTTATCAAAGTCAGCTCCTCTGAAGTCCCATATTTTGCCTTGGAATGGGATGATTTAGATGTAGTAGCCAAATTGAACCATACCATGTGATGGTCACTGGCCCCAGGTGACCTTCTACCTGGAGATCTGTGATCCCTTCTTTGTTAGTCAGTACTAGATCTAGGATAGCCCTGTCTCTTTTGGGTTGCTGTACCAGTTGTTTGAGGCCCTCCCTGGGGAATCCACTATGAGTCTAGTTCTGGCAGATGTTCCTGCTGGTATTGACCAATCTGTATCTGGCATGTTGAAGTCTCCCATTATCAGAACCTCCCTTTAGCTGTCATGTTTTGTATATCTTCTAACAGTAATGTGTCTATGTCCTCCCTCTGGTCTGGGGCCTGTAGACAACCCAGTTCTTATGGCTCTCTTCAGTTCATGGTGCTCTGCGGTGCTGCTGAGCATTTGTGTACATGATTTTCCATTGGCCAGATTTTGGTGTGTTAGTTGTTGGGTGGTTAGGGTTACCCCTGTGCATCGTATGGGGAGACAAACCTTTTTTCTTACCTGGTGATGCAAATGAATGGCAAACATGCTGAATTCCTGTTTGACCACTAGCTGAGGGGGGAGGGGTGTTCTTCCCATTCGACGTATGGGGTGCTGCACCCCTCTCCCCATTTGCTAGTTTAAATATTCTGCAAAGACGTCAAACTTCTGCCCCAATGCACTGACTCCCTCTTTAGTCAGATGCAGTCCATCAAATTTAAAGAACTTTCGCTCCCAGAACTGTTGCCAGTTCCTACAAATCTGTGTCCTTTTCCTGGCACCAGTCCTTGAGCCACGTGTTTAGCTCCCCTATCTCCCCTTCTCTGACCTTCCGTCCATCTGCTCCCTTCTCCCAGACTGGCAGGATCTCAGAGAAGGAGATGCCGGACGAAATAGATGATAGTTTGTCACCCAGCCTAGTCAGGTGTTCCTTGGTCTCCACAACTGACCGGCTGGAGAGATCATTAGTCCCTATGTGTACTAGGACATCAATGTTTTCTCCTGCTTTGTGAACAATTTTAGCAATGCGGTCAGTGTCTTTCCATGCTGATGTACCTGGGAGACATCTGACCATCACCCCTGGCTGGAGATGGGTATCAACTCCGAATCATGGAGTCTCCTATGATCAGAAGTTTTTGGATTTCCTTTGTGCTTGTTTAGTTTTGGTTCCTGATTTGGGTGAGTATTGTTGTGCTAGCTCCTGTGCATGATGTCCTGCTCTGCAGTGTCTTCTGCCTCTTTATTTGATTTCAGAGACAGAGGCAGATACCTGTTTGTAGTGTTTATATGGTTTTGGAGGTAATGTGTTGGAGAGCAGAGAGTGATGGGGCACCTGATTTGCTCCTCCTAACCACCTGCCAACCTCCTGGACCAACTACCCTCTGCAGTCGAGGTTTTTCTGTTGGATGCTGGGGAAATGGCGGGTGGTTCTTATAATGTATTTCCTCTTCAATATGAAATTTGAGGCGTGCAATCTCTGCCCATGCTGCCCGGAGCTGAGACTTAAGATCTCCAAAGGCCCAGCATGTAGGACAGTGTCCTAAATCCTGTAAGACTGTCCTTCTAAAAATTGTTCCACAGTACCTGCAGTTAATGAAATCCATTCCATTTCTTCTTATCTACTAATAAAAAATTACAGCATTTTGACTGGGCAAATATTTTCCTTAATCTTAATTCCATAGATGCTTGGTCTATATTCAGATCTACAATTCTACAGCTGGAACATCTCCACGTCCCTGAAAAAAACAAATATAATAACAAAGGGAAAGTACCATTATGGTTTAATAGTACAATAAAAAAAACAAATTCTAATTAAGCAGAAATTATTTAAAATTTTAAAAACTTGTCCAACAGATGATAGACCAGGGGCACTCTCTAATTACAGACAATCTGTCAGAACTTTAAAGAAACTTATAATATTAGCTAAACTAAATTTAGAGTTTAAAATTGCTCACACAAAGTATTCCCATAAATTATTATATTCTTACCTTAATGGTAAAAAGGAACACTAGAGCTGTTGGACCACTGGTTATTAATAATGCATCACTGATTTATGATAATGAGACTGCCTCCGCTTTTAGTAACTACTTTTGCTCTGTTTTTGCTCCAATTAATGGACCGCAACAATGTTACCGGACTTTATCCCCTCACGAGGGGTAAACTATTTCACTACAAGAGACAGGGAAAGTAATTAAAACCTTTAAAAAATCTTCCAGTCCAGGACCAGATAATAGTAACCCAAATTTTATGATAGGTATTCTGGATAACATTATATTGCCACGAACACTAATCTTTAACAAATCCTTACAGGAATCTACTGTACCACCTGGCCGGCTTACTGCCATTGTCATTCCTATTTTTAAACAAGGGTTGCGTTCCAGACTTGAGAATTACAGGCCCACTAGTCTTACCTCCATCCCTTGTAAAATGATGGAAAAAATTCTGAAAACTCTCATCGACCATCAAGTAGACTCTTTAAATATTATAGATTTCTCCCAGCATGGATTTAAACAGGGACACTCCTGTACGACCAATTTATTGACCTTTTATGAACATGTTAGTAGGTTCTTAGATGACAACATCCCTGTTGATATCATCCTACTAGATTTTAGTAAAGCCTTTGATAAGGTATCACATGCAACCTCAGTGGATAAACTTATTACTTTAAGCTTTGTGACACTCATTACCAAGTGGGTTCATTGTCGGCTTACCGGCAGGTCCCAGAGGGTCAGGGTAAATGGAGTTCTTTCTGCATCAAGGGAGTTGACTAGTGGGGTCCTCCAGGGCTCGGTTTTGGGCCCAACATTGTTTAATATTTTCATTAGTGATATGAAAATTAATTCTAGCAATATTTTTACAAAGTTTGCAGATGATACCAAATTGGGGGGAAGAGTTGACACCTCTGTAAACATGAACGCTCTTATACAAGATCTTGGACATATTGAACATTGGGCAATTACAAATGGTATGTTTTTTAATGTTAATAAATGCTCAGTTATTCATCTGAGTAAAAATAACCCAACTCAGTCCTATACACTCAATGGTGTTAATATTTAGACATCCCTCTTGGAAAAGGATCTGGGTATTATGGTTAATCATAATTTTTCATCAGTTGACCATTGTAATAAAACTGCTAACATAGCTAATGCTTTAATTAGAAGGATCAATCACACATTTACATCAAAAACTGAACAATGTATAATAACATTATACAAATCTTATATTCGGCCCTATACAGATTACGGGTCACCTTTTTGGAGCCCTTATCTGGTTCATGACATAAGGAGGATTGAGCAAATACAACAAAGAGTTACAAAAATGATTCCTTATATGTCACATCAAGACTATGATGTTAGACTTAAATCTACTGGTCTTTATTCCCTGGAGATGAGAAGGACTAGAGGAGACCTTTTACAACTTTATAAAATAATTCAGACTTCAACTTTAATGTCCCAGTGTGGTATCTTGTATGATACAAGAAAAATTTCACCTAGATTACATAATAAACAGCTGTATATTAAAAGGGCTAGGACAAATAAAAGATTACAATTTTTCACTATTAGAGCACCCAGGCTGTGGTACAAATAACCTCAAGAACTTGTTGATTATTCTAATATAGGCACCTTTAAATCCAATTTGGATAAATGGCTTCTTAATAAATACTACTAAGGGTTTATTATCCCACTATGTTGAGGACAATCTAGATTGGCAATTGCCTTCTTTTGTCCTAAACACCAAGTAAACCAAGTAAACTTCCCTAGTTACCAAGTTGAAGAATGAAATCAGGTTCATCTGACATGATCTATCTGCCACAAACTCATGCTGCCTGTTATCCTGAAGGCCATTCTTTTCCAAGTAATCCACCAGATCCTGCTTAATCAAGGATTCTATTAAGTTTCCTACCACTGATGTGAGACTGACTGGTCTGTACTTACCAGCCTCCTCCCTGCTACCACCCTTGTGAAGAGATACCACCTCTGCTCATCTCGAGTCCTCCAGTACAACTCCCATTTGAAGTGATCTGTTGAGCTATTGGGTCCGCCAGCACCCTTGCTAGCTCCTTCAATATCCTAGGATTGATCCCACCTGGTCCAGGTGATTTGTCCTGCTTAATGCATTCCAGTGCCTCCTTGACCCTATTGGTGGAAATAGCCACCATTTCCATCTGTGTGACCCCCTTCCCCCATCTACAGCTCTAATACCACTATCAGGAATTGGTCCTAGGTGTTCCTTGATGAATACTAAGCAGAAGAAATTGTTCAAGATCATGGCCTTTTGCTTGTTGTCCTCCATGATTCTGTTCCCACCCTTTAACTTAACCACCCCCTTTTTTTCCTGAATATACTGAAATAACTGTTTGTTACCTATCTTGACCCCTTCTGCTATTTGTTGTTCTGCTGCCACTTTAGCCCATTTCACAGCCCTTTTAGTCTCACAATTCTTCTGTACCTACTCCTCCTGGTTTTTGCCACCCCCTCATCTTTTATTTTTACTATAAGTACTTTTTGCTCCTCCTTGGAGTGGGCAGGTAGCTCCAGCCCATCCTTCAGAGGGAACCCATGTCTCAGGCCAGGCATCTCCCCCACACCCATCCTGCCCAGCCATCCCCAACAGGTTACCCCCCCATGACAGGTCCAGTGGGGTGGGGTGCCAGCTTCCCTCCACCCCCAGAAGCCAACATCTAGATAACAAGAGGTCTGCACGGGTGCAGCTGGCCATCATGAAGCCTGTCAGCTCCATCGTTTTCCTTCAGTTTTTCTCCACGAACCCACGCACATGCAATGGGCAGGGTGACTGCTTCCACCTTCATGGAGGCAGTCTTATGCCCTGTGGGTGGGTCCACCCTTCTTCAGAGCATCATGCACAGTGCTGGTCCCCAGCGTCCGCTGGGTGTCGGTCTATAGCATGAAGCTGTAACCCCCCACCCCAAAAGGAAAGAGATCTGTCAGTGAGCACTCGATCCTTCTTCACCCCAGCTGAGCCCTGAGCGATCTGAGTCCATTCCTGAACCCGGGTCACTGGTGTGGCACAAGGTGTGGAGTCCAGTGCCTCAACCCTCAGTGCCACTGGGCTGCCTCCCCCCATATTTTATAGTTGAGAAAAACTTTTAACATTGAGCTCAGTTGGTCCGTAACCCATATTGGCCTTTTATTCCTATTTTTCTTTGTTACTACCCTTATGCATGACCTTGTAGCCTCTAGGATGGCTTGTCTGATCTGGCCCCAAATATTTGACACTTCCAGCCAATCATGGATCCCCACTAGCCTTTCTTTGACTACCGCTCCCATTTTCCTGAAGTTCACCTTTCTAAAGTTCAGGACTTCTGTTCAGGATTGAGATTTTATAACCCCAGTAGATAAAGTGAACCAAACTGAGTTATGGTTACTGTTAGCCAGAGGTTTACCCACTCTAACAGCACTAACTAGTTGTGTGTTGGTAAGGATAACATACAGAATGATGCTCTGTCTAGTTGGCTCACTTACCATCTGTGTGAGGAGGCAATCCTGCAAGCCATCCACCATGACTTGACTTTTTCCTGACCCTGCTATTGGAATGCTCCAATCAACATCTGGCAGGTTCAGGTCTCCTAAAATCACTGTATCTCCTTTCCCAGTCACCTCTTTGATTTCTAGAAGGAGCTTCTCAACCACTGTGAGAGGGAGAAGAGAGACCTGAAAAACAATATGATAGCATGCTGTACTAACTCTTATTAAACTTGCACTTGGCACACAACCAATGCTGTGTATTTAGATTAGTAGGGTGGGTAGGCTACGGCTGTAGAGTAAAAGTTCAGTTGTGTTATTTATTTATTTATTTATTTGTAAAATCAGTTTACAACCTTTGGGCCAGAGGCTCGTTTCCAAAGGTACTTCGTCACATAAAGACATACATTGTGTTTTTGGTTACATAGCGTAGGTTTGCAAAACAATAGGCGTTCAACAGAGGCGCCACATCACATTGTGGTCAGACAAATACATTTGGGTTACAGGGTACATGTAAGTTGAGAACAGGTTAACACAAGTTGGTATCAATAGTGAGCAATCTAGTAGGTAAACACTGAAACAGCTGGTACTGGCCAGGTTAAACATAAGCATGGTGTACAGGGAAGTGGTGGTGGGGATGGCTAGGTGGAGAGCCACCCGGAGGGCATTGTCAAGAGAAGTAGAGGTGGAGGCAACTTTCAGAGACAGGAGCAGTTATGAGTGTTGATGATGTGGTTTCGAAGGGTGGTTTTGAACTTAGAGATGGTGGTGGCATTGGAGATGGGGGTAGGGAGAGAGTTAAACCAGGTTGGGGCTCTATAGCAGAAGGACCTCTGGCCACGGCTGGTTCTTGATCTGGGGACCATTAGCGTGGTCTTGTTGGAAGACCGTGTTGCAATAGTGGGAGGGCTCTGGTGGATGGATGCCATTACTCCGGGGGGGAGAGCCCGAGTAGGGTTTTTTTTGTGAGGAGACAGGTTTGGTATTGGAGCCGTTCATCCAGGGTAAGCAATTTGGCCTCAATATACAGCTGACAGGGTGTGAGTGAGCCTGGGGCACCAGTAATCAATCTGCAGGCTTTGTTCAGGGTTAAGTGAATTTTTTTGAGTGCAGTGGTGTCGGCAGCACCATACACTGGTAGGCCATAGTCTACAAGGGACAGAACGGATGATGTAACAGCGAGCCGGAGAGCATTTGGGGGAAGGCAGGTTCTATGGCAGAAGAGAATGCCCAGCCGTATGTTAGTGGCGGATGTTAGGGCATCGATGTGGTTGTGAAATGTGAGGGCTGAGTCGAAGGTAACCCCAAGGTATTTGTAGGAGCAGACTTGTTCCAGTGGCTGATTGGTACTTGGGAGGATATAGAGTGGGTGGTTGCTAGCTTTGTTTGGGGGTGGAAAAAGAGCATAGCTTTGGTCTTTTTAAGATTGATGATAGTCTCGCTCCTTAAACCAGGCTTGGCACTGTTGAAAGACTGCTGTAGGGTGTCCTGGAGGAGATGGGATTGCGGTGGGTGGCAAAAGGACAGCGTCATCTGCATACAGTAGAATTTTGCCAGGGCAAGCACTGGGCAGGGTGTTCAGATAGAGCGAGAAGAGAAGGGGCCCAGGATGGAGCCTTGGGGACCCCAGAGTGCATGGGACGGTATCGGAGAGTGTGCTATTGATTTTTACACACTGCGATCAGTGTCAAGATAAGCTTGTGCACCATGCTAAGGGGCCAGCCGAGAGACCAGTGTGGCAGAGTGCATTCAGCAGAAGTGGATGGGAGATGGTGTCGAAGGCCTTTGAGAGGTCTATGAACACTGCACCAGCTAGGGAGCTGGTATCCAAGGAGGAGTGTAGGAAGTTGGAGAATTCAATTAGGGCAGTGCTGGTACTGTGACCAGCACGGAAGCCATGTTGCTCTGGGCATAGAATGTTATGCTTAGCAGATAATCAGTGATTTGAATGGCCACCACTTTCCCCAGGGCTTTAGAGATGGGGGGGGGGATGGAGATTGGCCAGTAGTTGTTGGCCAATGACCTGTCGCCCCCTTTGTGAATTGGTGTGATAATGGCTGTTTTCAACGCTGTGGGAAATTGTCCCAGGCAGAGTGACTGGTTAATTAGGCTGATGAGTGGGACAAGGACTTCATCTAGCACCAGCCTGAAGATACTGGGGTCCAATGAGTCATTGCTGGGACTGTTGCCATTCAAAGCTTTGACTAGGATGGGTCTGGCTTCCCTGGTGGAAATCTTGTGCAGGTGGAAGCTGGGGCGCTGGAGGATATGGGGAGGTTGGTTGGGGGAGGATCAAAGAAATTACTAGGGAGGACTGAGCTAAGGTCAGTGAAAGCGGTGTTGAACCAGTTAGCTATGGTGGCAGGCTCGGTGGTGGTAGTGCCATTTCTAGTGAGCTGGGATGGGGCAGGGGAGCGAGCTTTTCCGTTAAGTTGCTTAATATTATCCCAGAAAGTCCGGGCCGAGCCCCAGGAGGAGGTAAGGGAGGCCTGGTAATGGTCGGCAACTTTCCTGATGGCCCATGAGCACTTATTCCGGGCTGCATTGTAAGCCTGCCTATCAGACAGATGACCACGTTTCGTAGCAAGGTGCCAGAGGTTATCCGATTCCTTAGTAATTGTAGAAGGGCGGGCTAACTTGGGGTGCATTCTGTTTTTGGACGGATTTTTGGTGGAGCAAGAGATCACAGGCCATGTTGAAGGTGTGAGTGAAGAAGGCGAGGCAGTGTCAATGTCAGTAGCATGATGAATGGGGGACCAGTTTATCTGGGTGAGGAATACTTCAAGTTTTTTCAGCCCACCAGGGCGGAGGCGCCTGCGGAGGGTGGTCTGGGCTTTGGGTTTGGGATTGGAGACAGCCCAATGAAATAGGATAGGAGAGTGGTCACTTAGGGAGTCTGGGAGGACCTGGATGTTTTGGATTTTATGGGGTCTGTTAGTTATAATAACATCCAGAAGGGTGCTGGTACCTCTCTTAGGGTTTATTCTTGTGGGCTGAGTGACGAGTTGCGTCAGGTCTTGGGCGGCAAATGAGTCTCTGATCGCAGATGAGGAGGTACTGAGCCAATTTACATTAAGGTCCCCAACTAGGATTTGCTCTGCCTTATGGTGGAGGGTTGCCAGGTAGTCCGTTAAAGATACCAGGGCCGGGTGCTGGTTCTTTGGAGGAACGTAAGCTGTGGTGAGATAGAGAGGGCTCCTAGAGGGGTCCGGGGTGAGTTTGAGGGTAAGAGCCTGGGCCCCATTTACAAGGGCAGAGGTGGGGAGTGCGTGTCCAAGTATTGTGTCCCTAGTGTAGATTGCACAGCCACCCCCTCGTTTGCCTGCTCGGTCCTCCCGGTATAAGGTATAGCCTGGGAGGGAAACAAATGAGTCAGGGGTGGATTTGGACAGCCATGTTTCAACCAGGGCTATGATGTCTGGTTGATGAGCCAAGGCCTTGCACTGTAGGGTGTCAAATTTCTTCAGCAGGCTGCATATGTTCATAGAGGCTACTTGAAGACCAATGGGCTGGGTGGGTGGGTGGAAGGGGCAGGGCCTGGGTTGGGATGTATGTTCCTGTTAGGAGTAGAAGGAGGAGAAGTGCTCTGGTCAGAGGGTGCCAGATGGAGAGTTTACGCCGGGAGTGATAGGATGAGGAAGGGGTTTAGTAGAACAGGGGTGGGTAGTGCAGCACAGGCGAGAAGGCTTGTGTGATCAGGGCGCAAGGAGCTGGGGGAGGAAGGTAATGTCTGGATGGGGTGAGGTGGAGAGGAGCATATGGGGTGTGTGGAGGAGGAGGGAGGGGAGGGCAGTGGTAGAGGAGGAGGGAAGACAGAAGGGTAGGTGAACACTGGAATAGAGGCTGAGGATTAATAGGGACAATAGGGTTGGTGGAAGGCAAAAGAAGGAGGAGGAGGAGAAGAGAGAGGCTGGCGAGCAGGGGGTGCACATGCATAGTTGGTAAGGGTGGGGGAGCTGAAGTGAAGAATGAATGGGGTACTAGGATGATAGAGGGGAGAATAGTGGTGAAAGGTCAATTCTAAGCCTAGTTGCTGCTATGGTGTTGTGGCAGGGTTGGTGCCTGAAATACACAAAGTAGTAGGTTCAAGCCTTGACCAGAGTAGCGGAAAGGAGCCCAGCCAGTGGCTGTAGCAGCAAGGAGTTGGTTTCAAGGTCTGCTGAAGCACTCAGATAACACTTCAGCAGTGTCTGAGGGTTAGAGCATTTTTAGAGTTTTGAAATCCTGCAGTAATAATAGACAGGTGTGCTAGCTGAGTGGTGGGACTGCTGACTTTGGAAGTGAGGGTGCAGGGTTCAAAGCCTGCAAAGGCAACAAGAGTGAAGTAGTAAACTTATATTTTGGCAGGTGGGGGGGTAAGAGATTAAAGGCTTAGAAAGTAGGAATAAAATAGGTAGGCAATGTGGTCCAGAGGCAGAGCTGCTGACTCTGACTACAAAGAGTACTGGGTTTGAGCACAGCTCAGGGACAGAGTGTAGAAAGTTTTTTTTAATTCAGAGAAGGAGGGAGGAAGGGTTGAGAGTTTGAAAGTAGAGGTGGATGTTGGCCTGGTTTATCAGCTTACTGGTTAGCCATTAGACTTTGGACAAAAGGGTACCAGGATTGATGCTGGCAGGTGCTTAGTGGTAGGCTGATGGGAGGAGTGGGGAGAGTAGGTGGCAGAATGATTGAAAAGGAACTGCAGTGACCTCTAGTGGGTCAGCTTTCAAGCAGTGGCTAGGAAGGGTAGAGAGTTGAAAGAGGAGTTAGAGTGGAGAGTGCAGCGACCCCTAGTGGTAGGTGTCTATAAGCTGCAAATGGGAAAGTGGACACTTAGTAAAAAGGAGGTAGGTCACGTGATGTAACATGACCTGCCAGCAGCAATAAATGAAGCGCTGACCGTGGGTGGAAGGGTGGTTGAGGTGGGTGGGCAGTGCCTCCCAACAGTCAGGCTGTAGTGCAGGACACTTTACCCCTTACAGGCTGTGGCAATCCCCAAATTCTGCTGCTGGGCTGAGTTCTCATGTGTAACATGGAGTATGAAACACTGAAAACAACTCCCGAAATGGATTATTTTATAAGGTCAGTCATAATCTCACTCCTAAAGCCAGGCTTGCCATTGCCTGTGGTATCCTTCTTCCTAAATTTATTGAAAATCTGAGGTGTTGTACCCAGAAAAAAACACTGCAGACAATACTTCTTTCAACTTTCCATTGTTTTTTTTTTTTTGTATAATATATTTATTGATTTTGTAAGCAAAGTCACAAAACAATGTGTTACACAGGTGAGCAGCGCAGCATAATAAAGTACAGGAATTATAAGTATACACTTATGGATAGGCACTCTCCCCATTTGTTACTTCAAGAGGGAAACAGCAGTAATACCATATTATAATCATAAAGGTAGTCCCATAGCTTACAGCTTATGAGCACCTCCCTGTCAGACCTAAATCGTATCTAGCGGTGGTCCCAGTATTTAACATAGAGTCATAACCAGAGCTCTAACATATATATTCATAAATCTATTTAAGTAAACCCACTCCTCAGTTTGGAAAAGAATTGTAACGTCCTTTCCTATACCATAACATGTACATCCAAAAGAGAAAAAGCATGCAGCATGTACATAAATATTCCTTGGCTAACATATCAGTGGAGCTTAATGTAAGGGAAATCAGGGTTGCACAGGGCAATAAATCAAAAGTTCCAAGCTGTAGCATATGTATGGCTGGATAAGAAAACATAGCCATGACTTGTTTTGAAAAGGTCCATCCTTAGACCATCTACACCTTCTGGCCTCAGAGAACCCAGTTCCAAAACATCTCACAAAAGACGGTTCAGCCAGCCAGCATATTGGATCTCATTTTAATAGCTAGCCAGGCCCCAAGCCCCAGGTCCCATTAAACTTACAGTGCACAAGGGTCTACAAATGAAGCTCAGTCTCCTTCTGAGGACAAATCTTCGTCAGTCACAAGTTCCGATTCCCTGTCCAACAATTGAAGAAATTTATTCACATTGCCAGGTTCATTAAACTGGTTAGATTTCTCTCTCCACACGAGCCATAGTCTTACAGGAAACAGAAGCTGATTCAATATTTCCATCTGCCTCAAGTGACCTCGGATGCCGCTGAATGCTCTCTGTCTCTGCCTGGTACTGTATGAGAGGTCTGGAAAAATGCTCAGATGGTCAGACCCATACTGCAAAGATTTCCGTCGATGAGCAACCGCCAAAACTCTGTCTTGGTCTCCCACATTTTGACATACTGTAAGTACAGTTCTCTGAGCCTGCAAATTAACCAGGGGTCTACAGGGGGAAATCCAGTAAGCTTGTTGAATGGATATCGGAGGATCCTCTTCACTTAGTCCCAGAATAGAGGGCATTAAGGATCGCATGAACATTAAACAGTCATCCCCTTCAGCCTATTCTGAGAGCCCCAACACATGGAGATTCCTCTCACAGGCCTGATTCTCAATCAATTCCAACAGTTGACCAAGTAATTCATTTTCTTTTATTAATTTTGTAGTTGCTTCACAGGCCCACAATACAGAGTCCTCCTTCTTTTGCACAGTATGCTCACACTTGTCCATTCTGGTTTCTAGTGCAGAGACCCTGGGTGTTAAAGCACCCAGTTTTTTAGTCCATATCCTGTACAGACTTCACCAGTTGGTTCAAGGTGGCCTGGATAGTACCGAGAGAGGCCCTGTCTGCATCCGATTTCCCTGCTTCCACATGTTCAGCAGGCCTCTCAGCTCGTGACTGTGTAGACTTCTTGGGAGCAAGAAAGTCCAGTGTTGCAACTGCATTTCCATGGTTTTTGCCCATAATGGTGTCTCTGGCGTGTTAGCAATCTGAAAGGGCAAAAACGGAGTAGTAGAGTCAATTAGTAATATAAATTAAAAGAAAATTGGAGCAATTTAGTCAGAGCTCTGTGTAATTGCTGCTTCCTATAAGCTGCTCAGCAGTGCCCCCTCTTATATTGTTTTAATGTGTTCAGTTCATGTTAAATTCCAAGCCATATCTCCAATGACAAGTGGACAGGAGATGCCACCTTAGAAACAAAGGAAAGAATCATACAGAGTACATACCCCATCCAGGTGAAATACCAGGAAAGGTTTTGCACAGGACAGGGCCTGTAGTTCACTAGTTCTATGAGCTGAGCATATAGCAACAAGGAAGGCAGTCATTAGGGTCAAATAATATCATTAACTAGAGTCCAACAGATCAACTGGTTCCCTCGTGAGAGAGTCCAGTACCAGTTTCAGTCACTTTAGTGCTATGATTGATCTAGGTCTAGGTCTGATGTTGGCAGTGGACTTCAGAAAGTTCTATACTTGTGGGTGCATTCCTGGTAGATCTCCTTCAGTGTTCCCTGATTGCTCCTATGGTGGCTGTCTGCACTCCAAGGGAGGCAGGTGACAAATCTTTGTTGAAGCCTTCCTGGAGAAAGTACAGTAGTTGTTGTGTTGTGCAAGCGGTAGGCAACACAGATTTAGAGATGCACCACCTGGTGAAGGTGAACCAATGTCTTTTACAAGTATGGTTGGTGGACAGTCTGTGAGATAGTAACATAGTATCAGCCACCCTGTTGGAAAGTTCAGATTCTAAAAGTCTTTGCCTCTGAGCAGCCATGTCATCAACCTGAGGGTGTATGGTGATGGGTGGAGGATCAGTCCCTGAGACAGAAGGTCTAGATGAGGTGCTAGTGGTAGTGGCTTTTCTATCAGCATTTGCATTACTGAAGCAGAACATGTTATACAAATTCCCCTTATACAAAAGTGGGAACAAAGAGGAAACGGGGAACTACAGACCAGTCAGCCTCACCTCGATAGTGGGGAAGATCATGGAAGCACTACTGAAAGAGAGATTGGTAGAACATCTGGTTGTCAATGGACTACAGGACCCAAGGCAGCATGGTTTCACCAGGGGGAGGTCATGTCAGACCAACCTCATTGAAGTTTTTGACTGGGTGACTAGGGAGGTGGATCAGGGGAGGGCAGTGGACATGGCCTATCTGGACTTCAACAAGGCCTTTGACACTGTGCCACATAGAAGACTATTGCACAAATTGGGGAATATGGGTGTGAGCAGGACAGTAGTGTGGTGGGTAGGTAACTGGCTGGATGGCAGGAGACAGTGGGTGGTGGTAAATGGCTGTCACTCCACAGAGGGAAGAGTGACCAGTGGGGTACCACAGGGATCAGTGCTGGGACCAGTCCTATTCAATATCTTCATCAGTGACATTGCGCAGGACCTAGAAGGCAGAATTTCACTGTTCGCTGATGACACAAAGCTCTGTAACAGAGTAGACACACCAGAGGGTGTAGACAGAATGAGAAGGAACCTGCAGAAATCTGAAGAATGATCAGGGGTTTGGCAGTTGAAATTCAATGCAAGGAAGTGCAACATAATGCATATGGGGCACAAAAACCCTGGCACAATATATCAGTTGGAGGGTGAGGATATAGCATGCACCAAGCAGGAAAGGGATCTTGGGGTTATCATCTCTGATGACCTCAAGGCAGGGAAACAGTGTGACAAGGCAGCAGGTAAAGCAAATAGGATGCTGGGATGCATAGGCAGGGGCATCACCAGCAGGAAAAAGGAGGTCATAATTCCACTATACAAGACACTCGTGAGGCCCCACCTGGAGTACAATGTACAGTTCAGGAGACCTTACCTATGTAAGGACATAGACAGGGTAGAGAAGGTTCACAGGATGGAAACAAAGATGGTGCATGGATTGCATCACAAGTCCTATGAGGACAGGTTGAAGGAACTGAACATGTACTCCCTGGAGGAGAGGAGGGAGAGAGGGCATATGATAGAGACATACAAGTATCTTACAGGGAGGAACAGGGTGCAGGAAAACACTATTTTTAAGTGAAAAAGATGTTCCAGGACTAGAGGGCATGGGATGAAGTTGGAGGGAGGATGATTCAGAGGAAACGTGAGAAAGAATTTCTTCACAAACGGGTGGTGGACAAGTGGAACACCCTGCCAGAGGAAGTGGTGGGGGCTGAAACAATCACGGGATTTAAGAATGCATGGGATTGACATAAAGGAATTCTGTAGGTCAGGGGTAAGGGGCAACAGACTTTTTGGAAAACATAAACTGAACTTACAAGCTCAAATGGGCAGACTGGGTGGGCCATAGGCCCTTATCAGCTGACACTGCCTATGTATCTATGTATGTTCTCCTGGGCCTGTTTGAAGCTACTAAGAGTATTGCGTTGTTGGATTGCTAAATTTTCTGCACCACTCACCCTATCAGGGAGTACCTGGAGAAAAATGTTGGTACTTGTCTGTTCTCCTTCATGGCCATCTACTTCAAAGGGCCCCCACCAGGTGTGGAGCTCCAGGAACACCCATTGATTCAAACTCCACTCCCCTGGGTTGAGCATCTGATGACTGAGCCAGTCCACCTGAGTGTTGAGCTCTCTGGCTAAATGGATTGCTGAAAGGCTCAACAGGTGGGTCTCAGCTCATTTTGTGCCCCCCTGCTTGTTGATGTAATACATTGAGACTCTGTTGTCCTTCCTTATTCACACATGGTGACCCTGTTCCTGGAGGGGAAGTGAACAAGAGCCAGTCTGACTCCTCATGTCTCCAGCACACTGATGGTCAATCTTGTCTCCACTGATGATCATTTGCCTTGAACTGTGCTGGACTTGAGAACTGTGCTCCAACCTCAGAAGCTGGTGACTGTGTCTATTGTTTTAGTAATGCACACGTTGAATGCCATCCCTTTTAAGAGACTGTCATTCTGAATCCACCACAGAATGGACTTTACTACCGGCAGGGGTAGTGACAACCTTTTGTTATAATACTGAGATGCATGACTCTAATTGTCTAGCAAGAATCTTTGTAGCAGCTTCATGTGCAGTCTGGATAAGTCGTGCGGGTCTAGGCATGAAGCCATTAGGTCAAGCAGCTGCACCAAGTCACATATGGTAGCACAGTGGTGTGCCAGTATCTGCTTGTAGTGGATGTGAAGATTGTGACAATCACTGTCTGATGGTTGTACCACCCCTCTGGCCATACAGAACTTGACTCCAGAGTTTTCTAACATAGTAGACAGGTTGAGGTTGCTCTTGATCTCATTAATTATCCATCCATGTTGTGAAAGAACCTGTTGCGCCCTTCTTGCAGCATTCTACGTGGCTTCCCTGGTCCTTGCTCTTATTAGTCAGTTATCCACATAAGGGATGATGTGAATCCCTTCCATTCTGAGGTTTGCCACTGGAGTTGCCATGATCTTGGTGAAAACTCATGGGGCTGAGGCAAGGCCAAAGGGTAAAGATTTGTACTGGGAAATGGAGATTCAGTATGTATGCAGAATCTTAGAAATTTGAGATGAGATGGACAGAAGGGAACATGGAGATAGGCATCCTATTAATTCTCACATTTTGTTGTAATGAGCCACCCCCAAGCCATGGAAAAGATTTCAAGCCTCCCTCAAATTTAGAAAAAATCTTGGGCCTCACTACAGAAAAAAAAAATCCTACTTTGCACAGTGCATCAGTAATAAAGTGAAATGAATAAAGCTCTTTTTATTCAACTTATTGCTCTCCACTCCCAATCCTGCACCCCAGGGTATCCTTGTCACTCCACTTTTCTGACTCTTGGACCCTTGTTACTCTGTTTCCTCTCTATGTGGAACAATTAACCTAGCCACTTCATCTCGCCCCCTCTTACCCTGTTGTTAAGCAACTTGCTGTACCCTTACCTCAGGTCACACCTGCCAACGTGCATTGGCTCAGTGTGCCTTACCAGTCATCAACTTACATATAAACACCTAATGTAGAAAATGAGCCTTGACTCAGTGTGCCTTTCCCAGTCATTGATTTGCATATAATTACCTACTGTAGAAACAAGTCTTGACTCAGACATTAATTTACATATAAATACACATCTACAATAAGCTCTGACTCAATGGGCCCTTCCTCATCACAAATCTGTGCATAAGTAAAGAAGTTCACCTGCGGTTATCCATATTTATTTGCTTCACCCTTTCATACAAAATAGCCAAAGCTTAACATTTAAATACTGTACATTCTCAGACTTCACTGGGCCCCCCCCCCCCCGGAACAGTTTGGGGCCTCCCTTGGGAGGCTGGCCTCACCCATTTGAGAACCATTGCTTTAGATCTATTGACATTAACAGGTCGTCCTGTCTGACTGCCACAATAGTGGTGCACAGAGCTCCATTTTGAATCTTCTATAACAAACAAAATGATTTATTAATTTCAGATCCAGAACTGGGTGGAGGTCTCTGATCTTTTTTTTTGGTACTAAAAGAATATTGAATATACTCCTGAACCTTGCTCGTGAGGCGGAACTGGGACTATGGCACCATCTATTAGAAGTTGATTCAGCAGCGCTCGTTCCAGGGGATTGTGGTCCTGCTGGGAGATATGTGGGATTGAAAAAATCTGTTGCTCTTTAGCAGTTGATTGAATTCAACACTCTTCTGTCTTGTATAGTTTTTGCCCAGATGCTGATGTATTGTAGCAGGCATCCCCCACTGTTTGATCTCTTGCCTAGGCCTGCATCTCTTCATACATGAAGTACTCTGTTTCTGTTGTTTGTGCTGAATCCGCCCCAGATCTGGGTTGACCACTTCCTTTTCTGTTGTTCATCTGGGTTCCTTTATTGTTGAAAAAATGTGCTCTGAATTCAAAATTGTTGGACTCTCCCCCTTAAAAATTGCCATTTCTGCAGGCCCTTTGTGAATAGCTCCAAAACCTGTGATTATGAAAGGAAGGGAGTAAATCTCTCCTGTTTAGGCCCTTTCCATTGCCTCTGTTTGATGTTTATCTCTGTCCATTCACCAAACAACATATTCCCTTTCAACCGTCACTTGGACAACATGCTGTTTGACACTTGATCTGCTTTCCAGCGCTTCAACCATAGATGATGTCTTGCCCTTTTGGTAGTGGTTGTGGTGTATGATGCCATTTGAAAGTGTTGATGGAGGCTTCTGCCACATATTTGATTGCCTGCACTGCATACTCCATGGTTGCCCTGTTGTTTATTAGACTTGGGCATGTCTTCCCAGATAGCTTTGGACCATCTAAGTATAGCTTATGTGGTATAAATGAATGCTGCAGATGCTCTCATGGACATAATCAGCATTTCTTGTGCCTTTTTCATGGCATCCTCAACCTTCTTGTCTGTCAGGTCCTTTAACACTGTGGATCCCTCTGACAGGAGAACTGTTCACTGACTTAATAACACTATCAGTGGATCAACCTTTGGAGGTAGGGACTATGGCTCCTGTTTATCTTCAGAAAGAGGGTATCGCCTGTCGAACAAGGATTTTTCCTTCAGTCTCACTACATCAAATGCATCCCATTCCTTGATTAATAGCCCTTGTAGTGCTTTGCATACTGGAAAAAAATAGTGAGACTTTTTCCTTGCTCTTACAAGGGGATCTAACTTCTATTCCATGGGGAGCGCAGGCTCTTTGAATTTTAGTGTTTCACAGATCACCCTAATAATTTCCAGGAGGGTATCACAACAGCACAGTCTGTCATCTAGATCTTCTCTTGACTGTTGTTCCTCCTCATCAAAGTACTCCCACTCTGATGGAAAATTATCATCGGTTTTGTCTGGATCATTGTCTCCATCTGTTCTTGGTTTTTGGGCTTCAATGTTGAACCATCTGGGTCCTTTGGATGCTTGGGGTTCTCCAATGCCTCTATCCATTCCAACAGCTTGTGGAGCATGTCCACCATCATGTCTTGTGACACTGTCGAGGCATTGCCGTCCACATTGTCATCTGCCGAGGTGTCAGAAGTCAGGTTGTCCTCTTGTGAATCTGTGAATCTTGTAAATCTTGTTATACAGTGGACATATCTTGGCTCATGAGAGTTTTGAGCAGGGTCAGCCTTGAGCTCTGCAGGTGCATTCTTAAGTCAGTGATGCTTTTCTGAGTAGCAAACTGAAAGGGAAAGTCCACCATGCATAGAGATTGAAGGTCCCCCGACTGGGTGAAAAGTTGAAAATGTTGACACTTTCTGTTCACTTTTTTGTGACCTGTATTTCAGCTCAAACCTGGAGACCTGAAAATCTGAGGGGGAGAGTATGTCAGTCAGTCTTAATGATCAGACATGCTTTAAGTGCCTGACTATGAGGGGGTATAAGGAATGAAGGCATGCTGTAGAGGCTAGACAGGCATCAAAAACCAAAAGAGACTGTTGAAAATGTCTGCAAAGAAGACCACAAGAATGAAAAACCACAAACACCACAAAACAGGCAAGGGGTCCCTATAGCACAACCTTAACAACATGCAAATGAAGGGGAAACAAGCCAGGCAGAGCAATGAGTCAGAGAAAATTCCTGCTGTATCAAAAAGTCAAAATCAGTAGTCAAAACATCTGATAGGGCACAACACACAAAATGGCTATGAGGGGAACATCACGCATGCTGTGAAGGACTAGAATGCCACAATCAAAATGGTTGATGAGGTCAGTGATTTTGTGAGATGTTGTGGCCCATTCTCTGAATAAACATGTTCTCTCCTCTCCTACAGTGGCCAATGAAATTTTGGAGATCCCACATGATCGCAGACCTACATCGGGAGACTGTGTCCACTGAGATTTGACACTTATGAGAGCTCATTGACCATACTGTCAGACATTATTGCAGGAGAGGGGAAATCCTATTCACAGCCGAGACAAGCACTGGGCACCCTTCACAAAAAGTGCTGAGCAGAACAACAAAAGCCAAGTATTACATCTCCGAGGCAGTTAGTTCACCTAGCAAGAGGTGGTTCTGCTGAAAACAGAGCAAGTGGGAACTGCACAAACCACTGAAGCCAAATATATGGAGGACATTGCTTGCCTCATGTGAGTTCAGGTGGGGTCAACCTTGAACTCTGTGGGCACATTTTTAAGTCAGCAGTGCTTTCCCAAGTAGCAAACTGAAAGGGAAGGTGCCATCAGAACACCAGAACTGGAGTCAAGAGGTCTGGGCAGGATCAGGTGGAAAACCAGACTCCTGCCTGACTGTGCATCCAATCATGCTATATAAAGTCTGTCCCCTGAGCAGAACTGGAGAAGGCAGAACTTCCAGCATGACATCCACACATTCAACCTGGAATCATCCACAGGGTGAAGGCATCGAGCAAACAAAACCAGGTAAGTAGCCAACTTAAGGAAGGAACACTTACCAAACTCTGCATCACAAAATTTGGGTACAGCTAACAGGTAGAGATGGCAAAGGGAAACTGGTCATCCCAACCTTTAGAGAAAAAGCATAGACTAATATATAAACATAACATAGGCAAGCTGAATAAAAAACGAGCATATATTCCCTTTAGGTGGATTAGACAGATGCAGAAAGCAACCAAAGTAAACCAGGATAAGGAAACAAGGCACAAACAAATGAAAGCAGAAATCTGGAGAGTCAAGAGGGGCCCCACTCATACTGCAGATTGCAGCTCAATACCATTCAAAAGTTCAACCAAAGAGCAAAGAAATGTCACCAAGACTGTGGGAATATCTGATTAGATAGGCAAATTTTTCTCATGAAAGAGAGCATTCAAAAAATTTTAGTAAATAACTCACCTGTATATGCAACAATTGGCACAAAGCCAAATGGTGTGTCACGAGCCTGCAGAGCTTAACAAAACAAACTGGGCAGATCCAACAGAAACAGGTGAAGATAGGATCAGATTCAAGTTTCAGTTTGTGCATCAGCCTATCAGAGGATACCTGAAAACCCAATAGTGATGACTCGAGCACTGTAAAAAGATGCAGCTGATAATAATATATGTCACTCTGCCCTGGCTACAAAGCACCATGTTCACCATTTCAATCTGTACTCCATACTCGGCTGATTCTCCCCCTCAGTCTTTTAGGGACCTCACCTTTGGTGGTGTTGCTTACAGTGTCACCCACAACCAGCTATTCATGTCCCTTGTAGAACACCTCTTGCCACCTCGCAGTACTTACTCCTTAAGGTCTGTGGAAAAGGCCCTCCTCTCAGTCCCCAGAATACAAATTAATCTAGGTAACACAGTGTTCTTGAGTTTCCTTCCCAAGGCTATGGAACTCCATTACCCTGATGTTGCGAGACTGCCAAACTGTCCAATATTTCTGCAGTGGTTGTTGTAGGCATTTACATAATAAATTGACATGTTCCTGTCACTAGTTGGGGCTGTCTGTTTTGGAAGTGTTTTATAACTTCTCACATATTTGATCTTGATTTTGTCTGATACCTTGAACTTATTATGTTTACCCATCTGCTATAGCTGTCTTGCATTTTGCATCTTGATGCTGCAGCTTTGTTCTGTATATGCTCTCCTGTACTCGCATTATATTGTATCATATTGTACTGTTTTGTATTGTATTGTATTGCCATTGTATTGCCACTGCATTGTATTATATTGTTTTGTATTGTATTGTATTATCATTGTCACTGTATTGTCATCCTGACTGTAACCTCCTGGTCTGTGACTAAAAATAGGCAAATCTTTGACTAGTGCACTTACCTGGTAATCCAAAAATAAATAAACAAATCTCCCTTGATCTCACACTCTCCCTGTGCTTGACTAATGGCTGATGCAACTGTTCATGGCTTCTAAAGTGTGTGAATTGGGAAGGCTGCATAAAACCAAATTCCATTCCCTCCTTTTTTCCTTTCTTTTATTACCATTGAATCATATACCTAAGTTTTCTTTGTTTTGTTTTTTAATTCAGTCTTGTTTCTGGCAGCTTACCCAGTCTGAGGCAGGCCTTGTCCAGAGTGGGAATGGCCAAAGGAACTTGTCTCATTGCTGATTTATGTGCTCACTTCAAGATCCACAAAACCAAAACAGATGCACATGCCTTTTGTCAATAGGAGCTAAGGCCAAAAACCCTTTTGGAAAGAAATAATATGGATGGTGTGCACCAGTCAAGATAAAAAGTGATATAGTTAGGTTGTCATAGTGCACTCATAAAGTACAGTAAGTGGTAATTAGTAAAGGACCTGACTATTAGTAATTTTAGTTTCAAGCAGAAATCCTTGGTAAATACTGTGAGTAGTCAAGTAAAAGAAAAATGTGCTTGCAGTGATAGTAGCCTCCTAGAGTAAACAGAGAAAGCTCCAGAAATACAGTGAGCTAAGAGCAGATGCATGTTAACTGTTTTGCTAAACGGTATTGTTTTTTTTCCTGGGTCACTCTCTGCTGAGGAATTTGCAAACAAAAGGACATTTATCTGGAGCAAGTTCTAAATCCGACAACAATAAGATCTGGGATTACTGGTAAGTGTATGATAGCACTTGTCATCTTAATTATAGGTCCTGTGGTATTTTTAGTGCAGTGACATTTTGTTACAAATATTCAAAGCAGTCCTTATAGTACCCTTATGTTGTCAACCATTGGTATGTGAGTAGAGTCACCTAACTTGTTAGGCAATGAAAGCAAACAAGGATAATATTCTTAGCCTAATAGCTGTGCTGTATGTGGGCTACTTTCCATTATGCCTGACCTTAATACAAGTGCTAAATGTCAAGGTTTTGAAATCAGTACACATCTCAGAGGCCTTTCATTTAACAGTGGGTTCCAAAGGGATTACTGAAAAATAAGATGCGTCATGGAGGCACTTTTGTTAAAAAAATAAATGAATAAATTCTCTGCACCCTACTTATTGTTCTAAGCTTAATTCAGGATTTTAGCTTTATTCATTCATTCATTTATTTAAAAACTGGCGACAAGGAAAGGTACACCGAGCCAAGGCTTCTTTCCAGGAGCAACACAGGGAAGAGGAGAATAATAAGAAAGAATATGTACAATCAGATTGAACTGATGCAACTACAAGCAAGTATAACTGCACTCTTTCTGCTGTTCTGCCTTGGACTGCCCCTCTTGTACACATCACTGATCTCTCTCTCTTTCTCTCTCCACCCCTTCCCTCATTGCCAGATACCTCGCCCACTGTGCCACCTTCACTTCCAAATTCTAGTTTCATGCTGTCCCCCATACCCCCATACCTCTCTGCCCTCCTTTCAGCCCTCCTTCCTCCTATCCACTCTGGAACACTGCTTCCCATTCCCTCTCCCTCCCTTCCAGGAAAACATCCATGCCCCCAAGCTGCCTTTTCATTTCACTTTCCTAAGCTCTTGTCCTCCCTTCCCCTGTCCTTCTCCTCCCTCAAATCCCTTCTTCATGACTTTACTACTCCTTCCTGCAACTGTTCCTGAACCCCCTGTCCCTTGTGTTTCCCTCTTCCCTTCTGTTGTTGTCCCCGTTGCCCCCCTTCCCCTCTAGTTGTGATCAAATTTCTAATCTCCCCCTGGCTAAACTGTGCCTAAACCAGTAGTCATGTCTGGTTTGTATGTTGCTCCTGGGCCTACCCTCTGCAGTGGCATTAATAGCTTTCACCTTAATGGTCTGGTAGTGGTAATACAGCTACCATCTGGCATTGCTCACAGTTATTATTTAGCACTTGTACCTTAAACTGCATTATTACTCATCTTTCTTATGTCACCTTGACTGTATGCCTATAAATCTTGACTGCACATCTGAAAATGAGCTGTTACTACCTCAGTATGTCTTTCCTGGTGAGCTTTTTGAAATAAATAAAGATCAGTTCATGTAAACAAAATCTACCACCCAAAAACAAACACAGAATACGGAGACAAAACATTGAGATTTCAAGCAGCATTACTATGGAATGACCTGCCATTTATAGTTTGCGCTTTGTCCTCACATCATGATTTTACAAATGCCTTGGATAAATGTTTCCCACTTATATGTAAATGTGTATAGATGGAATAATTTTTACCGGTACTGTCTTTAAACTTGTTATATGTGAATCTAACTGTATATTAAGACTGTCAAAATATCTTGTGTATTTTAGAGCAACTGATAGGATTTAAAACACAGGACTGTCTTGCAAACAGGGATTAACGACCCTTATGACATGTATTTCCTGTATACAAATAACATTTCTATCTATCTTTATCTATCTATAAATAAATATAACCAGCACAGTGGTATTTAATGTTGCGACAAGCTCCTGTGATAGGGATAAACAGTACATAGTGAAGGTCAGACAACTGTGCACAATGCAGTATAAGAGATATCAAATACGGATAAAAAATAAATTAGGATTGAATATCACAGGACAGAGAGTGAGCAGGGGCAAAAAGTCAAGGAAGCTGTGGACAGGAGAAAGGATGAACATAATGAGACCACAGGAGCAGTTTGAGGGAGCGGTAAGAGGAAGTGAAAAAGAGAGAGGTTGAGAGACAGCTGCAGAGTGATGTCAGGCTGACTGAGAAGGAGGATTGGCCAGCAGAGGTAGAGCAACAACAGACAGAGAAGGAGCCCTTGTTGGAGGAGTAAAGGGAGCAGAAGGAAGGAAAACAAGAATTTGTCAATGCCAAATGTTTGCTTGCTGGCATTGGCATTGGTAGTGTAGAAGTTACAGAGCTGCATAATATGAATAGCAGCGAAGTATTGAACTGAAGCCAACCCCACCACCACCCTGCAGAGAGTGACAGGCATTGGGGTGTGCCTTTGGGTCATCAGGCATAATGACCACGCCATTTCACCACACCCTACTCTGCAGACACTGACAAGTGTCACGGTGTGCCTTGGGGTCTTTGGCCCTTATGCACACCCTATTCCATCAGGAAATACGATGAGATGGGTGCGGTATAGGAGAATGGGGTAACGTTTGGGCCTGAAGAGTCCGAGGCACACCTTGATGCCTCTCACTCACTGGCTGTGGTGGTGGGTGGGGGGTGGAATGATGAGCATTACAGGCAGAATCCCAAGTCACACCCCTGATGCCTGTCATTCTCTACAGGGTGGGGCGTTATGGTTGGAAACCCTAATGCCTCAGGCATTCATTAGTATTTCACTCCAAATTTTCAACATGGTTTTTGTGACCCCCACCTCATGAACAGTGGCAATATCAGTTTGTTAGCCGAAAACTGCTTTTGCATAGTGACTACAGCATTTGGCACCACAGGTGCAAAAACACATTCTGAACAGGATGTGAAAAATGACAGCGATACTGTTCATGGGGAGGTGTAAAAAATGGCAATGTTGAAAATCCGGTGTGAAAATCTTAAAAAAACTGGTGAAGTCACGAGCGTGCATAGAAACTGTGCAATGCACACCCGTAATGTAACTAGTTTGGGGATTTTTTTACAGCAGATTGTTAACACAGGCATTTTGGGACCTCCGATCATGAACAGTGTCAGTGTGATTTTCTTTATCTGTCCCGAACAATGATTTCCCACAGCGACCACGCATTTCTGCGCTGAAAGTGTGAAAACACAATTCTGCCATGTTGTGGAAAATGACAGCCGTACTGTTCATAAGGAGGTGTGGAAAAATGCCACTGGTGAAAATCTGGACTGAAAATATTATAAATTCATGAACTTCCGAGGGTGCATGGAAACTGCGTAATGCTCACTCGTAACACAGTCATTTATGGAGTTTTGTCACCAAATTTTCAACATAGCCATTTTAAGACCTCTGCTCATGACCAGTGTCACTGTGATTTTCTTAATCTGTCCCAAACATTGTTTTACTTTGTAACTGCTGTACCACTGTCGTTACATGTGCTGAAACAAATTTTGGGTGAGATGTGAAAAATGGTAGCTGTACTGCTCATAGGAAGTGCAGTAAAATGGCACTGTTGAAAATCTAGTGTGCAAATATTACATACTCGCAAACTTGCCAACGTAGTGTAGGAACTGCGCAAACGGCGCCTCCAAAACAGTCATTTTGGATTTTTTCACCAAATTTTCAACATAGCCATTTAACACCTCTGCTCATGACCAGTGTCACTGTGATTTTTCTTAATGTGTCCCATACATTGATTTTTGCACAACTGATTTCGCCATTGTATGCGTACATGCGTGGAAACGCGTTGTGTCGAGATGTGAAAAAGTAAAGCAGCACTGCTCATAAGGAGGTGTGGTAAAATGGCAATGTTGAAAATCTGGAGTGAAAATATTGAAAATTGCGAACTTCGGCGTGCGTAGGAACTCTTAGCATGCTAAATAAAACAGTCATTTTAGGAATTTTTCACCAAATTTTCAACATAGCCATTTTAAGACCTCTACTCATAAACAGTGTCACTGTGATTTTCTTAATGTGTCCCGTACATTGATTTCGCACACAGACTGCGCCATTATGCGCTTCATGAAAGGAAACACATTTAGGTGAGATGTGAAAAATGACAGCTGCACTACTCATAAGAAGGTGTGGTAAAATGGCAATGTTGAAAATCAGGAGTGAAAATATTGAACGATCGTGAACTTATGGCGTGTGTAGGAACTACTGTAGCTGCGCCTCGTAAAACAGTCATTTTTTAATTTTTCCACCAAATTTTCAAAATAGACTTCTTGAGCCCACCTTATGAACACTGGTAGTGTTGTTTGCGTTAATCAGTCCTGAAGGTGATTTCCACGCGGTGACTGGAAATCACCCTTCAGGCCTGAATAACCCATGACAATGACAGCATTCATGAGAAGGGTCCCAAAAACCCCATGTTGAAAATTTGGTGCAAAAATCCAAAAATGCCCGAGATATGCAGCAAAGTTGAAAAAACCCTATCTATTACATTATACAGCTTACCAGCATTTCCTCAGTTCACGTCGGCTTTGAAGAGTGCAGGCGTGTTCCGGTCCACTGAAGATCGTCGCGCCAGACTCCAGAGGTAAAGTATGGGGTGAGGGGGTGTGAGGGCAGGGTGCACAGTGGGTGGGTGTGGGTGGGGGCAGGAGACTGCGAGGACCATTTTAATTTACATTTTTTTAATTATTAAGGCAGGGGACATTTGCCACACTGGGTGGGCTCCCAGCGTGGCAGCTGGAAAGGATGTTTGGGGGCTGGAGCTGGACGGATTGGGCACCCCATCCCCAGGGCTAGTGCCACGCTGGGGTGGGCTCTGCGTGGCAGCTGTAAGGCTGTTTGGGGGCTGGAGCCAGCGGAGTTGGGCACCCCGTCAGCCCATCTGGGCGTGTGCCATGCTGGGGTGGGCTCCCAGCGTGGCAGCTGTAATGCTGTTTGGGGGCTGGAGCCGGGTGGGATTGGGCACCCCATTGTATCTGGATGTGTGCCAAGCTGGAGTGGGCTCCCAGCGTGGCACCAGAAACTTTTTTGGGGCGGCATGGAGCCCGGCGAGGCATGAGGCACCCTTCGGCTATACTGTATGTGCATGGGGGGGCGCGTCAGCACGCAATATGCGTGCGTGCATGTTGAGGGGGGGAGCTCTGCTCACTGAAGTGGAGCTCTCCCTTTCAACTGTATGCCACTGCATTTTCAGCTGTCATAAACAGCTGGAGCAGTGATTGGCGCACTGCAACCATGCCTGCAAACACACTGACTGAATTGGAAGAGGCTGACACACCTCTGGAAAACTCGGATGGTGGCACTATGTTTCTTGCACATGCGTGCAAGCAAACATAAAATGGAGAGAGAAAGCCTGAGAGAGAAGAGGGAAGGGACGGAAACTTGAATTTAGAGAGGAGGGAAGCACTATGGGAAAGGCACCCCAAAGACAGAGCGGGAAAGGAGCACCATAAAGGGAGATTTTGATAATCAGAACAGTGATGAGTTAGGAGGTTAGTCTGTAGTGAAATGGCAAAATGAGTGAAAAAGAGAATCCAGTCTGGTAAGGGTAGATTTAGGGGGAACCCCATACCAGGAAAGGCACACTAAGCTATAATAGCTTGTTTCCAGGTGTGTTCTAGGGGTGGGTTGCCCAGTCCTGTTTTATTGACTGGGGAAATGTTGGCCATGACACTGACAATCTTTTTCTACTCCGCATGGAAAACACTGACACAGATGCTCCTGAACAGCATTTATCCCTGCAGCATCTGTCTCCACAACACAGTAGAGAGCAGGAATGCTCTGTAAATCAGGTACCCCTTTCAGTAATACCAGCGGGGAATGTTGTAACCACACTTCAGACAGAGACTGTAGCTGAAAAAGCAGGGCTGGGAAAAATGAAGGTGAAAGACAATATGCAAGAGCAAGTGGGGGACCAGGAAATAAGAGAGAGGGATATAAGTACAGTTTTTCCCCCTGAATATATAAAACTCAATACAGCTGATAACACTGACACTGAAACTGTAGACTCCACGTGGCAGTACTTCAAACACCTCTATTTCTATATCTGACCATGCTGTAGACCCTAATGCTGAGATGAAAGAATGAACTGTGCCCCCCCACCCCATAGTCACTAACTCTGGTATTACTGATGTACTTATAGAAGTGAATCCTTGGCAACCAGGTATGAATGATTAACACGATGCTCAAATAAACAGCTCAGATGAATCTTCACCTGGCGAAGGGTGCAGCACATCGGGCAAAGCACAGAACTGGAGGGGCAGAATTGAACTAGACATAGAAAATGAAAATGAGAGGCAGGTAAGAGGGGAAAGCACAGTATTACAGCAAGAAACTGCTTTATAAAAATAGAAAATAATGGTCTCGGTATAGTACCGAAACATGTACATTTCAAACCAGAGCTCTTAAAATCTCTAGCTATATAGTAAACCTATGGATGCTCTCGCAGCTGCTCCCTGCATCATATGTCATTCTCAGAACAGCTGGGGGGGGCTGTGAGTGTGCCGCTAGGGGCTCTTTTAATTTTAAAATGCCGGAAAGGAGGGATGCAGGATCAACCAGATAATGTCTAAATAAAACAAGGCACTTTAAGTAATAAAAAACAACTTTTTGTGAAAATGCTAATTAGATCTGCCTCACACTTAGGTGTAGACGAATTTTAGGTGGACGTTTTCCTTTAAGAATGACAAATATAAAAAATATATTTTGCTCCAAGCCCAATTAATGAGATAATTGTCTTTTGATCATGAAGGAGTGGGAACTATTTTATGTAAATCCAGATCAATAAAAATATTATGAGGAAGCTATGGTATAATAGAGCAACTTCGCTTTTACTGGAGCAGAGAAGCAGGACACACGGGAAGATACATGGAGGCAGCATTTTTAAAAGGTGTAAAGAGGGAGTAAGGAGAAGAAATATAGAAAAAAAAACTTGACTAAGATAGCGGTATTAAGAAAACTCAGGACACTGAGGAAGTGGTTCATGAATACTTACAAAATATGTTTGGATCTGCTAATGGGAGTATTCAGAAGCCTCTTCATTTTTGAATTTACTAAATATTCCAGACGTGCCTCAGGTTGTGCTAGAGAGATTAACTGGCCTTATTACACTCAAAGAGTTAAAAAATGTGATTAAAAAGTCTGAATGGAGAGGATGGGCTTACTTCTGACTTTTATAAAAGAAAATAACATGTGGAACAGGTCTCTGATATGTTACAGACAACTTATTACTGGATGTCAACAATTGGGTAACCTTTGACACCATTTGGTGCTGCTATTCAAGTTTTCCTATTTAAAAGGGGTGACACACTGTATTTTGTAGTAAATAGCCTGACTCCTATAATGGTTGATATTATTTATTCTTTATTCGGGTTATAGTTTACAGGT
This sequence comes from Neoceratodus forsteri, assembly GCA_016271365.2. Taxonomy (NCBI): domain Eukaryota; kingdom Metazoa; phylum Chordata; order Ceratodontiformes; family Ceratodontidae; genus Neoceratodus; species Neoceratodus forsteri. Next base: position 550,781,578 of record CM057458.1, read on the forward strand.
TGTCATTAATGTTATACTGTTTGTAAACACAAGGAAATGTTCCAAGCGTATTATCCTTATTGTTTTGCATTAATCATAATGTTCTGTGGCATTATTAAGTTTATTACATACTTTACAGTTTTTAGCATCTATCTGTCTTCTAATTGTAGTTGCTTGCATGCATGTGCAAGAAACACATTGCGTCAGCATCCTTTGCAAGCGGGTTGTGGAGGTGCAGCAGTGTTGCTCCAAATGGCAGCAGTCTGCTATGGGGCTGATCTGTGCCGCAACAAATTAGAGGAGCATGCAGTCGATGACAGCCGTTAATGAGCATGCCACTATGCTCAAAACATTTGACTGCTGCAATCAGGGAGTGCCCTGTCACTACACAATCAGCTGTTTTTGCTGAGGGGCAGTCTCTGGCCACAGCAGTCAATTACAGATGCATTGTGTGGTGTCCTCTTTCAATAAACATGGTGATGGCTTCTCCATCGGCCTCTCACAGTCCCCACAAAGCCAACAGAAAGCCACCACCCACCTCTCCCAGTTTTTAAAGCTGACGGGCATGCCCAATCCTCCTGTTGGCATGCCCATCCCTGGTTCATTTGCAAACAGGGTAGCCCAATCCCCATTGGCATGATGCATCCCCCCATTTGTTGTGTGCCGAGGGGGGTGCCCAGTCCCCCTTGGCTAATGCACACACCCTCAAGCACACTGTATAACCGACAGGGGGTGCCCAATCCCTGTCGGCTCCAGCCCCCCCAAAAGAGACATCCTGGTGTGCCAGCACACTGGGAGCCCACCCCAGCATACAAAAAAGCATCCCATATTGCTGTTTATCTTTTTAAACCTGTAAAAACAGAAAATGGTCTCTCGCAATCTCTCGTGCCTCCTCCCCCAACCCATGCCCACCCTCTGTGCACCCTACCTCCCACACCCCACACCATACTTACCTCCAGAGCCCAGCATGATGATCTTCGGTGGACTGGGAACATGTCTGCACTCTTCAAAGCCGACTGCGAATTGGAGGAATGCCGGTAAGCTGTATAATGGCATAAATAGGGTTTCTTCAACTTAGGTGGATATCTCGGCCATTTTTGGGAATTTATTTACCAAATTTTCAACATGGGGTTCTTAGGACCCCACCTCATTAACTCAATAACTGTCATTTTGTTATTCAGTCCTGAAAGGTGATTTCGTGGTCACTGCATGGAACCACCTTTCAGGACTGATTAACGAAATTACAGTGTCACAGTTCATATGGTAGGCCCCCAAAAACCCCTATGTTGAATATTCGGTGAAAAAATTCCCAAAAATGACTGTTTCATGAGCCTGCATTGTGCATTTCCTATGCACACTCATAACTTTGAGAATTTTTAATATTTTCACTTCAGATTTTCAACATTACTATTTTACCATACCTCCTTATGAACAGTACAGCTGTCATTTTTCACATCTTGCCCAAAATGTGTTTTGCACATGTAGCACACAATGGCGTAGTCGGTGTGCAAAATCAATGTTTGGGACAGATTAAGGAAATCACAGTGACACTGTTCATGAGCAGAGTTCTTACTATGCCTATGTTGAAAATCTGGTGACAAAAGTCCATAAAATGACTATGTTACAAGCGTGCATTGCGTAGTTTCCATGCACCCTCGTAACTTCACGAATTTGTAATGTTTTCACTCCAGATTTTCAACATTGGCATTTTCCACACCTCCTTATGGATAGTACAGTTGTCATTTATCACATCCTGGCCAAAATGTTTTTTCGCACTTCTGACGCAGAATAGCGCAGTTGCTGTGGGAAATCTGTGTTTGGGACAGATTAAGAAAATCACAGTGACACTGTTCATGAGCAGAGGTCCCAAAATTCCTAGGTTGAAAGTCTGGTGTAAAATATCTCCAAAATAATTACATTATGGGGGCGCTTTGTGCGGTTTCTATGCATGCTCGTGACTTCACCATTTTTTTTTATATTTTTACTCCAGATTTTTAACATTAACAGTTTTTACACCTCCTCATGAACAGTACAGCTGTCATTTTTCACATCCGGTTCAAAATGTGTTTTCACATCTGTGGCACCAAATGGCGCAGTCGCTGTGCAAAATCACCTTTCAGCTAATGAACTAATAGTGTCACTGTTCATGCGATGGGGTCACAAAAAGCCCATGTTGAAAACATGGAGTAAAAAATACCAAGAAATGCACAGGGCATTAGGGTTTCCGACCATAATGTCCTACCCAGGGATGTGACTTGGGATTGTTGATAGTAATGCTCATGCCATTCCACCCCAACCCCCACCCTGCAGCCAGTGACAGGCATCGAGGTGCGCCTTGGACTCTTTGGCCCCAGAGTTCACCCCATTCTCCTATACTGCACCCATTTCAGCACATTTCCTTATGGAATTAGGTGAGTGTAAAGCCTGAACACCCCAAGGCATACCTCAGTACTTGTCAGTGTCTGCAGGGCAGGGTGAGGTGAAATGTTATGACCGTTATGGGCGATGACCCAAATGCACACCCCAATGTCTGTCCATCTCTGCGGGGTGGGGGAGGAGTTGGAGTCAGTTCAATACTTCACTGCCATTCCTATACTACATCTGTCTAACTCCTGCACTTCCACTGCTAATGTCAGCAAGCAACCATTCAGCATTGACAAATGCTTGTTTTTTACTTGTTATTGTCATTGTAGCACTTTTAAGCATCCTTTTTATATATCACCTTATAAGCATTCATGTTATTTGTACACAGTTTGATGGATGCTGTTAGTGTTATATTGTTATATATGAAAAAGTTTAATAAACTATTTAATGACAAAAAGGGGTGACTTACATGATTTAAAGAATTGGGGGCTATTATGCCTACTGATTACTGACTTAGAGACCTTAATGAAAAGCCTAGCAGGTACCAGAACCCTAGGCTTGCCAAGGTTCTTCTTTCACTCTACAATTTGATACAAAACTCCGTGCTCACCATCTACCCATGTCTGCCCACCTGCCTGCTCACCTTTCTCCTCTCAGACTCTCCTTGACAAACCTCCATCCACTGACCTCCTTATACCACCCACCTGTGAGCCTACCATCATCTCCCTTCCTCTGATTCCTCTTCTCCTACCTAAGCCTGATTGGTTCCCTCTATTCTTTCTTACTACTATGCCTAGGCTGACTCCTCTGGCTATAGCCTTGTAACCTTTAGGTATCAGTTTTGATGAACAGCTCCATCCCCTGTTTCCTCCCAATGCAAGATCCTGCCTAGCTTCCACCTCTGATTTTTTTCTCAAACTAGCACCTAACTCTGACTTAAGCACTTAATTGTATGGCATGACATGTGAACCCAACCCCATTGACTATGTACCCTTGTTTTGGTTATGTGCTGTTGTTTGCCTATGTTATCCTACATTGTTAGGCTATTGCCAATGTTTACTGATTTTTCCTGTTCACATTTTTCCTACTATTAGATGTTCTTGACAATGCCTATTAAGCTGCTACTGACTCCAAACTTATGTACCCTCCCTTACCCTTGTGACGATGATCCTTTGTAATGAGCTTCTAGCTCAAAGGTTGTAATTCTGATTACTAAATAAATACATGAAAATTATAACAGCTGGGCTGGCAGAACCCATCAGGCACTGGATAATGCCCTATGGCTGTGTGGTGGGTAGGAGCATTCACGACAACCTTACACTGATAACAGAACTACTAGAAATGGCTGGAAAAAAATCAAGCTTCTGGGCACAGTATATTTTAACAATGGATCAGGAACAACCCATAGATTAGGTTTATCATGAGTATTTATTTACAGTTTTAGAAACATATGGTATTTCCCCTCTCTTTTGTGACTGGCTGAAAAAGATGTATTAGATAGCTTCTATAATTCTAAATATTAATTAATAAGGTCAGAACCATTGAGAGGAGTAAGACAAGGTTACACATTAAGTCCTCTTCTATATGTACTCAGTATTGATCCCCGATTGCATATATAATAAGGAAACTGGAGCTAGAAGGTTTGCAATACTATGACAGTACATTATCAGTTGTTGTATCTGCTTACATAGACAACATATGTCTACTTTTGCAGAATAGGCACTCTGGAAGGGAAGAAAATAGGACTTTTGAAACTTTCGCAGGTATATCTGTCTGTAAGATCAATGTTGGTAAAAGTGAAGGATATATTATTAGCTCCATAATGGAACATGTGTCTGATATTTGTGGAATATCTGTATCAAATGACCCAATTAATATACTTGGTATAACATTTGGACATGGGGACATGGCTAGGGAAAAACTGGGTTGAAAAAATACAAATGTGTAAGAAGAAAGTGAATAACTGGAAGAGGTGGCAGCAATCAAAAAAGAAAAAAAAAACTGGCTGAAGTCAAAACCTTCCTGTTGCCAATTTTTACATATTTATGAGTCTGTTATCCAACCCAAAAGATCTGGAAGTAAAATTGTTATGCTTAGTTTTCCAAGTTATTTGGGGGAGTAGGTTGAACCCCATGAAAATGAATGCTCTTTACCTGCCTGTGAAAATGGGAGGGCTAACTTTGGTTAGAAAATTAAACATTAAAAATGTTTTTTCCTCTACCCATTTCCCAGTCTTCTTTCAATCAGGAATATATTACCTAGTCTGCGGTCAGCCATGGGGTTGTTCTTAATGCAGGATCCTGTAAAACTAGAGTTGGTTTACATGCATTCACTGCAGCTGCTCCTCAATTTTGGAATAGCTTACCTGAATTTTTACATGTTGATTGTTCTCCTAAAGTCTTTACAAAGCAACTAAAACTGTATTTGTTTGTTTTAAGTACTTGTAACTGTAAATGAATGTTACTATTGAATGTTATATATTTTTTTTGTACTGCAAACCTTGCCTGTGTCGAGCCTAAAAAAAAGACCCTCAGTCCGGTGCTCTTACCCCATTAACAAATTAAAAGAAATTCATTAATCCTATTAGTTTTTTTTCATAGTATCTATATATTTTGGAATGTTTGTACAGTTTCGAAAGGTGAGGTGCCTTTTTGGAGTCTGTGGAATGGTAAATGGACATTTTTCTTGATAGAAAAATGGCAAGCTAGCCCTGCTAAATTAAAAAAGTCCACCGATATACCAGTATATTTCTTGCCGGTTCTAGAAAAATTGAGAAAATAGTGTTTTTCGATAGAACAGTTATCCCTTACTAGCAGGTACAATAGTCTGATATGATACAACTACAGGAGTCTGCAACTCACCAAGAGTACAAAGGTGTACGTCCAGAAGACCTGCAAACAACTGAGCAATATTTAACAGACAAAAGAACCCCTGAGAGAAGGGGGGATACAGTGTGACTCAGTCACAGCAGACTAGGAGTTAAGGGAAACATAAGACATAAAAGCTTACAAAACAAAGTATGTCCAAGTCAAGATTGCCATCCTTTGAAACAATGGACTATTTATTGGTGTACTGTATATCTGCACCTAGATTCTGGACAATACATACAATGGCATGATGCAGGAGGTGCATCAGTTTCCAATGAAAATATAATAACGGGTCATATGTCCTCTAATAGACATTATGAAGAAGGCACTCTGAGGCTTATTATATGTGCATAAAGTTTTTTTCTGTGGCAAACTGGATGCAAATTGCTTTATCGACAAATCAAATAAATCAAATCAAATTTATTTAAAAAGACGCCCAATCCCAAAGGCTCTGGGCGCCGCACAAAAACTGTACAGTATGTCATACTGTATACATTTCATTACAATATCATACAAATATAAAATACATAAAAACTTAATCACCAAATGCCTGCATGAATAAAAAGTCTTCAGATGACTCTTAAAGGCCTCTATAGTGGGGGCCTCTCTCACTTCAACTGGCAATGAGTTCCAGAAAGCGGAGGCGGCAACTCAAACGATCGATCCCGCTGATTTTAACCTTGCTCTTGAACTTGAGGAGGCCCCACTAGAGGAGCGGAGATCTCGGACAGAGGTGTGCCGGTACCAGGAGATCAGAGAGGTAACCAGGGCCCTGTCCATGTAGGGTCTTATAGGTGAAAACCCACCTTGAACAAAACTCTCCACCTGACAGGCAGCCAGTGCAATTCACGCAGTATTGGAGTAATATGACAAAACTTACTCTGCCCGGTCAAAAGCCGGACAGCAGCATTTTGCACTAGCTGCAGTCTGTGAAGAGAAGTTCCAGAGACCCCGAGATAGAGGGCATCACAGTAGTCAAGCCTAGAAGTAACTAAGTAAACAAAAATGGTATGGTGGGTAATGGATCTATATTCTTATAGGAACATCTGTAGCCTCCCCCAAAAGAGGAATTGGAAACAATACAAATCAATGAAGGTGGGGGGCCCTTGAAGAATTCTCAAACGAGTTCTCTGTGTTGTAATTTCCTTTTATTCTGAATAGACCCCTACGTTTCACCCACAAAGTGGGCTTGTTCACGGGGATAATTTGTAGATTTTATATTCTGAATTTTTCTGCAAATTAATACAAACATATTTTAATACATTATCTTTCATAAATTTGCAATATGCTTAATAAGGTAACTTCTGAACATTATATAATTCTCTTTATCTTTCCCATACCTCAGTAAAGATATAGACTTTGTTCACTTGAAAAACTGTGATATTCAAAAAACTGAATGAGCTTTGCTTGCTTCTCAAATCTCTGTAACATATATAAAACAATAGTCTAAATATATGAAACAGTCATTGTGGCAGTGACTTATGTATAGGTTATAAACCTTGTACCACTTTGTATCTAAAAACATTTTACATACCTTTAACATATATCGTGTAGAAACAGCCAAAATGTGGATTTTAAGGTACTATATAATTTCTATAGAAATAAAAAATCATAATAATTAGATTGAATTCCTTCAATTTGAAGTGGCAATCTATAGCAGTTCATAAAATTTTTTGTATGTTACCAAAGCTGTGCATACCTAAATCCATGTGTTTTATTTGATGTGAAACAATGTGTACAAGGACACTAATTGAATTTCTGTGGAAAGAAAACCACAATAACAACATTTATTTAACTTCATTTGAAAGCATATCTTTAAAAATATTATCTATATTCCAAAGGAATTCTTTTTACTTACTAAATGGCTGTTGTAGTTAAAGTTCTTGAAAAAGTGCAGAGTTTTCCAAACCACAAAAATGGCTGCTTGTGTTTGTTACAGCCTCTTTGTTACTTATGTGCCTCTTGTGCCTGCTTTGCTAAAAATCCTGGCGAGGACGCCGCCGTGAGCGTGATGATGTCACAATCAAGACTAACTGCGATACCATGATCGCCACCATCGCCATCAAGACATAAGTGAACTGACTGCTGCAGCAGTCCATTAGCTGGCTCATTCCTAGAGCCATGGATTATCCATTAGCCTGACCAGCTCCTCTGCCAGTGCCATAATATGAGTAGAATTATTTGTATAACATTATACTTATATGTAATGATATTGCATAATAACTGAATGCCCTCTTTGGTATATTATTTGAAACAATTCAGTTTTAGGATTTTGTTGTTAGGTATCACTTAGAAATGTTTTTGTAAATTCATAAAATGAAAAAAATGCAAAAATGTAAGCCTACCCTGTATGTCTTTTCACCCAGCATTGTTCATTATTTTATATTTAATATGGGATATCATGTTGTAATAATTGTGGTGACACAGTCACAGTGGCAGTTTAATAGAAGTGCCTGCTTTGGCTATATAATCCATGGCTCTAGGAATGAGCCAGCTAATGGACTGCTGCAGCAGTCAGTTCGCATGCGACGCTGTGTGCCGATGAGACGCCATCGATAAGCAGTTAGCGCCGATTGTGACGCATCACGCTTATGACGCCCTCTCGGATTTTAGCAAAGCAGGAACAAGAGGCACATAAGTAACAAAGAGGCTGTAACAAACACAAGCAGCCATTTTGTGGTTTGGAAACTCTGCACTTTTTCAAGAACTTTAACTACAACAGCCATTTAGTAAGTAAAAGAATTCTTGAATATAGATAATATTTTTAAAGATATGCTTTCAAATGAAGTTAAATAAATGTTGTTATTGTGGTTTTCTTTCCACAGAAATTCAATTAGTGTCCTTGTACACATTGTTTCACATCAAATAAAACACATGGATTTAGGTATGCACAGCTTTGGTAACATACAAAAATTTTATGAACTGCTATAGATTGCCACTTCAAATTGAAGGAATTCAATCTAATTATTATGATTTTTTTATTTCTATAGAAATTATATAGTACCTTAAAATCCACATTTTGGCTGTTTCTACATGATATATGTTAAAGGTATGTAAAATGTTTTTAGATACAAAGTGGTACAAGGTTTATAACCTATACATAAGTCACTGCCACAATGACTGTTTCGTATATTTAGACTATTGTTTTATATATGTTACAGAGATTTGAGAAGCAAGCAAAGCTCATTCAGTTTTTTGAATATCACAGTTTTTCAAGTGAACAAAGTCTATATCTTTACTGAGGTATGGGAAAGATAAAGAGAATTATATAATGTTCAGAAGTTACCTTATTAAGCATATTGTAAGTTTATGAAAGATAATGTATTAAAATATGTTTGTATTAATTTGCAGAAAAATTCAGAATATAAAATCTACAAATTATCCCCGTGAACAAGCCCACTTTGTGGGTGAAACGTAGGGGTCTATTCAGAATAAAAGGAAATTACAACACAGAGAACTCGTTTGAGAATTCTTCAAGGGCCCCCCCCCCCACCTTCATTGATTTGTATTCTAGAAGTAACTAAGGCATGTACCAAGGTAGGGAGGTCCAGAGCCGGAACAAGGGGCTTAATCCTGGTGATATTTCTAAGATGGAAAAAACAGGAATGAACCACGGAGGATATTTGGGCCTCCATGGACAGGTTCCTGTCAAAGATCACACCAAGATTTCGCACCCATGGGGAGGCCATCAATGACACAGCTCCTAGCACAATGCCAGTCGCAGAATCAGAAGCCATCCCATCATGAGCTCTGTTCGACTCCACTACCAGTACCTCAGTCTTATTGGGGTTCAGTCACAGCCAGCTGGAAGACATCCAGTCATTTATCTCAGCCAGACAGATATTCAGCACATCCACTGCATTTGATGTTCCTGGGGCAAAGGATAGGTATAGCTGAGTATCATCAGCATAGCAATGAAAACTCAAACCATACCTCCTAATGATCCCCCACAGGGGCAGCATGTATACTGCGAACAACATTGGGGCCAATACCGAACCCTGAGGGACTCCGCACGAAAGGAGGCAGGGTGCTGATGAGAAATTACCCATCACAACCCGCTGCCTCCTATTAGTAAGAAATGACTCAAACCATTTGATGACAATACCAGTGAGTCCGCATAACTCCCTCAGGCGGAAAAGCAACACACAATGGTCCACAGTATCAAATGCTGAAGAGAGATCAAGGAGAACAAGAATTGTCTTGTCCCCCCAATCTCTAGCCCTGAGGAGGTCATTTTGCACCCGAACTAATGCAGTTTCAGTGCTATGTCTGGCCCGAAACGCTGACTGGAAAGGATCATATAACTCGTGGGTCATGAGATATTCTCCAAACTGAAGTGATACCACCTTCTCCACAACCTTTCCCAAAAATGGAAGATTGGAGATAGGACGGTAATTTGCCCTAATCTCAGGGTCCAGAGAAGCTTTCTTTAAAAGGGGTCTCACCAAAGCCTCCTTCAAGGCATCTGGAAAGACACCCTGACTTAAGGAACACCGGACAATCAGGGCAAACAGCGGGCCAACAGTGTCAATGCACCTCATCAAGAAGCGCGTTGGCACGGGATCCAGTTCACAAAAGGTATACTTCAGGTTGGCCACTATCTCAATGACCTCACGATCCTCCACTGGCCTAAACTCTCCCCAGCCAGAGAGAGTGCTCTCAGAAAATAACTGACGACTACTGACAGCAATGATATTACTGGCTGAGGAAACCTCCCGCCGGATCGCAGACACCCTGTCTGAGAAAAACCGAGCAAATTCCTCACAATCCTCATTTGAGGAAACTCTTCTGGGCTGGAGACAAGATGGATGAAAAAGTCTATCAACAGTCCGGAAGAGTGAGGCTGGTCGGATTCTCCCAGCAGCAATCTCCCGAGACAAAAATATTGCCTTCTTTTGGTTGATTGCCTCCTGATATGTGCAATAATGCACACACAGGACCAGTTTGTCAGCCCCCAGATGGGATTTCCTCCAGCGACGCTCTAATCTCCTACCCAGCTTCTTCATCTCCCTGAGATCGCCATCATACCAAGGCGACCTCAGGTATGAAGTTCTGGGTCATACACCGGCAGGTGCGAGGGAGTCAATGGCGCCAGACAACACCTTATTATAGGCATCTACCCCGGCGTCAACTGCTCCAACGCATGCATCACCCACCCTTGATAAATCAACTGCCGCCAGAAAACCATCAGAGGTAAGATCTTTTAACGGGCGACAGCGAAATATCTCAGAAGGGGAAGAATTTATGACAGGAGCACTAAACGTGAACTTCACCGTGCAATGATCAGACCAAGCTACTCGGTCAATATCAAGATCAACGATCTTAAGTCCCAGTGAGAACACCAGGTCCAATGTGTGGCCGTCCTGATGAGTAGACACGCTGACAGACTGCACCAGCCCCAAAAGGGACATACTCTGCAGTAGCTCATCGGGCGCACCTTGACTCTATTCGCCCAAATATTGAAGTCCCAAGAAAACACATCTTGGGGAATCCAATGTTTCACCGGCAACAAACTCAGCGAATTCCTGCAGGAACCCCCCCATCGGACCAGAAGGGCGATAGATGAGGAGGATCCTGCAGCCCACACTGAGTCCTCCACGAATGGCCACACACTCAAATGAACCTGGGGTTCCCACCAGGTGCACGGTGAAGTCCAGGTTAGATTTAAAACAGATAGCTACACCACCTCCCCTACGATTTCCTCTGGGGCGGTGCACCACAGTATATCCTGGGGGGATTGCAGCCTCAAAAACAGGGCCAGCATCATCTCCCACCCAGGTCTCTGTAATGCACGCCAGGTCGACCGATGAGACAAGAGCGGCAGTAATAGCCGTCTTGTTTCTGATCGACCTGGCATTGCATAGCACTGCCGTCAGAGGTATAGAAGGTGATGCAGCCCTAATGGTCACCTGGCCACTTGGCCTGGTGGCCCCCCTGAAAATAGGCACCAACCACGCCTGGCTTCTCCTAGATGCTCTATTTATTCCAGGGTGTCTCCTGGACTTAACCACCTCAATCCTTTGATCAACCCGCTTCTGGTCATCCCACAGTGGATACGCAGAGCAATCCCCCCTCAATCCCCACTTCCCTACAACGTCTGATAGTGATATCAGATACAGGGAGGGGGATAAAAGGACGCAATGCATGCAACTGCAAACTCCCATAAGCAATCCTAGGCCCCAAGACTCGTCTAACAAAACTCCTACACATAGCTAATTAAATAAGCCAAAATGGCACATATAAACTCATGCAGCAATACACATAAAAACTCTTACTTTATAATAAAACTAGTTGACATACATGAACAGCAATACCATATCTAGTTCCCACCTCTCATCCAGAAACAGGCAATATTTTCAACTCCGAGTGGTGCTCGTGCCACTCTGATATAGCAACCATGCTCAGAGGCCATGCAGCGGCGCCTATGCTTTATAGGATGCCTCCCCACACCCACGCACCAATAACTGGCAGCCCCCTCCGTAAAACTCCAGCTCCAGCTGGCGGCGATATTATCAGTCAAATACACAGTCTCCCACGCTGTGTTAGCCAGGCAGGGTCAGGTGGGCAGGCAATCAAGATAAAAAAGCTCCAATAGATAGCGTCAATAGTCCAGAATCACCCGCTGCAATGAGCAGCGCTCTCAGCTGACACACAAAGAGAAGCAATACAGAAACTGCTGCTTGCGAGCAGCGCCTATGCTTTATAGGATGCCTCCCCACACCCACGCACCAATAACTGGCAGCCCCCTCCGTAAAACTCCAGCTCCAGCTGGCGGCAATATTATCAGTATTGTATTGTATTGTATTGTACAGGTATTGTCTCCAGTGTCTGTGGTCAAGTTAACAGAACATGAGTTGCATGTTTTGTACAGAAAGGCTAGCTTGATATCCTGCAGAAATCTGAACAAGAGATGGCATATATTAGTTATATTTTTCCTCCCCCTCTTCACCTGGAAACAAAACTATATGGGATTTCTTTAGGCTCTGTGGCTTTTTTTTATCATTTTTGTTTTCTGTAACTATTAGTATTTTTACTGTGTTTACATTTTGGTGACACTGTTTTATTTCCACTTACACATATTTCTTTATCTCATGGACAGAGAGTTCTCTAAAAATTGTAAGAAGGAGTTCATGACTCACTCCAGAATATATTTTAGATACTGTATATTCTGCAAGATGACAAAATGGAAAAGATTTTCTCAACTGCTTATATCAGGTTCTAGGAAGCAGCTGCATTTATCCATTCTGCAGACTGTTTTCTTTTTGGACCCTGTTTGCACACCAGTGCCACATGTTCCATTTCAGACAATCACTGAACAACTCTTAGACGGAAGGATTCCCCCAAAAATGTGGGACATTGTATGGCTATCTGCATGTGGCAGGTTACAAGTAAGAGAAAACTTTACTGATAGACTATGACCAAGACCTGAGTGCACAGGGCTAGAAGAATCTATTTCCCATCTATTTTTTCATGGTACATAAATCATGTACTTTTAGAACATTCCGGGAAGGAAATGGGGTGAGCCCTTCCGTCATCATATAACCTATAAAGCTCTGGTTCTTGGTCATATACCTTATTTGAACTTCACAGACTGGGGGGTGGGTCATTGCTGAGCTACTGAGCAAGCTAGACATGTTTGTTTAGAGCCCCACTGATTTGAGATGGAATATCCACCAAAATCCATGAAAAAAATGATTTTTCTACTGAGCTTTTAATAGTTCTTAGATTGAATCTATGTTACACAATATGGATCAATTCATTTTCCCAAAAGTTGCAGGGAGAGGGATTCTGACCCAAGGGCCTGTTGGAAGGGTTGGGACAGGGGTCTTCCCTGCTGAAGTGACCTGCTCGGAAGTGGGCAGAAAATCAAAGTCATCGCAAAAACCCACTCTCACCTCAATACAGGCTTTTCTGAATGAATTTCAAGCCAAGGTTAGGTAATCAACTTTACAAATTGAAAATTCACTTGTGGAAATAACTTATCATGGTGCTGTTGTAGAGACACAGAGGGAGAATATTGAAAAAGTCATGGAAAACAATGACGGGGAGATCAAAGCTATCTCTGCTAGAGTCCTTACCATAGAGGGAACCACAAATGCAGCACTACACAAACAACTAGCACAGGTGTCAAGATTAGAGCACCTGGAGAATAACATGCTAAGGAGAAACCTGTGGCTTATAGGTTTCTCCAGGACTGTCTCTAATACCGAATCAAAAGAAGCAGTCCAGAATGCGCTGACAGCTGTCTTTTTTATTGAACCTTCCCTTTCCTTAGAAATTGTATTTCATCCAGCTTCACATCAGCTTAAAGACCCATCGAGTATATCTCAACACTCTGGAGCAAGATACAGTATGTAATAATAACTTTCAACACTCTAGCCCGAAAGAAACAAACTTCTCCAGTTGGCTAGACAGAAGAAACAGTTTTTCTATGAGGGTCATCGGATTCATTTATATCCAGACTTTTCTATGCAGATGCAGTGCAGATGTAAGCAATTTCTGCCTATAATGTCAGAGTTCAAGAAAGCGGGTATAGCAGTGATCTCACTCGCACCAACCCATCTGAGGATTCAGTTTCGGGGCAAGAACCATCATTTTGATGATCCAGATGCTGCTTGTAGTTTTTTTTGAAAGCAGTGTTAGAATTCCTGAGGATATTCGCTCTGACTTTGAGGAGGATGAAGAAGCAGAAGTGATTGAGTATCATCCCGTTTGAACTGTTCAGCTGTGCCTTCTCAATGGGAATTTATGTTTATTGTTTTTTATTTTTGAATCTTTGAATCCCAGTTTTTTGGAACTGATAAAAGAGAATTATGCCTACTTGTTAAGATTCATAACTATTAGTTAGGAAGTTAAAGCTTGAAGCATAAACGTATATATCTTACTAATTATTTATTATTGTGGCTCTAATTAATTATAATATTAGGCTTAAATATTGTTTTGACCCCCCTAAAATAGAAAACACATTTTTTGCATTTTATTTAGTTACATTCATAATAATGGAAAATGAATATTCTTAAATGGTATTTCTTCCTGTAATTAAATGTAAATGTGATTTCTGTCTTACAGAATAAAAAATAAAGTATACAAAAAAAAGAATTTCGCAGGCCACAAAAGTGCATGTCGATTGAACATCAGCACCTCTACCACAAATGACAGTACAGCTGTCACTGCGGGAACCCAGCACTGCTTTCCCTAGGTCTTGCACCCCCACCCCAAATCAACTCTGACTTGGAGGTGATTATCTTAGGTATGGGGGGATTTGAGGGGCAAAGCCCCCTGAAGAAAACAGTGTTCTTGGATGGATTTATGCAATTGCAGTCAACATAAATTTGTCACTGTAATGTCAGTTGACAAAATATTTGTTGAACTGGTAATGTAGAGCCCCACAAAAGTACTTTATTGGTTTTACTGGCCTACATCAAATGGTCCAATCTGGCAGGCATGCTGTCAAGATGTTAATTCAAGAAAAAGAGGAACCTCTGATGGTTCTGTGTGATAAGGTCTCTTAATAAATTGAATGCTATATGTGACAGATGGCATAAGTTATTACCTAGGAGACAGTTTCTACCCACATGGTCAGGTAGCAAATAGTTACGAAGGAGAAAGTTTGAGAGGTTGTTTGGTGATTCATGCCATTGGTTGACCGTGTTACTTTTTCTTTTCTAACTTTACTGATGTAACTCAAGTAAATTTCTACAAATTATTTCATGTATAGGAAATAGCTAATCTTACTTGAAAGATTTGTTTTTTATTGTTTTTTTATTTTGATATGCTCAGTAAAGAATTCCCCTATTCTTTTGCCTTTCCTCCAGGAATGAACAGTTCCCAGTTACACAGCTTGGCCCGACTATTCCTATCACTGCGGCCTCGCAGTCTTTTTCCCCAGGAACAACTGCATCTGATTTACAGTTGGAGCCATGCTCAGTTTTGCCCATACAGTAGACAGGAGTTTTGAAGCAAGTTGTATCATGAATGAAATGACCCACAGTTACTAATAATGGCTCTAAGAAGGAAATTCTGACCTGCCCTACTGCTCTTCCATCTACACATCTGAACAATTCATTTCTGCACAGGAGGTGTTTATTTCTGTGCATGACCACCCTGTGAACAGAGTACTTGACCCTGAACTGCCTGAAAAGCTACAACATGCTGAAGTTACTGCTACAGTACAAGTTCCTTCTCCAGAGGTTACTGCTTCAGTACAAGTCCCTATCCTGAAGTTACTACTCCAGCACAAGTCCCTAGTTCTGAACTTACTGCCTCAGTACAAGTCCCTACTCCTGATGTTACTGCTCCAGCATAAGTCCTTACTCCTGAAGTTACTACTCCAGCACAAATCCCTACTCCTGAAATTACTACTCCAGCACAAGTCCCTACTTCTGAAGTTACTGCTTCAGTACAAATCCCTACTCCTGAAGTTACTGCTTCAAAACAAATCCTTACTCCTGAAGTTAATACTCCAGCACATGTCCCTACTCCTGAAGATACTGCTTCGGCAAAAGTCCCTTCTCCTGAAGCTACTGCATCAGCACAAGTCCCTACTCCAGAAGTTACTGCTTCAGTATAAGTCCCTACTCTTGCAGTTATGGCTTCAGTACAAGTCCTTACTCCTCCAGTTACTGCTTCAGCACAAGTCTCTACTCCAGAAGTTACTGCTTAAGTACAAGTCCCTACTCCTGAACTTACCGCTCCAGCACAAGCCCCTACTCCTGAAGTTACTACTCCAGCACACGTCCCTTCTCCTGAATTTACTGCTTCAGTACAAATCCCTACTCCAGAAGTTATTACTCTAGCACAAGTCCCTACTCCTGAAGTTACTGCTTCAGCACAAGTCCCTACTCCTGAAGTTCCTGCTTCAGTACAAGTCCCTACTCCTGAAGTTACTGCTTCGGTACAAATCCCTACTCCTAAAGTTACTGCTTAAGTACAAATCCTTAGCCCTCAAGTTACTAATTCAGCACATGTCCCTACTCCTGAAGTTACTGCTTCAGCACAAGTCCCTACTCCTGAAGTTACTGCTTCAGTACAAGTTCCTTCTCCAGAAGTTTCCGCTTCAGTACAAGTCCTCTACTCTGAAGTTACCACTTCAGTACAAAGTCCCTACTCTTGAAGTTACTGTTTCAGTACAAGTCCTTATTCCTGAAGTTACTGCTTCGCACAAGTCCTTACTCCTGAAGTTACTGCCTCAGCACAAGTCCCTACTCCTGCAGTTACTGCTTCAGCACAGTCACTACTCCTGAAGTTACTGCTTCAGCACAAGTCCCATACTCCTGAGTTACTGCTCCAGCACAAGTCTCTACTCCTGAGTTACTACTCCAGCACAAGTCCCTACTCTTGAAGTTACTGCTTCCAGTTCAAATCCTTACTCCTGATTGCTACTCCAGCACATGCCCCTACTCCTGGAAGTTACTGCTTCAGTACAAGTCCCTACTCCTGGGATTACTGCTTGCAGCACAAGTCCCTACTCCTGAAGTTACTGTTTCAGCACAAGTCCCTACTCCTAAACTTACTGCTTTAGTACAACTCCCTACTCCTGAAGTTACAGCTTTAGTAAAGTCCCTATTCCTGAGAGTTACTACTCAGCACAAGTCCCTACTCCTGAAGTTACTGCTTCAGTACAAACCTACACCTGAAGTTACTACTCCAGCACTTGGCCTACTCCTGAGATTACTGCTTCAGTACAAATCCACCTCCTGAAGTTATTGCTTCAGCACAAGTCCTTACTCTGGAAGTTACTACTCTAGTACACGTCCCTACTCCTGAAGTTACTACTTCAGTACAAGTCCTTATTCCTGAAGTTACTGCTTCAAAACAGTCCTTACTCCTGAAGTTACTGCTTCAGTACAAGTTCCTATTCCTCATGTTACTGTTTCAGCACAAGTCCCTACTCCTGAAGTTACTGCTTCAGTACAAGTCCTTACTCCTGAAGTTACTACTCCAGCACAAGTCCCTACTCTTGAAGCAATTGCTTCTGCACAAGTCCCTACTCCTGAAGTTACCACTTCAGTACAAGTCCTTACTGCTGAAGTTATTACTCCAGCACATGTCTCTACTCCTGGAGTTACTGCTTCAGTACAAGATCCTACTCCTGAAGTTACTACTCCAGCACACGTCCCTACTCCTCAAGTTCCTGCTTCAGTACAAGTCCCTACTCCTGAAGTTACTGTCAGTACAAATCCCTACTCCTGAGGTTACTGCTTCAGCACACGTCTCTACTCCTGAAGTTACTGATTCAGCACAGGTCCCTACTCCTAAACTTACTGATTTAGTACAACTCCCTACTCCTGAAGTTACAGCTTTAGTAAAAGTCCCTACTCCTGAAGTTACTACTCCAGCACAAGTCCCTACTCCTGAAGTTACTGCTTCAGTGCACCCACGCCTGAAGTTACTGCTTCAGTACAAGTCCCTACTCCTGAAGTTACTACTCCAGCACATGCCTACTCCTGAAGTTACTGCTTCAGTACAAATCCTACTCCTGAGTTATTGCTTCAGTACAAGTCCTACTCCTGAAGTTACTACTCTAGCACACATCCCTACTCCTGAGTTACTACTCAGTACAAGTCCCTACTCCTGAAGTTACTGCTTCAGTACAAGTCCCTACTTCTGAAGTTGCTACTCCAGCACCGTCCTACTGCTAAAGTTACTGCTTCGGTACAAATCCCTACTCCTGAAGTTACTGCTTCAGTACAAGCCCCTACACTGATTGTACTACTTCAGCACACGTCCCCTACTCCTGAAGTTACTGCTCAGCACAAGTCCCTACTCCTGAAGTTACTGCTTAAGAACAAGTTCCTATTCCTCAAGTTACTGTTTCAACACAGTCCCTTCTCCAGAAGTTACTGCTTAAGTACAAGTCCCTACTCCTGAACCCCGCTCCAGCACAAGCCCCCTACTCCTGAGTTACTACTCCAGCACGTCCCTTCTCCTGAATTTACTGCTTCAGTACAAATCCCTACTCCAGAAGTTATTACTCTAGCACAAGTCCCTACTCCTAAGTTACTGCTTCAGCACAAGTCCCTACTCCTGAAGTTCCTGCTTCAGTACAAGTCCCCTACTCCTGAAGTTGCCTGCTTGGTACAAATCCCTACTCCTAAAGTTACTGTAGGTACAAATCCTTAGCCCTCAAGTTACTAATTCAGCACATGTCCCTACTCCTGAGTTACTGCTCAGCAGAAGTCCCTACTCCTGAAGTTACTGCTTCAGTACAAGTTCCTTCTCCAGAAGTTTCCGCTTCAGTACAAGTCCCTACTCCTGAAGTTACCACTTCAGTACAAGTCCCTACTCTTGAGTTACTGCTTCAGTACAAGTCCTTATTCCTGAAGTTACTGCTTCGGCACAAGTCCTTACTCCTGAAGTTACTGCCTCAGCACAAGTCCCTACTCCTGCAGTTACTGCTTCAGCACAGTCACTACTCCTGAAGTTACTGCTTCAGCACAAGTCCCATACTCCTGAGTTACTGCTCCAGCACAAGTCTCTACTCCTGAAGTTACTACTCCAGCACAAGTCCCTACTCTTGAAGTTACTGCTTCAGTTCAAATCCTTACTCCTGAAGTTACTACTCCAGCACATGCCCCTACTCCTGAAGTTACTGCTTCAGTACAAGTCCCTACTCCTGGGATTACTGCTTCAGCACAAGTCCCTACTCCTGAAGTTACTGTTTCAGCACAAGTCCCTACTCCTAAACTTACTGCTTTAGTACAACTCCCTACTCCTGAAGTTACAGCTTTAGTAAAAGTCCCTATTCCTGAAGTTACTACTCCAGCACAAGTCCCTACTCCTGAAGTTACTGCTTCAGTACAAACCCCTACACCTGAAGTTACTACTCCAGCACTTGTGCCTACTCCTGAAGTTACTGCTTCAGTACAAATCCACACTCCTGAAGTTATTGCTTCAGCACAAGTCCTTACTCCTGAAGTTACTACTCTAGTGCGTCCCTACTCCTGAAGTTACTACTTCAGTACAAGTCCTTACTCCTGAAGTTACTGCTTCAAAACAAGTCCTTACTCCTGAAGTTACTGCTTCAGTACAAGTTCCTATTCCTCATGTTACTGTTTCAGCACAAGTCCCTACTCCTGAAGTTACTGCTTCAGTACAAGTCCTTACTCCTGAAGTTACTACTCCAGCACAAGTCCCTACTCTTGAAGCAATTGCTTCTGCACAAGTCCCTACTCCTGAAGTTACCACTTCAGTACAAGTCCTTACTGCTGAAGTTATTACTCCAGCACATGTCTCTACTCCTGGAGTTACTGCTTCAGTACAAGATCCTACTCCTGAAGTTACTACTCCAGCACACGTCCCTACTCCTCAAGTTCCTGCTTCAGTACAAGTCCCTACTCCTGAAGTTACTGTCAGTACAAATCCCTACTCCTGAGGTTACTGCTTCAGCACACGCCTCACTCCTGAAGTTACTGATTCAGCACAGGTCCCTACTCCTAAACTTACTGATTTAGTACAACTCCCTACTCCTGAAGTTACAGCTTTAGTAAAAGTCCCTACTCCTGAAGTTACTACTCCAGCACAAGTCCCTACTCCTGAAGTTACTGCTTCAGTGCAAATCCCTCACCTGAAGTTACTGCTTCAGTACAAGTCCTACTCCTGAAGTTACTACTCCAGCACATGTGCCTACTCCTGAAGTTACTGCTTCAGTACAAATCCCTACTCCTGAAGTTATTGCTTCAGTACAAGTCCTTACTCCTGAAGTTACTACTCTAGCACACATCCCTACTCCTGAAGTTACTACTTCAGTACAAGTCCCTACTCCTGAAGTTACTGCTTCAGTACAAGTCCCTACTTCTGAAGTTGCTACTCCAGCACACGTCCCTACTGCTAAAGTTACTGCTTCAGTACAAATCCCTACTCCTGAAGTTACTGCTTCAGTACAAGCCCCTACACCTGAAGTTACTACTTCAGCACACGTCCCTACTCCTGAAGTTACTGCTCAGCACAAGTCCCTACTCCTGAAGTTACTGCTTCAGAACAAGTTCCTATTCCTCAAGTTACTGTTTCAACACAAGTCCCTTCTCCAGAAGTTACTGCTTAAGTACAAGTCCCTACTCCTGAACTTACCGCTCCAGCACAAGCCCCTACTCCTGAAGTTACTACTCCAGCACACGTCCCTTCTCCTGAATTTACTGCTTCAGTACAAATCCCTACTCCAGAAGTTATTACTCTAGCACAAGTCCCTACTCCTGAGTTACTGCTTCAGCACAAGTCCCTACTCCTGAGTTCCTGCTTCAGTACAAGTCCCCTACTCCTGAAGTTGACTGCTTGGTACAAATCCCTACTCCTAAAGTTACTGTGAGGTACAAATCCTTAGCCCTCAAGTTACTAATTCAGCACATGTCCCTACTCCTGAAGTTACTGCTTCAGCACAAGTCCCTACTCCTGAAGTTACTGCTTCAGTACAAGTTCCTTCTCCAGAAGTTTCCGCTTCAGTACAAGTCCCTACTCCTGAAGTTACCACTTCAGTACAAGTCCCTACTCTTGAAGTTACTGCTTCAGTACAAGTCCTTATTCCTGAAGTTACTGCTTCGGCACAAGTCCTTACTCCTGAAGTTACTGCCTCAGCACAAGTCCCTACTCCTGCAGTTACTGCTTCAGCACAAGTCACTACTCCTGAAGTTACTGCTTCAGCACAAGTCCCATACTCCTGAAGTTACTGCTCCAGCACAAGTCTCTACTCCTGAAGTTACTACTCCAGCACAAGTCCCTACTCTTGAAGTTACTGCTTCAGTTCAAATCCTTACTCCTGAAGTTACTACTCCAGCACATGCCCCTACTCCTGAAGTTACTGCTTCAGTACAAGTCCCTACTCCTGGGATTACTGCTTCAGCACAAGTCCCTACTCCTGAAGTTACTGTTTCAGCACAAGTCCCTACTCCTAAACTTACTGCTTTAGTACAACTCCCTACTCCTGAAGTTACAGCTTTAGTAAAAGTCCCTATTCCTGAAGTTACTACTCCAGCACAAGTCCCTACTCCTGAAGTTACTGCTTCAGTACAAACCCCTACACCTGAAGTTACTACTCCAGCACTTGTGCCTACTCCTGAAGTTACTGCTTCAGTACAAATCCACACTCCTGAAGTTATTGCTTCAGCACAAGTCCTTACTCTTGAAAGTTACTACTCTAGTGCCGTCCCTACTCCTGAAGTTACTACTTCAGTACAAGTCCTTACTCCTGAAGTTACTGCTTCAAAACAAGTCCTTACTCCTGAAGTTACTGCTTCAGTACAAGTTCCTATTCCTCATGTTACTGTTTCAGCACAAGTCCCTACTCCTGAAGTTACTGCTTCAGTACAAGTCCTTACTCCTGAAGTTACTACTCCAGCACAAGTCCCTACTCTTGAAGCAATTGCTTCTGCTGAAGTCCTACTCCTGGAAGTTACCACTTCAGTACAAGTCCTACTGCTGAAGTTATTACTCCAGCACATGTCTCTACTCCTGAGTTACTGCTTCAGTACAAGATCCTACTCCTGAAGTTACTACTCCAGCACACGTCCCTACTCCTCAAGTTCCTGCTTCAGTACAAGTCCCTACTCCTGAAGTTACTGTCAGTACAACCTCTACTCCTGAGGTTACTGCTTCAGCACACGTCTCAACTCCTGAAGTTACTGATTCAGCACAGGTCCCTACTCCTAAACTTACTGATTTAGTACAACTCCCTACTCCTGAAGTTACAGCTTTAGTAAAAGTCCCTACTCCTGAAGTTACTACTCCAGCACAAGTCCCTACTCCTGAAGTTACTGCTTCAGTGCAAATCCACGCCTAAGTTACTGCTTCAGTACAAGTCCCTACTCCGAAGTTACTACTCCAGCACATGTGCCTACTCCAATTACTGCTTCAGTACAAATCCCTACTCCAGAGTTATTGCTTCAGTACAAGTCCTTACTCCCGAAGTTACTACTCTAGCACACATCCCTACTCCTGAAGTTACTACTTCAGTACAAGTCCCTACTCCTGAAGTTACTGCTTCAGTACAAGTCCCTACTTCTGAAGTTGCTACTCCAGCACACGTCCCTACTGCTAAAGTTACTGCTTCAGTACAAATCCCTACTCCTGAAGTTACTGCTTCAGTACAAGCCCCTACACCTGAAGTTACTACTTCAGCACACGTCCCTACTCCTGAAGTTACTGCTCAGCACAAGTCCCTACTCCTGAAGTTACTGCTTCAGAACAAGTTCCTATTCCTCAAGTTACTGTTTCAACACAAGTCCCTTCTCCTGAAGTTACTGCTTCAGTACAAGTCCTTACTTCTGAAGTTACTGCTTCAGTACAAGTCCTTATTCCTGAATTGACTACTCCAGCACACATCCCTACTTCTGAAGTGACTGCATCAGTACAAGTACCTACTACTGAAGTTACTGCTTTGGCACAAGTCTCTACTCCTGAAGTTACTGCTCCAGCACAAGTCCCTACTCCTGAAGTTACTACTCCAGCACAAGTCCTTACTCCTGAAGTTACTACTCCAATACACGTCCCTACACCTGAAGTTACTGCTTGCAGTACAACCTTACTCCTAAAGTTACTGCTTCAGTACACGATCCTACTCCTGAAGTTACTACTCCAGCACAAGTCCCTACTTCTCATGTTCCTGCATCAGTACAAGTCCCTACTCCTGAAGTTACTGCTTGGTACAAATCCCTACTCCTGAAGTTACTGCTAGTACAAGTCCTTACCCCAGAAGTTACTACTCCAGCACATGTCCCTACTCCTGAAGTTACTGCTTCAGCACAAGTCCCTTCTCCTGAAGTTTCCACTTCAGCACAAGTCCCTACTCCTGAAGTTACACTTCTGCACAAGTCCTTACTCCTGAAGTTACTGCTTTGGCACAAGTCCTTACTCCTGAAGTTACTGCTTCAGCACAAGTCCCTACTCCTGCAGTTACCACTTCAGCACAAGTCCCTATTCTTGAAGTTACTACTCCAGCACAAGTCCCTACTCCTGAAGTTACTGCTTCAGTACAAATCCATACTCCTGAAGTTACTGCTTCAGTTCAAATCCTTACTCCTGAAGTTACTGCTTCAGCACAAGTCCCTACTCCTGAAGTTCCTGCTTCAGTACAAGTCCCTACTCCTGAAGTTACTGCTTCGGTACAAATCCCTACTCCTAAAGTTACTGCTTAAGTACAAATCCTTAGCCCTCAAGTTACTAATTCAGCACATGTCCCTACTCCTGAAGTTACTGCTTCAGCACAAGTCCCTACTCCTGAAGTTACTGCTTCAGTACAAGTTCCTTCTCCAGAAGTTTCCGCTTCAGTACAAGTCCCTACTCCTGAAGTTACCACTTCAGTACAAGTCCCTACTCTTGAAGTTACTGCTTCAGTACAAGTCCTTATTCCTGAAGTTACTGCTTCGCACAAGTCCTTACTCCTGAAGTTACTGCCCCCAGCACAAGTCCCTACTCCTGCAGTTACTGCTTCAGCACAGTCACTACTCCTGAAGTTACTGCTTCAGCACAAGTCCCATACTCCTGAAGTTACTGCTCCAGCACAAGTCTCTACTCCTGAAGTTACTACTCCAGCACAAGTCCCTACTCTTGAAGTTACTGCTTCAGTTCAAATCCTTACTCCTGAAGTTACTACTCCAGCACATGCCCTACTCTGAAGTTACTGCTTCAGTACAAGTCCTACTCCTGGGATTACTGCTTCAGCACAAGTCCCTACTCCTGAAGTTACTGTTTCAGCACAAGTCCCTACTCCTAAACTTACTGCTTTAGTACAACTCCCTACTCCTGAAGTTACAGCTTTAGTAAAAGTCCCTATTCCTGAAGTTACTACTCCAGCACAAGTCCCTACTCCTGAAGTTACTGCTTCAGTACAAACCCCTACACCTGAAGTTACTACTCCAGCACTTGTGCCTACTCCTGAAGTTACTGCTTCAGTACAAATCCACACTCCTGAAGTTATTGCTTCAGCACAAGTCCTTACTCCTGAAGTTACTACTCTAGTGCACGTCCCTACTCCTGAAGTTACTACTTCAGTACAAGTCCTTACTCCTGAAGTTACTGCTTCAAAACAAGTCCTTACTCCTGAAGTTACTGCTTCAGTACAAGTTCCTATTCCTCATGTTACTGTTTCAGCACAAGTCCCTACTCCTGAAGTTACTGCTTCAGTACAAGTCCTTACTCCTGAAGTTACTACTCCAGCACAAGTCCCTACTCTTGAAGCAATTGCTTCTGCACAAGTCCCTACTCCTGAAGTTACCACTTCAGTACAAGTCCTTACTGCTGAAGTTATTACTCCAGCACATGTCTCTACTCCTGGAGTTACTGCTTCAGTACAAGATCCTACTCCTGAAGTTACTACTCCAGCACACGTCCCTACTCCTCAAGTTCCTGCTTCAGTACAAGTCCCTACTCCTGAAGTTACTGTCAGTACAAATCCCTACTCCTGAGGTTACTGCTTCAGCACACGTCTCTACTCCTGAAGTTACTGATTCAGCACAGGTCCCTACTCCTAAACTTACTGATTTAGTACAACTCCCTACTCCTGAAGTTACAGCTTTAGTAAAAGTCCCTACTCCTGAAGTTACTACTCCAGCACAAGTCCCTACTCCTGAAGTTACTGCTTCAGTGCAAATCCCTACGCCTGAAGTTACTGCTTCAGTACAAGTCCCTACTCCTGAAGTTACTACTCCAGCACATGTGCCTACTCCTGAAGTTACTGCTTCAGTACAACCTCACCTTGCGAAGTTATTGCTTCAGTACAGTCCTTACTCCTGAAGTTACTACCTAGCACACATCCCTACTCCTGAAGTTACTACTTCAGTACAAGTCCCTACTCCTGAAGTTACTGCTTCAGTACAAGTCCCTACTTGAAGTTGCTACTCCAGCACACATCCCTACTGCTAAAGTTACTGCTTCAGTACAAATCCCTACTCCTGAAGTTACTGCTTCAGTACAAGCCCCTACACCTGAAGTTACTACTCAGCACACGTCCCTACTCCTGAAGTTACTGCTCAGCACAAGTCCCTACTCCTGAAGTTACTGCTTCAGAACAAGTTCCTATTCCTCAAGTTACTGTTTCAACACAAGTCCCTTCTCCTGAAGTTACTGCTTCAGTACAAGTCCTTACTTCTGAAGTTACTGCTTCAGTACAAGTCCTTATTCCTGAATTGACTACTCCAGCACACATCCCTACTTCTGAAGTGACTGCATCAGTACAAGTACCTACTACTGAAGTTACTGCTTTGGCACAAGTCTCTACTCCTGAAGTTACTGCTCCAGCACAAGTCCCTACTCCTGAAGTTACTACTCCAGCACAAGTCCTTACTCCTGAAGTTACTACTCCAATACACGTCCCTACACCCGAAGTTACTGCTTCAGTACAAATCCCTACTCCTAAAGTTACTGCTTCAGTACACGATCCTACTCCTGAAGTTACTACTCCAGCACAAGTCCCTACTTCTCATGTTCCTGCATCAGTACAAGTCCCTACTCCTGAAGTTACTGCTTCGGTACAAATCCCTACTCCTGAAGTTACTGCTTAAGTACAAATCCTTACCCCAGAAGTTACTACTCCAGCACATGTCCCTACTCCTGAAGTTACTGCTTCAGCACAAGTCCCTTCTCCTGAAGTTTCCACTTCAGCACAAGTCCCTACTCCTGAAGTTACACTTCTGCACAAGTCCTTACTCCTGAAGTTACTGCTTTGGCACAAGTCCTTACTCCTGAAGTTACTGCTTCAGCACAAGTCCCTACTCCTGCAGTTACCACTTCAGCACAAGTCCCTATTCTTGAAGTTACTACTCCAGCACAAGTCCCTACTCCTGAAGTTACTGCTTCAGTACAAATCCATACTCCTGAAGTTACTGCTTCGGTTCAAATCCTTACTCCTGAAGTTACTGCTTCAGCACAAGTCCCTACTCCTGAAGTTACTACTCCAGCACACGTCCCTTCTCCTGAATTTACTGCTTCAGTACAAATCCCTACTCCAGAAGTTATTACTCTAGCACAAGTCCCTACTCCTGAAGTTACTGCTTCAGCACAAGTCCCTACTCCTGAAGTTCCTGCTTCAGTACAAGTCCCTACTCCTGAAGTTACTGCTTCGGTACAAATCCCTACTCCTAAAGTTACTGCTTAAGTACAAATCCTTAGCCCTCAAGTTACTAATTCAGCACATGTCCCTACTCCTGAAGTTACTGCTTCAGCACAAGTCCCTACTCCTGAAGTTACTGCTTCAGTACAAGTTCCTTCTCCAGAGTTTCCGCTTCAGTACAAGTCCCTACTCCTGAAGTTACCACTTCAGTACAAGTCCCTACTCTTGGAGTTACTGCTTCAGTACAAGTCCTTATTCCTGAAGTTACTGCTTCGCACAAGTCCTTACTCCTGAAGTTACTGCCTCAGCACAAGTCCCTACTCCTGCAGTTACTGCTTCAGCACAGTCACTACTCCTGAAGTTACTGCTTCAGCACAAGTCCCATACTCCTGAAGTTACTGCTCCAGCACAAGTCTCTACTCCTGAGTTACTACTCCAGCACAAGTCCCTACTCTTGAAGTTACTGCTTCCAGTTCAAATCCTTACTCCTGAGTTGCTACTCCAGCACATGCCCCTACTCCTGAAGTTACTGCTTCAGTACAAGTCCCTACTCCTGGGATTACTGCTTCAGCACAAGTCCCTACTCCTGAAGTTACTGTTTCAGCACAGTCCCTACTCCTAAACTTACTGCTTTAGTACAACTCCCTACTCCTGAAGTTACAGCTTTAGTAAAGTCCCTATTCCTGAGAGTTACTACTCAGCACAAGTCCCTACTCCTGAAGTTACTGCTGTACAAACCCTACACCTGAAGTTACTACTCCAGCACTTGTGCCTACTCCTGAAGTTACTGCTTCAGTACAAATCCACACTCCTGAAGTTATTGCTTCAGCACAAGTCCTTACTCCTGAAGTTACTACTCTAGTGCACGTCCCTTACTCCTGAAGTTACTATTCAGTACAAGTCCTTACTCCTGAAGTTACTGCTTCAAAACAAGTCCTTACTCCTGAAGTTACTGCTTCAGTACAAGTTCCTATTCCTCATGTTACTGTTTCAGCACAAGTCCCTACTCCTGAAGTTACTGCTTCAGTACAAGTCCTTACTCCTGAAGTTACTACTCCAGCACAAGTCCCTACTCTTGAAGCAATTGCTTCTGCACAAGTCCTACTCCTGAAGTTACCACTTCAGTACAAGTCCTACTGCTGAAGTTATTACTCCAGCACATGTCTCTACTCCTGAGTTACTGCTTCAGTACAAGATCCTACTCCTGAAGTTACTACTCCAGCACACGTCCTACTCCTCAAGTTCCTGCTTCAGTACAAGTCCCTACTCCTGAAGTTACTGTCAGTACAATCCTCACTCCTGAGGTTACTGCTTCAGCACACGTCTCAACTCCTGAAGTTACTGATTCAGCACAGGTCCCTACTCCTAAACTTACTGATTTAGTACAACTCCCTACTCCTGAAGTTACAGCTTTAGTAAAGTCCCTACTCCTGAAGTTACTACTCCAGCACAAGTCCCTACTCCTGAAGTTACTGCTTCAGTGCAAATCCACGCCTGAAGTTACTGCTTCAGTACAAGTCCCTACTCAAGTTACTACCCAGCACATGTGCCTACTCCTGAAGTTACTGCTTCAGTACAAATCCTACTCCTGGAAGTTATTGCTTCAGTACAAGTCCTTACTCCTGAAGTTACTACTCTAGCACACATCCCTACTCCTGAAGTTACTACTTCAGTACAAGTCCCACTCCTGAAGTTACTGCTTCAGTACAAGTCCCTACTTGAAGTTGCTACTCCAGCACCGTCCCTACTGCTAAAGTTACTGCTTCAGTACAAATCCCTACTCCTGAAGTTACTGCTTCAGTACAAGCCCCTACACTGAAGTTACTACTTCAGCACACGTCCCTACTCCAAGTTACTGCTCAGCACAAGTCCCTACTCCTGAAGTTACTGCTTCAGAACAAGTTCCTATTCCTCAAGTTACTGTTTCAACACAAGTCCCTTCTCCAGAAGTTACTGCTTAAGTACAAGTCCCTACTCCTGAACCCCGCTCCAGCACAAGCCCCCTACTCCTGAGTTACTACTCCAGCACACGTCCCTTCTCCTGGTTACTGCTTCAGTACAAATCCCTACTCCAGAAGTTATTACTCTAGCACAAGTCCCTACTCCTGAAGTTACTGCTTCAGCACAAGTCCCTACTCCTGAAGTTCCTGCTTCAGTACAAGTCCCTACTCCTGAAGTTACTGCTTCGGTACAAATCCCTACTCCTAAAGTTACTGCTTAAGTACAAATCCTTAGCCCTCAAGTTACTAATTCAGCACATGTCCCTACTCCTGAAGTTACTGCTTCAGCACAAGTCCCTACTCCTGAAGTTACTGCTTCAGTACAAGTTCCTTCTCCAGAAGTTTCCGCTTCAGTACAAGTCCCTACTCCTGAAGTTACCACTTCAGTACAAGTCCCTACTCTTGAAGTTACTGCTTCAGTACAAGTCCTTATTCCTGAAGTTACTGCTTCGGCACAAGTCCTTACTCCTGAAGTTACTGCCCCCAGCACAAGTCCCTACTCCTGCAGTTACTGCTTCAGCACAGTCACTACTCCTGAAGTTACTGCTTCAGCACAAGTCCCATACTCCTGAAGTTACTGCTCCAGCACAAGTCTCTACTCCTGAGTTACTACTCCAGCACAAGTCCCTACTCTTGAAGTTACTGCTTCAGTTCAAATCCTTACTCCTGAAGTTACTACTCCAGCACATGCCCCTACTCCTGAAGTTACTGCTTCAGTACAAGTCCCTACTCCTGGGATTACTGCTTCAGCACAAGTCCCTACTCCTGAAGTTACTGTTTCAGCACAAGTCCCTACTCCTAAACTTACTGCTTTAGTACAACTCCCTACTCCTGAAGTTACAGCTTTAGTAAAAGTCCCTATTCCTGAAGTTACTACTCCAGCACAAGTCCCTACTCCTGAAGTTACTGCTTCAGTACAAACCTACACCTGAAGTTACTACTCCAGCACTTGTGCCTACTCCTGAAGTTACTGCTTCAGTACAAATCCACACTCCTGAAGTTATTGCTTCAGCACAAGTCCTTACTCCTGAAGTTACTACTCTAGTGCACGCCCTTACTCCTGAAGTTACTACTTCAGTACAAGTCCTTACTCCTGAAGTTACTGCTTCAAAACAAGTCCTTACTCCTAAGTTACTGCTTCAGTACAAGTTCCTATTCCTCATGTTACTGTTTCAGCACAAGTCCCTACTCCTGAAGTTACTGCTTCAGTACAAGTCCTTACTCCTGAGTTACTACTCCAGCACAAGTCCCTACTCTTGAAGCAATTGCTTCTGCAAAGTCCCTACTCCTGAAGTTACCACTTCAGTACAAGTCCTACTGCTGAAGTTATTACTCCAGCACATGTCTCTACTCCTGAGTTACTGCTTCAGTACAAGATCCTACTCCTGAAGTTACTACTCCAGCACACGTCCCTACTCCTCAAGTTCCTGCTTCAGTACAAGTCCCTACTCCTGAAGTTACTGTCAGTACAAATCCCTACTCCTGAGGTTACTGCTTCAGCACACGTCTCTACTCCTGAAGTTACTGATTCAGCACAGGTCCCTACTCCTAAACTTACTGATTTAGTACAACTCCCTACTCCTGAAGTTACAGCTTTAGTAAAAGTCCCTACTCCTGAAGTTACTACTCCAGCACAAGTCCCTACTC
The DNA here is from genome assembly GCA_016271365.2 of Neoceratodus forsteri. Taxonomy (NCBI): domain Eukaryota; kingdom Metazoa; phylum Chordata; order Ceratodontiformes; family Ceratodontidae; genus Neoceratodus; species Neoceratodus forsteri. Next base: position 550,811,472 of record CM057458.1, read on the forward strand.
CTGAAGTTACTGCTTCAGTGCAAATCCCTACGCCTGAAGTTACTGCTTCAGTACAAGTCCCTACTCCTGAAGTTACTACTCCAGCACATGTGCCTACTCCTGAAGTTACTGCTTCAGTACAAATCCCTACTCCTGAAGTTATTGCTTCAGTACAAGTCCTTACTCCTGAAGTTACTACTCTAGCACACATCCCTACTCCTGAAGTTACTACTTCAGTACAAGTCCCTACTCCTGAAGTTACTGCTTCAGTACAAGTCCCTACTTCTGAAGTTGCTACTCCAGCACACGTCCCTACTGCTAAAGTTACTGCTTCAGTACAAATCCCTACTCCTGAAGTTACTGCTTCAGTACAAGCCCCTACACCTGAAGTTACTACTCAGCACACGTCCCTACTCCTGAAGTTACTGCTCAGCACAAGTCCCTACTCCTGAAGTTACTGCTTCAGAACAAGTTCCTATTCCTCAAGTTACTGTTTCAACACAAGTCCCTTCTCCTGAAGTTACTGCTTCAGTACAAGTCCTTACTTCTGAAGTTACTGCTTCAGTACAAGTCCTTATTCCTGAATTGACTACTCCAGCACACATCCCTACTTCTGAAGTGACTGCATCAGTACAAGTACCTACTACTGAAGTTACTGCTTTGGCACAAGTCTCTACTCCCAAGTTACTGCTCCAGCACAAGTCCCTACTCCTGAAGTTACTACTCCAGCACAAGTCCTTACTCCTGAAGTTACTACTCCAATACACGTCCCTACACCCGAGTTACTGTTCGTGCACAACCCCTACTCCCAAAGTTACTGCTTCAGTACACGATCCTGCCTCCTGAAGTTATTACTCCAGCACAAGTCCCTACTTCATGTTCCTGCATCAGTACAAGTCCCTACTCCTGAAGTTACTGCTTGGATAAATCCCTACTCCTGAAGTTACTGCTAATACAAATCCTTACCCCAGAAGTTACTACTCCAGCACATGTCCCTACTCCTGAAGTTACTGCTTCAGCACAAGTCCCTTCTCCTGAAGTTTCCACTTCAGCACAAGTCCCTACTCCTGAAGTTACACTTCTGCACAAGTCCTTACTCCTGAAGTTACTGCTTTGGCACAAGTCCTTACTCCTGAAGTTACTGCTTCAGCACAAGTCCCTACTCCTGCAGTTACCACTTCAGCACAAGTCCCTATTCTTGAAGTTACTACTCCAGCACAAGTCCCTACTCCTGAAGTTACTGCTTCAGTACAAATCCATACTCCTGAAGTTACTGCTTCAGTTCAAATCCTTACTCCTGAAGTTACTGTGCCAGCACATGTCCCTACTTCTGAAGTTACTGCTTCAGCACAAGTCCCTACTCCTCAGGTTACTGCTTCAGCACAAGTCCCTACTCCTGAAGTTACTGTTTCAGCACAAGTCCCTACACCTGAAGTTACTGCTTTAGTACAAGTCTCTACTCCTGAAGTTCCAGCTTCAGTACAAGTCCCTACTTGTACTGAATCCGCACAGGGGTTGCATACAGACCCCCTTCTCAGGGGAGGAAATGGACAAGGAAATGATAGAAAGAATACTTAGAATGGCAGAAAAAAGGGGACATATTGCTGATGGCTGATCTGAATATGTCAGATGTTAACTGGAGTGCAGTTGCAGCAGCCACTTCAAAGAGTTGGGTTATTCTAGATGCCCTACAGGGGGCATGCCTTAGGTAACTAGTATTGGAGCCCACTTGAGAGGAAGCAATCTTAGACCTGGTTCTCTCAAATGGAGATGAAGAGAGGATCACAGATGTAGAAGTGGGTAGCCATCTGGGAACTAGCAACCATTGAACAGTATGGTTCACAGTAAACACAGCAATAGAGTCAAGCCATACAAAACGGAAAAGTACTGGACTTTAGGAGGGCTGACTTTGCCTAAAATAGGTGAGTGCCTAAGGAATGCACTAGCAAATGGGCAGGAAGGAGGGGTGGAAGAACAATGGAGAATAATAAAAACTGCCATCACAGAGGTAACAAACCTTTGTGTGAAGCAAATAAACAAAACAAAATGATGTAAGAAACCACTATGGTTCTCAAAGGAAGTGGCAATGAAGGTTCAAGAGAAATAGAAAGCATTCAGGAAGTACAAGGAATCACAGAAGGAGCAGGACAGAGAACTGTATCAGTTAAAGCAAAAGGAAGCAGGGAAGGCAGTCAGAACAGCAAAGGCCCAAACTGAGGAAAAGATAGCCAACTCAGTTAAGAAGGGGGATAAAACCTTTTATAGGTACATCAGGGAGTGAAGGAAGACCAAGGGAGGGATAGTGAGGCTTAATAAAGAGGAGGAAGGTGGGCAGAGGGTGACTGTGAAAAGGCAAAGATACTAAACAAATATTTTGCTCAGTATTTACAAAGGAAGAGGGAGGTACCTAAAACAAACAGTAGAAACACTCTGGATACAGAAGTTGATACCAGCCCATTTACAGAAGAAAGGGTTCTGAAAGAACTCTTAAAACTGAAGGTGGACAAACAATGGGGCCTGATGGGATTCATCCCAGAATTCTAAAGAACTAAGGGTAGAACTAGTGACACCACTGACTACCCTCTTTAACAAATCATGGGAGGATGGGGTGGTACTGAGGACTGGAGAAGGGCAGATGTGATTCCCTTCACAAAAGTGGGAGCAAGGCAGAAGCAGAAAACTACAGACCTGTTGGTTTAACCTCAGTGGTAGGAAAATGATGGAATCACTTCTGAAGGAAAGAATTGTTGAGTATCTAGAGGCCAGAGGGGCTCAGGACCCAAGGCAGCATGGATTCACAGTGGGAAGGTCATGCCAGACAAATCTGATAGATTTCTTTGACTGGGTGACCAAAGTTGTAGATCAGGGAGGGGCTGTGGACATGGCCTACCTAGACTTTAGCAAGGCATTTGACACAGTCCCACACAAAAGATTAATATGCAAGTTAGCCAGCCTGGGAGTGGGTCCCAAGATGACAGCCTGGGTAAAGAATTGGCTGGAGAATAGGACACAGAGTAATAGTAAATGGAGTCCACTCTGAAGAAGGGGTTACTAGTGAGGTACATGGAGTGCAGTATTAGGACGAGTGCTCTTCAATGTCTTTATAGGCAACATTGCAGAGGGACTGGAAGGAAAAGTATGTCTCTTTGCAGATGACACAAAGATCTGCAACAGAGTTGATGCACAAGGTGGGTGGAAAGGATGAGAAGGGACTTGGCAAGGTTGGAGGAATGGTCAAATGTATGGCAGCTTAGATTCAATGCTAAGAAGTGCAAAGTAATGCACCTGGGAAACAAAAACCCAGGGGAAGAGTACACAATGGGGGTGAGATACTAACAACAACAAAAATGGAAAGAGACCCGGGAGTAGTCATATCAGATGACCTAAAGGTGGGTAAGCAGTGTGAGAGGGCAGCAAGAAGGGCTGGGGGATACTGGGATGCATAGGGAGAGGCATCACCAGTAGAAAACAGGAAGTTATTATCCCTCTGTACAGACAGTTGGTGAGACCCATCTGGAGTACTGCGTGCAGTTCTGGAGACCCAATCTCCGCAAAGACATAGACAGGATGGAGGCTGTCCAGAGGAGGGCAACTAAAATGGTGCAGGGTCAGTACCCCAGAAGACATATGAAGAGAGACTCCATGAGCTGAATATGTATAGCCTCGAGAAAGGAGGGAGAGGGGGACATGATAGAAACTTTCAAGTACCTCAAGGAATCAACAAAGTCCAAGAGGGTAGCATCTTTCAAAAAAGAGGTGTGTGTCATAAAAGCAATTTGAAGATAGAAGGAGGGCGGCTCAGAGGTAATTTAAGGAAGTATTTTTTCACAGAGAGGGTTGTGGATGCATGGAACGGCCTGCTGGAGGAGGTTGTGGAGTCAAAAACAGTGGTGGAATTCAAGCATGCATGGGACAGTCATGAGGCAATTCTAGGGGGTGGGAGTAGGAAGAAGTAGGCTGCTGGTTAAATAGGATCTGCAGCTTATCCATTAGGTAGGGAAATGGGCAGACTGGGTGGCCCAAGCGTTCCTTATCTGCCGTCAAAATCTATGTTTCTATGTTTCTACTTCTGAAGTTGATACTCCAGCACACGTCCCTACTCCTGAAGTCACTGCTTCAGAACAAGTCCCTACTCTGAAGTTACTGCTTCAGTACAAGTTCCTATTCCTCAAGTTACTGTTTCAGCACAAGTCCCTACTCCTGAAGTTACTGCTTCAGTACAAGTCCTTACTCCTGAAGTTACTGCTCTAGCACAAGTCCCTACTCTTGAAGTTACTACTCCAGCACAAGTCCCTACTCTTGAAGTTACCACTTCAGTACAAGTCCCTACTCCTGAAGTTACCACTTCAGTACAAGTCCCTACTCCTGAAGTTATTGCTTCGGCACAAGTCCCTACTCCTGAAGTTACTGCTTCAGCACAAGTCCCTACTCCCAAGTTACTACTCCAGCACAAGTCCCTACTCCTGAAGTTAGTACTCCAGCACACGTCCCTACTCCTGAAGTTACTGTCAGTACAAATCCCTACTCCTGAAGTTACTGCTTCAGTACAAGTCCTTACTCCTGAATTTACTACTGCAGCACACGTCCCTACTCCTGAAGTGACTGCTTCAGTACAAGTACCTACTCCTGAAGTTACTGCTTCAGTACAAGTCCCTACTCCTGAAGTTTCTGCTTCAGTACAAGTCCTTACTCCTGAAGTTACTGCTTCAGTACGAGTCCCTACTCCTGAAGTTACTACTCCAGCACAAGTCCCTATTCCTGATGTTACTGCTTCAGTATGAGTCCCTAATCCTGAAGTTACTGCTTCAGTACAAGTTCCTACTCTTGAAGTTACTGCTCCAGCAAAAGTCCCTATTCCTGAAGTTACTACTCAAGCACAAGTCCCTACTCCTGAAATTACCGCTGCACACAAGTCCCTACTCCTGAGTCTTCAGTCTCCAGGCAGGGAGTGTCCTCATTTCCTTTGGAAACAGTCATTAAATTGGAAATGGTTAGGTGGGGGGAACTTAAATCTAAATTTCTAGGTGATGGAACTCTCAGTTACAGGTGGTGGATCTCTCATATAGTAGTCAATAGATAAAAATAACAGAAGTGGTGGAACAGTCATACAGTTTATTTAAGGAGTGGTGGAACTGAGTTTCTGTAGGCTCCTGCCAAATTTAGTCCCTGTTCAGGGGAAAGGGTTACTTCAGTGGTTGTGCACACACAAGAGAATAATAACAGTTAAATGTAGCTTGAGTCTCCTACTGGACCTGCTTGGGGGGAGGTCAGGGAACTGAGGAGAGAACTCCACCTTCAAATATTCCACAGCAGGGGATTTTTGCATGGCTGATCTGTTTACAGTTCAGGGCAAGACAGCCCAGCATAGGAACTCTGTAAAGTTCAAATAGAAGGGTGGGCTTGAAAGACCCCCTCCATAGAGCACATGTCATTAAGGACCTTTTAAAAATGTTATGGGTTTTCTTGCTGCTAGTTTTTACACATTCATCTGTGTTTCTGGGGTTACCTTTCATTGCCATTTTCCTAACTGAGCCCATGATTAAGACAATTTCCATATTGTTTTGTAATGAAGGGGTGAACAATAATGATGTTGTATTCTGGTTATGACAGCAATGTGAAGTCCTGGACCACCTATTCCTATCCTTGATAGTGAACTGGTGTGGGCAGGTGGCTGGAAAGATAGGGTGAAATTACAGCAGTCAAACAACAGGTTGTGCCACCTCCAAGGTAATTTCTACATTGACAAAGATAGAGGCATATGTTTTTTTCCCAGGCTAGTCTAGAACTTGCCATAAGTGTTGTACCAGAACTCACCAAAGGTCAATTTGTGATCATCCTTATTGCAGCTTGTGCATGGAGTACATGCAAGTGAGCTTACAATGATCAAATCCTTTCAAGTGCAGCCTGTGTAAGGAGATTGGACACTGCTATCATCAGTGTCCTTGGTCAGCTTGCAATAAGACAGGATAGGCTTTATGAGATCATGAAATCATAACTTCCCACCAGGCAAAAGCTTGGGATGGGTCATTGAATCAGACCTTGTGGTCTGAAACCTCCTCAGCCTCAAGCACCTCAGGTCTGCAGGTTCCCATTCCACCTACACAGCCCTAGCCTGACTCTAATGAGTATGTACCTATCCAGATTCAGGCTTTCCCTACTCACTCCTAGTTTGCTCAGACATCCACTCCATTGCTTGAGTCAGAGCATGACTTTCTTGTGCAGACTGTTTCCCCAAATCTTCTGAATCCCTCTCTGGTGCATTCAGGGGTTGCATCTTAAGGCAACAAGATAACCTCTGACCTAGAGCACCACAGGGACAAGAGTACTATGACTTAGCACTTAGAAGATTTTAAAATTGCTATACCTCACTGGGTCTCCCCAATTAACAGAGAAATGACTATCATCATAAGCCACAAATGTGGCAGGGTATGCAAATAAAAATTGAAAGCTACTAAATATTCCCCAGTGTTCACAAGAAATAGATTCAACCTCTTGAGCAGGAAGAAACATTTGGGGATACATGGAGGATGATGATGAGGAATCAGAGGCCTCATCACTGCTCCCTTACTTAAGGACTACTCCTCTGAGCACGAAGAAGTGCACCATAAAAAAATCTGTTGCCAAACATCCTACGGCAAGAACTAGGGTATAGGTAAGAAAGTCTTGTTAAGCTGTCCACCCTTGAACCTTGTCCCTGTGTATTGGCACAACAGTTATTGTGGTGACTTTCAATGTTAACAGCATCAAGTGCCATCATAAATGTCTATCCACCTTTTCCTTGCTAAATACTCTGCATGGTAACATTTTTTTTTAACAAGATACCAGAATCATGATGGTGGTGAGGAGGGGAGGAGACATAATGTGTGCAGCTGCAAGTCTGCCACAACCCCCATGCCTGACAGCACTTACCCATGGTGTCCTGATTTGGCTCATCTTACTTTGCTCCTCTTTTCAAGCTTTCAGTTTACTTAATCTGGCCAACTTTAATAATATAATCCAGTTTCAGACTGTCGGCAGGAAAATTACCATCTCCCGGTATCAGCTTTGCACAGTATTGTGTATGGTGACCTTACCAACTCTGCAGAACAAGCAGGTTGCTAACTGTGAGGTAGATTGATTTCCGCTGAAAACTCACCAGTTTATCGGGCTTCTGATGCTCCTCTGTTTATTGTTGATGTTTCTACAGTGTCTTTGTTTCAGCCGGTCTACTGCTTGCAGTGTTCAGCCATTTGGAAGAGCCCTTACGGATGCCAAGACCACGTGACTTCATGCAGATCCTTTTTTCCAGTTTTCAGAGCATTGACTTCCAAGCACAGGTCTGTTGAAAGTTTGCTAGCTTTTTGAGTATCCTCTCTTGAACTTATTATGTTCATATTGCTAAAGTTAAAATCCTGCTATGAAGATGGCTGCAACAAGTGCTGGATCTGGATCCATACACTACAACGTGGCTTGTCTAAAGTTTCAAGATTATTAAGGGCCGTCTGTATAATCTCTGGTTCCCATGTGGTCATGTGTATTAAAACTGATATTTTAAATCTGCAGAGCTTTCACAACTAATTCAGTTGGAACTGTTTTTTTCATTGGGCCTGTTCCCTGGACCTTAACTGCATTAACAAGGCTGTGTTCTTTATGTCTAGTGAGGATCACAAACAAGACATAAAAAGGCTGAGCAAGAACTCCACTGCCACCTCCCTACTCAGGCTCACTGATTCCATCCTCACTGAGATGGATAATGGCCTCATTACCTCTGCCATCTTTGTCGACCTCACCAAGGCTTTCAACACAGTCTCCCATGCCCTACTTCTTGACTACCTTATGGCTGCTAGGTTATCTACTTCTGCCCAAAACTGGTTTAGACCTTAGCTCTCAGGCAGAACACAATCAGTCAAGATCCAGGATACAATCTCTCCCCTCTCCCTATTTCCACAGGAGTCCTGCAGGGCTTGGTGCTTGGACCCATTCTCTTCTTCACCTTCCTAAATGACATACTCTCAGTATGCTCCCCCTCTTCCTCTGTCCATATGTATGCTGATGATACCATCCTGTTCTCCTCTGGCAAATGCTCCGCCAATGTAACAATCACCCTTCAGCATGACTTCCACCAGGTTCAGCTATGGTTTGCCTCACATCAACCATTCCTAAATGCCAAAAAGACTGTCTCCATGACCTTTGGCACAAGGTAGAGACTCTCTAGGCTCCACCCTTTACCTTCTTCTCATTCCCTTGATATGGGACAATCCTAGAGGACACCTCCTCATTCAGATACCTTGGGGTCTGGTTGGACCAACACCTCAACTTCTCTGGCCACATTGACACTATCCTGAAAAAACTGCACCCCAACCTTGGTGCCTTATCCAGGAACTGTAGTTGCATCCCTCCTATGGTGTGGCATAAACTAGTTCAGATGATCCTCCCTATTTTTGACTATTGTGATGTAGTCTATGGTGCCGCTCCCAAATCCTCCCTAACCAGATTGGACACTCTCTTTAACTTCTTCTGTTGTTTTTCCCTTGATGCTCCATCATGCACACATCACTGTGACCTCTTCCATACCCTGCACCTTCCCCCACTGCCAACGATTGCCTCACTCATTGTGCCAAACTCACTTCTAAATTTTGGTTAGGAGAACTTCCCTCCTACCTCTCATGTTCACTCTCTTTCCCCTTCCCCTCAATCCCTCAGATCCTCTGACACTTGCACTTTGTTGGTCCCCCATTGAACCACTCTCATTGGTCAGTCAAACTTCACCTATCATTTCCCACAAATCTGGAACTCCCTTCCCGCCAAATATGGCACTCCTCCTACTACTACTCCCTTGCCTCTGCCATACACAACTTTCTCTCATCTAGCTGCTCCTGCTTTAACCCTCCTTAACCATCCTCCTGTACCTCTGCTTCTCTCCATGATTCACATCCCCTATTAAACCTTCCTCCCTGAGCCTGGTTCTCAGCGCCCTCTCTTCTCCCTTCACTGCTTACCCCCTCACTCCTACCTCTAACCTTCTTCCATTAAAAACTTGCCCCTGCTTAGTTCTGACCTCTGGCAGGGTTCTCAGTATCCTGGAGGTGTATAGTACTGGGCAAGTCTCCTCCTCCCCCTACCCTCCCCCTCTGTCCTTTCTACCCAACTTGTCCTCACCTAAATCTGCCCACTGTCAGGATTCTTATCACCCTGGCGATGTCTACTCTTAGGTAAGTTTCTTCCCTCCCTCCTTTTTTCCTTTCCTCTTCTATGCCCCTATTTCTCTCTGCCCAAATTGTCCTCCTAATTCTGTCACCTGGCAGGGTTCTCTGCATCCTGGAGGGGTTCCAGCACTGGGAAATTACTCTTCCTTCACTACCCCTCCCCCCATCCTTTCTACCCAACTAGTCCTCACTGGATTCTGAGCTCTGACAGGGTTCTTAGCATCCTGGTGTGGCCTAGTCTTAGGCAAGCTTCTTCTTTTCTTCCTGTTCTCTTCTTTCCCTTCATACTTTCTTTACTCTCTTCCCAATGTGTCCTCATCTAGTTCTACCCCCTGGCAGGGTTCTCAGCATCCTGGAGGGGTCCAGCATTGGGAAATGACTCTTCCTTCCCTCCCCTTTCCCCGCCATCCTTTCTACCTAACTCATCCAATCAATCAATCAATCAATCAATCAAATCTTTATTTATTCAGGCGATCATCATTGAGCAAGGCTCATTTACAAGATGGACCTGATAAGGTCAAGGTTTGAGTTGATACACAACAAATACATCACATACTTATAAGACAGTTATACATACAGAAAAAAATGATGTTTATAACACAATAATATACAGTGAATTCACATGTTGAAACTCGGTTAAGAGAAGGTTAAACTAATATCTACAATATGTACAGTACATATATATCCCAATGAGGGTCATGACAGTCACACCCATAATGAGTACAAGGATGGTGAAGGGAATATTGGGTGCCATACACTGGGGTGTCTGACTGGAAGGAATATGCCATATGTGATTGGAATATAGTTTTGTGGGATGACTATTTTATCTCTAGTGGTAGCAACTGCATTTCTCTGTGAAGAATGCTATACAGTGCTGCTTAAAGGATGTGAATGGAATGATAATGGACAGTTTTAAGGATTTTTGTAGGGTGTTCCATGCTATAGCTAGAGAATAGCTGATTGCTGCCCTCCCTATTTTGGTGTTGACTTTGGGCAATTTGAGCAGGATGATATTGTTGCTTCTTAGGGCATAGGAGCTAGGAGTGTTCTGGTTGAAGCAGTCCAGGATATAGCTTGGGAGTTTTTTTGATAAAGCTCTGTAGATCCATAGAGCTGCATTTCTGCTCCTCCTGACATGAAGGGAAACCCATCCAATGCATCATAGAGAGAACAATGGTGGGTGTTATATGGCAGGTCTGTAATGAACCTTATTGCTCTATGATATAAGGTATCCAACTTTTGAAGGTAGGAAATGGGGCAGTGACTATAGAGGAAGTCTGCAGTCAATGACTTATAGAAAGATGGCCTGGACTAATCTCATCTTTGAGTCTCTGTTAAGGAAGGGTTTTAATCTATAGAGGAGGCCAAGCGTTAGGCGAAGCTTTTTTGACAGTTGTTCTAGATGCTGAGTGAAGTCAAGTCTGTTGTCAATCCATACACCTAGGTATTTGAAATTTTCAACATACTCCAGATTTTCTCCCAGTATAGTGCATAGCTGGGGGAGATTGATTGAAGAGGATGTGTTGGTGGAGTTTTGAGTTGTGAACATCATTGCTTTGGTTTCTTTGCATTAGCAGAAGCTTTTTCTCGAGTAGCTGATGTTGTAACAGGGAGAATTCTGTTTGTAGGATTTCATGAGCAACTGTAGGTGAAGGGTTGCTGACATACAGAACAGTGTCATCAGCAAAGAGGTGTACTGAGGACTTGGTAAGAGTTGAATCAATTTTATTTATATAAAAGGCAAAAAGGATAGGACCCAGAATAGAGCCTTGGGGGACTCCTTTTGACAGTGGTCAACACTCGACTCTGCTCCTTGGCAGGGTTCTCAGCATCCTGAAGAGGCCTAGTCTTAGGCAAATTTCTCCCAAACCTCCTCCTTCTTCTCTTTACCATCCCCCTCTACTATCTCTACCCAACTTGTCCTTGCCTGCTCCTGCCCCTTATTCAAAGTCCTCACCTCATTCCATCACTGGCAGCGATCTCCGTAGTCTGAAGTTTCAGGTATGACTCATCCTTCCCTACCCTATCCCTTACCCCCACCTCTCTCCTGCCCCCTCTCTACCTCCTTGCACTTAAATAAAGGAATTAATTCACTTGAGCTAATAACTTGCACTTTTTGTTCTGTCTGAGGTGCTCCCAGATTGCACTAGCCCTATGTTAACTTGCTCCTCGCAACTGATTTTTTTACTCACTTTGCTCTGATAATGTTCCCCCATCATTATCCTCTCCTTCCCTCAGCTGATTTCCCCCTGTCTACTCCTCTACCCTCCTTGATGTCCCCTCACTGTACTTCATGCATTCAATAATTGCTAAATTATCTGCCTCTTAACTGTGATCCATTGCTGTAAGGATTTGGCTCCAAGGTTACATTAAATTTCTGTACTATGTTCCTCAGATATGCCACTTGTAATTAAATGCATATTCCACAGGTCTGATATATTTAACTGTATGTTATGTCACAAATGTGATTGTATGATTATTTATGATATTTGTTAACTGTATGTCTTGTTACAAATGTAATTGAATGTTTAATTTCTCTGATATGTTAAATGGTAAACTGTATGTCTAATTCTTCATCCAATTGTACCCCAGGTCACACCAAGAGATGAGCAACTTGTTCAGTGGGCCTTCCTGATGAAACATTTCAATAAATAAAAAAATACATAAATAAATAAATAAAACTTGTTTCATCCCAGGCAGGAACATTCAATCAGAATTACACTCAATCCAATTCATAGTGGAATATTTCCTCAGTTTAGATACCTCAGCTTTGTTTCTTTCTTTAAATGCCACTAAGGTATTCAATAGGTTAGAGTAGAAGTACCTTTTTCAAGCAATGAAGATTTTTAATTTTCTTGATCAAGTTATACAATATTTTCAAACCATATATAATAAACTTTATGCACAGATAAAAAATTACTGGACATCTACCTAAAGCTTTTCATCTGCAACATGGGGATAGACAGGGTTGCCCCTTGTCACCCTCATTATCTGTGATAGGCCTAGAACTGCTATTAAAAGAGAAAAAGACCAATCATTTGATCACTGGCATTCAAGCCCCCCCCCCCAAATTTAAATGTAATGCTTTTGCAGATGACCTTTTAGTTTTGATTCAGGAACTGGAACAAAGTCTAACAGAGTTAATTAAGTTGATAAGAAATTTTTCTAAAATTGCAGGTTATAAAATAAATTAGACAAAATCTGAAATGATAATGTTCAATATTAAACTGCCAGAGCTGCATAAAAACATAATTAATGCCATCATTCATGATGACGGGATGACTTATATAGGCTTCACTATATCTAATAAAATAGAAGACTGGTACTCTTTGAATTTTAAAAACGTATATACCTCCTTAAAAAATTAACTGGCAGGCTGGAGCAAGCTTCCTTTATTGATCTGGGGGGAAAGTTCAGCTTATAAAAATGGTAGCAGTACCAACTTTAATTTATAGACTGCAATCTGTTCTATTTGCAATTCCCCCAAAATGGTTTAAAAAAAATCAACAAACTTTGTAGCAACTGTATATGGAATAAGAAGCCAGCAAGAATCTCCTGGACTAAAATGTGTTTGCCAAAAGAAAAAGAGGCCTTCTTGCCCCAACATACAAATTTGCTAGTATGCCTTTATTCTTAAATTAATCATTAATTTGGCATTAAACAATAAAGCAGGAACCAACTTACAGAGAGAAAATGTAAGCTTGAAAAAGTATTATAAAGAGGATAATAATGTAAAAAAATTGTTGTGTTTAGTGTCTAAGGGTATGAAATCCAAAAACTCTATTATTAAATCCTCAGCCTCATTTTACAGAAATTCCTTAATAAAACTAAATGGCTAGCATCCAGCTCCCCCTTGAATGACATATGGGATAACCCCACTTTTACATTACAAGGGAAAATGTTGCATAATAAATTATGGCTCCAACAAAGTATTAAGAAATGAGAAGACCTACAGTATATGAGAATGGAACTAAACTTTCATGGGACACTTTTCAGCAAAAGTTCCACCTACAAAACTCCCACCATTTCTACTTTAATCAATTAAGTAGTATTTTTTTAAATGATTATCAATGATGGGAAAGGGTCCCAAATAACAAAAATATAGAAATGGAACTGATGAAAATCTTGAATTTAACGTCCAATAATATCAAACTTTATTCTTGGATAGTCTCTAAATTTCATAGATCTGCCCTTAATAAAAACACTGAGAAGAAATTGGAGGAAGAAATACAATAATAAATAACAGAACAACAATGGAAGCTGATATTAACACAAATATATAACTATCATTTAACAAGAGACAAAACCGTTCAATTTAAAATAATCAACAGAGCTTAATATACCCCACATAGACTTCGCAAAATGAAGTATTCAGATTCCGATTTATGCTGGCACTGTGGGACTATAGTCACTGATTTTATACATATGTTCTGGAATTGTAATTGAACTAGAACCTGGTGAAAACAGTCCTTCACCTTCTTAGATCAGTTAGCCTTCCAGTTACATGACTGGGAAGACTATACAGTTATAATAAAGGAAATGTACTGCCAGTTTCTATTTGATAAGAATTATAGGAACATTTTTAAAGCAAATACAATGGCTATCAAAAGATTAGTTTTAAAATATTGGAAATCAACTGAAATGAATACAAGATTTCCCAATACTAGAATGGAAACAATTATTTATATCCGCACTTTATAATAATAATAATAATCATCATTTTCTAGACTATGAATTTGTTTGGATGCTTTAAAATAAGAGGCTGGAGGACTGGACTAAAAAATACTTTTTTGGCCTTATGGAATAGTTATCATGAAAAAGGTTACTACGTTGCTTTTTAATTATACCTTTTTACTGTGTCTACCCTTATATATTGTATAATATTTAATTTACACCCACATAGCCATCATGGTGATCTTTCTGGCTGCAAGGACCTGACACATGCAATGGGGCTGGAATATTGTTTAAAGGAGGTGAATTTTCTGCTGGCAAGCTTGTTATTTATCCAAGCAGGGCATTGCTCCATGATGTAACCATCCTAGACCAGCAGTATTGGTTAGTTAACATCTGTGCTCCCCAATCTATTTTAGACAGTTTCCCTCTATAAATTGATTCAACCATATTTACAGATGCATAACTTGTTTATCTAATTAGACAAATCTAATTGATTTCTTTGACTGGGTGACCAAAGTAATAGACCAGGGAGGGGCTGTGGATATGGCCTACCTAGACTTTAGCAAGGCTTTTGACACAGTCCTGCACAAAAGACTAATAATCAAGTTAGCCAGCCTGGGAGTAGGTTCCAGGGTGGTAGTCTGGGTAGCAAACTGGCTGCACAACAGGACACAGAAGGTAATAGTGAATGGAACACATTCTGAAGAAAGGGGGGTTACTAGTGGAGTACCTCAAGGCTCAGTACTGGGTCCAGTCCTCTTTAACATCTTTATAGGTGACATTGCAGAGGGTCTGAAGGGAAAGGTATACCTCTTTGCAGATGACACAAAGATCTGTAACAGAGTTGATACACAAGAGGGGGTAGAAAGGATGAGAAGGGACTTGGCAAGGTTGGAGGAATGGTCAGACATATGGCAACTTAGATTCAATGCAAAGAAGTGCAAAGTATTGCACCTGGGAAACAAAAACCCAGGAGAAGAGTACACAATAGCAGGGGAGGTACTAACAACAACACACATGGAAAGGGACTTGGGGGTAGTCATATCAGATGACCTAAAGGTGGGTAAGCAATGTGAGAAGTCAGTAAGAAGCACCAGGGGGATACTGGGATGCATAGGAAGGGGCATCACAAGTAGAAAAAGGGAAGTGGTTATCCCTCTGTACAGACAGTTGGTGAGAACCCATCTGGAATACTGTGTGCAGTTTTGGAGACCCCATCTACGCAAGGACATAGACAGGATGGCAGCAGTCCAGAGGAGGGCAACTAAAATGGTGCAGGGTCTGCATCAGAAACCATATGAAGAGAGACCGAGAGAGCTTAATATGTATACCTTTGATGAAAGGAGGGACAGGGTGACATGATAGAAACTTTTAAGTACCTCAAGGGAATCAACAAAGTCCAGGAGGGTAGCATCTTTCATAAAAAAGATGTGTAAGAACAAGGGGGCACAATTTAAAAATAATGGGGGGATGGCTCAGGGGTAATGTGAGGAATTTTTTTTTTCATGGATAGAGTGGTGGATGCATGGAACCGCCTTCCTGGGGAGGTTGTTGGATCTAAAACAGTAGGGGAATTCAAACATGCATGGGACAGACTTAAGGCAATTGTAATGGGGGGTTGCAGGAAGTAGGCTGTTGGTTAACTAGAATCTGCAGCTTATCCAATAGGAAGGGAAATGGGCAGACTGGGTGGGCCAAGTGGTCCTTATCTGCTGTCAAAGTCTATGTTTCTATGTTGCATGGTGATTTCAATTGTAGGTTGTCCAGGAAAGGTGTGGGATTCTCTTTACAGCAACACTAATTTACTGAAAGATATTTAGTTAGCCCTCTGGAGAAGGCAAAGTGACCAGCGGGGTGCCACAGGGGGTCATTACTAGGCCCGGTCCTCTTAAATGTCTTTTTTAGCAACATTACAGAAGGGCTGGAAGGGAAAATATGCCTGCTCACTGATGACATGAAAATTTGCAACAGAGTAGACACACCAGGAGAGGTAGAAAGAATGAGGTATAATCTAAAAAAGCTAAAGGAATGGTCACAGGTTTGGCAGCTGGGTTTCAATTCAAAAAAGTGAAAAATCATGCACCTGAGGCACAGAAACCTTGGGGGCAATGTATCAACAGGAAGGAGAGATATTAGCAGTCACAAAACAGGAAGGGGACATGAGGATAACCATTTCTGATTACCTGAAGGTAGCTAACAGTGTGGCAAGGTCATGGGAAAGACTAATGGGATGCTAGGATTCATAGGCAGGGGTATCACCAGCAGAAAGAGGGGGTAATAATACCACTGTGTCAATCACTGGGGAGACCCCACCTCAAGTGCTGTGTCCAGTTCTGGAGACCCCATCTCCTAAAGGATATAGAAAGGGTGGAGGGAAACCAAAATGGTGCAGGGCCTGCATCAAAAGCCCAATGAAGAAAGGCTTAAGGAATTAAATATGTACTCCCTAGAGGAAAGAAAGGAAAGGTGGGGGGATATGATAGAAACATTCAGATACCTCACAGGTATAAACATGGTACAGGAAGGAAGCATTTTCCAAAGAAAAAGATGCTCAAGGACAAGGGCTTACAGTATGAAGCTGAAGGGGGGGGAGGCTCTAAGGAAATGTGAGGAAGTACTTCTTCACAGAGAGGGTTGTAAACACATAGAACAGCCTCCCCACAGAGGTGGTGGGGGGCTAAAACAGTTACATGATTCAACAATTCATGGGATAGACAGAAGGGGATATTAGAAGTAAGGTGGGGGGGTGAAACCCAGAGACTGAGTAGGGTCTGCGATGGTCCTGTAGGTAAGGAAATTAGGGCAGACTAGGTAGGCCAGAAGGTCTTTATCTGCTAACAACTTCCATGTTTCTATGTTTATATGATAAGTAGTGTTGATCTGAAGGATAGTTACAAGATGATACACCCTCAAAGGGATAAAACTTACGTATGAGGTGTCCTATCTATTAAGATTGATTTTGTGTTTCTGTCTCAAGATCTGACCACAAACTGAGCTATGACCACAGCAATAAAAACATCAGATCATCTGGCACTTAATTGTAACTTCTCTCCAGGGCCCCAATTGTGGCATAAATCTAGCTCCCTTTGGATATTGAATTCTGCTTTGGTATAAAATGAAAAAAAATATCATTATGAAATGGAAAGCCTTACTTGTTGCTAGACTCTCTTTACAATGTGCATATGACACACTGACAGAATGATGGGAGCCATTGAAACTGGACTGCAAAGATTTTTTTTCAGAACAAGGTAAATATGTGTCAAGAGGGACAGATAATTCAGATATCTTACATATGACAACAATTACCAAAAGTAATATTGAGGATGTTTCATGAAAAATGTAATGTGATGGATCAAACTAAAAATGTGAAAAATGAAACGAGACAGCTACAGTATGATAGGCTGTCTCTTTAAAATGAGAAGCCCATTTTGGCACAAGGGGCAAAAAAGAGCAACTAGATATGGTCATAAGCTGTGTTAATAGTGTCAAAATGCACTCTCTCAGGAATCATCCCCAGGGGTGGTGGCCCTGGGCAATTTGTGTAATGTACCTCCTCAGAAATCAAAAGAGAGGTCCATAACTATGAGACTAGCATGTGGATGTACCAGTAGCATGGAACGACTCCTTTTTTTTAAATTTGCCACCCCTGGTCATGCCAGACAGTGTGAAGATGCTGTAGTTGCACCAACTTCTTTGTCTGAAGTTCAGGATGCAGTCCAAACTCTAAGAAAAAATGCAGCCTCAGGGTCCAATGGGCTTCCCGGTACTGTCCCTGTCAGCCTATTTAAAAGGTTGGCTGCAGCAAAAAATAAAAGATATGTGCAGCTGCTTCTAAATCCCAGCTCACTGCTCTAACCCTAGCCCACTGCTTCCTTTTACTTACCTAGAAATTAGCTGCCTTGATACTCCGAAACAAGCACTTTGTACCTTTTTTCTGTACTTGTATTTTTCTGTCATTGTCATTTTTATGCAACATGTTAATGCTTGCCCATAATTCTGTACTTGAATTTGTACTGTTTTATTGATTATGTAATCTGTAACTATCTGTCTGTGTCAAAGGATCTCCTTGTGAATGAGCTTGCTCAATGGGGTTTTCCTACAATAAACTTGAATTTGAACTAACTTCAGAGTTTTATATTACTTTTTTAGATCTGTTAGGCCTAGATTTGGTTTCTATTTAGAATGAAATCTTAGCTAGCAGGGTATCACTCAGGTGGTCCTTATTTTGTTGCACAAAAAGTGAAACAAGACATAATTAAATAATTGGAGGCCACTTAGCTTATGTAGCACTGACCAAAAGATACTGTCCACAATCTTGGCCAAAATGTTAGCAAGAGTAGCTGCTATTGTCATAAATGCCTTGCAAACATCTGCCACCCCTAGCTTGTCATTATCTGACAACTTGATCATTCTTAGGGAAATACCACATAAAGAAGAAGGACTCTTATTTGGTTTCATACTTTCGTTAGACCAGAAAAAGGCTTATGACTGCGTGGTTCACTAATTTCTCTTTAAAGTTCTAGCCCATTATGGTATTCCCACTCTTTCCATTGAATGGATAACTGTATTGTATAATGGGGATGGACAGGTTGGCTGTGGCCCAGTTCTGATTCCGACTTTGATTTTTTTCCAAACGGTTCTGATTTACTCTGATGAATTGTAGACCTATTTTTGTCTGAGTATGAGAAATGTGTAAGTACAGTATTATTCTTTTAGATCCCTCTGTTAAAAAAGTAAAATAAAATGTAACCTTTTCAAAACAATTTCCTGTATTTTCATGTCATTTTTCAAGGTCAGCAAGAAGCCAACAGCAATAAAATAAAAACTGACTGTTGTTCTTTCCAATCTTGTGTGTCAGCCACCACATGACATTCGGATTCACAAAACTGTTAAAAATCCTGCAGCTGCGGAAAAAACTTGGCACAAGTGGGTTGCCACTTACAGAGCTGCAATTTCTCCCACAGCTATGGTATTCTCAAAAGTGGAGCCGGTTTACAACTGGCTCCAAGATTTACAGTAGCTTGCAGGTGGCGTTGCTGTGGAAGTCCCCGCAGCTGCAGAAAAAGGCTATGGCCAGTGGGACCAGTCATAACATCTTCTGCAGCTGCTGTGAATGTGAATAGCAATCTTTGCAGCTGTGGAGATTTCAGTCCGCAGCTGGAGTTGTGATGTGGGACTTAGTCCCCAAAAACATCTGTGAATCCAGCCCAATGTATGAGGTCATTTGGGGCTTTGCAGTGAAAGGAGGCAGTGTGTTAAACATTAGTTAGAAAGAGAGAGAGCGAGAAAGAGAGAGACCAATGAATTCCAACAGCAGAAAGATAACAGCAGAGTGCAGACAGACCTTCACTGAGTCTGACATGCTTTTTGTTGCAAGACAGGCAGCATGAGCAAAATATGTGATGGGGCCCCAGCCATCCCTCCCACCCTTTTGACTTCAGATGTAGATTTTTTTATTTGCAATTATTTTGCTTGCCTACTTGGAGTTATAGCAAGCATCATGGGCCCCAAACATCACACACTTCTGCCTGATTGGTCAATTATTTTTTATCACTTGTGTTTTCTAACTTACTTTTTTATCTGATTGACCTTGCCTCCCCCCCAAGCACTGCAGTTTTTTTTATAGAGCTGTTTGTCCCTAACTGCCACCTACCCCTGCCATGAAGCCTACATGCTAGTCCCCAGCTCCGTCACCATGCCCTCCATCATCAAGCCAGCAGGGATCCGCATACACTCCACCTGGGTTCCCAAATTAAAAACCCATGCAGCGATACATATGATGTAATGTACACCATGACCACACAAGACATAATTTTTTTTACTTGATCTTTCTGTTATGGTTGCTGACCTCTGTCTTCTGAATTCAAAGAAGTAAATCATTAAATTAAATATTATCTTTACCATCATCTTCAAACACCACCAAGAAAAATCTTATCAGGGTGGACACTTGTTGCAGCTGTTCGTCATCATCACTTTTATATTCCTGCAACTCTTCACTGAATTGGTAAGAGAATTTGCTGAGACTGACTTTTAGGACAGTAAGACACTGTAAATTTTCAGGAGTAAGCCTTGTGTGGAGACAACATTTTCAACTGTGCTAAATATACGCTTGTAGTAAACAATAGTGATAGGGCAACTAAGAAGCTTGAAACAAAGGCAGATAGTGCTGGCCACATGTTTTTCTTTTCCAGCCAGAACTCAAAAGGGTCATCAGTAATATTAATGAGTGGTTCTCATAAACAGGCATCCACAATATCAGACAAAGACAAAGAAGGTGACTCCATGACAGACAGATCTGAATTATCAGTTTCCATGAGTTTTGACCAAAAAGTGTGAGTCATCTACAGTATGTGCTTTTCAGAATAACATGCCTTCTTCAAGGGCCATGAAAGAGGACTCTATGCAGAACTACCCAATGTTGATGAAATAGTACATGGGGGCACTAAGTGGAAATTACTGCTGTCACCACCAACAGATGTTGCATCATCAGATGCAGCATCCACATTATGTGATTCACTTGTATTGTCAAAATACAGTCCTATCCTTTTCCTGTGCAATTGCTGAAATTAGCATGTTTTTGTATTTGAGATGAGAGTCACCAAGATCTGAAGGAGGCAGCTATTACAACTTAAATCGAGGGTCAAGGTGAGTGTAAAGAAAAACATTTTTGTGTATCGTATCATGACGTCTTCTGCAATTTTGGAATTGCTGTATCAGTCGGTCCATGAGGGATATACCAGATTTGTCTCCTTTTTGGTCAAAACCTTTACTCAGCCCCTTGAGTTCCTTGTTCAATAAATTTATGATGGGAATAACCTGGCTTAGAGTAGCATTCTCTTTGCTAATCTGTCAAGTTGCTTCCTCAAAGGGAGTCATGAACAATGTAAGATGCTGCATAAGGCCCCACTGGAATGAATTCAGCACAACACCATCTGCTATGTTGTGCTCCATAGTATATTCATGGACTGCCTTCTTTCATGTGAGAAGTCTCTCACATGTAAAATGTTGAGTTCCACCTTGTTGGAACATCTTGTTTTAGTTGTTGTATTGGCAAGCCATTTTGTCTGTAGGTCAGCCAAGATACCACATAAATTCTACAGAGTGACTAAATTGGCCACAGGTTTTCTTTGCAGCTCCCACTAGTGTTACAATACTATTGTCACTGGAAAGGAAAGCTCATACTAACAGATTTAATGAGTATGCAAAGCACAGAATGTGAGTAAAACCACCACATTGAATGCACTAACAATATTGGCACCATTGTCTAAAGCCACAAATTTAGTAGTGAATCCCTGGGGCTCTAACCACTCAAAAACTCTTCCAAAATATTATCAGCAATGTGATGCTTACCAAACATGCTAATGCAAAGAGCTGCCATTCTTTGTTTACCTTCCTGTAAACTGCTGCTTGTGGTGGTATTTGAAGATGATTGTGACACCCAGTGTGCTGTGATGTACATATAATTAGTGGTTCAAGAACATGTCCATATGTCTGTGGTCAGCTGCACAGAACCACATTCACTGTCTTGAAGAGCCAATTTCATTTTACTTTGCATACATTCGTACATTTTGGAGAAAACCACAGTCGCAAAATATTTATGGCTTGGTATACAAACATTCGAAACTGACAGCAGATACAGGCCATTCGGTCTATCTAATCTGCTTGAATGTACAGCACTTCAGTCCATGAGACTGCAGTTGCCCCCCCCATTTGCCATCCCTCCCATCTTGCACCCCCTCCTGGTTTGTACCCTCCCCTTGAACCTGTCCCACCCCTCATGAAGCCCCCAACATTCTGCAGTGATATGACTTCCTCTGGCAGAACATTCCACCTGCCACCACCCTTTCTGTGAAATAGTGCCTCCTCCATTCCCTCTTGAACCTGCCCCCTTCCAACTTCATAGAGTGTCCCCTGGTTTCCCATCCATCCTTCAGATTGAACATACACCTGGTGTCTACTCTGTTCAAACCCTTCAGGTACTTGATGGTCTCAATCATATCCCCTCTCTCCCTTCTTTCCTCCAGGGTATACATATTGAGCTCTCGGTCTCTCCTCATGTGGTCTGTTCCCCAACCCCAGGATCATTTGTGTTGCCCTGCGCTGTACCCCCTCCAGTAGTTTGATGTCTCTTTTCAAGTAGAGGAGCCAGAATTGCATGCAGTACTCTAGGTGCAATCTCACCAGGGACCTGAACAGGGGCAAGATGACCTCCCCACTCCTAGAAGAAATCCCCCTTGCTATGCACCTTAGCATCCTGTTTGCCTTCACTGCTGCCTTCCTGCACTGAGCAGAGTGGTTCATTTCCCCAATTCCCAGCACTACCAGATCCTTCTCTTACTTAGATTTTGTTAACGGGACACCCTCCAAGCAGTAATTGTGTCCTGGGTTTTTGACTCCTAAATGCATCACTTTGCACTTCTTGGCATTGAAACCAAGCAGCCAAGTGTGAGACTATTCTTCCAGTTTTGCCAAATCCTCCTGAAGTACTTTTGCTTCCTCCCCTCCATCTACCTCAGCACAAATCTTTGTGTCATCTGCCAAGAGACTGATCTTGCTCTTAATCCCTACTGCATTGTCGGCTATGAAAATGTTAAACAGAACCGGTCCCAGCACCAAGCCCTGTGGTACACCACTTGCTACTGCCCTGGGTTCAGATGCCCCCCCACTACTACCTTCTGCTATCTACCCTGCAGCCAGTTCTCGATCCATCTGACCAGTTTCTTCCCTGCTCCCAGACTCTTCAACTTGCAGGTCAGCCTACCATGTGGCACCGAATCAAAGGCCTTGCTGAAATCCAAGTAGAGGACATTCACTGCATGTCCCCTGTCCAGTGCCCTTATAACCCAGTCATAAAAATCAACCAAGTTCGTCTGGCAAGATCTGCCTGAGACAAACCCATGCTGCCTGCTGTCCTGGAGGTTGTTATCCTCAAGAAATTGCATCAGCCTTTCCTTGAGGATTGTCTCCATCAGTTTTCTCACAATTGCAGTAAGGCTCACTGGTCTGTAGTTCCCTGGTTCATCCTTGGGCCCACTCTTGTGGATAGGTACCACATGTACTTCCTTCCAGTCCCTGGGCATGTACCCCGAGTTCAGTGAGGTATTGAACAGGTCTGCCAATGGCCCTTTCAGTACCTTTGCCAACTCTCTCAGCACTCTGGGGTGGACTCCTTCTGGGCCAGGTGCCTTGTCCACCTTCAGGGACTTAAGGCCTCCTTCACCCTTTCCACCATGATTTCCCCATCTGTGGTTGTTTCTCTCCATCCCCTCCCACCTTGCCCTTCCTCTCAGGTATGAGCCCATCCCTCTCCTTGGTGAAAACTGAACAGAAGTTGCCTGCTCAGCCTTCTTTTCTACCCACCCAATTCCCCTCCTGATCATAACAATCTGATCCTTGATCTTCCTCTTCTCTCTGATATATCTGAAGAAATTCTTTTCTCCTCCTTTGATCCCCTGCATTAACCTCCATTCCCTAGCTCGCTTTGCTGCCCTTACCACTCTGCTCACTTCTCTGGATTTCTTCATATATTCTTCTTTGTCTTCTGCCCTGTTGGATCGCTTGTAGGTCCAAAATGCATTCCTCTTTTCTCTCCTCTTCTCCATTATCTCTACTCATTCAACTAGGGTTTTTGATCCTGGCTTTCTTGCTCTGGCTCATGACACAAGTTTTAGTGGCTTCAGCCAGTCCTGTCTTGATGACTGACCATTTTTGTTCTGTGTCCATTTCTGGGTGGATGCTTGCCATATGATTTTCCAGTATGTTTCCCATCCTGCCAAAGTCCACCCTTTTAAAGTCCAGAACCCTAGTTTTTGTAGTGGCTACTTCCCTATCCAGGTTGATTGAAAACTACACTGTGCGGTGGTCACTGCTTGCCAGAGATTCCTCCACCCTTACATCCCTGACCTGTTCTCCATCTTCTAGTACCAGGTCTCTTATTGACTCCATTACCTTCTGAGTAAGGAAGCCATCCTGGAATGCTTCCAGGAGGATCTGCCCCCTGGCACTATTGGTTGCTGGGATGCTCCAATCCACCCCTGGTAGATTAAAGTCCCCCACCACTACTGTGCTCCCTTTGCTACTATGCCTCCTTATCTACTTCCACAGTTCCCTGCCAATGTCCTCCTTCTGGGTCAGAGGTCTATAAACAACCCCCAGACAGATCTTGATCCCTTTCTGTCTGTGTAGTTGCAGTCAGATTACTTCTGACCTGCCCTCCTCCCCTTCCTCACTATTACATCTGATCCCTTTCCTTACATAAATGGCAACCCCCCTCCCCAGCCTTCCCTTTATCTCTATCCCTCTGGAAAAGTTTGTACCCTGGGATGGTTAGGTTCCAGTCATGGTGCTTGGTTGCCCATGTCTCAATAATGGCAGCGATGTCCACCTCTCCCTCTGCCATCAATGGCTGCAACTCTGCCAACTTGTTCCCCATGTTCCTAGCATTTAGTGAAATGATTCTCCACACTGCACCTATCCTTCCTGCTTCCTTATCCTTCATTCCAACCCCTATTTCGCCGAAGATCATATCTATCCCTGTAGTGACGGGAGGTCCATGGAACCCCCTCTGTTGGTGATTTCTGGCTTCAGTGCTTACCTCTACCTAGTTCTGGCATGCATCACTGAGATCTGACTGGACGAGAATGCAGGACCCATATTGGCTTCTGCTATTCCAGCTGGGTTCTCAGTGATACACCGCCTGAGATTGGATCATAGGGGTGGGGGTGTTGCTATTATATTTAAGACTGAACTGGGCCCTTTGGATGTGCCAGTGGGGTTCACCAGATCCTTTGAGTGTATCCTGGGAGCAGGTGTAGGGTTCAGAATTATCCTCATCTACCATCCATCTGGTGATGGTGGAGATTTCCTGAGGGAGCTTGCGGACTTCATTGTCGACGTGGCACTGGAGTGCCCCAGATGGTTAATTTTGGGGGACTTCTATGCCTGGGTTGACGATGAACTCTCACAATTTGGTCAAAATCTCCTCCAGCTTACGACTATGCTGGGACTTACACAGGCGGCTACCTCCCTACCCATATAGGGGGTCACTCATTGGATCTTGTGTTCTCCCTGGGGATGGAGATCACGGACATGGGGGTGGAACCAGTCATTTGGTCAGACCATCATACCATAAGGCTTAATTCTGGGGCTCCCCTCAATGGGTCTGCCCCTCTGGAGATGGTCCAATTCCACCCTTTAAGCGGAGTTACCCTAGAGGGTCTATCAACAGTTTTGGACGTATCGGGTTTGTTGAGTTAATGCATGAGTCCAGGAGATCTGGTATTTGCCTATAATAAGGTGGTGGGAGATGCCCTGGACCAAATTGCTCCTGTTTGTGTTCGACCACTCACCCTTTGCCCAAGGACCTCTTGGTTTGATGGGTCCTTGAAGGAGCCGAGGAGAGTTGGTCAAAGGTTAGAGTGAGCCTGGTGAAAGTCCAGCCTGGAGGTTGACAGACTTAGATTGTTGGAACATTATAAGGGCTATCAATCAGCAATCACCTGCAAGAATGCAGAATTCCTGTCCAGAGAGATTGCTGCTGCACAGAATCAACAAGTTCAGCTCTTCTGGACTGTAGACAATTGTGCAATCCAATCTGTCTCTGGTCTGGAGGAGGTTTTTCACAGATGAAGTGTGATGAGCTTGCTCAATTCTTCACAGATAAGGTTGCCAGCATCAGGTTGGATATCAGTCTGACTCTTCCTAAGAGGGATTGTGGAGATCGGCGGGAGGTGACGAACTCCCTCTCTTTCAGGACTAGCTTTAGCCAGTTGGAATTCATGGACATTGTGAGGATTGTCCAGACTCTGTGCCCAGCCAGCTGTAGTTTGGATCTGGGCCCTACGTGCCTCTTGGTAGGTTGCGTAGAAGTCATCTGCCCTATCCTTGATGAAATTGTTTGGAGTTCCTTGGAGAAGGGGGGTCTTTCCTGATCCCCTCAAGGAGGTGGTCATATGACCACTCCTTAAAAAACCCTCCTTGGATCCAGACTATCTAGCTAACTACAGGCCTGTCTCTAACCTACCTTTTGTGGGTAAGGTTATTGAGAAGGTGATTACATTGCAGCTGGATGACCACCTTGTAACCCACAATGTCTATGATGCTCTCCAGTCTGGATTTAGGAAGAGACATAGCACTGAGACCACCCTTGTCTGGGTCTTAAATGATCTCCTAATTGCAAGAGATCAAAAGGCTCGTACTATCTTAGTCCTTCTTGATCTCTCAGCGGCATTTGACACTGTGGACCATGGTGTTCTTTTGGAGTGCCTGCGACTCCTTTGTGGACTGTCTGAGACAGTCTTAAGTTGGATTTGATCTTTTCTTGTGGACAGGTCTCAGAGGGTTGTCTCCAGAATTTATTCCTCTGATGTCCTCCCCCTGTCTTGTGGGGTGCCGCAGGGCTCTATATTGTCACCCATGTTGTTCGCAATGTATATGCTACCATTTGGAGATATCATTAGGTGATACAGTTTGAGTTTTTACTGCTACGTAGATGATACTCAACTGTATATGTCCTTTATACCCGGACAGGATGATGTGGTCTCTGTGCTTAACAACTGTCTAGCTGAGATCAAAGACTGGATGGGCACCAGCTGGCTGAGGTTGAATCCAGATAAGACTGAGGTGTTGGTTGTGGACCCAGGCCACCCAGAGGTCGGTATGGGAGCTGGATAGGCCTTAGGCTTATGGCTTGATGGCATCCAGCTCACTACCTCAGACCGAGTACATAACCTGGGCATAATTTTTGATAGCATTTGACCCTGAAATCCCTGGTGTCTGCTGTTGTCAAATCCTCATTTTAACATCTGAGGAATATTGCCCAGGTGAAACATTTGGTTCCTCAGGGTGACATTCCTACATTGGTCCACACATTCATGACCACCATCCTTGATTACTGCAGTGCACTCTACTTAGGGCTTCCAGGGGTTGATATTCATCTCTTGCAGCTAGTGAAGATTGTGGCAGCCAGGCTTCTGACTGGTACATCCAGGACTAGTCATATTACACCTGTGCTGTAATTAAATGCATATTCCACAGGTCTGATATATTTAACTGTATGTTATGTCACAAATGTGATTGTATGATTATTTATGATATTTGTTAACTGTATGTCTTGTTACAAATGTAATTGAATGTTTAATTTCTCTGATATGTTAAATGGTAAACTGTATGTCTAATTCTTCATCCAATTGTACCCCCCAGGTCACACCAAGAGATGAGCAACTTGTTCAGTGGGCCTTCCTGATGAAACATTTCAATAAATAAAAAAATACATAAATAAATAAATAAAACTTGTTTCATCCCAGGCAGGAACATTCAATCAGAATTACACTCAATCCAATTCATAGTGGAATATTTCCTCAGTTTAGATACCTCAGCTTTGTTTCTTTCTTTAAATGCTACTAAGGTATTCAATAGGTTGGAGTAGAAGTACCTTTTTCAAGCAATGAAGATTTTTAATTTTCTGATCAAGTTATACAATATTTTCAAACCATGTATAATAAACTTTATGCACAGATAAAATTACTGGACATCTACCTAAAGCTTTTCATCTGCAACATAGGATAGACAGGGTTGCCCTTGTCACCTCATTATCTGTGATAGGCCTAGAACTGCTATTAAAGAGAAAAGACCAATCATTTGATCACTGGCATTCAAGCCTCCAAATTTAAATGTAATGCTTTTGCAGATGACCTTTTAGTTTTGATTCAGGAACTGGAACAAAGACTAACAGAGTTAATTAAGTTGATAAGAAATTTTTTTAAAATTGCAGGTTATAAAATAAATTAGACAAAATCTGAAATGATAATGTTCAATATTAAACTGCCAGAGCTGCATAAAACATAATTAATGCCATCATTCATGATGATCGGATGATCTTATATAGGCTTCACTATATCTAATAAAATAGAAGACTGGTACTCTTGAATTTTAAAAAACGATATACCTCCTAAAAATTAACTGGCAGGCTGGAGCAAGCTTCTTTATTGATCTGGGGAAAGTTCAGTTTATAAAAATGGTAGCAGTACCAACTTTAATTTATAGACTGCAATCTGTTCTAGTTGCAATTTCCAAAATGGTTTTAAAAATCAAAACTTTGTAGCAACTGTATATGGAATACAGCCAGCAAGAATCTCCTGGACTCAAAATGTGTTTGCCAAAAGAAAAAAGAGGCCTTCTTGCCCCAACATACAAATTTGCTAGTATGCCTTTATTCTTAAATTAATCATTAATTTGGCATTAAACAATAAAGCAGGAACCAACTTACAGAGAGAAAATGTAAGCTTGAAAAAGTATTATAAAGAGGATAATAATGTAAAAAAATTGTTGTGTTTAGTGTCTAAGGGTATGAAATCCAAAAACTCTATTATTAAATCCTCAGCCTCATTTTACAGAAATTCCTTAATAAAACTAAATAGCTACATCCAGCCCCCTTGAATGACATATATGGATAACCCCACTTTACATTACAAGGGAAAATGTTGCATAATAAATTATGGCTCCAACTAAGTATTAAGAAATGAGAAGACCTACAGTATATGAGAATGGAACTGAACTTTCATGGGACACTTTTTCAGCAAAATTTCTAATTTACAAAACTCCCACTATTTCTACTTTAATCAATTAAGTAGTATTTTTAAATGATTATCAATTATGGAAGGGTCCCAATATAATATAGAAATGGAACTGATGAAAATCTTGAATTTAATGTCCATAATATCAAACTTTATTCTTGGATAGTCTCTAAATTTCATAGATCTCGCCCTTAATAAAAACACTGAGAAGAAATTGAGGAAGAAATACAATAATAAATAACAGAACAACAATGGAAGCTGATATTAACACAAATATATAACTGATGATTTAACAAGAGACAAAACCGCTCAATTTAAAATAATCAACAGAGCTTTAATATACCTCACATAGACTTCGGTGAAATGAAGTATCTCAGATTCCGATTTATGCTGGCACTGTGGGACTATAGTCACTGATTTATACATATGTTCTGGAATTGTAATCACTGAGAACCTGGTGAAAACAGTCCTTCACCTTCTTAGAACAGTTAGCCTTCCAGTTACATGACTGGAAGACTATACAGTTATAATAAAGGAAATGTACAGCCAGTTTTATTTGATAAGAATTATAGAACATTTTTAAAGCAAATACAATGGCTATCAAAAGATTAGTTTTAAAATATTGGAAATCAACTGAAATGAATACAAGATTTCCAATACTAGAATGGAAACAATTATTTATATCCGCACTTTATAATAATAATAATAATCATCATTTTCTAGACTATAATTTGTTTGGATGCTTTAAAATAAGAGGCTGGAGACTGACTAAAATACTTTTTGGCCTTATGGAATAGTTATCGTGAAAAGTTTACACTTGCTCTATTAATTGTACCTTTACTGTGTTCTACCCTTATATTGTATAATATTTAATTTACACTCACATAGCCATCATGGTGATCTTTCTGGCCACAAGGACCTGACACATGCAATGGGGCTGGGAATATTGTTTAAAGGAGGTGAATTTTCTGCTGGCAAGCTTGTTATTTATCCAAGCAGGGCATTGCTCCATGATGTAAACCATCCCAGACCAGCAGTATTGGTTAGTTAACATCAGTGCTCCCCAATCTATTTTAGACAGTTTCTCAT
The DNA here is from genome assembly GCA_016271365.2 of Neoceratodus forsteri. Taxonomy (NCBI): domain Eukaryota; kingdom Metazoa; phylum Chordata; order Ceratodontiformes; family Ceratodontidae; genus Neoceratodus; species Neoceratodus forsteri. The sequence goes on from CM057458.1 coordinate 550,840,972, forward strand.
AAATTGATTCAACCATATTTACAGATGCATAACTTGTTTATCTAATTAGACAAATCTAATTGATTTCTTTGACTGGGTGACCAAAGTAATAGACCAGGAGGGGCTGTGGATATGGCCTACCTAGACTTTAGCAAGGCTTTTGACACAGTTCCTGTTATTTAAAGACTAATAATCAAGTTAGCCAGCCTGGGAGTAGGTTCCAGGGTGGTAGTCTGGGTAGCAACCTGCTGCAACAGGACACAGAAGGTGGATAGTGAATGGAATACATTCTGAAGCAGGGGTTACTGGAGGAGCACCTCAAGGCTCAGTGCATTGGGTCCAGTCCTCTTCTGTATCTTTATAGGTGACATTGCAGTGGTCTGAAGGAAAGGTATACCCTTTGCAGATGACACAGATCTGTAACAGGTTGTTATACAAGAGGGGGTGAGAAAGGATGAGTAGGACTTGGCAAGGTTGGAGGAATGGTCAGACATATGGCAACTTAGATTCAATGCAAAGAAGTGCAGTATTGCACCTGGGAAACAAAAACCCAGGAGAAGAGTACACAATAGCAGGGAGGTACTAACAACAACACATGGAAAGGACTTGGGGGTAGTCGTATCAGATGACCTAAAGGTGGTAAGCAATGAGAAGTCAGTAAGAAGCACTAGGGGATACTGGGATGCATAGGAAGGGCATCACAAGTAGAAAAAGGGAAGTGGTTATCCCTCTGTACAGACAGTTGGTGAGAGACCCATCTGAATACTTGTGCAGTTTTTGGCCCCATCTATGCAAGGACATAGACAGGATGGCAGCAGTCCAGAGAGGGCAATTAAAATGGTGCGTGGTCTGCATCAGAAACCACATATGAAGAGAGACCGAGAGAGCTTAATATGTATACCTTTATGAAAGGAGGGACAGGGTGACATGATAGAAACTTTTAAGTACCTCAAGGGAATCAACAAAGTCCAGGAGGGTAGCATCTTTCATAAAAAAGATGTGTAAGAACAAGGGGGCACAATTTAAAAATAATGGGGGGATGGCTCAGGGGTAATGTGAGGAATTTTTTTTTCATGGATAGAGTGGTGGATGCATGGAACCGCCTTCCTGGGGAGGTTGTTGGATCTAAAACAGTAGGGGAATTCAAACATGCATGGGACAGACTTAAGGCAATTGTAATGGGGGGTTGCAGGAAGTAGGCTGTTGGTTAACTAGAATTGCAGCTTATCCAATAGGAAGGAAATAGGCAGACTGGGTGGGCCAAGTGGTCCTATCTGCTGTCAAAGTCTATGTTTCTATGTTGCATGGTGATTTCAATTGTAGGTTGTCCAGGAAAGGTGTGGGATTCTCTTTACAGCAACACTCAATTTACTGAAAGATATTTAGTTAGCCCTCTGGAGAAGGCAAAGTGACCAGCGGGTGCCACAGGGTCATTACTAGGCCCGGTCCTTAAATGTCTTTTTAGCAACATTATAGAAGGGCTGGAAGGGAAATATGCCTGCTCCTTTACTGATGACATGAAAATTTGCAACAGAGTAGACACACCAGGAGAGGTAGAAAGAATGAGGTATAATCTAAAAAGCTAAAGGAATGGTCACAGGTTTGGCAGCTGGTTTAATTCAAAAATGAAAAATCATGCACTGAGGCACAGAAACCTTGGGGCAATGTATCAACAGGAAGGAGAGATATTAGCAGTCACAAAACAGGAAGGGGACATGAGGATAAACCATTTCTGATTACCTGAAGGTGGCTTAACAGTGTGGCAAGGTTCTGGGAAGACCAATGGGATGCTAGGATTCATAGGCAGGGGTATCACCAGCAGAAAGAGGGGTAATAATACCACTGTGTCAATCACTGGGGAGACCCACCTCAAGTGCTGTGTCCAGTTTCTGAGACCCCATCTCCTAAAGGATATAGAAAGGGTGGAGGAAACCAAATGGTGCAGGGCCTGCATCAAAAGCCCAATGAAGAAAGGCTTAAGGAATTAAATATGTACTCCTAGAGGAAAGAAAAGGAAAGGTGGGGGATATGATAGAAACATTCAGATACCCACAGGTATAAACATGGTACAGGAAGGAAGCATTTTCCAAAGAAAAGATGCTCAAGGACAAGGGCTTACAGTATGAAGCTGAAGGGGAGGCTTTATGAAATGTGTGGAAGTACTTCTTCACAAGAGAGGGTTATAAACACATAGAATGGTGCTTCCCACAGAGGTGGTGGGGCTAAAACAGTTACATGATTCAACAACTATGGGATAGACAGAAGGGATATTAGAAGTAAGGTGGGGGTGAGCCAGAGACTGAGTGGGTTCTATGGTCCTTGGTAAGAAATTAGGGCGACTAGTAGGCCAGGAGGTCTTTATCTGCTAACAACTCTCATGTTTCTATGTTTATATGATAAGTAGTGTTGATCTGAAGGATATTTACAAGATGATACACCCTCAAAGGGATAAAACTTCGCATTTGAGGTGTCCTATCATTAAGATTGCTTTTGTGTTTCTGTCTCAAGATCTGACCACAAACTGAGCTATGATCACCAGCAATAAAACATCAGATCATCTGGCACTTAATTGTAACTACTCCAGGGCCCCAATTGTGGCATAAATCTAGCTCCTTTGGATATTGAATTTGCTTTGGTATAAAATGAAAAATATCATTATGAAATGAAAGCCTTACTTGTTGCTAGACTCTCTTTACAATGTGCATATGACACACTGACAGAATGATGGGAGCCATTGAAACTGGACTGCAAAGATTTTTTTTCAGAACAAGGTAAATATGTGTCAGGAGGGACAGATAATTCAGATATCTTACATATGACAACAATTACCAAAAGTAATATTGAGGATGTTTCATGAAAAATGTAATGTGATGGATCAAACTAAAAATGTGAAAAATGAAACGAGACAGCTGCAGTATGATAGGCTGTCTCTTTAAAATGAGAAGCCCATTTTTGCATTAAGGCAAAAAGAGCAACTAGATATGGTCATAAGCTGTGTTAATAGTGTCAAAATGCACTCTCAGGAATCATCGGTGGTGGCCCTGGGCAATTTGTATAATGTACCCTCAGAAATCAAAAGAGAGGTCCATAACTATGAGACTAGTATGTGGATGTACCAGTAGCATGGAACGACTCTTTTTTAAATTTCGCCACCCCTGGTCATGCCAGACAGTGCTGATGCTGTTGTAGCAACTTCATTTGTCTGAAGTTCAGGATGCAGTCCAACCCTAAGAAAAATGCAGCCTCATAGGTCCAATGGGCTTCCTGTACTGTCCCTGTCAGCCTATTTAAAAGGTTAGTTGCAGCAAAATAAAAGATACTGTAGCTGCTTCTCAATCCCAGCTCACTGCTCCAACCCTAGCCCACTGCTTCCTTTTTTTTACCTAGAAATTAGCTGCCTTGATACCCTAACAATGCACTTTGTACCTTTTCTGTACTTGTATTTTCTGTCATTGTCATTTTATGCAACATGTTAATGCTTGGCCCATAATTCTGTACTTCGAATTTGTACTGTTTTATTGATTATGTAATCTGTAACTATCTGTCTGTGTCAGTGATCTCCTTGTGAATGAGCTTGCTCAATGGGGTTTTCTCTACAATAAACTTGAATTTGAACTAACTCAGAGTTTTATATTACTTTTTAGATCTGTTAGGCCTAGATTTGGTTTCTATTTAGAATGAAATCTTAGCTAGCAGGGTATCACCTGGTGGTCCTCATTTTTGTTGCAATAAAGTGAAACAAGACATAATTAAATAATTGGAGGCCACTTAGCTTATGTAGCACTGACCAAAGATACTGTCCACAATCTTGGCCAAATGTTAGCAAGAGTAGCTATTGTCATAAATGCCTTGCAAACATCGCCACCCTAGCTTGTCATTATCTGACAACTTGATGATTCTTAGGAAATACCACATAAAGAAGAAGGACCTTTATCTGGTTTCATACTTTTTAGACCAGAAAGGCTTATGACTGCGTGGTTCACTCATTTCTCTTTAAATTCTAGCCCATATATGGTATTCCCATCTTTCCATTGAATGGATAACTGTCTATTGTATAATGGGATGGACATGGCTGTGGCCCAGTTCTGATTCCGACTTTGATTTTTCCAAACGGTTTCTGATTTACTCTGATGAATTGTAGACCTATTTTGTCTGAGTATGAGAAAATGTGTAAGTACAGTATTATTCTTTTAGATCCCTGTTGTTAAAAAAAAAAGTAAAACAAATGTAACCTTTTCAAAACAATTTCCTGTATTTTCATGTCATTTTTCAAGGTCATTAAGAAGTCAACAGCAATAAATAAAACTGACTGTTGTTCTTTCCAATCTTGTGTGTCAGCCACCACATGACATTCTGGATTCACAAAACTGTTAAAATCCTGCAGCTACGGAAGAAATCTTACTTTAAGTGGGTTGCCACTACAGAGCTGCAATTTCTCCCACAGCTATGGTATTCTCTAAAAGGGAGCTTTGTTTACAACTGGCTCCAAGATTTATTAGCTTGCAGGTGTGCGTTGCTGTGGAAGTCCCCGCAGCTGCAGAAAAAGGCTATGGCCAGTGGGACCAGTCATAACATCTTCTGCAGCTGCTGTGAATGAATAGCAATCTTGTGCTTGTTGTGGAGATTTCAGTCCTCAGCTGAGTTGTGAGTGGGACTTAGTCCCTCAAAACATCTGTGAATCCAGCCCAATGTATGAGGTCATTTGGGGCTTTGCAGCGTAAAGGAGGCAGTGTGTTAAACATTGGTTAGAAAGAGAGAGACAGAAAGAGAGAGACCAATGAATTCCAACAGCGGAAAGATAACAGCAGAGTGCAGACAGACTCTTTCACTGGAGTCTGCTATGCTTTTGTTGCAAGACAGGCAGCATGAGCAAAATATGTGATGGGGCCCCAGCCATCCCTCCCACCCTTTTGACTTCAGATGTATTTTTTTTTTTTGCTGTATCTTTTTGCTTGCTTCATTGGAGTTATAGCTACATCATGTGTTCCCAAACATCACACACTTCTGCCTGATTGGTCAATTATTTTTATCACTTGTGTTTTCAACTTACTTTTTTATCTGGATTGACCTGCTTTCCAAGCACTGCAGTTTTTTTTATAGAGCTGTTTGTCCCAACTGCCACCTACCCCTGCCATGTAGCCTAGCATGCTAGTCCCCAGCTCCGTCACCATGCCCCTCCATCATCAAGCTCAGGATCTCTGATACATTCCACCTGGGTTCCCAAATTAAAACCCATGCAGCGACATATGATGTAATGTACACCATGACCACACAAGACATAATTTTTTACTTGATCTTTCTGTTATGGTTGTTACTTCCTGTGTTCTGAATTCAAAGAAGTAAATCATTAAATTAAATATTATCTTTACCATCATCTTCAAACACCACCAAGAAAATCTTATCAGGGTGGACACTTGTTGCATCTGTTCGTCATCACTTTTATATTCCTCGCAACTCTTCACTGAATTGGTAAGAGAATTTGCTGAGACTGACTTTAGGACAGTAAGACACTGTAAATTTTCAGTAAGCTGTTTGTGGGACAACATTTTCAACTGTGCTAAATATACGCCTTGTAGTAAACAATAGTGATAGGGCAACTAAGAAGCTTGAAACAAAGGCAGATAGTGCTGGCTACATGTTTTTCTTTTCCAGCCAGAACTCGCAAGGGTCATCAGTAATATTAATGAGTGGTTCTCATAAACAGGCATCCAATATCAGACAAAGACAAAGAAGGTGACTCCATGACAGACAGATCTGAATTATCAGTTTCATGAGTTTTGACCAAAAAGTTGGAGTCATCTACAGTATGCTTTTCAGAATAACATGCCTTCTTCAAGGGCCATGAAAGAGGACTCTATGCAGAACTACCCAATGTTGATGAAATAGTACATGGGGCACTATGGAAATTACTGCTGTCACTACTCAACAGATGTTGCATCATCAGATGCAGCATCCACATTATGTGATTCTTGTATTGTCAAAATACAGTCCTATCCTTTTTCCTGTGCAATTGCTGAAATTAGCATGTTTTGTATTTGAGATGAGAGTCACCAAGATCTGAAGGAGAGTTATTACAACTTAAATCGAGGGTCAAGGTGAGTGTAAAGAAAACATTTTTGTATCAGATTATGACGCCTTCTGCAATTTTGGAATTGCTGTATCAGTCGGTCCATGAGGGATATAACAGATTTGTCTCTTTTGGTCAAAACCTTTACTCAACCCTTTGATTCTCTTTGTTCAATAAATTTATGATGGGAATAACCTGGCTTAGAGTAGCATTCTCTTTGCTAATCTGTCAAGTTAAGCTTCTCAAAGGAGTCATGAACAATGTAAGATGCTGTATAAGGCCCCACTGGAATGAATTCTTGCACAACACCATCTGCTATGTTTGCTGCCCATAGTATATTCATGGACTTCCTTCTCATGTGAGAAGCTCCTCATATAAAATGCCTTTGAGTTCCACCTTTGTTGGAACATCTTGTTTTAGTTGTTGTATTGGCAAGCCATTTTGTCTGTAGGTCAGCCAAGATACCACATACCTCTACAGGAGTGACTAATTGGCCACAGGTTTTCTTTGCAGCTCCCACTAGTGTTACAATACTATTAAGTCACTGAAAGCGAAAGTTCTCTCATACTAACAGATTTAATGAGTATGCAGCTACCAGAATGTGAGTAAAACCACCACATTGAATGCACTAACAATATTAAGTACCATTGTTCAAAGTCACAAATTTAGTAGTGAACTCAGCTCTAACCACCAAAAACTCTTCCAAAATATTATCAGCAATGTGATGCGTTTACCAAATATGCTAATGCAAAGAGCTGCTATCTCTTACCTTCCCGTAAACTGCTGCTTGTGGTGGTATTTGAAGATGATTGTGACACTCAGTGTGCTGTGATGTACATATAATTAGTGGTTCAAGAACATGTCCATATGTCTGTGGTCAGCTGCACAGAACCACATTCACTGTCTTGAAGAGCCAATTTCATTTTACTTTGCATCATTCGTACATTTTGGAGAACCACAGTGCTGGAAATATTTATGGCTTGGTATACAAACATTCGAAACTGACAGCAGATACATGCTTGCCATTCGGTTTCATCTAATCTGTTTGAATTTAAGCACTTCAGTCCATGAGACTGCAGCTGCCCCCCATTTGGGTCCTCAAATCTTGCACCCTCCTGGTTTGTACCTCTCTGAACCTGGTCTCACCCTCATGAAGCCCCCAACATTCTGCAGTGATATGACTTCTCTGGCAGAACATTCCACCTGCCACCACCCTTTCTGTGAAATAGTGCCTCCTCCATTCCCTCTTGAACCTGCCCCCTTCCAACTTCATAGAGTGTCCCCTGGTTTCCCATCCATCCTTCAGATTGAACATACACCTGGTGTCTACTCTGTTCAAACCCTTCAGGTACTTGATGGTCTCAATCATATCCCCTCTCTCCCTTCTTTCCTCCAGGGTATACATATTGAGCTCTCGGTCTCTCCTCATGTGGTCTGTTCCCCAACCCCAGGATCATTTGTGTTGCCCTGCGCTGTACCCTCCAGTAGTTTGATGTCTTTTCAAGTAGAGGCCAGATTGCATGCAGTACTCTAGGTGCAATCTCACCAGGACCTGAACAGGGCAAGATGACCTCCCACTCCTAGAAGAAGTCCCCTTGCTATGCACCTTATCATCCTGTTTGCCTTCACTGCCGCCTTCCTGCACTGAGCAGGAGTGTTCATTTCCAATTCCCAGCAACTACCAGATCCTTCTCTTACTTAGATTTTGTTAACGGACACCTCCAAGCAGTAATTGTGTCCTGGTTTTGACTCTAAATGCATCACTTTGCACCTCTTGGCATTGAAACCAAGCAGCCAAGTGTGAGACTATTCTTCAGTTTTGCCAAATCCTCCTGAAGTACTTTTGCTTCCTCCCTCCAACTACCTCAGCACAAATCTTTGTGTCATCTGCCAAGAGACTGATCTTGCTCTTAATCCCTACTGCATTGTCAGCTATGAAAATGTTAAACAGAACCGGTCCCAGCACCAAGCCCTGTGGTACACCACTTGCTACTGCCCTGGGTTCAGATGCCCCACCACTACTACCTTCTGCTATCTACCCTGCAGCCAGTTCTCGATCCATCTGACCAGTTTCTTCCCTGCTCCCAGACTCTTCAACTTGCAGGTCAGCCTACCATGTGGCACCGAATCAAAGGCCTTGCTGAAATCCAAGTAGAGGACATTCACTGCATGTCCCCTGTCCAGTGCCCTTATAACCCAGTCATAAAAATCAACCAAGTTCATCTGGCAAGATCTGCCTGAGACAAACCCATGCTGCCTGCTGTCCTGGAGGTTGTTATCCTCAAGAAATTGCATCAGCCTTTCCTTGAGGATTGTCTCCATCAGTTTTCTCACAATTGCAGTAAGGCTCACTGGTCTGTAGTTCCCTGGTTCATCCTTGGGCCCACTCTTGTGGATAGGTACCACATGTACTTCCTTCCAGTCCCTGGGCATGTACCCCGAGTTCAGAGAGGTATTGAACAGGTCTGCCAATGGCCCTTTCAGTACCTTTGCCAACTCTCTCAGCACTCTGGGGTGGACTCCTTCTGGGCCAGGTGCCTTGTCCACCTTCAGGGACCCCATGTCCCTCCTTCACCCTTTTCTTCCACCATGATTTCATCTGTGGTTGTTTCTCCATCCCTCCCACCTTGCCCTTCCTCTCAGGTATGAGCCCATCCTCTCTTGGGAAAACTGAACAGAGGTCTGCAGCCTTCTTTTCTACCCACCCACTCTCCTGATCATAACAATCTGATCCTTGAGCTTCTCTCTGATATATCTGGTGAAATTTTTTTCTCCTTTTGATCCCCTGTATTAACCTCCATTCCTAGCTCGCTTTGTTGCCCTACTACCTGCTCACTTCTGGATTTCATATTCTTCTTGTCTTCTGCCCTGTTGGATGCTTTGTAGGTCCAAATGTATCTCTTCTCCCTCCTTTATTATCTCTACTCATTCAACTAGGTTGGATCCTGGCTTTGTTGTTTGGCTCATGACACAAGTTTTAGGGTTTGTGCCATCCTGTCTTGATGACTGACCATTTTTGTTCTGTGTCCATTTCTGCATGTTGTTATATGATTTTCCAGTATGTTTCCCATCCTGCCAAAGTCCACCCTTTAAAGTCCAGAACCCTAGTTTTTGTAGTGGCTACTTCCTATCCAGGTTGATTGGTAACCACATCAGCGTGGTCACTGCTGTTGTGGAGATCTCCACCCTACATCCCTGACCTGTTCTCCATCTTCAGTACCAGGTCTCTTATTGACTGCATTACTCTGAGTGGGAAGCCATCCTGGAATGCTTCCAGAGGATTGCCCTGGCACTATTGGCTGGATGTCTAACCACCCTGGTAGAGAAGTCTCACCACTACTGTGTCCCTTTGCATTATGCCTCCTTATTGTTTACACAGTCCTCGCCACGTCCTTCTTCTGGGTCAGAGGTCATAACAACCCCAGACAGATCTTGATCCCTTTCGTTCGTAGTTGCAGTCAGATTACTTGACCTGCCCTCCCTTCACTATTGGATCTGATCCTTCTTACATAAATGCAACCCCTCCCCAGCCTTCTCATCTCTATCCCTCTGAAAAGTTTGTACCTGATGGTTAGTTCCAGTCATGGTGCTTGGTTGCTCATGTCTCAATAATGGCAGCTATGTCCACCTCTCTCTGCCATCAATGGCTTAACCTGCCAACTTGTTCCCATGTTCCAGTATTTAGTGAAATGATTCTCCACACTGCACCTATCTTCCGTTTTATCCTCTTTCCAACTTATTTCGCTGAAGATCATATCTTCCCTTAGTGACGGAGGTCCATGGAACCCCTCTGTGATTTCTATTAGTGCCTTCATTTGTTCTGGCATGCATCATGAGATCTGACTGACGAGAACGAGGACCCATATTGGCTTCTTGCTCCAGCTGGTTCTCAGTGAACGCCTGAGATTGGATCATAGGGTGGGGTGTTGTTATATTAAGACTGAACTGGGCCTTGATGTGCCAGTGTGTTCCTTGATCCTTGAGTATCCTGGGAGCAGGTGTAGGGTTCAGAATTATCTCATCACCATCCATCTGGTGATGGTGAGATTTCCGAGGGAGCTATGGCCTTTATTGTCGACGTGGCACGGAGTGCCCCAGATGGTTAATTTGGGGACTTCATGCCTGGGTTGACGGTGTCCTCCAATTTGGTCAAAATCTCCTCCAGCTACGACTATGCTGGGACTTCCACAGGCGGCTACCTCCTTGCCCATAGGGGTCATCATTGATCTGTGTTCTCCTGGGATGAGATCACGGTGATGGGGGTGGAACCAGTCATTTGGTCTGACCATCACCATAAGGTTTATTCTGGGCTCCTCAATGGGTCTGTCCTCTGAGATGGTCCACTCCACCTTTAAGGGGTTATCCAGAGGGTTCAACAGTTTTGGACCTATCGGGTTTGTTGAGTTAATGCCGAGTCCAGGAGATCTGTATTTGCCTATAATAAGGTGGTGGGAGATGCCCTGACCAAATTGCTCCTTGTTTGTGTTCTATCACCACTTTTGCCCAAGGACCCTTGGTTTGATGGGCCTTAGGGAGCCGAGAGAGTTGGTCAAAGGTTAGAGGAGCTGTGAAAGTCCAGCCTGAGGTTGTTAGACTTAGATTGTTGGAACATTATAAGTCTATTAATCAGCAATCACCTGCAAGAATGCAGAATTGTCCAGAGAGATTGTTGCCACAGAATCTAATGTTCAGCTCTTGACTGTAGACACTTGCAATCCAATCTGTCTTGGTCTGGAGGAGGTTTTCACAGATGAAGTGTGACAGCTTGCTCAATTCTTCACAGATAAGGCGTTAGCATCAGGTTGGATATCAGTCTGACTCTCCCTAAGAGGGATTGTGAGATCCTGGAGGACTAATCTTTTCAGGACTAGCTTGGCCAGTTGGACTTGTGACAGGAGGATTGTCCAGACTCCAGCCCAGCCAGCTGTAGTTTGATTGGGCTCCTACGTGCTTCTTGTAGGCTTAGAAGTCATCTGCTCTATCCTTGATGAAATTGTTTGAGTTCCTGGAGAAGGGGTCTTCCGATCCTCAAGGAGGTGGTCATGACTACCTTAAAACCCTCTGGATCCAGACTATCTAGCTAACTACAGGCCTGTCCTAACCTACCTTGTGGGTAAGGTTATTGAGAAGGTGATTTATTGCAGCGATGACCACCTTGTAACCTGTAATTGTGATGCTGCTGTAGTTGATTTAGAAGACATATCATTGAGACCACCCTTGTCTGGGCTTAATGATCTCCTAATGTGAGATCAAAGGCTCGACTATCTTAGTCCTTCTTACCCTCAGCGCATTTGACACTGTGGCGGTGTGCTTTGAGTGCCTGTGACTTTTGGACTGTCTGAGACAGTCTTGTTGATTGATCTTTTCTTGTGGACAGTCTCAGAGGGTTGTTCCAGAATTTATCTCTGATGTCCCCTGTCTTGTGGGTGCCGAGGGCTCTATATTGTCACCCATGTTGTCTTGTATACACCATTTGAGATATCATTAGTACAGTTTGAGTTTTACTGTTAGATGATACTCAACTGTATATGTCCTTTATACCCGACAGGATGATGGTCTCAGTTAACAACTGTTAGCTGAGATAAAGACTGGATGGGCACCAGCTGGCTGAGGTTGAACTAGATAAGACTGAGGTGTTGTTGTTTGACCCAGGCCACCCAGAGGTTTGTATGGGAGCTGATAGGCCTTAGGTTTATGTCTTGATGCATCCAGCTCCACCTCAGACTGGCACGAACCTGCATAATTTTGATAGCATTGACCCTGAAATCCCTGTGTCTGTTGTTGTCAAATCATTTTAACATCTGAGGAATATGTTCAGGTGAAACATTTGTCCTCAGGGTGACCTTCCTTTATTGTCCACACTCATGACCACCATCCTTGATTACTGCAGTGCACCTACTTAGCTTCCAGGGTTGATATTCATCTTGCAGCTAGAAGATTGTGGCAGGGTTTGACTGGTACATCTAGGACTAGTCATATTACACCTGTGCTATTAAATGCATATCTACAGGTCTGATATATTTAATTAGTTGTGTCACAATGATTGTATGATTATTTGATATTTTTTAACTGTAGTCTTGTTACAATGTAATTGAATGTTTAATTGATATGTTAAATAAACTGTATGTCAATTTTTCATCCAATTGTACTTCAGGTCACACCAAGAGATAAACTTGTTCAGTGGGTCTTCCTGATGAAACATTTCAATAAATAAAAACACAAATAAATAAATAAACTTGTTTCATCCCAGGCAGGAACATTCAATCAGAATTAATTAATCCAATTCATAGTGGAATATTTCAGTTTATATCTCTGCTTTGTTTTTTCTTTAAATGCTACTACGGTATTCAATAGTTAGAGTAGAAGTTTTTCAAGCAATGAAGATTTTTAATTCTTTGACTGGGTTATTATTATTTTCAAACCATATATACAAACTTATGCACAGATAAAATTACTGGACATCTACTCAAGCTTTTCATCTGCAACATGGGGATAGACAGGGTTGCCCTTGTCACCCTCATTATCTGTGATAGGCCTAGAACTGCTATTAAAAGAGAAAAGACCAATCATTTGATCACTGGCATTCAAGCCCCTCCCTCAAATTTAAATGTAATGTTGCAGATGACCTTTGGTTTTATTTAGAACTGAACAAAGTCTAACAGAGTTAATTAAGTTGATAAGAAATTTTTCTAAAATTGTAGTTATAAATAAATTAGACAAAATCTGAAATGATAATGTTCAATATTAAACCAGATGTATAAAATATAATTAATGCCATCATTCATGATGACGGATGACTTATAGCTTCACTATATCTAATAAAATAGACTGGTACTCTTTGAATTTTAAACGATATACCTCCTTAAAATTAACTGGCAGGCTGGAGCAAGCTTCCTTATTGATCTGGGGAAAGTTCAGTTTATAAAATGGTAGAGTACCAACTTAATTTATAGACTGCAATCTGTTCTATTTGGGTTTCAAAATGGTTTTAAAAATCAACAAACTTTGTAGCAACTGTATATGGAATAATAGTTGCAAGAATCTCCTGACTAAATGTGTTTGCTAAAAGAAAAAGAGGCTTGCCCCAATACAATTTGCTAGTATGCTTTATTCTTAAATTAATCATTAATTGGTATTAAACACAAAGCGGGAACCAACCAGAGAGAAAATGTTTTCTTGAAAAAGTATATAAAGAGGATAATAATGTAAAAAATTGTTGTGTTTGTGTCTAAGGGTATGAAATCCAAAACCTTATTATTAAATTCTCAGCTCATTTTACAGAAATTCCTATTAAAACTAAATGGTTAGCATTCAGCTCCCCTGAATGACATATGGGATAACCCCACTTTTACATTACAGGGAAAATGTGTATAATAAATTATGGCTCCAACAGTATTAAGAAATGAGAAGACCTACAGTATATGAGAATGGAACTAAATCATGACACTTCAGCAAAAGCCAATTCCATAAACTCCCACCATTTCTACTTAATCAATTAAGTATTTTTAAATGATTATCAATGATGGAAAGGGTCCCAAATAAAAATATAGAATGGAACTGATGAAATCTTGAATTCATCGTCAATAATATCAACTTATTCTTGGATATTCTAACTTCATAGATCTGCCCTAATAAAACACTGAGAAGAAATTGGAGGAAGAAATACAATAATAAATAACAGAACAACAATGGAAGCTGATATTAACACAAATATATAACTATCATTTAACAAGAGAAAAACCGTCAATTTAAAATAATCAACAGAGTTTAATATACCCTACAGACTTCGAAATGAAGTATTAGATTCATTTATGCTGGCACTGTGAGACTATAGTCACTGATTTATACATATGTTCTGAATTAATTAACTAGAACCAGGAAAACAGTCCTTCACCTTTAGAACAGTTAGCCCAGTTACATGACTGAAGACTATACAGTTATAATAAAGGAAAAGTACAGCCAGTTTCTATTTGATAAGAATTATAGGAACATTTTTAAAGCAACAATGGCTATCAAAAGATTAGTTTTGAAATATTGAAATCAACTGAAATGAATACAAGATATCCAATACTAGAATGGAAACAATTATTTATATCCGTGTCTTATAATAATAATAATAATCATCATTTCAGACTATGAATTTGTTTGGATGCTTTAAAATAAGAGGCTGGAGGACTGACTAAAATACTCTTTGGCCTTATGGAATAGTTATTATGAAAAGGTTACGTTGTTTTAATTATACCTTTACTGTGTCTACCTTATATATTGTATAATATTTAATTTACACCACATAGCCATCATGGTGATCTTCTGGCTGCAAGGACCTGACACATGCAATGGGCTGAATATTGTTTAAAGGAGGTGAATTCTGCTGGTAAGCTTGTTATTTATCCAGTAGGGCATTGCTCCATGATGTAAACTATCCAGACCAGTAGTATTTTAGTTAACATCTGTTCTAACTATTTTAGACGTTTTCATAAATTGATTCAACCATTTACAGATGCATAACTTGTTTATCTAATTAGACAAATCTAATTGATTTTGACTGGGTGACAAAGTAATAGACCAGAGGGCTGTGATATGTTTACCTAGACTTTAGCAAGGCTTTTGACACAGTCCTGCACAAAAGACTAATAATCAAGTTAGCCAGCCTGGGAGTAGGTTCCAGGGTGTAGTCTGTAGCAAACTGGCTGCACAACAGGACACAGAAGGTACAGTGAATGTAACACATTCTGAAGAAAGGGGTTACTAGTGAGTACCCTGTTGCTCAGTACTGGGTCCAGTCCTCTTTAACATCTTTATAGGTGACATTGCAGAGGGTCTGAAGGAAATGTACTCTTTGCAGATGACACAAAGATCTGTACAGAGTTGATACACAAGAGGGGTAGAAAGGAGAGAAGGACTTGGGAAGGTTGGAGGAATGGTCAGACATATGGCAACTTAGATTCAAAGAAGTACACTTGGGAAATAAAACCCAGAGAAGAGTACATAATAGCAGGGAGGTACTAATAACAACACACATGAAAGGGACTTGGGGTATCATATCAGATGACCTAAAGGTGGTAAGCACTGAGAAGTCGTAAGAAGCACCAGGATACTGGATGGTAGGAAGGTGCTGGCAGAAAAAGGGAAGGTTATCCTCTACAGACAGTTGGTGAGAACCCATCTGGAATACTGTGTGCAGTTTTGGAGACCCCATCTACGAGGACATAGACAGGATGGCAGTCCGAGGAGGGCACCAAATGGCAGGGTCTGCATCAGAAACCATATGAAGAGACCGAGAGCTTAATATGTATACCTTGATGAAAGGAGGGACAGGGTGACATGATAGAACTTTTACCCCAAGGACTCAATAAAGTCCAGGAGGGTATCTTCATAAAAAGATGTGTATCATAAGGTACAATTTAAAATAATGGGGGATGGCTCAGGGTAATGTGGGAATTTTTTCATGGATAGAGGGTGATGTTTGGAACCTTCTTCCTGGTGAGGTTGATCTAAAATAGTAGGTAATCATCATGGGACAGACTTAAGGCAATTGATGGGGGTTGCAGGAATAGCTGTTTTAACTAGAATCTGTGGCTATCCAATAGGGTGAAATGGGCAGACTGGGTGCCAAGTGGTCCTATCTGCTGTCAAAGTCATGTTTCATGTTGCATGGTGATTTCAATTGTAGGTTGTCCAGAAAGGTGTGACTCTTTAAGCAACACTACTTATTGAAGATATTAGTGGTCTCTGGAGAAGGCAAAGTGACCAGCGGGTGCCACAGGTCACATTTGTCCGGTCCTCTAAATGTCTTTTAGCAACATTAAGGCTGGGCGGGAGCATATGTTCACTGATGACATGAAAATTTGCACAGAGTAATACACCAGGAGGTAGAAAGAATGAGGTATAATCTAAAAAGCTAAAGAATGGCAGGTTTTGCAGCTGTTTCATTCAAAAAGTGAAAATCATGCACCTGAGCATAGAACCTTTGGGGCAATGTATCAACAGGAAGGAGATATTAGCAGTCACAAACAGGAAGGGGACATGATGACTATTTGATACTTGAAGGGCTAACAGTGTGGCAAGGTCATGGAAAGACTAATGGGATGCAGGATTCATAGGCAGGTATCACCAGCAGAGGGGGTACTACCACTGTGTCACTGGGAGACCCCACCAAGTGCTGTGTCCAGTTCTGAGACCCCATTCCTAAAGGATATAGAAAGGGTGAGGGAACCAAATGGCAGGCCTGCATCAAAAGCCCAAGAAGAAATGGCTTAAGGAATTAAATATGTCCCCTGGAGGAAAGAAAGGAAGGTGGGGGATATGATAGAAACATTCAGATACCTCAGGTATAACATGTACAGGAAGGAAGTATTTTCCAAAGAAAGATGCTCAATGACAAGGGCTTACAGTATGAAGCTGAAGGGGGAGGTTCTAGGAAAGTGGAGGTATTTCACAGAGAGGGTTGTAAACATAGAACAGCCTCCAGAGGGGTGGTGGGCTAAACAGTTATATTATTCAATTCATGGGATAGACAGAAGGGATATTAGAAGTAAGGTGGGGGGTGAAACCTAGATGATAGGGTCTGCTATGGTCCTAGGTATGAAATTAGGCACTAGTAGGCCAGAGGCTTTATCTGCTAACTTCCATGTTTCTATGTTTATATGATAAGTAGTGTTGATCTGAAGGATAGTTACAAGAGATACACCTCAGCGGGATAAAACTACGATGAGGTGTCCTATCTATTAAGATTGATTTGTGTTTCTGTCTCAAGATCTGACCACAAACTGAGCTATGACTTAGGCATAAAACATCAGATCATCTGGCACTTAATTGTAACTACTCTCCAGGGCCCCACTTGTGGTAAATCTAGTTCTTGGATATTGAATTCTGCTTTGGTATAAATGAAAAAAATATCATTATGAAATGGAAAGCCTTACTTGTTAGACTCTCATAATGCATATGACACACTGATGAATGATGGGAGCTTAAACTGGACTGCAAAGATTTTTTTTCAGAACAAGTAAATATGTCAGAGGAGATAATCAGATATTCATATGACAACAATTACCAGTAATATTGATATGTTTCATGAAATTAATGTGATGGATCAACTAAAATGAAATGAAACGACAGCTACAGTATGATAGGCTGTCTTTTAAATGAGTAGCCCATTTGCACAGGCAAAAGTGTCCAGATATGGTCAAGTTGTGTTAATAGTGTCAAATGCACCTTCAGGAATCATCCTAGTGGTGGTTCTGCAATTTGTAATGTACCTCCTCAGAAATCAAAAGAGAGGTCCATAACTATGAGAGCAGCATGGATGTATTAGCATGGAACACCTTTTTTAAATTTGCCACCCTGGTCATGCCAGACAGTGTGATGCTGTTGCACCAACTTTGTCTGAAGTTCAGGATGCAGTCCAAACTCTAAGAAAAATGCAGCCTCAGGGTCCAATGGCTTCCCGTACTGTCCCTGTCAGCCATTTAAAAGGTTGGCTGTAGCAAAATAAAAGATATGCAGCTGCTTTAAATCCTGCTCACTGCTCTAACCCTAGCCCACTGCCTTTTACTTACCTAGAAATTAGCTGCCTTGATACTCTCAAACAAGCACTTTTGTACCTTTTTCTGTATTTGTATTTTTCTGTATTGTCATTTTTATGCAACATGTTAATGTCTCAATTCGTACTTGAATTTGTACTGTTTTATTGATTATGTAATCTGTAACTATCTGTCTGTGTCAAAGGATCTCCTTGTGAATGAGCTGCTCAATGGGGTTTTCCTACAATAAACTTGAATTTGAACTAACTTCAGAGTTTTATTACTTTTTAGATCTAGGCTAGATTTTCTATTTAGAATGAAATCTAGCTAGCAGGGTATCACCAGGTGGTCTTATTTTGTTGCACAAAAGTGAAACAAGATATAATTAACAATTGAGGCCACAGCTTATGTAGCACTGACCAAAAGATACTGTTCACAATCTTGCCAAATGTAGCAAGAGTTGCTATTGTTGTCAATGCCTTGCAAACATTGCCACCCTAGCTTGTCAATATCTGACAACTTGATCATTCTTAGGAAATACCATAAAGAAGAAGGACTTTATCGGTTTCATATCATAGACCAGGTTTGTGACTGCGTGGTTCACTTATTTCTTTAAAGTTCTTGCTCATTATGGTATTCTATTTTTCCATTGAATGGATAACTGTATTGGTAATGGGATGGACAGGTTGGTTGTGGCCCAGTTCTGATTCGATGATTTTTCCAACGGTTCTGATTTATTTGGATGAATTGTAGACCTTTTTTTTGTTGAGTATAGAAATGTGGCACAGTATTATTCTTTAGATCCTCTGTTAAAAAGTAAATAAAATGTAACCTTTTCAAAACAATTGTATTTTCATGTAATTTTTCAAGGTCAGCAAGACACAGCAATAAATAAAACTGACTGTTGTTCTTTTCCACTCTGTGTGTCAGCCAACATGACATTCGGATTACAAACTGTTAAAATCCCGCTGCGAAAACTTGCACAAGTGGGTTGCTACTATAGAGCTGCATTTCTCCCACAGCAGGTTCAAAAGTGAGCTGGTTACAATGGTTCCAGATTTACAGTAGTTTGCAGGTTGCTTATGGGAAGTCCCCTGTAGCTGCAGGTGTTGGTGGCCAGGACCAGTCATAACATCTCCTGCAGCTGCTGTGAATGAATAGCAATTTGGTGCTGTGAGATTTCAGTCCCAGCTGAGTTGTGATGGGACTTAGTCCCCAGTCTGTGAATCCAGCCCAATGTATGAGGTCATTTGGGGCTTTGTAGTGAAAGGAGGCAGTGTGTTAACATTAGTTGGAAAGAGAGATGAAAGAGAGAATTAATGAATTCCAACAGCAGAAAGATAATAGTAGAGTGCAGACAGACCACTGAGTCTGACATGCTTTTGTTTCAAGACAGGCATGAGTAAATATGTGATGGGGCCCTGGCCATCCCTCCCACCCTTTGACTTCAGATGATTTTTTATTTGGTTATTTTGTTTGCCTACTTGAGTTATAGCAAGCATCATGGGCCCAAACATCACACACTTCGCCTGATTGGTCAATTATTTTATCACTTGTGTTTTCTAACTTATTTTTTATCTGATTGACCTGCCTCCCCTCAAGCACTGCAGTTTTTTTATAGAGCTGTTTGCCTTAACTGCCACCTACCCCTGCCATGAAGCCTACATGCTAGTCCCCAGCCCGTCACCATGCCCTCCATCATCAAGCCAGCAGGGATCCGATACACTCCACCTGTCTCAAATTAAAAACCCATGCAGCGATACATATGATGTAATGTACACCATGACCACACAAGACATAATTTTTTTTTACTTGATCTTTCAAGTGGTTGCTGACCCTGTCTTCTGAATTAAAGATGTAACCATCAATATTATCTTTACCATCATCTTCAAACACCACCAAGAAAAATCTTATCAGGGTGGACACTTGTTGCAGCTGTTCATCACTTTTATATTCCTGCAACTCTTCATTGAATTGGTAAGAGAATTTGTGACTGACTTTTAGACAGTAAGACTGTAAATTTTCAGGAGTAAGCCTTGTGTGAGACAACATTAACTGTGCTAAATATACGCTTGTAGTAATACGTGATAGGGCAACTGAAGTTTGAACAAAGGTGATAGTGCTGGGCTATTTTTGTTTTTTCCAGCCAGAACTCAAAAGGGTCATCAGTAATATTAATGAGTGGTTCTTGTCAACAGGCATCCACAATATCAGACAAGACAAAGAAGGTGACCCATGACAGACAGATCTGAATTATCAGTTTCATGAGTTTTGACCAAAAGTGAGCATCTATGGTATGTGTTGAATAATGCTTCTTCATGGGCCATGAAAGAGGACTCTATGCAGAACTACCTAATGTTGATGAAGGAGTATGTGCATTATGGAAATTACTTTGTTACCACTGGACAGATGTTGTATCATCAGATGCAGCATCCACATTATGTGATTCACTTGTATTGTCAAAATACAGTCCTATCTCTTCTGTGCAATTGCTGAATTATATGTTTTTTATTTGAGATGAGAGTCAAGATCTGAAGGAGGTATTTACAACTTAAATCGAGGGTCAAGGTGAGGTAAAGAAAACATTTTGTGTATCGACGTGACGCCTTCTGCAATTTTGAATGCGTACAGTCGTCCATGAGGATATACCAGATTGTTCTTTGTTTCAAACCTTTATCAGCCCCTGAGTTCGTTCAATAAATTTATGATGGAATAACCTTTAGAGTAGCATTCTCTTTTGTTAATCTGTCAAGTTGCTTCCCGGGAGTCATGAACAATGTAAGATGCTGCATAAGGCCCCACTGAATGAATTCAGCACAACACCATTGCTATGTTGTGCCCATAGTATATTCATGGATCGTTTCATGTGAGAAGTCTCTCCACAAATGTTGAGTTCCACCTGTTGAACATCTGTTTTAGTTGTTGTATTGGCGTCATTTTGTCTGTAGGTCAGCCAAGATACCACATACTCTACAGAGTGACTAAATTGGCTACAGGTTTTCTTTTTGTAGCTCCCACTAGTGTTGCAATACATTACTGAAAGGAAAGCTCATACTAACAGATTTAATGAGTATGTAGCACAGAATGAGTAAACCACCACATTGAATGCACTAATGGTTTGGCACCATTGTCAAAGCTACAAATTTAGTAGAATCCTGCTCTAACCACCAAAACTCTTCCAAAATATTATCAGCAATGTGATGCTACTAAACATGCGGCAAAGAGCTGCCATTCTTGTTTACCTTCCTGTAACCTGTGCTTGTGGTGGTATTTGAAGATGATTGTGACACCCAGTGTGCTGTGATGTACATATAATTAGTGGTTCAAGAACATGTCCATATGTTGTGGTCAGCTGCACAGAACCATTCATCGTCTTGAAGAGCTAATTTATTTTACTTGTATACATTCGTATATTTTGGAGAAAACCAGTTTGAAAATATTTATGGTTTGTATACAAACATTGAAACTGACAGGTGATACAGGCTACTGGGTCTATCTAATCTGCTTGAATGTACAGTACCAGTCCATGAGACTGCAGTTGCCCCCATTTGTCCCCTCTCTCCATCTTGCACCCCTCCTGTTTTACTCTCCTTGAACCTGTCCCACCCTCATGAAGCCCCCAAATTCTGCAGTGATATGACATTCTGGCAGAATATTCCACCTGCCACCACCCTTTCTGTAGCTAGTGCCTCCATTCTTGAACCTGCCCTTCCAACTTCATAGAGTCCCTGGTCAACCATCCTTCAGATAGAACATACCTTGTGTCTACTCTGTTCAAACCTTCAGTACTTGATGGTCTCATATCCCTCTCCTTCTTTCCTCCAGGGTATACATATTGAGCCTTGCCTCCTCATGGTCTGTCCCAACCCCAGGACTGCCGTGTTGCCCGCGCTTGTACCCTCCAGTAGTTTGATGTCTCTTTCAAGTAGAGGAGCCAGGATTGCATGCAGTACTTAGGTGCAGTCTCCCTAGGGACCTGAACAGGGCAGATGACCTCCCACCAGAAGAAACCCTTGCTATGCACCTAGCATCCTGTTTGCCTCACTGCTGCCTTCCCACTGAGCAGAGTGGTTCAGTGTTCCCCCAGCACACCAGATCCTTCTTACTTAGATTTGTTAACGACACCTCTGCTGTAATTGTGTCCTGGCTTTTTGACTCCTAAATGCATCACTGCACTTTGGCATTGAAACTGCTGTTAAGTGAGACTATTCTTCCAGTTTTGCCAACCTCCTGAAGTACTTTTGCCTCCTCCATCTACCTCAGCACAAATCTTGTGTCATCTGTTAAGAGACGATCTTGCTCTAATCCTACCGCATTGTCGGTTATGAAAATGTTAAACAGAACTGGTCCTAGCACTGAAGCCCTGTACACCACTTGCATTGCCCTGGGTTCAGATGCCCCACTACTACCTTCTGCTTACTTGCCGCCAGTTCTCGATCCATCTGACCAGTTTCTTCCCTGTTCTCAGACCTTCAACTTGCAGGTCAGCTACCATGTATCAATCAAAGGCCTGTTGAAATCCAAGTAGAGGACATTCACTGCATGTCCTGTCCATGCCCTTATAACCCAGTCATAAAATCAACCGTTCGTTTGGCATGATCAGCCTGAGACAAACCCATGTTGCCTGCTGTCCTGAGGTTGTTATCTCAAGAAATTGCATCAGCCTTCCTTGAGGATTGTTTCCACTGGTTTTCACAATTGCAGTAAGACTCACTGGGTCAGTTCCTGTTCATCCTTGCCACTCTTGGGATAGGTACCACATGTACTTCCTTCCAGTCCCTGGTATGTACCTTTATTCAGAGGTATTGAACAGGTCTGCAATGGCCCTTTCAGTACCTTTGCCAACTCTCTCAGCACCTGGGTGGACCTCTGGCCAGGTGCCTTGTCCTTCAGGGACTTAAGGCTCCTTCACCTTCCACCATGATTTCATCTGTGGTTGTTTCTCCATCCTCCCACTTGTCTTCCTCTCAGGTATGAGCTCATCCTCCTTGGTGAAACTGAACAGAAGTTCTGTCAGCCTCTTTTCACCCACCCACCCTCTGATCATGGTAATCTGATCCTTGATCTTCTTTCTGATATATCTGAAATTCTTTCTCCTTTGACTGCATTAACCTTCCTTTAGCTCGCTTTGTTCCTTACACTCTGCTCACTTCTCATTTCATATTCTTCTTTGTCTTGCCCTGTTGATCGCCAGGTTCCAAAATTCCTCTTTTCTCCTCTTTCCATTATTCCCTCATTCAACTAGGGTTTTGATCCTGGCTTTCTTGCTCTGGCTCATGACACAAGTTTTAGTGGCTTCAGCCAGTCCTGTCTTGATGACGACCATTTTGTTCTGTGTCCATTTCTGGGTGGATGCATGATTTTCCAGTATGTTTCCATCCTGCCAAAGTCCACCTTTAAAGTCCAGAACCCTAGTTTTTTAAGTGCATTTCATCCAGGTTGATTGAAAATCACACTGTGCGGTGTCACTGCTTCTTGAGATTCCTCCACCCTACATCCCTGACCTGTTCTCCATCTTCAGTACCAGGTCTCTATTGACTCCATTACCTTCTGAGTATGGCTATCCTGAATGCTTCCAGGAGGATCTGCCCCCACTATTGGTTGTTGATGTCTAACCACCCTGGTAGATTAAAGTCCCCACCACTACTGTGCCCTTGCTACTATGCTCCTTATCTACTTCCACAGTTCTGCCAATGTCCTCCTTCTGGGTCAGAGGTCTATAACAACCCCAGACAGATCTTTGATCCTTTCTGTCTGTGTATTGCAGTCAAATTCGACCTGCCCTCCTCCCTCCCTACTATTACATCTGATCCTTTCTCTTATAAATGGCAACCTCCCAGCCTTCCTTTTATTCTATCCTCTGGAAAGCTTGTATCCTGGGATGGTTAGTCCAGTCATGGTGCTTGGTTGCCCATGTCTCAATAATGGCAGCTATGTTCACTCTCCCTCTGCCATCAATGGCTGCAACTCTGCCAACTTGTTCTATGTCCTAGCATTTAGTGAAATGATTCTACACTGCACCCATCCTTCCTGCTTTTATCCTTCATTCAAACCCTATTTCGCTTCAAGATCATATCATCCCTGTAGTGACGGAGGTCCATGGGCCCCCTCTGTTGGTGATTTCTGGCTAGTGCCTACTTACCTAGTTCTGGCATGCATCACTGAGATCTGACTGGACGAATGCAGGACCCATATTGGCTTCGCTATTCCAGCTGGGTTCTCAGTGACACCGAGATTGGATCTTAGGGTGGGGGTTGTATTATATTTAAGACTGAACGGGTCTTTGGATGTGCCAGTGGGTTCACTAGATCCTTGAGGTATCCTGAGCAGGTGTAGTTGAATTATCTCATTTACCATCCATCTGGTGATGGTGATTTTTGAGGAGCTAGGACTTCATTGTCGACGTGGCACTGGAGTGCCCCAGATGGTTAATTTGGGACTTATGCCTGCTGACGGTGAACCTCACAATTTGGTCAAAATTCTCCAGCTACTTACTATGTTGACTTATACAGGCGGCTACCTCCCACCCATATAGGGGTCACCATTGATCTTGGTTCTCCTGGGATGGAGATCACGACATGGGGTGGAACCAGTATTGGTCAGATCATCAATTATAAGGTTTATTCTGGGCTCCTCATGGGTCTGCCCTCTGAGATGGCCAATTCACTTTAAGGAGTTACCCTAGAGGTCTATCAACAGTTTGGACCTATCGGTTTGTTGAGTTAATGCATGAGTCAGAGATCTGGTATTGCCTATAATAAGGTGTGGTGGGATGCCCTGACCCCATTGCTCCTGTTTGCGTTGACCACTCATCTTTGCCCAAGACTCTTGGTTTGATGGGTCCTGAAGGAGCCGAGAGAGTTGGCGGTTGAGGAGTCGGGAAAGTCCAGCCTGGAGGTTGGGAGACTTAGATTGTTGGAACATTATATGGGCTATAATCAGCAATCACCTGCAAGAATGTAGAATTCGTCCAGAGAGATTGCTGCTGCACAGAATCGGCAAGTTCAGTTTTCTGACTGTTGACAATTGTGCAATCCAATCTGTTCTTGGTCTGAGGAGGTTTTCATAGATGAAGGTGATGAGCTTGTTCACCTTCACAGATAAGGTCCAGTATCAGTTGGCTATCAGTCTGACTTTCCCAGAGGATTGTGGAGATCGGTGGAGGTGACTAACTCTCCTTTCAGGACTAGCTTAGCTGGTTGGAATTCATGGACATTGTGAGGATTGTCCAGATTCGTGCCTGCCAGCTGTGTTTGATCTGGCCCATGTGCTCTTGGTAGGTTGCGAGAAGTCATCTGCCCTATCTTGATGAAATTGTTTGAGTCCTTGGAGAAGGGGGTCTTCTGATCCTCAAGGAGGTGGTCATATGACCGTCTTAAAACCTCCTTGATCCAGACTATCTAGTTAACTACAGGCCTGTCTCTAACCACCTTTTTGGTAAGGTTATTGAGTGGGTGATTACATTGCAGCTGGATGACCACTTTGTAACCTACAATGTCTATGATGCCTCCGTCTGATTTAGGAAGACATAGCACTGAGACCACCCTTGTCTGGGTCTAAATGATTCAATTGCAAGAGATCAAAAGGTTTATCTTAGTCCTCTTGATCTCCAGCGTATTTGACACTGTGGACCATGGTGCTTTTATGCCTGTAACTTTTGTGGATGTCTGAGACAGTCTTAAGTTGGTTGATCTTTTCTTGTGGACAGGTCTCAGAGGGTTGTCTCCAGAATTTATTTCTGATGCCTCCTGTCTTTTGGGGTGCCGAGGGCTCTATATTGTCACCCATGTTGTTCGGGCTGTATGCTACCATTTGAGATGTCATTAGTGATACAGTTTGAGTTTTTGCTATAGATGATACTAACGTATATGTCCTTATACTTCGGAGATG
Organism: Neoceratodus forsteri; assembly: GCA_016271365.2. NCBI lineage: Eukaryota > Metazoa > Chordata > Ceratodontiformes > Ceratodontidae > Neoceratodus > Neoceratodus forsteri. The sequence goes on from CM057458.1 coordinate 550,866,430, forward strand.
ATGTGGTCTCTGTGCTTAACAACTGTCTAGCTGAGATCAAGACTGATGGCACCAGCTGTTGAGGTTGAATCCAGATAAGACTGAGGTGTTGGTTGTGACCCAGCCACCCAGAGGTCGGTATGGAGCTGGATAGGTCATGGCTTGATGGCATCCAGCTCACTACCAGACTGAGTACTAATCTGGCATAATTTTGATAGCATTTGGATCCTGAACCCTGGTGTCTGCTGTTGTCAAATCTCATTTTAACATCTGAGGAATATTGCCCAGGTGAAACATTTGGTTCCTAGGGTGACCTTCCTACATTGGTCCACATATTCATGACCACCATCCTTGATTACTGCAGCACCTACTTAGGCTTCCAGGGGCGATATTCATCTCTTGCTAGTGAAGATTGTGCAGCTAGCTTGACTGGTACATCCAGGACTAGTCATATTACACCTGTGCTGTAATTAAATGCATATTCCACAGGTCTGATATATTTAACTGTATGTTATGTCACAAATGTGATTGTATGATTATTTATGATATTTGTTAACTGTATGTCTTGTTGCAAATGTAATTGAATGTTTAATTTCTCTGATATGTTAAATGGTAAACTGTATGTCTAATTCTTCATCCAATTGTACCCCCCAGGTCACACCAGATGAGCAACTTGTTCAGTGGCCTTCCTGATGAAACATTTCAATAATAAAAAATACATAAATAAATAAATAAACTTGTTTCATCCCAGGCAGGAACATTCAATCAGAATTACACTAATCCAATTCATGTGGAATATTTCTCAGTTTAGATACCTCATTGCTTTTTTTTTCATAAGGTATTCAATAGGTTAGAGTAGAAGTTTTTCACAATGAAGATTTTTAATTTTGATGGTTATACAATATTTTCAACCATATATAATAAACTTATGCACAGATAAAATTACTGACATCTACCTAAAGCTTTTCATCTGCAACATGGGGATAGATGGGGGTTGCCCTTGTCACCCTCATTATCTGTGATAGCCCAGAATCTTGTTAAAGAGAAAAAGACCAATATTTGATCACTGGCATTAAGCCCCCAAATTTAAATGTAATGCTTTTGAGATGACCTTTAGTTTTGATTCAGGAACTGAACAAAGTCTACGAGTTATTGTTGGATAAGAAATTTTCTAAAATTGCAGGTTATAAATAAATTAGACAAAATCTGAAATGATAATGTTCAATATTAAACTGCCAGAGCTGCATAAAACATACTTAATGCCACTTCTCAGATGACGGGACTTATATATTTACATATCTAATAAATAAAGACTGGTACTTTGAATTTTAAAACGATATACCTCCTTAAAAATTAATTGCAGGCTGAGCAAGCTTTTTTATTGATCTGGGGAAAGTTCAGCTTAAAAATGGTAGCAGTACCAACTTAATTTATAGACTGCATTGTTCTATTTGCATTTCCAAAATGGTTTAAAAAATCAACAAACTTTGTAGCAACTGTATATGAATACAACAGCAAGAATCTCCTGACTAAATGTGTTTGTTAAAAACAGTGAGGCCTTCGCTTCAAATATAAATTTGCTAGTATGTTTTTATTCTTAAATTAATATTAATTTGGTATTAAACAATAAAGCAGGAACCAACTTAGAGAGAAAATGTGTTTGAAAAGTATTATAAAGAGGATAATAATGTAAAAATTGTTGTGTTTAGTGTCTAGGGTATGAACCTCAAAACTTATTATTAAATCCTCGTACCATTTTGCAGAAATTCTATTAAAACTAAATGGCTACATCCAGCCCCCTTGAATGACATATGGATAACCCACTATATTATAAGGGAAATGTCATAAATTATGGCTCCAACAAAGTATTAAGAAATGAGAAGACCAGTATATGAGAATGGAATTAACTTCATGGGACACTTTTCAGCAAAAGTTCCACCACAAACTCCACCATTTCTACTTTAATCAATTGGTATTTTTTTTAAATGATTATCAATGATGGAAGGGTCCCAAATAACAAAAATATAGAAATGGAACTGAGGAAATCTTGAATTTAACGTTAATAATATCAAACTTATTCTTGATAGTCTCAAATTTCTAGGTTCGCCTTAAAACACTGAGAAGAAATTGAGTAGAAATACAATAATAAATAACAGAACAACAATGGAAGCTGATATAATACAAATATATAACTATCATTTAACAAGAGACAAACCGCTCAATTTAAAATAATCAACAGAGTTAATATACTCTACATAGACTTCTGAAATGAAGTATTCAGATTCGATTTATGTTGCACTGTGACTATATCACGATTTTATAATATGTTTGGAATTGTAATTGAACTAGAACCTGGTGAAAATAGTCCTCACCTCTTAGAACAGTTAGCCTTCCAGTTGGACTGGGAAGACTATACAGTTATAATAGGAAATGTACAGCCAGTTTCTATTTGATAAGAATTATAGAACATTTTTAAAGCAAATACATGGTGGCTATCAAAAGATTAGTTTTAAAATATTGGAAATCAACTGAATGAATACAAGATTTAATATTAGAATGGAAACAATTATTTATATCCGCATTTTATAATAATAATAATAATTCATCATTTCTAGACTATGAATTTGTTTGGATGTTTTAAAATAAGAGGCTGGAGGACTGACTAAAAATACTTTTTGGCCTTGTGGAATAGTTATCATGAAAGTGGTTACGTTGCTTTTAATTATACCTTACTGTGTCACCCTTATATTGTATAATATTTATTTTACACTCACATAGCCACATGGTGATCTTTCTGGCTACAAGGACCTGATATAATGGGCTGGAATATTGTTAAAGGAGGTGAATTTCTGCCAAGCTTGTTATTTATCCACAGGCATTGCTCCATGATGTAACCTAGACCAGCAGTATTGGTTAGTTACCGTGTTCTCCACTATTTTAGACAGTTTCTATAAATTGATTCAACCATTTACAGATGCATAATGTTTATCTAATTAGACAACTAATTGATTTTGACTGGGACCAAAGTAATAGACCAGGGGGCTGTGATGGCCACCTAGACTTTAGCAAGGCTTTTGGACAGTCCGCATAAAAGACTATTATCTGTTAGCCAGCCTGGGAGTAGGTCCAGGTGGTAGTCTGTGCAACTGGCTGCACAACAGACACAGAAGGTAATAGTGAATGGAACACATTCTAAGAAAGGGGGTCAGTGGAGTACCTCAAGGCTGGGTACTGGGTCCAGTCCCTTAACATCTTTATAGGTGACATTGCAGAGGTCTGAAGGAGGATACCCTTTAGATGACACAAAGATCTGTAACAGAGTTGATACAAAGGGGTAGAAAGGATGAAGGACTTATGTTGGAGGAATGGTCTGACATATGGCAACTTAGATTCAATGCAAAGAAGTGGTATTGCACCTGGGAAACAAAAACCCAGAGAAGAGGCACAGCAGGGAGGTACTAATAACAACACACATGGAAAGGGACTGGGGGTAGTCATCAGATGACCCTAGGTACACTGAGAAGTCATAAGAAGCATTAGGGGATACTGGATGGCAGGAAGGTATCACAAGTAGAAAAGGAAGTTTATCTTCGTACAGACAGTTGGTGAACCCATCTGAATACTGTGTGTTGTTTTGGTGGCCCATTCACGCAAGGACATAGACAGATGGCAGCGTCCAGAGGAGGCACCAAATGGTGCAGGGTCTGCATCAGAAACCATGTGAAGAGAGACCAGATTAATATGTACCTTGATGAAAGGAGGACAGGGTATGATAGAAACTTTGGTACCTGGAATCAACAAAGTCCAGGAGGTAGATCTTTCAAAAGATGTAAGAACAAGGTACACTTAAAATAATGGGGATGGCCTGGGGTAATGTGAGGAATTTTTTTCATGGATAGTGGTGGTTGGACCCTTCCTGGGAGGTTGTTGGATCTAAACAGTAGGGAATTCAAGATGCATGGGACAGACTTGGCTGTAATGGGGCAGGAAGTAGTTGTTGTTAATTACTCTTGGCTTATCCAATAGGAAGGAATGGCACTGTGGCCAAGTGGTCCTTATCTGTCAAAGTCTATGTTTTATGTTGTATGTGATTCAATTGTAGGTTGTCCAGGAAAGGTGATTTCTTTACAGCAACACTAATTTACTGAAAGATATTTGTTAGCCCTCTGGAGAAGGCAAAGGGACCAGCGGTGCCAAGGGTCATTATTACTGGTCTCCTAAATGTCTTTAGCAACATTAGAAGGGCTGAAGGGTGTATGCCGCTCACTGATGACATAAAATTTGCAACAGAGTAGACACCAGAGAGGTAGAAGAATACGGTAATCTAAAAAGCTAAAGAATGGTCACAGGTTTGCAGTTGGTTTGACCAAAAGTGAAACTCATGCACCTGAGTGTACAGAAACCTTGGGGTCAGTATCACAGGAATGAGAGATATTAGTCACAGGAAGGACATGAGGATAACCATTTATTACTTGAAGGTAGCTAACAGTGTGGAAGGTCATGGAAAGACTAGTGATGCTAGATTCATAGCAGGGGTATCACCACAGAAAGAGGGGCATAATACCATGTCAATCATGGGGAGACCCACCTCAAGTGCTGTGTCCAGTTCTGAGACCCCATCTCCTAAAGGATATAGAAAGGGTGGAGGAAACTGCAGTAGGCCTGCGTCTAAACAATGAAGAAAGGTTAAGGAATTAAATATATACTCCTAGAGGAAAGAAAGGAAAGGTGGGGATATGATAGAAATATCAGATACCTCAGGTATAAACATGGCAGGAAGGAATCTTTTCCAAAGAAAGATGCTCATGGTCAAGGGGTATAGTATGAAGTTGAAGGGGGAGGCTCTAAGGAAGTGAGGAAGTACTTCACAGAGAGGGTTGTAAATACAGAACAGTTTCCCACAGAGGTGGTGTGGGGCTAAAACAGTTACATGATTCAACAATTCATGGGATAGACAGAAGGATATTAGAAGTAAGGTGGGGGGTGAAACCGACTGGAGTAGGGTTCATGGTCCTGTAGGTAAGGAAATTAGGGCAGACTAGTAGGCCAGGAGGTCTTTCAACAACTCATGTTTCTGTTTATCTGATAAGTAGTGGATCTAGGATAGTTACAAGATGATACACCCTCAAAGGGATAAACTTACTTATGAGGTGTCCTATTAAGATTGATTTTGTTTTTCTGTCTCAAGATCGACCACAAACTGAGCTATGACCAGCAATAAAAACATCAGATCATCTGGCACTTAATTGTAACTATCTAGGCCCCAATTGTGGTATAAATTAGCCCTTTGATATTGAATTGTTTGGATAAATGAAAAATATCATTATGAATGGAAAGCCTTATTTGTTGCTAGACTCTTTTACAATGTATATGATATACTGACAGAATGATGGGAGCTATTGAAATTGGATCAAGTTTTGTGCCTTGGCTCACCATGGTTTGATGGTGAACTGAGGAGCTGAAAGCAGGTGGTAGGTTGAGCATTGTTTGAGGAGATCCAGGTCTCAGGAGGACAGACTGACTTTGATGTCCCACTACAGTGAGTATTAAAGGACAGTCTCTAGGAAAAAGGCAGGTTTTCTGTCCAGGGAAATTTTTTCTGGGAAGGACTGACCTGCTCAGCTTTTCCAGTCTGTGGACAGGTTATGTCAGTCAGCCTGTCTGAAGCCTGTGAGAGCATTTACACCTGTGAAATGTGAGGGGTTTGCTTGATTCTTCTTGGACAGGGTATCCTCTATTAGGGCCAGGATCCCTCCAAGTGGGCCATCACAGCCCATCAGGGTTCAGCCTATGAGTCTAACATGCATTCAGTAGTCCTGGAGAGAGTTTCATCCAGTAACAATGGAAAAAGTGAGTGGAGTGATTTCTAAGCTGCAATCAACATTTTGCAATCTGGACCCTGGCCTGACATGCCTACTTGTGAGATGTGTAGAGCAGCTGGGCCCAGTATTTTCTGAGATTGTCCAGTGTCGGTGTTCCCAGTGCTGATGAAAAGTGCATTGGTGATGCCACATCTGAAGAAGCCATCTTTGGATCTGGACATCCTGATGAATTACCCACCTGTCTCTAACCTGCGCTTCTTGGGGAAAGATTATTAAGAAGGTGATTGCACACATAGGTGTTGGAAGCTATGGGCAAGGGGAGGCCACAGCCCCCCACTTTTGCCAATAAGCATTCAATATGCCCCTATAACGCATGAAAAGAAGCAATCATGGTCTCTTTTGTAATCACTACAGTCCCCCACTTTTCTCCACATTCCGGCGCCTATGATTGCACAACAACTTGAGGCATAGCTCACTGCCTTCAATGTCTATGAGACTCTCCAGTCTAAGTTTAGGTCTAGGCATAGCACAGAGACTGCACTAGTTAGGGTGCACAAGGACTTGTTCAGGGTGAGAGACTGAGGAAAATAGTCAGTTCTCATTCTCCTTGATCTCTCTTCAGTGTTTGACACCCTGGATCATGGTTTACTATTGGACTGGCTCAGAGAGAATGTGAGACTCACTGCAAAGTCATCTACTGGTTCAAATCCTATCTCCGTGACAGGAACTAGTGGGTAGTGTTGGGAAGGTTTTCCTTGTTCCCGAAGGTTCTGTCTTGTGGCATACCCCAGGACTCTGTTTTCTCACTCCTATATTGTTTGCAGTGTATATAATTCCCCTAGATAAGACCATTATGCATGTAACCCTCCCTTCAACCTAAGTCTAGGGGTCCTGGTGTTACACAAGCTGAAGGGGAGCATAAGTCAAGGTATTAGCCAAACAGGAACACAGCTGAGAAAAGATTAGATTGTCTTATCTTGTCCGTAGAATTCATATCGGACAGGTGCTATCTCCTTAAAGCTGACTCTGGAGAGCAGAAGCAAGGTTGGAGGCAGAGGAGCAGCTTTCTTCTGAACTTGATAGGGGCAAAGGCAGCGATAGCAAGCAGGAACACATAGATCAGAGGTGCCAAATGAAGAATAAAAATATTTAATTAATAAAATTGATAAAAACATAAAATTTCGCAATTTCATGGGGCTGGAGGCACAACAGAGCACATGCACCAGGTCACACAGGCAAGAATGAGCAACACAGAGTTGCAGTAAATTTAGGCCTCGGCAGACCAGGGATGAACTCCACGCAGGTTCAACAGAGAAGGGGAGGCAAAGAAAGACTAGGGGCTACAACACGAGGTGGTTGACACACAAAATATTGGCCACAAACACCAGGGCTCACTAGCTATCCACCCTGGGAACTCCCAATCGGCCTAACACTTCCAGACCACCCTCACTCCTTACACACACAGGTAGCTCTAACACAAAGTGACTGGCTCCCTCCTTACAGTTTCCACTTCATCCTGTAATTTTGGGCCACGACTGGAACCTACTCTGGACACTGGGAAAGTAGGTCCAGCATAAATCTCTCCCAGCAGGTCACCAAATGAACTAACTGCAGTGTGCCATCTGGGTACAGTCTCCTAGTCTTGCCACTACCAGGATGACAATGCCACGGCTCTGCCACTGTGCAGTGACCCCACTGTCAATCCATACACTTTTGGAGTGGGCCGTCTGGCCCACCTTGGTGCTTCGGAGCATGGGGCAGGCCTAGACAACAACAACTCCTCCAGCCCACGGTTCCACAACCACAAACTAAGCCCTATCTCACCAATGCTTTACCTGCCAACCACCCCAGCAAACCCAAGCATGGAGCAACACTGGAAAAATTTAAGGCAGCAACTCCCCAGGCCGGGCCTCGAATCCCGCCCAACACTTGTGCAAAATGACACCACTGGCTTCCCCAACTTTTTACCACCCCCCTTTTATTATAGCTGGGACCAAAGGACACACTCACTGGGGGGGGGGGGTACCAGCTACCAATTATTCTACAGGCCAACCCACAGGAGGAGAGAAAGGTAAGTTTAATAAGCCCAGCAAAATGGGGTGGCTTACATGCAATATGGGCTGCGGTTTCATTGCTATGCAGATAATGCCCAGTTCTGCATGTCTTTTGCACCTGGCACACTGGGTGCTATTGATGTGCTTAATAGGTGTTGAGATCCCAGACTAGATGTCATCGAGCCAGCTGAGACTTAACCTGAAGAAGACTTAAGTACTGGTGCTTGATCCAGGATGTAGGGGTGGAAGTGGCAGCTACCAAGAGAGAGAGAGACAGGGCTTCGGCTCGGTTCCTGTGAGCTCTTGGTTGTCACAAAGGTGAAAAATCTGGGAGTTATTCTGGATGAGCGGCTGATATTTGAGGGTCAGATGTCAGCAGCAGTCTGAAATGGCTTTTACCATCTGTGGAACATCAGCCAGATTAGATCCCTTATCTACCCGCCATTCAGGCCACAATGCTGCATACGGTTGTGACTTCAAGGCTTGACTACTGCAACACACTGTACCTTGGGATCAATGAAGGTACATTGTGACACCTGCAGTTGGTGCAGAACACAGCCGCTAAGTTGCTGACTGGTCTTCCAAGGATGTGTCATGTCTTCTTGCTGCTGCTTGACTTGCACAAGCTGCTGATTAAGAGGCAAAGCTCCTTCAGACTTGGTCTTCTAACTTATAAGGCCCTGCACAGGCTGGGCTTGGGCTACCTGTCTGCGCTCTTGCACCCCACATAGTCTCATACTCTCTCTGCTCCACTGAGGAGGGCCTCCTGGTAGTTCCAAGGGTGACATTAAAAATCTCTAGGGAACAACTCACTGTTTTGTTCTATGTGACCCTCAGTTCTCCTTGCCTTACTTGCTGCACTCCCTTCATGAATATGGGGAGTTGGCCAGCTACAAAATACATTTTACAAAATCAGACAGTATGGTACTCAGTGGTCACCCCCTGGCTGACTTCAGAATGAATTTCCTGTTAGTGTGGGCCCAGAAAAACACTTTTCGTTATTTGGGGGTGCAGATCTCAGCAGACACTTCTCATTTATTTAAGAATAATTACAGTATAGAAAACTGTTTAGCATCTTACAAGCTGACTTTGCTCACTAGACTATGTTGCCACTTACCCTATATGGTCAGATTCAAACAATTAAAATGGAAGTTCTACCTCATTCATTATTCTTATTTCAAACCCTCCCTATCCCCATACCCAGGCTTTATTGGAACAGCTTACATAAGGATATCAGACACTTTCTATGGGCAGGGAACTGCCCTCGAATTGCAGAACAACTACTGCAGGCTCTCATAGAGTTGAGGGGTTTGGAGTTCCTGAATCTGCGCTATATTATTTAGCAGCACAGGGGGCCCAACTGTGCACTTGGGCAAAACAACGCAGTGAGTCTCTCTGGTATCAAATCGAAGTAGACTTGCTTCCCACTAGGGCGCTGTGGACACTTCTCACTAAAGTGGTCTCTTCTCACATTTGGCCACAGCTGCATAACCCATGGACAAAACACTCCCTTTACATTTTATTGCACCTTAGAAGATTCATGAATACTACCAAAACTCTTGGACCTTTATCTTTAATAATGTATGAAAACTCTTCCCCACCCTCTCCATTAGATTTCCATTATTCCTACTAGGAGAGTAGATGGCTTACTACCTTTGGGCAGTGGTCGACAGCAATGAGTGTCTTCCATTTGCTCAATTGGTGTCTATCTACTCCCTCCATAGACTGGACCACATCTGCTATTTACAGCTCCACCACTTTGTAATGGCCCTTGGGGTCCTTGCTGAGCTCCACAAGGACTGCTCATAATCCTGTTTAGCTTTTCTAATTGCCTTCTTACTTTCCTTCATCACGGATCTACACCTAATCGTTGCCTCGTCAGTATTGTTCCTTTTTGCTTTCTTGTAGATTTTCCTCTTCATATTTTTAAATTTAGTAACTATCCTATTAAACCATGGAGGTAACCTTCCCATATCTGTTATATTTGGTTTTCTCAGGTACACATTGTTCTACTAGGTAAATTTACTTGACAGAATGCTTTACATTTCATCTAAGGACTCCTGATCAAAATCTTCCCTCCAGTTCCAAGCTTGCAAGTCATTTCTCATGCCCTCAAAGTCAGCTTATTTTGGTTTGACCCTTTATTTTTGTAATAACATCTCTTATCGTAACTCTATTTCATGATCACTATTTCCCAGTGAAAAAGTAGACTTACAGTCTACAATACTGTTTCCCATGTTATTTAGAATGAGGTCCAAAATCATGCTGCCTCTAGTTGATGATTTAACAAATTGCTCCAAATCCAGCTTAAGGGTTTCTAGAAAGTCTTTTTCAGATAATGTTCTCCCTGTTCCCACCTCTCAGTTCACATTGGGCATATTAAAGTCTCCTAATAATACCAATCCATTCCATTTTTTTCTGAAGCATCATTTATGAATACATTGAAGCAGACTAGTCCCAATATTGAGCTCTGTGGCACCCCACTGGTCATTGTACCATCATAACAGTTAGTGGCATCAACCACCAACCTCTGTCTCCTATCTGTTAACCTGCTACTAGACCAGTTCACCACTTGGATCCCACCCCTAGGCTGCTCAGCTTCTTTACCTGCCTGCTGTGCGGCATAGTATCAAAGGCTTTGCCAAAGTCTAGGTAGGTCATGCCTGTCACAATCCCACTCAGCAGGTCAGCCCTCTACTCCCAAAGTGCCAACCTCCAAGCGCAGTCTTGTAAACAGTTAACAGAACAAGGTAACCCTCTAGTCTGTTTTCGTGGATTCGAATAAACCTTTGGTCTCAAGTCTTGGAGGGATTCAAACTGTGAACCTCTTGCTAGCATACCCAATGCACAGGCTCAGATAATTCTGTCTTCAGTGGGCCAGATATCTTTGCTCACGGGCACCTAACCAGGTGTACAGAAATGAACCCTTAAAAACTGTAATAAAAGACCTCAGATTTAAAACGCTTACCTTTTTCCAGTTTGGTATCACCATTCAAGCTTATGTATAGTGTCTGCTTTAACCATATATACTCTACTTGTAAAGGAAAGAAAAATAAGACAGACCAAGTAAGTTCTAAAAATAGAGTTTTACTACAATAGATAAAAAGTATGTAACACATAAAATACAAAACTATTATATCACAAGACATAATAATCTCTTAAACAAAACAGGTTTTAACAGTGCAATTCTTACTACAGTACTTAGATTTGTCTCTCTCTCTCTCTCTCTCTCTAAATACCTGCCTAAAGTGCTCACAGATGTTTCTGTGTCAGAGTCTAGATAGAAGTGTCTCTGAAGGAAAACAGAATAATGTTTTAAAGCTGGTTTTCCCCACCTACTTGCATGACGTCACCTAGCTCCTCCCTTTCAGAATATATAAAAAAATATATCTATATAAAAACAGGATGTATTTTCCAAGTATTAAATTCTGCAACCTCAACATAACTCATGTTCTTCAAATGACTATCTTTGAACTTATGATAAGCTTCCCCCTTCCAAGACATGAAAGCAACTTTTATGACGTTGCACTAAAACGTCACAACCTGCTCTTCTTCCTTTAAGCGTTATCAAAGTTTATGATTTTCCCTTTTAGCAACTACAGCTATAATTAACTTAGTTAAAGTCTATAATTAGCTGTGGGCCTTCCAGGTGACACCTTGTATCTAAAACCTGTGTGTGTGTGTGTGTGTGTGTGTGTGTGTGTGTGATACTCACATACTGTTTCAGCATTTCTCAAGCGAGACAGTCCATAACCCATTTTTATATTACAAAAAATGATACAGTGCTTAGAACCAGCTGTCCAAGTGTCACAATGCCCACTGCCCTTCCCTGATCTATTTCCATGCTCACCCAGTCAAAGAAATGTATCAGATTCAGTTGGCATGACCTCCCCAATCCCATGAATCCATGCTACCTGTGGGCTTGCAGCCCATTGGATTCATGATAATATACCAGTCTTTCTTTCTGTAGAGTTTCCATTAATTTTTCCACCACTGAAGTAAGGCAGACTCGCTGTAGTTGCAAGCCTCCTCCTTCCTGCCACTCATTTGTAGTGGGACCGCATAAGCTCTTCTGCAGTCCCCACGAACTACACCTGTTACCAGTGAGCTGCTAACCATGGTGCAGACAGTGCTATTTCCCATGAAAAAAAAAATCCTTTTATTTTAGTGCCCTGCTTCATTTGCATAACCAGACCCTTTTTTCCTCATTGCTGCAACCCCCAACTGTGACATCCTACCAGGGAAACAAAGTTTATAAAGGGACACTGTCAGTATTTAGCTGCCTCTTCACATTGTCTGTAAGTAGCTGTACCTAGCATTATAATCTGTAGAAAAAGTCTAGTGATTTGATTGGCTGAAAGCAGCTCAGAGCCGTGTAATCAATGACCCATAATTACACTCCTGAACTATGTACAGTCATTCAAGCCCTATAACATAAACAGAAAAGTATCATCACACTCCCACATTCTGACAGGAGCTGTCACTTCAGACCTGTCAGTGCCCCAGAAGGTAGTAAAAGTGAAACATCTCCACAGAATGGCAAATGAGCTTTGTGGCCTACCTGTGTCACAAAACCATTTTCCAGAAGCTTTGCTACAGATTGTACTACTGTAAACACTACTGAAACAGGAGGCTGCGCTCTGATTAGAGAGACAGAAAAATCAGCTATTTACTGCACCTACAATGCCTCTCTATGTAAAATAGTATACAGGCTATTATGTTTCTGTGCTCACTACAGAAATAGGAGACTACATCTCTCAGTAAAGAAGTCTTGTAGCTAGATATAGTAAGCACAATGCCTTGTTTTGAAAATAGCCATACAAGAGCTTATATTGTTGATGCCACTATAGAAATATGAAACTGCATGTCACAGTAATGAACTTGGAAATCAGCTTCTTATTGTACCCACAATGCCTTGCTATGTACATTTACATATTAGGTGCTCACCACTACCAACATATGAGACTGCACTTCTGAGTAAGTCATATTTAAGTCAATGTTATAAATTATCCAGCTTTCCTTGTTGCTGTTTGTAAAACATTGACAGCTCCCTTGTATGATGTCATTCTGGGGGTGTGGCCACACAGAGAAACTGGAAGGTAGCCAGAAACAAACTGATGATAAAACATAACAATAAAATGACCATGACCTGTAAAATCTTCTATTTTAGGAACCCCCTATGCTTTGTACCATGAGTGTTTTTATTTTCTGGATCCTAACCCTTATCAGGCCTACAATGGAATTTCAATAAGGCAATGTGACTGTCATCTTTTTTCATTAGAAAACACTGAATTAAAACATTTATAAAATGCTCACATGTTTGTGGAACTAGAAAATGTTACCACTAAATAAAACTGAGAGATGCAATTTTTTTACAGCAAAAAAGAAAGTTAGGGTCAACTGTTTGCCCAGTTTCTTTTCACTGCTGCTGTAAGTTGCATTAAGCCTTAAAACTTATTAGAAGTACACTTTTTAAAAATAACTATTTTACCAATATTCTTTAAGTATAAGAGTGGTGCAAATGGGAGGTTTTGCATTCTTTAATTCAATAAAGACACTGACAGCTGGCAAGACGGCCCTGCTAGATACTCCAGGAGTGGTCCCTAGTCCCTTGGGACCACCTATGTTTGACATCACATGATGTGTGTCATCATGACACCTGTGGGGGGAGGGTAAGAGCACAGCACTACATAGACAAGATCCATGTACACTGGCTACGGCTTGCTCCAGCATGAAGGTGTGTCTTGTAGTATGAGCCCACTCTATTTTGAAAGGGAGCTATAAGTTCTGAAAATTCTTTTTCAAAATCAGATAAGGTATGATGTGAATTTGTTTTATTACTTTATTACAATTTGTTTACATTACTTGGAGCTAAATAACTGTTGTTTGTGCACTTGAATCGTGTTGAGTGTCACGATGAAATGTGACTGAATACTAGTGTACAGCATTAGTAATTGCTATTATTTTTTATTATTTTAGGACCACAAACCCTTGAAAAAGTTGTCATTTGCACTGCAAAACAATGGGTGCATTATACATGGGAAGAGATGGAGTTTGATTTCCAATATACTTTGAAAGATTATTTCTTTAGGGAACATGTCAATTCATCCCAAGTTCTTCGTCACGTGACAACATGCTCCATCACTTTAGCTTCAGCATCAATTGATCCCTAATACAATTTGTCTCTTGACAATTTGCTCCCACAAGATGTCTTACTGTAAATAAAATTACAATATGAATTCCCCTTCTACTACCATCAAGCTCATTGACTCATGTGGTGGGTGAATTGCACCCACCTGGAGTTTCTTTTATATTATTTGGGCAGGATGCAAATTGTCTGGGGATGAGTTGTATTAGAGACCAGTTGACGCTGGAGGTAATCTGACAGAGCGTGTTGTCGCACAAAGAAATGCCAGAGATGAATTGATGTGTAGCTGTTTCTTTAAACTTTGATTTTTGTGGTGGTCTGTAGTGACTTCCCATAATCTGCCTTAGCATGTTTACCTTGAGAGAAGAGGAGTCTGAGAGGGGACATGATCTCAGTATTCTGCATACTGAAGGATATTGTCAAGATCAAACAGAGATGTTTGATCTGGCAACCTGCTGCACATGCCCTGAAAAACAAAGGTAATACATTTGAGGATAACATTAAGAGGTTCTTCTCCTCACAAATTGTGATGAATCTAAGCAAAAGCCTACCAATGGAGACAGTAGATATGAAGATGATACAGGCGTTCAAGGTAAGCCTGTGGGAACTTCTACTTTCTAAAATAAATCTCTGTATACCTTTGGCAGTAAAGTGTGTAAGGAATATCTCTAAATTAACACATTTGCACAATACACTTGTTCATTTCTGCTTATGAAGTGAGAGGGGCATGCACTAGCCCTCAAGTCCCTTCTGATCTTAAATTAGAATGTTCTTATGTGATTTCTGCATCAGAACAAGGATTCTAGAGACAGAAAATGACTACAGACTACATCCACAGATACAAACACACCTGCAGTGGGGTGCTGGTGTAGGATGGAGGTACACAGAGATCCTGTCTTGCACATGCAGAGACCTCCACTCATCCCTAGTCCAGGCTGCACACCCCCACAGCAGCTGATCCTTTATGGCAAGTTTTACTACTTGACCAGCTGAGTCAGAGCGGGAAAGGATGCAAGAAAGTGCCTGCACCTGATCCATGAGATAACCTTCATACTGTGGAGGTCAGTAGAGGGGGCAGAGGCTATGAAGCCCAAACAGCTGCCACAATGCCTAAATGCCCACCTCTGCCAAGCCACAGGACTCTCCTTGGGGCCGTATCAGGCCCCCTCACCACCTACCCCAGCCCTCTGTGCAGGTTGGAAGGTTTGGCAGTCATTCTGTTGTTGGTTGGTACTACCAGTGAATCACCTATCATCCTGATGAGAAGAGAGCAATCTTTGGAGGACTGCCACATCCCATGGTCCCCCACTCTGTGGGGAAAAGGGGATTCACTGCAGTGCAAACATGGGTATCCGACTGGATGTCCCGTGCCCTGCACAGCTTCACTACCCCCCCTTTGCTACCCCCTTCATTAAGCAGAGTTCTGAATTCATGAGCTGCAGTGATCAGGGGCTGTGGATGCTGTCCATTACAGACAGACACTGGGAAGCAATGCCCCATGGCTGAGACATGCATGGGTTGAACATTTACCAGCTAAGTCTGTGGATGAATCCCAAAGCGGTACCTGTCCCCTGATGTTTTAGTTTGCAGATGTCCCCCTTTATGTTGTTTGCTGTTGCTGTAATGTGCTTGTGTACATGGCTATGTTTTATTTTATTATGATCCTGACTCAGAGAAAAGGAAAAAACACCTATGGAAGGAATCTCTTGGAATCCAAGCCTCTGTGGAATTATAATTCCCCCAGTCCTTCACAATAAGGTAATTTATGGCACTAAGCAACATTGTCTTAGTGCTGTGCCACAGTCTGAAGTATGATGGGAATTACCTCATACAGTGAATGTCAAACAGCTCCATGTGAGCCTGTAACTATAGTACCATAACCTTCTATACAACAAACTTCCTCCCCAAAATATAGGTTGGAGAATAGAGACAGTTCTGGAATTTACTAGGACCTCTGGACCAATCCCTTTTTTTCTTAATGAACGGGGGTGTCACAGATTGTTTTAAGGCTGATGGAAGCTCCCCTTCTCTCAAGGAGAACTTCACAACTTCAGTGTAAACTGGATCCAGAACTTCACAGCACTATTTTTGATGCCAAGATGGTTTTAGCCCAGTACAAAGAAAATGAGGCATGACTTTCATTTATTCAATTTTTGTTTACTATGAACAGTAACAGGATGATATTATGCCAGAATGAGGAGAACCTGAAGCACCAAAGTGAATCTTCACACAATGCTGGCCTAAACTCTGCTCAGACTATTTGTATAGGATGCAGGTTCCAAAAGATCAAAGTGGCAGTGGTTAAGTGTGGTACTGGAATGGCAGCAGTAATAGTTCAGCAGACATGTAGGCAGGAGGAATGTTGGGAGTGGCAGTTCAGGCTTATTCCTAAGCCCTTTGTGTACTAAAGCATAAAAAATCATCACTGAACCTGTGCTTTATATTAGCCCCAAAACAACCTGCAACTTAACTGTGTTTTCCAGAGGTAAATTTAACCCGCAACCCAAAGCACCAAAGTACAAAGGCTATTTGCACTTCATTATCAGAACCACCATTGCACGTAAAGGCAGCACCTCAGTAGCACTTTAACACTTGCCCCCTGAACCCGAGACCAACTCAACATTGCTCCCACATTTGTGGGTGGTGGCAGAACCTGAAGTAGAGAGTCTGGTTCTTTAAACCTAAAGGGGTCCATGAAGTGGCAGCAGGTAAGTGTGGAGGACAAGTGGGTGGGAGTCATGTTGGGAGTCTCCTCATAAGATTCGAGCCAGGGCCCATTACTCTACACAATCTGACCTCCATCTGAGGTTTGTCTATCAGTTATCAGTGATGCAATGATGGTACTATACTTAAACAATTAATCTGTACAACCTGTTAGTGTTTTGTAAATGTATTTATTTAGTAAGCATTAATTAGTTTCTGTGGTAAATTTGTGCCTTCAACTAGATCCTAACTATCAATGGTATTAAACTGAACAATAAAACATTTTTTGTAACAAACTAAATATTTTCTGCAAATCAGTCTACTTGAAGACAAAATGGTCTGGATAGAAAGGATTATTTTGTCCTCCTGAGCATGCAATAGCCAGCTCAGCTGAAGTGAACTGATCTGAACTGTTTCATAGCAAGAACTGGTTACAGCTACAGCTGCAAAATAATGGTAGCAATGCAGCCAAGAAAAGTGAGAGGCTGCTTCATCCCACTTCATGAACCCTGTAGGTGAAAGTTTTCAAATCCCTGCCAAAATGTGATTCCACACCCGAAAAGTCATTCCACACCACAGGTATGAAAACACAGTTTGGCCAGGATTTGAAAAATGACAGTTGTCACGTTCATGAGATGGTGTGAAAAAATGGCTATGTTGAAAATTGGGGTTAAAATATTGAAAACTACCGAAGTTACAAGTGAATGTGGAAAACTTTCAATGTGCACTCAGAACTTTGTTATTTTTAGATATTTTCACTCTAAATTTTCAACATAGTGTTCTCATGACCCCAACTCATGAACAGAGTGGTGAAAATGTTCAAATCCCATCCAAAAATAACACGAGAGTGAAATCACCTTTCAGGCCTGCTTTGCATATTCCACCAACACTGGTCATGAGGTGGGGTCCCAAAAGGTCATGTTAAAATTAGGCCAAAATAAACAAAATGTCAAAGCTATGCATCAAAGTTTGAAACATTATTGAAATACATTGAACCACGCTAGGTTCTCATATTGCAAATGGTGGTTCAGCAGCAAGGTGTGCCTTTAATCAGAAAGTGGATCTTTGCTGTGGGTTATGTTCAGGTAGTGAGTGTATGGGTGGGTGGAGGGGCTGAGTAGGAGGTTGGGCTGGGGAGGTCAGACTGGAGAGGAAGCATTTTTGCTTTTGCAGGTTTAAAAAATATATTGAGGAATGGTTTTCTTTATTTCAGATGGGGATAGTGATAGGAGGATGAGGGTGCCACTAGTAACTAAGGAAACAGTAATACATTACAGGGACAGTGATCAGATGGAGGGGGTGCCACTAGACGACAGACAAACAGCAATACATTATGGGAACAGTGACTGGAGGGTGGAGGGCACTAGACACCAGGAAAACAGTACTATACAATGGGGACAGCAATCAAAGATTGGGTCATGCCACTAGACACCAGGAAACAGTAATACAATATGGGGATGGCAATCAGAGGGTGGGGTACCACTAGACACCAAGCAAACAGTAATACATTACAGGGACAGCAACTGGATGGTGGTGGTGCCACTAGACACCAGAGAAACAGTACTAGACAGCAGGGACAGTGATCAGAGGGTGGGGGTGCCACTAGATGCCAGTGAAACAGTAATACATTGCGGGGACAGTGATCAGAGGATGGAGGTGCAACTAGACACCAAGGAAACAGTAATACATTACAGGGACAGCAACTGGATGGTGGGTGGTGCCACTAGACACCAGAGAAACAGTACTAGACAGCAGGGACAGTGATCAGAGGGTGGGGGTGCCACTAGATGCCAGTGAAACAGTAATACATTACAGGGACAGTGATTGGAGGGTGGGGGTGCCATGGGGCACCAGGAAAACAGTAGTAGACAGCGTGGACAGCAATCGGAGAGTGGAGTGCCACTGAACAGCAGGAAACAGTACTAAACCATGGGAACAGCAAATATAGGGTGGGGGATGCCACTAGTCACTGGGGAAATATTGTTAAATAATGTGGACAGCAATCAGAGGGTGTGGGTGCCACAAGATACCATGGAAACAGTAATACATTATAGAACAATGATCAGGTAGGGGTGCCATAAGACACCAGGGAAACAGTAATAGAGGTTGGAGTGCCACTGGCTGCCAGGAAACAGTACTAGACAGCAGGGACAGTGATGATGGAAGTGTTCCACTAGACACAAGAAATATTTAAGCAATAAGGCACAACAGGGTGTGTGTTATTGTGTAATAACATCACTCCTGGTGGGTTGAAGCACAAGGCAAAGCCAAGTGCTTCCACCATCAGGAGTGATGTTTTTACACAATAACACACACCCTGGAGTGCCTCATTGCTATTATACAATGGCTCATTTTTTAATAAAAAAGAAAGAAGAAGAAATAAAAATGTTTTGGCTTGTTTTTACCCATTTTTTATGTGTGGAGGTTTATGTTTTTAAAAAAAGAGTCAATTATTTTCCACCAGTAGGTGGAGCTGCTAACTTGAATGATTTATCTGTATTTAGTTTCTTCATGGTTTTGTCCTTGTCTGTCTTCTGTGTTGTGGTCTGACATCAGTCCCCCACCCCACCCTGTCTGTCTGGCCAAAATCAGGCTGAATTTTAACCTTTTTGTGTTTTTATTGTATAAATAATGGATGTTTGTTTAGTTTATTGTCAAACAGTATGGCGGCAGTACTGCAGGACCAGAGGTATGCACACACTAACATTTCAGCACAGAGGACAAGATGGAAATGCTATTTATTTTTAGTAGTACACACAAAGGACCATAGCAGGGATGGAGGATCTGTGCCAGGGTTGATATCTTAAAATACATTTCTCTTTTCTTGTCATTTTTTCCTGAAGTGAGCGGTATCAGTGAACCGCCCGGACCGGCAGTTACGGTCATGGTTCACTGAAGCCACTTGCTTCAAAGAAAAAACAGCCAGGTGAATTATATTTTTTTTATATATACAGCAGTATTGGCTGTGTTATGACTGCCTGATATATCGGTAAATTGATGTTTAGGAGGTGTCACGATATTGTAGGGGAGGGGCACACCATAAGTCATTACAGTAGCTGTCCGGGCGACAGCAGCTTGGAAAGGACTCATGGCTTTACAGTCTGTCATGCGGTCATGTATGTGCCTGGACTTTAAACAGTGATGTTATTGTATAATAACATCACTGTTCAAGCACTCATTGACCAATCACAGGACAAAATTTTACTTGCCAATGTATAATGTTAAATAATGGGGGCAGTGATCAAATGGTTGGGGTGCCACTAGAGACAATGTAAAGGCAGGAAAACAAATGCTAGCTCCAAACCCAGAAGTGAACCAGAAGTGAGTGCGGAGCAGGAAAATAGTGTACGGGAGGGAAGGGAGGAACAGCACTCTAGTTAGAGATGGGCAAAGAGGCCCCAATTCACTTTGCAAAGTGAATTGCGAAGCAAAAGCAAATTCACGGAGTGCTCTGCAACGTG
Source organism: Neoceratodus forsteri (assembly GCA_016271365.2). Classification (NCBI taxonomy): domain Eukaryota; kingdom Metazoa; phylum Chordata; order Ceratodontiformes; family Ceratodontidae; genus Neoceratodus; species Neoceratodus forsteri. The sequence continues at coordinate 550,886,597 of CM057458.1, forward strand.
AAGAGGAGTACTTTGCGTTATAATGGGTAACGCAAAGTCAATTGAAAGCAATGACTTCGCGTTACTCTGCCTTCCCAAACCACTACTCCACCAATTCTTAAGACGAAGTACATTGAAAACAATATACTTCATCCCACATCGCCTTGTTTTTAAACTCCAAAGGCAAATTTTGCAGTGATTCATGGGATTTCAGGTCACGTGGGCTCTAGATTGTTCTACGGCCTCATTTGGGGTAGTGTATGTAGGAAGTTGTAGGAGACAGTCTGCTTTGAGAGCTCCTGCAATTCAAACCTTCTAAAGCTGTTAAAAAGCCTTTTGAGTCTTTTTTTTTTTTTTTTTGCTGAAACTTTAGTTCATCGATTGTAGAAAAACCCGGCCTGTGCTCATATCATCGAAAGCATTTATTGTTTGTGTGTGGATTTTGAATGTTAATGTACAACATTCAGTCTGTGTACTGAGAGACAATGGAAGTGTGCTTTGGGGGAGGGGCGTATCTGTGGTGTAGGTAGATTAACTTGGAGAAAAAGACAGTTCTTTCTGTTCTGGGGATATTTTTCTTGTATAACTGTGTTAGTGTACACAGTAATATTTTCAATAAGTCTTGCCATTTTTTTTGCTGATTATTGTGGTGCAGCAGTGCATAATTTCAGTTTGTTTAAAATATGTGGTTATATTACTGAAGTTTTCAATTTGCTATGCATTACTTAGTGCATGTGTGAGTATGTGTGTGAAGCATGTCATCAAATCTGACACCTTTTATTGTGTCACATAGTAATTTCAGCAATGTGAACCTGCTATCCACTGCAGCTGTGTGATTTTTGTACTTCTTTGTTGTATCTTTACTGGTACTAGTACTAGTGACTGTTATTGCAGCAGTGCAGTACACTGTCCCCCCTCCATGGCCCACCCCAACCAGCAAAGGAATTATTTTCCAGATTTGAATTTCTGATGGTGAGCACTGGTTAGGTGTTGTGCCTTTATGCCTGCATCCCTTCAGTGCGCAGTGCAATCTTAATCTGTCTGTGCATTTGCATCTCTTTAGGGCCCAATTTCCATCTGTAACTTAAGTAACAGTTGTTTCTTTAGGCTTTCCTTCAGAGTACTGGACTGGTGTGGTGCATCATTCTGCATGAACATTGTACTCATTAATATGTGTTTTAAGTCAGAACCATCATCATGAGTCACTCATGATACAAATCACGTTCTTCACCATCATGGTCATAAATGAAGTCACAAATTACAATTCACGATCACATCATGAATCACAACATTAATTTTTTACTAGTTACTTGGTATATTTGTAGCCTGTTTCATAGTGTCTCCAAGGTTTCACCACCCACCATTGTACTCATTAATACATGTTTTTAAATAGGGAGGTTTGTGTGACAGCTCATCGGAGAAGTACAGCTGTAGGCATTGGTGTTCTAATACAGTTCCATATTGGTTGTCTCACACCATCGACACCAAATCACTTTCTTCATCATCATGGTCATAAATGCAGTCACAAATCACAAAAACAGTCATTTTTTTTACTAGTTACTTGGATGTATTGTAAGCCTGTTTTGTAGTATCTCTCCAGGCTTCACCACCCCACCACTGTACTCATTAATAAGAGTTTTTCAATTGGGAGTTTTATGATACAGGATTAGCTCATCAGGGAAGTACAGCCATAGGCATTCACAATCCTTTCTGTACAGTATGTGAGTTACAGTACTCTAAGTAGTGGTTGGTGAAGTTGCCCCAATTCACTCTGCAAAGTGATTCACAGAGTAACGTGGAATCTGCGGAGAACTCCACAATGTGAAGTGGAGTACTTCGCTTCATAAAGAGGAATGCAAAGTCCATTGAAGTCTACCTCACCTGTCTCCCTGGTTCTTACCCCACCACAGAAACCTCAGTGCAACTCCTCCCTATCAAGATACTACTTGGTGCCCAAAACAAAGTCCTCACGATTGCTGCTGTCTATATCCCACCAAAAGATCCTGATTCCAGCCTACAGGCTGTCCTTGAGTTCATAAGTACACAACCTTCTGACATCGAACTCCTTCTCCTTGGGGACTTTAATATAAATTGGCTTGCTCCTGATGCAGGGTCAAACAAAGATGCTATCCTAGAAGCAAATTTAACACAAGTGGTAAACTCTCCTACCAGGAAAACTACAAATCAGGGACCAGCACCCTCATTGACTGGATCCTTACCAGCCACCTACAGTATAACCAATGTAAGTGTTCTCCCTGACTCAGCTCAGTGATCACTCTCCAATAATATGTACCTGGACAAATAAGTTCTGTAAGCCGCCTCCAAAACCATCTATAGCAGAGTCCTACCTTATGGCAACCTACTCATCTCAAGACCTGTCTTAGGCAGGTAGACTGGTCCTTGATTTACAAAACTCAAGATGTTGACCTAGCCCTTGATTTTATTACTACTTTAACACTGCCTGTGACACCTATGCACCAGTAAAAAGCGCAAGATCAAAGCATTCACAAATCCCTGGCCCACGCTAAGCTATTGGCAAAACTCAAAGTAGGGATCACCTCCAGGCCACTGCAAGAGCTACTGGCACTCTGTCGGACATCCAAAAATATAAACAGGCTCTAACCACTGTACTAAACAGATCCACTTGATGAAGAGCTCCTACTTCAAGAATGACCTCTCCAACTCCTGGGGTGAAGGAATCCTTCTGGGACAACATAAGAAATATCATGGGTCAGCAGTCCAAATCCTCTCCTACAATAATGAATGTGGATGGAACCACTACATTAGACCCAGAGATCATTGCAAACACCCTAACTGATACCTTCACAGACCTTAGTGGTGTCCTCTCATCTGATTTCTTCACTGATGCTGACCCTCCAATTTCTACTTCTACTACTGCCTCTCCAACCAAACCACCCTTCCATTTCAAACTAGTAAAGGCACATGAAGTCTATAAATATGTAAAGAAGGCCATTTCTAAGTCCCGAGCAAGCAGCGACACTATTGACCTTAAACTTCTGTCCCTCACTCTGGAGGAAGTACTGCTACCCCTCACAAAAATTTTCAATCTCTCCCTCTGCTACAGCCAATTCCCTAGGAAATGGAAGGCTGCAGTTGTCACTCCAGTGCACAAAAGTGGTGATAAGTCACTGCCTGGTAACTATCGCCCGATATCAATACTACCACCTCTCTCTAAGGCCCTTGAATGCTTGGTGTCGGACCAACTTTCAGACTACCTGGAAAAGCACAACATCCTATGCACTCAGCAGCATGGATTTAGGAAAGGGCACAGCACATCGACTGCCCTACTTGAATTCTCAGGAGCAATCCACAATGCCATGGACAAAGGAAACCTAACTGGAGCAGTCTACATTGACTTAACCAAGGCATTTGATACAGTACACCATGGCCTACTTATCAAACAACTACTATCCCTAAGGCTCTCTGAGGTCCTGGTGACTGGGTAAAAATTACCTTGCTCAGCGCTCTCAATCTGTAAAGTAGCTGGAGTTCTCTCAGACTCAAAACGGTTAGCTCAGGAGTTCCCCAGGGATCCATCCTGGGCCCCTCCTTTTCAGCCTTTTCCTAAACTCCCTCCCCAAATCCTGCCCTGAACAAATAATCCTCTATGCCGATGATGCCGTGATTCTTGCTACTCCTAAAGATCCAGACCTCTTATGCCTCAACCTTCAGCATGCTTTTTCCAAAGTTGAGATGTGGTTCCTGAACATAAGCTGGTTCTAAACCACAAAAACTAAATCCATGCTCTTCTCTAACCCGCTAAAACAAAACGGCAAGTCCCACTCACCATTAATACATACCTGGAAATACCCTTGAACAGGTGCCAATTTTCAAATATCTTGGAATCAACTTTGATCAAGGCCTAACCTTTGCAACTCACATTGATAGTACAGCAAAACTATTAATCAGCTTAATTGGGATTCTGTATCGAACTGACAGCTCCTGACCCATTCTGCACTGAGGATTGCCATCCAATCCTCTATCATCTCAGTCGTTGACTATGGCGTAGTTATATACGGATCTGCCACTACTACAGCACTTAGTCGCATTACAACATCCCTCAATAAGGCCTGTCGGCTGCTCACTGGTGTACATCAATGTACCCACACATGTGAACTCTATGCTGACTCAGGTTGGTTGCAACTCTCAAACCGGATAAAGTACCTTACCTGCCTGATGGCGAAAAAATCCACTCTGGACCTCACTCCACCTTGTATCCAAGGCCTGTTATGCCCGAGCGCTAGCACCCATTTTACCAGAAGATCAGAACACCAGCCTCTCCAAGTCCCCCGATGCCAGACTTCTCAGGGACAAAGATCATTTGCCTATCGTGCCCCCAGCTGGCTAAATGCCCTCAGCACTCATATTACTGCCTCCACCTCTCTAGGTATTTTCAAATCAAGGCTGTTCTCTCACCTGCCACCTCCAGCTCCTGTGACTGCCCTGATTAAACCTCCTATTTTCTCACTACCCACCCTGTTCCGTTATTTGACAAAGACATGTTTGGGAAACCTTTTCTCCTGCTATTGTCTGCTCCCCACACCTTTCACTTACCCTCTGTTCTGGACTTTTTCCCTATTTGTTTCTCCTAATCTGGCATGACCTCTTTCTTGTAATAATAATGTGATTATTGATATCTCATGTCCTTTTGCACAAATGATTTGATATGTATTTGTATATGTTTTCTCGCTCTTGACACAGCACAAATTGTTGTGTTATCTATGTAACCTTTTTTGTACTGTACCTAATTGACGTGGAACCTTTGTAAAAGAGCCTCTGACTCAAAGGTAGTAATTTCTAGAACAATAAACTAATTGAAACCAATGACTTTGTGTTATTCTGCCTTCCCAAACCACTTCTCCACCAATTTTAAGGTGATGTACATTGAAATCAATGTAATTCACCTCACTTCCTGTAATTGAGCTCCAAATGAAATTCTGCAGTGATTCATGGGATTGCAGGTCACATGGGCTCTAGATTGTTCTGCACAGCCTCAGCTCTGGCCTGGGTAGTGAGTGTGTAGTGGTAGCTGGAGACAGTTTGCTCTCAGACCTCTGCAATTCAAAACCTCTAAAAGCTGTTTAAAATGCCTTTTTGAGTATTTTTTTTCTCAAAATTTAGCATTATCGATTATAGGAAACCCTTCTGTGCTCATATCATTGAGTGTTTATTGTTGTATGTGGATTTTGAATGTTCATTTAGAACAGTCAATCTGTGTACTGTGATGTGCTTTGGGGAGGGGCGATTTGTGGTGTGTAGGTACATTAACTGGGAGAAAAGGCAGTCTTTCTGTTTTGGTTATATTTTTCTTGTATAATTGTGTTAATGTGCACACAGTAATATTTTCAGTAATTCTTGAATTTTTTGCTGATTGTTGTGCAGCAGTGTAAAATTTGTCTGTTTAAAACATTTGGTTATATTACTAAAGTTTTCAATTTGCTATGCATTACTTGTAGTGTGTGTGAGAGTGTGTGTGTGATGTGTGCTATTAAATCAGACACCTTTTATTGTGCCACAGAGTAATTGCACCAGTGTGAACCTGCGATCTGCCACACCTGCATGAATTTTTTATACTGCTTTCTGGTATCTTTACTGTTAGTGGATTGTTACTGCTGTACTAATCCCCAACTGGCAAAATGTATTCCTTTCCGGATTTGAATTTGTGACTTGTGAGCACTGGTTAGGTGTTGTTGTGCCTTTTCGTATGCATCCCTTGAGTGTGCAGCGCAATCTTAATCTGTGTGTACATTGCAGTGCACCATTAATTCTGGGAGACTGCATTTCTTGTTACACTCTCATTTCACTTCGTCAGCACTGGGGAATTTTCTGGACACAAGACAGTAGTATTTTGGGGATGCACATTAATTCTAGTGACTCTGTGTGTGACCACTGTGTACATTACTGAGTGTGCCATTAAGTCTGGGAGACTTTGCATTTCTTGTTATGCTCTCATTTCACTTCATCAGCACTGGGGAGTCTTCTGGACACAAGACAGCACTTTGGGGATGCACATTAATTCTGGTGACTGTGTGGGTGGGGTGCTACCAATATTGTTGTCACTCCACCTTACTTCATGTTTAAGGTGGAATGACAACGCGAAGTTAGAATAACAAGGCAAAGTGAGCCTTTCCTATGGGGCACTCCGCATAGCGAAGTGCCAACGCATAGTGGCCACTTCGCATTCACTTCACAGGTGGATTTTAAATTCGCTGCATCTCTATCTGTAGTAAATAAAGAGGATCACTTCAACCCCACTGTGGAAGGACACAATCGAGGTATCCGGTCACGTGCTTCCAGAGTTCCCTCGCTCTAATATGTCATAGCAATGCACTGCATATCTCTGCTATGCAGCCATAAAAATTAGAGCTTTAAGTATGAATTAGATATTTATAAAGGGTTGTATTATATACCAGCATAAATCTACTACAAAGAAACTGTATTTTGGCACTTGATATTACTGTATTTTAAAGAAGTTCTAAAATTGATGGCTTCCAAACTGTATGTACTGTATGGGTGTATATTATAAGCCTTGTATCCTATCATTCCCCCCCCCCCAAACTCAGGAAACCTTTGACTTGTAATCACAGAATGTTATCATGTTTTAGGATTTTATTTTTGGTTGTTTTTATTCCAATACTATGAAGTTAAATCTCAACAGGAGAGTCAGACAGGCATTTTACAAACTCTGTGACGGTAACCTCATTTTTTCTACAGGTCTTCAGGATATTAAGTATTCCCTAAATAGAAGGGATAACTTCAGCAACTTGTGGAAGGATTAGTTTTGCTCTAGAAAACACCAGGGATGGATTTTCAGACCCTCTGAAATCAAGCGCAGGTGTGGGGAAAAGAGCGATAAGTGGGGCTTCATTTGTGGAGCCACAGTTTTCCCCCACACATGCTATATTTCCAAAGTAGGAGCCAATTTATGACTGGCTGTCTGCTTACAGCAGCTTGCGGTAGGCAGCTTTTTTGGTGCAGCTCCGTTGAAATGTTACAACTTGTAGAACCAGGTGTTACATCGCCTGCAGCTGTGCAAGCTGAAAATAGCAAAGTCCGCAGGTGCAGAGATTAGGTATGCATCAGCCGGCTGTGGAGTGGGACTTAGTTCCTGACAAGCTGAAAATTCAGCCCCAGGTGTTTGGGGTGTATCTCAAGGAAGGCTTTCATCTGTTAATGTTGCTGCTGTCACTGAATGGGAACATGGAATCCAATCCTTGCCCTAAAACTGGAAGGAGCTTAATAACTGGCCACAACAATGCCAGAAGCAATTTTAAAAAGATGGATGCACTTAGAATCTAGGCTGAAGTGAAAAATCTAGCTGTCATAGGACTTTCAGAAATGTGGCTCCATGCTGGTGTTTTAAGAGGAGGAAGTTCAAGTACCAGGATATAACACAATTTGACAAGGTGGGATGAAAAGAGGAGGGGGCAATTTTGTATATTAAAAATTGTCTAGGGCATGTTTCAAATTGTACACTTTGAGAATATAGATGGGGTTGATTGTTTAGTGGTGCTAGTTTTTGTTTTTTTTATTGGCCTTGGGGGTAATATACTCATCACCTAAAGTTAAGATCAAAATATCTGCTATATTGGCAAGCAGACTGAGCAACAAAGGATAAACGTGTAATTTTGTTTGGGGACGTTAATGCAAATTCAGCATAGATACGGGAAAGTTACTTAATAGCTTTGTTATTTTGGGGTTAAAACAAATAATTGATAAACCAACCCACTGCATTAAGTCAGCAAAGGTTCAGTTTTGGATTTAATGTTTGTTAATGATGGCATTCAGTAGATGCAAAAATGAAATATTGTCACAAAATGTAGGTGATCGTTACTCAAGCAAGTGTACCCTGAGTATAGATAAACCAAAAAACCCTGACCCTTCCTTAATTTGGATGACTAATCTGAAAAAAATTTAATCTAGAGTACATGGCACTATTTTGGAGACATCGTTTCACTATATTTGCTGGCCTGGTCTCAGAGCGACATCGCACTGTAAACTCATTCTGAATAACATCACTGCAGTCAGCCTCATCAGTTTAAAGTCTTCAAGCTGGAATTGTGCTCCTTGCTCTCAGACTGAGTCACAGCAAAACGTAATCAGTGTCACAGATCAATGAGCACCGAAAGTTCTTTCAGTTGTTGATGCTTCTGCAATTTTCTTTTCTGCATGTCTGAGCAAATAAGGAATGCTTGACTCGCATTTGCATGCCTTGGTGTTTCATGTAACACACCCAGTCTGTTTGACAGCTTTTTCATAAGTGACAATTAACTGTAACTAGGTGCAGTACAAACCTTAATAAATGTTGCCAGAGTGCAGTTAAAACATACTCCCAGAAGTTGCTGCCCTCACCACTACTGAAACATTCAACCATCACATCCTGAAATTTGGGCCCCTATCATGTCCAGAAATGTGCACACCTTTGTGTTCCAAAAGCTGCACTCCTACTGTGTCCTGAAATTGGCTTGCCACCATGTATGAAAATTTGCACCCACCCACGCCTTCAAATCTGTGTCCTGCTCTTATACCATGTCTGGAAATTCCCTTCTCTTCCCTCCCCCTCCTCCACTGTGACCCAAAACCTGCACATGCCCCACCACATTCTGACATTTGCAGAGCCACCCTTTCCCAGACAGGCAATGTCATCTAGTGGTTAGAACACAAGAGGACAAACCAGGACATACAGGTTCAAATCCCATCAGAGCCATTTACTCACTGTGTGTGATCTTAAACAAGTCACTTAACCTTCAGTGCTTCAGTCCACCTGGCAGTGAAATCAACAGAAGCTAGACTCGTTAAACAAAATGTTACATTTCAGCACTGAGTAACTAAATGGTTAATAAAACAACCTTGTTCTCTAAAGCCACAAAATGTGTGCCACCCACTCCTCTCAAACTACTTTCTCCCATCATATCCTAAACGTTGCTCCAACCACCCATCTCAAGATTTTCACAGCCACCATGTCCCCAAAATGTAGGCCCATCATAAGCTTCATGCTTTCACCTAGTCCCAGGATTTGCTCCCCTCTGGCTTATGACACAGACCCCCCCCCCACCTCTGCTCTATGCCCCAAATCCCCTATTCCATGCCGGTGCTGGATCAATGACAGTCGGTCGACAATTTCGTGGTCGACCGACGTTACAGCGGCTCCTTTATATCAACCGCATTTGTGGTCAGCATAAAGGGAGTCACTTCAGACTGTGTTTCTTCAAGGGCCTTTGCTCTCTGAACCCCTCATGCAGGGGGCTCTTTCCCCCGCACCTTCTGCTGCTAAATTAATCAACTCTGAGTCGAGTTGCTTCTGGGGTAATACCCACAGAAAGCAGTGTTAGGTTCCGTACAACACTACAGTGACCTGGTGCTGTTGTTGTAGTGTCAGTGGCAATAAAGTTGTTACCTTAGCGACAGCATACCACCAGTGCCCTACCTCCCAAATACCTGGATTTAAAATATCCTCTGGTACTCTCACCATCTCACTGCTCCACAATTAACCTCCAGGGGTAAACACCTCACCACTTTTTCTTTCCTACCCTCTTCCTGCTCCTCTCATGGATATAGAATCAAACCCTGATCCCCAGTGACTCCACAACCAGCAAACTCCTCAAAGGGTTTATAATTGTTCCATATGAATGCAAGAAGCCTGCTTTAAACTGACCTTGTTAAGAGCTGGTTAGCCCAGCACTCTCCACACTTACTATATGTCACTGAAATGTGGCTCTTGGCAAAGATCCCTAACTCCACCCTAACAATTGCTGATTATTCGATCTTTGCTTAGACCATGGAAAGTGGGAAGGAGGGGTTGCACTCTATGTCTACCAGTCTTTATCTCCATATGCAAATCATGCTCCGCCTCCCATGAACTATTCCTCACCCATCTATCCCTTCCTTCTACTCTCCCCATCTGTATTGGTGTGATCTATGCCTCCCCCTAGCCTACCACAGATGCACTAGTCTCATGCCTATCAACTTTATTACCCCTGACATCAGCTGGTGAGCTCATTCTAAAAAGTGACTACAATCTGGACTGGCTCTCACCTCCACCAAGTCCTCCCTCACTTAAATTGAAGCCCTAAACCTAACCCAGTTGATCACTGAGTCCACCCACTACAACCCCCACTCCCCAAACCACTCTCTAATAGAATGAGTTCTTACCTCACTCCCCCACTGCTGCAGGTGGACTGTCAGATGCCATAAGTGACCATTGCATCACTTACTGCATAAGGAAGACTCACCTCCTTCACTCTGTCCCCAAATACATAGAGATTCATCCACTGCACTCAAATGACACAGCTGCTTTCCTATGTGACCTGAGGCACACTAACCAGACCCCAGTCTACGCCGCACCTGATGTCGACTCTGCCCTAGTCTGATTCCAAACCATACTCACTACTACCTGGAACTCTCATGTACCCTTGGTTAAAACCAGAGTCAAACAACATCATCATCCCTGGATATTGGCTTCACTCATCAACCAATGCAAGGCTCAGGACAAAGCCTCGTGCCTCTAGGAAGCCACAATAACCACACAAACTTGGCAGCACTACAAATCCTTCTGTAATGCCTGTACCAAGGCAATCCATTGGGCTAAGTCTGACTACTTTAAAAAGCCTCTACAAACCAACCCCTCATCTCCCACCTCCTTCTGGACAGTAGTCCACTCTCTTATTGACCCACCTGCACAATCGGCCACACCGGTCCTTGAGCAAAATGGCCTATCCATCTCTGACCCTCTCAGCGTTGCTGAAATCCTAAATATGTTTTTAACCACCTGCACCCTTCCTGACCACCCCTTCCCCCGACTTTGGACCCTTCCCCTGACCTCTCTTAGGATTTTTTCCTTTTCCCGTCAGTTTTCCTGCAAGAAGTCCTTTGGGCAATCTCTTCTCTAAATATCAACAAATCTAGCCCTGATGGGATTCACCCCAAATTCCTTCACCTATTAGCCCATGCAACTGCTGTCCTCAATCACATATCTTAAACCTCTTCTTCCTCCAATACAATACACTCAGTTTGGAAACTTGTCAGTGTGATTCCCTTGCATCAATCAAGGTGGCGATCCCTCCTTAGCAGGTGACTACTGACCTACTGTATATCCCTTCTCCCTGCCCTCGCCAAATTGCAAGAATTCCTCATCCACTGCAGACTGTCTGATTTTCTAACCTCCTCCGGCTTCCCCTCCCAATTCCAGTCTGATTTTTGGAAACATCACTCAGCTGTCTCATCCCTCTTACCAGACACTGACCAGATACATTCAGCTATGGACCAGGACCATGTTACTGCAGCTATCTTCATGGATCAAGCAAAGGCCTTGGACTCTGTCTCCCATCCCCTCCTCCTCCTCACCAAACTCAGGGCAGCTGGCCTGGCCCCCCTCACTGCTAGCTGGTTCAAATCATATATCAGTGATAGGCTACAATCTGTTAGAGTGGGTAACTCTTCATCCCCCCTTCCCATACTAACAGGTGTGTCACAAGGCTCCATCCTGACCCCCATCCTGTTTTCAGTCTTCATAAATGACCTCCCCTCTATGTGTTTAAGCTCTCTTGTGCAAATGTGTGTGGACAACACCATCCTTTTGCCTCCTGGCCCACCTTCTCAGATGTCCACACCCTCTCCAATAGACCTAAATAGAATGATGTCTTGGTTCCTAGCTAACCAACCAAAAGTCAACACCGCAAAGACTGTTACCATGATTTTGTCTCTGTCCAAAATTGTTCCGATCACCCTCCCTCAGCTTTCACCACTCTGGACAGTAAGCCACTTTACCATGTCCCTGCATATAAACATCTACGGGTTTGATTAGGCTTCCACCAGATTTCTCTGTCCACACTGATGCTATCACTGCCAAGCTCCGCCCCAAGCTCAGTATACTCTACCATAACAAAGACTCCCTCCCACCCCAATCCGACATGAACTTGTGACAAGATGATAATTCTAATATTCAGCCATGTTGATGTTGTTTACAGTACAGCCCTGCTACCTTACTATCCAGGTTAGATACCCCACTAAATTCATTCTGTCACTTTGCCTCAACCCACCACTGCACTCATCGCTGTGACCCCTACTCCTCCTGCATTCTGCCTCTATCTCAAATGGCTAATCCACTTGGTTACTCTCATATCTAAATTTTGGTCCGGTCTGTTTCCCCATCTCTTCGATTTGCCGTCCCTGGCAGCCCATCCCTCCCACCTCTATGCAGCAGTGACAATCGCTCTTTCTCCCTCCCGCCCCCAGTCGGCCAGCGAATCCACTTTCTCATACAGACTCCTCTCTCTTTGGAACCGCCCACCCTCCACTTTGCAACTCTCTCTTCTCACCCCTCTCAAACAGCACTTATGTCTCTTCCTCCTCCCTCCCTCCCTTGTTCCTGCCTCACTATGTCCCCCTCACCAGCAGACTCTTTCACACAACACTGAAACAGGAATTTGAGTTGCAGCAGTTTTGACTACCGCATGTAGTCTGTTGTATCTAACTCACTGTATTTCTCAAATGTGTACTTAATGCCTTAGTTTGTATGCCTGTATTAACTTAAATGTATATTCAGTTGCAATATCTTGTGTGCGTGTAACAACTACTGCTCACAGTTTGTATGTGTTATCTTTTGTCTATATTCGTTTCTCTGTCCCAGGTTGCACCTGGAAATGAGCCTTGTCTCAGCATGCTTTTTCTGGTTATCAAAATTTTAAATAAAATAGATAAATAATTTTTACCCTCTCTCAAACTGTGAGCATGTGTCATGCACTAAAAGTTGCACTCTAGCCCCTCCCAAGTTGACACTTGTATCATCACCCCTCCTGAGAGTTACACCCACTTCCCTAACAATCTGTGCTCCCACTATGTACCAGATTTGAGACCCAACTCCTTCCCAAAAGTAGCTCACCCATTTCCTAAATTTGAGACACCCATCTCTCCCAGTATTTACACCACCAAATGAGTATCATTGTCACGTCTTGAGTTTTACAACCCCAATGTTTCCTGAAACATAGAAACATAGAATTTGATGGCAGATAAGGACCGCTTGGCCCACCCAGTCTGCCCATTTCCCTACCTAATGGATAAGCTGCAGATCCTAGTTAACCAGCAGCCTACTTCTTTCTACCCCCACCCTCTAGAATTGCCTTATGACTGTCCCATGCATGCTTGAATTCAATCACTTTTTGACTTCACAACCTCCTCCGGAAGGCCGTTCCATGCATCCACAACCCTCTCTGATTACCTCTGAGCCGCCCCCCATCTATGTTCAAATTGTGCCCCCTTGTTCTTGCACACCTCTTTTTTTGAAAGATGCTACCCTCTTGGACTTTGTTGACTCCCTTGAGGTACTTGAAGATTTCTATCATGTCCCCCCTCTCCCTCCTTTCATCGAAGCTATACATATTAAGCTCCTTTAGTCTCTCTTCATATGTTTTCCGGTGCAGACCCTGCACCATTTTAGTTGCCCTCCTCTGGACAGCTTCCATCTTGTCTATGTCCTTGCGGAGATTGGGTCTCCAGAACTGCACACAGTACTCCAGATGGGGTCTCGTCAGCTGCCTTTACAGAGGGATAACAACTTCCTGTTTTCTACTGGTGTAGCCTCTCCCTACGCATCCCAGTATCCCCCCAGCCCTCTTTACTGCCCTCTCACATTGCTTTCCCACCTTTAAGTCATCTGATATGACTACCCCAGGTCCCTTTCCATTTTTGTTGTTGTTAGTATCTGACCCCCATTGTGTACTCTTCCTCTGGGTTTTTGTTTCCCAGGTGCATTACCTTGCACTTCTTAGCATTAAATCTAAGCTGCCATACATTTGACCATTCCTCTAAACTTGCCAAGTCCCTTCTCATCCTTTTCACCCAACCTTGCGCATCAACTCTGTTGCAGATCTTTGTGTCATCTGCAAAGAGACATACTTTTCCTTCCAGTCCCTCTACAATGTCGCTTACAAAGACACTGAAGAGGACCGGTCCTAATACTGAACCCTGCGGCACCCCACTAGTAACCCCACTTTCTTCAGAGTGGACTCCATTTACTATTACCCTCTGTGTCCTATTCTCCAGCCAATTCTTTACCCAGGCTGTCATCTTGGGACCCACTCCCAGGCTGGCTAACTTGTATATTAATCTTTTGTGTGGGACTGAGTCAAATGCTTTGCTAAAGTCTAGGCAGGCCATGCCCACAGCCCCTCCCTGATCTACTACTTTGGTCACCCAGTCAAAGAAATCTATTAGATTCGCTCTGGCATGACCTTCCTGCTGTGAATCCATGCTGCCTTGAGTCCTGTGCCCTCTGGCCTCTAGGTACTCGACAGTTCTTTCCTTCAGAAGTGATTCCATCATTTGCCCTATCACTGAGGTTAAACTAACTGGTCTGTAGTTTCCTGCTTCTGCCCTGCTCCCACTTTTGTGAAGGGGAATCACATTGGCCCTCCTCCAGGCCTCGGGTACCACCCCATCCTCCCATGATTTGTTAAAGAGGGTAGTCAGTGGTGTCACTAGTTCTACACATAGTTCTTTTAGAATTCTGGGATGAATCCCATCAGGCCCCATTGCTTTGTCCACCTTCAGTTTTAAGAGTTCTTTCAGAACGGGGCAGCTCAGAGGTAATGTAAGGAAGTATTTTTTCACAGAAAGGGTTGTGGGTGCATAGAACGGCCTTCCTGGAGGAGGTTGTGGAGTCAAAAACAGTAGTGGAATTCAAGCATGCATGGGACAGTCATAAGACAATTCTAGGTGGTGGGGGTAGGAAGAAGTAGGCTGTTGGTAAACTAGGATCTGCAGCTTATCCATTAGTAGGGAAATGGGCAGACTAGATGGGCCACAGTCCTTATCTGCTGTCAAATTCTATGTTTCTATGTTTCTATGTATCTACCCTTTGCTCCTAACAGGTAGAGATGCAGCAAAATTTAATTTAGCAGGCAAAATTCTGGCAAAATCGAGAATTTTGCAAAATTCATACATTTCGTGAACTATTTAGTGGGTGCAAAATGGAATTTTGTCCAAGTGGCAAAATTCCACATTTGCAGGCAGAATTTACATTCACACCATGCAAAATGTTTTGGGAAATGCACAAATTTTGCCCATCTCTACTTATGTTGTAACTGGTGCTGATGGTGGAACTATGCATTTTTTGAAATCAGACCCTATATGTACTCCAACTGATTTGTGCTTAGCCTGGGGAAATCTGGATTGTTTCTGGTGGGGAGTGACCATCACTTGTCAACTTCAGAAGGTAAACTGAAGCTCTGATCTTCCATGGGTTCAGCTTTCGTGGAGAGGGAGGATCACAGTCTAGGAATGGTCCTTGATGGACAGTTTGTGTCCAAGATGCCGGCTGTGTTCAGAGGCTGTTTTATCCACTTAGAAAGATTGGCAAACAGAGACCCTTTATTGACGATGATTACCCCATACTTTGGTGTAGGCCTTTGTATCCTTAAGACTAGACCACTGTAATGTGCTGTATAAATCTTACCTGGTGGTCAGCTGTGATTCCTGCAGCTTGTCCGGAATTCTGTGTTGATGCTTCTTACTTCTGTTCAGAAGCCAGATCATATTACCCCTGGGTTCTGATACGGTTGCCCATTTGGTGGTGCACTGACAACAATGTACTTATACTTACTGTATTTAAAAAGCCCTAAACCAACTTGGCCCTCAGCAGCTCAATGAGCTCCTGACCCCGTACAGATTTGCAAGGGTAGTGAGGTCAAGTGGACAGTAGTTTTGGAGGGTGCTATCCTCCAGGTTAAAATCAGCAAGTGACCAATCGTTTGTGGTGGTTGCCCCTGCCCACTGGAACTCTCCCAAATAATGTCCATTGCTCCCATTTGCTTGCAATTCTCAAGACTAAATTAAGGGAATATTTATTTGATCAGACTTGTTAAGTGCCAGCTTAACTCGTGCCCTTGTTTCTTCAGTGTTGTTCTATTGCAGCTATTGCTGGTAATAATTTTGCCCATATTTTAATGTCCTGTTCCTTTTGTTTACCCTTTTTGTATTTGTTTGCTGGGTCTCTGTAATCACAATAATCAGTTCTTCAGCCCTTGCTGTGCTGCTGACATGTACAGTATGCACTTCCTAAAAACTTATACATTCTAAATCTTCTGGCAGCCTAAGGGTTAAGTTCTTTGAAAATACCCTAAATATTAGAAGGGTGCTATACAAAAATAAACCTCTTACTACTATTAGTAATTATTATTAGTAAGTATTATCTGGAGTACACTGTACAATTCTGGAGACCTTACCTACGTAAGGACATAGACAGGGTAGAGAAGGTTCAGAGGAGGGCAACAAAGATGGTGCATAGATTACATGACAAGTCCTATGAGGACAGGTTGAAGGAACTGAACATGTACTCCCTGGATGAGAGGAGGGAGAGAGGGGATATGATAGAGACATACAAGTATCTTACAGGGAGGAACAGGGTGCAGGAATACACTATTTTTAAGCAAAAAAGATGTTCCAGGACTAGAGGGCATGGGATGAAGTTGAAGGGAGGATGATTCAGAGGAAATGTGAGGAAGAATTTCTTCACAGAATGGGTGGTGGACAAGTGGAACACCCTACCAGAAGTGGTGGGGGCTGAAACAATCACAGGATTTAAGAATGCATGGGATAGACATAAAGGAATTCTGGAGGTCAGGGGTAAGGGCAACAGACTTCTTGGAAAACATAAACTGAACTTACAAGCTCAAATGGGCAGACTGGGTGGGCCATAGGCCCTTATCTGCTGACACTGTCTTATGTATCTATGTCTATGTAACCCTTTCTTCTGTAAATGGGCTGGTATCAACTTCTGTATCCAGAGTGTTTCTATTGTTTGTTTTAGGTACCTCCCCTTCTTCATTTGTAAATACTGAGCAAAAATATTTGTTTAGCATCTCTGCTTTTTCACAGTCACCCTCTGCCCACTCCCCTCCCCTTTATTAAGCCTCACTATCCCTCCCTTAGTCTTCCTTCGCTCCCTGATGTACCTTAAAAAGGTTTTATCCCCCTTCTTAACGGAGTTGGCTATCTTTTCCTCAGTTCAGGCCTTTGCTGTTCTGACTGCCTTCCCAGCTTCCTTTTTGCTTTAACCAATACAATTCTCTGTCCTGCTCCTTTTGTGATTCCTTGTACTTTCTGAATGCTTTCGTTTTCTCTTGAACCTTCACTGCCACCTCCTTTGAGAACCACAGTGGTTTCTTACATCATTTTGTTTTGTTTATTTGCTTTACATAAAGGCTTGTTACCTCTGTGATGGCAGTTTTTATTATTCCCCATTGTTCTTCCACCCCTCCTTCCTGCCTATTTGCTAGTGCATTCCTTAGGCACTCACCCATTTTAGCAAACTCAGCCCTCCTGAAGTCCAGTACTTTTGCCTTTGTATGGCTTGACTCTATTGCTGTGTTTATTGTGAACCATACTGTTCGATGGTCGCTAGTTCCCAAATGGCTACCCACTTCTACATCTGTGATCCTTTCTCCATCTCCATTTGAGAGGACCAGGTCTAAGATTGCTCCCTCTTGAGTGGGTTCCAGTACTAGTTGTCTAAGGCATGCCCCCTGTAGGGCATCTAGAATAACCCCACTCTTAGAATTGGCTGCTGCAACTGCACTCCAGTTTACATCTGGCATAGTCAGATCTCCCATCAGCAATATCTTCCCTTTATCTGCCATTCTAAGTATACTTTCTATCATTTCCTTGTCCATTTCCTCCCCTGAGAGAGGTCTGTATACAACCCTATGCAGTTGTTATCAGGCTCAGATAATTCTGTCTTGAGCCAAGATATCTTTACCTACAGGCACCCAACCAGGTCTTTCTAACCTAGACCTCCCACAATTTCTAATCTTACTATAGCCAGAATGTGTACTGTCACAAACTCTCTCAGCCAGTCAGCCCTCTAATCCCAAAGTGCCAACCTCTGAGTGTATGATTTGTGGACAGTGAACAGAACAAGGTAACCCTCTTGTCTGTTTTATGGGTTCAAGTCACCTTAGTCTCAAATTTTGGAGGGATTCAAACTGATAACCTCTTGTTAGTGTACCCAGTTATCAGGCTCTGATAATTCTGTCTTTGGGAAGCCAGATATCTTTACCTACAGGCACCCAACCAGGTCTTTCAAATGAACCCTTAGAACTCGATGCAAGACTTTAGAGAACTCTATCCATTTCCCAGTTTGGTATATCAATAAGCCCATACACAGTGTTAACTGTAACCTTTAAAAGATCCACTTAAATAAAAAGAAATGTCAAGGCACTCCAGGCAGTTTCCGTTGTAAAATATATCTTTACTTTAAAATATCAAAACAGAACAATAAATACAGAACAAATATCCCAAACACATACAATCTTAAAAACAAAACAGGTTTTTAAAGTACAAACTAAGCTCTGTTATCCACATAATACTTCTCTCTTACAGTGCTGATGTTGTCCTTCTTCTCTCAGTCAGAATAAAATAAAAATGTGTTTCTCTAAGGCTTGCTCAGTTGGATAAAAGCAGTCCTGAGCCAGCCTCCTCTCTGAGGTCATTAAAGTCTGCCTTGGAGTATTAAAAGTTACATTTTACAGCACAGGATGTCCCAACAAGATTTTAAAAAAATGATGTGACATACTCAATTTCCTCTCCTCAGGTTAACTGGTCAGAACTGGTTTTTGTTCTGCCACACACACACATAAACAGTTTCTGTGATGTCCTTCCAAAGCATCCTGGGAATGTGTATTGGACCTTCCAAATTAATCTGGATCCTTGTCATCTACACATCAAAGGTCTTTCTGATGTAATTCAAAGGCTCCCTGTGATACCCCTCCCAACACAGGTTCTTCCTGGCAACTATTGCAAGTCAAAGGATCTGCCTGATGGCATTATAAAGTGGATATTTTGGCTCCTGTCTTCAAAGAAAATTTAACAAAGGAATTGCATTTTAAATTGCTGCATATTTAGCTATGTCCTGTTCTTTGAATTTATCCCTGTTTTTTTTTTCTTGGATGTGTCAGTTCAGCAAGACTGTGCATCTTCTGATTGCCCTTCCCTTACATAAATTATATGTAATATAAAAAAAATGTGATACAATGATCAGAATCAGTGGTCCAAGTGTGACAATTCCTCCCCACCTAGACTGAATTTGGGGTATCTCTCCCTTGCAAGGGATGAGCTTTCCAAATCAGTTCATTCCTTATACACACAGGACAAACCATCTGGGTTCTGATTCTTGGCTCCGGCCCTATGAACGATTTTCATATCATACCCTTGTAAAGCAAGACTCCACCTGAGTAGTCTGCCATTGTTTTTCCCCATCTGCATCAGCCAAACCAGGGGGTTGTGGTCAGTCTGCACCACAAGAGGCTGCCCATACAAGTATGGCTTCAACTTCTTTAGGGTCCACACTATGGCAAGACACTCCTTTTCCACAGTGGAGTATGCTTGCTCCCTGGGAAGCAGTTTTTTACACAGGTAGGTAATGGGGTGGTCCCTTCCTTTGCTGGATATCTGGCTTAGTACTGCCCCAATGCCCATATCTGAGGAATCCGTCTGAACTATAAAAGTTTTGCTATAGTCTGAACTTGTCAAAACAGGAGCACTGTACAGTGCCTCCTTCAGTTTGGTAAAGGCCTCCTCACAGGCTGGGCCCCAGGTGATTTTCCTTGGCATTTTTTCTTTGTCAGGTCAGATATGGGAGCAGCCAGGGTACTGTAATTAGGTACAAACTTTCTGTAGTACCCTGCTGTCCCTAGAAAGCTCCTGACCTGCTTCAGGGTTTCTGGTCTGGGTCATGCCTGGATCACCTCTATCTTTATTTGGCTAGGACAGAGCTGTCCTTGTCCTACCACATGCCCGAGGTATGCCACTTCTCCCTTGGCCACCTGGCACTTCTCGGCTTTGACAGTGAGCCCGGCCTTCTGCATTCTTCCCAGCACTTCCCTAAAGTGTGAAAGGTGTTCCTCCCAGCTGGTACTGAAGATGGCAATGTCATCCAGGTACGCCACGGCATACTCCTCAGCACCATTTAACACCAGGTTCACCAACCTTTGGAAAGTGGCCGAGGCGTTCTTCATTCCGAAAGGCATTACTTTGAACTCAAATAAGCCTATTGGAGTGATGAAGGCCAGCCTCTCCCTAGCTCTGTCCATCGACTCTATCTGCCAATACCCCTTTGTCAGGTCAATGGTCGTAAGGTAGATTGCCCCCTCAACTTCTCCAGGAGTTCATCCGTCCAGGGCAGTGGGTGGGTGTCTGACTTTGGACTGCATTCAGTCCACAATAGTCCACACAGGAATGAGTTGAGCCATCTGGCTTGGGTACAAGGACCAGGTGAGGCCCAGGGACTGTGGATCTCTGGATCACCCTAAATCCAGCATCTCTTCCACTTTCCTCCTAATGTCTTTTTGAACAGCTTCTGACACCCAATATGCTGTCTGCCATATGGGCGTCTGTGTCCCTGTCTCCACATCGTGTATCGCTAAGGAAGCTAGTCCAGGTTTGGCGCTAAACAAGGGGGCAAAGTCTGCTAAAACCTCACTCACTTTCTGGTTCTGGTCTGGGTTCAGCTGGGGAGACAATTTTACTGCCTCCACAGAGAATTCTTGCTTACTTTCCTCCAGCAAGTCCAGAAGGGGTCTCCTTCATCCGTCCCTTCCCCATGACTACACATACTGCGAACATCATGTCAGCCCTATTTGCATATGACTTCATCATGTTGATATGGTACATCCTTTCTGTCTGTCTATGGTCAGGTAACTCACAATGTAGTTCGTCATTTACCTTCTAACCACTTATGCAGTCCTGCCCACTCAGCCTGCAGCTTGTCTTTCCGGACTGGAATAAGGACCATGACTTTCTGACCAACATGTACAAGCAAACTCTGGCTCTGCGGTCATACCACTATTTTGTTTCTGTTGGGCAGTTGCCAGGTTGCTCTGGGCTGTCCTCATAAGCTCCTTCAGCCTTTTCTTAAACCTAAGGACATAATCCACAATGGGAGTTTCCTGGGTGGTGTGCTTGCCTTCCCAGTCCTCACAGATAAAGTCTAGGGGCCCACGTACCCGGTGTCCATACAAGAGCTCAAAGGGGGAAAATCCTGTTGACTCTTGGGGCTCCTCCCTGTATGCGAACAACAGGTGAGGAAGGTATTTCTCCCAGTCCCTCCCATGCTGTTCAGCAAATGCCTGGAGCATTGACTTTAGGGTATCTTTGAATCATTCCACAAGTCCATTGGCTTGTGGGTGATACAGTGTCATGCATCTCTACACCACCCCACACTTCTTCCATAGACATTTCATTAGGTCCGACATGAAGGAACTCCCCTCAATCAGTGATTACCTCCTGCAGAAACCCAGCATGGGAGAAAATCCCAAGCAAGGCATCTGCCACTTTGTCTGTCCTCAGTAAGGATAGGTGACTGCTTTGTGGTAATGGGTGGCATAATCCACCACAGTCAGGAAGAATCTCTTCCCTGAGGAGCTGGGGTATTTAAAGGCCTCACAATATCCATTCCCACCTCTGGAATGGCTCCTCCACTACGGGCAATGGAATCAGGGCGGCTTGGGTTTTCTTGCCCGCCTTCCCTATTTCTTGGCACTGGTGACAAGACCTGCAATACTCCTTCACCTGCTGGGTGAAGTTAGGCCAGTGGAAATTCTGGGCCAACCACTGCATTGTGCACATGATCCCCAGATGACCAGACAAGGGAATATCATGGGCAACCTTGAGCAACTTCTCACGATATCCTTGAGAATGACAAGCTGCCTGCCTAGCATCCCTCCCTTGGTCTGTATTGCCTAGGTATACACAAGTCCATCTTCCCAATAAACCTCATGTCTGCTGTCACCTCCCTGTGCACTGTCCGAGTCTGCCCAAGCCCTCAGATTCTTTAAACTAGGGTCACTCCTCTGAGCAGCTGCAAACCCCTCACACCTTCCCAAGGCATGGGACAGGTCCCCTTCAGTTGCTAAACTAGGGTCCCTAGCACTAGCTTCAGGGCCCTCAGGATCACTGTCAGTCCCAACCCTCTGACAAGAGGTCATCCCTCCCTCTTCAGAGTAACTCTCTGTAGCTATGTGGTTATTTGCTACTGGGAAATTTCTACCCTCTTTTTATCAGTCTACCCCTCTGGAGACACAGGCTGGGGAACCAGCCTCTCAGTGTCTTCCCCAATAGCTTCTGAGAGGCTCAGAGAACTACAATTTTCCCTGGCCGCTTGGCTACGGGTAACTGCACATACCACCCCCTGCTGGAGCTTGTTACCCAGGATCATATCCACTGCTAATGTGTTGGCTACAGCCACCTGTTGCACAGTTCCCCTGTTTCACCCCAGTCCAGGAGAACACTAGCGAGTGGCAGTATTTTCTCTTCACCAGTAAATCCTTGCTACAGTTACATGTTTATTGGGTATAAACTGACCAGGCTGTACCAAATCTCTCTTTACCAATGTCAGGGATGCCCCTGTTTCCCTTAACCCCTGCGTCTGTACACCATTTACTATGACTGGGTGCATGTGTTCCCTCCTGCTCACTGGCTTGCTCTCAGGGACACACAAACAACCCACTTCTTTCCTAGCACCCTGTTGTGTTTTATGGCTCACATTCTTGGGGCACCGCCTGGCAATATGCCCAGTTTTCTTACACAGACAACAGACATTTCTTACTTCAGAGAAATCTTTTTTTTTTTTAAACCCAGGGCCAACTGGTTTTGATGGAGGCAGTGAGGGTTTTAGCTGCCCTGAAGGTGTGTTTTTCCCTTTCTGCTCTGCCACACCCACCCCATTCGCTCTCAGAACAGGTCTGCTCTTGGCATAGTGGTCTGAGACTTCAGCAGCCTCTTGCACTGTTTTTGGATCTTGGTCCTCTAGCCAGGTTTCTAACTCTGCTGGGCATGCCCAATAAAACTGTTCTAACAATATCACATTTTCAATTTTATCAACAGAGGTTGCCTCTATTCCTTCCCACCAATGTTTTAAAAACTGACGTTGTTTCATGGCTAGCTCCTCATAGCTCATATCAGGGATTCTCCTGAGCTTACAGAATTTAGCTCTGTATGATTCAACAGTTAATTCAAACTTTTTTAACAGTGCAGCTTTAACTGTTGCATCCGTCACTGTCTTCATTGTTCATTTGACCCAATGCATCCTCGAGAGCTCGCAGTAGGATGGCTGAAGCTCCAGGACCTCTGGAAGCTGTAGCCTGAAGACAAACTTTTCAAAAGAATTTAAAAGGTGTCCATGTTCTCCCTTCCTTAAACATGGCTATTAATTTGGAGTTCAATTTGTAGCCCAGTCCTGCAGTCGAGTTAAACCCAAGCCACTTACCTGCCCTGGTGCTGCTGGTTGGGTCAGAGCTTCTCCAGTTTGCATTGCCACTGGCACTCCTCTCTCCTGTCATCTGCCTGTCTCGTTCTTGCCTCTCTGTTCTCCTCTGCAGCTCACTGGCGTAATGCTCCTCATGGTCTGCCTCTCGCTGTTCCCTTCTCTCCTCTCCTGGGACTCCAGCTCCATCCTGCACAACTCAAGTTGCAACCTGAGAACTTCTGGATTCAGGACACTGGTGACTTGTCCCTGCTGCTGTGGCCCTTCACTGACAGTGGCCCTGCCCTCATCAGCTCGGTACCCGTCATTGGCCACTAGTCCTTCCAGACTTGAGGTTTGGTCCCTTTCAGTCACAGTCTGTGACTCGCTGCTCTGGGTATCTGCTACCATCAGGGCCTCTGTGAGGTTCTGCTTACTGGTTTTCACCCCAAACAGTACTTCCCTGTCCCTGCGCAACTGCTTTAAGAAATCTACAGTGTGCCTGCTGTAGTCAGAAGCCATTTTCTTCTTCTTCCTTCACTGCTAATACTATTCTGACTGGCACTTCAGAGAAAAATAATAAAATGGATGTGAACTTAACTGTAAGTCAAGGGATATAGTTCTGTTTCCTCTTGAAATAAAACACTGCTTTTCTTTTTTTTTTAAGTGAGCTAAACGGTCTCAAGCTGACACACTGAACATATACCACCAAAATTTTTATGCCTCTGCTGCCAACCAATCTGTCACAAACTCACTCAGCTGGTCAACCCTCTACTCCCAAAGTGCCAACCTCTGAGCATATGATTTGTAGACAGTGAACAGAACGAGGTAACCCTCTTGTCTGTTTTATGGGGTCAAGTCACCTTGGTCTCAAATTCTGGAGGGATTCAAACTGATAACATCTTGTTAGCATACCTAGTTATTAGGCTCAGATAATTCTGTCTCAGGAGGCCAGATATCTTTGCTTATGGCACCCAACCAGGTCTTTCAAATGAACCCTTAGAACTCGATGTAAGACTTTAGAGAACTCTATCCATTTCCAGTTTGGTATATCAGTAAGCCCATACACAGTGTTAACTTTAACCTTTAAAGCTCCACTTAAATAAAAGAAATGTCAAGGCACTCCAGGCAGTTTCCATTGTAAAATACATCTTTGCTTTAAAATATCAAACAGAACAATAAATACAGAACAAATATCCCAAACACATACAATTTTAAAACAAAACAGGTTTTTAAAGTACAAAAGTAAGCTCTCTTACCCACATAATACTCTCTTACAGTGCTGATGTTGTCCTTCTTCTCTCAGTCAGAAATAAAATAAAATGTGTTCTCTAAGGCTTGTTCAGTTGGATAAAAGCAATCCTGAGCAGGCCTCCTCTCTGAGGTCATTAAACTCTGCCTTGGAGTATTAAATGTTATATTTTACAGCACAGGATGTCCCAACAAGATTTAAAGAAAATTACAAGTGACATACTCAATTTCCTCTCCTCAGGTTAACTGGGCAGAACTGGTTTTTGTTCTGCCACACACACACACACACACACACATAAACAGTTTCTGTGATGTCCTTCCAAAGCATCCTGGGAACATGTATTGGACCTTCCAAATTTGTCTGGATCCTTGTTATCTACACATCAAAAGTCTTTCTGATGTAATTCAAGGGCCTCCTCACATCCCTCCCAACCCAGGTTATTCCTGGCAACTATTGCCAAGTCAAAGGATCTCCTGAGGGCATTATAAAGTGAATACTTTGGTTCTTGCCTTCAAAAAATTTAATAAAGGAATTGCATTTTAAATAGCTGCAGATTTAGCTATGTCCTGTTCTTTGAACTTATCCCTGTTTGTTTGTTTTTTTGGGATGTGTCAGTTCAGCAAGACAGTGTGTCTTCTGACTGCCCTTCCCTTACATAAATTATATGTAATACAAAAAAAATGTGATACATGGATCAGAATCAGTGGTCCAAGTGTGACATGTACCACCTCCTCCTGCCAGAATTCTCCCCCTCTCTAAATATGTGCCCTCATTATGTCCCCACATTTGCACCCCCACTTTCTTTGGTCTGCCTTGATGCCCTACAATTTATATCCATCTCATGCTACTAAAACTGTGTACTCCAGAACTATAAAATGTCATATTCTGAAATTAATACTCCACACGTTCCTGAAATTTGCCCTCCAGTCATGTCTCAACCTTTGCACCCCACCCATCCCAAATGTATGCCCCACTCTCTCCAATAATTTTTCCCCACCATCAACTGAAATGTAAACCATTTGTGGTCTCAGAAATTGACATCCTTGTGTCCTGCACTGATGTCATACCTGGAAATTTGTACCCTCAACATGTACCAAGATGTGTGCTCCCATGTGTCCAGAAATGTTCTCTTAGCATCTGTGTAAATGTGGGTAGTAAGGAAGTCCAACACAGTGTCAGGATGCCAAATAAAAGAAGTATTTATTCATACAATGGAAATAAACAAATGCAGACTGATTTTGTCAAAAGAAAATAATCATAAACAAAAAGACATCAAATAAAGGCATAATGGTTCAGTATAGCTTCAAACAGAAACACAATCCCACCTAGAAAAGAGCTAGTGGTCTGATAGGGTCAGCACCCTATCACCAACTAAAAAAAAATGCTCCCAGACCTTGTCCTTTTATACAGGAGTAGGATCAGGTGATCAATTAGGTTCCGCCCCTTTTTATAACTAAAGACTAAAATCTTCCAGAATATTTATTTTTAGTTCAGAATTAAAGCAAACCTACACTAGGTTGTTAGAAACACAATAACATAATCTAGAAGTATTAATAATAAGGCAATCCTTTCTATGTATGCAATTCCAAACAGTCATGCTTCTCCCATCACTACTGACTATAAACTAACTGAGAAGATGGCCGCCTGGCCCTAAAGCAAAGTCAGAGGGATGAAGGAGAATCCTGGCTGCAAGAAAGGTTAAAATAGGTGGGCAAATATTTTCTAGCACAGCAGTACAAGTTTTCTTTTACCTAAAACATAGCATACAAAGCCCTAAGTCAGTTAACATATAAGAGTCTCTTTTCAGAAAGAAATGTGTTGTTCTAAAAAGAAACAAAACAAAAAATGGGTTGCAAAGCCTGAGGAGACAAACATGTTCATTTTCAGTCTATCACACAGAAAACAGCAAGCACCAAGCAGACTCATTTTAGCACTGAACTATAAACTGCAGGTAACATTAACTGAAGAACCAAACGATAGGTTACCTAGTGCACACATTCTATTTTGTTTAGAAAATCATCTCTTCGGTTTATTTTGCTAGGAGGGTGACAGAAGCAGCCAGAAAGACTCTCGCTTGTCTTTCATTTCACCCTGTAGTTTCAACCCCTAAGCTACACAAGAAGGCAAATAAGGGCTGCTTTCACTGGGTTTGTCCTAGCTAAATGGTTTACATAGAAACATAAAACATAAAAGTTGATGGCAGATAAGGACATGAGCCCCATCCAGTCTGCCCATTTCTTTTCTACCTTATAAATGTGCCATAGGCCTTTGCTCTATCAGTGGCCTATCTATTCATACTCATTTGTATCGCTCCCTTATGCCTATCCCATGCCTGTTTGAAGCCCTGCACTGTATTCATAGCCACCACTTCTTGAGGTAGCCATTCCATCTATCCACCACCCTTTCTGTGAAAAGAATTTCCTCACATTCCCCTTAATCGCCCCCCTCTAATCTCATGCTGTGTCCTCTTGTCCTGCTATTTTTCTTATATTTAAACATGTTAGACTCTTTCACCTTGTTAATGCCCTTAAGGTGTTTGAATGCCTCGATCATATCACCTCTCCTCCTTTGCTCAAGGGTATACATATTGAGCTCTGTTAATCTGTCCTCATATGTCTTCTGATGCAGTCCCTGCACCATTTTGCTGCCCTTCTCTGGACTGCCTCAATTTGGTTAATGTCCTTGTGAAGGTGTGGCCTCCAATACTGCACGCAGTACTCCAGATGGGGCCTAACCAGTGTCTTGTAAAGAGGATTATTACCTCCCTCTTACCATTTCAGATACCCCTACTAATACACCCCAACACCCCTAGCCTTACTCTACTGCTTTAGAGGTCTGCTTGGATGATTTCAGGTCATCAGTGATGATGCCCAAGTCTCTTTCTTCCTTTGTGACTGCTAGCAACTCCCTCCCAGCCTATAGGTGGCTTCAGGGTTTCTCTTCCTATGTGTATGATCTTGCACTTCTTTGCATTAAATCCCAGTTGCCACTCTTCTGACCATTTTGCTAGTTTATCCAGATCTCTTCTCATTCTGCCCACTCCATCTGGATCATCTACTCTGTTGCAGATCTTGGTGTCATCTGCAAACAGACAAGCCTTACCCTCTAGTCCATCTGCAAGGTCACTAATGAAGATGTTGAAGAGGACTGGCCCCAGGACTGATCCCTGAGGACCCCACTTGTGACTTGCATCTCTTCTGACTGTATACCATTTACCACCACTTCTGTTTTCTGCCTGACAACCAGTTTGCCACCCAGTTTACCAACTCTGACCCACCTGAGCCTACCCAGCTTTTTATCAATCTTCTATGTGGAACAGTGTCAAAGCTTTGCTGAAGTCAAGGTAGGCAACATCAACTGCTCCCCCTTGGTCCACCACTCTGGTTACCCAGTCAAAGAAATCTATGAGATTAGTTTGACAGGACCTTCCTTTTGTAAACCCACGCTGTCTTGGATCCTGTGCTACTATGGATTCCAGGTGTTGCACTATCCTTTCTTTAAGGAGTGCCTCCATAATCTTGCCCACTACTGAGGTAAGACTGACTGGTCTGTAGTTCCCTGCCTCCTCCCTGCTACCACTCTTGTGGAGTGGGATCACATGAGCCCTTCTCCAGTCTTCTGGGACCTCTCCTGTGCTCAGAGACTCACTAAACAGTTCTGCTAATGGCTCTGCTAGTTCCACCTTTAGCTCTTAAGTACCTGGGATGTATGCCATCAGGTCCCGTTGCCTTATCCACCTGAGCTTAGCAAGCTCTTGTAGGACCCTTTCTTTTGTGAAGGGGTAGTGCTCACCTCCCTCCCCATGTGCCCATGATGCTGAGCTGTGGGCCCTGCCCTACCTTCTCTTCAGTAAATACTGAGCAAAAGTATCTATTTAGGATAGCTGCCTTTACAGGGTCCTCTCACATGCTCACTTTTCTCCATTAAGCTTAGCAATACCCCCTCTGGACTTTCTCCTTTCACTGATGTATCTATAGAAAGTCTTGTCACCTTCTTTTACTATCCGTGCTAGTGTTTCCTCAGTTTAGGACTTTGCCTGCCTTACTGCCTTCCCTGCTTCCCTTAGGGCAGTTTGGTATGCCTCCCTATCTTCATCCCGCTGTGTTCCCTTATATTTCCTGAAGGCCAGCCTTTTGGCTCTGACCTTTCTGCTACTGCATTTGAGAACCAAAGTGGTTTCCTTCTTCTTTGCACTTGCTTTTCTGTCTAATACAATGGCATGTTGCTTCAAGTATTGCATCTCACGCAAGCTTGCCCACTTGCCTGTACCCTCCCCGTGTTTCTTTTTGCCAGGGCTAGCTTAACTCTGTTGCCCATCTTATCAAAGTCAGCTCCTCTGAAGTCCCAAATTTTTGCCTTGGAATGGGATGATTTAGATGTAGTAGCCAAATCGAACCATACCATGTGATGGTCACTGGCCCCCAGGTGACCTTCTACCTGGAGATCTGTGATCCCTTCCCTGTTAGTCAGTACCATTAATTTAAACATGTAATCAGGGGCACAGTGCAAACGTGGAAGAGCAAGAAGAAATGAAAGGAGGAAAATTGAAACTTGAAGAATGGTCAGGGGGTTGGCAGTTGAAATTCAATGCAAGGAAGTGCAAGATAATGCATATAGGGCACAAAACCCTGACACAATATATCAGTTGGGGGTGAGGATATAGCATGCACCAAGCAGAGAAAGGATCTTGGGTTATCATCTCTGATTACCTCAAGGTAGGGAAACAGTGTGACAAGGCAGCAGGTAAAGAATAGGATGCTGGGATGCATAGGTAGAGGCATCACCAGCAGGAAAGGAGGTCATAATTCCACCTACAAGACACTAGTGAGGCCCCACCTGGAGTACAGTGTACAGTTCTGGAGACCATACCTATGTAAGGACATAGACAGGGTAGAGAAGGTTCAGAGGAGGGCAACAAAGAAGGTGCATGGATTGCATCACAAGTCCTATGAGGACAGGTTGAAGGAACTGAACATGTACTCCTGGAGGAGAGGAGGAGAGAGGATATGATAGAATACAAGTATCTTACAGGGAGGAACAGGGCAGGAATACACTATTTTTAAGCGAAAAAGATGTTCCAGGACTAGAGGGCATGGGATGAAGTTGGAGGAGGATGATTCAGAGGAAACGTAGGATGAATTTCTTCACAGAATGGGTGGTGGACAAGTGGAACACCCTGCCAGAGGAAGTGGTGGGGCTGAAACAATCAAGGATTTAAGAGTGCATGGGATAGACATAAAGGAATTCTGGAGGTCAGGGTAAGGGGCAACAGACTTCTTGGAAAACTTACACTGAACTTACAAGCTCTAATGGGCAGATTGGGTGGGCCATAGGCCCTTATCTGCTGACACTGTCTATGTATCTATGTATCTATGAAAGAACATAGGGATACACAGAACAACTATAGGTGGCCTTCCTGATAGTTGGGGAACATAGGGAGAAGAATTAGAATAGTACAAGACAAAGAATTACTGTTGCAACAGATTTGATTTAAAGAGAAAACGTGCTCATTCCAGGATGCACACAGCCCCAGTTACAATCTATAAATGTGGTTACTTCCACTTTCTGCCCCCTGCCCTGCTATAATGCATGCACTCACTTTTTATGGAGAAGTATACCCCACAGTCCTGTCCCAAAATTTGCACCACACCACTTCCACTTCTGAGCCCCTGCCGTACCTAAAATTGGCACCCCGTACTCATATTTGAAATTTGTATCCCTGCTGGGTCCCAACAATTTGTTTTGACTATATTGTCCTTAAATATGTATCACACAATGTATGCAAAATCTTTCAAAGATTTGTGTCCCAACCATAGCTTGTAAATGTTTCAAACCCTCTGGGCCCAATTCTCAAAGCTTCCTGACTGGCCCAAGGGACTTGTGCCACAAGGAACAGTTCAAGGTGTGACTTGTGCCAAATGATGCACTGGGGGCAATTCTCAAAAGCAGACTGCATCAAACACCGGCTGCATGCACCAAAGGGGCTTGCACCATCCTTGCAGCACAAAATGGACTGTGGCATGGAGCTAGGGGGCTTTCTGCTGACATAAGCTGCCATATCCTTCACTTTGAGATTCTCTAAACCCTCCCAGAGGGTGAAATTCTATGTACCCTTAGACCAGCTGGTCTAACATTACTTAGAAGTGCATCATCTGAGACTTAAGAGCACTTGCGCCACCTCCGGATCCCTCCCTGGGCAGAAAGGAACATGTTCCAGGGACTAACTCCTCATCACATATAGAGGAAATTGTAATACTGCCCCAGTGTCCAGTGGTCTTCCCTTCCTAGCCCTGAGTGCCCCATCCATCAATATCCAACTGTCCCTGGTGTACAGGGGACCCCCTCACCCCAACAGGTAGTGCCCCACCACCCTGCTCCCCATCCCATGCTGGAGCCAGCAATTCACACAGCCCTGCACTCTCCACCATGGCTGGCCACAGACTGAGGTGTCAAGGAGTGCATACTGTACAATCAGCTGATACAGTATGTGCTCCTTGACAGCTCAGTCAGCAGCCAGCCGTGGTGGACAGCGGAGGGCTATGGACGGTCACCAGCACTGGGATGGAATGGTGGGACTGGGGTAGTGGGACACTACCTGCCAGGGTGGGGGGTCCCCTTAGACACCAGGGACTGTTGGGTATTAATGGATGGGGCACTCGGGGCTGGGGAAGGTGAACCACTGTACACCAGGGCAGTATTACAGTTTCCTCTATATGTGATTGGGGATGGGGATGGGAAGGGGGAGACCACTGGACATCAGGGCAGTATTACAGTTTCCTCTATATGTGGTCAGGGACGGGGCACTGGACACCAGGGGCAGTATTACAGCTTCCTCTATGTGGTCAGGACGGGGCACTGGACACCAGGGCAGTATTACAGTTCTCTATATGTGGTCAGGGACGGGGCACTGGACACCAGGGCAGTATTACAGTTTCCTCTATATGTGGTCAGGGACGGGGGCACTGGACACCAGGGCAGTATTACAGTTTCCTCTATATGTGGTCAGGGACGGGGGCACTGGACACCAGGGCAGTATTACAGTTCTCTATATGTGGTCAGGGCGGGGCACTGGACACCAGGGCAGTATTACAGTTTCCTCTATATGTGGTCAGGGACGGGGGCACTGGACACCAGGGCAGTATTACAGTTTCCTCTATATGTGGTCAGGGACGGGGGCACTGGACACCAGGGCAGTATTACAGTTTCCTCTATATGTGGTCAGGGACGGGGGCACTGGACACCAGGGCAGTATTACAGTTTCCTCTATATGTGGTCAGGGACGGGGGCACTGGACACCATGGCAGTATTACAGTTTCCTCTATATGTGGTCAGGGACGGGGGCACTGGACACCAGGGCAGTATTACAGTTTCCTCTATATGTGGTCAGGGACGGGGGCACTGGACACCATGGCAGTATTACAGTTTCCTCTATATGTGGTCAGGGACGGGGGCACTGGACACCAGGGCAGTATTACAGTTTCCTCTATATGTGGTCAGGGACGGGGGCACTGGACACCAGGGCAGTATTACAGTTTCCTCTATATGTGGTCAGGGACGGGGGCACTGGACACCAGGGCAGTATTACAGTTTCCTCTATATGTGTCAGGGACAGGGGCACTGGACACCAGGGCAGTATTACATTTCCTCTATATGTGGTCAGGGACGGGGCACTGGACACCAGGGCAGTATTACAGTTTCCTCTATATGTGGTCAGGGACGGGGCACTGGACACCAGGGCAGATATACAGTTTCCTCTATATGTGGTCAGGGACGGGACACTGGACACCATGGCAGATTACAGTTTCCTCTATATGCAGTAGGGATGCAGAGGGCACTGGACACCAGGGCAGTATTACAGTTTCCTCTATATGTGGTCAGGGACGGGGCACTGGACACCAGGGCAGTATTACAATTTCCTCTATATGGTCGGGGACGGGGCACTGGACACCAGGGCAGTATTACAGTTTCTCTATATGTGGTCAGGGATGGGGCACTGGACACCAGGGCAGTATTACAGTTTCCTCTATATGTG
Source organism: Neoceratodus forsteri (assembly GCA_016271365.2). NCBI lineage: Eukaryota > Metazoa > Chordata > Ceratodontiformes > Ceratodontidae > Neoceratodus > Neoceratodus forsteri. The sequence continues at coordinate 550,919,114 of CM057458.1, forward strand.
GTCAGGGACGGGGCACTGGACACCAGGGCAGTATTACAGTTTCTCTATATGCAGTCGGGATGCAGAGGGACACTGACATCAGGCAGTATTACAGTTTCCTCTATGTGGTCAGGGACGGGACACTGGACACCATGGCAGTATTACAATTTCTCTATCTGCAATAGGGGATGCAGAGGGACACTGGACACCAGGGCAGTATTACAGTTTCCTCTATCTGCAATAGGGGATGCAGAGGGACACTGGACACCAGGGCAGTATTACAGTTTCCTCTATCTGCAATAGGGGATGCAGAGGGGACACTGGACACCAGGGCAGTATTACAGTTTCCTCTATATGTGGTCAGGGACGGGGGCACTGGACACCAGGGCAGTATTACAATTTCCTCTATCTGCAATTGGGGATGCAGAGGGGACACTGGACACCAGGGCAGTATTACAGTTTCCTCTATATGTGGTCAGGGACGGGGGCACTGGACACCATGGCAGTATTACAGTTTCCTCTATATGTGGTCAGGGACGGGGACACTGGACACCAGGGCAGTATTACAATTTCCTCTATCTGCAATAGGGGATGCAGAGGGGACACTGGACACCAGGGCAGTATTACAGTTTCCTCTATCTGCAATAGGGGATGCAGAGGGGACACTGGACACCAGGGCAGTATTACAGTTTCCTCTATATGTGGTCAGGGACGGGGACACTGGACACCATGGCAGTATTACAGTTTCCTCTATCTGCAATAGGGGATGCAGAGGGGACACTGGACACCAGGGCAGTATTACAGTTTCCTCTATCTGCAATAGGGGATGCAGAGGGCCACTGGACATCAGGGCAGTATTACAGTTTCCTCTATATGTGGTCAGGGACGGGGGCACTGGACACCATGGCAGTATTACAATTTCCTCTATCTGCAATAGGGGATGCAGAGGGGACACTGGACACCAGGGCAGTATTACAGTTTCCTCTATCTGCAATAGGGGATGCAGAGGGGACACTGGACACCAGGGCAGTATTACAGTTTCCTCTATATGTGGTCAGGGACGGGGCACTGGACACCATGGCAGTATTACAATTTCCTCTATCTGCAATAGGGGATGCAGAGGGGACACTGGACACCAGGGCAGTATTACAGTTTCCTCTATCTGCAATAGGGGATGCAGAGGGGACACTGGACACCAGGGCAGTATTACAGTTTCCTCTATATGTGGTCAGGACGGGACACTGGACACCAGGGCAGTATTACAGTTTCCTCTATATGTGGTCAGGGACGGGGACACTGGACACCAGGGCAGTATTACAGTTTCCTCTATATGTGGTCAGGGACGGGGACACTGGACACCAGGGCAGTATTACAGTTTCCTCTATATGTGGTCAGGGACGGGGACACTGGACACCAGGGCAGTATTACAGTTTCCTCTATATGTGGTCAGGGACGGGGACACTGGACACCAGGGCAGTATTGTACTTTTGTCCTTATTGGATCAGGGACGGGGGCACTGGACACCAGGGCAGTATTACAATTTCCTCTATCTGCAATAGGGGATGCAGAGGGGACACTGGACACCAGGGCAGTATTACAGTTTCCTCTATATGTGGTCAGGGACGGGGGCACTGGACACCAGGGCAGTATTACAATTTCCTCTATATGTGATTGGGGATGCAGAGGGGACACTGGACACCAGGGCAGTATTACAATTTCCTCTATCTGCAATAGGGGATGCAGAGGGGACACTGGACACCAGGGCAGTATTACAGTTTCCTCTATATGTGGTCAGGGACGGGACACTGGACACCAGGGCAGTATTACAATTTCCTCTATATGTGATTGGGGATGCAGAGGGGACACTGGACACCAGGGCAGTATTACAATTTCCTCTATCTGCAATAGGGGATGCAGAGGGGACACTGGACACCAGGGCAGTATTACAGTTTCCTCTATATGTGGTCAGGGACGGGGACACTGGACACCAGGGCAGTATTACAGTTTCCTCTATCTGCAATAGGGGATGCAGAGGGGACACTGGACACCAGGGCAGTATTACAGTTTCCTCTATATGTGGTCAGGGACGGGGACACTGGACACCAGGGCAGTATTACAGTTTCCTCTATCTGCAATAGGGGATGCAGAGGGGACACTGGACACCAGGGCAGTATTGTACTTTTGTCCTTATTGGGTCAGGGATGGGAGGAGGAGAACCACTTGATACAGCATCCTGATAAGCACATTGATTCAAGGGTGCTTTGTGCTCGGTTCTTAGCTTGTGCTTGTCTCTGTCCATGGGTGTAGCTGCTACCTGACTACCCCACAGACTGTGGCAAATGGCTCAGGTGTGCCATCTTTCCGGTGCATGGCCACAGTTGCAACAAGTTGTAGGACTTTGCTGCTGGGACCCTACCAGATAGAGAATCAGGAACAGGGTCCCTGGCACACCAAGCTTTGCTGCAAGTTACCTTTTGCCACAGCTTACATCAGTCTAAGGACCCTTTGGGAATCAAGCTCTCTGTATTCATAAATTTGCTCCTCTACCCATCCTGAAGCTTGTACTCCACCCGCTATTGATATCTGTGCCCCTATGGTTCGAAAATGTACACATCAGAGTGATTTACATGCTTTTAATTGAGTTGGTAGGGAGCCATGCAAAAGTCCATTTGAACTATGTTGTACTTTTGCACTTTATAGCACTTTTTGCACAATGTTACACTTTTGGCAGTTTGATTCACATACTTTTTTTTTTCCAATTTACACTGTGGCGCATTATGACTATTACCTAATTTAAGGAATGTGTAAGGGAGTAAGTAACTAGGGGCTCCAGTCCTTCACAAACAGCCAGAGCAGCTTGAAATGTTGGATGGAGTGGATGTATCTGGGGGTCAGGCGACCAGACTGCCTGTTTTAATTAATTAAGGATTCTGAACTGTGAAGCAGCAACTTGTGCATCATTATTCTAGACTGCATTGACACCAGTTTTTTGTAAGTGCACATCAAAACTGAAACACTGTGGAACCACAATTTATGCTCTGGAGTGTTCTGCTACCTGATTTAATTGTACACAATGAATGCTTGCCTACACCTAGGCACTGGGCTACAGTAAGTACTGTTGAGCCTCAGTTTAGGCTAATATCTTCTAGCTGGTTATCCATAATCTTGGACATAGACTTCTGTTGGCAGTTCATATGTTTTTGTAGATACCCCTGGTAGTATGCAATTATGTGACCAAGCGTGGTTAAGGCAAAAGTCCTTTTCCCCATGAGTTCCAGTTTCCTGGACTCCTTATCTAGGGTCTTGTGCACATGTGAAGAAGTGTTTTTGACCTGTCATGAGCTACAATGATTACAACAGAGTCTGTTTCTGGATGGGTAATTCTTCTTGTCCCTCAACGCCAGACACTGTTTGTGTGCCTTTGTAGGCATGGCCAGCAAGGGACTAGGCCTGTGCAATGTAGCCAAATGGCATCCTAATGGGAGGAATCATCACAGATGATGATGGGCCTCTGTGAAATCACAGATTTCTAATGTGTTTCACTAAAAATACTACCAACTGTTTAATCTGGTTCGATGTCATTTGGTTTCCATATGTATCCCCTTCCCCCAGGACGAGGCTGAAACTAGACAGAATTGGCTAGTCTTTCTTTCCTGGTCAAGAAAAACTGAATGAATGAATAATAAGTAAGTGTGGCCACCAACCCTGCATACAATGAAAAACATAATGGGAGGGTCTGTTCCAGTATATACCACTAGTAAGTCTCTGCTGTTAGGAAGAAAGACTCCACTCATCACATAAAGGATATAAAAGATGTATTTACTGTTCCAAAATACAGACAAGTGTACTCTATATTCCTATGTCTTATTTTGGTCTTTATATCATAGGTGGGAAAGTCTTGATGGGCTCTGACCTTCTTCTGTTCTTTTCATACCAAGTAATATATGAAAGTGCATTAAGGGGGTGGACATGGCAGTCATCATGGAAACATGGGCCACCCAACACCATGACGGGACCTGGTGATGCCAGTGTGCAGGATATTCCACAGGGATAGGATAAAGGGAGGGGGTGGCACTATATGTGAGGGAAAAACTGAAGTGTGTAAGGGAGGAGAAAGAGAGAGAGAGAGGAGGGCAGAACGGAAACCTTATGGGTACTAATTCAGGACTCTAAGAATAGGAATCTCTGGATGGGAGTGGTGTACAGTCCACCCTCCCAGATGGAGAAGTTGGACAGGGAAATAGCAGAACAGATAAATTGGACATACGGAAAGGAGTGTGGTGGTCATGGGGGACTTTAACCTACCAGAAGTAGATTAGGGTACCCCAGCCACCAACAATAGGTGGAAGCAGGTACTGCTGGAAGCTTTCCAAGACAGCTTCCTGGCACAGATGCTCGGCAAAACCAGGGGGGAGCCACTGTGGACCTTGTTCTGACTAATGGGGAGTACGTGAGGGATCTGAGGGTGGACGAACTACTGGTCGGGAGCAACCACCGATCAGTATGGTTCACGTTAAAGATGGGTAAAGAGGGAGTAGTATCCAACATGAAGGTGTTGAACTTCAGGAGGGCAGACTTCAGGAGGATGGGGAAGTAGCTGGATGGTACCTAGCAAGAATCCAGCCTAGCATGGACACTAGCCAGAGATGGGATCTCATAAAGATGAGGATAGTAGAGGCAACCAAATCCTGCAGTAGGGCTCAGAGTAAAAAGTCTAGGCGAAAATGCCAAACTGGATGAGCAGGGATGTTATGGACCAGGTAAGGAGGAAAGAAAGACCTTAAGGAGATACAAGAAAACAGGAGAGGAAGGATAGGGAGGAGTACCTGAAGGTAGCAGGGGAGGTGACAAGGGCAGTAAGAGCTGCAAAGGCATCAAGAGCTCAGACTGGTGCAAGGCATTAAAAATGGGGAGAAGGAGTTCTTCAAGTACATCAGGGAGAAAAGGAGCTGCGAGGAACAGATAGTGAGAATAATGATGGCAGGGGATGGGGTGGAAATGGGGTGAAAAGGCAGAAACACTTAATGAATACTTCAGCTTGGTATTTACTAAGGAAAAAGAGGGGAAGATACCCAGGGGGAAGGGCAGGAATAGAAGGGGAAGTGGTGACAGACGGGGTAATCACAGAAAGTAGGGTGCAGGAAGGATTGAGGGTGCTAAGGGTGGACAAGGCACCAGGGCCAGATGGCATCCACCCCAGGGTACTGAAAGAGCTGGCAGAGGTCCTAGCAGGCCATTGGTAGACCTGTTCAGTGCCTCATTGAATGCAGGGTGCGTCCCTCAGGATTGGAGGATGGCTTACGTGGTTCCCCTCCATAAGAGTGGCCCCAAGGATGAACTAGGCAACTATAGGCCTGTGAGCCTCACATCCATCATACAGAAGTTCATGAAGACAATCCTGAAGGAGATGCTGGTGGCTCTCCTGGAGGCCAGTGGGTTGCAGAACAGCAGACAGCATGGCTTTGTCAATGGCAGATCCTGCCAGACCAACCTGATAGAATACTACAACTGTGTAACTAGATGGATGGGGGCCATGCAGTAGATGTGATGTATCTGAATTTCAGTAAGGCATTCGACTCTGTGCCACATGGGAGACTAGGAAGTAAGCTGGAAGGCTCAGGGGTGGGTGCCAAGAGGGTGGGATGGGTAAGGAACTGGCTAAGCGGAAGGCAACAGAGAGTGGAGGTGGGTGGGAGCTCTCATCCCCAAGGGAGGTGACAAGTGGCATTCAGAGGGTTCAGTGTTGGGACCAGTGCTATTTGGAATACTCATTGCTGACATTTTGGTGGGAATCAAGAGCAGGATTAGTCTGTTTACTGATGACACCAAGATGGTAGCGGTGGTGGATGACCAAGAGGGATGACAGGGGTTGCAGGAGGATCTGACAAAGCTGGAGACCTGGTCAGACACCTGGCAACTGGGGTTCAATGCCAAAAAGTGCAAGGCAATGCATTTTGGGGCAAGGAAGCCAAAAAAGGAGCTACAGTACCAGCTGGGTGGGGTACAGCTTGCCCTGACTAAGGAAGAAAAGGATCTGGAGGTAATCATAACGGGTTAATGAACAAACTCAGCTGCAAAGGCCAATAAGATGCTGGTTTGTATTGCCAGGGGTATATATTCTTGAGGAGGGGTAGGTTATTTAGCCATTGTATAGATCGCTGTTAAGACTGCACCTGGAATACTGTGTGTAGTATTGGCGGCCGTACCTGAAGAAGGACATTAAGTTGCTGGAGGGGGTGCAATGCAGGGCAACAAAAATGATCCAGGGTCTGGGGGAATTTCCCATACAAGAGCAAACTGAGGGAGTTGCATAGAAGTTGATGGCAGATAAGGACCGCAAAGCCCATTCAGTCTGCCCATTTCTTTTTCTACCTTATGAATGTTCCATTGGCCTTTGCTCTGTCAATGGCCTATCTATTTATACTTATCTGTATTGCTCCCTTATGTCTATTGCATGCCTGTTTGAAGCCCTGCACTGTGTTCATGTTCACCACTTCCTCAGGTAGGCCATTCCATGCATCCACCACCCTTTATGTGAAAGAGAACTTCCTCCCATTACCCCTTAATTGGTCTCCCTCTAATCTCATGCTGTGTCCTCTTGTGCTGCTATTTTTCTTATATTGAAACATGTTAGACTCTTTCACCTTGTTAATGCCCTTATGGTGTTTGAATGTTTTGATCATATCACCTCTCTCCCTCCTTTGCTCTAATCTGTACTCATATGTTTTCTGATGCAGTCCCTGCATCATTTTGGTTGCCCTTCTCTGGACTGCCTCAATTTGGTTAATGTCCTTGTGAAGGTGTGGCCTCCTGTACTGCATGCAGTACTCCAGATGGGACCTAACCAGTGTTTTGTAAATGGGATTATTACCTCCCTCTTACAACTTGTGATACCCCTACTAATACACCCCAACATCCCCCTAGCCTTACCTACTGCTTTAGTGGTCTGCTTGGAGTTGAACATTTACTCGCTGAAGGAGAGGAGAGACAGGGGAGATATGATTGAAATCATCAAGTACATGACAGGAATAAACAGGACAGGGAAGGAGGGGCTTTTCAAAGTGAAGGAAGTGAGGGATACGCGAGGCCTTGCTATGAGATTGAAGGAGGGTAGGTTCAGGAGGCGATAACAAGACATTTTTATGGAAGAGTGGTGGCCGAGTGAAACATGTTGCCGGCAGAATTGGTATCCTGCAGAACAGTGAGCTGCTTCAAGAGGGGCTGGGACAGGGAAAGGGGAAGGGTTGAGGGAGGATGGGGAAGGGAGGGAGGGGCAGCTGCTGGGTAGGGAGCTAGCTGCAAAAATCGAGCAGACTTGATAAACCTTTGAGCCTTTATCTGCTGGCAATTTTCATATGTTCGTATGATTGTATACGAAAAGTGCAAAAGTGGACAACACTTACTGAGCGCATGAGTGACCAGCCCAGCAGGAGGGCTAGATGACCTGACAATTGCACAGAGTTTCAACTCTGCACTGAGCCTTCAACAGGGAAAAGCAATGGTCATAAACGGCTTGTCTTATATACTGGAATTTTAAAGTGACAGTGCAGTAATGCACCCTATTTAGGGGCAGCTGTCTCTTAAAAAGGCTAGATTAGCCACACATTATACAACTCACTAAATGTGAAATGACAACAACAGCACTGATCACTGGTACTACAATAAATTATTGTAATTAAAAGTGGCAAAACAACAAATTATATATTAGAAAAAAACTGTGCAAAATCAAATATTAAAAGTAGAACAAAACCTGTCTTTCTAAGAGATCAGTACAGCATATTAATTATACATTTTTTTGTGTGTGAACTTTCTTTCTACTCTAGACCTGAGAACTCTCTCAGGCAAGCCCCACTCACACCTGCTGCTCTATCACACACTTGGTGCTCACTGTCTGGGAAATTTGGGACAGATACTCCCCACTAACCCTGATCCAACGGACCCCGCAGCTCTGAACCCCCAAGGTGGGGCCACTGTCCGCCCTGGTGCTCTATCTTGAATCTATTTCACTGGACCTGGGACAAGGAGAGAATTGGGAGAGCTGGAGAGATGAGCCCGGCATTGGGTGTGTGGCTGTGGGGCACTGGAGGCTGACATCACTTATCCAAAGACCAGGAATTTTCCTTGAATGGTTGCCCCAAGGCAGTGGACATGCAATGATGTCAGCATGGTGAGGGAACAAGACCACTCCCTCACAGACGTCTGACGCCACCTCCCCCAACATTCTGCCCCCACCTAATGCACTGCCTCCGTTCTCCACTAGGGGTCACTGCAGGCAGAGAAACCCTTGGATCCCACCCCAGGAGAGGAGAGCAGCCCTCTGGCTGCTCAATCCTCTTCTCCCTGCTGACCCATGACAGTGCAAGTCCGCTCTCAAACCCGGGTCGCTGGTGTAGCACGAGGTGTGGCATCCAGCATCTCAACCCGCAGTGCGCGGCTGGCCAATTATAAATTATTATTTGATTTTATAATGATACAGTGCATATTTGATCACTTAACATAAATTCAATTACAAAAATATCAGAAGGTCCAGCTTTAAGATACTGTCTGAAAGAGAGGAACAACATTATTATATCTTTTAAAACACACATGCATTACCTCAAATATAATATTTACATGTCACCATCAGGCATGGGGGTGGACTATATTTTTAACCAAAGGGAAGGGGGAGGGTGGGAGAGAGAGAGAGAGAGATAGTGAGATAGTGAGAGAGACAGAGAGAGAGAGAGAGGAATATAACATTTCATTACATATGGCCGTTAAAAAGAACTCCCCTCTAATTCATTGAAGCAAAAACATTCACTATATACAACAAGCTTTGGTCAATGCCAATGATGTTTGATTGCAACTCTACTTAGGCAGGATGCTGTAGCTTAGTTCAGGTGCAGCATTTCCTTTTTATTCAGGTCCTGATTTTACATTTTTCTGTAGTCGAGTGGACTGGACTACTAGCCTTTATGATTTTGGTCATGTCAACACTGTACTTTTATTTTATTTTATTTATATATTTATTTATACAATTCTTAACTTACAGTACATTTGAGCTAGAAGCTCGTTCACAGAGGTTCCACATCAGGTCAGAAAGACATTGTGTTAAACAAGAGGACATTGTGGACAGGCAGGAACAAGCAAGGCAGATTATTACAAATCAGTTACAGTTATGATACATTTGTCATTCAGGAACAGGCAAGGCAGATTGAGTACAAATTAATTACAGATTAGGATTCAATAGACAGGTAGCCCTTGATGTGGGCACATGTAGAAGGGCACCATCCGTATAGCGATGCCTTTGGGGTGAAATCCTGAATAAGCGATGGGGAGGTAAGTGACCAGATGTTGGGGTTGGCAAATAGGGTGACAGGATGTGCATATATGTACAGCGCCGCGAGGAGAGCGGGGCGAGCACGGTCAGCATGAGCTGGGAGGGGTGGAGGGGATGTTGGGGGTGGCACTGTGGTGGTTTGCCAAGCTGCACTGTGGTGATGGAGGTTGGCCTGCGGCTGGGGGGGGTGAGGTACTGGGTTCGGGTCCAGGTACTGGTGTGATTTTATTGCGCCCAGCCCGAACCTTTATTTTAATGCTTTGCTCCTCCATATGCACCCCTGGAGTTGAGAACTTTAGTAGGGGATGCGGGGTGAAGCCCCTGCGGTGGAAGTAGGACGTGAGCCCCCTCACAGAAAGCATTAAAATCTAAGTCCCAGCACCGCTTGTTGCAACACCAAGGGTGTCAGAGTGCCGAAAATGTTTTCACCACTCGCGACTAACTTTGTGATAATGACGATCACCTTTAGGCAGTTGCCATTATCACATAGAACCCAATAGACAAACAAGTAAGGAAGTTACTAGAAGAAGGAGTTAACAGTGAACATGTTAGGAACTGTTCTTGTCATAAGTGTATAAAAAAAGAAGTTTCTAATAAAAATTAAAAATAAAAATTAGTCCTTACCCCAAGAAGTGGGAGGGCCTGGGGTAGAGGGAAGGAGCAAAGATATGGGCACACAGAAGACATTTCAGGATCACAGAGGCATGCCTGGAAGAACTGGGGCCAGAAGATAAGGTTGCAGTTAATGATTGCATTAGAAGGGGGGTAAACAGGAGTGAAGGACTTTAGGGGTGACTGGGTTAATCGGAGGAGGGATAGGGTGGATGGAGGATTCCTGCAGAGAAGGTAGCGGAGGGTGGGCAATCTTGGGATGCTTCTTAAATGAGAGGTGAGATTGCAGTTTATGCTGACCATTTATGGAGTGGTTGACAGGAGTGCAGGTCTAGGGGTGAGAAAAGACAACCAGAGATGGGGAGGAGGTGGGAGGGAGTACCCTGCAAGCAAGGTATAAGAGGGTGGATGACTAATTGTGTGCTACTAAGTGCTGATGCGATTACTCGGTTTATGAGTCAGGTTAGCATTGGTTAAGAACTACAGTCACAGTTGCTGATTGAGGTGAGAAGAGCATGAAGATTGGTTTTAAACTGGCCTAGTTTAGCTTTGGATTGTATTTCAGCGCTGAGTGAATTTATCCAGAGAAGTGTTCAGTAGTCATAGAAATGCTGGCCTTGGGTGGTCCGCTTTAGGGGGACTTTAAGGGGCTGGCTGTTTGTTCCTCTGGTGTTCTTGGTATTATTGGATTTACAGAGGAGATTTTGCAAACTAGGAGGAGTGAGGCCTAGTGTGGATTTCTTTGCTAGCAAGCATGTTTGATACTGTATCCGACAGTCGGTTTAGGCAGCGGATTGGGCATAAAGCTCACAAAGTGTGAGTAAGGTGATCCCAAGACTAGCCAGCCTGCAAGCCTTATTGAGAGTTGTTTTTATTCGCTTGAGGGCTGAGTCAGTTGCAGCACTTTAGACCACTAGCCCATAGTCTATTACAGACAGAACCAAGCTTGTCACAGCTAGTTCCAATGCCTCATTTGTAAGGCACTGTTTGTTTCTATGTAGTAGTCCTAGCTTGATGTTTGCTTATTCGCAACAAGATATATGTTGAGTAAATGAGAGGAGCAGTCAAGTGTTACTTCTAAGTACTAGAAATTTTGAACCATTTGAGGGTGCATTTAACTGTTCAGTATATGAGGTGATGGGACCTACAGTATGTCTATTGTGGGTGGAGGCAAATAACATTGTTTTGTCTTTTTGTAATTTAGTAATAGTTTTGATTTTAAGAACCATGCTTCAATTACCATCAAGTTAGTCTGTATTTGTTTTTCTAATGTTACAGGGTTCGAGTGGCTGGAATATAGCACCATGTCATCTACATAATGCAGGACTTTGTCTTGCACAGCTAATGGGAGTTGATTCAGAAACAGGCTGAAAAGTAGGGGACCCAGAATGGATCCTTGGGGACCCCAGTATTCACGCTCCATTTTCAGAGAGGAAGTCCAGGATTTTCCCTGTTGCAATCTCTCAGAGAGTAGCTCATGAACCAGGCCACCATTTCTGGTGATATTCCTATATCAAAGCTGGCTCAGAAGTAGTTCATGGTTTACTGTGTGAAGGCCTTGGTGAGGTCTATGTAGGTTGCCCCAACCAAGATCCTGTGATCTAAAGCATCAAGAATAAATCCTGTAAATTCAACCAGGGCAGTAGCGGTGCTGCGCTGCTTTCTCAACCCGTGCTGTTTATGAGCATTGCAGTTGATATCTGTCCAGCTAGTCAACTACTTGGTCATACACAATGCATTCTAGAGTTTTAGAGAGCAGCGGGAGTATTGACATAGGTCTGTAATTCGTATGTCTAGTCCTATCCCCACTTTTGAAGATCAGTGTCACCACCACAGCTTTCCAGAGCCAGGGGAATTTACCGGATATAAGAGATAGGTTTAGAACTCTTTTAAGAGGTTGGAGAATTACAGTACATCAAGGGTGAGCGCAACTAGCTTTAGGTTGAGTGAGTCACTGCTAGCTCTTGATTTCCCAAGGACCTGTGAGAGGTATTTTTTGCCTCAGCTTGGGTGATGATTTTGAGGTAAAAGGGAGGGGCCAGGACCGATTGGGTGTTTGACTTCTGTATAATTTTACTGATGCTCCAGGGTATGAAGAAGTCTGGGGACAGTACACTGCTAAGGTCAGTAAAGGCATTGTTGAAGGTATTGGTGATGGTACTTGGGTCCTGGGTTGGAGTTCCTCCGACATTCAACAAGGTGGGGGAAGGGGGGACTTTTTAGGTTTTCCAGTCAAAGTCTTTATGTTGTTGGAGAACTTTTGACTGTCACTCCAGGTGTTTGCCAACTCACCTTTGAAGTGTTGGCTTTTTGCCTGGCGAATAGCCCAGGTGCATTTGTTACGGGCTATTTTGTATGCTTATATATCTACTAGTGACCCTGTGCTTTTTGCTTTGTACTACAAGTTGTCTCTGTACTCCATCTGCTTAATGAGTTGAGGTGAGATCTAAGATTTACATGAGCCTTTGATTTTGCATTTGGCGTAGGGGCATAGATATTCCATGCCTCTCTGAATTTACAGATAAAGCTTTTAAGTGCCAAGTCCACATTGTTGGCTGTATCTAAGGCTTCCCAGTCTAGGCAACTAAGGTGTACTTTGAATGCATCCAGTTTCCATTTTTAAAGATCCTGATCATGAGTATTTTTGCTAGGATCTTGGGGATTTGTTAGACCAGTTAACGGGTACTGGTGAGTGGTTACTGATGAAATCTGGGAGGACCAATGTGCGGTTAATTCTCTCAGGGTGGTTAGTGATCAAGCAGTCTATAAGAGTACTAGTCCCTGTTCAATAATTCAGATGAATGGGGGAGTCAACTAGTTGGGTCATATTTAAGGAGGATAAGGCATCTCTGTAGGATACCACCTCCAGAGATGCCCAGTTTTTGTTGAAATCATCAACCATAATTAGCTCAGTATTGTGGGGAAGGTCAGCAAGGTAGCAATGGACCCCTTTGAAACTGCAAGATTGTTCCTTAGAAGAGATGTAGACAGATACCACTGTTATGCTTTTACCCATTGAGCCTAGTAATATTTTTAGTGGCAGTATTTGGGTGTTACTGCTGGCTGTTATCAGAGGGAGTGCTAGTCCTTGGATGTGATCTTTTATGTAGACTACATATCCCCCTCCTCATTTGCCTGGTATACCATGAATATAGTGACCGAATATGGGTGCTGCATCAAAATGGCGACTCATTTTGGGTGTTAAACTCTTGGGCTACCCTGCAAGCGTAGCGACCCTACATGAATGCAAGGGTAGTGAACAGCGACAGGAAGGGGGGTGTTGGTGAGAGGAAGGGGAGGGACAAGGAAGGGGTTTTGAAGGACTGGTGTGCCTGCTGCTGCCGAGCTAGCCATGTGGTGTGGTGGTGTGGGTGGTGTGGGTGGCTACCTCTAGTGCAACAGGTACAGGGTTCGGGACCAGGTGCATGGACATTTTGCCACTGCCTGCAGCTGCAGCACTTAATTTGTTTTCAATATAGGCTTCTGCCCCTTCCCCGACATGCACCCCCCCTGGAATTTAGAATCTATATTCAAGGAGGTGCAGGGGGCAAAGCCCCCCATGAGGGTGGGCACAGCCCCCTGCAAAGACACTTTTTTCTTTTCCGGATGTCGGGTCACCTGGAAGTGTACTGTATGTCACCAATTGCTTTTCAGCAATACACACTCACCATAATAGCAATCACTATTATGACATGGAACCTTTTGCCTGTTCTGTCCAGTCTAAAGGATGTGTAGCGTTGTATCTGGATGGCTGTGTCAGTAATCCTCGGTGTGAGCCATGTTTCAACTATCGAGAGTATATCTGTTTGATGCTGGGTGACCCACCCTTGTAACTGGTCAAATTTTGCCAGGAGGCTACATATATTAATAGAGGTTATTGTCAATCCTCTGTGTTTACTTTGGGGTTCTGGTGAATGCGGTGAAGGGCCAGGGTTAGGATGGATATTCCCTGATAATAGCAGAAGTAGCCAAGCCAGTTTAATTTCTTGCCATTTCAAGATCTTCAGTGCCTGCAAGTGGTATCGAATTTTAGGTCTTATGTTCTTGTAATTGGCACAAGTTAAAACTGTGTTAATTATTGGAGGTGGTATGAGATATTATTTTTGAATCATGTCAGATGGCAGTCTGTGTGGGAGTAGTATATTGCATCCAGGTAGGGTGGCAGGGGTGGTCATAATTTTGGGGCTTTGCTGGGAAAGTAGTAATTGACTACTTGTTGTGTTATCATTGTGGCAGTTCTGTGATGCGGGGGTAAGTAAGAGCGATGTGGTTAGAATTATTGAGGCAATTAACAAGCACATGGTATTAACAAAAGTGAGGCAGGCTTGCGTGTAACACCAACATTTAGTAATCTCGGCAGAGGGGAGAAGGTGGGTTGGTAGAACAAAAACTGAGAGTGGAATTTAGTGAAGTATAGGGAGAAGGGATGATTATTGTGAAGGAAGGAAAGAGGAGGAGGAGGAGGAGGAGGAAGAGGTTATTCAGGCTTATGCGGTGGGTCAGAAGAGACGAGCAGTGGCAGCTGTGGAGATTATGGAGCTGCCACTGGGTTGAAGGCCAGGAAGGCCTAGTCCATGTAGTGAGTCTTCAATGGCTGGTTGCTGTCTGTCAAAAGGAGGGGGGAGTACGGGGCAAAGGGTGAGAAGATCAGTCGGTGAAGGAAGGGGTTTGAATAAAATGGGAGGAACAAGGCAGACAGAGATAGATCTGAGGGTAGGTTAAGGAGGATAGGATAGGAGAATGTATGGCATGGGGCAGTCAGCAGTGGAAGCAGTGGGAGTAATATGGGCAGGGAATGAGTGGGAATAAGATGGAAGAGTGGACTGTGAGACTGGGCTGAAACAGGGGGAGTGTTCCAGACCTGGTGAAGGATTATAAAATGAAAAGCAGTAGGGGCAGAAAAGAAGGCAGTGTGCAATAGTAACTTTAGAAAGAACAGGGGATGCAGAGAAATGTGCTTTGGATGGAGAAGAAAGGAAGAGTACCTTTAAGCCTAGAGTACTGCTGGGCTGTAGCCAATGATGAAGGGTTATATAGAGAGGGAGGAATTTAGGTATATTTAAGAGTGCTGGTGGCAGGGATGGGTGGGCAGGAGAGAAATTCAAGCTGTTTTCCTGTGCTGGGTCCCTGTGACCTGGGTGCAGCAGCAGAGAAGGGCGGGTGGCTGGCAGCTTCTTGCCTGGTCTGTGGGAGGAGGACAGGGGGCTTCAGGACAGGACCATGTTCATGGTTCAAGCCCATTGGAGCTCAGTGGTTGCCTGAGGGAGAGGGACAAAAGAAGGGATATAAGTTGGGCACAGATCAGGGGAGAGGAAACTTTTGCAGGCCAGGGTGATTAAATAAACAAACAAAAAAAAGACCAGTTGCTAAATTGAGGGGCGGGTTACAGACCGGAGGCTAGGTGCCAGCTGCTAAATGCAGGGTCTTGAGAAAAGAAAAGAAAACAATAAGGGTCTAAATCGGGCAGGTTTCAGTCCTGAACACCAGGGTCAGGAGAGCAAGTGAGGGCAAACACTTTTTAACTTTGGCACCAATACTTCCACTGACTTCTTAATCAACTGCTGGTCAGGTCATTTGGCCATTGGAAAAAAGTGAAGCCAACAATGGGGCTGTAGGGTTTTATTTAACTCCAAAATTGATTAGTGTTTTGCTCATAAAAAGTGCTAAAACATTGTGAAAATGCATAGCACTTGCCTCATTGTGTTTAACAAACATAACACTTCTGGAAAACCTATATAAATACTTTCTGTATAGTTAGCATTGTCCCAAGAAAAAAAATGCTAATCTATTATTTAAAACCCTGGGCTGGGTTCCCCACATCAGGTTTAAAAACAGAAGTAAAAGCCAGCTTCAGAGATGAGCTTCTGATGTCGGCATTAAAACAAAGTGAAAGCAGACTCTGGGTATGAGATCCCTGTGTCAGCAATTTAAAAAAAATCTGGCCAGAACTGATAGGGCTGCAGATGAGGAATTTGGGGTAAAAACATTGAAAATTACCAAGTTACTAGCCTGCATTAACAAATGTAATGTAGTCTCATAAATGTGTTGTTTTGTAATATTTTTACACCAAATTTTCAATATAGCCTTGTTATGACCCTGCCTCATGAAAAAGGGCAGATAAAATGTTCAACTCCTGGCCTAAAGGTGATTTCATGCAGGGACTGCAAAATCAACGTTCAGGATGCAAAACACAATTTGGGGCAGGAGTTGAAACATGACAGCTGTCGCTACTCATGTGGTGTTATAAAGATATGGCTATGTTGTGAATTTGGTGGAAAAATATTGAAAATTACAAAAGTTATGAGTATGTGCTCTACAAAACTAAATGTAGGTCGTAACTGTTGTTTTTTAATATTTTTACACCAAATTTTCAACATAGCCTTCTTATGACCCCACCTCATGAAGAAGGGCAGAGAACATTTTCAACACTCCATCCCAAAAGGTGATTTCATGCAGGGACCATGAAATCACCTTTTGGGGCAGATCTGCATAATGGCAGTGGAATTGTTCATTGGGAATGGTCTCAGAGTAGGCATGTTGAAAATTTTGGGAAAAAATATGCAAAAATGGCCAAGTTATGGCATTAAGTTCAAAACCCCATTGAAATACATTGAACCGCCTACCTGTTTCCTAAGTTCGCAGTACATAGATACATAGATACATAGATACATACATAGACAGTGTCGGCAGATAAGGGCCTATGGCCCACCCAGTCTGCCCATTTGAGCTTGTAAGTTCAGTTTGTTTTCCTAGAAGTCTGTTGCCCCTTACCCCTGACCTCCAGAATTCCTTTATGTCTATCCCATGCATTCTTAAATCCCGTGATTGTTTCAGCCCCCACCACTTCCTCTGGCAGGGTGTTCCACTTGTCCACCACCCGTTCTGTGAAGAAATTCTTTCTCATGTTTCCTCTGAATCGTCCTCCTTCCAACTTCATCCCATGCCCTCTAGTCCTGGAACATCTTTTTCGCTTAAAAATAGTGTTTTCCTGCACCCTGTTCCTCCCTGTAAGATACTTGTATGTCTCTATCATATCCCCTCTCTCCCTCCTCTCCTCCAGGGAGTACATGTTCAGTTCCTTCAACCTGTCTTCATAGGGCTTGTGATGCAATCCAAGCACCATCTTTGTTGCCCTCCTCTGAACCTTCTCTACCCTGTCTATGTCCTTACATAGGTATGGCCTCCAGAACTGTACACCGTACTCAGGTGGGGCCTCACTAGTGTCTTGTATAAGCGGAATTATGACCTCCCTTTCCTGCTGGTGATGCCCCTGCCTATACATCCCAGCATCCTATTTGCTTTTACCTGCTGCCTTGTCACACTGCTTCCCTACCTGAGGTCATCAGAGATGATAACCCCAAGATCCCTTTCCTGCTTGCATGCTATATCCTCACCCCAACTGATATATTGTGCCAGGGTTTTGTGCCCATATGCATTATCTTGCACTTCTTTGCATTGAATTTCAACTGCCAAACCCCTGACCATTCTACAAGTTTCTGCAGGTCCCTTCTCATTCTGTCTACACCCTCTGGTGTGTCTACTCTGTTACAGAGCTTTGTGTCATCAGCAAACAATGAAATTCTGCCTTCTAGGTCCTTGCAATGTCACTGATGAAGATGTTGAATAGGACCGGTCCCAGCACTGATCCCTGTGGTACCCCACTGGTCACTCTTCCCTCTGTGGAGTGACAGCCATTTACCACCACCCTCTGTGTCCTGCCACCCAGCCAGTTACCTAGCCACCACACTACTGTCCTGCCCACACCCATATTCCAAGTTTGTGTAATAGTCTTCTATGTGGCACAGTTTCAAAGGCCTTGCTGAAGTCCAGATAGGCCATGTCCACCGCCTCCCCTGATCCACCTCCCTAGTCACCCAGTCAAAAATTCAATGAGGTTGGTCTGACATGACCTCCCCTGGTGAAACCATGCTGCCTTGGGTCCTGTAGTCCATTGGACAACCAGATGTTCTACTCAATCTCTCCTTCAGTAGTGCTTCCACAGATCTTCCCCACACGAGGTGAGGCTGACTGGTCTGTAGTTCCCTGCTTCCTCTTTGTTCCCACTTTTGTATAAAGGGACTACATCTGCTGTCCTCCAGTCTTTGGGTACCTCCTGTTTCCAGTGATCGGCTAAACAGGATAGCCAGAGGTTCAGCCACCACTCTCTTAGTTCTTTAAGGACCCTGGGGTGCACCCCATCTGGCCCATTGCTTTATCAACTCTTATTACTTCCAGTTCCTTCAGGACACTTTCTCGGTAAAGGGACTTGTGTCCATTTCTGCGCCATTCTCACCCCTTGTACTCCTTCAGACCCATTACTCCTCTTCCTCAGTAAAGACTGAGCAGAAATACCTGTTCAATATGTCAGCTTTACTGTTGTCATCCTCCACGTGGCTCCCATCCTCCCCTTCAGTCTCACTATCCCTCGCTTTGTCTTTCTTTTTCACTTATGTACCTGTAAAGGTTTTGTCCCTCTATCCACTGATTTTGCAATGTGCTCTTCTGTCTGAGCTTTGGCTTCCTTACTGACCTCCTGCCTTCCTTTGCTTCTCCTGGTACTTCTCCCTATCCCCGTCTGCCTTTGTCTTTTGTATTGCCTGAATGCAATCTTTTGGCTTTCACTTTCTTTGCTACCTCTTTGGAAAACCGTAATGGTCTCCTCTTCCTTTTCCTCTTGCTAACCTGCTTAATGCATAATTCTGTTGTTCTTGTAATCCCCATTTTAAATACTGCCCACTGTTCCTCAACCCCTGATTTCTGTCCCATTCCCCTTAATGCCTCTTTCAAGTATCTCCCCATTTTCCCAAAGTCTGCCCCCCTAAAATCCAGGATACGTGTTTTTGTGTGGTTTGGTTCTGCTCTTTCTGTGATTTCAAACCACAATGACTGGTGGTCACTGTTTCCCAGGTGCTCCCCCACTGTTACCCCCATCACACTGTCCCTGTTTGTGAGCACAAGGTCCAGTATTGCCTTCTGCCGAGTTGGTTCCATGACCAGTTGCTTGAGGAAGGCACCCTGAAGGGAGTCCAGGATAAATCTGCTCCTAGTTGATGCTGCTGCTGGGATGCTCCAGTCCACGTCTGGAATATTGAAGTCTCCAACCAGTACTACTCACTCTTGTCTGCCATCCTTGGATGGCTATCATCAGCTCCCTATCTGTTTCTTCCTCCTGTGCTGGTGGTCTATAGACCACACCTGTGCGGATGGCTGTCCCATTTTCCTTTCCAGCTTAACCCACAGTATCTCTCCCCATTTTGTTCCTCCTGGACCTCTGTGGCCCTTATGTCATTTTCACATACAGTGCCACTCCTCCTCCCTTCCTGCCTGCTCTGTCTCTTCTGAATATGTTGTAGCCAGGTATGGCCATCTCCAGTCGTGGTTATCATTACACCAGGTTTCAGTGATGGCCACAATGTCCAGGTCTGACTGCACCATGACAGCCTCAGATTTTCCATCTTGTTGCTAAGGCTCCTGGCATTTGCACACATGGCTTTCCATGATTTGACCTCCTAGACTGTTTCACAGTTCTACTCCAGCCCTTCCTTGGTTGTCATTTATCCCTGGTTCTCCTTGCTGTCTGCCCTTCTGCTGAATTTTGCCCTCTTCTGCTTATCCACCTCTTGGGCACTAATCTCCATCTTTTGCACACTGCTTTTGCAGAGATAGCCACTCCTCTGGTTCATTGGTGCAGTACAGCTTTGAAGAGTAAATACATGTCTGTGGTGCAGAAAGGATTACAGCGTTGGGCCCCAATGGGTATGTAAGGGCTTGGGGTACTGAGTGGGAGGGTTGAGTGGCGGTCACTGATGTCTGCAAAAGACATTGATGGACTTTTTTTTCAGGTTTAAGGAAAAAACAAAAAATGGGCCAAGGATTCCCAATCACAACACTGGGGGATTGGGCACCCCCAATGTCACTCTTATGTTTTGGGGTGTGGTGGGTGCTGAGAGGGACGGTCAGGTGGGGGAGGTATATTTAAAAAAAGAAAACACGGAGGAGTCGTGAACATGACACTGGGGGATTGGGCACACCCAGTGTCACTCTTATGTTTCTGGGGGGGGTGCTGAGTAGGCGGGTCGGGTGGAGGGAATATCTACAATTTAAAAACAATGAGGAGTCATGGCAGAACACGGCACACTTCTGCCGTGTTCAAGATGTAGCCACACTTACTGCATGTACATGACTACTAGAGCATGTGCAGTAGAGTGTAATGCCATCTTGAACATGGGGTAGTGTGCCATGTTCTGCCATGACTGCTGACTTTAAAAATAAGTGTAGTGCCACTGGTAATGGAAATAGCGAGTGGAGGGCTTCACAGACACAGAGGTGACTGTGTGGCAACTCCAACATGTTGTTCGGGTGGAAGGAATGCAGGCGAGTTTGTTTTCTGATAGCAAGAGGTCTGTCTGCAGGGCTAATCCCACTACAGCCCTAAAAAGTGAAATTCAACACCATGTAAGGGATGTGGCTGCACCATTACAGATTTTTTTAAATATACTTTTTTATTGATATAGGCTCAATTTAACTAGACCAGAGAAGAAAAGTACATTAGCTCATTTAATAACAAAACATGTATCTGGAACAATAATGAATTACCATTGCTGTGCCTGCAACAGCAGTACAAAAGTTGCTAAAAGTACAAAAACATTGAACTATAAATATATATACAACCCAAAATAACAGTGGAAACAATTCGCTATAAGAAACATTTTGGTCTAATGAGAAAACAGTTAAATGAAAGGAACTAAAATAGTGCTGTCATCTTAATAGTTCAATAAATATTTGCTGGGGGGGGCGTGGCCTGGCTGCGCTGAAGATGGCTGCTTAATTCTGCTTCTCCCTGGGACTACCATCTATCATTGTCCATCCTCCTGATCCCAGATTGTCCACATTTACCAGCAAGTGAAATCTAATTTTACTAACATCATAGCTCAACTCTGGTAAATTATTTTCTGTATATCATAACTGTATAGCTATAATTTTTCTGCATTTAAACTGCTTCTCTATGAAGGCCTACTACAATAGCTGAGCAACTCCTGCAAAACAGCTCCCTCAGCAGAGTAGAAACTATGTTTCAACAGCTCATATGTGAAATTAATGACTTAAAAATAA
This sequence comes from Neoceratodus forsteri, assembly GCA_016271365.2. Lineage (NCBI taxonomy): Eukaryota > Metazoa > Chordata > Ceratodontiformes > Ceratodontidae > Neoceratodus > Neoceratodus forsteri. The sequence continues at coordinate 550,940,136 of CM057458.1, forward strand.
CATCTCGGGGTCACGTGATGACAGGGTGAAGGGCAGCAGCAACCTCCCGCGGCTCCGCACCTCCGCTTAGTAAAATACTCAGGACACTGGTTTACCGCATATGCGACGCGGATGGAAAGGGAATTTGATTGGTCAACGAAAAAACGGGCACGCAAACGGAAACTGCCTTTATACCTTCTGAGCTCCGTGAACACTACGCTATAAATTGCATGGTAGTGGTTGGAGTTCCTGTTTATGTTGTTGCTTCCCGCTCTTGCTTGACCCATTTTGCTCCTGACTCTGCTCCTGCTCAGAATTCAAAATGTTGCTGTCCCGTTGCTCAGAAGGACCCACTGAAACCCGGACAGTGATCACCATACATCCATTTAAAAAAAAACAAAGTGAGTCTGCTTTTGTGTTGGTAATGGTATGTTGCTGCAGTATCAGGAAGGAAGGGTTTAAACTGCCAGAAGAGCTACGGTAATTTTTTTAAGAATGTGCATTTTGTATGAGCCTGATTTGCTCGTATACCCTCTCCTCTGACTGAATAAACACCTGATCTGTTTTTGGGTTTTTTGTTGCCCGATCGATCTGTAAGGTAAACGCTGCCATGTACAGTGAGGACTGAATGTTCAATCTGATCTATGACTAGAAATATAAATGTTTGGATATACTTTCTGAACTGTTCCATACAGTCCCCAAGCTGCTTATGTATACAGTTTAAAAAAAAGAAAAAAGAAAGTGCATTGTGTCCGATGTGCTCAAATGGGGGGGGGTGCAGAACTTGCGACTGCAAAACCCAAACTGAATACAGTAAACACTTTATCTGCTCCCTTTTTTGTCTTAGTTCCCCAATATGAAACTGGGTTAATGCTGTAGTTCTGAAGCTCCGTGGGGAGGGAGTGAAGACCGGGAAGGACCAAGGCTGACTAAACAATTTATCTGCATGCTCGCTATTTTTTTTTTTTTTCCTTTTGCTTCGGTATAGATTCAGTTTGATGTGCTACAATGTGTGCTCTTGAGAGAAAGACTAAAGTCTATTGTGGAGTGTTTGCATTTACGTTGCCCAAATGTGTGTCCTTACTGCTCCATATAGTCCCAAAGTTTGGTAGTGGACTGAACGCTAGATCTGTAGAGCTCTTGGGTGTTTTGTTTTTGTATGGTTGCCATATCTGAGAAAGTCCTTGTTTGCAGTCTGTGCTGGACAAATGTGTGCCCTTATGTTTGGGGTTGTGAGCGAGTTCGTGCTGGTGGGTTGGCGTGGGAGAGTGGCCCGTGCTGGTGGGTTGGTATGTGGGCGTGGCCATGCTGGTGGGTTGGCATGGGGAGGCGTGGCCGTCTGGGTTGGCATAGGGAGATTGGGCGTGCTGCTGTGGTGGGGTGGGGGCGTGACTGTGCTGGTGGGTGGGAGCATGGCCATGCTGGTGGGGTGGGGTGTGGAGAGGAGCCATGCTGGTGGATTGGTGTTGGGAATGTGGTGATGCTGGTGGGTGGGGTGGGAGCATGATCATGCTGGGGGGTGGGAACATGGCCATGCAGGTGGGTTGGCATGGGAGAGTGGCCATGCAGGTGGGTTGGCGTGGGGGGCGTGGCGTGCAGGCGGGGTGGCGTAGATAGGGTGGCCGTGCAGGTGGGGTGGTGTGGGAGAGTGGCCATGCTGGTGTGGTGTGGTGGGGAGTGTGACCATGCTGGGGTGAGGGAGCATGACCGTGTGGGTGGGATGGCATGGGGGAGTAGCCGTGCAGGTGAGGTGGCATGGGAGAGTGGACATGCAGGTGAGGTGGCGTGGGAGAGTGGCATGCAGGTGGGGTGGCGTGGGGAGAGTGGGCGTGCAGGTGGGGTGGCGTGGGGAGTGCGGCCATGCAGGTGGGTTGGCATGGGGAGTGTGGCCGTGCAGGTGGGTTGGCGTGGGGAGAGTGGCCATGTAGGTGGGTTGGCATGGAAAGAGTAGCTGTGCTGGTTGGGTGGGGAGAGGCGCTGTGCAGGTGGGGTGAGTAAGAGGGGCTGTGCTGGTGGGGTTGGGGGTGGGGAGTGGTTGACCATGGCACCACTGCTACATAACCACACCCATCAGTCAGGAACCGGATCTCGTAACTGGAGTGATGGGGATTTAAATGCACAGTGACTCACTCCAGTAAGGTTCAGCCAGCACCAGGGACCTCACCATACTCCAGCACTCAGCACACAAGTAAGTACAATGCATTTATCAGGCACCTAATTTAATCAATTCTTTTGTGAATAAAAAATATTTTCTTTTCAGTTTTTTCTAATGAAGTCTGGAAACTCAGTTTGCTTATTGCACTGCTAGGCATATAACTGGTGACAGAAATATGTTGGTGAAGCTTGCAAATTAGGGACAGACTCGGGGAGTGAGTGGTTGCAGTTTACCCCACCCGTAAGTAACATCTGAAACTGCTGCTGTACTGTACATGGCTAACCACTTGGTATTAGGTTCTAGCATATTGGGGGGAGGGTTTTTCCTCCTGCGCTCCCATTTCAGTAGGCTAAGGTATCTCATTTGGGGGGATTTACCCCATTCATTGGGGGGGCTTTTCCTCCTGCACTCCCATTCCAGTAGGATAAGGTATCTCACTCAAGGGGGGATATCCCCCCATTTACCCTCTCCATTTCCAATCAGTTAGCTTGATAACATTACTACTACTACTCCTCTGAAAGAACGATGCAGAAAAAAGTATGATATAGGTTCTAGCATAGTTTCATACTTCTAAACTAATATGGAGGAGCACTCGGTCACCATGGACACCATGAATACTACACACGACAGAGTCTCAAATTTACTTCCTGATGGGGTAAATGGCAAGCAGGCACAAGCTTAATATATTTTTAGAAAGGTTGCAATATTTGAGAGGAAGCCTAAACAAAATGGGAGGAGGGGACAAGTTAAAGATATATTTTTTAAAGTTTGCATATTTGGGAATTATTAATGCATGTCCTGAAGGAGAAACATCCAGCAGTATCAAGCACAAATCAAATGTACTCAAGCAAAATGGTATGGAGGTGGCCCAGTGGTGCTGTGGCTTGAGGCACTGGAGCGTCACAGCTCGGGTCATCGGGGGCGCGGCAGGGAGGAAGGATTGAGCATCTGGAGGACTGCTCTCCCTTCCTGGGAGGGATCCATGGTTTGCTCTGTTCCTTAGCTGCCCCTTGATGGAAGTCGGCAGCAGATGTGGTAGCCACAACATGGGGCAGAGCTGCGGTGGATGTTGGCACACTTGTGCCATGGACATCATTGCACGTCCTGAACACTGGAGGAAACAATGCAGACCCCCAGGCATTAGGGGAGGCAAGGGCACCAGGGACCCACGCCCACATCCACAGTGCTGAATCTTCCCCATCCCAATGGCTCCGGGCTCACACACGGACAGACCCTCTAATCTGCAGATAGGCCACCAGGTAGGTGAGGCGGGCCCTTCCCTGGGAGGTGATTAGGGGCTGGGAAGTCCTTGTGGGGAGAGCTAGAGGACGGAGGTCACAGGTGGGAGTAGAGGAGTAGGGTCAAGAGTGCACCTCTGAGAGATGCTGTGGCATCTGGGAAAATAAACAGATTGTAAAAAAAAAAAGATTCATGGAGGGTGGTAGAAAAGGCTCACCTACCCTGAGGTCCCAAGAAAGGTAAAAAGCGATAGCCAGCTCCTGGCACCTTGCCAGGAGCCGATAACATCTTAATGACTTCACCTCATCCCAGTGCTCAACTACCTCAACCTGAAAAAATCTGCTACTACATTCTGGGTCCCCTGAGCCAAGTCTTTGATTAGTGGGTGGGCTAGTGCCAGATATCTAGTCAGCCCTCCCTCTGCTAAGCTCCTCAGCCTGCTCGACTGACTAAACAGCTCATCACTAAGAAGGTAGTGAGTAGGGCTGGTGTGATTGATGATGAGGGTGTGGGCCAGGATGGTATTATCAGTAGTGACACCAGGCAGTCTGACCAGTAAGACTACCAAGCATCACTACTGACACTCCTCCCTCACGATTGTTTGTGCAGCTCCACGTGCACTCCCTTTAGTGATCAGATGCTTAGCAAGTGGAACAGGCTGGATAGCATAACAGGTGTGTGTGTGTGTGTTTGGGGGGGGTGTGACTGGCTATTTGGCAGTAGCCCGCCCCCTGATCAATGACTGGGCTTGGTGGTACACAGGATGGTATAGCAGATTCTTTTAACTTGAAGTAGTCGGATACTTGGGCTAAGGAGGGGAATGTCATTAAAGGTGCAGTCAGTTTCTGCCAGCTATCACATTTGTTACCAGGAGGGAATTCAGAGAAGGAGTAAGTGGGTGGGCAAAAGTTTGGACTCAGGAGGGAAGGTGACCAAGAGACTAGCCCTGCATCTGGCCATCTGAAGAGGAGGAGGAAGACTTCTACTTCCTGAATAGTGAATACTCCTTGCTGAATACAAATAAAGACAAGTATTCTTTGCAGGGACAAATATTTTGGAAGCCCCAAATTTTTGGTATTCAGGAATTAAAATTATTCGCTACTCACACACATCTAGTACAAGGGACTGCTGAGCACTGAAGATACAGAAGTTTCTGTGTGAAGATTAGGGACAGTTGGAAGTTACAAAATGCTATACAAAAAGATAAAGAGCACCTTTCTATAGCTCTGGTGCTCACAGCCACGAAGGACCCTTACCCGACCGAGTTTGCAGCTGTTAAAAAATAAAAAAACATTTTTATATGGTGCCATTTTTGGGACAGAAGAGATGGTATTTTTGCTCCGAGAAGTGATCTCTTCTACTTTCCGGTTTGGAGACACGTCCCCATACTTTCCCATGCTGTTACATCCCAATGTGCTAGTGTGGGTGGGGGTGCACTCCATATTGCCTGTGGAGCGTGACCTCATGCTAGCATGTTGTGATGTAACAGTATAGGAGTGTGTGGGGGTGCGTGTCTCCAAACCAGGAAGTAGAAGGGATCGGGGGGCCTGCCTTGAACTCGATACCATAGTTCAAAACTGGCCCCTGTTTACATAATTAGTCTCTATGCTGTTTTCCACTGCTTTCTGCTCCTTTAGTCTGGCCACGAGTCATTGTGGAGTGAGTGCACCTGCCTTAGAAGTGGCTCTGAACCTCTTTGGGTTTAGTCAGCATTTGTCCCTCACCATGCCATATATCAACCTAGTTGCCCTTTCCCGAGTCTGTGGTGGTGGTGTAGACTGAACCTTGTGCTGCAGCTGCTTGATCCATGTCCATATTTCTGGCGCTATTGCCCTCCTGAGGTAGGTCCATCATCACAAATATTAGTGCGATGATCCAACTGGGGAAGCATGCTGATGTCAGTGCTGTGGGACTGCAGCTTAATTGCTTATGTCTGTGAAGAGAAAATAAATTGCTTGCTGCCACAGTATGGGTAAAATCCCTTCTACTGGGTGTTTGCTCCCCACTGTGTGGCCTTCTAGTTTTGCCCTTTCTGCTGCCCCCAGTGTGTGCCCACTTTGTGCCCTTAGCTAGCTGTGAGCAGGGGTAGCTCCTGTCCATTTGTTTTGGGGGTTGATGTCCATGTTTGGTTTTGGCTGTGTCTGGGGAGGGTGTTGTGTCTCGAGAGAGGGGTTCTGGCCATGTCTGAGGGGATTCTTTCCATGTCTCTGGGGATCTGGGCCATGTCTCTGGAGGTTTGCTGACTCTGAGCTGGGAGGGGTCTGTCCATGTTTGAGTTCTCTTGACATCAGCTGGTAGTGGTTGCTGTCTGTGTTGGGGTGGGCTTTGCCAGTGGGGTCTCTGGGGGCAGGCATCTGGTCCATCAGGGTGAGACTGGGGAGTGGTGGTGGTGGTGGTGGTGTGGTACGATGCTGGAAAATGGTTCCATTCTCTGGCGATGGAGGAGAGAGGGGTGATGGGCAGAGTGGCACAGAACCATTTTTTCCCCACATGTGCCAGTCCGCTGGGTCCGTGCCATGCTTGCCCCCTCGTACAAGGGACTGAAATGTTTCTGTATCAAAATTAATGACTGAGGAGGTATGAAATCCTACAGTGGAAACTATCTACAAAAATCTTAATGTGTATGTTCATGTAGTTTCACATTATTGTGTGATTCGACAAGATGTTCTGTGGTCTGTCCTCCTCATTTAGCACCCTGGTCTGTGACCCAGCCAGTCCCTGCTGGGGCAGGGGGAAGGTACATTGTTTGGTGGTCTTGGGGTGGTTTGCTGGGAATGTGTCTTAACTATAAAATGCATTACTTTATTTACTGTTTTATACTTCTTGGACCTGCTTCACCCTGTCTCCACCTAAATATAAATACAGTTTCAAAAGTCATTTTGGGTGGTCTCTGTTTGTGTCTGCATGTAGAAGAAAGAGGCGCACACACTCGGACAAAAACTTTATTATGGGCTGGCAGTATAGCCTAGAGGTTAGATGAATGAGGTGTGAAAGAGCATGATACATCCAGCAGACCCAGACCTGAGTTTGATTCTCACAACCTCCACTTGCATACTATGTGACTCTGAGCAAGTCACTTAACCTCCAGTGCTGAGAGTTCGCCTCTGAAAACAGGTACTTGTACCTAGTGGGCCTACCCAGTTACCAAAGACTAAAATAAAATAAAAAATAAAATTAAACCACAACAAGTCAACCATGTCCATGTTTCATCTGTGCCCTTCAAAACTGTTGGATGAGACAATTTTGAAGTAGTTGATGGTGGGGAGCATTCACGCGCAACCTGGGCTACTACAACCTGGCCCACCACACAATGTCATAGCCAGGTGATGCTAATAAAAACACCAACCAAGTACTTACCTTCAGGGTGGGTCCTGCATGGCTGTGCGTGGGTATCTGAGGTGTCAGTCCCCACAAACTTCCTGTGGTGTCTGTTCTCTTAGGTGGTGTGGTGGGACTGCCTTGGTGCCAGTGCAGTCCATGCTTGCTTGGATTGGGGAACTACAGAGAACACATCCCGGGAAGGAGAGCAGTCTTCAGATGCTCAATCCTCCCTCCCTGCTGACCTGAGTAGTTCCCGAACCAGGTGTGGTGCGAGGTGTGGCTCAATGCCTCAATCCTCCACACTACCAGGCCGATCCATGACAATGGTTTAAGGAGAGCGACCAGCAGAGGAGAAATATGACTGCTGCACAGATGGGGCTTCACCTCTCTGGTCCCACCTGAAGAGCACTAGATTAAATAAATAATCTTTGTACCTGACACTCAAACTGGTAAATTCTCCGTGTACCCTGCATTTAAATTTTAATGTTGACCCAACCTTGCCCCTTCCTCAATAGTGCCTCTACACATGGAGAGTAAAGTTTATATCTCCAATGCGCTTTTATATATCCCATGGTATGCTCTAGGCACTATTGCCCTGCCTATTGTATTGAGGAAGGAGCTAGGCAGCGTCATCAGCTTGCAGCGCTATGAGCAAGAGTGCTTCAATCATCATGTTCAATAGAGCCATAAAATGCCGGGTGCATCGGAGGATGTACCAGTTTGTACTAGTGATCAGGCACAAATATTAATTTTATTTATGTTGACTGCTGAGGGGATAGGAGAGATGAAGCCCCGATCTGTACAGTGGTCATGGCTTCTCCTCTGCCGGTAGAACTACTTTCATGTCTTTGAGCGCCAACATGAAAACTAAGAGGCTCCATTTTCATGAAGACCAAGTCAGAAAGTGGCCAATGTACTGTGGTGCTACTCCAATTGGTTTATTCTTGTATCTCTCATTAGCATCTTCATTAATCACTTGTGATTTTTAAATTGGATGCACTTTGTTTACAAATAAACCAATTCAGGCAGCTTAAATGTTAGGGACTGAACGTGAGTCCACCTTGGCGTCTGGTGGTTGGGCCTAATTCATGTCTGAGCTCTGGCAGACAAGCTTTGGGACATGGCATTGTACAAGTACTGTCTTGATACTCTGTGGCCCATCACACCTGAGGCTGTGGGGGCTGCAGTGCTGCAGCTGCCTGTCATACCTGAGGGGTGGGGTTCAGTGCTGCAGCTGTCACACCTGAGGGTGGGGGGCTGCAGTGCTGCAGGTGCTGCTGTCACACCTGAGGGTGGGGGCTTCAGTGCTGCTCCACCTGCCACCACACTTTGAGGGGGCTGCAGTGCTGCACCTGCCGTCACACCTGAGGGTGGGGGCTTCAGTGCTGCAGCTGTCACGCCTGAGGGGTGGGGCAGAGCTGCAGCTGCTGCTGTCACACCTGAGGGGTGGGGCTTCAGTGCTGCACCACCTGCCATCACACTTGGGGCTGCAGTGCTGCACCTGCTGCCGTCACACCTGAGGGTGGGGGCTGCAGTGATGCAGATGCTGCCATCACACCTAAGGGTGGGACTTCAGTGGTGCAGATGCTGCTGTCACACCTGAGGGTGGGGCTGCAGTGAGGCAGCTGCTGCCATCACACCTGAGGGTGGGGGCTGCGGTGCTGTACTGCCTGCCATCACACTTGAGGGGTGGGGCTTCAGTGCTGCACCACCTGCCGTGACACCTGAGGGGTGAGGTTGCAGTGATGCAGATGCTGCCATCACACCTGAGGTGGAGTCTGCAGTCTGCACTGCCGCCCTCACACTTGAGGGGTGGGAATATAGTAATGCTGCTGTCACACCTGCGGGATGGGGTGGGTGCAGTGCTGTTGCTTCTGTTCACACCAGTGGGGGGGCATAGTGCTGCTGCTGCCTTCTCACACCTGAGAGATGGGGGCTGCATTGTTGTTGCTACTATTGAACCTGGGATGGGGGGCTATAGTGCTGTTGCCTGTCAACATCTTGTACCTAAAATAACTTTTCATTGGTACAGGGATGGATGGCTGTACAACAGTGGAGGTCAAAACTGCTAAAATGCTTGTTAAGACAGTTAAAAATTGTTAAATAAAGTCCACAAAACAAAACACCGGTAAAAACGGATTTTGGCTTGGCAGACACCGGTGGCAATACCGTTTTTTATAATGTGCAAAACTGAATTTGCCCTTTCTCAATCACGGTAAACCAGTGTCCCTGAAAATACTGATTTCTGATATATTTCACCACATACAGTGTGTCTTACCTACATCATAAGGTTGCTAGAATCTCACAGAGGACAATCGTCTGCCTAAAATGGATGTTTTTATGAAGAAACCGACGCCGAGACACTCGCCGCCAATGACGCCAGAAAAAGAGCAGGCCGCGAAGAAGCCTAGCACCAGCAATCGAGAGACAGTAAAAATTCAGCCACCGCTACTGCTGTCTCGGAGGAGAGATTTCTGGAGGTAATGAGGCCGCTCCAAGAGCGTATATCAGAGATGGCAGAAGATATGCAGCAGATTAAAACCTCAGTGCAGGTCCTGCCTATGAGAGGGAGACTCCAATGTTAAGATTCTTCATTAGAGAAAACAAGACAAAAATGAATCTACTTATCACACAGTTTGGGGAGAAGGTTGAAAAACTTGAAGAGAGGTTAGAAGATCTAGAGGGAGAAGTAGGAGAAATAACCTACTGATATTTGGTGTGCCCAAAAAGAAGAAGGCTCTAACCCGATCTTATTCTTGCAGAAATTCTTTGAAAGATAGCGGCCCTTCTCAAAATGGAGCTACATATGTTATTGAGCACGCACACAGGGCACCGCGTCCTACTCTACTCCCCCAACTCCCCCACAACCCCCTGATCTGTCGCCTTCACTCAATTTTTTAGATAAACAACATATCCTGGCTAAAGTTAAAACCCTCGAGATATAATCTGGGAAGGACACGGCTTAGGATTGCACAAGATCTGCCTCAGTCGGTCAGGGCAAAACGGCAAGAAATGCATCCAATTGTCTCCAAGTTGATAGCAGCTGGGAAACCCTTCAGAATGCGATACCCCGCAGTGCTTCAGATCAAACATCAGGACAAATGGATCCCTCTGGAAAATAAAGAGCAAGCTCTGATGGAGCTCCGAGAATTACTCCCGGACCTGTTCAAGGGAATGGAATGAGAAAGGGTATTATGCTACAACTGATGAGAAATCGCAATGACAAAGTTGTGGTAAACGTGATCTTTGTGGGCTTACTAAATAGTCATCAGGATATTAAAGTAATGTGGATATTCAACAAGTGGTCAGTGTCCTACAAGTAAGGCCATGGGAGGCCACTGGAAGTGTTCTTGGACTAAATATCATCGAACATTGAGGGAACTGTTCCTGGAGCCAGGCTTCTGCCTGGATGCGCACTGTAAACGCATGCTGATCACTCAAGGTTTCATTTTCTTTGGCTATGAGGGACTGTGACCAGAGATACGAGGGCGTACCCTGATTGCAGTGGCAGGGACATGAGCCTGAAGGAAGTACTGCAAATTATATCATTTGCTAGATCCTCTAGCCTCTCATTCAGCTTCTTTCCTGTCGATTTGGCCACTCTATTCCTTCATGGGCTTCTCCTTAATCATGAGATGAGTGTTTTGTTCCATTTACCAACTTGATTGGGTTCTTTCCCTTTTACCTAGAGGCCCACCTAAATTGAATGCACAGACAGTGGGGAAGAGCAAATGGGACTGATCCGGTATATACTTCTAGAACGGCATATACTTCATGAGACATTCGGGTCACTTGATGGTCTCCATGGTTTTCAGCTGTGACACATAGCGACGAGAGACATGGGGGACTACGTTAGCTGCATTAGCTGAGTCTAGTTACCGGAAACAATGTTAATCACTATCTGGGGACTTACTGTACACTGCTAACCTCTAATTTCTTTCCTTCAGCGTGGCCACCTTGCTCCTCCTGTTGCCTTCCCCTACTAGAGGAACTCGTCAAGATGAAGCAAACGATCCTAGGAGCCTTGGAATTATCATACAGTGCTATGATCTACCTGTTAATATTACTTAATTTTTCTATTCAAGATTTAGAGAGTTAGACATTTTGATATATGTGGGTTGGGCATACTGTTTGTTTAATGGGAGGATGGGGAATGGGAGTGGGTGCATGGTGCGCATTGCTCTGTGAAAAGACATTGCGCACCATGATGGTTTGGGAGTTGCAGTTCCTTGGAACTGGGGGAGAACGTAGGGGGATTAAAGAAAATGTTTTATTCATTAGGGGAGGGTCTAATAGGAGAAATTAAGATAATAGATAATGAAAAGGGTTCTTTGAGGGAGGGGGGGAGGATGTCAAGTGTGTCTAGAGCAGATGATGCTGCATACCATGGGACAAGATATCTTTTTAGGTCCAATCACATTTCTGGGTTACGAAAGGGAGCAGATACTCACAGCAACATAATTACAGGTAATGAGTAGTCAATACAAGGTTATTAGTTGGAACATCAAGGGTGCCCAGGACGAGGGCAAAAGACTGGTTATTCTCAGACACTTGCAGCAATTAAAGGCAGGGATAGTTTGCCTTCAGGAAACACACAAGAAATGGGAATATGCCCATTTGTTCATCAAAGCCTGCGTAGGACAGGCCTTTGGTGCTAGGAGATCTAGTAACAGTGGAGGGGTGGTCATTCTCATAAATAAAAATATCCCCTTTATATTAAAAAGTGAGAAATATGACCTCAATGGGAGATATATTATTTTGCTGGGTAGTATAGAGACTAAACCAATTTTACTGGGTGCATTATATGGTCCAAATGAAGAAGCCCCTGAATTCTTTGTTCATCTATTAAGTATGGTAGTCACTAATCCACCAGTAGCAACTATATTGGGAGGGGACTGGAATGTGGTGCCAGACACGCGGGTGGACAGATCTGATCCTCGGAGACAGGGACTTTCCCCCATCACAGAGGGCACTGCATGATTTAATGAATGGTGCAAATATCCTCGATGTATGGCGGGTGTTGCCCCCTACGGAGCGCCAATATACGTTTTACTCACCCCCGCACAGATCATTATCCCGTATTGATTTTATTTTATTAAGTTCCCACTTACTTCCAAATGTAGTGTGCTCCGAGATTCATGAGAGGTCTGTATCTGACCACTCGCCTGTCTCACTAATGTTCCATTTTGGGGAGGATATAGGAGGATTTTGTCTGGAGGCTGGAATAACCAGCTGCTCCAGAAGTCTGAGACCATACAGCAGATAAGAGATTTCCTACCAACTTCTTGTCAATAAATAGAGGCTCGGTTACTAGAATTGACATAGTTGAATGGCAGCAAAGTGTGCTTTGAGGGGAGTGCCTCACTTGGTGTCCATTAGATCCAGGCTACATAAAGCACAGCAAAATAACTGCTTTCAGACATCCAGCGGTTGGAGGCCACTCTCAATAATAGGTCCCCTGAAGCAGAATGGGCAATGCTACATAGATTACAAACCCAGTACTCAGCCCTGATAAATCAAAGGGTAGAACTGTCATTGAGGCGCACCAAATCAAATATCTAGACACCGGGAAAAAGCTGGAAAATTGCAGCTCTGAGGCTCAGGCAGGTAGAGGCTTCACGCTTCATTGCTGGTCTTAAGAGTGGGCAATCAAATCATAACGCTACCCAGAGAAGTGGTGGAGGAGATAAAGAACTACTATACGAGGACTGTATTCAGTCGATCAGGCAGACCGCCCCAAGGCTCAGACCATCCTCAGTTATCTAACCTCAATAGAGCTACCGACAGTGAGCCCTCAGAGTGCCAACACACTGGGTAATCTGGTAACGGTACAGGAGGTCACACAAGCCAACAGCAACTTCGTAATGGATAGATCGCTGGACCAGCGATTTCTCCAATAACTTGTACAAAGTGTGTACGCTAGAACTTGCACCCCACTAACAGGCGTTTGCAATTATGGTACTGAAGGCATGTTTGAGGATAGTTTTCAAAGCGTTGATCACCTCCATCCCCAAGTTGTGGAAGGACCCCCTTAATCCCGCCAGTTACTGACCTATCTCGTTGATTAACTCAGGCGTCAAGATCTTAGCTAAGATCTTGGCCAACGAACTAAGCCCCTGTGTAGCTACTCTTATTGGGCAGGAACAAATTGGGTTCATGGCAGGGAGATCATCCATTGACCACATGTGGAAGATCATGCATATTTTCTCGGCATCCAGGGACTCCGACCCACGGCAGTGTTGGTGTCCTGGACTTGAGAAGCCTTCGACATGGTCTCTGTGACTTTTTATTTCTAGCATTGGTATGATATGGCCTCCCAGCAGGATTTATTAAATGGGTCAGATCCTGTATTCCTTCCCCATCCGCACAGGTTTGGTGCAATGGCACCCTGTCTCAGCCCTTTTTTAGGCTCAGAGGGGACCAGGCAGGGTGCCTCTATCCTCTCCTGTTCAATCTCTATTTGGAACCCCGTTCTGGAAAATAACTGCCTCCCCTCAAATTAGAGGTATAAAACTAGGGGAACAATGGTATACCCCGTCTGCTTACATGGACGATTTGCTGATACATATTGAGGAACCAGTAATCGGGATCCCAGCACTTCTGAAGGTGATTAAATCCTTTGGAGAGGTCTCCCACTACAAGCTCAATGTATCCAAATCCAAGGTTTTCCCCCGAATGATAGGACTACCCGGGCAATCATAAAGGGCACCAGCTTGAAATGGGCACCATATGCCCTTACCTATTTAGGCATTCAGGTGGCCAAAGATATCCCCACCATGATGAAACTGAACCTCACAGAGCTACTCAAGGTTATTAAATCAGATCTAGAAAGATGGGACAATCTTCTGCTTACATTATAGAGGACAGCTAACATTGTAAAATAAATGTCCTGCCGAGGGTTCTATATCCGGTTGGGATGCTAGGTGCTATCTTCCCAAAAGTGGTTTAACTACCTACAGTTGATGATAAATGCCTTTCTGTGGAAGGGTAAAAGTTAAGCGAACATATTATAAACTTACAGGGCCCAAAAGACAGGGTGGACTAGCATATCTTCACCTACTATTGTGCCCATCATCTTAGCAGAGTAGTCCATTGGTCCCAAGGGCGGGTTTAGAAAGCGAGAATCAGGATATATTCCGTGGCTGGATATAGAAAATCACTAATATCCTAGCTCCAGGGTAAACTCACCTCTTTGATTTATTTCAGCCCCAAGAAACTCCCCAGTAAGCTGAAAAACACCCCTATAGGATGGTCGGTTCGGGCCCTCCAGCAAATACAAACATTCCTTTCATGTAACTGGCATGCATCCCTGGAACAACCTATTGTGGGTAACCCCAATTTTCAAATAGATCGTAAACCCATCTCGCCCACATTCTGGCCGCTCCTGGCTGATAAGAAGGTCGCTGATTTCCTTGAGAATGACCAATTGATATCATTCTCAACTTTCCGTGCACGTTATCCAGTATCAGTTACAGATTATTTCAAACATAAGCAGGTTGTAGAAGCAATTAAAAACCCTATGGGGAGGGGTGACACCAACTGGTTGCACACAGAGAAATTGATTAGGCTCTGCAGGCAGGGCGACTGCACGCAGTGTTCAAAACCTACAAAGAGTTACAGTCTATGGACGCTTAGCCTACCCCTGCTGGAGATCTGTATTATTGGCCCAAGAGCTGTCAATTTCACCTGACGAGTGACTTGGGGACAGGCTTGAGGGAACAATTATACCTTTGTTAAACAGGACAGGCTAGTAATGATACAGTTTAATATTATGAATAATTTATATTTTACACCATAAGGTTACATAGTGGAACACGCCCCTTCTCCTGTGTGCACTAGGTGTCACCTGCCCCTGGCTCTCTATATCATATGTTGTGGTGTTCACTGGTCCAGACCTTCTGGCATGCTATTAAACAACTATTGGATCCGTGGCTTGGGCTTGATTCCTCTTCACCCGAAATATGTCTATTATATTTGTTGTCGAGGGGTATTGCCAAAGCCAGGAGGCATATATTGCTCTAGTCTCGGTAGTAGCCAAACTCATTATTATGAGACACTGAAGGAAGAAATAAGGTTGTCTGTGAGGAGTGGTATAAAGAGAGATGCTCACTGCTCTGCAATTAGAAAAGCATATTCTGTATATGAGTAACTCGACGCTAGACTTATATCAGCCAGATGGGGCTCCTTGGAGGCCTTGCTTATTGCATGTAACCCATAATGACCCAAAGTCAGTGGATCGCTTTGCTCTACAGGTGGAACTCCAATTTGGCAGCTATGCTGGAAATAATATGTACACACTTGATGTGGGAGTAGAGGTAAAGGGGTGTGGATTTATTGGAAGAGGGTGGGGTTGTTAGATTGGGATGAAGTAGTAGATTTTAGAATAGAATGTGATTATTTTAGACGATGTAACCACAAGGCTATTATGGCATGTTCCACGTTCTTAAACAGTAATGCTTATGCCTTGCAACCCATTGTGTATTATAGATGTTGGAAAAAGGTGACTAAAGTATACTAAATAAAAAAATAAATAAATAACATCTCAACAAAACATCACTAACATGCAAGTGCTAGACCAAAAAATCAATGATGCTGGAGTTAAAGTTGCTCAAAATGAAAGTTTTATTCACATCCTGCAAGCCACCATCAGAGAGCAAGACAGAGTTATCAGAAGCCTACAAGATAAAATTGATGACGATTTAAAACAGAAACAGATGCAATAACTTGAGATTTTGGATTTTCCTGAAGGTGCAGAACCTCGAGTCACTAGTGTGTTTTGTTACATGTGCTGCTCAGCCCTGCTCAGACTCCCACCTGGTCAAGACCTTACTGTTGAGAGATCACCACCGTACGTTAAGCTGGGATGCCTGGTCCAGATCAGAAACTTAGGCCTATCATTTCAAGATTCTTAAACTATGCCCACACTAAACTGATTATCAATAGAGCAAAACAAGTGGGAACGACTTACTTGCAAGATCATAGAATTTCTATTTTTAGAGACTTCTCATGAACTCTTTAATAAACGTAGAGCTTTCAATCTTATTAAAACTACCCTACACCAACGAGGGATCAAATTTGCTCTGCGCTATCCTGATGTCATGGGCCTGTTTCTGGGTGACTCAACCAAAGATTTTAACACTCCGAAGCCTTGACTGCATTTCTTGGTGAGCCCCAGCCTCCAACTGACCCGTTTGGAAATACTGATGTGACCCCTTCTCCAACTGTCTCTGCAACTTCCCAATCAGACCGGCACACCCACATTTTGGCTTCAAATCATGAATGTACTGAGAAACCCGTATCTCTCCAGGCTGATGCAGCACCTCCTGTCTGAATCTCAGCGGCTTGCTAGACAAAAGAACTTGAATCCACCTTCTTCTAAACATGCCTGTTGTGCAGATGCTACCCTTCTAGGCCTATCTCTCATCATGTAGCGACATGTTGGCTTACTACACCCTAACCTCTCCAATAAGTTTTCTTTTACTACAAGAGGACTTAAACTCGTCTCAGGAAGACCTCCCGGAATCAGCTGTGATCCTGGTCGGCAGTGACCTTTGAAATGCTTTACAGGGTGGCAGGTCTCCGATTCCTCTTGAGCTGAATTGGTGACCAGTTCTTTCAAATCGGCAGAGCCCTAAAAGAAATGGAAGGGAGCTGCAAAACAAATCAAACCTATAAACTGATGCCTGGGCATGTGTATATATTTGTACCTCTCGTGGTTAGTGCCTAATTAACCTGGCTCTCTGATCACTATCAGAATTTGTCTGCCCTGCAACCCCGCATCCCATTTCCTTATGTGTGCATACTATCGCACCCAGCTGGTTTGGAGCAGCGGTATAGGGAAGCCCATAACAAATGCACATGGTTCCATTCGTACAACCAAAGCAGAATACTACAAATCTTCCTTAACCACCACATGGGGCTCTGGACGCAAGTTTTGGAATAATATTAAGGAACTCCATGGCAAAAGTACTAACCTACCTCCAGACCAGTTGGTAATAGACAGTTATCACTCATCGGATCCCTCAGTATAGCCTCGGTCCTAAACTCCGCTTTCACTGATCTCAGCCATGTCCTTCCCCTTAATTTCTTCGACCCGCCACCTACCCGGACAAACACCCTGCCACCCCACACTCTACCTTTCTACCTCCACATCCTTACCCCACAGACCACCAAAACCTTCCTTGCTAAAGCCCTTAACCACTTTCTCTTTAGTAGCGATTCCCTAGACATGTGGCTTCTCCGACTCACCCTTCAGGAAGTCCTTAACCCTCTCACTCATATCCTCAACCTCTTCCTCTGTCAGGCGAAATATCCCACTCGCTGGAAATCTGCCTACATCGCTCCGGTACATAAGAGTGGAGACCGCACCTCCCTAATAATTACCTACCCATCTCCATCCTACCCTCTCTATCCAAAGCATTAGGCGTATAGTCTCAGATCAACTCACGGACCACCTTATCAAATATAACATGGCTTTCCGAAAGGGACACAGTACCACCACTGCACTCCTTGAACTTACCTCACATATCCACACTGCCTTAGATAGCGGCCATCTCACAGGAGCTATCTTCATGGACCTCTCTAAAGCATTTGATACCATCAGCCATGCCCTCTTACTAAACACACCCCCATAACGGCCTCTCCAATGAGGCAGTAAACTGGTTCACCTGCTGTCTCTCTGATAGAACACAGCTGGTTAGGTAGGCACTGTCCTATCCTCCAGCCTTCCTGTCCGCTCTGGTGTCCCTCAGGGCTCCATCCTAGGCCCCTGCTATTCTGTCTATACCTAAACTCCCTCCCATTGGCCTGTCCCACCAACCTACTCTTATACGTGATGACGCGTCCTTTTGCAACTGATCTGGACCCCTGAAACTCCACCAAACACTCCAACACTCACTCCATGCAACTGAGCACTGGCTCACCTCCCAGTGCCTAATAATTAATTACAATAAGACAAAAGTCATGATTTTCTCCCACCCACAGAACCCACTGAAGAACCTCTGCCCTCAGTTTCTTACTGTAAAACAAACCCCCCTCGAACAAGTGGACACTGTCAAATACCTAGGGATCACACTTGACCCGGCCCTCAGCTTTAATCAACATATTCAGCACCTATCCACTAGACTTGGCATACTTTATTGGTATAAACACTGCCTCACCCCAAGGCTCTATGTCTCGCCATTAACTCCGCTGTCCTCTCGCTGCTAGACTACGGCATTCTAATCTACAGTGCTGCTTCCACCTCTGCCCTTAATAGACTTCGACTTGTACTAAACAAGGCCTGCTGACTCATATTCAGATGTGATCACTCCATGTACACCTGCTCCTTCTACAGCGCCACTAACTGGCTAAACTTAGACAACAGAATCAAATACCACACCTGCTTGATGACCAAAAAGATAACCCTAGGCCTCACCCCAAGTACCCTAAACAAAATCATCCACCCAGAACCCCCTGTCAGAGTCACATGTAACTCAAGCAAACCATTACTATGGGTACCCCATTGCCGGACCTCCAAATTCCAAAGAACTTTCAGTTACAGTGCCCCATCCTGGACCAATGCACTCCCCACTCTAATATCCAGCGAAACAAGATTGGTTCTTTTTAAATCTAGTCTAAGGAATCACTTCCAGCCTATGTGATGCCCCCTAGACCAGCCTCTAATCAGGCTCCAGACCCAATTTCCATTGAAACTCTTTCTTGACAAACAGCTCTCCCCTACCTTGGCTGTGCTAAACCCCGATATTCCATTATGTCCTTGTCTATAGTTTCACTTTTGTATCTAGTGTATATCTCAATGTGATATTATATAATACATAACTACCTGTATATAGTTTCACTCTTGTATCAAAGTGTATATCTCCATGTGAAATTATGTAATTCACAGCAACCTGAATGTTTTCTGTTACCCTGTACCTCATAATGGATGACGTGGAACCTTTATAAATGAGTCTCTGACTCAAAGGTTTTTCTGGTTATCCCAAATAAATAAAAAAAAATATGAACATTTTTATCCATATTAGAAGACTGTATCTCTGTTACTGTGTTCTGTATTTATGCAGAATTTTCTTATATCACTTCAGATGGGAATTTCTGTGTATAGCAATGATCATTTTGCATATTCTGCAATGGTAAATGTCAAACAGTCTTAGCACTTATGTAATTTAAATTTCTGTCACTTCAATGTAAGGTGTGTGAGCTAATATAATAAGCAGATTTTAAAGTTTGGTCAGGTAGTGCATTGTCTTGGCTGTTACTGTGTGTCCAGATACATGGAAGTATTCGTATGCAGTGTAGTATTTTTTTGGGTGACTATTTTCACATGATTACTCCCATGTCATGCCAATGTGAATGCAAAACCTTATTTACATTCTTTTTATAAATTAACACTTTAATCTCCCTATATGGTTTGATATAAGGGCTTGTGGCATAGAAACATAAACTATAAAAATATAATTCTGCTTATGTGGTATTTTTTGTGTTGCTTTCAGCTGTGCTACACTGGTAATATAATATAGTTTCTGGCTAATACTTCAGTACTTTTCTTTCCAAGACTGTCCGTCCTTCGTACTAATAAAAACACTAATTTATTCTTCACTAACTCATGTATGTTGTGTATTTTTTTTTTTAAACTAAACAATTATCTATTTCTTAGTTATTAACTTTACACTTTTAAAAATGAAGCACTGTTGTGCTGTAGGGTGTCATAATGGGAAAGGGTACCCCAAAAGTTTTTACAGGTTCCCTAAGGATCCCAAAAGAAGGAAAGTAGGGCCACTGCTGTCAAACGTGCTGGTTGGGATCAAACGATAGCACTTTAATTTGTCAGATCACTTTGCAGAGGATCAATCTGCAGTTTCACAGACCCTGTTTGATCTTACTAGATTCACTCCAGGGCAGCGTCATCTGAAACCAGATGCTCTCCCTACGATTTTCACTTTCAGCATTATCAAGCCTCCACAAAATAGCAAGGTCATTGAGAATCAGCATTGGAGTGAGGTACTTTTTTGTGTCATACCAAGGGGTATAGGTTAGTAGGTGACTGGGGTGGAACCTGGGACAATAATGACCTGTATGCATGGGTCAGGCTACACTTGGGGGGGGGGAGTATTGAAGCAGGTGATATAGGGGTACATAGAAACAAGGGTAGTTTTAAACTAGGAAAGGGGGGTGGCAAGTGGACAGCTGGTAGGCAGGGTATTCAGCGAGGGGAGCCAGACGAGCCTACCCACCAAGCTATAGGAGAGGGCATCAGGTAGGGGCAAGGGGAGGGAAATCAGGGAGGGAAAGGAAAGGAGAAGGGTGGAGAGTAGTGTCACTGATCACAAGTAGCCTAGGTAACAATCAGCTGAGTTTCAGGCTCTCTTGGCAGTGGGCAGGTGGACATTGCAGCCATAACAGAAACTTGTGCCACCTATTACCTGGACTAGGATATGAAGATACCTGGATACAGGCTGTTCAGAAAGCATAGGGTAAGCAGGACAGGTGGGGGCTGCACTCTATGTAAGGGAAGGAGTAAGGTGCATAAGGGAAGTAGGAGAGAAAGATGGGATAGAGGCCCTGTGGATGCAGCTTCAGGATTCAGAGGGCATGGTACTAAGGATAGGGGTAGAGTATAGGGCACCAACTCAAGTGGAGAAACTGGACCAGGAGTTGGCAGAACAAATTAGGAGAGTTTGCAGGACGGGAAACACAGTGGTGATGGGGGACATCAACTTACCTGTGGTGGACTGGAGCATGCCAACTACAAGTGATAGGGAGAAGATTATATTAGGGCATTTCTGGGTAGCTTCCTGGTGTAGTTGGTATGTGAGCCAACTAGGTTGAGAAGGACTCTGGACCTTGTACTATCAAAAGGGGAGGCTGTAAGGGACCTGACGGTTGAGGATACTCTGGCTAGGAGTGATCACCATTCAGTGTGATTCACACTCACAATGGGAAAGCAAGCTGGAGGTTTGGGTACCAGGGTGATCAATTTTAGGAGGGGCAGACTTCAACAAGATAGGGAAAATTCTGATGAGTCACCTGGAGGGAATACAACCAACCATGGACAGCCATCAAAAATTGGATATTCTTAAGGCAGAGCAGGCAGAGGCTGCTGGGACATGCAGTAGGGCACAGAGTAAGAAGTAAAATGGCAAAGAAGCACAGTTGGCTTACCAAGGAGTTAATGGAGACAGTGAGATCGAAGAGGAAAGTTTTTCAGTGATTCAAGAGATCAAGGAGGAGTGAAAACATACAAAGAAGTACAGGACAAGACTAGTCAGAGCCACCAAGGCATCCAGAGAGCTGAGGCAGGCACAGGTCATTAAGGACGGTAAAGGATGGTAAGAAGGACTTACTCAGATACATTGGTGAGAGAAGGAAGAACAGGGACCAGATAGTGATAATCAAGAAGGATGGGGGGGGGGTAGAGAATGTGGCTGAGCTGGCTGTGACATTAAATGAGTACTTCTGCTCTGTTTCAACAGAAGGGGGGATGGATATCTTATGGTTGTGTTGGAGTGGGCAGTGGAGTGGAGGGGGTGATAGATTGAGAAATTACAGAGGGCAGGGTACTAGAAGGACTGATGGCACTGCAGGTGGATAAGACACCAGGACCTGATGGCATTCACCCTAAAGTACGCAAGGAACTGGTAGGTGGTCTGGCAGGACCATTGGCTGACCTGTGCAATACCTGTCTGGACACAGGATGCGTATCACAGGACTGGAGGTTGGCCCATGTGGTGCCCATTCACAAAGGTGACACAAAGGATGATCCAGGTAACTACATACCAGTGTGCCTCACATCAATTGTGGGAAAGCTCTTGGAGATAATAGTTAAAGAGAGGCTGATGACATTTTTTTGGATGACGATGGTCTCCAGGACAGGCAACAGCATGGGCTTGTCTCAGGTAGGTCCTGACAGACAAACCTGATTGACTACTATGATTGGCTAACCAGGGAACTGGACAAGGGCCTTGCAGTGGATGTTCTGTGCTTGGTCTTCAACCAGGCCTTCGATTTTGTATCACATGGGGGGGGAAAGAGTGGAAGCTGGAATATGTTGGGGTGGATTCTAAGATTGTCAAATGGGTTACTAACTGGCTGAAGGGCAGTCAGCAAAGGGTGATGATAGAGAGGAAACTCTCATCACCAACAGCGGTAACAATCAGGGTGCCACAGTGATTAGTACTGGGACCTCTGCTGTTTGGGATATTCATAGTGGGTCCCACAGTAAGATCAGTCTGCTCACAGATGATACCAAGATGGGAGCTGTGGTGGATGACATCGAGGGGTGGAGATGACTGCAGGGAGACCTGACTAAACTACAGGAGTGGTCAGAAACGTGGCAGTTGTGGTTCAATGCCAGTAAGTGCAAGGTACTGCACTTTGGAGCTAAGAAACAGAGCAGGAGATATCAGCTGGTAGGGGTACAGTTGGGGAGCATATAGGAGGAAAAGGAACTGGGGGTGATTATAATGTCTAATATGAAGAACTTGGCCCAGTGCAGGAAGGCAACAGTGAAAGCCAACAAGATGCTGGGCTGTATAGTTAAGGGGTCTCCTCGCGAAGTAGTGATGTGATTTTTCCCATGTACAGGTCACTGGTCAGGCCACACCTTGAACACTGCATGCAGTACTGGCCATTGCTGAAGAAGGACATCAGACTGTTGGAGGTGGTGCGCAGAGCAACTAACATGATCCAGGGTTTGGATGTGAAATCCTGCAAAGAAAGGCTGAACATGCTTAACAGAGGAGGAGATATGATCGAAACCTTTAAGTACCTAAAGGGATAAATAAAGGCTAATACAAGACAGCTATTCCTGATCAGAAGAGGGAGGGATACTAGAGGGCATCAACTGAGGTTGGAGGTGGAAAATTCAGGAGTGAAATCAGGAGACATTATTTGACAGAGAGGTGGTAGATAAGTAGAACACTACTTGTTAATATCTCTCATACACATCTCAGATAGCGCCTACTCCCTAAGGAAATCCAACCTTATCCTACTAGATGTTCCCAGGGTATGCATTTTACAGCTGGCCAAAGAGCTGTCTCATACTCCCTCCCAAACATTTGGAACCAACTACAAGCCATGCTGAAGCTATTCGGCATCGTATCAATTAACTCCTACAAAACACTAGCTATCTCTAAATTAAAAGACATATGTAGGTGCTACTAGGCCCCTCAACGCCAAGTCAACTTCCTAGGTACCAACTGGCCCTCTACTTATTAAGCTGAAATGATGTTGCATAATTTAGGCAAGGTTAAAGCTGGAATGTACTGCATATATAGCATAAGGACTTCTATTGTGTATACCTCTTGTATTATACATTTTTTTATTTGTTGTTCTACATTTTATATCTCCTATGTAATTGTGAACTGTACGTGTATGTGCCTCAGGACCTAATTGTGAATGAGCTTGCTCAATGGAGTCTTTCCTGCAATAAACTTGAACTTGAAACTTGAACTTGATGAGGTGGTTTTCTGCAGGACAGTGGGCTGCTTCAATAGGTGATGGGACAGAGTGAAGGGGGAATGACTGTGAGGAGTGGAGGGAAGGGTTGCGGCAGCTGCAAGTTGAGGGGCTAGCTGCAAAATCAAGCAGTCTCGATAGACCACGTGGCCTGTTTCTGCTGACATTTCATATGTTCGTATGTATACATGGTCATTAGTAATGTGTATTGTACAAATGTATTTTCTCATTAGTCACTTTGTTGTAATTTGTTTACACTTTCAGGTTCTCAGTCAACTAGGACTGCTTCGCAGCAAACCTACTGTTCATTCAGCAACAACTTCAACTGTCAGTGATGTAAGCATTGATGCTGATCATTATTCAAATCCATCACATGATAAGGCAACAGAGTCTTCTGAATGTGTATTAATGTCAGACGAAGAAGCCACCAAAGAAGAGTCAAATTTTGTCAGCAAAGAAACTGCATGTCAGACTGATAATAAGGTACGCTGCACATTGTCATGTTCCCAAAGTTTTCATGATGTACTTAAAGACTGCAGTATTGCTAAAAGTCATTATTACTCACATACTGAGGTTAAAAGGTACAACATAGACAATAATGCTCCGGCAACTATGCTTATCCACAGTGTTTTGCCACAAAGATGTCCTGATTCCCTCCAAGCTCAAGAAAGCCCAGCTAGATAGGTGAATGTGAAACTGAAACCAGTTGTTGGAAAACACAGTGGTGATCAGCAAAGTTCTGAGTTCTGTGTTTTTCAGATTGTACATGGCAGTAGGCAACGTGTGTCTTACGCTTTTGGAAATGTCAAAAAATAAGTTACTTATGCAGTCTGTAGAAGCTGTCAACTGATGTTCTACCTCAGAAAAGGGCTTTGTCATTTCTCGATCATTGTCCTCTGATACAACTGTATTTGGAAAATTATGG
The DNA here is from genome assembly GCA_016271365.2 of Neoceratodus forsteri. NCBI lineage: Eukaryota > Metazoa > Chordata > Ceratodontiformes > Ceratodontidae > Neoceratodus > Neoceratodus forsteri. Next base: position 550,964,210 of record CM057458.1, read on the forward strand.
ACTTCTTGATGAACAAATCCATACTGTATGGTACAGCATTGTTTGATTTTGAGTTCAATACATTATAAAATGCTGTTGTACCGCAGTTCACTGGTCATGTAACGTGATTGTACCCAAATGTCTTAACACAGCATTGGATACCTCGTGAGACTGTTTCAGTTTGTTTTATTTTGTAATGAACAGAACTCTCTCACATATATTGGTATGAGTAACATACTATTTTAAAAATAAATGAGAAATTCTATGCACAGCCACTGTGTTTTTCAACATCGTTGTTCTGAATCCCATTAACCTGTCATTGTTTGCTAACCAGTCCATCTTGAATCATACGGTCTATGTGGCAGAACATATACTATGTGCATATTCCCTAGCCCCTCCCCTCCAACCACAGAAAAAGTTTGTTCTGCTGTGAATATCTCCTGATGGTACATGTAATGTGCAGACTGCCTGCATCTAGTGGTTAAAGCACTGAGCTGCTAACCAATGACCCTGTATTCATGGGTTTGAATCCCATATCCACATATGCACACTCAGCATGAACCAATCACTACACACATATTGGGCTGGCAGTACAGCGTACAGATTAGAGTAATAAGGTGTGGATGATACATCCAGCAGACCAGACCAGAGTTTGATTCTCACACCCTCCACTTGCATACTGTGTGTCTCTGAACAAGTCACTTAACCACTCACTGCTCCCAGGTTGCCCCTGAAAACAGGCACTTGTGCTTAGTCAGCCTGACCCAGTTACCAAAGACTAAAATAAAAAATAAAATAAATGACAATTCACCATGATGATCCTTGCTCAGTGTTAATTCTTGCCTGCCTTCATCTGTGTGTGACTGCCATATGCTTGTTCTTCTCACTGTGCCTTTAAGTGTTCAGCCATGTGATGTCACAGTAAATGAAATGTGATTGGTTCAAGCTTTCAGGATATTTGAGCTGCCATTTGCTGTGTTAGCATACCTCAGTTTGCTGTCACATGCAGAGCAGTAATAAGTCAGGATGAATTTGTATATGTTTACTTGCAATGTGCCACTATACTGTATATACCTGAGTGCTTTTACTGTAATGTGTTTTCTTGCATTTACAAACATACGAACATACAAAATTGCTGGCAGAAAAAGGCCCACAAGTCTATCAAGTCTGCCCCATTGTGCAGCTCTTAGTTTCACATCACTGCAGCTGTCCCACCCCACCCAAATCCTCCTCCCTCCCTTCCTTCTCTTCCCGGACCTTCCCTCCTTTGTTTTCGTCTGTACTAACCCTGCCCTTGACTCTATCCCAACCCTATTAAAGCTATCCACTGTCCTTTGAGTGATTCACTCCTCTGGCAGTGCGTCCAACCTGCCACCACTCTCTCTGTGAAGTAGTGCCTCCTCATCTCCATCCTAAATCTTCCCCCTTCCAAATTCAGACTGTGCCCCCTTGTGACCCTTCTCCCCCTTTAAGTGGAACAATCCTCCCTCCCTGGCTTTGTTTATGCCTTGCAAGTATTAAAAGGTCTCTGCCAAGTTCCCTCTTACCCTTCTGTCTTCCAGTGAGTACATGTTGAGTTCCTGCAACCTTTCCTTGTATAGCAAGTCCCCTAGTCCCATGATCATTTTTGTAGCCCTACGCTGCACCCCCTCCAGTAATCTCACATCCTTTTGAGGTATGGGCACCAGTACTGTGCACAGTATTCCAGCGTGGCCTCACCAGTTATCTATAAAATGGTAGGATGACCTTTCCCTTCGAGACGATCTCTGGCAATGCACCCCAGCATCCTATTTGCCCTTGCTGCCACCCTCCCACACTGTGCAGATACCTTCATGTCCCCTGTGACTATTACCCCAGGTCCCTTCCTCCTCTGAAGCCATTACCTGCACTCCCCAGCCAGTAGCTGTTCTTGGATTTCTTGCTCCAAGGTGCATGACCTTGCACTTCTTAGCGTTAAACTCCAACTGCCACTCCCTAGACCAGTGTTCAAGTTTAGCTAGATCCTTTCTGAGTGCCTTCTCTCTTCCTCATTGTCCACTTTTTCACAAATCTTAGTGTCATCCCAAACAGGCAGCTCTTACTCTTGACCCCTCTGCAATGTCTCCAATTAAGATATTGAACAAAACAGGGTGCAGCACTGAACCCTGTGGTACTCCACTCATTACTGGCCGTGGCTTGAAGTCTCCCCTTACAACTACCCTCTGTTGTCTGCTCTGCAGCTAGCTCTCAACCCACCCCACCAGTTTTCCCCTGTCCCTGTCCCTCAGCTTGCTCATTAACCTCCTGTGTGGCGCAGAGTGAAAGCCTTGCTGAAGTCCAGATACAGGACATCCACAGTGTGGCTTCGTCAACTGCCCTAGTGACCTAGTCCAAGAATTTGATCGGGTTAGTTTGGCAAGATCTTCCCATGACAAACCCATGCTGTCCCTCATCCTGTAGGACATTGCTATTGAGAAGGTTATCAACTTCTCCTTCAGAATGGTCTCCATCAACTTCCCACTATGGAAGTTAAGCTCACCAGACTGTAGCTACCAGGTTGGTTCTTGGGTGCACTTTGTGAAGGAGCACCATGTAAGCCATCTTCCAGTCTCTGGGTACATTCCCCATCTTCAAGGAGGTGTTGAACAGGTCTGTCAGGAGGCCTGCCAACAACTCTGCCAGTTCCTTCAGGACCCTTGGGTGTACACCATCCGGTCCTGGTGCCTTGTCCACCTGCAAGCCTTTAAGGCCCTTCAGAACTCTAGCCTCTTGGATGACCTTGTCTGTTATCTCACCCCACCCTTGCCCCTTCCCCTGTGGTACTGGGCCATCCCTTTCTTTTGTGAACATCAAGCAGAAATACTCATTGAGTGCCTCTGCCTGATCTTCCCCTTGTTCTGCCTATCCTCCCTCTCTCCTGATCCTAATGATGTCATCCCTACAACTCTTCTTCTTCCTTATGTATTTAAATAACCCCTTCCCCCCTCTCTGATCCTCTGACCCAACTTCGGCTCCTTTGGTCCTTGGCTGCCCTGACTGACCTGGTCACCTCCATAGATGCCTTTGAGAACACTTTTCTATCTTCCTCACGCCCAGATTTTTTTGAACTTAATGAAGGCCAATCTTTTTTCCCTCACCTTTCCCTCCACCTCCTCACTGGGCAAGCTAGGTTGTTTTGACCTGACTGCTTACTCTGAGATTTGGCACATGTGTTTATGGCCTCATTTAGCCCCTTCCTAATGATTGCCCACTTCTGTTCAGCATCCTTCCCGGGTTAATTTCAACTAATTACCCCTCTAGGATGCTGCCCATTCTGGCAAAATCTGCATTCCTGAAATCCAACACTCTTGTCCTGTTCTTATCAGACTCCCTCCCTGTGTTGAGGAGGAACCACACTGAGCAGAGGTTGCTTCCTGCTAGAAGGTCCTGTACTAATTCATCCTGGACTTGGTCTCCATTTGTTAGCACCAAGCCCAGTATGTTCCCCTTCCTAGTTGCTACTTCCCAAATGGATGATGCCATGCTTTTTTCCGGTATGTTTATATGATTTCTCCATTCATGACCTTTGCCAGTCCTCAGCTCAGGTGCCTTCTGCGGGAAACAGTGAATCCTGAACTCTGTCACTTTAACTCAGCTTTGAAATTCCTAAGTCTGTGATTCACAGCTTGTCTAACCAATGGTGGTCCCAGGGATGGATCAACCCATATTCCAAATAAGCCATGTAGTAGTGCTCTGATGCTTATGCAGCCAAAAGGCCCTGAAGGTATTAATTTCCATACCTTCTGATGCTGGTGGTATAGTGGAAATCGTCACAAATTTGTGAATGACAGAGTACAGTACACATGCTAGACATTGACAAGAGTCCCACCAAGAGCTTACAGCTGTACAATAGCTGTCATTTACAGACAGCACTGTCACGGGCAGCCGTGGGCGGTATGTGGGTGGGTTGAGCTGCTCGCAACATTCCCTACATGCTGAGATGGTGGGAGCGTGGTGGGCATGGGTTGCCTGAATGGGTGAGAGGGAGGCATCTTGTGCTACTGGCGAGGGGGGGAGGCAGCTCATGTGCGCCGGTGCATCCAAGATGTGCTGAGTGCAAGTCCTTTGTGAATCCTGCCCATAGAATTGATGTTGCACTTTGCAACACCAGGAACCATGTGCAATGCTACACAGGTGTACAGACTGATCTTGTGGATACTGGTTTAATGCAATGCCAAGGGTATATTATACTACTAGCAAGGTAATCATTTTTAATTCATTTAAACCGACTTTGCACCAGCACTGATCCATGGGGGGGCCACCATTGTCAACATTGACTTCACAGATTTTACCACATTGACCACAATATATTTACTTATGATCTTTAGCCATCTCTGCACCATCTTGTTGTTTTTCAGCCCATCATTACACTCTCCACCTTATCAACCAGTGTTTTGTGTGGCACCATGTATGAAGTATAATTGCCTTCCTGGCTGGATCCCTAAAAAGGTGTTACAATTCAGCACCATGAAGTGTCCCTATAAATTCAAATATATAGTCTGACATTTACTGTGTGATATCACAATGTAAATCTATGACATTTAGGTATCCCGCAGTCATACTATCAACTTTAGTGACTACTTTTCCTAAGTTAAACAGCAACGGAATGTCTGTTACCTCACTGTGTGTATGTGGTCTGTGTCCCCCCCGTATTGATGTTGCCGCATCTTTCTTCTCCTTCCTGTACCACATACTGTCCACTTCCCTCTGCTCTCCCATCCCCTCAGTGACCTTGATTCATTCCCTGATGCATGGTGTAACCCATCCACACTTCATACTGATTTAATCCTTCTGAGTAAGCAGTACACTGACATGCCAAATTCCTTTGTGTCACCCCATTTCGTAAGCATGTTTTTGCTTAACATTCCTTACGTTGCTGGGGCATAATGATCCCTGATGCACCACTATTGAACTAACATTTGGTTTCTGATGACAGTACTTATGTGTGTGCCAAAACACTTCAGCAACATTACTGAAGCTGACCTGTTGCTTTATCTCATAGTGCTATCTCAATAAAGCAACTCAGACCATGAAATATGTTTCATCTGGATTAGGATGTACAACAATGTCATGTGGAACACAAACACAACTGTTTGGGGTTGAATGTGGAATACAGAATTCATCTCTTCCATAGCCATGACATCGGTTTGGCACACAGTAGAGAAGACCAGGAGGAATGTGATGACCATGTACACGATGACACACTACTGTATGACAATGATGATGGCAGTGATCTTGAATATGAAGATGACCTAGATCACAATCCAGACTGAGATGTCAATAACTTTATAAACTCTGATTCGGACTCAGCAAGTGATGACTACAGTGATACCATGGACAACATGGAAGTGAATAGGTTACAACCATAATGTCAGAAATGCTATTTGTTATACAACATTATTGCAGCTTAATTAGTTGAAATGAGATTCAGTTTCCCATCCACCACTACCCTCTGTTGCCTACACTGTAGCCAGTTCTCCACCCACCTCACCAGTTTTGCCCATGCCCCATGCCCTTTAGTTTACATCAGAGTCTCCAATGTGGTACCAAGTCGAAAGCCTTGCTGAAGTCCAGGTACAGGACATCCACAGCATAGCCACCATCAACTTGCCTAGTCACTCAGTCATAGTATTCAACTAGGTTGGTCTGGCATGATCTCCCCAATCCCGCAGCACACACCCAGTGACCAGAGATGCATTAAACAAGTCTATCAAGGATCCTGCCAGGGTTACTGCCAACTCCTTTAGCATCCTCCCTTTTTAGGACCCCTTTCTCCCTGCAATCCCATCGATCTCTGCTCCAGCCATGTCCCTTCCTCTGTCCACCCCAGTCAGATTTCCCAGAACATTTCACCCTCTCCCCATTTTTTCCCCTATGACCCATTTACCCCTTTTTGGATGCTCATTTCCACTGGGTTCTCCCTTGACCCCCCCCCCAAGCAGCTCAGAGATCCCTCAGTGCTCATACTGCTATTGAATTACTAAATTACACAAAATTACAGTACTTATGACTTTAAAAGAGTTGACACACACTTCCCTGTGATACTAAAGATATATCATGTGCTTTTTCAAAGCACATACTGTTCCCATTCAACTTGTCTCCTCAACAGTACTTTTGTCTGTTCCCCTCGACCAGTGTTCCTGCTCCTCCTCTGTCTTTCTAATTTCGCCCCTTATCTCCTCTGGACCCTGATTGGCTAATCACTCTTTGGAGTGGTTTGCCTGGAGCATTTAACAATGGATGAGGTGCACAGTGGGTGGAGGGTGGGAGAAAAAATGTCCCCAGTTAAGTTCGTATACAAATCCACTGCCTCTGTGATCCTCTCAAGCCATGGATCAGAGCAGCGATTACAGCTCTTCTTTGATGGTTATCAGTAGGCTGTGGTCCAGAGCAGTGCTTTCAGCTACTCCATCAAACTTCGGGCATGCTGCCCCTGAGCTAGGTCCCCCTAATCGCAGCCACTCTTCCTTCTTCACTATCTCCTTCATTTATGCTGCCTGGTCCATTCTCCTGCCGGCTTTCAGTGGCAAGCCTGCTGCCTTGTCTTGCTTCCCCTTGCTATTGAAAAGGTGTAGTAGTGACAGCAGTATTGGCACATAATTGAAATGTGATAAAAGTCATGCTGCGCAACAATATTACCGTAGCCATATTTGTGACACCACTTCATGCTTTCAGCTCTTCAAGATATACTGATGCTATTGTAAAATGCTATTGAATGTTTGTTTCCTAATAAATACATGGAGGATGTTGTGGTTAATGCAAGGAGGCAGGTTATTGAAAGTTGTGGTGAGGGGGATGGAGGGGTAGGGATGATTGTGGTTGGGGACACAGGGTGGCCTGGAGGTTGTGAACTTCAATTGTTGTGGCACAGCAGGTATGTGGATGCAAGCTGGTCATATTTGCAAAAACACATGAAGTAATGGTCGAAGAGTGCTACAACACATGTTTGGTTGTGCTGTGATGGTGGCACATGGCCTTCAAGACATGTGGTGTAGAAGTACATCAATCACAACATTTATCTGTGGGTTTTGGATGTTTGTATACCTGTATATATAAAAGTAGGGTTAAGTGGGTTATCATCCCCCTGTATGAGGCATTAGTGTAGCCATACCTGGAGCATGGAGTACAGGTATGGGCACCATACAGGAAAGGTGATATTTTAAAGTTGGAAAGGATCCAGAAAAGAGCCACAAAAGTAATAGTGGGGAACAAAGATATGTCATATCCAGTGAGATTGAGAAGACTCAACATGTTTACCCTACGATACAGGAGACTGAGAGAGGACATGTGTATGTTATACAGAGCATTACACGGTGATATATTATTGACAGAATACGGCCTTAAAATGAAAAACAGTACATATAAAACTAGGGGGTACCATCTTCAGCTAGTACAAGAGAAATGGAATATGCTTAAAAGAAAACAGTGGTGTCGCCAAAGTGTGGTGACCACGTGGAACAGCCTACCAAGCAAAGTGGTATCAAGTACCTCAATGGAACTCTTTAGAACAAGATTAAACAATGTTTATATAAATAAATATGATATGGTACAGCTTGGCAAGCAATTAAAGGACAAAAGTATATTCTGCTTGAAAATCTTATGAAACCAATGAATTGACTGATTAACGTGTGCACAATCAAGCGCTGTTACTTTATTAACGTAATTTCAGTCCCACAGCAGACTAAATCATGTTGCTGCAAATCTAATTTTACATTTTTTTAATGTTCGGAGAAACAGAACTGAAAGCAGACCAGCCGCCACCAAAACAGAGAACATTTCTTATATTTGAAAGCACTATTATGGGCATGCTACATACATGCCTTATATGCTTTAGTGAATGCAAGGTACTTCTGTGAAATATAGTGACTAGCTGCACTGGAGCAAGTCTGTGTTAATGGCCACCAGAAAAAATGGGAAACTCAACTATGCCTTGGAACAATGCCTGTCGGTAATCTCTTAACTGCTTGTAGCATATTCTTTAGTGGTGGTAGTCCAGTTCGACTACTGAATTTCTTAAGGCATTTAAACATGCTGAGAATTGCACTACACACATACAGTCTTATGCAGTCTTCATACTTGATTCTGTATGTTCGACGTGTGTGGAAGAAGGAGCAGGAAGAATTACTGAATGCATTGTCAAATCAAGAAGCCATATTGGGTGGTGATGGCAGGTGCTGCTCTCCGGGCCATACTGCGAAGTATGACTCTTACTCATTGATAGACCTGGTATACTCAAAAATTATAGACCAGCAACTCATACAGGTGAATTGTGATAGCCACTTTAAACTGTAAATTGCAAGCACTTTAATTTAACATGTGTCTTATTCATTATTATTATTATTATTAGGCATTAGTCATGACTTACATGTAAATGTCCACTTACTTCTCTCATGCAGAGCAATGACGTGTCCAGTTTGGCAGTTATGGAGCTGGAGGTTTTAAAAGATGCTTGCACAAAGTGAAATTGTCCAGAGTTAAAATAAAGAGCCTAATGACAGACAGACATGTTAGCATCAAGAAATACATGAGAGAACAACAACAAGTCATAATTCATTGGTTTGATGTCTGGCATGTTGCCAAAGGTCAATGATCTTTATGATCATGTTAAATGAAGTACTTTGTGTAATTACAATAACATTAATTTATAAGCTAGTACAGTCTTGTAACAATGATATCTCTATATTTGTACAGGGATCCAGAAAACAATTGAAGCCAAAGCTAAACAGAAGACCTATGGGGTTCTGGCTGAGAGGACAAAGGAATCAGCCATCATTTATACTGGTGTGCGGCTGTGAACTTGTTGTTGCTAGTGGAGGTCAATATAGAATCATGTCTGCAATATTCATGACGACCATTCTGAAATATACCTCAGTGTGAGCATAGTGATTTGGAATACATAACTTGGATAGAAAGTTGTGGATTCACATATGCTTATTACATCATGGTCTTATGACAAAACTTAATCAATGATTTTTGAATGCTTACAAGTATGTGACTAAATCAAATAGACATGTATGTCATCTGCAAGTTCTCTTAATTTCAGTGATCTGTCATAAACATATTTAATTATCTTATATGGAAAGAGTGGTGTGATGCTGTTGAATAGTGATTTAAGGATATACCATGACCCAGTGTGGGTGATGGCAGGATTTACCACGCCTGGTGTGTGTTTCTCAAGGTGCAGTCAAGGTAGGAAACCCACCATAGTTGATTAAATCTTGCCACTACCCATACCCAGTCATGGTATATTACTATTATACAGAGTAGTAAAGAAAGAGAGAGACATTTTTTTAAAGGTCCCAGTATAGCTGCATTCTGATTGTATGTTATGAATCCCAAACCATTCATCTATGTGGATGTGTGTTTCTCAGTTATAACTCACAACCATGGGACCGGATGCACTCTACTAGCACCACTGGTCATCAGCATGACCGCAATATGTGTGTTACAATTTCATAACACACACCCCATTCTCACTTACAGGTTACTTCACAAATGGACTTCAAGGCATAACAACATTCAATCAGACTGTATGTAATCAATAATATATGAAGGAGTTTATGTGTTAAACAGTTGTAAGCAAAGGCAAGTAGGCATGGTGAGACATGATGCCAGATTCTGTATCCAGTGTACTGTCCGTGCATTTCAACTTGTGGCTGCACATCCATACCATGGATTATTGTGCTTATAAAATGGATCCATGTACTGTTAATGTTGTTTCAGTATTTAATCATGACTTACAAAGCTGTAGAGCACTGCTAAAACAACGTCACATACTAGTGTAATGTGCAGAAAAAGACTCACTAATTATCAGATATAATTAACTGTGTGTGCCAATCAAATTATGGTGCAGTTGAATATCATTGACCTTTCAGTTTTTGTTTCACAAAATGAACCATGACAACTTCTTCATTAATTTACCAAGTTCAAGGGCTCATAAGGAGTTAGAAATTATTGTGAACAACAACATGCTGATCAAAGACATAGCAAAATTATCCCCTGGGGAGCAGACATCATCACTAGAAGCCTTTCATAAGGTGGTTATTTTCTTTGCTCCAAAGTTGACACACTACTTCTTTAACAGCATGGAGGTCAGGTAAGTGTCTTACAATGACTTGATTATCTCATATTGTAGACATGAACTTTGCAAGCTGACTGTGGTAAGCAATAAGCCACTGCAGGTGCATGTTGAACACTTTTAACACCGCGGCTACGGGCATAGTGAGGTAGAGCCACAGGCTGAGTGTATCCAGCCTCCTAACTGTGTGTTAAAGTGTATGACACACACCCTGGCGTGGCTTATTGCAGTTATGAAATAGATACCGCTCATTTATTTATAAAAATAATGAGGCGTAAAAGTGTTATAATTGCATAAAATGTATTTATTTGAGGAAAAAATATGCCTGTAAAGTAGTCCCATTTTAAACATGTATTTCACTTTTTTGTATTTTAAATACTGCTGGTAAACATTAAAGTAGGAATGTAAAGTAAGGGGTAAAGGAGGGAAGTACTGAGCAGCTGACTTTTATTTATTTAAAATCTGTAGGCAGTAGTGAGGAGAGTACTGGCAGTTGGGATGAAGTAATGCATGAATAAACAGCAGAGCTAAAGTAAAGCGGAAATGGCACTGCAGAACCAGGTGAGAATATAGGGCATCATATTTTGAAGAGGAACAATGTAAAGTAAGGGGATAAGTGAGGGAAGTACTGAGGAGCTGGCAGGTGTGCTGTTAATAAGGAAAGCGAGCGAGCAAGATTCCCTTTTTACATATTAATTGATGTTTCTCACCGTTTCTTTTTATGAGGTTGTTAATAGCTGCTTTTCATTTCAATGAGAACTCAGCAAGTGCTCAGGCCATGACCAAAGACGGAAAAGCCAAATGGGGGGTGTCATTTCCAAAATCAAGAGGTGGAGCTGTAGTGGTGAAGGAAGTCAAAGTTCCAATATCATACGGTAATAATAGTTTTATACTTGTGTCCTATTACTGTGTTACATTAAATATGTACACAACATGCCCCTCCTTATTGTGTTCATCATTTACTCGCTTCTCTAACTCCCCTCTGCAATATTCCACAACAGCAGAAGGTAAGTCTGTGGCACATATATCCATGTGTTGCTCATTCATTCAAAATTCAACAATATTGAGTATCTGTGTATGCCTGCATGCTCATGATGTCAGACGGTGTGCACACAATGAAATGTGTATTGTGCTGTGTCGCTGGACATCAAATGGAATGGCACCATGTTGCAGGTATGAGGAAGATGAACTGATGTTGGTGTCACTGAGAGGGGCGGGGTGAGAACTGTCAGTTACACATATTTGTGACCACTAACCATGGTGGTTGGAACATATGAATGTGACAGCAGAAAATGACTGCCATGGCTCACCTAGTCTGCACTAGTAGACTAAGCATCTGTTAGGTCTTCCTGCAATCATAACCTCCAACCCCACCATGTCACCAATCCCATGTTCATCTCCCATGTCATCTTGAAGCCTCCAGTTATCCTCAACCACATCACTTCCTCTTCAATCCGTCCCATCTGTCCACCACCCTTTCTGTAAAAAAGTGTTTCCTTATATTGTCTCTGAATTCCCCCCAACACACACACACACACACACACACACTTTACATTTCATGTCCCCTGGTCCTACGGCACTCTTTCCTTTGTAAGATACTGCCCTAGAGTACCCTCTCTATCCCAGTGCCAGCAGTTGACCAGCCAAGTGTTGAACTTTGCAATTCTCTGTCTGCTGTCAGGGCTAGCTCTTGAGATAGGCAGCACATTTAAAAATGCCACCAAACTGAAGTTTTATTCGCTGCAGAGAACAGAGCAAACACTTCAAGCCTTGGCAGTATGTCCATCATACATGTTTTTCAGGCAAAATCATTCGTCCGTAAGTGGAACACAAAGTGTCTCTTTTCATCCTGCCATTTACCACCGTATGGGATTTGATGTATAATCTCTGGCACTGTCATGCCAGGCAAATATTTTGCCCACATCCTACCTCCTACCCCCCCACCTATCCAGCTTATGCCCCTAATAATGGAGTTCCCAACAATCAGCAACCTATCCTCAACATCCTCTTGCCTGTCCCTGGATCCTGGCCATCTCATTGTATCCCATTCCACACATCTCCCCTGCTTTTCCTTCCATTCTTATTTCCACCAACACCCACTGAAAGTGTCCTAGCCAAGGACTACACACTGACCCCCAACACTTGGTTCCCTGTGGCTCTCCACCACTAGACATCAGCATTCATCTCCCCCCTCAACAGGCCATGTGCTCCCCCACCCCGGCTTCTCACTTTCTTGCTCAAAGAACAGCCCATTATCATTCCCCTGTCAGGCTCCATGCTGCCCTGCTCCTGTGGTTACAGATGCACCCCTTCACTCCACCTGGCCAAGCATATCCACTCTAGCAACTCCTGCTATAACCCCAACCCCTTTTCATTCATTCCCTGCCTAGACCTGTGTAGTACTTTGCCTCTGTGATGAGTTAGCTGTGTTTCTTCAACCTGCTGGGTCAGGCTCGTCAGCCTTCCCCGTGGCCCACAACTGACCCTTCCAATTGACACTGTACCAGGTTGACCTCCACTGTGTCCTCTCATCTACCCTCCTGCGGTCTACTTTTGTCTTATTCTCTCTATCCATGAGGGGAACCACCGTCTTCCCCTCTACTGTAAGGTCAGACAGACCCGCTCCCTATCTGTCCCCTGACCTGCCTATACACCACCTAACTCCCTCCAGCCATCATCCTGTGACTGTAATGCAATGAATCTATTCATGTGCTCTAGGTGCACCAGCTCACCTTCCTCTTCGAGGTCTCGTCACCTCCCATTTCTCATCAAGCGTATCCTAGGCCCCCTACTTCCAACTAACTCCAATCCCTCCTTCTCATTTTCTAGCTCTGCAACAATGCCAGTCCAACCTTCTGTCATGCATTTATTGTCACCTTCTTCCCTACTGTCCCCATATTTATTCCTCAATGCCCTCCTCCATCCCATTCTTTCATAAGGTCTCTTACACGCACCATCGATCCCTCCCATCCATATTGAATTCAAGCCCAATCCACTCTTCAGCTGCCTCCATCACAAGGCCCTGCTATTCTCTGAACCTGCTCCCAGCTACCTTCATCAAGCCACCTCCCTCCCTCCACCTCATGCTTTTGCTCTCCTGAGAGTCCATCTCAGACCATCACCTCTTTCCCAATGGAGGCCAAATGATCCGCAACCTTTGGGTCTGCTTAAATGCAGCATTTTTATTTTTGTCATAAACACAATACATAATAATGATTTATGTATTGTTAAATACTTTCCAGACTATGTGAATCATCTGAAGGAAGATGTTTTCTGTCTACGTGAGGAGTTACCCAGCTACAGACTTGCTAGAAGCAGATGGGGAAAGGAGGTTCCACTACCCATAGCTTTGAAATTCGAGAAGCAAGATAAGGAACACCTATTTGCTTCACACAGAAGTCAGTTTAATAAAATAAGGAAGTGACTGGTTACAGATCAAATCTTGCTTAACCGCTTGAGTTGAAATACCTTTATTTACTTGTACAGAGATAAGTGGACTTGAAAAAAAAAAAGTCTGAACAGCACTGCGCAGGACATTGCTACTTCCCATTGATGAGACATGTCCTATGTTACCAATACTGTTTTGCTTACAGTTGAGTTCTGTACTATTTATTCTATAGTTGAATAAGTGAATTTTAAATAGAAATTTGAAAATGTTTACTTAGTGGCATGGAAGTGATCATAGGCCTATTGTTAGGGTTCGGATCTGTTTTGTGTTTAGAATATCTGCACCTTGTACACATACAAACCAAATATACAATACAAATTATATGTAACAGACCATAGTACAGTAACCTTGCTAACAAACAGATTGGGAGCCATAACATAGCTCCCTGTTTATTATAATGAGGGTTGCCAAACAAGCAAGGCACATGTCTACTGAGCCTTACTGCAGTACTTACATTCCCATAACACACAACTATGCTTATTGTTTAGTGCACAACTTTTTGCTGGCTACTGTATGTGCAGCAATGTGCAAATGAAATATAATTATGTACAGTACATTCTGTAGTGCCCCGTTTTGCAGCTGCTCTTCCCCGACTTTTCTTTGAGTCAGTGTGCATACTAATAAGAGATGCAGGGGCTAGAGAAGGTTTTCTTCACAGAGAGAAGGAAGGAATACAAATGAACACTGCATCTCTCTGCCAAGTTTGTACCAAGTGCTGTATTTTTACTGTAATGCCGACACCACCAAACTGCAGGCTGTGACCCACTACAGTGAATCACTGTGAACTGCTGGCAGTCACACTCACTCTGCCAACAGTATGGATATATGCCACGCTCTGTCTCGTTTCTCTAGCTACCATAGTTTGTCTTTAGAAAGCCTCGGTATGGGGAGCAGTTTTGCTTTAAAAGAAGCAGTAGGGGAACTGATTTGTAGAGGGCATCATTACGGAAAGGGTCTGTTTTGGTTATGAGAGCTAATTTGTATCGACTCAGGAGCCATGCAGACCATTTGTTATAACCAAATATTTGGAATAACGGGTTCGCTATAGTGAGAGGTTACTGTATGTGCATACATCATGCATTGTTCTCATTTGTTGATGCGTAAGTATGTTCATTTGATATAGTCAATATAAATGTACAGCATGCACTTTATGATTTATATCGTGATGGTAGCTAATCACTGATTGTATTCTTCTGTGGTTGTATTACGTGATCTCTTCCCAACCATGACTGCATTTGTCATGTTTAGAAAATGCAGAGATGGATGGAATAGAGAGGGGATAGCCACATCTAACAATGTACTCAGTATGTTTGTTAAACTCATTTTGGACACATGGACTTGTCAATTGTCGATGCTGATAAATGTCACAGGAAGGCAAATGTCATAAAGTGAATGTTACTCTTACCTATCCATCAATGGGTATTATGTGGATATGTTTGCTTCCATGGAAGCATTTATTAATTTATGGTATTCAATTTTATTATTAACTTTGCAATTCATTTATTAAAGGAACCGTTAACTGAGAATTGTACTGCACTGTAATAAATGCAATAAAAGATAATCAACTAGAATGTATATTTAACAGAATTTTATTGATGCACATCAAGTGTTGGATTATTCGCTGTGCAGCGATCATGTGAAACTATATTGGGACTCATCTAAAATGTCCTTCTTAACAGTCATAAGATAGCATCATTACATTAGAAGCATGCTATGCAGTAGAAATAAACTACTTTCAGTCATTACAGGGTTACAATTCTGTTCATAAATGATAATTCACAGTAATAAGTTGACAATATTGAAGTGGAAATCATTCAATGAGTTGTATAAACTTTCAAACACATTACCAGTTTCATTAAACACGCAGTGGTTTGTAAACATTAACTGCTTGCTTCTGGAATCGGACAGTTAACATCATGTAACAATGAGGTACCCTATGCAACATGCCATTACAAGGCCTAACTGCATCAGATCATTGTGTTCATGGGCATTGAAACTCTCCTTTCTCCCGCCTACAGTAACTGCAAAACATCAATGTATAATTGACCTGAAAGTAAACTCCATTATTCACATCTCTTGTAACTATCAGCCTTTACCTCTAACTCCTGTAACTTTGCACTGACAAACCTGACTGTTTCCTATACTGTGATTAGAGACAGTGTTAGCTATGCTAATTTATTTTGGTCATGCTAAACCACATCATTTGGTAATGAATATGTCAGCAACAAATTAAAAAATTATTACTAAATATAAGAGAGGTGGAAGAAAACCTGTCTAACAATTATTTCTAAACGTAACAGTCAGATATCGACAGCAACAGGTAATTGGAATCAAACATGAATTAACAGGTGGACATGTGGAAATCTGTAGAGACAAAAAAAAGGATTTCATTTGGTACACATGCTATAACTGAAGACAATATTACAAATTGAAAGCAACAGACATTGAATTAATGCCAATTACTAATATGTCTGACATCTGATAAAACTGTCAAGTGCCGACATACATATACCAAAGAAGTTATATTAAGAAATGACATCAAGTAAAACCAACACATTTTAATTTATGTTTTTAGAATTAAAATGCTGCATTGATTTGAAACCATTACCAATGGATCAGAGGGGGAAAAAATGATAGATAAGTGCAATGAGTCTGACAGATTGAGAGATTGTTAACCAATACACTAAAGCACTCTCCTACAATATAAATTGGTGTTCGAACCCCATAAAGAGGAAACAGATTGTGCGTTACCTGGTCTCATAGAAGTGTGACGTGAATTTTCTCAGGAGACAAACTTATCCCCCACTGAGATCTTGAAACTGAAGTTCATGAGTTACCCTCACCTCTTTCATTACTCCCTGCCTTCTGGGAGAAAGAGGGGTGTAACCATCCTCCTATCTGTGACCTTCCCTTTTGAACAGGGGGAAGTGATAGAGGACCATGCAGCCAGATACATCATAGTGACTGGCCAGGTCCAAGACAAACAGGTAACATTGGTGAATGTTTATACCCCCCCCCCTCACCAGGATCCCCCCTTTCTTTTTATTCTTCACTTATCCAACTTGTTGCAGAGAAAACCCAAGGGATCTTAATAATGGGCAGAGACTGGAACCTGATATTTAATAGAAATTTAAATACTACTTGATCCCCAAGCCAGACCTCCAGAAAGCATTTCCTCCATAAAATTTTTTGAACAGGTGGGTCTTGTGGATATCTAGTGGAGTAACTACCCCAAAGCCAAAGATTATACATACTACTTACAAAGATTAAAATATATTCCAGATTGGATACCTTTATCACAATCACCAGGATGCCACCCACTTCCCCTCTATGTGGATTGGGACGTCACAGTTATCTGATCATAGTCCCATCTTCCTGGAGGTAGATTTATGTGTGCCCAGGAGGAATACCGACTGGAGACTAAATACTTATTTATTTATTTTAGTTGTTCAACCAGGACTAGCACACTAAGCTGAAAGCTTTTTTACAGGAGCGACCTGAGAGCACAGGGAAGTTAAGTGACTTGCTCAGAGTAACACAGTATGCAAGTGGAAGCTGTGAGATTCAAACCGGGTCTGGTCTGCTGGATGTCACCAGATTTGCAGCTCAGAGCCTTAAACCACTGCGCTATACTGTCTCCCTTCGTAATAAGGAAGTGTTAGATACTCTTAAACAACACATTAAAAATACAGTAACAAAGAACACGACTAAAGAAGTAACTCCCCAGATTATTTGGGACATCCTTAAAGCCACTATTGGAGGGAAACTCATCTCTATAGCCTCATATATGAAAAGACAACATAAACAAAAACAACAAGATCTCATTATGCAGAATAGGGATTTGGAGACTGCACAGAAACTTAAATGGGAAGAACATAGGGACTCTCAGATAAAAACCTGCAAGATGGCCCTACATAATCTACAGAAGGAAGAAACTGAGAGAGCATTTTTTTACCTTAAACAAAAATATTATGAGGGAGACCCTAGAGGCACCATATTGCTGGCATTCAGACTCAGACAGTATATGGCCAGGCCAACCATCACTAAAATAATCTCCCCTCGATCTGGTCTACCAGTTGTTAAATCATCCCAAATTTCAGAGGACTTTGTTACTTATTATTCTAAATTATACAGCCCCCAAGTAGAAACAAACCACAAAGAAAAACAACAATGTCTGAGCTCACTATCCCTACCAACTCTCCCTTGATAAAAGCTCAATTTTAATTAAACCAATCACATAGTCTGAAATTGTAAACACCATTAAAAACTTAAAACTGAAATATTAGGCCCTGATGGCTTTAGCGAGAATTCTTCAAAGCCTTCAGGGAGAGATCACCTCTTTATGAAAGGTCTATTCGAGCATCTGGGAAGAGAGAAACAGTCCCCCTCCTGGCAATATGCCACTGTCTCTACTCCACAAAGAAAACAAAGATCCCACCCAATGCGAATCCTATCAACCTGTTTCTCTTCTTAACTCAGATTATAAAATCTTTACATCAATCATAGCCTCAAGACTGAATTCCTACTCCCAGATCTGATTAATAAGGACCAAACAGGTTTTGTGTCTGGTCATCAGGCCAGACAGTGTTTGTTCCACAATAAATGTAATAGACTCTACTGTACACACCAAGCTCATACCACTGCCTGCCTGATGAGTCTGGATGCCGAAAAGGCCTTTGATAAGGTTTCTTGGGGCTTTTTATTCCAGGTCCTGAAGTGTATGGATTCCCCAGATTTTAATAGATACCATTAAAATCCTTTATTCTGGCCCTCATGCCTATGTGAGAGTAAATGTGGGGCTATCGGACAGATTCAGGCTAGGCAGGAGTTTGACAGGGTTGCCCACTGTCCCTCTCCTATTTGCCTCTATATATTGAACCCTTGCAGAGGGTGTTCAGAATAATATTCAAGGGATAGGGTGGGGGCCTGCAATGAAAAATTTCTCTTTATGGACTATATACTGCTGTGTTTGTCCCACCCAAAGTAATCCATTCCTCTGGTGTGGTCTGTTCTGGAGGAATTTGGCAGGCATTTGGGATACTCTCAACAAATCGAAAACGGAAGTTCTTAAAGTTTATCGCACTCCCTTCACAGGCAGTGTTATACCTCCTTCCCTTGAATTGGTCAGCCCAGAAAATGTAAGCACTTAGGCACCTTCATTACTAAACATACTTCCCAACTATTCAAGGCAAATTATATCTCTTGTGTTAACAAAATAAAAAAGATCTGGAGAGGTGGTCTTTAATAAATTTTCCTATGCACTTTAGGATGCAAACAATAACGATGAATATACTCCCAAATTCTTATATCTCTTTCAGTGCTTGCCCACTTTTATACATAAGTCCCATTTTCAGGATTGGCATAAATCAATCTTTAAATTCATCTGGAATAGAAAACGTCCCCGAATTAGCCTCCACATCCTCCAAACACACAAAAATCAAGGTGGCAGATCTCTTCCAGACCTGGAGGACTACTACCTGGCAGCCCAGTTAAAGGTAACTTTACAGTGGTCTGCACCTTCATACTCCTTGAATTGGAAGGACATGGAGAAGTGGGAGGAGGAGGAGGAGAAGGAGGAGCACAGCCCACTCTTGAAGCTCAGAACAATAATTTCTCCCAGTTCCCCTGGGTTACCTCCCAGTAGACTCACAACCGTGAGGGACACAGTGAGAGCAGCACATAGAGCTTGGCATAAACACAAGCTAAAATCCTCATTATGGCCTCTATACAGGTTGTCCTGGGTTTCTAGCTTACCCTGTGCCAAATTAGATCATAATTTTAAGATCTGGGACAGCAGTGGCCTAACATACTTGGGCCAATTTCTCCAGGAAGGCATTGTCCAAGATTTCACCTCTCTTAAATAGACATTTAGTCTCAGAAATTGGACTACTTTAGGT
The DNA here is from genome assembly GCA_016271365.2 of Neoceratodus forsteri. Taxonomy (NCBI): domain Eukaryota; kingdom Metazoa; phylum Chordata; order Ceratodontiformes; family Ceratodontidae; genus Neoceratodus; species Neoceratodus forsteri. Next base: position 550,983,630 of record CM057458.1, read on the forward strand.
ATCTTCCAGCTAGGTCATACTTGAACAAGTGTCAAGAGGCTGACCGAGATCCTAATAAAGCGCCTCTTTCCTAGACAGCCTCCAAGCTATAAGGAATGCTCTGACTCAAAGGGATGGATTTCCCCTATATGTCTCTGACAATCTTGAGGGTGACCATCTGAGCAGAATAAAACTAACTGGTAGGGGAGGGGATGGACTTGGAAGAGTTAAACTGGGATTTTGTTTTCCAAACTGCTGCCTGGACCACCAGATCCCCACATTGGCAAGAGTTTGCTTGGAGGACTAGGGTACGCTACTTCTTGACCCCTACTACCCTAGCAAGAAGAGACCCCACTAGACAATCACTATGTTGGAGAAGCTTTGAGAGATGGAGGCTAACCACTTACATATTTTCTGGGCTTGCCCCAAGATTCATACATTTTGCCGGAGATAGTTCTATACTGGTGGATCTGTTCTTTTGGATGTTCCTTGACTGGCTTAATGTAATCCTTGGTGTTCCTCAAGGGCCTGAAGGGTGCTGACTCACTTTATTTATGGGTCATATTACTAACCGCAGCACATGAAACAATTACTCGTCATTGGCTCAAGACCATATTACCCACTAAACAGAGCTGGATACAGGTGGTCCAAGAAATTTTAGAACTTGAAGAGTTAACCTTTAAACTAGAACAGAAGTCTCATATATTTACTAGAAGATGGACAAGATGGTTAATTTGGTTGGATTCCCATTCCGGCCCCCACCCTGCCCAAGCAGTCCAGGGGAACATCTCCAGCACAACTACATAAATGCTGTATAGAGGAGGACCCATGGGAAGAACAGCTCTGATGTCCAGTGGGTTCTTCTGCCTATAAGATGTAGGAAATAGTACTGATTCCTTAATATATTATAACTGAAATAAATGGATTTATGTAAACCTTCTTGAATGTACATGTGTGGAAATGATGAAATTGACTGTACCTTATTCTCTAGTTGTTGTACATCGATTGATGTTAATAAACATGAATTAAAAAAAAAAATAGAGATGAGGATCATTACAGAGACAGATCAGGTCTGTTTCACTCTTGCTATTTCTGCCCATGACATTCCTCTGGTGTCACCCCACTTTTTTTTTTATTTTTATAAATCAATCCATACTGTCACACTTTTACACTTAAATGTAGAGCAAGCGGATGAAAAAATAAAGAAGGGGAGCCAGCTCATTTGTACTGAAGCCCTGTAAGTAGAATCATACATTTCATAGTGCTCACAATAGAAACTGCAGAGGGACACGCTGGATCACAGTCAGAGAGGATCCAGGAAAGAAGAGAAAATAAAACATTGGCAACACTCGGTGTATGACTGTGTGTTAGGATTGAGACACTTGTAAACACATGTCATGACCTTCCTCAGTACTGCAGTCCCATAGGTAGAAGCACATTTACAAAGTGCACACTACGGAGACATCAGCCATACACAATCGCCCCCAGACAAGCCACCTGCTTGCTGTAAAAACAAAACAGAAAGGCAGCGAAAACATTGCAAACATTTTTTGTGTGTGGGGGGAAGGGCAGCGAGACATCAGCAGCTTCTGAAAACTGTCCCTAAAATGAGATAAAGTCAATAACCATAACCAGTCAAAAGAACTATTTATTTTTTAAACTGTAAAAGGTCAATGAAACCAGAAAGAATAACTACATTTGACTTTTAAAAAAATTTTGTAACTTCTTCTGAACCAACGTTGCCAGTTTTTTGGCCATTTCATTAGTGGAATAAGACCGCCAAGGTGTGGTTTATGGGCAAGGTGCCAAAATAATTCCAAGATGCAATGCAGCACATGGTGGACCATCATGAGGGAAGGCCATCTTGGAATGTACCATCCACCCTACCTGCAATCAGGAGCTGGTCTGTGGGATGGCCAACAGCAACACCACCCATACACTGTCACAGCCAATGTCCATCAGATGTATGTAGGTGCGTACAAGTTACACACACCAGCATATGTCAGATGGCACAGACCTGTGGAGATGTGTGGAGGGCTGTGTCACTGAACATCCATCATTCAAGCACTGGACTGATGTTATGGGAAGAGAGATGTTGCTGCCGGGGGGATGGTGGGTGCAAGATGGCTGACATGTACATCAGAAAACTGCAGTGAATTACGGTCACAAACAGGATGATTATAAGGATGGGGTTTGGTACCTGCAGACAAGGGGGCAAATTTTGGGGTATGGTAGTTACGTTCGTGGAATGGCACTGTAGTAGGTAAGGTAGGGTGAAAGATATCCAAAGGCCTGACAGTGGGATGTGGATGCGTGGATCCTGGTGCCTGTGGTATGCATTTGTAACCCCTAGATGGCGCTATCCCAGGGGCTACTACCCCTGCCTGATTTGCCACTAACAGGTTGAGGGGCCTGGATCCAATGGCGGGTGCCTCCACCCAGAGGTCAGGGTTTGCAATAGTTAAACTAACTTGGTCACAGCCCTCTGGGACACTGCAACCTCTTTCTTCCCACTAGTGGCCCACACAATATATCAGAATTACCTTCACAGTATACACTTACCCCCAGGACTGGTTCCGCACTGGGACCTCCTGTGAAATGAGATACAGTGCAACAATCACAGTACTTTAACATAGACAGATACCTCAGGCAGTATAACTTTGCTGAAACAAGCAGCTCTGATTTATTTAGGGGATATAACAAGGACAGGGGAAATCAGGTTAATTAGCTTATCACTCTAATAATTCATCTATGGCTCTGTGACAGGTACTATCCCTATCAGTTACTGTCCCTGGGTACCTAAGCCCCAGTGGCTAGTCCAAACCGGTGGCAGCTGGTAGGGGCCCTTTCACACAGAGAAAAGGAAAATTAAACAGTCAGCAGTACAGTAATTCCATTTGGATTTAATGTGGCAATTCAACAGGGAGCGACCCTGAATTAGTACTCACGACCTCCAAACAAGATAGGGTCCTTCAATGTCAGCAGGGCTACTCTTGAGCTCCAAGAAACTCCTCACACATTTATATGGTAAAAAAAAAAGAGTACTATACCAGGCAGGCTGCTTCTCTATCCCGATCGCAATTACTGCACAATACCCGGGAGAACACACAGCAGATTCAGTTCCTGACAGACCGAGTGCAATCTAATCTCCTCCAGTCTTCTACAGGGTGAGCCTGATTTCTACTCTTCAGAGATCCTTTGATTCTTTTCACAGGACTGATTCAGTCCTAACAAGCAGTTACACAAGCTGCAGACCGGAACTCTGGGCCTTGCACACGTTTTTTGACTAAAACTGCACACTGAAAAAGCACAGGGCTCCTTCCTTCTTCACTGCCAAAGCTCAACTGAAACTCCAACCGACAAAACCGGGCACTTCCTTTGAGTTCCTCCCAGTTCTTGACTGGATTGGCTGTCACTCACAATAGACTGCTGCTGTTGGTCCAAAAAGGCACTGAAGTCTAAACTACATCTCCCAGAGGCACTGCCCATACAATCCTCTTGTGGCTGGCTCAGATTATGAGTCCAAGTTCTGATTCGTCCAAGGCACCATTTTAGAGCTAGCTTCCCCCACACTGATTGGTCCAGTTCAGCAGTTCAAAACTAGAATGGGGAACTAGCACACACAGTTCTGACTGCAAAGAAAGCAGGTTAGACAAACTGTAATTTCATTATCACTCTAAATGGTTTCTGGCAAACAGTTACATCTTTCAGATAGGTTCCTTTGCACTCTAGTGACTGCAAAAATGGAGTGAATTGCAGCAGCTTGAGTGGTACTCAATCAAAGAAACACACAGTCCCCCATATAAATTAATTATGTCTGCAAGCAGACAGCTCTTAAAGAGACAGTACCAGAGGTTCTAAAACACTCACTGATAAATGGCTTAAACGCCAAACACCATTCAGGCTTGGAGCATTCAAAGCAAGCTCCTGGAAGTCTTTTGGGAACCCCATTTGCAGGGGGTTACACCCTTCCTGGCCTGGGAAAGCTTGACGTCGCGTCAAGCAAGTACCCATAAGTTTTAACTGCAACCATATACATTTGCATTAGGCTCACACATGTAATCATCAGTCAATATATCATTTTACCAAGAACACATTTCTGAAACATTGCAGTACGTCCTCTTTACACAGTATTACCGCACATTGTACCATAACTCAAGTTATTACCTCTTGTACATGAAACCTGAAGAGAGGGGGCCCTTCCCTATCAGTTACCTTGGGGCTGGACGGGACAAGGGCACCATACTTAGAGGGCAACACAAGTAACTTGGAGTTAGCACTGACGCTCAGTTTGGGCAATGAGCTCGGGGACACATACACTCCTTTATGGACAACATTGAGAGGCAAATCCACAGGCCTCCCAAGGGAATCATAACTGAGGTGCACCACAGGCTTTACAGCTCGACCAGTCTTTCTAGGGGGAACTGTTATAGTCTCTGCACTCTGAGCCTCATTTTCAGCATTGTCCTCACTTGTCAGGGGAGTCTCCATGGGGTAGAGAGGCTAGAACTTGGGGCACTTTCAGCTCCAGGAGTTACAGTTTCTGAGTTCACAACATTTGGCTCGAGGAGAGCTTTGACACTGGCAGTGGACTGTCAGGGCACTCAAAATACTCTTCTTGTTCTGGTGTATCACCAGTCTGACCTAATCCATCATTTTCCTCCCTGAAAGCTCAAACAGTTCAACCATGCACAATGATTCCATTTCATCTGATCTGATGCTTTGCACTTCACTTTCTGGGAGCATCAGCTCAGGGACGAAGTTGGGGCTTACAGTCCAGAAGGCCCAGCTTCATCTCCAGTATTGACTAGGGATTGCCCAAACAATTGACTCAGTTCGTAAGAAGGATAGTATTCAAAGTCACTCTCACTTTCTTCCGATATGGACTGACAGTCATGCTCAACTGGGACTTGTGGAGGGAACACTTTAACTTTGCTTCTGTAGGTGCAGACTTTCTTGATCTTTTCTTAGCAGCAGCTCTAGTCACTGGTCCAGAGGGGCATCTTCTAGGGCTCAGACTCAATTAAGATTTGTCCAATGGGCAGTAAATGATTTCTATGCATTGTTTTTACATCTTTGAATTATTCTCAGGCCTTACTTTGTACACTGGCAGATCATCTAGTTTGCCCACTACAATGTGAGGGAGATGGTGCCATCTGTCAGCAATCTTGTGCTTGCCATGCAGTCCCAGATTTCTTAGCAATCCCGATCTCCCTCCTGGAGTTCCTGTGCTTTCACCTTTTATCATACCGCTTTTGTTGGCCAGATTTCTTTTGGCAGCCATGGTTTGAGCCAGTTGGTACGCATGAGTTAGCTGGGCCTTTAACTTTGCACATACTGTAAATAGTTGTCAGCTTGAACCCCATCAGAGAGAGACCCCAAAACACACATCTACTGGTAGTCGAGCTTTCTTCCAAACATCAGCGTTGGGGAGAATCCAGTGGCATCACTTTTGGTGCAGTTATAAGCATGTACCAGGGTGCTAATTTGTTGGCTCCATCTAGGCTTGTCCTTTGGGTGCAGGGTGCCTAGCATATCTAGCAAAGTGCAGTTGAAACGTTCAGGCTGTGGGTCCCCTGGGGGTGGTAAGGAGTGGTTCTGGACTTTCGACTCCCACAGAGAAAGCATCTCTTTGATCAGACGACTCTCAAAGTCTCCCTTGATCAGAATGGATTCTTTGTGGAGCCCCATAGTGAACAAAAAGTTTTCTACAAGTACTTTGCCACAGTGGATGCTTTCTGGTCTTTGGTGGGAAAGCTTGGGCATATCTCGTGAAATGGTCAGTGACCACCAGCACATTACTGATATTTCTTTGATCTGACTCCAAACTCAGAAAATCAATACAGACCAGCTCCATGGGTGCACTGGTGTGATGTTAACAAGGGGGCAGCCTCTGGGGCAAAGCTTTCCTCTGTAGCAGCGACTACAAGTTCGAATGTGTTGCTCCACATCAGCCCCATCTTAGGCCAATAGAATCTGGATCTCACCAAGTCAAGTGTTCTGTCTATACCAAGGTGCCCCATGTGGTTGTGCAAGGACCTCAGTACTGAGTCTCGAAGGCAGTGGGCAGCACTAGTTGTTGTTTGTCTACTTGTCCCCTCTGTCTACTGTTTCTCTGTATAACAGTTTATTGATCAGTTTCAACTTAGGACCTTCTTTGTATAACAGTGCAGTTCTCAAATCAGTGGAGCGAATTTGGACACATCTTTTCCTGCATAGAGGGCTTCTAAAGCTGCTTTGATCATGGGATCGCGGATTGAGCCGCCGAATACTGTCATTGTCCAGCTGAGGCAGTGCACCAATGTCTATTGCAGAAAAGTGGCAATAAGCAGCAGGTATGCAATTCTCAGAGGCTCCCAAGCAATCCACCATGCAGTCCACTAGGTCCGTGGACATTGTTCCTCCCTGTCAAACTTCGGCAGAGTGCCCGAATGTCAGGTTCTGCCAATCGGACCCAATCATTCTGGGGAACAGGCCTCCGGAGAGAGCATCAGCATCTATGTGGTTCAGACCTGCTCGGTATTCAGAGCATAGTCATATGTAGATAATGCAGAAAGCCACCATGGCCAGTGGCATCCAACTTAGCTGAGGTCTTGCACATAGGTCAAAGGATTATGTCAGTTTTACTAGTATTTTAGCCCCAACAAGTACTCATGGAATTGGTCAACAATAGCCCACTTCAAAGCTAGGAACTCTAACTTATGTACAGGATAGTTCTTTTCGGATGGGGTCAGGCTTCTACTGGCAAAGGCCACTGGTCTCAGGCCATTCTCGTGCTCTTGGTACAACACAGCCTCCAACCCTTGCAAGCTAGCATCAGTGTGCAGGACGTAAGGTTTTCTTGGATCGGCATAGGCCAGCACTGGAGCATGGGTAAGTTGATATATGATCTCATGAAAAGCAGTCTCACAATCAGGAGTCCAGCGGCCCCAAATACTTCACTCGGATGAAAATACACTCTTTCAGTCTTGAGGACGCTGACTTTTATATTTTTGTGGGTTGGGGATACCCTTGAGTAAGGTTAAGTAAAGGCGGATCACTCTTGAATAGTCCTTGATGAAGAGCCGATAATAACCACAGAATCCAGGAATCTTTGCAGTTCTTTTAGATTTTTGGGCTGTGGCCAGGTGGTCAAGGCCTCAACTTTACTTGGGTGGGTCTCTATTCCTCGGTGGATACTATGTGTCCCATACTTTACTGATGTTTGAAAGAATTGACACTTATCAATGGACAGTTTAAGGCCAAAGTCCTCCAGTCGGTCCAATACCTTAAATAATCTGGTCTCATGTTCCTCCAGTGAGCTGCCAAACACAATAACATCATCTAGGTATACCAGGCACTCTAGTAAGTTCATGTCCCCACTGCACGCTCCATCAATCGTTGAAAAGTGGCTGGGGCACCTGAAACCTTGAGGCATCCTCATGAATTCATAGAAACCAAGCGGACAGATAAAGGCTGTCTTCTCCACGGTCCTCTGGGGCCATCGGGATCTGGTAGTACCACTGCGGAGATCCAGCACAGAGAACCACTTGCTCCCCGTTTAGGCAGTCCAAAGCATCCTGAATGCGGGGCATTGTGTACTGATCAGGGATAGTCCATCAGTTTAGATGCGATAATCCACACATCCTTACTGTTCCATTCTTTTCCTCACTACCACAATGGGGAAGCATATAGGCTTCTGGATTCTTGTATTACACCAGCAGCTAACATCTCTTGCAGATGCCATCTCACATCATCTATGTCAGCAGGTGCCAGGCGTCGAGACCTCTCACGAAATGGTCTTTCGTCATGAGTCGGATATTGTGCTCAGCTCCTTGCACGATCCCACGTCCCATTCCTTTAAAGAAAACACCTGGTCTCTGGGCAAGCTTCTCACTGATCCTCACTTTCCATTCAGCTGGCAGCGGGAGTCACGAAATCAAACAAGTCAGGCGTTACTCTGTCATTCTTCCTTGAACTCTTGCTGCTGGGTAGCACTGCAGTGTCTGCACAATGCACATTAGCCAGGATGCAACCTCTATTTACTCGAATGTCTCTTTCAGACACATTATGAACTTGGACTATTACCCTTCTGGCATAAGCATGGGCTCTAGCGGGCAAAATACTAGGCTTGACCAGCAGTCCCTCTGGCAATTTTCCATCGCCTGGTGCATCCAACATTAATATTTTATTCTTAACATCCTTTCTGATATGGACCTCTCCCTGTAAGGTACACTGGGCATTTGGCGCCAGGATCAGAGACTCAGGATCCTTCTTCCATACAATTCCGACCGGTTCCTCTGGTTCTATTTTTTCAGCATCTCTCTGTGCCTCATAGGCCTTCTTAATTAAAGCCGGAACTCTTAAAGCTCTACTAGTCTTTGACCCTGTTTTCATAACATAACTGTGCCAGCCTCCGAACATATGAGCATTTGTTCCAATCAACAAAGGGACACCATCATACAGTCCAGTGGGGGACACACTAAGGCTAGAGTCTCTACTTGTTCGGCCACTCCAGCCATGGAGGTGGGGAAAGACAGCCAAATCGAATATACCGGAATAGGGTAGGCCTTCTCACTTAACCCCCATACATGCAGTCCTTCTAATGGTTGTAAGGGTATGTCTGACAAATGCTTCTGATACCAATCCTGGAACATAATTGTCACTTGGGAGCCACTGTCTAATACAGCTCTTGTAGACACTCCATTCACCTTTACAGTGGTCTCCATGGAGGGACCCACTATTCTGGACCAGTCTGGAGAGGCGATAGTGGGGCCTGGGCAACTGACCTTGCCACAAAGGGACGTGAGTTAGCATTTTGGTGCCCTCACTGGGATCATTTCTGCACCTCTTAACCACTGATTTGTTCTCCTAAGCTCTCCTTGTAGCCTATATGCAACTTTGTCAGTGTCTTTGGGGACCGCATTCCTTTCATGTGCCCATCTTTCCACAATTATAGCAAAACATACTTTCTGGAGTTTGAGCTGGCCGAGGCGCCACACTGGGAGCCAGGGCGGGTATTACTAACTGGAAACCTTGGTGCCATCTCTGTCTGCGCGTGATAAGCATTTGGAGACATCTCGTCAGTTTCTCCACTTCCATGGTCAAGGAATCGAGTTCGAGCTGTTATCAGCAGGAGATACATGGTCGGTACCCCCACCCCCATAGCAGATGCAGTCGGATATAGGTCAGGCCCGTGCTTGCAGGCGTGGCCTTCATAAAGGGACTGTTTTGAATTCCCGGATCTCTCTCAACAGTTCGCCCCATTGTGACATATCTTTTCCTTGTCAGAGCACTCACTGACTGTCAACCTCTGCCCTGAACTTCACTTGATGGGTCACCTCAGTCACTCGGTCGTAGCTACAACTGTTGGTGCAGGTCCTCCCGAGTCGCCTTTCTCAACTCCTCGAATTTCTCTCATTAACTCATCATAGGAGGTGGGGATTCCAGTCGATTTGCCAGTAACTGAAAGCAACAGCAGTTCTGGAGAAGGGGCAGACTTAAGGATTCTGTCCAGTCTGGTTCGGTCCAGTTCAATCGCTGGTAAACTACCCTTCTGAGGCATTCTTGCAACAATTTTTCCAGCCGAGAGACATACACAGACAACAACTCCCTTGGTACTGTTGTGCATTTCTTACTCTCCACCATAGGTCCTCATCAGAATCTGGGCCCCATACACATTCTCCAAGGCCTCAAGATAGGCCTGTGCAGTCGCTTCAGGGTTACTGGCCCGCTTAGCATGGATGGTAGCCAGGGCAGGACCCGGAGGCTCTCACTAACCTCTTTCGCTTCGCCTTCGAGCATTGCCATTTTAGCACTTGGGGGCAACATAGTCTATCCAGGTCTCCCAGTCATCCTCCCTTGGGGGTGGGAGGGTGCCAGAGGAGATCCTCAACCTTCGGTAAGAGTCGTGACTAATGGCAGGTGCAGAAATAGGAGTCTGCATTGGTTCAGCCACCATTACGGGCACTGGAGCAGGAGAGGGTGTTGGGGGAGGAACACCCCCAGGTGGCAAGAATAGTTTCTTCAAGTCCTCCACAGTTTTCCCTTCTCCCAGCAACCATTTAGCAAATTTCTCCTCAAAAGTTTCAGATAGTGGTGGGGCTGATTCCCCGGTCTTTACTGTCCTTAGTTATCACTCTCCAAGCAGTGAGGGCTCCTCTGGGGTAATGGTCTGTGGCACTTTGGAGCTATCTATGGATCCTTAAACTCTACTAGGGCCAGGAAAGTGGGTGAGCAGATTAGCATGCCGACCCACCACCACAGGGTTTTGTAAACCTTCCACCTTGGAAAGTACTCCCTGCACAGTGTCCATATTGATACCCAGGGGATGTCCAGGATAAGCATAGCATTTGGGGTCGATCTCCTCCCAGTACACCACTCCACTAGCCGGTGCACAGCCACTTCTGTCGGGTACCCATTTTTTCTTAACAGTGGTTCAGAATATGGCCACTAGAGGACACACAATCCCAGCGGTGAGCCCAAGATGTAACCCCAGATGGCGCTATCCCAGGGGCTACTACCCCTGCCTGATTTGCCACTAACAGGTTGAGGGGCCTGGATCCAATGGCGGGTGCCTCCACCCAGAGGTCAGGGTTTGCAATAGTTAAACTAACTTGGTCACAGCCCTCTGGGACACTGCAACCCTTTCTTCCCACTAGTGGCCCACACAATATATCAGAATTACCTTCACAGTATACACTTACCCCCAGGACTGGTTCCGCACTGGGACTCCTGTGAAATGAGATACAGTGCAACAATCACAGTACTTTAACATAGACAGATACCTCAGGCAGTATACTTTGCTGAAACAAGCAGCTCTGATTTATTTAGGGGATATAACAAGGAAGGGAAATCAGGTTAATTAGCTTATCACTACAACTACCTATATGGCTCTGCAGGCCTATCCCTATCAGTTACTGTCCCTGGGTACCCAAGCCCTAGTGGCTAGTCCAAACCGTGGCAGCTGGTAGGGCCTTTCACACAGAGAAAAGGAAAATTGAACAGTCAGCAGTACAGTAATTCCATTTGGATTTAATGTGGCAATTCAACAGGAGCGACCCTGAATTAGTACTCACGACCTCCAAACAAGATAGGGTCCTTCAATGTCAGCAGGGCTACTCTTGAGCTCCAAGAAACTCCTCACACATTTATATGGTAAAAAAAAAAAAAAAAAGAGTACTATACCAGGCAGGCTGCTTCTCTATCCCGATCACAATTACTGCACAATACCCGGGAGAACACACAGCAGATTCAGTTCCTGACAGACCGAGTGCAATTCAATAATTTCTCCAGTCTTCTACAGGGTGAGCCTGATTTCTACTCTTCAGAGATCCTTTGATTCTTTTCACAGGACGGATTCAGTCCTAACAAGCAGTTACACAAGCTGCAGACCGGAACTCTGGGCCTTACACACATTTTTTGACTAAAACTGCACACTGAAAAGCACAGGGCTCCTTCCTTCTTCACTGCCAAAGCTCAACTGAAACTCCAACTGACAAAACCGGGCACTTCCTTTGAGTTCCTCCCAGTTCTTGACTGGATTGGCTGTCACTCACAATAGACTGCTGCTGTTGGTCCAAAAAGGCACTGAAGTCTAAACTACATCTCCAAGAGGCACTGCCCATACAATCCTCTTGTGGCTGGCTCAGATTATGAGTCCAAGTTCTGATTCGTCCAAGGCACCATTTTAGAGCTAGCTTACCCCACACTGATTGGTCCAGTTCAGCAGTTCAAAACCAGAATGGGGAACTAGGCAGACACTGTTCTGACTGCAAAGAAAGCAGGTTAGACAAACTGTAATTTCATTATCACTCTAAATGGTTTCTGGCAAACAGTTACATCTTTCAGATAGGTTCCCTTTGCACTCCTAGTGACTGCAAAAATGGAGTGAATTGGCAGCAGCTTGAGTGGTACTCAATCAAAGAAACACACAGTCCCCCATATAAACTAATTATGTCTGCAAGCAGACAGCTCTTAAAGAGACAGTACCAGAGGTTCTAAAAACACTCACTGATAAATGGCTTAAACGCCAAACACCATTCAGGCTTGGAGCATTCAAGCAAGCTCCTGGAAGTCTTTTGGGAACCCCCATTTGCAGGGGGGTTACACATTAATACATCATGACATGTGACACATCTTGCAACCGATCCACAGTCAGGACAGGACAGACATCCAGTTGGATGTTCGACTGAGACTGCAAACACATACCCTGCCTGCCCTACTTAGTCATGCACGCCGCGGTGGGGGACAGAGACTGATGCACATCCATAGTGCATAACCACGGCTGTGCACCTGTATGCAGTTCATGCATTGGGGCAATGATTCTTTAGTGTTACATTTTCACATCAAAGTTCATTTGAACAGTTGTGTGACAGCTCTTCAATACTTACTCGTTGGTGGACTCATCATCCCCAACTGGGCTGTCTACTTCAATGTATTCATACAAGGAAGACAAATAAAAAGTTCTTCATCAAGACCCATGTTCTAAAATTACTGGACATCTGTTATGCAGTGAATGTCATCCATGGACTCAAATTTCTCTGTGACTGTGCAGTAGTACCAACAACACCTGTTCTTAATTTGTGTTGGCATCGGCTGACAATTCCACAGCTGCACCTGCATTGAAAACAATAAATGAAAAACATGGTGTTGCAGAAATATATTGTGTGTTGTTTTACTAAGTGCCCTTACCAGCAGAAAAAAAAATGTTCCATAACATGGGTTCATCATTGCTGCAATGATACAAGCAATCACACCAATGACTACTTTATTTGAGGGTAGTAGTGTGTGCTGCTAGATTACAAGAAGGATGAAGAGGTATTCACCATGTAAGTTACATCAAAATTAACAATATACAGATTTCATTATGTAGCAGTGTTTGTCTGGGGGGCATTGCGAAGTCATCAGTTCTATGAAACAACACTGAGAAATGCCATACCGTGTCTGCAGCTAGCACATGACAATGTGATGATGTAAGTGCTGCATGTTGCCTGTGAATCAATTGCATTTGCACTTGCAAAAACAATAAAGCATTGTTACTGAACAGATTATGGAATGGAGGAGTCAGTTGTGGGGGGTAGTGGGTCAAATTTTTGCCCCAACACCACACAGAAACATTGGAATCCTCCTGCCCATACTCTGTTCCTTAACACGGGTTAATTGTAATCACAAGTGAAATTTCTGCCCATTCACTGGTGGTGTCTGCAATGAACATACCAAACATAAATGGTCTAAACAACTAACATTGCTGAACTAAACTCAGCACTGCCCTTGTTGATGAAAGCTTTCCACACACAACAACCCTGTGCTGCATTACGTGAAAGCAGTACACTACCAAGCAGACCATCTTCACACCTCCCCCTGTACCTGGTTACTTACTATCCAGTATCCCATATGGCAGTGAGTCCAAAGCCTGACAAATGTGCATGTACAGGACTACCATCATGTGTCCACAGACCACTTGTCTACTCATATAGTATTAGTACTCCACTAGGTTGGTCTGAAAGGATATGCCAGCAACAAATACATGCTGTAGACTGTCCTGAAGTCAACTAGCTTCAAGCGAGCGTCAATGTCTCCTTCAGGATTGTTTCCATCAGCTTACCTACGATGGACATGAGGGGAATGACCTATAATTCCGCAGCTCAACCTTGGGGCTGCTGTCAGTGAATGGAACCACATGAACCAGCATCCATTCATGAGATACACACCCATAATCTAGTGAAGCATTGAATAGGTATGACCAAATGTCCTGCTACAACTACTGCCCTCAATGCTCTCAAGAACTCAAGCACTCTGTTGTCTTGTATTATCCCATACGTCACTCCTTCTCACTGAGTTCCTTCCTCAGATGACACTTGGGCATATCCATACCTATCTGTAATGTAACTCTCAGCAGAAGTAGTGGTTAAGTGATTCTGCCTTCTCCAGCCACACCCCACCATCACACTTTCTGTGTGTGTCAGTAGCTCAGCAGGTAAAACACTCATCTGTGATGCTAGGAGATTGGGCAGCTGTGAGAGGGCTGTGGGTTCATGTCCCACACCTGGCGGAGGGCTGTCAGAGGCCTGTGGTTTCAATTCATACACTTAGCACTTTGGCTAATATCCCAATACTGACACTGTACTGCAGCACCTACTTTGCTTCCCTCAATTAGTTCAGCCTGTACTATCCCACCATCCATGTTGTTTTGCTACTCATATATGAAAATCTTTTTGTCATTACCTTCACTATGACAAATTTTGCTCCCCCAGATATGATTCTTTGTACCAACCTTCTTTCCCTTAGCCTGGCAGCATGTTTTAATTGCCCCCATTATCCTCAGTCATATGAGCAACCAACACTGATTAGTGCCCGTAACCTGTTGAATTATGCCCAGGTACTTCATCACTACTTCCACCAGCCTCAAAAACTCTGCCCTCTTGAAGTCCAGATCATTTCTGTAGGATTTTACTAATTTCTTACACATGTGTAACGTGAACCAAACTAACACAAGATAGGTGCACTTTACAGAACAGCAGCACTTCTAATGAGGGACTGTGACCCAGAAGCACGTACATAAAGAAAGAAAATCAACACAATATATCTTGAACGTATGTACAGAGAAAGTGTGCGTGTGTGTGGGGGGGGGGCACAACATTATCAACAAATCATACATAAGGTGCAGCTGAGGAACAAGTACCAGATAAACAATTACACTGCAACTGAAAATTGTAATTATAATATATAACATGGAACAAAAGGACAGCAGAACATAAGATGTGAAGCCAGAAACATAAGGGGAAACAGGTTGAGTGTCTAAAATCCGAAGGAGGATGGGAACAACAAAAAGTGTATACAAAAAATGCACATTCATTCACTGGTCATATAACAAAATGGGGATATGGAATAAAGGGCCACAAAACAGTTTGAAAATGGGCAAGCATTAAGGATGCAGTACTTGAAGCAACATCCCATTGTGTCAGAGAGAAAAGGAAGTGCAAAAGAAGAAGAAAACCACTTTAGTTCTCAAAAACAGTAGCAGAAAAGGTCAGATCCAAAAGGCTGGCCTTCAGGAAGTATAAGGGAATGTAGCAGGATGAAGATAGGGAGGCATACCAAACTTCCCTAAGGGAAGTAGGGAAGGCAATAAGGCAGGCAAAGGTCCAAACTGAGGAAACACTAGCACAGACAGTAAAAGAAGGTGACAAGACTTTCTATAGATACATTAGTGAAAGGACAAAGTCCAGAGGGAGTATTACTAAGATCAAAGGAGATAAGGGAACATGTGAGGAGGAGGACCATGTAAAAGCATCTATCCTAAATAGATACTTCTGCTCAATATTTACTGAAGAAAAGGTAGAGCAGGGCCTACAGCTCAGCACCATGACCACAGGGGGGCGGGAGGTGTGCATTAGTCCCTTCACAAGAGAAAGGGTCCTACAAGAGATTGATAAGGTCAGGGTGAACAAGGCAATGGGACCTGATGACATACATTCCAGGGTACTAAAGGAGCTAAGGGTGGAACTAGCACAGCCATTTTCAGAACTGTTTAGTGAGTCTCTGAGCACAGGAGAGGTCCCAGAAGACTGGAGAAGGGCTCATGTGATCCCACTCAACAAGAGTGGTAGCAGGGAGGAGGCAGGGAACTACAGACCAGTCAGTCTTACCTCAGTAGTGGGCAAGATTATGGAGGCACTCCTTAAGGAAAGGATAGTTCAACACCTGGAATCCATAGGAGCACAGGATCCAAGACTGCATGGGTTTACAAAAGGAAGGTCCTGTCAAACTAATCTCATAGATTTCTTTGACTGGGTAACCAGAGAGGTGGACCAAGGGGGAGCAGTTAATATTGCCTACCTTGACTTCAGCAAGGCTTTCAATACTGTTCCACATAGAAGATTGATTAATAAGCTGGGTAGGCTCGGGGTGGGTCAGAGGTTGGTCAACTGGGTGGCAAACTGGTTGATGGGCAGAAAACAGAGAGTAGTGGTAAATGGTATATAGTCAGAAGAGATGCAAGTAACAAGTGGGGTACCTCAGGGATCAGTCCTGGGGCCAGTCCTCTTCAATATCTTCATCAGTGACATTGCAGATGGACTGGAGGGTAAGGTTTGTCTGTTTACAGATGACACCAAGATCTGCAACAGAGTAGATGATCCAGACTGGGTGGGCAGAATGAGAAGATAGCTGCATAAACTGGCAAAATGGTCGGGAAGAGTGGCAAATGGGGTTTAATGCAAAGAAGTGCAAGATCATGCACATAGGGAAGATAAACTCTGAAGCCACCTATAGGGTGGGAGGGGAGTTGCTGGCAATCACAAGGGAAGAAAGAGACTTGGGCATCATCACCGATGGCCTGATTTCATCCAAGCAGACCACTAAAGCAGTAGGTAAGGCTAGAGGGATGTTGGGATGTATTAGTAGGTGTATCACAAGTTGGAAGAGGGAGGTAATAATCTTTGTTTACAAGACACTGGTTAGGCCCCATCTGGAGTACTGCATGCAGTACCGGAGGCCACATCTTCGCAAGGACATTAACCAAATTGAGGCAGTCAGAGAAGGGCAGCCAAAATGGTGCAGGGACTGCATCCGAAAACTATATGAGGACAGATTAGCAGAGCTCAATATGTATACCGTGAGAGCAAAGGAGGAGAGTGGTGATATGATCAAAATATTCAAACACCTTAAGGGCATTAACTAGGTGAAAGAGTCTAACATGTTTCAATATAAGAAAAATAGCAGGACAAGAGGATACAGCATGAGATTAGAGGGAGACCAATTAAGGGGTAATGTGAGGAAGTTCTTTTTCACAGAAAGGGTGGTGGATGCACAGAACAGCCTACCTCAGGAAGTGGTGGATATGAATACAGTGCAGGGCTTCAAACAGGCATGGGATAGGCACAAGGGAGCAATGTAGATGAATATCAATAGATAGGCCATTGACAGAGCTAAGGCCGATGGCACATTTATAAGGTAGAAAAAGAAATGGGCAGACTGGATGGGCCTTGAGGTCCTTATCTGCCCTCAACTTCTATGTTTCTATGTTTGAAATACCTGAAGCATAACAAAGCATTGGACATGTTAACAGCATAGAAAAAAAAAATAATTTTATTACCAGTCATCGACTGTCATTACAGAAGTATCTCCCTCATCGCTGCTGTCTGAGCTGGCAAATTGGCACTCAGCAGTGGAATTCGCAGGTTTTTCCATTTGGGAGGCCAGAGGCTCAAAACTATAGGCCTGTATGTTCACAGAAGCATGGTAGGACAAAGCTTCAATTTTCAAAGTCTCGTTGTCAGAATATATTTGTTAAAACTTATAATTCACAGTACACAGCAATGCTGCAAAACTTTAGAAAAAAGCAGTCAAAACACAGTGCTGTTCAGCTGAGGGCTTATTGGCTGACACGACGAATGAAATTATCGCACATAATGTGTGGTGCTCTCAGAGGATGAAACCAGTGGAAATATTAGGAGCATCGCAACGGAATGTCGCGATTTAAAAAATAATTTTAATACAAATAACTACATCAGAATCGGGATTACACATTGCGAGGTGACAAAACAGCGGGGAAGGATGCAAGGTAGGATAAAAACATTACATTTGCAGTGTTTCTTTGCACATGATCTTTAAGCAAGTATCATTTACTTTCTCTTTTAGACAAAGACTCCGCTCTGCATTTGGAGTTTATTTTTATTTACGTATTTATTTATTTATTTTTACAGCTAGGCTGGTAATATTGATGTGTGCACCTTAACTACACCTCCTGACTACACCTCAAGCTGAGGTGTACACTTCATGGAGGTGTCCCTAATTAGCATTTTTTTTAGGTACACATCAATTAGAACTTCTGACTACACCTCAAGATGAAGTGTACACCTCACTGAGGTGTACCTACTTAGCACGTTTCAGACGCGCATCAACTACACCTAAATCACATTTTAAGTGCACTGCTATTGAACCTTATCTACACCTCTCAGACAGTAGTATAGTTGGGTGCACACTTCAAGGTGTAACTTCATTTAAGCCTTAGCTCACATACTGTATAGTAGATCTCAGTTGCATCAAACTGGACTAGGTTAAAAACTAGACTTCGCTGCATTCATGAAGTTACCATGAGGTTCCTTAGTCCTCTACTTCGTCCTACACTGCAGTTTTTAAATAAATAAGAAAAAGAGAAAAATCAGTAGTGGTGATAGGTTAGCTAGGAGAGGGAGAGAGTGAAAGATGATGAGCAGAAGGCTAATGTACTAAACAATATTTTTGGTAAGTATTCACAGTGAAGAAATGGTCCTCTACTGGAGTAGTATAAGTGGTATCAAAGCCACCACATGTGGGGTTCAGGAAATACTGATACTAGGAGAATTCCTATGAGCTGGAAGTTCATTTACATAGGATCCACATCAGGATAACAAAGTATAACAACATTTAGGGAAACAGAATGACAAAACATCAAAGACAAAAGTTACAGAATAATACCAGAATTAATAGCAAAAGTTACAAAATTTGATTTGATAACCATTAAACATTCTAACAATACATTACATGAGTTAAAAAAAAAGCAGAGGGAGGTAGAAATATGTGAAGTGGCAAAAGAGTTAAGGATGGTAGAGTTTAATTGGCGTGGGGAGCAGATATAGGAGAAGACAGAGGGATTGGGAGGGGAGGAGAGGGGAGTAGGGAGAAAGGGGGTCAGGTGATCAAAGAAGGGGGAGGCCAGTTAGTGGGAGGGGAGCAGCAATGGACCATGTCAAGGGGGTAGGCAGAGGAAAGGTAGTAAAATAAATGATGAATGAGAGGGGTGTGGAGGCTCGGAGGTAAAGGATGCAGAGGTTCAAAAAGGGGGAGGGGAGGGGTGGAGGGGAAAAGAGCAGCAGATAAAGCTTGTATGGGGTAAGGAGGGAGGTGAGAGAATGTGGGGAAGATCACAGCAGAAGGTAAGTGCTGGAAGTTGAATAGAAGAAGTGACTGTACTTGGCAGGCATACAAGATAAAGGAGGGTGAGATTGGGGGTTTGTCCTGACAAATACAATCAGGGACATTGGCGATCAGGTGGGCTATTAGGTTGATCTTAAATAGGCCAATCTTGGAACTAGGTGAGAGGGCAGGACAGAGTATTCAACCATATAGGGGCCCTATAAGTGAAGGATCTCTGGCCTAGGGATGTCCACCAGAAGGGTACTACTGAGGGTCTGATTGCATACTTCTCTGGTATTTTGGTCACAGTGCTTTGCGGAAGGAGGTCTAGTATCCCAGGGAAGAAAGGCCAAGAGTAGCCTTTTTGCAAGTAGGCAGACATGGTACTGGATCCTTGATCCAGACTGAGCCAACTAGAGAGAGTAGAGCTCACAACTATGTGTTAGTCAGTGAACACCCAGTTTCAGTCTGCAGGATTTTGAGAGCTACCTTAATTCTGTGTAGGCAATACTGGTTGCTGAACCATAGACTACAAGACGATAGTCTATAACAGACAGGATAGAGCTGGTCACTGCTAGTCTGAGGTGTCATCAGTCAGACAGTGCTTAAATTTGTACAGCAAGCCGATCCTAGAATTAACTGTCTTGAAAACCAGATCGACGTTTTGTGAGTATGAGAGGAGGAGTCAATGGTAGTTCCTAGGTATTTGAAGGCTCGGACCATGTCTAGTACATCATTTTGGTTATTGAGGATTTGCAGCTGGTAGGATTTGTGTCTATTTTGGAGTGAGGCAAAAGCATGGTCTTGGTCTTCTTGTAATTATAAAGAAGCTTGTTCCTTTGAAACCAAGATTCAACTGCTAAGAAGCATGTCTGCATTTGATTTTCAAGTGCTTCAGGGTTGGCCTGGCTTGAATACAGTACTGCATCATCGGGCATATAGTAGGACATGTTCAGGGCAGTGCTGGGAAGTCATTGAGAATAAGTTGAAAGCAGGGGACCCAAGACTGAGCCTTGGGGAACCCCTGTAGTGACTTTGCAGGAATCAGAGCAGCAGTCCAGGATTTTAACCTGTTGGGAATGACCAGTTAGGTAGCTCTGAAACCACCCCACTGATTCTTGGGAGAGACCAGTTGCTGACAGTTGGTTCAGAAGTAGCATATGGTTCACAATGTCAAACGCCTTAGTAAGGTCTATATAGGTGGCTCCAACCATATGCCCATGATCCAGGGCATCTTGGATATAGCTATTGAACTCAACTAGGGCAGTGGTGGTGCTATGACATTTCCAGAAGCTGTATTGCTCCTTGCACTGGCTCTGGTGCTTATCTAAGTAGTCCATTAGTTGATCACAGACAATCCTTTCGAGCACTTTGGATGGGGGGGGGTTATGGAGATGGGTCAATAATTAGTATGATTCATTTGATCACCACTTTTGAAGGTAGGAGTTACCATTGCTTTTTTCCACATCATTGGGAATTTAGCTGTGATAAGAGACAGATTTAGTATGTGGGTTAGTGAATAGATGTCTACATCCAAGGTGAGTGCTAAAATTTTTAGGTCTAGCAAGCCACTGCTGTCTCTTAATTTCCTGATGGCCTTCATGATGTACTTCTTTTGCTTCAGGGATGGAGATAACTTTTAGATAGAATGGGGGAGTGGGTGGAGAGCTTGGGTTGTGAGAGTTCTTTTGGTACTGGTCACTACTGGGAGTGAGGAAGTCTGGGGTAAGCACTCCTCTGAGGTCAGTGAATGCCTTATTAAATGTGTTGGCAATCATTTTGGCATCCTGAGTCAGTGCCCCATCAATGTTGATCATTGAGGGGGATATTCTATTGGGTTTCCCTGTCAGGGTCTTTAAATTCTCTCAAAATTTTGGCTATCACCCACGAGTTGTTAAATTCTTGCTCGAAATAGTTTCTTAGCAATATGAATGGCATGGGTGCATTGGTTTCTAACAGTTTGTAGCTCTGTATGTCAGCACTGGAGCCAGAGCTTTGTGTCTTGAGCCAGAGATTATACCTGGTCTTCATTAGTTCAAGCAGAGAGGGGTGATCCATGATTTGTTGAGTCCCTTCACGTTCCGCTTTTTATAAGGAGCAATGATGTTGCAGGAATTATTAAATGTGCACACAAAAGTGCTCAGTGCCATGTCAACATCATTGGTATTGTAAATGGGCGACCAATTTTGCATACTGAGTTGCATTTTAAGGGCCTAGTTTCCCAACCCTTAGTACTCAAGTTGTGGTGGTTTAGGAGGTGTATTGGGGGCTTTGTTAGACCATGTGCAGAGGATTGGGGAGTGGTCACTCAGGCAGTCAGGTAGTACTGTTGTTTAGTAATCCTTTTGGGGTGGTTCAAGATTACCCAATTAAGTAGAGTGCTGGTTCCAGTACAATAGTTAACACGGGTTGGGGAGTTAACTAGCTGGGTCATCCTGATAGCAAAGAGTGCATCCTCATAGGGTGACGCCTCAGGGGATATCCATTTTACATTGAAATCTTCAAGTACTAGAATCTCTGAGCCTTTGCGGAGACCAGATTGGTAGTCAAGGGTATCATGGAAGCCCTGTGTCTGATCCTTTGGGGGGATGCAGACAGTGACTATATTAACGCATTTACCCAGAGATCCTATTTGGACTTGAATTGGTAGTAATTGGGAGTTACCACTAGTACTCAGATGAGGGAATATTCGATCATGGACGGCATCTTTAATGTAGGCCATGCAGCCACCACCTCATTTACTAGATCTATCTAGTCTGAGGGAGGTGTACCCATCCAGTTGTGTGGCCAGATCAGGGACTCTAGATGTAAGCCACATTTCGACAATGGATAGTACCTCAGGTTTATGCAGCACCATCCAGGCCTGTAGTGAGTCAAATTTAGCTTGCAGGCTACAGATGTGCATAAAGGCAATGGTTATGACACCTTCCTTATTTGATGGGGATGGAAGATATGGTGCTGGCCCAGGGTTAGGGGTAGATATTACCAGACAGCATAAGTAGAAGCCAGATTAGTCTTAAGATCAGATACTTGAGTTGTTTCCTAGCCTGGGAAGTAGTACAGCTGTATCCTCTGGGTTTGGCTGTGGGGACAACTAATAATATTCGATTAGGTTGGGCTTGGGGGGATGTAATATCCAGAACACGTTACTGGGACAAGTGAGATTAATGCATGGAACAGTCTAACTGGAGTGTCAATTGTAGGACTTGGAAGACCTAGGGTATCCTTTAGTGGACAGAGAACAGATTTTGGTAGACAGGGTAAAAAAGATTTAGAAGCTCTCAGGGTAAACAAGGTGCCAGGCCTGAATGGCATGCACCCACAGTTGCTGAGGGAGCAGACCATAACATTGGCAGTACACCAAAAACAACTATTTAGCAACTCATTCAAAATTGGAATGATGTCAGTGGTTTGGAGATCCACCAAAGAAGTAGTACCACTCCACAGGGGTTAACCACTACTGGTGCAACAATCATTCTGTTGACACCAATATGGGCACAAATAATATGCTGCCTGGCTCTGCAGTGCCAGTCATTGCGGCTCCCTGGAGCCAGCGCGCCAAAGTGCCTTCCACAGAACATTTGTGTTTTGCAGGGGATTTCGCACCCCACACCCCCCAATGCAGGGAGCTCTGCCCACTGTATCCCCCCAGAACAAAATATAACCAACTCTGGGGCAGGCATGCCCCAAAAGTGAGGAAAATTGTTGGGGAGCAAAAGCCAATGAGAATTTGGTGCCATCAAAAATCAAGACTGTCTCTGTCGTTCTCACACATTTTGCAAAGCCCTAATATGGTGGCAAATTTGAGTCTCTGTGCTATTGGCATACCCTCCATGGGGGGGGGGGTATATTCAGGCAACTACAGGCCAGTAAGCCTTACTTCCAAAATAGGTAAGCTAATGGAGGCCATAGTCAAGAAAAGCTGTATGGCCAACTTAGAGGACAATGGACTGCAGGACAACAATCAGCATGGGTTTGTATCAGGAGGGCATGCCTGACCAATATGAAAAAATGTTGGAGGTCATAGCAGAAGAGCAAGGTTTAGTTAAATGGGTAGGAAGCTGATTTTACGGGTAGCAATACAGAATAATGGTGAACAGGACTAAGTTGAGGGACAAGGAGGTCAAGGGCAGGGTGTCACAAGGATTGGTCCTGCGACCTGTCCTAATTAGTATGTTCAAAAGTGACATAGGGGAAAGTATCTG
This sequence comes from Neoceratodus forsteri, assembly GCA_016271365.2. NCBI lineage: Eukaryota > Metazoa > Chordata > Ceratodontiformes > Ceratodontidae > Neoceratodus > Neoceratodus forsteri. The sequence goes on from CM057458.1 coordinate 551,006,693, forward strand.
GGAAAAGTTGTGTCACTTTGCTGATGACTCAAAGCTATGCAGCAGGGCAGATTATGAGGAAGAAGTGCGGGAGCTCCAGATGGCTCTAGAGAACCTAGGAAGATAGTCTAAAGTTTGGCAGTTGAGATTCAATATCAAGAAGTGCAAGGTAAAGCACTGAGGGAGACGGAACCCACACATGGAATACTGGATTAGAGGGGTTCAGCTGGCTGCTACAACAGCGTAAAATTCAAATAATTGAGTAGTAATATTTCAGTCATCTTTACCTATTTATACAACATCAGTGGTGATAAATTTTCTTTGATAAATGTGTTTATCACACTATCTAACCTCCAGATGAACATTTATCTAGAGGTTCAGTATGTCACAGTCTCTCTGACCTTTGCACAGAACAAAAGCAATCAGAAAGCAGCTGTCACAAGACTGATGACATCATAACAGGTCAGTGCAGCACTGAAAACAAACAGTTAAAAAAGCCAGCCACTCCAAAACAAAGAATGAAGGTTCATCAATTTTTTTATTTATTATAGATATCACAAGAGCCCTGAGGTCCTGGCCCGTTTTACGCATTGGGCATCTTTAGGAGCTGCGGGGCTCTTAAACAGCTCCCCCAACATTTGTCAAGACACAATACATTTTCTGTGATATAAGTTTGGTGTTCTTTCTGTTATAACTTATGTATACATAATGTCTGTGTCAGCCTTCAGATGCTCACACTGACTGATAGCATCTGTTCTTCTTTACAGGGCTTTTCATCAGTTATCTCCATTTTGATCTGGGCTAGATCGTTTGTACATGTGATCCTCTCTTAGTGCATTGGAAACCCCTATGTGCACAGAGAATAATGCTATTTCGGAGGCCCTCATCCCCTGAGGAAGCCCAATGGGTGAAACTTTGGGCCAGGACCTGATGGCCCATGTGATGGCTATAACAAATTTGAAAAATGTATGAACCTTTATTCATGGTTTTGGAGTGGCTGGCTCTTTAAACTGTTTGTTTAGAGTATCTTATGTCTGCTGGCCCCAACCTGAACTTTTGAAAATAAAATTACATAGTAGTACCCATTCAGATCCTCTGGACATTTTGCAGTGCAGCACTGAAGCCAGCACTTCAAATCACACCAGAACAGCAAAATCTTCCCACAAAAGCTAATGCAAAAAATTATAACTGTTAAATTGATGTTGTATCAATCGAATACACAATAGATTGACTCAAAAAAGCACAATTTATCTCCACTTACGAGGGGAAAAGACTTTTTTTACGGTCTTGTCCCTCATGCTTAGAGACTGATTGCATATTCTGAGTCAGGCCATTGTGTGTCCCCTATTTATTTAGTTATTGTAGAGAATATAAACGCTTACGGAAGATGTCAGATGTACAGTGCTATGGAGGCTAAATTCTTTTATTTCATTGATAGGTAAAGTATAGGCAGCTGCAGTGCAAGATTTCACACACACTGCCTCGAGTTCATACTCAATGCACCTTAAATACCTGGCCTCTCATGTGAGACTACCAACAAAGGAGACAATCTGTGTCAGTCATATACAGTAGGTATTTTTTCTCCACTCTCCAGTCTACCCTTCTTCTGCTATCCTTCACTCCCAGCCCTGTCACTCACAATCTCCTGGACTTAACCCTACCTCCTTGTTCCATCTGGCTTACTCTCAGGGTGGGGTTGATGGGGTGGGCTTTAATCCTGATAAGGTCAGTGCTCGGTCTGGAGGTGAGTGCCAAGGTCAGTGGTGTGGGGTCTGTGGAGCAGGGTGGCGTCATTCTTCTGGCTGAGGAGTTTCCATTTTCCTCCCTTGCCCTTAAAATGTCAACTGGCCATGAGCTACGGACACAGGCACAGGAAGTGCATCATGCATCCAGCTCTGACAGCATCTCCCCTTCCTGATGCTAAGCCCTGCCTGCACCGTCACCTGTGGTCACCTAGGTGGTGGTCATGAGGCGGCAGCTGCAATCCTCCCTCCTCCCCCGGCCGACCCCGGATGACTTGATCTAATTCCGAGCTCAGGTCACTGGCATCATGAGTGGTATTGCTACCACTGTGTTGATGGGTCAGCTTTGTAATAGTAGTTTTTATGAAGATACCTGTGCAGTAGGAATTTGACTGAGGTGACATCAACTCACATTACATTGGGCACTGAACAGACATCAACTGCAGATGGCTTTCAGCTGGGGACCGGCTGGTGGGTGGAGGATGGAGCATCCATAGGGACACCTTCCTCCTCCTCAGGGAGGGTGGGTCACCAACCTCACCGCAATACTGCCAACAGGGTAACCACATGTGGTAGTGCAGCTGAGGACGCCTGGGTGGGAGTGATGCAGGGCCAGGAATCATCATGACATGTGCTCGGCATGTACATGCGCCTTGGTCCCCCTGGTCAAGCCTGCATCCAGTAGGAAGGGATGAAACCACAGTAAATACCATGACAGTGCAGGTGACTGGCCACCCATCTTGCAGACCCTGCACTACTGACTGTGGCACCTCTGTGCTCCAAACACTGGCTAGAGTTTCCTTGAAGGGTCCCACTGCCTGCTCGGGAACCCTGATGAAAGAGTCTCATCATGGGGAGGTAAGCCACAAGGATACTAGGAGTCAGAGTGGTAAGTTCTAGGGTTGGCAGGTGACAGGGCTGGAGGCGTGCATGATAAACAGTGGTGGTTGGTCAGATAGCAGGGGAGATAAATAAAGAATTAAAAAAAAGAGAAGATGGGCTTCAGCCACCAACCACTTTTCTATCAGTGACCAGGTGATGTAAAAAAATCTGAATTTAAATATAGTACTTTGAAATTTGTTACAGCTGTTTTGGTGATTATATTGTAACTCCTGTAAGTACAGAAAAAAAGCTGTCCAGCAGTTTAAAAGTTACAAACCCTGTAGTAAGCAGTATTTTCTGATTGTATACAACATCTGTTTGACACTCAGAAGTGTGAAAATGTTTCCCTTTTATAAATGTAACGCTTCACATGAGCATAGATTTTAGCTTAAAAGGCTTTTGCTTTTCTAGTTGAAAAAACACACTAATTATAGATAGCCGAGAGAAATTTTGTTGAGAATTGATGCACCCAAAGCATGCAAAAGTTTCCAGGAAATGCATATCCTGTCATGGGTTATTGCTTTCATAGTTTCTGTAAAATTCTGCACAAGCAGTCTTTTCTATTTAGTTCACAGTTAACAGTAGCTTGTAAGCTGTGCCACCTAGTGGAGAAATGGTTTTGCAGTTCAGAAGCAAAACAGCAAAGCTAACATTAATTAAGCATGCACACTGACTGCTAACTGAACAAAAGGTGGTACTATTGTACAGTAGTTGTAAAAATATATTCACTACAAATGGCTGAAAGGTATTCTAATTTCTGTATGGAGAAATCTAGAAGTCATTAAAGCTAATGAAAAGGGGAGGAGCTAAAAATGGAAGGAGAGAATAAAAGAATGAAGAAATGAAGGATGGGGGAGAGATACTGAAAATGGAGGGAAAGTGGAAAATAAAGGGAATGTATAAGCAGTAAGCCATGATGGAGTGTGGGTTACTATTCTTTATAAAATGGGCAAAACATTTACTAGCCTCTGACTGAGACCCTGGCAAGGTATATTTATGTGCCAACAGAGACTCCTGAAAGTACTAGTTCCAGTGCCAGCCTGCCCTTCCACGAAAAATATCAGTGTGCCCAATTCCAAATCTTTAGGCTGCCATTATTTTTCTCATTTACTGAAACTGAGCTCTTACCCTCACTCACAACTACACATCAGGAACACTCAAAAATACAATTTACCTATTTTTACAGGTTTAACATTTATTTTCCTGTCAGCTCACTCCACCTCCTTTGCTGTCCATCTTCATTTGCAGTTTCATACTTACTCTCTCTCTCTTTCTCTGTGCTGCCACAGCCTGGCTGCGCGTCTCCATCTGCGGGAGCGACATTCACAAATGTACTGTTCCTCTGATCCCCAACCACACTCTTGCCACCACACTCAAAACCTACAGCAGTCTCTCTCAGAATAGAAACCAGACACCATACTGAACCAGGTACGAAAGCCACGGCAGCCAGTCTGTAAATGAAAAAAACAGTTCTGGGGGAGGGTGCATACCATAAAAAAATTACATTAAAAACAGCAGTCCCCTGTATTGGCAGATGTACCAGTATAGGGGCTACTTTACAACAAAATATAATTATGTTCATTTCTAATCATTTTAAGGTTTTTTTTTTTTTTACATTTCTAATTATTGTATTAGAATGTCACAAATAACCATTTCTAAGTGCAATAATATCCTTCAGGGTGGGTAGTATAGGCTATACTGGCCCTTCCAGGGAGCTATAAGGCCCTCCTCCAGTGGTATCAGGCCTCATTACACCCTGGGTAGCCTGGTATTCCCCAACTACTGCTCACCCTGTCGTGTATTATTGCTAGCTGAACTGCACATACAAATGCATTGTGAGGCATTTATTTTATTTTATTTATTTATGTCTTTGGCAAATGGGTAGGTGCACTAATCTGAAGGACTGTTTTCAGGCACTATCTGGGCCAAAGGGTGGCAGCAACAAGAAAACAGATAATCAAACAAACAACACATACAGAGTCAGAGAAATACACACCCCCTAGCATGAGGTTGTATGGAAAACAAGAAATATCTGCAAGTGTATAAAAATTTACAGTTGATAACATTCTTTACAAACAGCAGTATACAAGTGTATAACACTCTTTACAATCAAGAAAAAAATGTACGAGTGTACAAGTATACAGTTGATGACGCATGTCTATAGACATAGTAGAGTTAGACTAGAGGATGTGGTGGGTGAGGTGTGGGGTGGGCAGGAGGTGAGCCAGGTGGGGGATTAGGGCCCTGGCTAATTGTTGAAGATCAGTTGCAGTTGCATTTGGTCTCAGACAGGAGCCAGGCTCAGAGGGTGGATTTAAAGGACAGGTGAGAGGGGGGATAGCCTGACTGATGGAGGGTGATGCTTCCAGAGAGTAAGGGCAGAGACAGAGAAGGCTTTGCTGCCCATGGCTGTAGAGGTGCAAGTAATTTCCAGTTAGGGGAGGAAGGAGTCCCTAAGGCATCGGGGAACCACCCTATGAGCCAGGAAGGTGGAGTAGGGTGACTTCTGAGGTTCTAAGTGAGCAGTCTACTAAATTACCCATTGCAATGTCAAAACTACCTTGAAGAGGGAGCCATTCTGGGACTGATACAGCGAGCAGTGGTGAGTGGTGAACAGAGCAAGGAGGACAAAGCGACAGAAGGCATTGTAGGTGGGGACTAGTTGGGCGAATAAAGACAAGGACATGGAGGTGTACACAGGCGAGCGACAGTTGAGTAGAGGCAGCAGGTTGCCTCTGGCGATGGCTAGGTGGGCCTCAGTGGTCAGGAATTGGCTGAGGTGATAGGCTGCCCCCAATTTTTGGTGGATTTTCTTCATAATGGTGGTGGTGTGCTCACTGAAAGTAAGGGATGGGTCAGCGTCACACCTAGATATTTGAAGGTAGGTACTGTTTCAAGGGAGGGCGGCAAGGGTGGAAATCAATAGTGAGGTCTCTGATTTTAAGAGTTTAGCTAGGAATGACTTGAAATCAAAGAGCCTTGCTTTAGTTTTTCTCATTTACGAAAAGTTCCTTTAGAGGAACTACTCTGGTGACTCCATAGTTAGTTGTGAGGGTGGCAGATAAGGATAGAAGGGATTTGTCGCTGTGGTAGATGATGAGGTCATCAGCATAGAGGAGTGCCTTGCAGTTTATGTTATCAGCAGGAGATCATTTATAAACATAGAAATAGCAGAGGCCCAAGTATTGAGCCCTGCAGTATGCCTGTGCAGATGGGTAAGGCAGCAGACGTGTTATCACCTATCGGTACAGACTGGCTCCAGTAAGTGAGGTAGCTGTGGAACCATGTAACAGTATCTGATGAGCAGCCAAAATTTAGTAGGGTTGAGTAGGGAGATGGTGATCAATGAGGTTGAAGGCCTTCGATAGGTCCACAATCACAGCTCTTTGACATTGCCCCATCCATGTTTCTGAGGATGTGATTGGTGAAAAGGGAAAGGGCAGAGGAAGTACTGTGGAGTTTACAAAAGCCGTGCTGGTAAGGGCTGAAGAGGTGGTATTTTTCTAGGTGGTTGGATGACTGATGGTGAACTATTTTCTCAAGTAGTTTACTCAAGTGAGGGAGGAGAGAGATGGGTCTATAGTTCTCAGGGACATGGAGGTCACCGGCCTTATGAATGGGTGCAACACTAGCATGCTTCCAGGAGTCAGGTACTGCTGACATTGAAAGGGCAAGGTTGAAAATGTAGGTTAGGGTTGAACAATGGTCAGGAAAACAGTCTCAGGAGGCAGGATAAAGCCCATCACTGCCTGGGCTACCTCTAGCTGATAGTGCCATCAGCAGTTTTGCGTGTGACATTTAGACCAACTGCCCTGAAGTAAAAAGGGGTTGAGGATGCATCGGGGGACTGCAGGGAGCCATGAGGTAGGCTGCTGTGGCCTGAGGGGGGCTGAGCAGGGAGGTTACTAGTGTATGGAGAGAGATCTGTGAACATTTTGTTGACAGTGTCCTCGATTTCACCTGGTTGGTGATGGGGACAGTGGGGAGTTTAGTTGAGTTATCTGCTTGTTGTACTTTGGGTTTAGGAGGACCCTAGGAGGCCCAGAAAGTGTGTGGATTGCCAAGTGAGTCTGACTGCAGGTTAGTGTAGTATTCGTGATTTATGTGACTTTATGGCATGTTTGCAGGAGTTACGCAAATGCCTGTAAGCATTCCATAGCTGGTTAGATGGGGATGCCTTATAGGCTTTCCATGCCTTGCCCTGGAGTTTCATTTGGGTCAGTAGGTCCTTAGATACCCAGCGGATATTTCCTTCCCTGACCCTTCTTGTGGTGACAGGGAAGTGAATGTCCTGGAATGTGAGAAGGACATCGGTAAACAGGGTGACTGCAGTGGAGATGTCTGTACAAGAGAAAAGCTCTGACCAGTTTAAGTTGCAGACTTCCTCAAGGATGGGTGTAGGATCCCGGCAGTTAAATTTTCTGAAGGACAGAAGCTTAGGCGGAGGGCGGATATATTTGTAGGAGAGGATGATGTGGAAGCACCACAGAAGCACGACTCCCCCACTGTAACGCCCCCCCCTACAGTGACACCCTCCAAGTGAACTGCACCCACAGAACCGGGCAGAATGCAGCAACCCCCCCAAGAGTGATAACATGTGTGCCGATGAGACACTACAGATATGGGAGCAGTATGACAGCACCCTGCACCGGGTGCGAAGGGGGGCGATGGCGGCAGAAAAGCTGCCTGTCTGTGCCAGGGGTTGCTGCAGTGCATCTCACATTGTTTGCATACTACACCCAGTCGGGCCACACTGGGACTGTCCATTGCCATCAATGACCTGTCGGGCTGTTGGGGGGGCGCTATTGGCGGTTTGCTCTCAGGGGGTGTACGTGCTCAGTGCATCGCCGTGTGGCTGGTTGTGGCAGTGTCCGTACGGTTGTGTGGGGGTGTGTGATGCTGTTTGTCACTGTTCTGTCCATTGGGCTGGCACACATCAAGGTTGTTTGTTTCAGTTTGGCTGTGTCACTGTGGGGGATGTCAGTACGGCTGCCATCGCTCTTCCGTGGTGCTTCCAATGATGTAGGTTGGGGAGTGGTCACTGATAGAATTGGACATAGTACCTGGCTGAAGGACCAGGTCAGACTGGTTGGTGAGAATCCAGTCAAGGGTGGAATGGTTGTGAATGTGGGAGTTAAACCTAGTGGGGGAGGAGATAACTTGTTCTAAGTGGTATGATTTTAGGAGATGCCCATGATCAGGTGCTGTGGATTCTGTCTAATTGAGGTTGAAATCCCCAAGTAGAACAGTGTCCCTTGAGGGGGAGGTACACGCAAGACCATCTAGGAAGTTGGATAGGCTTTGACCCCACCAGTGAGGGGGTTATAACAACAGCCTATGTGAAGCTTTTTTGCGTCTCTTAGGATACGGAGATGGCAGTGACTGTGATGTGATCAAGTGTGTACAGCGCGATGCCTCCACCCCTCTTTCTCCCTGGCCTATCATGGCATAGTAAGAAGTAGCCAGGGAATAGGCAAGAGGCATCAACAATGGATGGTTTCAGCCGCCCGTGGCATGGAGGGTTGAGGCACTGGACACCACACCTGCGCATCACACCAGCGACCGGGTTCAGGAGCGAGCCGGGCCATCGGGGTCGGCAGGGAGGACTGGGATTGAGCGTTCGTAGACTGCTCTCCCAGTCCTGGGGTGGGTTGGGGAATCTCGCCACGCTGTAGTGGCTCCTGGGGACGCTCAGGGTCACTACAGGTGCTGGCGATCTGAAGGGGGAACGCAGCGGATGTCAGCACGCAGTGCCTGGACATCACTGCACATCCGTGTTCCAGGGGACCAGTCAGAGGAAAATGGCTGGGCGCGACCATGCAGCTTGATGGCCGTGCTCCAAGCCACCTGGAGGACTTTGGCAGAATCCTGTCAGGGAGGGACCTGGGCTGTCCTGGTTGGCTGAGGCAGAGGGAAGCCCTCCAGCAGGATGGCAAGATGGCCATCCTGGATCCTCCTGGGTGCAGTCTGAGCTACTCAGTTCTCCAGGGTGGGCGGAGCCAGCAGCTGGATGCCCTAAGCAGTAGTGTGCCGTGCAGGTGGCAAAAGCATTACATAAAAAACAAAACAAAGGACGGTTTCAGCCAGGTTTTGGATTAGGCCAAGGATGTGCAGTTTGTATAGGAACACCCATGCCTGGAGCTCACAGAATTTGGATGCTAGGCTATATACATTTAGGTGTGCAACACAAAGGCCATTATGTCCTGACCAGATTACATTAGAGGGATCAATATGTGTGTTTGGTGGTCCTGGGTTTCTCTCCACATCATCAGCAATGAGAAGGAGATATAGGAGATGAACATAGTGGGGGGCCAGCGGGACAACCGGAGGGTGATGGAGTGGACAAACAGGCCAATCAGATGGCGCTCTAGGTTCAATAGTAGGGCCATGGAGCATCTGGAAAGAGGGGAGATAGCAAAACAAAAGAGTTAGGATTAAAGCAGGTTTAGGCAGGAAGAGGGTACATGGCAAAAGACAGGGAATTATTTTTATTTTATTTATTTAAGTTTTTGTTGACCGGGTAAGTGCACTAAACAAATCCTGCCTATTTTCAGGCACGACCCGGGGGAGGGGGATACAGATGAATGCCAACTGACCTTGAACCAGATGAAACTGTTAGTGGTATTTTTAGTGAATGAGGGAAATTTGGCCAGGACACCGGGGAAATTCCCCTGCTCTTTTTGATAAGTGCCATGGGATCTTTAATATCCACCTGAACTACCACCAATCCAGGCAGATGGGGCCTCGGTTTAACGTCTCATCCAAAAGACGGCATCTCAGAAGTGCAGCACCCTTCTCATGCTGCACTACAGTGTCAGTACTGAGATATTAACCCAAGTGCCAGATGTGGGAACTGAACCCACAGCCCTCTGATCTCCCAGCCTCAGAGGCGAGTGTACTACCTACTGAGCCACTGACTCGCTGGTTCAGACAATGTTAGCAAGCAAATTTAACAGTCCATTAAAACAAAATCCCTGTCTAAAATCATATTAAATTAATAAACAACATTTCCCAGCACTGGAAAGCTAAAGAGACATTTCCCACCCAAAAGATTAACAGTATCAGCAGTGCACTGCGCTGCAGAAGTAGAAAATAGCTATCCCCAGAAAAATAAGAAAAATGAATAAAAATTCAGTCGTGGAGCGCACAAGCCACAGTTGGGTCCACTCTAAAAGTACAATCCTGAGTAGAAAATTAAACCAGCAGTAAGTAGCTGGTCCTGAGCAGAAATAAAACTGCTCAGAAGTAAGCCCCGCCGAGCTGTGATTTAAAAAGGCACCTAACTTAGAAAGACAGCCGAATGCATGGATTGGCCAAGCTGCTGCACTTGTAGCAACATATGCTCCTGCCATGAAGCCGTGGTAGGGCTCAATGCTCGGTTACCTCTAGGTCAGGAGAGGGTTCCAGGGATCGGGGAAGGATATCAGTGGCGGCCGCGGCGGAAAGCTTGAAGAGCAGAGCCACCTCTGGTGAGGTGAAGCTCCTTTTAGATCTGGGGCACTTGCACTGAGTGCCTTTAGCCACCTGGAAGTGTGTTTCAGGGATAGTAACCCACACCCTAGAATGGCTTATTGCACTTATATAATGGGTCCACTGTAAAAAAAAAAAAATTAAAGAAAAGTGCAAAGCAGTGTGGTTAGTATTTCTGAACCGCACAGCTATGGAACTTTCTCCACCAATCAGGAAGCAGGATTTCCCCCACCCATTTTATAAATATTTATATATCATATATGTGGGCAATAACACACATAAAGATGTGTGTTGATCTGGAGATGTAGGCCCTCCTCCAGTGTGTGCTGAGGCATGAGTCTGCAAGAGTTCTCCTCAGTACACATGGGAAAAGTGCTTACTGTATATCTTTTAAAGAATACAGCACACAGTTGAGTGTGTTATTTATTTATAAAATGGTCTAATATTATAAATTTTGTCATAGAAAATACAGCACTATGCATTTGTGAGCGCACATAAGCATGTCAGGTGACCTGGCTTGTCCAATCGGAGAGTGGCATTTGTGGTAGCTATCTTAACCCATAGAGCAGGATTTTCAAAGCTGGTGCAGGGATTTCATCCAGCCCTGTGCCATGGCACTTAGGTTCTGGTGGTGCACAAAACACTTCACCACAACTGCACCCGATTTTACAATCTTGGGCACAGTTGTGAAAGTTTCCACAAATTATGGCAGCTTGCACCAAATATCTGGTTAAAGCTCCATAAAAATGGTGCCAGGATTGCTACACAATAGACCAGAAAAAGTTGGACTAACTTGTAACAATTACCGCATGAGATATGAAAATCACGTTAGATCACATAATCCCCATGTGCATAATTTGTGCACCAGAGCTTGCAGCGATCTAAGACTTTTGAAAATCCTGCCCATAATATAAATATACATACTGGCCCAGATATTCAAAAGAGTTGAGCCATGCGCAATAGGGTTGGCGCCATGAAGTCCCAAAATGCGCCATTCTGTGATATTCAGCAAGAGGCAGTTGATTTCAAATCATGCTGAGCAACAGCGCAATGATAATGAATGCATGCACAACTGAAGGGGGAGGAACCATGCATAAATGGCACAGTGCAATATTCAACAACATGCACCATACGCAATAGGGGAACAAGCGGAAGTTGCGCCATAGTGGAAATGAGCCAAAATAAAAGGGAGCAAGGGAGAGGCGCAAGAACGCTACAGGGAAGCCACATGAGAGCCTGAGATAGCAGGGAAAACTGGGCAGCAAGGACACACAGGGCCAGGCAGGAAAGGGCACCTGGAAGCAACAGGCACAGGGGAAGGTGTGGGGAGACAGTGCAGAAGGGGGAAGTACACCACACAGCAGTGAGGCCAGCACAGGCATGTGTTCCTGGTGCAGGGGAAGTAGCAGCCAGGACAGCGGGGGAATACAGAAACAGCTGCCAGTGGGGGTGAACACAAGCCAGGGACATGGCCAGTGCCACCTTTCAGATGGAGGCCATAATGAGGGGGTGAGAAGGTGGGTAGCAGGGGGGCGTGGCCGTGGAAGGGCCTGTCAGCGGTATGCCCCCAACAGGCAGTACCATGCCCACACCAGCTTCGAGCTGTACAGTGATACCGAGATTGTGGGCTGGTACCACCTGAATTGGGCAATTCTGAAGCAGCTCTGTTAGCTGTGCAGTGATGTGATGCAGGCACCCACACGACGGAGCCATGCCCTGTCAGTGGAGATGAAAGTGACAGCTTGCATGTGCTTGCTCGCCACGGGTACCTTCCAGAGACCAACTGGGGGCACCACAGGCATAACCTAGTGGGCCACGTCACGCCACCTCATCCAATTCCTCAGCGCACTGCTGCCACATGCTGCGGAGTACATCCATTTCCCCAGCACACCGGCGGAGCGCACAGCAAACATACAGGAGTTCCACAGGGTAGCACGTATACCTGGCATGCTAGGGGCAATAGACTGCACCCATGTGGCTATCCACACACCACCTGGCCCCGAGGGGGCCACATACATAAATCGCAAGGGCTATGCCAGCATCAACTGCCAGGTGGTGTGCGATGCCAGGGGGTGCATAATCAATGCCTGTGCCACGCACCCTGGGGGAGCACATAATGCCTTCATCTGGCACCAGTCAGCACTGTGCCACAGATTCGAGAGTGGGGATATCCTCACTGGCCACCTAGTGGGTGAGTATGCAAACCACATGGACAATCATAGTGCCTGGGAGGGGCATGATCAGAGGTGACATGGGTAGTGGCCTACATAGCCCAGGGCAGAGCGATGCTGATCACCAAACTAACCTCCACCCTCTACACACAGGTGACAGTGGATACCCACTCCGTCCCTGGCTGCTCACACCCTACCGGTGGCCCTCGACCCCATCGCAGCAACGCTACAATGAGGCACACGCCACCACACGTAATGTCATTGAGCGGGTGTTTGGGATGCTGAAGGCACGTTTCCGTTGCCTGGACACCTCCGGCGGTGCCCTACAGTACAGCCCCTCAAAGGTCTGTGGGCTATTCCTGGCCTGTTGCATCCTGCACAACATGGCCAATGAATGTGGGATAGCCGTACAGGTCAAAGAGGGGGACAGCGATGGGGACGATGAGGTCGCCGGTGACAATGGTGATGGGCAGCCCCCCCTTGGGCGACGGGACCCCCGACTGCTCCGACTGGCACAGCTGCACTGGGACACCATCATGAAGGAGCACTTCAGCCAACCCAGGTAAGTCATGGGGCCATGTGCAACCAACAGTGGCTAAGGCACAACCCACAAACATGCATGGACACACACCAAGGGGTGCATTCTGTCAAGGGAAGTGGCCGGGCATGGAACCACACACACAACCAGGGATGGGTGAGGTCTAACATGCCACGCGGACAGATACACACACACACACACACACGCACACAGACACAATGCACCAGACATGCACAAAGCGTAGGAGGCACACCGACCCAGAATGCCACCCCTAGCCACACACATGTCCACAGACCACCACGCCCACTGCCTGTCCATGTGCATGTGTCAGATGCGGAGCACCATTGCACATTGGTGTACAGCGCAATGCAGGCATCATCATGCACACGCAACTGCGGACAGCAGCCGGGAGGGTGTGCAGATGGATTGTGTGTCCGCGTGCAGGGCCGGGTACCCACCCGTGCAATGTCCGCTGAAAGACACAATGCACACACGGCAGCACCAGATAGTAGCTGCGTTGGGAGACAGGTCAGTCATGCGACACAGTGCCCCGGCCACCACGAATGTGTGGGCGGCCCCGCCGAGACCTGCCAGCACTGACAGGCCGACCACTGGCCTCATGGGGTGGCACCGATGGTCCCCCAGGGGTTCCACTGCGTGAACGCGACTGTGCTCGTGCAGGGGTCTACAGCACACCAAACATGCCTGCGCCAGGCATGCTCGGGATGCCCACAGCTGAACCCGGTGTCGACAGGGAGGGTGTCGCACGATGCCAGGAATGGGGGGCGGACAGTGCACTGCGTGGTGTCTGCGACGCATGGGCACATGACTGTGTGCCCATTGTGGCCATGACAGCAGTGAATGCCTGTGTCTGCCTGTCAATGGCAGCGGTCACATCCTCCCACAACCGGTTCATCCCTGCCAGGATCAGAGCAGTGTCTCTGCTGCGACGCTTCTCTGCCCCCTCCAGAGCCGCACGCAGTGCATCCACCAACGTCTCAAGCCCGTCTGCTGGTGGGCTGATGCTTGCAGTAGGTGGGTGTGCTCGTCCAAGAGGTCATCTGCCTCCTCGGCATCCTGTCCCTCAGGGTGTGCATGGCCCTGATGCTCAGCACCCCTTGAGGGTGGGTGCTGCACACCATGACCAGGTCTGGGCATGTCCACAGGCGGTGCACAGACGCCGCCCCTTGACCCTGTACCCCCAAGCCCATTGGCCGACTGCTGATGCTGCCCCTCCAGCTGCCACTCCCCAGGGCTCACTGGTGCTGCCGCAGTGGCTGCAACAGTCCCACTGTCCTGTACACACACACACCAGTGCTGCCCCATTGGTGCTGACAGGCACAGGCTGGGACTGTGATGACACGCAAGCCTCCACGGCAGCACCACCCACAGCCATGGCCGCGATGTTACCTGCTGTGTGGCCATCCCATGGCACACACATGTCACTGCCCATGCCGTTAGTGACATCATCATCGGTGACGGACCCGGGACCAGCCCAAGTCACAGCATGCTGGCATCCGTGAACGCTGGCATGCTGGGACATGGGCAGGGCCTCCTCCGCACCTGTTCCAACAACATCAGTGTGGACAGCCAGGTGGGCCCACTGTCACACTGAGCCATGTATACCTGTGGAGGTGGATGGGCCCTCCTCCATCTCCATCTGACTGTCCTCAGTGGACAGGCCCACCACCGCTGACCATGCAGATGCTCAGGATCTGTAAGGGAAAACAAAGTCGCGTTACTGCATGTGACCTACCCTGCCCCCCCCATAGACAGACCATGACCTACCATGCAGTGATGGGCTACCACCCATCTGGAAGCCACCACCCGGAACACCCTCAATGGCACAATGCTGCATGCTTCCAGCAACCCTCTCCTCCTGTGGGGTCAGATGTACCACCTCTGGCTGTCCCCCACCTGTCGCAGCTCGTGCTGCCCTGATGGCAGCCATCTTCTCCTTTATCTTCCTCCTGTCTGTGCCCATCTTCTTCTTGCACTCCTGCACGGAGTGCTGGCGGCTTCCATGCAGGTTCACTGCACGTGCCATCTCCTCTCATGCAGCAGCACGGACCTGAGGTGTTCCCTGCCATCTGCTGAGAAGCGGCTCCTGATCCAGGTAGGCTTCAAACAGGGCATTGGTCTCGGCCTTGGTGAAATTAGGCCTCCTCCTCCTCCCACCACTGTGTTCCTCCTCTCCCACAACTCGCTCGGTCATTATTTAGCCTATAAGAATGACAGTTGTTACCTGTGACTGTGCAGTCCCATGCATGTCCCAAAATCCACAGTCCACACTCCCCAAACAGCATGCAACTCACCAATAGACTGCAGTAACCGACTATGGCCAGTGCAGCCCAATGTCGCACTTTTATAGCGCAACCCATGCAAATGAGGCGAGGCGCAACTTTAAGCAAATTGCAGTGCTGCGTCATTGAATGGCTGATTAGCTGTTTTGCATATGATGACTGAATATCGTGCTGTTGCGCTTTGCACAATTGTGTTGAGCATGCTGAGCCAAGGGCGCAGTTCTGTGACATGCGCAGTACACATCTCACTGCGCATGCCCGGGTTGCTGACGCAGGCATCTGCCGCGCTGCTGACGTGCTGTGCATGGGAATCAATGCAGGGCACAGCCACCATTGTGCCAGTGGTGCTACAGCAATGTTCACCTATATGGTGCTGTGGCACTGGGCCATCATAGGCGCACTGGGGCAACAGCACGGTAGGCCACTACTGGAGGTAGCACACAGGCATCCAATCGCGCTACACGCATTGGGTTCCAATGGCGCTGTGGCTGTCCGTGCGCCAGAACCCCTTGATCCTGTGCCCTACCTTTGCCCCCTAGGCGCCATGCGTCAGGCATGGGTGCACCACATTACGCTTGTTCAGTGACAGCGCCGATAGGGGAATGGCAGCGCGCTGTACGCGCAGCATCTGCACGTGGTGGAGCGCTGCAGAGTGCCATTTTGACTGACTGAGCTAGGAGAATGGTGCAGAGGAGGGCTGCATAGTGGAGCCAAGTGGAACTGACCAACTTAGTGGCCATAGTAGAGCCACCCATGGATCACTGTTTGGAAAGGCACCCCTGGACAGGTCCAGGAGCCAGGTGTGGGAGGAGGTGGCCACTGCACTAGAGGAGGCCACAGGAAGGAGGCGAACAGCGGAGCAGTGCCACCACAGCTATGGCGACCTGCGGCAGAGGGAGCCAGACCTGCTTGCCTGCCTGCGGGCATGTGCCAGGAGGGGCATGGTGCCATGGCCAGGTAGGTGTTACGTCCATACAGTTTTATCTTCCATATGGGTATCACGGTTGTATGTGTCCGGCACATGGGGGAGGGACCGTCCGGTGTTGGCTGTGGTGTTGTTATCAGGGCGTGGGGTGGGTCTGGCTGGGTAGGAGGGCACACACCTGGGGGCAGGGGGAGTTTGCTACAGGATTGTACTGATGTTCCTTTCTCCATGTTTGCACCACAGGGCCAGAGGAGCGGCGACTAGCCCATGAAATGCGGCGCCACCAGGAAGACAGGGACGCGAGGAGGGCGATGGTCCACAGTGCAGGGACCGCCCGATGATGGTGAGTGCCTTACATCCATGATTACTATTGCATGCTGTATAACTGGGCGGTAGCGGGCATGGCCACCATCCATTGACACCACTGCCATACACGCAACTTGTTAAAGTCAGCACTGTCCAGTGGCACTGCATGTCTGGGAGTGCGTCGATGGTGGTCCACGCGTGCACCGGGTACATGGCTGTGCCACTGCCTTCGCACCACATAGCCATGTCACTAAACAGCCACGGTGGTGCTGTGCATGACTTGGCCAGTGGGTGTGTGCAGCATTCTGCATGGCTGTATGCTTCTGGGTGGGCAGGTCTTGTGGACGTGATCACTGTGGGTGGTCACACACCATCACAAATGCATGTTCCATGGCTGTATTCCATGCACAGTGGGTGGGCTGTTTGGGGCTGTGCATTCACACCTATTGACTGTGCTCCCTTGTCCTAGGTGTCTGCCAGCTGATGGAGATCCGGGAGGCATTGAGGGAGATCTTGCACATGGTAAGGGCATCATTGGAGATCCTACAACAGATTGACCAGCTTGGGGTCCGCAGAAGGCACCGGTGGCAGAGCAGCCAGAGCAGGGAGTGGGGCTCCCATTAATGATCCCTCTGCCCCTGATATCCCCTACCCCCCCTGGACCCACCCTCACACCCCTCCTTTCCTGTCCCATTTGTTCACCCCTGCCCCATACCCACCCCCACCTTGTTTGTGGCCCTCCCCCACAACCTTGTATATAGTATTGTATATAGTTCATTTTGATATTGTTTTGGAATACAGATCTTTTGATATGAATACTGTGGTGGTCTCTGATTTGCAGTGGGCTATAGGTGCTCAGCTGCAGTGATGTGCATGGCGTCAGGGGTGGTGCAGTCATGGGTATGTGTGTGTGTCCGTGGGGAGGTGACTATGGTGTGGGGGTAGCTATCAGTCAGTGTCAGTGGTGTGTGTGTTGTGCCCTGTGCACTGGATGACTGTGTGCAGTGGTCCATGGTGCATGCTCTGTGTCCATGGCACCTCTGTCAGCCCGTCCATGGCCTGTGCAGCTGACACCCATGCATGTCTGTGACCTGCACGGTCTGCTGGCATGTCAGTGGTGGCTGTCCATGCAGGGCAGTCACTGTACCCGTCACAATGCTGGGTTGCCTCCTGTCACTGGTGTGGTGCATGTCTGCCTCGGGTGACACTGTGGCCTCCACAGTTGTTGACCCACCTCCATGCTGTGGCTTGTGTGTGTTGCAGGAGACATGCACCACTGTCTGTGACTTGTGCTCCAGGCACATGATGGTGGCATACAGGTCCACAGTGCCTGCGCAGGGTGGATGCCACTCCTGTGCCATGGAGGACTGCAGGTTGTGCGTACACGGTTTCCATGGGCCCACGCTGGGGGCTTGGTTGCCCCGCTACTGTGTCCCTGTGTTGTTGTGCCCTTGGGTATGGATGGGTGTCTGTCCATGCACTGTGTGGCATCCGGTGTGGTGCATGCTTCCACGCACCACTGTGGGTGTCTGCGCTGGCTGTTGTGGCCAGTGGTGGGTCAGGGTGTGTCCTTGGGAGAGTGTGCAGGGTGCTGTACCACTGGTGGTGGTATCCGGGGCATGTCCTGTCCCATGTGGGGTACCTCATGTGCCGACGCATGATCGGTCTCTCAGCTGTACCTCGGGGGGGCTGTGCATGGTGGCAATGTGTATGCCATCGTTGCATTGCTGTGTGCTGCCACCCGCTGATGGGTGCTCGTGGTGGGGCTGCCTTGCATGGTTCTGTGGTGCACAGGGCTGCATTGTCACAGTGGGGGTGGTGGCATGCATGGGGTTTCCTGCAGTGGTGGATGCTGCTCCTGGGAAGGGTGTCTGGGGGTCACGGTGCTGGGTGTGATCTGCATTGGGGGATGGTGTGGCACGGGGTGGTCAGCCCTCCTTGTGTGCCAGTCACAGCTTGCCAGGGGGTGTGATAGGGCACCATGGCCCAGCTGTGGGTTGATTGCATGTCTCCATGGGCCAGTGGTTATTTCAGCCCTCCCCCAGTTGTGCAGTGCATGGGGTGTGGGGGGACGATGTCTGTTCTGCTGTGTGTTCCTCTGCCCATCTGTGGCATGGGTGGTGGGCCCCTACCTCCCTGGTTGTGCAGTTGCATTGCCGCCCTGCTGCTGGGGGGTGTCCCTGGTTGTGCCATGGCACCTCTGGACTGCTCAGCTGAACATCCCTTGTTGCACTATGGCGCATCAGATCTTCTCAGCTTCCCATCCCTAGTTGCGCTATGGCGCAGGTGGTGTGATATTCACTCGTCGGCTGTAGGCGCAGGTTGGCCGGCTCAGTTTTTGAATATCGCGCCTCTCGCGCATGGGCGCAATGGACTTGCACTTGCTCCTGCTATTGCACACTTTTTGGGTGTAGTTTGAATATCTGGGCCACTGTATATATTTATGCAATGCCTGTGAAAGTAAATTTCATCAAATAGCTCTGCTGTTTTTGCTTGTCATGGATCTGGTTTGAGCATATCATAATATTCTCACTCTAGGTGAATGACAAAGCAAATATGAAATGGGCAAGGAAATCCCTACATCCTGATTAGCCAAGACTTGGTTCTAGCCATGATCTTGAGAGAGCACTACCAGTGACAAACAAGCATTTGTCAATGCCAAATGTTCATCTATGGTATTGCTGTATTATCAGGTCTTGCTTATACACATTTTACTATACTGTACATTTACCCAGGATACAGCAGATGAGTTGCAAAATCTCATTTTCAGTGGTGTCCTGCTTTCACAGATTGTTAGATTGTAATTACCTAGGATAGGGCAGCTGAGAGGCAATATACTTTTAAGTGGAACCCCACATTTTGACCCCAAATGGCCAAAAATCTTTTTATGACCTGACACTATACTCAAGACAAGTAAATTCTATCCGAAAGGTGATTTCGCTGTGTGACTGTGGCTACAAGTTTCAGAGGTGATTTGAAAAAATGACACCTGCCACATTCCAGAGATGGGCTAACACAAGAAATATGTTGAACATTAGGGGCCAAAATCTGCAAAAAATAAAATTATGAGTATGTAACCCTAGATGGCGCTATCCCAGGGGCTACTACCCTGCCTGATTTGCTACTAACAGGTTGAGGGGCCTGATCCAATGGCGGGTGCCTCCACCCAGAGGTCAGGGTTTGCAATAGTTAAACTTACTTGGTCACAGCCCTCTGGGACACTGCAACTCTTCTTCCCACTAGTGGCCCACACAATATATCAGAATTACCTTCACAGTATACACTTACCCCCAGGGCTGGTTCAGGCACCGGACCTCCTGTAAAATAAGATACAGTGCAACAATCACAGTACAATACTTTAACATAGACAAATACCTCAGGCAGTATAACTTGCTGAAACAAGCAGCTCTGATTTATTTAGGGGATATAACAAGGACAGGGGAAATCAGTGTTAATTAGCTTATCACTCTAATCATCTACTTTATGGCTCTGTACAGGCCTATCCCTATCAGTTACTGTCCCTGGGTACCCAAGCCCTAGTGGCTAGTCCAAACCGTGGCAGCTGGTAGGGGCCCTTTCACACAGAGAAAAGGAAAATTAAACAGTCAGCAGTACAGTAATTCCATTTGGATTTAATGTGTCAATTCAACAGGGAGCGACCCTGAATTAGTACTCACGACCTCCAAATAAGATCGGGTCCTTCAATATCAGCAGGGCTACTCTTGAGCTCCAAGAGACTCTTCACACATTTATATGGTAAAAAAAAGAAAGTACTATACCAGGCAGGCTGCTTCTCTATCCCGATCGCAATTACTGCACAATACCCGGGAGAACACACAGCAGATTCAGTTCCTGACAGACCGAGTGCATTTCAACAATTTCTCCAGTCTTCTACAGGGTGAGCCTGGTTTCTACTCTTCAGAGATCCTTTGATTCTTTTCACAGGACGGATTCAGTCCTAACAAGCAGTTACACAAGCTGCAGACCGAACTCTGGGCCTTACACACGTTTTTGACTAAAACTGCACACTGAAAAAGCACAGGGCTCCTTCCTTCTTCACTGCCAAAGCTCAACTGAAACTCCAACCGACAAAACCGGGCACTTCCTTTGAGTTCCTCCCAGTTCTTGACTGGATTGGCTGTCACTCACAATAGACTGCTGCTGTTGGTCCAAAAAGGCACTGAAGTCTAAACTACATCTCCCAGAGTCACTGCCCATACAATCCTGTTGTGGCTGGCTCAGATTATGAGTCCAAGTTCTGATTCGTCCAAGGCACCATTTTAGAGCTAGCTTACCCCACACTGATTGGTCCAGTTCAGCAGTTCAAAACCAGAATGGGGAACTAGGCAGACACTGTTCTGACTGCAAAAGAAAGCAGGTTAGACAAACTGTATTTCATTATCACTCTAAATGGTTTCTGGCAAACAGTTACATCTTTCAGATAGGTTCCTTTGCACTCCTAGTGACTGCAAAATGGAGTGAATTGGCAGCAGCTTGAGTGGTGCTCAATCAAAGAAACACACAGTCCCCATACAAATTAATTATGTCTGCAAGCAGACAGCTCTTAAAGAGACAATACCAGAGGTTCTAAAAACACTCACTGATAAATGGCTTAAACACCAAACACCATTCAGGCTTGGAGCATTCAAGCAAGCTCCTGGAAGTCTTTTGGGAACCCCCATTTGCAGGGGGGTTACAAGTAAATGCTGAAACCATTAATTTTCTGATAACTTAGTTGTTTTTTCACATTTCTACTCCACATTTTCAACATAATCTTTTTATGACCACTCCTTCTAAGCATGACATTAATAAAACAGATAAAAGTAATTTATAAAACAATGGCTGAAGCATTATTTTGCACCACATGTGTTAAAACACATTTTGGGTAGGAATTGAGAAATGACATCTGTCACATTCATGAAGTGGTGCCCAAAAATGGCTACATTTAAAAGTTGGGGTCAAAATATTGAAGATTACCAATTGAGTGTGCACTGAAAACTGCAACGTAGACTCATAACTTTGTTGTTTCTCATATTTGTATCCTATATTTTCAACATAGTCTCCTTATGATCCCACATAGCCTCCTTATGAGCCTACCTCATGAACCAGGGCAGAGAAATGTTCAAATCCTGTCCAAAACGTGATTTTGTGCAACAAGTGGAAAAACACATGTTGGGCAGGATTTGAAAACTGCCAGCTGTCGCATTCATGAGGTGCTGTGAAGAAATGGCTATGCTGAAAATTTGGGGTCAAAATATTGAAAATTACCAAAGTTACAAGCCTGTGTTTATAAATGTCAACCCAGGTTCATAACTTTGTTTTTTAATAATTTTGCCCAAAATTTTCAACATAGCCTTCATATGACCCTACCTCATGAGCAAGTGCAGAGAAAAATTTCAACTCTTGCCTGAAAGATGATTTCGCGCAGGGACTGCAGAATCACCTTTCGGGACAGAAAAATACATTTTGGCCAGGATTTGAAAAATGACAGCTGTCACATTCATGAGGTGCTGTGAAGAAATGGCTATGTTAAAAATTTGGGGACAAAATATTGAAAATTAACAAAGCTATGAGCCTGCATTCGCAAATTTCAACATACAGTCCACACTTCCAAACAGCACTCACCACTCCCATGCTCATTTGTACTCACTTTCAAGATCCAACACCCACTCTGTCGATAAACCCATACCAACAATTCTCTCCTTAATCAGGTCAACTCTGGTACCATTTAAAATACAGCTGCTAATATTTTTTTTCAGATCTCCTCTCCACCCACCTACCAACCGAACTTCACTCTAGACAAGGAAGTACTCACGACTGTGTCACCAACAGCTGCTTTGTGAAGTTAAGCCAGCCAGTCTGTTCTTGTCTTTATAAACAGGCTGAAGTTAAGCCAGTCAGCCTACTCCTGTCTTCAAAAACAGGCAGAAAATGTAAAACAACTTCAAGACAGTATTTTAAAAAGAACTGCTTCTAATACATATAAAACTAATGGGAACTAAAAAAGCATTGCTTTTTTAATGATTAATAACTAATGTGCAAGAATGTACTAACAGAGATGGTTTTGCAGCTAATGAGCAAGAAATAGAAGCTCCCATAGCATCCCCTGGTGGTGGAACTATTTTTCCTTAATTTTACACATACAGACAATTTCCGTTTTCTTTAAAGTAAGATTGCATTTTAAAAACCAAAATACCAAAGGTACCGAAAGACACCAAACCATACATTCAGCAGTTACAGAATAGCCTGAAAGAATAGCCATGTGCAATTCAAGTTACAGAACAGATTATGTGTACCTGCTGCCCTTTAATCTCAACTGTGTACCTGAGAGCAAGCAACACCATTACTGACACATTAAAAGGTAGTCAGGGTATGTTTTGTTAAATTCATGAGGCAGGATTCACAAAGCTTAGCCCTGCACAAACCCAGTTTGCCCAGGGCAAACTGGGCTTTGTGGATAGCTGGTATTCACAAAGCCCAGTTTGCCTCCACAAACTGGGTTTGCGCCTAGGCAAAGTAGTGAGGGGGGCCACAATGCAAATTAGGGGGAGAGGACTTGCAAATCCCCACAATCCCATTCACAAAGGATTTGCTCCATGCAAGGCCCTTTGCAAAGGTCCTTGCATGGAGCAAATTACCGCTGAAAGAAACCTGACGGTAATCCTCGCAACCCTAGTGGTTGCGGAGGTACTGAGGTACTCCTTTCCATTCCTCAGTCCCCTGAGCTCCCACCCATTACTAAATATAAGTAGTTTTGATAGTGTAGTGATCCCACCCCAGTTCCCAATCCCCTGATCTCCCATCCATTACTGAGAAGAATTATTTGCCATACAGTAGTGTAGTGGTCCCACCCCAGTCCCCAATCACCCACCCATAAATTAAAAAATTTTTGTCATAGTGTAGAGTCCCACCCTAGTCCTTGATCACCCACCCATAAATGAAAGAAATTATTTTCCATAGTGTAGGGTCCCACCCCGTTGTCCAATCTCTTACCCAATATGAAAAGCAATATCTTTCTATAGTGTAGTGGCCCCACCAACCTCCCACCCACACCAGTAAGCACACACCACCCTGCTTCCCCCCACCCCAGTACATCCATTGGTAGGCGAGCAGCACAGCCCTCCTCACACCTTCAGGGCTGCCCACCGACTGAACTGTTAATGACAGCTTATAGTATAAACCACAATACCATTGACTGAGTGTCAACCAATGGGATTGTGTAGTGTAGTGTATACTGTAAGCTGTCATTGACAGTTTGGTCAACAGGCAGCCATGGAGGTGTGAGCAGGGCTGTGCTGCTCGTTGACTGGTGGATGTGCTGGGGTGGGGGAGCAGGGTGGCATGTGCTTACCAGTGTGGGTGGGGGTTAGGAGGACCACTACACTAAAGATATTGCTTTTCATATTGGGTGGGAGATTGAGCAATGGGGTGGGACCCTACACTATGGAAAATAATTTAATTTATGGGTGGGAGATCAGGGGATTGTGGACCTGGGTGGGACCGCTACACTATAGAAACTAATTATTTCTGTTACCAGGTGGGATTTCATGTGATCCGGAACCGGGGTGGGACCACTTCACTATGCAAACTATTTTATTAATGAGTGGAAATTCATGCGATCAGGGATCGGGGTGGGACCACTACACCACGGAAACTACTGTATTTTATTTACTGGTGGCTATTCGAGTGATCGGGGACCAGGGTGGGACCCTACACTATGGAAAGTGATTTTTTTCTTTTATTATCGAGTTGGTGATCGGGGATGGGAGTGGGACCCTATACTATGGAAATATCATGTCCCCTCCAGATCCTCACCTTATCCCTTTCTGTTTCTCCACAGACTCCTCCATTTTACCTCCCACAGAGCAGCCTGCAACACACTGAAGCAAGACACCTCCATTTTACCTCCCACAAAACAGCCAGCAACCCACTGAAACACAGAGCAGCTTGTAACACGCTGAAGCAAGACTCCTCCATTTTACATCCCACAGAGCAGCCAGCAACACACTGAAACACAGAGCAGCCTGCAACACGCTGAAGCAAGACTCTCCATTTTACCTCCCACAGAGCCGCCAGCAACACACTGAAACACAGATTAGCCTGCAACAGTGAAACAAGACTCTTCATTTTACCTACCACAGAGCAGCTAGGAACACACCGAAACACAGAGCAGCCTGCAACACACTGAAACAAGGTATTGAAAAAAAAGAGCCTCTCAGTACTGTTGAAGCTTGAGCACACCTTCTTACTGTGTTACTAAATTGTTTAAAATGTCTGCAAACAAGTTCAGATTGTTTTTTACTCAGCTGTTTATTCATTTACTTGTAGTTTTACTCCGCTTTGTGCTGTAACCTTTATTCATTTAACTCAGAGCCTGCATCGCTTTGGATTTGCTGCAGTTTAGCCAGTGAGTTCTCTGTAGGACTTAATTTAGATTCTGTCTTCCACTTCGCTTCAGTCTCCTCTTTCTTCTCACCTCTGGTGCTGAGCATGCTCAGTACAATCCCCATTCCCCCTCTAGCTTTCTGCTTTAATTTCTTTGTCCTCCAGATCCTCACCTTATCCATTTCTGCTTCTCCACAGACTCCTCCATTTACCTCCCACAGAGCAGCCAGCAACACACTGAAACACAGAGCAGCCTGCAACACACTGAAAACAAGGTATTGGAAAACAGAGCCTCTCAGCACTGTTGAAGCTTGTGCACACTATCTTACTGTATTAGCCCATTGTCGCTTTGTGTCGACTTCCCTGCCCATCCCCTACCCTGGGTTGACCTTTGATTTATACCTCATAGGGGTCATGTGATTGGTGACGTGACTATGTGCCCCTTCACCCTGGGTTGGCCTTTGATTTATACCTCATAGGGATCATGTGACCAGTGTAGTGACTATGTGCCAAACACAACCGGTGATGTTACTATTTGTCGAGCAGAACCTAAGTCCCCACTTTCCCATTAGTTTGTTATACTACGTCACCACTAGGAGTCACTTTTGAGCACATTGCTACTGCTCATGCTCCTGAATACTCTGACTCATCCTCTAGCCTCTTCTTGCCTCTTGTATGGCCATTTCACCTTCCTGGCTACCCCATTTTCTGGTAGTATCCCCTTGTTACTTCCACATTCTGTCCTGTCTGGTTTGAACCTGAGACCCTCTGCACCGGAGACGAGTACCCTGACCACTACACTGTCCTGAGGGTACAATTATATGCGAGGTTCCTACAGTCCTTATCCTAATTCTGGCAACATACAACCCCTTTGCTGCCTTCTGACATAGCCATCCCCCCTCCACACGGTAAGATACATAGTTGGGGCCTAACCCACATCTGGAATTGGACCACAGACAAATTTTGGACCACATTGATCAGTGTCACTGGCTAGAAATTATTGCCAACCAACAAGACTGTGGGTTACAATATCAGCCCACAATTCCCAGGGTAGTCCTTTCTCCATCCTAAATCATCAAGATGCAGACCCCCATAAAAATGTTGCTTTCACTGTATTTCCTTGCCACCTATGTTGGAACTGTCAGGTGCACGGAGAATAAAACCTCGCTCCTGCTCCTTCCTCCTTCCTATGCACACCAGTGTCAGTGGCTCAGCAGGTAGCACACTCGCCTCTGAGGCCAGGAGATCAGAAGGCTGTGGGTTCTATCCTCACACCAGCCAGTTGGGTTAATATCCCAATACTGACATCAGACAGCATGACGGGGTGCTGCACTTTGAGGTGTCATTCTTCGATGAGACATTAATCTGAGGTCCCATCTGCCTGTTCTGGTGGTAGTTCAGGTGGATGTTAAAGATCCCATGACACTTCTCAAAAGAGTAAGGAATTTCCCTGGTGCCCTGGCCAAATTCCCCATTCACTAAAAGACCACCAACAGCTTAATCTGGTTCAAGGTCAATTGGCATTCATCTGTATTCCCCTCCCCTCCCCTGGGTTGTGCCTGAAAATAGGCAGAATTTGTCTAGTGCACTTACCCAGTCAACAAAAACTAAAATAAAAAAAAAAACACAGGAGCCTCCCTGCATCAAAATGTCACTTCAAGTCGAACAACTACAGTACCCCACCAGCCTATTGCATCTAAACAACAGCCACGAACCTTTAAAATGCTGACACCACACTATCTCCCAATAGCTGCCTACTCTACAGTCACACCCTACTCCCTACCTTTGACCCTAAGCAACCTAAAACAAAGACAATAGTCTCTAACTATGTAACTTGGTCCCGTTTCTTATAAAAGATGATCCTGATAATGCTACTAATGTCAGGAAATGTGAACCTCAATCCAGGATCCCAGTTTATAAACACACAAATGAAATTTGACCAACTTAAGATTGTCTCACTAAACACAGGCAGCCTCCTGCCTAAGCTGCCTCAATTCCAGGCCTGGGTAGAGGTAACCAAACAGGACATTATCGCACTAGCTGAAATCTGGCTCTCACTAAGGTCAGTGATGCGACAATTGCTCTGGATGGTTATATTACTTCCGCCAAGACCAGCTCTCCAAACAGGGGCAGTTGCTTGGTATACCTTAGAGCAACATCAGAGGACAACTACTATCAAGTAGCCGAATACAAAGAAAGCAAAGTTACTAACAATAAGCTCAGCATAGGATGACAAATAAAGACCTATTACTCTGTACCATTTATATACCCCCAGACAAATGACGACCGGGCTTGAGCAGTTCTATGTAACCAGGAACAGCTCAAGCATAAGTGGAGCAAGTCATCCTAGCGGACTTCAATACACATTGGCAATCACAGGATGCCTCTGTGGCCAGGGACCAGATATCTGGCCTATACCTGACTCAGAAGGTAACACATGCAATCAGATATAACTATAAAATGGGCACAAGTACACTCATAGATTGGCTCCTTGCCTCATGCCCAGAGCACATCACTGAGAGGTCAGTCCTACCCAACTCCCTCAGTGATCACTCACCTGGACAAACAAATTCACAAAGTGTCCTCCAATGGTCAAGAGAGTCAGAAGCTCAGAGCAGGGCAGCTTGATGTCTTCCAACTACATCTGAGGGCATATTGATTGGTCACCACTTGAAACCGCTATGACAGCAACCAGGTCCTTAAATTCTTCTTACAGGCTTTCACTAAGGCCTGCGAAATCTTGCACCCTGTAGGACTCAACAAGACTAGAGGATCAGCTAGCTCATGGATCAAAGGCTCCTCACTGAGCTCATGCACTCAGAGACAACCCATGGCACAAGACAAAGGCAACAAGGGCCCAGAGAGACCTAACTGCCTATATGGCTGCATATAATAAGTGTACAAAACTTGTTCTGCTTGCAAAGGCATCCTATTACAAAGACCTCCTGAACAGAAACTGGAGCCGTGGGAAGGATTTTTGGGACTCTCTAAAATCCCTCACTGGAAAGACATCCAGAGTGCCACTGGACCTCATTATAACAGGCTCAGAGACCTTCTAGGAGCCGAGGGATATTGCAGATGCTTTCAACCGAGCGTTCACCAACCTAAGCTCTGTGCTCCCTTGTGACTACCTCACCTAGGCATCACAAGACGAACTCCCCAAAGCAAACAAGCAAGCTCCCTGTAGCAATGAAGCCCCTCCTTTCTATTCCAGGCTGGTCACCCGGTCAGAGACCATCAGGTACATCAAGCGGGTTCTAGGAGAGACTAGGATGGGGTCTGACCAAGTAGACATGAAGATTACAGCCCTCACCCTCAACAAACTTTCTGACCCTCTCTCAAAAATCTTTAATGTCTCACTTAGAATTGGTGTATTCCCTGACAAGTGGAAGATGGCACTTGTCACTCCAGTTTTTAAATCAGGGGATAGAACAAACCTCTCCAATTACAGACCTATCTCCATTCTACCCCCCAACCCCTTTCCAAAGCCCTGGAACGAGTGGTCGAAGACCAACTCATTGAATACCTGGATGAAAATAACCGTCTCTGCAACCAACAGCACAGGTTCCAGAAAAAACACTCAACCCACACTGCACTAATTAATTATACCTCGAAGATTTATAATGCAGTTGACAATGGTCACGCTGTGGGGTCTATACAGACCTCACAAAGGCATTTGATACCGTTAATCACCACCTGCTACTAAACTGCCTCTTATCTACTGGCCTATCCACAGGCACTGTGGCCTGGTTCCACAGTTATCTCTCACACAGAACACATGTGAGAACTAGCAGCCAGATCTCAGAACATAGGAAAGTGAACCTTAGCATCCCCAAGGGTCCATCCTTGGGCCACTCCTCTTTAGCTTATTCATCAACAGTTACCCTCTATCTGCCCAGCACACTAGTATTATATGCTGATGATGCGGTCATCTCAGTATCCAGTAAACAGCTGACTGCAATCACCGCTGAGCTGCAAGATAACTGTTATGGATTGGAGCAATATTTCACTAAGAACAAACTGCTGCTCAATTATAAAAAGATGAAGAGCATGTTCTTCACTGTCCCTCAGAGCAAAAAAAGGTTTGGCACACTCTTGATTCTTAGTTCCAAGGGGGACACTCTGGAACAAGTATCCACCTTCAAATATCTAGGTGTTCACCTAGACAACACCCTCATCTTCTCTAAGCACACTGACCACATGGTCAAAATGGCTAACACAAAACTGGGCATCCTGTATCACCGCAGACAGTCCATGACCCCGGACGCCTTAATGCTAGTTACACGCTGCTCAGTATTATCCACTATAGACTACGGCCTCATCATCTGTGGTGCTGGCTCTTACGCCGCATTAAAGAGGGTCACAACACTACTCAACAAAGTGTGCCATCTGGTCCTAGGGGCCGACCATCTCACCCATACTTGCACCCTATACAAAGAAACCAAATGGCTCCCCTTCAAATCCAGAGCCCAGTATCAGACCTGCCTACTGATAAAAAAAATCCTTACTTGGCCAAACCCCTGACTCAACCTCCTCCCTGTTCCAAATATGGGCATTCCAGTGTCAACACTAGAAGCGCAGCTAAAGGTGAGCTCCTAGTGCCTTTCAAGCACACCACACTGGCTTAGAGATCCATCTCATATCGAGGACCCAAATGGTTCAAAATGGCCTGCTCTTTGCACTCCACAACTATGAAAAACTTAGCCAATTCAAATCTGGGCTCCCTGCACCTTGCACTTGAAAATGCTTGTTCCTGCAATACATAACTCTATCTAACCTAAAGACTCGCTATAAACATGCCACCAGCTACCTTTGGCCAATCCCCAGTCCATCTTTAGCATCCCTCCCACACCTGACCTACCCCCATCTTACCTCCCCTTTCCTTCCCTCCCTGTCCCTCCTCCCACCCACACATCTCTGTCCTGCCCATTTGACTATACCATGACAATGACTTCTCTGGCTGCTCCAGCTCCTCCTTCCACTTCACATGGAGGCCTCCTCCCTTAATACCTGGCACTTATGCAAGGGCTGCACCACACTGATTAAGTGTTGTTTATTGCTGCATCCTTCAAGTGGTAACTCTGTATTCATTTGAAATTGTGTAATATTCTCATTCTTCGTCAACAACTGTATCCCAGCAAACATAACTTATTTGATGATTATTCCTCCTACTTGATTTGTAGCCCATGTATTGTATTATATTGTACTGTCTCTCTCTGACTTGGAACCTTTGTAAATGAGCCCTGGCTCAAAGGTATTAGTATGAATCGGAAATAAATAAATAAAATATTTTTTTACTAGCAGGACCACAATTGGGGTGAGGGAGGACATCACTGCACCACGGTGAATGCGTGCTTGGGACTTGGGCTGGTGGTGAAGCACACTCCACCACACCAATGGCATGCAATGAGCCCAAATAGGCATGCTAATGGCCACTAGTGCCTTGAATGCCCAATGGCCTCATCTGCATACCTCCTTTCATGAATAGCATTTTGGTGCCTAAGCACTATTGGCTGCAGGGCCATTTTCCTGGCTGGCTATGGGGGCAGCACTACTGGATATTGCACTGCTTTTCCTAGGTTAGCGCTGCCCCACTGACCCCTATTCACAGTCAGATATCCCACCGTGCTATCCAACTGTGAATAGCTCCATTGCCCGCCAGTGCAGCCAGGCAGTGCAGCGCAAACTTTTGCACCCACTTTGCATTCCCTTTGTGAATCCTGGCCATGGTGTCTAGTCTTCCTTATATCCAACCTCCATCTTATGGCACCAGTCCTATTTTCACAGAAAAGTCTCAAATATAATAACAAACTTTTGGTCTTTAAAACCCACTCTTACTGGTAGCGCCATATGGCTTCAGAACCATCCATTGCTTAACCCGACCCAAAATGGCCACACAAGATAGAATGAGTTAATGGGTCTCAGATGACTAGCTGTGGCTCTGGTAATCAACTTTTGGAACAGAGGGTCTCAGAACCAGAAATAAAACACAAAACAAGAGATGGTTACAATCAGAGGAACTGTCCATGGCTGCAAACTGATGACTAAGACCCTCCTCTCTAAAAGATCTGATTACCAGAACTAAAACTTGAAGGGGGGTGGCATTTGTAGCATTTGAATATATTAGGTGCTTGAGCCCACCCCAATCTCCCCAAACATTAGGCCTGGTCTGTAGGCTACTATGTCCCTAGACACTATACAGGTTTTGATGCTCTCTGGTGCTATCTGAGGCTTATTCTGGTATATTTTACATCACAGATCTACCTTGCATTTTGTAAAGGATACACTATAAGTAAGGGATGTAAAGCCCTCCCAAAGAAACACAGGTTTGCTTAGCGATAAGAATGTAGAGCTGCAGTAACTGACTCTGAACTAGTCACTTAACCTCCTTGTGCTTAGTTAAACACCATTCTCCAGTTGTTTCCTTTAAACATAAGTTACCAGGTTTCACCAATCACAGGAGGAAAGTAATGCTGCCACTGTTCAGGGCACTTTTTCAAACACACCTGGAATATCCTTCCTCAGATGTGGGCTCCAAAACTGCACACAACTGTGTGTACTTTCCGAACTCTCATCTGAGTGAGGGCAGGGCAAGATTCAAGTTGGAAACTAAAACAAATGGTGAGAAAATCATCCAGGGATAGCAGAGTAGGCCCTATGAGCATACTTCTCAACTATCCCTCCTGAGGGACATCCCTGATTTTGCCTCAAAAGTTTCCTCTGTCCCTCATAAAATTTGTGTTTTTGTGACTGAACAGGGGGGATTGTAAGCATAAAATAAGGTCAAGCATTAAAGTTTCAGACTTGTTCATTAGAAAATCCCTCTTACACTAATCGGCAATACTGAAGAATTACGGCCACATCGCTTAGCTGCACAGCTTTCAGAGACTACACGGCAATGTGTATCTTGAAGCTGCATGAGCGAGTGAAAACATTTTGGTCTCAGATACAATATTACTGACTACAGAATAACCACATTGAACCCGGGGGTGTGTGGGGGGCGGAGCGCCCCCACAGAAAAAAGTACGCAGGCAGTAAATGCAGGAAATTAATGAGGACCTAGGTGTGGGGGCAGAGTGCCCCACAGAAGAAAGTAAGCAATCAATATTTAGAATTTTTTTTTTACAATAACCAAGACAATATTTGCTTGTTTCTTCTGTGGGGGCGCCTCCCACACACACACACTCCCGTCCAATGAATTAAATTATTGTTGCTAACTATGACCCCGAATATCATCTTTCTTTTGTTTACTTGTTTAATGAACTGTTTATATCTTCTGTGGGGCGCCCATCCCCAAACCCCCAGGTCCAATGTGGCACTTTGCACACTGTACTGTATATTACTATAACTATTCTATGAACTATACTATATGACTATTCTATGAACTGTTCAGTGACTCAGGCATAGACGGAAGAGGCGTGACAGAGTGGCGTCGCTTTAGACGCAAGCCTCTTACCGTAATACTTTCTTGTTTTGCGCAACTCGCCGTGATCCCTTCAGTATCGCCCACTAATCCTCTTATTCTACCAACTTTCTGAGTGAATATTCCTCCCTCCTTGTTCAACTTTACAGCCCAAACTCACTCCATTAAAAAACACTGCCATAATCCAGTCTCCGTCTGATGTCCCTCTTTCCCTTTTCAGCTTTACTGCCTGGACTGGCTCCATTAAAAAAAATGCCATAATCTGGTTCTAAACCAATGTCCCCCTCCCTCTGTTCTATTGTCAGCTTTATTGCTCAGACCAGCTCCAGCTTAAACAAACTGTGGCTAGAGCCAATAGGGCTGCAGGTGAAGAATTTGGGGTAAAAATATTGAAATGTATCAAAGCTAGGAGCCTGCATTTGCAAAATACAATGTAGGCTCATAAATGTGTTATTCTGTAATATTTTTACACTAAATTTTCAACATAGCCTTGTTATAAAAAGATACAAAATGAAGTACAGGAGGGAAGTATTTTTCAAAAAAAAAAAGGTACTCAGGAACAAGGGGACCAAATATGAAGCTGGAAGGGGGTTAATTCAGGAGAGATATGAGGAAGTACTTTGTCACAGAGTGTTGGATACCTGGAACATCATTTCATTGGAGGTGGTAGTAGCAAAACCAGTGGTGAGGTTCCAGAATGCATGGGACAGGCACAAAGGAATCTCAGTGGAAAGGGGGATGGAGAACTGACCAGAGCTCAAGTAGGATATGCGGTGTTACTGTAGGCAGGGAAAATGGGTAGAGTTGAGGGGGACAAACGGTCATTATCTGCAAGCAATCTCTATCTTCCTATGTTTCTGGCTCCAAAGGGTGGGCATGATACAAGGTGCAGGGTCAGTGCTCAGGGAAGTAGGGTGGCCAGCTCCCAAATGCAGAAGCCAAGAATCCAAAAGTCCTGAGCACTCACAAAGGAAACTAGTAGCCGGGCACAGCTTAATGCTGAAAATTCATTAATGGCAGTAAAAGCACAAACTGTGTTAAGTACAAATATAATCCAATACAAACAAGAAAGCTGACAAACACAGTAAATGCTAGACAAGTAAAAAAGTCTCTATTGCTGTAGGAAGCCCAAGCACTTCGACTCTTGATGAATCTTCCACAGAGGGCATGGCTAATTAATCTTTAAAAAAAAAAAAAAAAAAGAGTTCAAATCCTGTTGCTTGTTTAAACCAGCAGGTATGATGCTTTGTAATTTATAAATCCAAGTTGATTTTTTCCACAGTAGTTTATTCACTTACCATCCCTCCCCACCCGCTAAGCCTTTAGGACCCACTCTCTCAATGTCTATGAAATTTAATTCTCTAGGATGTAAATTATGGCAATCAGACAAATGACTACCAAGTGGGGTGTCAAGTCTCTTGTTAATAATACTGTTCAATGGTCTTGTGTACTAGTTTTCAAGCTGGGCTCTCTTCTCTGCACATATATCTTATTGCAGTTCACCATAGAACATATGTGACAAAGTCAGTACTGCAATTAATAAATTCACACGTCTCCAACTTTAAATCTTGTGGAAGGGGTGTACAATCTCTTTACCAGGCTGTGCATATATGCACACATTACGATTGTGGCATTTGAAGAAACCTTTTAGTTGTATGGTGACCAAATTGGTTATTAATGATAGCTACCTGATTTGTCTCAAATCAGCTATGTACTAACTTGTCTCTCAGGCTGTTTGCTTTACTGAAAGTAATGCATGGGGTATCACCCAGTGCTGAAGTCACATCATTGTCACCAAGTAGGATAGGGCAGTTATGATAAATGATATTCTCAATTTTACCTGCCAAATGATTGAATTGACTGACAAAATTAACAGGACCATGTTCATGAATTTTATTTTTCTTGTGACTTTTCATTGTTCTTTTTCAGTAAATTGTCTCTATTCAGAGCCTCTGCTTTATCTCTAGCCTTTCTCAGTAATGTTTTGTTATAACCCCTATTGAGAAATCTCATCTCCAGTTCATTAGCCTGTCAGTCATATGGTTCAGATGAACTACAGTTTATTTTTAATCTTAAAAATTTATTATATGGGATATAATTTTTTTAAGGTATCAGATGCGCACTATCTGCTCTCAGGACCGCATTTGTAGCAATGTTTTTCAGAAGCGCTGAGTTTCAAATATGTCTTCTTTGCTATGTTGCTATGGTAAATTGGATCACCAATTGACTGACTGGAAGGCAGTAGAGGGTGGTGGGGGGGGAGCTGTCATCTCCAAAGGAAGTGACGAGTGGGTGCCACAGGGATCAGTGCTGGGACCAGTGCTGTTTGGGATATGCATAACTGAGATCTCACAGGCCAGAGTAGGATCAGTCTGTTCACAGACAATATGAAGATGGGAGCAGTGGTAGATGACATTGAAGGCTGGAGGGAGCTGCAGGAGGACCTGAACAAACTACAGGATTAGTTAGTAACATGGCAGCTGGGGTTCAATGCCAAGAAGTGCAAGGTACTGCAGTTAGGAGCTAGGAACCAGGGGAGGAGCTATCAGCTGGGAGGGGTACAGCTGGAAAGCAGTGTAGAAGAAAAGGATCTGGGGTGATTATAATGGGCAGCATGAACGATTCAGCTAGGGGAATCTCCTTCAAGGAACAGGGAGGGGATCCTTCCCCTGTACAGGACTCTGGTCAGGCCTCACTTGGAGTACTGTGTGCAGTACTGGTGCCCATTCATGAAAAAGGATATCAAGTTGTTGGAGGGGGTGCAGCACAGGGTGACAAAGATGATCCAGGGATTTGAGAGGAAGTCCTATGAGGAGAGATTAGCAGAGCTGAACATGTACTCCTTGAAAGATAGCAGGGATGGGGGGATATGATCAAAACATTTAAATACCTCAAGGGGATACATATAGTTAACACAGAAGGGATTTTCAAGCTTAGAAGGGGAAAGGATACAAGAGGACATCAGCTGAGGTTGGTGGGTGGAAGATTCAGGAGGGAAATCAGGAGGCATTTCTTCACAGAAAGGGTGGTGGACAAGTGGAATGCTTTGCCTGAAGGGGTGGTGTTCTGTAGAATGTTGGATGGCTTTAAGAGGGGTTGGGATAGGGTGAGGGGAGGAATTATGATGAAGAGAGGTGGGGAAGGTGGGGCAGCTGCATGTTGTGGGGCTAGCTGCACAATTGAGCAGACTCGATAGACTGTAAGGCCTACTTCTGCTGGCATTTTCATGTTTGTGTATTTCTCTCTCATGTCTCCTCTCAGTAGAAATATCACTTCTGATAGTAGGAGTATTACAAGCAGATGCCTTGAAAAATGCTTCCCTTGAATTATGACACAAATCAGTGCTGCCATGGTAGTCATTAAAATTCATAATGATATTCAGAGTTATAGCAAGCCATAGCTAGTCATGGTCTGTTCAATATACTGGGCAAAGGTCATGACTGGACATTGTTATGGACCCCACCCCATTTCCCCATCCACACTTCTGAACCTTTTACAATACTCAGCTTATCAGTGTCTTGTTTAGTTCTCAAGTTTGCTACTTATTTTTTATTTCCATA
The DNA here is from genome assembly GCA_016271365.2 of Neoceratodus forsteri. Classification (NCBI taxonomy): domain Eukaryota; kingdom Metazoa; phylum Chordata; order Ceratodontiformes; family Ceratodontidae; genus Neoceratodus; species Neoceratodus forsteri. The sequence continues at coordinate 551,042,377 of CM057458.1, forward strand.
GTGATCAGCATGATGGGCTAACAAGAACATGTATAAATACTGCAGTAGAAAAGGCTTTCATTTCCATTGAACTACACTATAGTGTGTGAGAGTGCTGTTGTGTATAGAAACTGATTACTGGAATCAGTCTGTTGTACTGCAGCATTTTATGATATACCGCAGCATTACTGTATTACATCCTAGCTGGTGCTGCTATTTATTTTAGGTCCAAGCTGGTGACCTTATTGAAATCAACCTCTCATCCTACCTGGGCTCCCACCCTGTTTTTTTTTTTTTTTTGGGGGGTGTGGGAGATGACTATGTTGGCCTGGGATGGATTTGTAGGCTTTACACAGCAACTGGGTGGCCAACTATGTTATCAGTAGTGCATGATGTCATCACATTCTGTATCATGGCATGGCACACCAAGTGATGTGGTGATGCCTGCTGCATCATTTGTTCAATTGGCATGGTGGGGGGGGGGGGTACCTTCATTAAAAAGATGGCAGTGAGGATGGCCTGGAATACATGTAGTATCCCCTACAGCTGATGGTAACCCTGTGTAGCTGAATAGCCTTGCTACATTACAAAGGTGGTTTTTTTAGAATCTTCAGTGCTTTGAGTGCAGCAGTCTTACAGATGTGATGCTGATACAGGCTAATGAGGAAATTTGATTTTACTTAGGGAAGTGTACTACCAACACTGAACCACCGATATTAAAGATGTCATACAGTAACAAAATAATAATGGTGTGCTAGTTACTAACTGAATCACTTATATTATGAACAGTTATATTAGAACATGACTAATTTGGGGACCATTATTTCACTGTTTTAGCAAACATAACAGGCACATCTTATGGAGTGAGAGGGAATAGAACCTCTACAGACATGTATTAAAAAGCGAAAGGGAAGAAAACCTCTATTAAGTAAACAAACCTAAGGACATGAGAATGGAAGTGAGTTATTAGAGTATATATTGTGTAAGAATTTAACTAGTTCGAAAAGAATCAGTATGAATATGACAGTGCAATAAACAAAAGCATGTATTGTGCCTCTTGTAGGATCATACAGGATTGTGGTTTGTACTGATTAGCAACCAAGATAATATATGAAACAGCAGCTATAAGGTATAATCTCTTATTTATTCATATTATATAGTTAAAATAATAGATTATCACACAGAATAGTATGATGTTTTCTGAAAGAATTAACATTTTTATTTAAGGCTGCAATCTCATACAAACATATATGAAGAAGCCAGCAGAATTAGGCTTTCTGGTCAATCTAGTCTGCTCATTGCACAGGGTTCGTGAGCTCAGCTGGCATCCCTGCCCACCTCCCTCTCCCTACCTTTCCTCTACCTTCCTTCCCCCTTCCATTTCCTTTATCTTCCCCATATCTATCCCAGCCTGTCTTGAAGTTGCCCACTGTTCTCAAACAGATCACCTCTTCTGGCAGCCATTCCATTTGTTCACCACCCTTTCTGTGAAGAAGTGTCTTCTAACCTCCTCTTAAGCCCCCAACTTTAGACTGTGCCCCTTCGGGGTGTTGCTGCAACTTAGCTTGAAGATACCCTCCCTGTTCACCTTATTAACCCTTTTCAAGTACTTGAAGGTCTCAATCATGTCTCGCCTCTCCCTTCTGTCCTCTAGGGAGTAGATATTTAGGGCCCTCTGTCTCTCCTCATATGATTTACCCTACTGCCCTGCAATCATCTTCATAGCCCTGGCTAGATGCATCTTTTATCTGGAGGGGAAATTTTAAATTGTTATTCTTGTCATAATGATGGGAACTTTCTTCATAGAAGGGGCACCTGTGAAGAAACACCTCATTTTCCAGTTTAGATACTAAGATTCTTCATCTTTAAAATTATTAGGAAATTAGTTTAAATATCTTAAGGCAGAAAGTACATGTGTAATGTTTAAAAAAGGGTGGAGTCAGCAGCATGACTTTCCTTGATTCCTTCCTTTCCTGCTCATTCTAAGGCAGCTGGTACAGGTATAATTTTTCAGTAAAGATGCGGTTAATAGCACACATGTGTGTGTATATATATATATATATATATATATATTATATATAGGCAGCAGTCAGTGTTTTTCAGTTAACAGGTGAACCTGTCAAGGAGTAGAGCATCTTCTGTGCTGTAATTCTCCTGATCTTAAACTTCAGGAGGAAAAGAAGATGCTGCAAGACATGGGCCCACATCTTATTTTCCTCTATTTGTTGTGTCTTTTTTTTTTTTTTCCAATTCAAATTTTAGTAAGAGTTTTACAATACAGAGAACAGATTCATAACTAGCAAGAAATGAACACATACAGACAACAAGTAAACAAAATCTATCCTCCCCCTTCCTCCTCCCCCCCCACAACACTCACCCATACCATATACCCCGCATAGATATACCTTGTAGTCTATCAACCAGTAGAGGGTAAGGTACCATTACCCAGAGGTTGTAGCAAGTACAGAGACTGCAGGGGACCCCATATTTGATTACATTTTTTGGATCTGTTGTAAAGACTAGCAATGGTCTTTTCAGTTCTGAGGTCTGCCAGGAGCTCTTGCAGCCATTCAGTGTAGGTAATTTCTATGTCATCCTTCTAATGTCGTAGGACTACTTTCTTAACTGACATCAAAATCAATGGCATGTGATATTTCCGAGTAAGAAATGAAATGGTTAAAAAGTCTCCCAACAAGCATATATCTGCTGAGAATAACTCATTCAGTCCTAAAAGGGGGTCTGCCCTTTGTTTACTGCTAGACCATAAAGGGGTCACTTTTGAACAAGGCCAGAAAACGTGAAGCAGGTTTCCCTCTTCCTGCATACATCAACTACAAGTGGGGGAATTGCAAATCCTAACTTAGCTAGTTTTAATGGTGAATAGTAAAGGTTATGCAAAATTTTAAATTGAGTTAGGCGAAGCTGATCCTGAGTAAGAAACTTGTGACAATTTTGCCATAAGAGAAGCCAATTTATGGTTTTATCTGGAAAAGAAAGGACCAGAAAGTTAGAGCTAAAGCTATCCGGACAGATCCAGTTGTATAAAGTCTCATATATCTTGGATACTGCTTGTGGCTAGCCAGCTAGGGAACATAGTTTGGTTTGGAAAGCAAATTTCGAGGGCTGTGGGGGTGTAACCCCTATGGTCTTTAATAGAATATGGTGTAGTTGGAAAACTTTGAAAATGCAAATATGTGGGATGTTTGCTTTGCTCAAAATTTCCAGAGAGGAGAGCCACATCCCATCTCTTTTAACAAAATACATGGGCTGGCAGTCTTCTAATCAGGGAGCCACCAGCTGAGATAGTTTTCCTTCTATCCTCATGTTAGGATTACCCTCAAGGTTTGAGAAAGATCCTTAGTATGAGTATATCTTAGGAAAGAACAAAGCTGAGAGTGTACCCTTATGGAAGTTGCTATTGAAGAGGCCTGTAACTTTGGAGGAAGGGAGTATGATTGTGTGAAAAGTAGAGCTGATGAGGAGAGTCCCTGATCCTTTATTAGAGCTACCTCTATCTTAAACCATACTGGCAGAAAGGGAAGAGGAGGAGACTGTAAATCCTCTGCAGCCACCCACCGGAGACATTTATTGATGTGCCTGGCCCAATAATAGAGACCAATTTGGGGCAGCCATAACCACCTTCAACTTTGGGAGTGGCTACCTTAAGGAAAGCCAGTATAGTTTTTTTACCAGACCAGATGAAATCTGTGATGAGACTGTGGATTTTTCTAAATCATGTCAGAGGAAGCCAGATATTTAGAAGGTTGAGAGGGTAAAAGAGATGAGGGAAGACATTCATTTTAATCAGATTGATTTTTCTCCATAGGGTTATTGGGAGAAGAGACCATCTTTTCAGATCTTGGCTAATCATATGAACAAGGGAGTCCAAATTAAGTTGTCGGAGATGGGCCAAGCTCCTTGTAAGCTCGACTCTGAGATATCTCAGGGAATCAGACTTCCAGGAGAGCCCTAGTGCAGAAGTTGTATGGTTCTGAATTCTATAATTAAGGGGGAAGACTACTGTTTTCTCAATGTTTAACTTGTAATTCGACGCCCTACTGAATTTATCTATAATTTCCAACATATGTGGAATACATAGAGCTGGATGGGATAGCTGAAGAGGAAGATTGTCTGCATAAGCCGAGACTTTGACTAACTGGCTCTGGAGAGTGATGCCCTGGACCTCCTGACAGTCTGTCAATCTCCCGTATAAGGGGCTCTAAGTATAAATTAAAGAGGAGTGGAGATAGGGGGCAGCCCTGCCTTGTACCAGCATGTAGAGAAAATGGTTCAGATATACAGCAATTATTAGATATTTGGGCAGTCAGAGATCTATAAAGGGAACCAATCCAGTGCTGGAACTTTGAAGGAAAACTGAATGCCTTCAGGGTATGCAATAGATATTTCCAATTGACCTTGTCAAAAGCCTTCTCAGCATCCAGGGAAACCAATACTGCTGGAAAGTTAGCATCCCTGGAGGCCGAGAAATGTGAGCTAGGGTGTGCAAGTGGTCCACTGAGGACCTTCCCTTCATAAATTCCACCTGTTCCAGACCTATGAGATCTGGGAGGACTTTGTTCACATGCTCAGCAAAGAGCTTCATCAAACTTTTGCTGTCTTGATTGAGAAGTGATATCAGCCTATAGCTCGTCACTAGTTCTGGCCACTTACCGGGCTTAGGCAGGAGAACAATCAGAGCCTCAAATAGTGATTTGTCTACCTCGGCTCCTGAAAGGATATGCTGATAAAGTGGCAAGAGTGCTGGAATTAATTGTTCAGCAAACACTTTGTAAAAATTTGGGGAAAAAACATCTGGCCCTGGGGTCTTTTCTGTGGGAAGATCATTGATCACCTTGGCTGTCTTGGCCTGAGTAATATTAAAGGTCAAGAAAGCTTGCTGTGATTCTGAAAGAGAGGGCAGATGAGACTGAGATAGATAATCATCTAACTGTTGCTCTGAGGAGGGATTTACAATGGGGCCATATAACTGCTTATAGTAGTGGCTAGACTTTGCCACAATATCAGTTGGTGAAGTCTGTAAAGTGTTATTATCCATGGAGCGGATAGCCGCAATTAGCCTAGATGACTCCTGTTATTTGATTCTTAAGGGTAAAAGGTGACCTGCTTTCTCCCCCTGATCTGTGTAAGAAGCTTTAGCCTTTAGAATTGCATATTCTGCTCTCTCTGTCTCAGAAGATCCAGATAGGAATCTTTCAGTCTCATTAAATCTTGTTTGTACTGTTCAGTGATATGGGGTGCAAGCTTAGATTCCATGCCCCGAATCTGAGAGAGGAGAGAAAGAAGTTGGGTATCATGCTTTTTCTCCTGCTGAGAGGCCAAACCTATAAAGATCCCCCTGAGATAAGCTTCATTGCTCACCACTCCACACCTAGTTTACCTGTAGAGTTAAGGTTAGTAGAAATAAATTGTGTGATATGGTCCGAAATGTATTTAACTACCCCATGGTCCTTTAAGAGCTGAGTGTTAATCTTCCAACATCCTCCCTTTTGGAAAGAAATGAGAATAAAGTTGGCAGGGATCAGGAGTGATCTGAGGAGGGTCCTGGGCTTTTGAAGAGTCTAACACCCCGAATAAGGGACTGAGAAATAAGCAGGTAGTCAATACGGAAGACGTCCTGTACTTGTGAAGTAAAGGTATATTCTCTGTTGGTAGGGTGGAGAGTCCTCCAAATGTCACACAGACCTGTTTGATCTATCAGGTCTCAGAGTGCTCTTTGAGCAGGGAAAGACCTTTACGAATTCCTGACCGATCCATATATGGGTCAAACTAAGGTTCAGGTCACCCCCAATAATGATCGGGACAGACAAGAAGGGAACTAGAGTATTAATTAACTGCATAAAGAAACTTGGGGTATTGACATTTGGACCATAGACACTACCAAGTAGTAGTTCTAAGGTATGCAGTTGACCTTTAACTAGAAGAAATCTACCTTGAGGATCACCTATGATTTGTACTGGGGGGAAAAGGGACAGACCTGTTTACTAAGATCGTCACCCCACAGCTCTGAGTATTCTCCTCTGTGGAGAATACCTGTCCAATCTTTTGCCTTCTCAGTTTAAATGCTTCTGAATTAAGCAAGTGAGACTCTTGCATAAACGTGATGTCAGCTTTCATAAGTTTCAAATACTTTAAGATTTTGTACTGTTTAACCTTATGTCTGGCTCCATTAACATTCCAGGTAACCATCCTTAGGTCCCTAGCCATGCACCTTATAAATCTAGATGTGTGCCCTGTAGTCTTTTCAAGTATTCACCTGCCCCTTGCACTTGCACTTGCACTAGAGGTATATCTGTGCACCACCCTCCGTCCTCCCCCTTTAACCCACCTAAACCACCCAAACAGACTCTTGAATTAACACAATAATAAAACATCCTAAAATGTTTAACAGTCCCAAACCCCTCCTCCTCCCCCACCCTCTTCTGCTACGGCCCATGATGAACAGCTCACCAACTGTAAACCCCTCCCCTTCAACCGCCCTAACCATAATGATACCTACATGACCCTATTAAGTACTCTAGTAACATTAAACTGGTGAACATGTAATACAGACAAAGATTACTAATCTAGAGTATTACTGAAATCTTAACATTGGTAACCTTACATATCTACGTTACTCTGCAAATATGCCAACTGTGCTAATAAATCAACTACAGTCAAATCTATGCCAGGCCAATGTTGGCTCTGAGAGGCCCTGCTAGAGTCTCTAAACAGGGTATGTCTTGGACAATGACAGGGCAAAGGAAAGGATTCCATCTCCCAAGGACAAGGTGTGTAAGTGGTAGTCACACTGAACAGAAAGGTCCCGGTTAATTTCACCATGAAACTGCTGATTCATTTTAAGGATGGAATGAACCTGATCGGACAGAAAGGAGAATAAAAGTATCAAGAGGACCAAATTGCAGGCAAAATTGGAGAGATCCTTACTTGAAAAAGGGTATGATTCTGAAAGCTGAGCCATGGTTATGATTTGGCTCCCTCTAGTGCACGATAACGCAGTGCGCAAAGTTCTGAGTAAGGGGTGTAGCTGCACGATCATGTGAGAGAAAATCTACAAAGCATCTCTTTGTGGAGGAAAAAGGGATACAGCCACCTTTGGAGTGTTGGAGAGCAATAATCCAACGATCCGAGGGCCAGGCACTTCACCTCTGGAGGCAATCTGAAGTAATCACCCAAGCGGACGGATCTTCACAAAGGGAAGTCCAACTGAAACCTTTAAAATGTGGCAATCTTTAGGAGTGGGAGTCCCAGAAGGAAACTTGCAATCTCTCATTAGGGTAAGAATCTGCAACAATCACTCACTCACATAGACAGCATAGCTTTTAGCAGATTCCCTGGTATAGAAATCATGGCTTCAGGGGTCCCGGAACAAGTCCGGGAGTGCTGCTTTGAGACTGGTAGTGGCTGCCTCCACCTCCTCAAAGGTAACCCATGAGCCAGAGAGACAGACTTAGAGCCACGCAGGATACCCCATTCTGAACTTGAGCCCAGCTGCTATTAGCTTAGTGACCAGTGGATGAAAAGAGGCCCTTCTCTGATGAACAGTAAGTGGGAGATCTTGAGCCACCCTTATTTTTGCACCCTCCCATTTGAGATCTTGAATGTCCTGAACCTTTAGTAGGAAATGTTGTCTTTCCTGATAGTTTAAGAATCAGAAAATGAAGGTGCGTTGTGGGGTGCCTTGCGCTGGAGTCGGAAGGAGGGCATGGTTGGCTCTCTCGATTATGTATTTAGGCCCAAAAGGAGATGGGTCTGCCACCTTCTCAACTAATTTTTGGGTGAATAATATCGGGTCCAGACCCTCCTCCCTTTCAGGCACGACGATCAGCACCGCATTATTCGGCAACTGTGGCCCTCCAAGTCTTCCACTTTGCTATCCAGCTTGGTGATCAGCTACCAGGTCAGGCTCGATCTTAGTTGCTTATGCTCAAGGGAATGTATCCGAGCCTCATTGTCTGAGGTTCAGGTGTTAATGTCCTCTAGGGCTTGAGAAAAGGACTTGAAATCCCTGTCAATCTGCCTCAATTCCTCCTTGAAGGGCTTGAATTCCTCTAGGAATTGGGCCACCATGAGAAGCTCATGTTCCGGGCTGGAGACAGAAGCACCCTGGATAGTAGTAGCAGAGGAGGCCTTAGGCTTCTTTGGGGCCTTCTTGGGAGTAGCGGGTGGAGTGTGCTTCGGCATTGCTTTTCTCATTTCAATTTCCATTTGCACGTCCGGAAGGCTGCAGCGTATCTTATAATTGCACTGTATACGTAAAAATCCACAAAACTAGAACAATAAGCGTTGTAAATGTAAATTAGATAGTCAGGTGGCTGGAGCTATCGGAGGAAGCTGCTATCTGGTGCTCTGCATCACGTGATTCCTCTTGTTGCAAGTCTTAATTGCAAGGAATGTGTTTCATTCTGACGCATTATCTGTAGTTGAATGCCTGAGTTTATGATGGATGGGGGTAAATATACTATATTTTCCAAAATATACAGGCCTGGATTTACAAAGATTTGTTGCAGATGCAGCAGCAAGTGCATCACTTTTGTATCACTGATTACAACTGTGCCTGCATAAGAAGGGTGCACTACCATCAGAAGATGGATGCATCACAATCTGCTGCCCCTGTACTTGCATCTAGATTAGTGATGCAAAAAGTGACACAAAAGTGATGCATCACACAAATATATTGCAAATATGCTGCAGTATAATGCAAGTATAAGTGTTGTTTTAATGCAGCTATGAAAATATGGCGTAATTATATGCTGAATCTGCATGGTGCAAAATTAGGTGTCTTGACACAACTGTATCATTTTGTTTTTTAACTTTTGGAAAATACCACCTACTGTGTTTAAGTTCTCCCAAATGTAATTAACATTAAAAATAATCCTCACCCTACTGAATATAAGAAAATAAGTAACAACAATGGCAATGAAACTTAAAAAATAAGAAAATACAGTTATGTAAGAATTTACCGCAACAGTAGATCTTTGAAAGGAGCTCTTACAGCAGGCTACACCATAAGGACTGATGCCGGCAGATGCCAGGACCCCACAGAAAATTTCTAGCTAGTTATCTACAATGGTGGACTGCCCCCTAACATCGGCCGACCCCAGATGTCAACCTATAGTGTAAAAGGGGCAGTCCCCCAGCCCTATCCCAGTTCTCCCACAGGAGACCCCAGCATAGACAAAAATTGGAGAACTGAGGAATTTCTTCAAAACTGAGGAAGAAAAGGTAGCTGAGGATGAAGAAACAGAAGCCAGAAGGAAGGTGGGAGCGAAAGCAACACCTGCAGCAAGAGCTCCTCTCGAAGAGCTACTGTTATGGCAAATTCTTACGTAACTGTACTATCTTAGTTCAAGGGGGAGCTCTTGCAGCAGGCTACACCGTAAGGAATGAGTCCCAAGCAATAAAAAGACAAACCCTTAACAGTTGGGAGGTGGTAACAGATAACTGAAACCTTCAAGAGAGCAGGCCCTTGAAGCCAGCCCTATGCCTGGAAGCAGTGTCCAAACTGTAGTGCTTAATAAAAGTGTGGACAGAACTCCAGATGGCAGCGGCACATATATCTGCCACTGACACATTGTACAAGGAAGCAAAGGAGGTGACAACTCCCTGGTAGAATGGCCTTTTAAAGGCTTGGTCGACTTGTGATAGCAGTAAACAATACAATTAACCAACCACTTAGACAAAGTCTGCTTAGAGACAGGAGCCCTTATTGAGGTGAACAAAACAAACAACTGATCAGATTTCTGATATCATGGGTGCAGCTCAAATAATAATGAAGCACCCAGTGAATGTCCAGAGTATGAAGCAGAGCCTCCCTAATTAGAGTACTCTGGATAGTAGACAGGAAGCTAGATGTCCTGATTCAGTGTAATCTCGACACCACTTTGGCAAAAATTTAGGATTCATCCACAAGAACACCCTGTCTTTGTGGAAAACTAAATAAGGCTATTTACATATCACAGCCTGAAGCTTGAAATACTTCAGGAAGAAGTAATGGCAACCAAAAATAACGCTCTCCAAGGCAGAAACCGTAGATCGCTGATTGCGGCAAGTTCAAAGGAAGGCAAAGTAAGCTTTTCCAAAATAAACAAAAGGTCCTATGGAGGGACAGGATCCCGAATAGGAGGTTTCAAGTGTAGATTACCCCACAAGAAGGTGCAGAACAGATCCAGTTTGGCAACAGCTTTGCCCTGTACAGGTACATGATATGCAGAGATGGCAGATAAGTGCACCTTTGCAGAGGAGTAGCTCAGACCTGAGTCTGATAGGGAAAGGAGGTACTCCAGAACAAAGTTTACCGGACAAGTAAAGGGGTTGAGGTGGTGAGCAAATGCCCAAATGCAAAACCGCTTCCACTTCAAAGCATAGGTGGCCCTAGTGGAAGGTGTCCTGATGGCCACTAGGACATCTGCCACTCTAGGGGAAACCTCAAACCGGTCACAGCTGTCTGCAGGAGCCACGCATACAGGTGCAGCGACTACATCCAGATGGACCAGGGTCCTTTCTCCTGGGACAGCAAGTGAGCTCAGGGGCAGAGATATTGGGGTTCTACTGCCAGCTGTTGAAGCGGAGGGAACCAAATCTGTTGAAGCCAGTAGGGAGCTATCAGGATCATGTCCACTCCTCTGACTGCAACTTGAAAAGGACTTTCTGAAGTAATGGAAAGAGAGGAAAGTGTACAGAAACCTCCTGTCCAGCAGAGGAACAATGTGTCTCATCCGAAAACATCAGGTCTGGATCTAGCAAGCAGACATTGGGCAATTTGGAGTTCAGTGGGATGCAAAAGGTCCAGCTTGGGATGTCCCCATCTTTTGAAAAGATCTTCTGCTACTGACTGTAGAAGTTCAAACTTGTGAGCCTTGGAACGAGACCAGCTTAGGCTGTTGGCCAAGGTGTTTTGGGCACCTGAAACATGTATGGCAGAAAGTTCCAGTTGATGCTGATGGCCCAGTACTATATCCTTGTGGCCTCCTGCAGAGGGGTAGAGGAGTGCCCCTTGCTTGTTTATGTAGAAGACCACCAACATATTGTCTGTCTGAATCAGAAGGTGGCCAGGGACCAGATCCATCTGAAAAGCCTGCAAGTCATAGAGGATCGCCATCATCTCCAACACATTGATGTGGAGATTTTGCTCCAGGGCAGACCATGTTCCCGAGTCTGACAGCCTGCAAGGTGGGCTCCCAGCCCTTACCCAAAGCATCTGTAGTCAGAAACTGATGAGGGGCTTCTTTGAAGCGAATCCCCTGGAAAGGTTGGGAGATCCAGCCACCACTTGAGGGTGTGGCGTATGGGCTCTGAGACCCTCATGAATTGTTCCAACTTGTCCGTGTGCTGATCACACTGGACCCTCAGGAGTCCACTGGGGCATGCTTATGTGCAGCTGAGCCCATGGGAGGGTTATGATGGCTGCTGCCATGGCCCTAAACGTCTGAGGAAAGCTCTGGCTGGGACTTGGCAAGATGAGGATACTATCTGAGCCTGGGACTGAAGATGCTCTACTCTGTTTGGCAGCAGAAAGGCTTTGCCTTGGACAGTGTCCAGGACTGCCCTGATGTACTGGAGACATTGACTCAGCCATGGAGAGGATTTTGGAAGATTGAGAGTGATCCCCAGGTTGTGAAACAAAGTAAAGGTGTCTTCCATGGTACTTAACAGTTGTTCCCTGGTGGGGGCTGTTAGAAGCCAATCGTCTAGGTAGGGGAAGACATAATGACCTTTCTTCCTTAGGGCTGCTGCCACTACTGTAAGGCACTTTGTAAAGGCTCGGGGAGCCAAGGACAGGCTGAATGGTAGAGCTTGAAACTGGTAATGGTTTCCTTGAAAAAGGAAATGTAGGACCCTTCTGTGGGGCTGGAAACCAGGATGTGGAGGTACGTATCTTGCATGTCTAGAGAGCGAAGCCAGTCCCCTTGATGAAAAAGGGGGAGCAGGCCTGGAAGGGTGACCATCCTAAACTGCTTGTATTCCACATATTTGTTCAGATGGCTGAGATCCAGGATGGGATGTAAATTCCCGGTTTTCTTGGGAACCAAGAAAAAGTGGGAATAGAAACCCTTCCCTTTTTGGGCCACTGGAACTGGTTCTGTGGCCTGCTTGTGTATAAGCACTTGGATTTCCTCGTGGATGAGGGTGACATGGGAAGAAGGATAATGGGAGGGAAGAGGAGGGTTGTCTGGTGGCACCTCTAGAAATTCCAAGGTATGCCCCATCTCTATCAACTGTAGAAGCCAGTGATCTGTAGTTATCTTGCTCCATCCCTGTAGGTAATGGGAAAAGCGACCCCCCAACACCTCCTCCAGGGACTCTGCTGGGTGACTGGGGTTGGGGAAGGAGTCAGGCAGAGGCACCTGGGGTAAGCAGAGCAGCCTGGGAGGACTTGGCAGCTCTGGGAGCTGAACCTTCTGGGGTCTGAGAAGTGGCTTTTCATTTGAAGCCACCTCATTGCTGCTGTTGTCCTCAGACTGCTGTCCGAGGACCTCATGAAAGGACTAACATCTGAATTGATTCTGGTTGGACCGGTACATGTGTGAACCAACTGGATTGCCTTGTCCAAGTCCTGAAGGCAGTAATGATTTTCTCCGATTCCTCCCAAAGAGGACTGGGCCCTTGAAGGGGCATCCATAATGCCTGCCTAGATGTTTGTGGAAAATCCTGAGACCTGGAGCCAGGAGTGTCAGCTGAATGCAGACACCTGTGGCAGCGTGGCACCGGTATCAGCAGAGTTATAGGAGGAACACAGGAAATGAGTGCCTATGTCCGAGCCTGACTTCAGAATGTTTAGCAACTCCACCATCTGGGGAATGCCTGGCAGAGCCTGTACAAGCTCTAAGCCCTGCTCCCAGAGGGCATTCTGATATTGGATCATGTGGTGTTAAGAAATTCAGGAACGAATAGTGCAGGTGGCAGAGGCGTAGACCTTTTGCCAAGCTGGTCAAACTGCATAGATTCCCTGTCTGGAGGCTGGGTGCTGAGGTGCCTAGGACTTTTAGATCTGTCATGGGTAGCTATGATGACCACTGAGTCAGCCAAGGGCTGTTCCCCCCAAAAAGGGTTCATCCCTGGAAGCCCTGAAGAGATGGTCAGACTTTTTGGGCACTGCTGAAAAGGGGCAAGGGTGCTTCCAAACTATTCTGGTGACATCCTGGAAGGTGTCAACTAAAGGTGGAACCACAATGGGCTAAGGATCCTTCTGATGGAGATATCTGGTCAACCGATGTCACTCTGGTTCCAAATCCCCTGTGTCCCACCCCATATTGGCCTGGATATGCCTCATGATGTCCATAAAAGAAGGGTCATCAGGTGAGGACCTGGGGGAATCCTTGTCTGGAGGAGAAGGGTTCCCCATAAAATACAGGGTCTAGAAGAGGAGGAAAAACTATGGCTGGAGTCCTCCAAATCATAAGACCTAGAGGAGGAATGATGGGAATGGCGCCCCCAAGAGCAGCATCTGCACCTGTCCGAAGACCTGGAGGAGGAGTGGCGTCTCTGTCCTTTATGACCGGAATGACCCTTGTCTGAGCTGTCATGCTGTGGGGTTGGTTCCCATGGTAGTGGGCTAGGTTCCCTGGGGTTGGTGCAGGCTGTATGGGGAGGAACCTCTGGAACAGTAGGTTTCTGAGGAGAGGGTGAAGGAGGTCTCTCGGGAGAAGATCGCTTCTGATAGTGTTCCACCAGGACAAGAAATGCTCCTTGACATCTTACAGTGGTATCGAGGCTCAGAGGGGCTACTTGGCACCAGAGGGGTGGACGGCCCTGACATTGGGCCCTGAGGCGTGGTAGCTCTTGAGGAGTTGGGGTAGAGAGCAGTGGTCCCTCTGGAATATGATCAGCCAGCGCCGGTGAGGTAGGGGTCAGCAGACTGGGCATCAAGCTGTCTAGCATCGGCTTAGGGGAGACATTATCATCCACCGGAGACATAAGAGGGTCAGGTGATGACGGTTGGGGTGTAGTCAGAATCAACGCTGGAGAAACCAGCATCGAGGGGACAGGCATGCGTTGTCTCTGGTCCGGGGTAGTGGCCAGCATCATCTAAAGAGAAGCCTGTTGAGGGGACCCAACTCCTGAAAGGGGCAGAGGTGTCACTCTTGCGAGGGAGGTGAGCGCATGCTCCTGGCGCCACTGAGTGGAGATGCTGTAGCTGGGTGGGTGATGGATAAGGACCCATCGCCTGAGGAAGAACCAGCCAAGCCACTTGACTGAGGACCCAAAGGTTGGAGGAAGGGCCTGAGCTTCAGGGGCTGAAGGGTTGGGGATGAAGTCCCAGGCCCAAAAGAGCCTCCACCCGATGTCTGGATAAGGATGGGAGGTTTAACCACCAGGAGCCTGGAGGGAATAAGGGCTGCTGGGGGGATCCGAGTCCGACCTCCCGCAGGAGGAAGACCTGGAGATGGTCACCACCTTGTGCAGGGACCGGGAGTGAGAGTCCAACCGGGGTTTGTCCCTGTGCTTGTACCTTCCCCTGGACTTTCTTCTCCTTATGAGAAACTGAAGAAGTCGAAGCCCCTGAAACCGGGGAAGAAGAGGAGGTTTTACCCTGGATCTTCTTCTGCATTGCAGCTAGCTGTTTCTCTAGCAAGAAAGTTTTGAGGGCTTTCTGGCAGTGGATCCTTGTCCTGCTGTTCAACTTCAAGCAATGCTGGCAGGCCTCTGTATCGTGGTCTGGGCCTAGGCAGAAGATGCAAGCCAAGTGGCCATCCTTAGAAGGAACTTGCTTGCCGCAGGCACACTTGGACTGTCACTGCTCGACAGATGAAGATGAAGAAGACGTGCAGAGAAAAAACTAAAATCTTTAAAGAAAATGGAAATAATAAAACATGAGAAATGCATAGAAAATGGCAGTCAACTAGAGCAGAAGGCATCCATGGAGCCGATATGCGCAGGTCGATGGCAGGAAAAGAACTGGGGTAGGGCCAGGGGACTGCTCCTTTTGTACCATAGGTATACGTCGGGGGTGGGCTGATGTCAGGGGGAGGTCCCCTGCTGTAGACTGCCAGCTAGAAGTTTTCCGTGGGGTCCTAGCACCTGCTGGCTTCAGGCTTTATGGTGTAGCCTGCTGCAAGAGCTCCTCCTTGAAGTAAGATCTTGATTTTGACAAATAGGTTTTATTTTTGTCTTTATAAATGATGTAGGAATTTTAAAATTGTTCACGCCCATGGGATCTGGTGTTGAATGTCTGCAAGCTAAAGCTAAAGATGCAGTATAGCAGAGGTTTAGGGCTCTGAGCTGCAAAATTGGAGACATGGATTTGAACCCTACAGTCCCCACTTGCAAACTGTGTGACCCTGAGCAAGTCACTTAACGTTCTTGTACTTCCAGGTTGCACCTGAAAACAAGTTTTGACTTAATATGCCTTTCCTGGTTAAACAATTTCCCCATTTCCCCTACCTGGGACCATTTCCATCCTTCCAAATGTAGGTACTATTTAAAAAACACTTCATGCTCCCAGATAAAGTGGATACAGAAAATGCATACTTCTGCTTCTGTACAGTATGAGAGTTTTTAGCAGTGATGGTATCCAGCACCAAGTCAATGTTTGGAATGGCTCTCATTTTTTTTTTTTTGTATTATCTTTTCCCCCCTTACTGACTGGGACCTGCTCCTCCTTCAGGCCACCTAGTACCACCAGTGATCCCCCTCACAACTCCCCCAGAGCCTCCTACCTCATGTGCAGCCTCCTATGGGTTAGCCGGCTTAACCCTTTGCTAGGTGGGTCCCCTTCCTCCGGAGGGGGAGGCACCAGTTGGGGCAGGCCAGCGACTTCACTCTCTTGCCCGGTGCTGCTGAGGCGCATGTTGCTCTGCCGGAGTGCTTGAGGGCATCATTGGGGTCGGCCACCGCCATCTGGCCGATCCTAATGCAGTTTCCGCTTTTCTGGTGTTTTTCCCAGATATGTTCCTCTGCAGTGCTCCCGTCTCCACCGGGGCCACTGCAGAGCATATGCTACCCTAACCCACCCCAGAACAGGGAGAGCAGCCCAACGGATGCTCAACCTCTCCTTTCCCTGCTGACTCGGCATCCCTGGTCCGTTTCAACCCGGGTCGCCGTGTGGTTTGAGGCAAGCGCCAGCGCCTCAGCCCTCTACGCCACCGGGCCGGCCCTCATTTTTTTAAACATTTTATTTATAAGTTTCTACCTATATATAAATGCCTAGTATTGAGACAGTGCAAACATAGATCATATTACAAGTACAAATGACAACAGCATTCTTAATTGACTCCCTTATGATACATCCTCAGGTTACTAAGAACTCCAACTGAGTCATGTTTCAGTAGCAGAGAAGAATTGCATAGAACAATTGTTAGCCACTGCATTCAGTGGGCTGGACTCTTAATGCATAAACTCTCAGGATATAATAAAGGATGACACAGCAGTAAGGGCCATAAAAGAATAAAGTTAATACTTAGTCTCAAACCAGACAGTTAATAATGTAAGTACTAAGAAAACAAGCAAAGGAAAACGCATTGCCAAAATAAATGGTCCCCTATCAAATCATGCACAGTTGGCAAGTGCTGTTCCGTGGATTCAAGTGTAACATTCGTCGGTATGTTAAAACCCTCTGAGATCCCCACACAGAGGTGCGGGGCTGTGGAGTACTTTTGGTGTAATAGTTGGGGGGGGGACACAACCATCAGGATTTTACAATAGTTATTGACTAGCATTTGGCAGGTGCTTTGTGTTACAAAATAACATTTCTCCTGAAATGAATTTGATTGTAATAGACATAGCTATTTGATGGTTTACATTTTCCCTTCATTAACCAGTTCCTTACCCAGTTCACCATTTTGGGTCCCACTCCCACCCTTGGGCTGCTCAGTTTCTGTAAGGAACCTCCTGTACAGCACAGTGTTGAAGGCCTTTGCTGAAATCCAGATAGGCCATATTCACTGCTCCTCCCTGATCTGTTTCACTGGTCACCCAGTCAAACAAATCAAATTTGTTTGGCATGACTCCACCCTTTCATCAATCCATGTTACCTTTGGTCATGTAGCCCTTGGATTCAAGATACTCTACCAACATTTCCTTTAACAGGGTTCCATTATCCTCACAGGTATGATATAAGTAAGCAATAACCCATGACAGGGTGTGCGGGTACTGAGGATTAATCAACAGCCCGGTACTGTGAGGCACAAGGCTGCAGGCAGAGTGCCCTCACAGCACCCAGGGGCTTGATTAATCCCTCACACCCACACACCTGGAGTGATATTGCACTTATAATATGGGTGACACCCATGTTGAAATACAAAACCAGGTGTCTGTAGCATGGGAAAACTCTGTGCTTTCATGGATGTATCCTGCCGCCCCACAAAGTAGTCCCATAGTGACACACTACAATGTGCTGCACTGTACAGATGTCAGATGACATGGGAAACAGCAGTTAATAAAGGGAAAAGTAACATTTATTTTAACACCAGCCATCACTGCATGCAGAAAACAGTAACATTTGTTGCAAAGTAAGAGTCATATTTCCTTCAAGAGTATGACGGGACATGTCACGTCACAGACAAACCAGGACCATTATTGCACAACTGTCACATACATCTTCCTTCAGCATGACAGTGGGTAGAGTGCTGTGCCTGCAACTCCTGAGTACATGAAAAGTCTCTACTAAGAAGCGGCAAACAGTGCAACCAGCTGATACAATGGTACTGACTGCAAAAGGGTGCGTGCAAGTACTTTATCCTGCCGGCAAGTGGACATATGAAGTCTGCAGCAGGACTGCCAGCAGGTGAGCTGACATGCACAATTTGGGAAGCTCGCTCCATGCGTTGTCATGCAGGTAGTGATTCACGGACGGTACTGTCAGCAAATCAAAGTGATTATGAGCCTCTGCTGCGTAGTACTTGAGGTTTTGCAGGCTGGAAATATTATGTGGTATCTAATGTTGGATTAATGCACATGGTTGGAGGGTGAACAACAGCCCAACCATGCATTAATTATTAGATGCCACCTTCAGAGTGGCTTAATGTGCTTGTAACATGGGCCGTATGGTAATACAGTTGCTAGGAATGTATTTGCCATCAGTAGAACAACATAACACAGGGACTCAGTATGTTTCGATAAGGTTTTTACTGCACTTCCACAACCTGTTACAGAACAGCTTTTACATGCTGATGCAGTGAAAACATTGACTACTGCTACATTAACACAACAGTGGCCTCACATGCTAGTCTGACTTATTTTGCAGTCTACACGGGTATTACTCATACCACTCATTGGAGGTCTCTGGTGGAGTGCTGTCTCACCGCGGTGTGCGGTCCCTCGACAAATTTGCATCTTCGGTCGCTCACTTCTCACTGTTGCCCTGAGATAGTCTGGCGTTGCCCGCCTCCGCTCCTGCTCCATCTGGTGCTACTGCCTCTTGGGTCTTTGTGCTTCCTGACTGGCTCCTATCTATTCCTATTGTGCATGGCTCCTATTTCTCCCCTTTCCATTTCCAACACTGCCTAGCTTGTCGCCCGCTCCTGCCCAAGACTGGCATCTCTCTCACAGTTGATTCTCACCTCTCCCGTGCTGCTTCCTAGCTGTCTGATGGTCCTGGTACTTCAGTTTTGGACACAGCGGCATGCTGGATTAATCCTGCTCGATTTTACCCATGTGATTGACTCAGTGATCAGTGCCTTCCAGGGCACCATTTCATATAACATTGCAAATCTGTTCCATACCTGCAAAAAACACTGTTAGAATCTGCCACTTGGTAAAACGCTGAGGAATGAAGTCCTAGCTACTGCTGTGAACAAGCCTAAAATATATCAGTATGCAAAAGTTGGATACTAGCTAAAAAAATCAAATCACCTGTGAGATCTGAATGGGGTATGTATCCTGCACACACCAAACTGAGGAAAAAAAGTCCAGGTCTCAACAATAGGCATTAAACTTGGTTTGGTGCCTAAAAAATATTTGGGATTAAACTCATTTTTATAAAAGAAATATGAGATGACAGGGCATTGGTCGTACTTGATTTACCATACACACAGGGGCTAAAGGCACTTGGCCTGTGACCTGGTGCCTTGTTCCTGGGTGTGTGGTAAACCTAGCACAGCCAACACCCTGTTGTGTCTTACTGCTTGCATATTCTCTATGTAGGTCCTTTAAAATAGAAGCTTGACATTATTTAATTCCTGGACTTAAGCATTACTTGCAAAACTGTATCATAGAAATATAGACACTATCGGCAGAAAGAACCATTGGTCCATCCAGTCTGCCCTGTTTTATGTTACCCTAGCCTGTGAACTATTGTCTGTATGGGGCTTTTGCCTCCTCCTCCCCTTGCTCCTATTTCACTGATACCCCACTGCGCAACTATCAAACCCCTTTTTCCTCGCTGTGCTTGAGCTTATTTATGGTAACTTCCTTGAGACAACAGCACAGTCAACCAGTTCACAATGCAACCCTATAAAACTGTAGAAACCAATATAGACATGGCCCAATAAAATATGCCTAATATTTTACTTGTGATTCATGACCCTGGTGACATCACTTGTATCTCAGCACTTGCAATATCATGGGATCACAGACCACTTGTGAAAATTTCTGGCATATTTTTACCACCACTCGTGAGTTATGGTCCTGCCCCCTCACACATGAAGATAAAGTGCATATTTTGAGTCAACCTATTGCATATCCCCTACATATGTAAGCAGGAACTCACAACAGAGCCTGCATTTTTAGAGAATTAATGCATTCCTCAGGAGAACTGGAAGGCCAAAGTCCGAGTGATTTTCAACACACCTGAGAAGTGCATTAATTATCAAGAAACCCATGCCCTAGAGTGGGTTATTATGCTTATAAAATGGAAACTTTTTTAATGGAAAAAGGTTTTATCTTTCTTTAGTTAGGCTGTTGCTTTATCTTCCTTTAGTTAGGTTGTTGCTAGGCAGAATAGGCATCTTTGGTAATAAAGACCATGTGTCATTGAATGAACCTGGGAACTGCATTTATTTTGAAGAAACCTATACCCTGTTGTGGGTTTTTGTGTTTATAAAGTGGAAAGATTTTTATTCTGATGGAAAAAGGTTTTATTTTCATTTTGTTAGGTTGTTGCTAGGGAGAGTAGGTCACAATAGTCAAGTCACTTTTATTTCTTAAACACCCAATCCCAGAGGCTCTGGGTGCTCTACAAATTACACAAAAATGGAATTATAGCAATACACATGATTTTGCAGTAGGGTCACACCAATTTAAAACATACTATAAAGAATCTTAAATTATACACTAAAAACTCAGTTCAGATCTAGTTAAAATCAATGGACATTAAAGGCTTGATTAAAAAGATGTGTCTTAAGGCCCTGCTTAAAAATCTCTACAGAGGGGGCCTCCCTCAATGACCGTGGGAGGGAGTTCCATAGCACCAGTCCCACAACTGCAACTGCAAAGGCACAGTCCCCTGATGTTTTTAGTCGTGCCCTTGGGACCACTAGGAAACCCTCCGTAGATGAGTGCACTGAGCGAGCAAGTGTCAGGAGGTCAGACAGGTAGCCAGGACTCAATCCATATAGGCATTTATAAGTGGACATCACAACTCGTATGGATAAAAAATGTATCCAACAAGAATAGTTACAAACTGTTTAGTTTGTAGGTAAATAATCAGTGGTCCAGTACTGTGTTTTAACAATGAAGTTGTTTGATTTGGTCAGTTTTATACCCTATTTATCTGTCTGTCTGTCTATCTTTCTTGCTGTAATGCATGTGAGAGAAAAATGCAGAGCAAATAATTTATCTGGCTGGGTCTACATTCTAAATGAGAATAAACAGTTTATTCTTGCAGTGTAGATTTATCCATACACTCTACATGTTACTACTCTTCCTTTCCTGAAAGAGCTGTCATATTCCATCAGGTCCCAATTTTACATGGACCAACCAGGAAGCTCTACAGTCCTCCTTTTCAATAACTGGTATAAACAACAGCAGAACACTGACAAATCAACAAACAGTTCCATGGATTTTGTTAAAATCGTGAATAGTACATATACTTAAATCTGTCAAATAATACCTAAAACAAACTACATTACATAAATCAAATATGCAACAAAACTGTTTTGATCATTTTGTTTCTATCCATACTTGTTGAGGTGACCTCAAGATACTACACTCATGGCTACGCTTTGCTCTGCCATTTGTGAGGTCAGCCAAGGACACCACAACTCATATGGATAAAATGTATCCAACACTGCCTTATTACATATTCCCAAAATATTTATTTATATATTTAATTAATTTATTTATACAAGAAATGTGTACTGATAAATAGCAAGATAAAAGTATTATCTTGAGACAACATAGCAAGATAATATTTTTGCAAAGTAGGTTATGTCACAGTGAAACAAATAGCAAGATAATATTATCTTACAAGGTTGGGTATGTCACAATGCATACTGAACCAATCGGTCAGCAGTTTTAACAATGCTGATGACATCACAATAGCTACGTGTACCACAGAAGCCAGCAGTTGAAATCAAAGAGAAACAGCTACATAGAAACATAAACAATGATGGCAGAAAAAGACCAGAAGTCCATCCAGTCTGCCCAAAGTCCCTACAATCACTGGAATCTACTGTTCCTCTAGGGTACTAACCTTCCCTGTCCTCTTTCTATTCTCCTCCTTGGTCCTGTCACTCCCGGTAACCATTATTCCCTTCATTATGTCCCAGCCCTGCTTGAATCCCCTGACTGTTTTCACACCCACCACTTCAGCCACAGACTGTTCCAGAGTTCCAGCACCCTTTCCATAAAGTAATACTTCCTCACATCTCTCCTGAACCTACCTCCTGTTAATTTCTCTTCATGTCCACATGACCATGAATTGGTATTCAGGCTAAATAGTTCCCAACAGTTGTTAATTCCTTTAAGGAACTTGAACGTCTCTATCATATCTCCCCCTTCCTTCTTTTATTTTTATTTTTTATTTATTTCAATCTAGGATTACAATATCTTTAAGCGGCTCTTTACAAAGGTTCCACATCACGGCAGCAGTCATCATTTTAGTTACAAACATATAATCATTGACTTACAGACATGTAATAACCAGAACAAAGACTTGAGCTATGAGCAAGACAAGGGAAGTGGAGGGGAAGTGAGGGTAGGAGATCGAGGGGGGGAAGGAGGTGCAGGGGGTAAGGGGGAGTACAAGAGGTGGTTGGGGGTGGGAGCAGGAGTGAAGATATGGGGTGGAGGTGGGCGAGGGCAGAAGACAGTGCAGCCAGAGGGCCTTGTCGAGGGAATATGACAGGTAAGGTGCTAGGGATGCAAAGACTGATTGTAAGTGCTGGGTGCTGGGGCATGTCAGCTGGAGCGGTGGAAATGTTAAGATGGGCAATCACTGGATACAAGCAGTGAGAGGCACAGCTTGGACTTGAAGAGGCCAGTGTTGGAGGGTCGCTATGTCGCTGCCAAGAGAGTTGAGCCAGTTGGATGCCCGATAGGTGAATGATCTTTGGTTTGCGACATCGTGGGATATGTAGTAGATGGGAATTGCATCTCCTTGTAGTGACGTTCCTATGTCTAGGCTTAAGGAGGGCACAGACAACAGGTGGGGCAAGCCCCATTATAATTTTCTTGGCTATGATGCAGGTTTGGTATTTTATGCGTTTGTCCAGTTGAAGCCATCCAGATTGGGAATAAAGGTCACATGTGTGGGTACGGAGATGTGAGCCAGTGATGTGATGACAGGCCTTATTCAGGGAGGTTGCTATACTTTTGAGAGCAGTGGTAGTTGCAGACCCATATATGATAAGACCATAGTCTATGATGTTGACGATGGAGCTTTGGACGGCCACTGATAGTGTTTCTGGGGTTAGGTGTTTCCTGTGCGAGAATAATAAGCCTAACCTCGCATTGGCAGACTTTGCAACACTGCTGATATGGACAGCATATGAGAGGTGGGGATCAAGGGTGATGCCGAGGTACTTGAATGATTGTGTTTGCTCTAGGATGGCTCCTTGTTTGGTTGCAATGGAGAGGTGGACTTGTTTGTTTTTGTTTTGGGGCTGCAGAAGACCATGACTTGTTTTTTTCTGATTGAGAAGCAGTTTATGATTTAAGAACCAGGATTTGATGGAGGAGAAGGCCCGCTCAAGTTTATTTTGTAATTGGATTGGATCAGGGTCCGAGGGAGGATCACAGCATCGTCGGGCGAGAGAATTATTTTTCTGGGCAGCTGTCCGTAGTGAGTTTAAGAATAGGTTGAAGAGGAGGGGTCCTAGAATGGAGCCCTGGGGGACTCCCGAGCAGACCAGTCTAGGGTCCGAGAGTGTAGCAGCAATTCTTACTGTTTGGGACCGTTCTTCAAGGTAGCTCTTAAACCAGCCAATGGAGTCGGTTGACAGCCTAGGGTTCTGAAGCTGGACAAGCAGGAGGCGGTGACTGACAGTGTCGAAGGCTTTAGTTAAGTCAATGTAGATTGAGCCTAGCAGTTCGCCGAAGTCAAGTGCATTGTGGATTGCACCAGTGAATTCAAGTAGGGCTGTGGAGGTGCTGTGACCTTTGTGGAACCTGTGTTGTTGCTTGCACAGGATATTGCACGTATCCAGGTATTCTCATGAGCTGGTCCAAGACGATGCGTTCTAGTGCCTTGGAGAGTGAAGGTAGTAGGGAGATAGGTCTGTAGTTATCATGGGCAGTTTTTTCACCACTTTTATGGATTGGGGTGACAGTGGCAGATTTCCATCTGTCCGGGAACTGGCTAAGGCTGAGGGAGAGGTTGAAAATTCTGGTCAGAGAGCTAAGCACTTCATCAAGTATGAGAGACAGGATTTTGAGATTGAGGGAGTCATTACTGAATCTTGATTTACCAAGGGCTTTGGTAACATATTTGCATACTTAGTGAGCCTTGACTGCTTTGAAGTAGAAGCGGGAGGAGCTGGTGGGGGTAGTGTTCATTTTGGACAGAGGGGCTTCACCGTCTTTGAAGTAGTTCTGGGGTAGGACAGCACTGAGGTTGGTAAAGGCTTTGTTAAAGGTATCCGTAATGGTTTTTGGGTTGAGGGTTGTGGTTCCGTTGATGTTGAGTATTGATGGGAGGGGGGATTTTGGGTGGATTCCCGGTGAGTTCCTTTATGTTCTTCCAGAATTCCCGACCATTGCCCCAGGAGTTTGTGAGGGCATGCTTATAGTAGGCGGACTTTATTTGCCGGATGGTTTTGGTGCAGTCATGCGGGCACGTTTGTAGTTTTGGATGTCGTTTTGCCTTCCAGAGTTTCTGGCCAGCTCCCATAGGTGGTCTCTTGTTTTTAGCATCCTGAGGAGGTCACCTGTGAGCCAAGGGTTACTGAGTGATTTGACTTTGCATTTCTTAATAGGAGCATATGTGTCACAGGCCACAGTGAAGTTGTTTATGAAGTGGTCAAGGGCAGTGTTTACATTGGTTGCATTGAAGATAGGGGACCAGTCTTGATGGAGGAGGTTGGATTGGAGTCAAGGAAGGTGACCACAGGGTAGAACCCTGCTGGTGATAGTTTATGGCAGTGGTTTGATGAATTTATTTGACCAAGTGCAGCTAACGGGAGTGGTCACTGAGAGAGTCAGGAGGACATTAGTGTTAGATATCCGTGATGGGTGACTGGTAGGATCCAATCCAAGAGTGTGTTGGTGCCAGTCCTGCAATTTTTCCTGGTTGGTGAGTCAACCATTTGTGAGGTTCGCCACAGCAATGCTATCCCTGTAGCGCCAGCATCGGCTGCAGGCCAGTTGATGTTGAAGTCACCTAGGAGGATGGATTCGTGTCCGTGGAATGACTTTACAAAGTCAAGAACAGCTGTTAGACCAGTTCCCTGTTCTTTGGGAGGGATATAGATGGTGGCAACAGTGAGGGTTTTGTTTTGACCTCTGAGGAGGATTCTCACTGGCAATATCTGAGCAGTTGTGGGTTGGAGTGAGGTAATGATGTGGTGCCCCTGTATGGAGTCTTTTAGGTAGAGAGCGTAGCCCCTGCCTCTTTTGAAGAGGCAATCCAGCCTAAAGACATTGTAGCCAGGAAGGCTGATTGCATGGTCCAGTACTGATGGCGTGAGCCAGGTTTCGACAACTGCCAGGATGTCAGGGCAGTGTTGGCTGGTGAAGGCCTGTAGGGCATCCATTTTAGGAAGGAGGCTGCAGATGTTGATTGATATGAATGAGAGGGCACCCGAAGGCTTGCTCAGATTAGTGGCTTTAAAGCAGAATGGGCCATAGTTTGGGTGCAGCGTTGCGACAGCATTAGGAGGAGGAGGACTAGCCTCAAGGAGCTGCGGCGTAGTTCTTTAAGGGAATGCTTTCGCCTGCTAGCATCTTAGGAAATTGCCAAGCATCAACAATAGTGGGTGAGGGTAAGCATAGACAGAGGGATCAGAGTGGAGGGCTAGTACCAGTGTGGTGTGGGACAGTTTCATGGTGGTAGGATGGACCCTGGGCAAGGCGCAACCAGTGTGCAGCGTACCTTTGTGGAGGAAGGATGTAGGAATGTGGAAGCTGTGGGGAGGAGGGAAAGCAGGCTTTTGGGCATGCAGTGGGGAGGAAGACAGGCAAGAAGAAATAGAATAGGTGGTAGAGAATGGTGGAGGCATGATTAAGGTCAGGATCGGGGTGAGGGGAGGGAGGTTAAGACAGTTTACGGGCTACAAGAAGGAGGCAGAAGAGCGTAGCTGGATCATTGGGAAGTGAGGATACAGTCAGGAAGGCCAGGCAGCCAGGAGTAGGAGGTGACAACTAAAAGATGGGGAGTCTCAAAACTGGTACCCAATGGAGCACAAATGGGGCGGAGCTACCAGGGGCGTGGAGGAAGGTCTATAAAGTTAAAGTCGGGGTGGACATAAATTTCAGCCATTTGCCAAAGAAATGAATGGGCGCCTTGCGAGCAAACAAAGTTTTAGCTGGCTCAAGAGCCAATCCCGAGCAGGAGGCAGGGAGAACATCAATCAGGGTGTGGTACAGATACCGTGGGGCCAATGGCATGGCTGTCAGCAGTCCCGTGGTTCAGGGAAGTCTTACCCAGTTCGAGAGGATGTCGAGGGCGGGAAGGAAGGTATATAGCAAGTAAAGCAACTGTGTCTTTCAGAGGGTAGACTTTTTTTTAAATGAAAGAACAAGAATCCTTCTAGTGGCAGGTCTGTATAACCTTATATTAGACACTTGAAATGTGCTTACTTCTATTTAAAATCTATTTGTAAAAAGTGCCAGGTGGCAAAAGCAGGGGAAAAGTCCTGGCCAATCAGAGCGGGTTTCCTGGAAGTGCCCGTGTTCCGATTGGCTGCACTGTCACCGTACCTTCCAAGAAGCTGCAGGTGGGCATCCTGGTCTCAGTCAGTGGCTGGCTGGGTGCCGACCGACTGTGGGGGAGTTGAAGCAGCCCATTCAAGGGCAGGCAGCTGGAGAGAAGAAAAATAGCAGGGTTTAAATAGCATAGAGGTGAGGATAGGTTTAGATTGAGCAGTTTAGCAAGACAAAGGAGAGTTAGACTTTTCGGCGCCAAGGCAGAGTGCTTGGATGGAGGGGTGCAGGAGGATCAAGGAAATAGAAGCGCTGTAAGCACTTTAAAACAGTAGTAGAAATTTCAATTCAGCTACTACAGTTGAAAAACTTCTATTAGACACTTGAAATGTGCTTAGTTCTATCTAAAATCTATTTGTAAAAAGTGCCAGGTAGCAAAAGCAGGGGAAAAGTCCTGGCCAATTAGAGCGGGTTTGCTGGAAGCGCCCGTGTTCCAATTGGCTGTGCTCTCGCCGTACCTTCCAAGGAGCTGCAGGCAGGTGTCCTGGTCTCAGTCAGTGGCTGGCTGGGTGCCAGCCGACCGTGGGGGAGCTGAAGCAGCCCAGTTAAAGGGCAGGCAGCTTCCAAGGAGCTGCAGACGGGCATCCTGGTCTCAGTCGGTGGATGGCTGGGTGCTGGCCGACCGTGGGGAGCTGAAGCAGCCCCGTTCAAGGGCAGGCAGCTTCCAAGGAGCTGCAGGTGGGCATCCTGGTCTCGGTTGGTAGCTGGCTAGGGTGCTGGCCGACTGTGGGGAGCTGAAGCAGCCCCATTCAAGGGCAGGCAGCTGGAGAGAAGAAAAATAGCAGGGTTTAAATAGCATAGAGGTAGGATAGGTTTAGATTGAGCAGTTTAGCAAGACAAGGAGTTAAACTTTTCAGCACCAAGGCAGAGTGCTTGGATGGGGAGGGGTGCAGGAGGAGCAAGAAAACAGAAGAGCTGTAAGCATTTTAAAACAGTAGTAGAAATTTCAATTCGGCTAATACAGTTGAAAAACTTCTATTAGACACTTGAAATTTGCTTAGTTCTATCTAAAATCTATTTGTAAAAAGTGCCAGGTAGCAAAAGCAGGGGAAAAGTCCTGGCCAATCAGAGCGAGTTTGCTGGAAGCGCCTGTGTTTCAATTGGCTGCGCTGTCGCTGTACCTTCCAAGGAGCTGCAGGCGGGCATCCTGGTCTTGGTCAGTGGCCGGCTGGGTGCCGGATGACAATGGGGGAGTTGAAGCAGCCCCGTTCATGGGCAGGCAGCTTCCAAGGAGCTGTAGGCGGGCATCCTGGTCTCAGTCGGTGGCTGGCTGGGTGCCGGATGACAGTGGGGGAGCTGAAGCAGCCCCGTTTAAGGGCAGGCAGCTTCCAAGGAGCTGCAGGCGGGCGTCTTGGTCTCGGTCGGTGGGTGGCTGGGTGCCAGTCGACTGTGGGGGAGCTGAAGCAGCCCCATTCAAGGGCAGGCAGCTTCCAAGGAGCTGCAGGCAGGCATCTTGGTCTCGGTCAGTGGCTGGCTGGGTGCTGGCCAACCATGGGGGAGCTGAAGCAGCCCCATTCAAGGACAGGCAGCTTCCAAGGAGAATGCACTCAATATCAGCAAGGAAGCTCAGAGTCCCAAAATATAATCCAAATGGTCTATTTTATTTAGCTCTTGAGCCCACATAAAAACCACAGCATAACACTTACTACCACCCAACACTTCGACTCATCGCGAGTCTTCCTCAGGGGTGTTGGAAAAAGAAAGTAAATCGATTTACACTCTAAGGAGTGTAAATCCAAATGGTTTAAATGAAAGATAGGACCTCAAACCCTTTCTTAAACAGAAGTAAGCCAATTCTAATTTTTAAGATATAAGATGATAAGATGAATGTCTTGTTCTATTTTGCTTTTCTCTACAGATCAGTTGTTCTTTGGGACACTCTGAACTCTGGATCCAGACCAGATGGTTGGAATAAAATATGATTTGCTGCCTATTTATAAGGAACACAGTCCTTGCCAGAGACTTGAATCCCAGGAACCAAGTAATTTTAGTGTTGCTTTTGATAGAAACTCTAGTGTTATTTACTTTAAAAGCTATAAATTAAAAGGTTTGCACTTTAGCAGCATCCTCCAGATTCAGTGAGACAAAGTGATTATTCTAGGGTTTCTATCCGGATTGTAACATAAATAGTTCTTTTTTATTATTTTTGATATAAGAAATGACAAATTACAAAATAAGAAAATGACGATTTAAATGTAATTGTGGATCGTGTAAATCAACTGTCATTGCTTTTCTACTTAAATATGCGATTCTTCCTGCCTTAGCCACACCCTGAGAAGACTCACAATGAGTGAAGCATCAGGTGGTAGTAGGTGTTATGCTGTGGTTTTTATCTGGGCTCAAGAGCTAAATAAAATACACCATTTGGATTATATTTTGGGACTCTGAGCTTCCTTGATGATATCAAGTGCATTCTCTCGTGTTGTGGTTTTTGTAAACTTTTTGAGCTGGCTGCTCATTACGAGTGCACCAGTTACCTGGCTGATTCGCAGCTTTACCTTTTGTTTGTGTCTTTGGAATTGCCGAGTTAGCCACTGAATGCCGCGCAGTTTAACAACTGCATTGTAACTTTATATCAAGCCACAGGATTTATAACGCTGGTTGGATTTAGGTTAATTTACTGTGGGCGAAGATTTTTCGTCATTTAATTCCACTGACAAATAGAATGAATAATTAATCAGAAGCAACAGAAGCAGCAGGCCCAAGCCATTACGACTGGGAGAATTTGGATGAACTGACAAATTGGAGAAGCAAAGTAAAGAGAATGGTTACAAGGGGAAGAGGTACGTTCTGAGACTTCCAATTCTCTGAAAATTGCCTTTTTAGAACTCGAGAGGTTGCTGTTAAAAGAAATTGATATCTCATTCAGTATTTTGACATTGGAGGAGTATCTGAATAGGAAGCAAGTCCCTAGAGGCTTAAGGGTAACAGTTGAGCCATCCAGCAGCATTGAAGAATTTCCATATAAAAAAGAGTGGTTACAGACTGCAACAGAATGCGCGAAAATGTTTATGAATTATTGATTAAAAGCGATACAAAAAAATATGAATAATTATTAGGAGAACTGAATGCAACAAAACAAAAAAGTTTTAAACCTGAAAGCTGACATAAAATATAATGAGCTTAACGCAACCTTACAAGAGAGAGACTAATTAAGTATGAAACGACAACTATAGAAAGAAAGGCAAAGAAACTTTTGAGAGACTTAACAGATTATCAAAAGGGAAACATTCTGAGTTGGCTGAAACCTAGAAACACAGATATTTAAGTCATGGCAGTCCATGAGTAAGGTTTGATAACCAGAATAAAGATCTAAGGAGTAACTCGAAAGAACAAAGGGATCAGGAAGCTTGTATAGATCAAAGGATTAAAGTTGCAAGAGGGGTTACAGCTACAAATTCAACTTCAAAAAATGGGGAAGGACAAGGAAAACAAGGAGGGGGAGACATGGTGGAAAAAACAATAGAACGAAATCTGAGGGGCAAAATCAAGAAAAATTGCAAGTAGTAAATCTATCCAAGTTAAAACTTACAGAACTACAAAACAGGTCCTGAGTATAGGCTTAAGTTTTATCTCCCCCTTCCCCAATTAATGATTTCCACATATTTGTGGACCTGTTTAAATTCTTTCGGAAACTGAAGTTGAAACTTTTTTCTGCAAGGAAAACGAAGGTGAAACATCGACAAATATGGGATTTGTAGAGAATTTAGATGGACTAACTGAGGATTTTGACATTCTCTTGGAAACCATGACGGCAGCTCCTTTATCTAGGGAACAAGAAATTGGATTTATGTTGGATGATTTTGCAGGACTTGAATTAAATGTTGACAATGATGAAGATGTTACACAAGACAATATTTCTTCTGATTTAGAGACTTTATAACAACTGTTACTAGAAAATAGAGCAAATAATATGGTGACAGAAACTCGAGTTATGGATAATATTGGGATTTTGAAGACAAGAGAACATTGGTCAAAATTAAGAAAAGATTTAAGGTAAAATCCACTTGTTGTCCCTTTGTTTTCAATCATGCAATTAACACTTACGAGAAAGTAGTTTGTCAGCAAGTGGAAGAACTACTAATAATATACAATCCACACCAAACTACAATTCAACAAAAGAAAGTGATGCTATTAAGGAATTAGCAAAGAATAGTGAAATTGTCATAAAAGTCTCAGATAAAGGAGGAAATACTGTAATTTTTGACAGATTACACTATAAGTTTATGGTGGATACCCTGCTAGATAATGAAAAGAATTACCAGAAGTTGAATTTTGATCCAACATTGGTTTATAAGAAAGAGATATTCGCATTGCTCTCATCGGCTCTTAATGAAGGCAGTATTACAGAGATGGAGTTTCAGTACATCTTTAAAGAGTTTCCAATAGTACCAGGATTTTATGCATTACCAAAATTACATAAAAATTAAACAAATCCCCCAAGTAGACCTATAGTCTCTGGGATAGGGAGTTTAACACAAAATCTTGGCAAATTTGTAGATTTATTTCTTACAGCATAGTGTACTTGGTCTGGACTCCTATATTAAAGATACAAAACATTTACTGCAGAAATTACATAACATTAAACAGGATAAGGAATTGTGTTGGTTAATCATTGATGTAGAGCCACTTTCTACATCAATAGAGCACAACCAGGGCATCACTGCTGTAAAATACTTTTTGAATAAAAATGGTAATTCAGAGGAATTTCTGAAGGAATTTGTTTTACAAGCATTAAGATATATTTTAGAACATAATTACTTTAAATTTGATGACCAGTTTTACCAACAAAAGTGTGGAACAGCAATAGGGGCATCAATGGCCCTAAGTTATGCCAATTTATTTTTGGGCCATTGGAGAATACCTTGGTTTTAAACATGATTAACCCTTTTTGCCAATATATTAAATATTGCTATCACTTTATTGATGACATCATTTGTATTTGAACAGGAGAGTTACGCTCGTACAAGATTTTGTTGATTGGTTAAATGAAAATGATTTGAATTTAAATTTCACTTATGTAGTAGACAAATCTAAGTTAAATTACTTGGATCTGAACCTCTGCACAGATGAGACCTCTATAATAGAAACTAAGTGTTTTCAGAAACCCACAGCAACAAACTCTGCTACATGCAACAAGTACACATCTTCAACATTTAAAAGACTCAATTCCTTTTAGTCAGATGGTTCGATTGCGTAGAAACTGTAGCACTGATGAGCTGTTTGAAATACAAGCAAATGAACTAAAGGAACATTTTTTAAAAAGAGTATATTCATTAAAGCTTCTAGAAGAACAAAAAAAGAGAGCCAGTAATATAGATAGAATGGCCCTGTTGAACAAATCAAGTGATGAAATTAATGCATAACCATGCACCACTGTGACACAATATAACCATAAGGCAGGGTTAATTGGAAATGTTGTTTATAAGAACTGGCCCATTTTGATGAGTGATCATAAAGTAGCTAAGGCAGTTGGGACTAAACCAATGATTTCCTTTAGCAGGGCAAAACATTTAAAGGACATTTTTGTACATAGCAGATTCACTACCCGAGAGAGTTAAGAACGACATGGTTACCAAAAAGAACAAATGGGAGCTATAAATGCTCAAGATGTAATGTCTGTAAGTACTGCAGTACTGGTAAAGAATTCCAACACCCTCAAAATCCCTAATATTTGGTGGAAATCAGAGAGCTCATAACATGTGATACATGTTATGTGGTTTATGTACTCTGGTGTAGCTGTAACCTATTATATGTACAAAAAACAATAAGATCTTTGAAGCAAAGAATCCAAGAGCATGTACGCTCTATTATTAATAAAAGACAAGATACTCCAATAGGATTACACTTTAGCCAGACACGTGACTCTAAAACTGATTGTTTGAAATTTATGGATAATGAATGGGTACCCACGCTGGAATACGGAGGAGGCAGATCTTACATTTTGTTGGAAAAAGAAAGTAAATGGATTTACACTCTAAGGAGTGCAAATCCAAATGGTTTAAATGAAAGACGGGACCTCAAACACTTTCTTAAACAGAAGTAAGCTGATTCTAATTTTTAAGATATAAGATGATAAGATGAATGTTGTGTTCTATTTTGCTTTTCTCTACAGGTCAGTTGTTCTTTGGGACACTCTGAACTCTGGATCCAGACCAGATGGTTGGAACAAAATATGGTTTGCTGCCTATTTGTAAGGAACACAGTCCTTGCCAGAGACTTGAATCCCAGTAACCAAGTAATTTTAGTGTTGCTTTTGATAGAAACTCTAGTGTTATTTACTTTAAAAGCTACAAATTAAAAGGTTTGCGCTTTAGCAGCATCCTGCAGATTCAATGAGACAAAGTGATTATTCTAGGGTTTCTATCCGGATTGTAACATAAATAGTTCTTTTTTTATTATTTTTGATATAAGAAACGACAAATTACAAAATAAGAAAATGACGCTTTAAATGTAATTGTGACATCAATATGTAAATCAACTGTCATTGCTTTTTCTACTTAAATATGCAATTCTCCCTGCCTTAGCCACATCTCTGAGGAAGACTCACGATGAGTCGAAGCGCCAGGTGGTAGTAGGCATTATTCTGTGGTTTTTATGTGAGCTCAAGAGCTAAATAAAATAGATATTTTGGGACTCTGAGCTTCCTTGCTGATATCGAGTGCATTCTCTCATGTTGTGGTTTTTGTAAACTTTTCGAGCTGGCTGCTCATTACGAGTGCACCGGTTACCAGGCTGATTCACGGCTTTACCTTTTGTTTGTGTCCATGTTAATAACAGAGATGGGGCAGTAGCTCCCTGAATTGGTAGAGTATTTGCCTTTCTTGGGGATAACAATAATGTTTGCTTCTCGCAGGGTGGGGGGGCAAGATGCCTTGGGTTTCTGCCTCCATAAAAACCTCAGTCAGCAGGGGGGAGCTCCTGCTGGCATAAGGCCTGGTATAAGTCTACCAATAAACCACCCCCTCCTGGGGATTTACCCCCTTCAGGTCCTTGATGGCAGCTTGACTTCAGCCACAGAGATTGGTGCATCCAGTAACTCATACTGGTGGGTCTGGAGTTTGGGAGGAGGGTACCTTGCAGAAAAGGTTAGGGTCTCTGCCAGGGTAGCGGCATGCATAGAGCGTAAGATTAGAGTAGAAGGTGGCCATTACCTGTTTAATACTCACTGAGCTGGTCGCCAACTCTCCCAATCCACTCCTCAGCCCTGGGATGTGGCTGGTGGCCTGTTGCTTCAAGAACTGGTATGCCAGAACCTTGCCCCCCTTGTCTCCTCCCTCCCAGAACATGTGCTGGAGTCAGAGTATGGCCACTTTGGCCTTTCTGTTCAGGAGCTGACTTGATTTCAAAGCAGAGCCCCAGGATTTCCCGGCCAGGAGGTGAGGAAGGGGAGGGGGAGGGCATGGCCTTGTATCGCGGTTTCTGCCAGTACAAGGTGAGATTCCAGGTCTGCCCAGCTTCTGTTCCCATTCTCTTCTTTGGTCGCCGTGACAGCCCATTATACTGCCTCGCATGTGGCTCTGGAAGGCCTCCCATGTGTTCCCTGGGTGGTATCTGATATGGGGTTGGACTGGAGAAAAGTGAGGCCCTCAGTCCTGGCCAGGGAATAAAGTCTGGGTCCTGCATAAGAGTGGGTCCAGTTTCCAGGAGTGGGTAGGGGTTCTTTAGGGCCCCAGGCTAGGATAAGCTGGACCGGAGCATGGGCCGAGATGGTCCTCAGAAGAATGCGAGATTCCAAGGAGGACAAGGGACTGCGATGCAAGCCAGAAATCCAACCTACTATAGGAGGCATGGGACTCCAAGTGGTAGGTGTAGTCTCGGGTATGGGAGTGGAAAAGTCTCCACACATCGGTGAGGCCTCTGTCTCCCATAAGCAGGTGCAGTGCCCTTCCTCCTCTAATGTGTGCCTCAGTACTCGTGTCATTCTTGTCAAGGTGGGGTACCAGGGTTAAGTTAAAGTCCCCACCCAGCAGAAGTGCGGTGTGGGGGGAGAGAAGGTGGTGAGGGTCATGGCTAAGGAATGGAAGAACAGAGGGTCATCCTGGTTATGGGTGTATATGTTACAAAGCACTACCGGTTTGGTTGGAGTATCATACAGTCCCATTACCCACCCACCTCAACATCTGCTTGACTGGCAGTCAGCTTCCAGGGTAAGGATTTGTGCAGCAGGATGGCCACCCCCTCTCTTCCGAGATGGGGCCTCCACATGTATCAACTTCCCCACCCAATCTTTTTGAAGGAGAGAATGGTCTGGCTCCAAAAGTTTGGTCTTCTGAAGGAAGGCCACTTGGGACTTAAGGCGTTTGAGGTGGGAAAGGACCTTCTTTCTCTTTATGGGGGAGTTCAGCCCCCTGAAGTTCCAGGTGTGTAGCACAATCTCTGCCATGGTGACGGGGGGGGGGGGAAGGTGGGTAGGCCCTTTCTGATAAAAAGAAAAGGGGAAAAAGAAAAAGAAAAAAAAAAGACCAGCTAACCTAGCTGTGAGCTCCAGAAGGGGTATAGGTGGGGTGTTCGTACTGTGCAAGGGGTAGACCCCACACTTCACAGACAAGTATATATCTCCTGGCTTGGGCTCAGTGAGTGCCGTCTGAGGGTCAGGAGAAGCAGAGACCCACACAGTCAATCCAACAATCCTACTTAACAGTACTACGTGAGTTTAACTCTCAGCAATAACTATAATTCAAGTGTGTTAGGAGCGTAAAAAAATGAAAATGAGCTTAGCATCACAGACTGGGCTGAAGCTGGCTTTATCCTCAGCCAATGGCTGGCGCAGTCTACCCTGGGGAGTGGTTCAATCCAATGGTGGGTTGGACTGGTGATCCTGATGGGTGAGATACCTTAGGGTCAACAAACCAGATCCCAGACACCCTCAGCTATTGAGCCTGGGTAGGACAGTTTTCCTCTGATTGTCTTCTCGACAACTCCAGTAGAGAGAGCCACCTACTGGAGTTTACCTGTCCTCATTATTCCTGTAGGCCAACTAACCGATTAGAATGGAGCCTAGCAGGGAGGACTTAAAAGGTGCTGGATAGGGGTACATCATAGTCGTCAGAGTCCTGGGCCAACATTCCAGGGCTCCACCTAGCAAGCGAGGAGGGAGGGCAGGCCCCCCAAAGTGGAGGGGGCAACTAACCTTCCCTCTCCCCAAGAGAGAGGAGACAGATGTGTCCCAGGCCGCATGCGTCAGGCGTATACGTATTGTGGGCTAGCATGTCCGATGGATAGATTCATGAGGCCTCGTGGAGGTAGTGAAAAAGTGGGTCAGGTAGCTGGGTGGGTCGGGGTCGCAGCGGGCCTGTCTATAGTGGATTGGTCTGCTAGGGCACAAGAGCAGGAACTCTTATTATGGGAGAATCTGGTGATGACAGACCTCCCAGTTCCTGTACAGAGGCAATAGGTACCAGGTGAAAAGGGCCCAGGCTATACGTGACTACACCCTCTTTGACATCCCTGATAAAGAGGCCATATATGGGCAGGTGCAATGCCAGATTGAGAATATGATACTTAGCCCCCCACCTGAATAGAGCAGAATTAACCCA
Source organism: Neoceratodus forsteri (assembly GCA_016271365.2). Taxonomy (NCBI): domain Eukaryota; kingdom Metazoa; phylum Chordata; order Ceratodontiformes; family Ceratodontidae; genus Neoceratodus; species Neoceratodus forsteri. The sequence goes on from CM057458.1 coordinate 551,078,151, forward strand.
GTACAACAGTTCTGCTGGGTGGCAAGTACAGAAGGAGGAGGCAGGATAAGCATCCCTGCCCATGTATAACCCACTCCCAGGCATAAGGAGCGAGAGTCAAGGGTGAGAGAATCATTAAGCCAAAGAGCATTGCACTCACCCCTACTCCCCCAGCATTCTCTCCTACAGTTAACCTGCTGTCTCTAAACTCTCCTCCAGTCTGCCACCCCACACAAATGCCTGCACTTATCTGAGGCTCCTAATGGAGCACGTGTAGAAGGGTTCGCCCATTTTCAGTCCACGGGCTAGGAAGGCTTTTGGATGTTCTACGCTCCAGGCCCACAGTAATCCCTTGGGTCACTGGAGCTGGAGATGGCACTGGAAAGTCCGAGGCATCCATCCAGTCTGGTCCTTGTAAGTTGGGGTCTTCAGGGCCTTCCTCTGCAGTCTCTGTGGTCATATGCTGGCTGTCATCAGTCTCATTGAGTGAAGTGACCAGCGCGAGTGGGGAGAACCTGTTCTTAGTGAAATACAGACTGGTCACCATTGGGGCCACCACAGCCTCTTGCTGACTGAGTGTGGGCTGCTGCCCGGTCTCCTCTGTTCTGTCTTGCAGGTGAACTCATTTGCTATGTGCCACTTGCTGAGGCCATTTTTTGATTTCGCGGCCATGGCTCCCACAGTGTGCACTGAGGTGAGGGCACAGGCAGAGGGACTTGTTGGTCACGCTGATTGAGAATACCTATCTACATAGTCACTGGAATGCATATTAGGTGGGTCACTCACTGGACTGGGCCTCTGGTTGTTGTTAGTGCTGGGAAAGGTCTTGTGCAGGAAGTCTGCTGCAGCCTCTGGCATGTTGAACTGTAGGAGGTACCATTATGCGTGAATTTTAGAATGGCTAGGTACCTAGTGCCTGGTGAAAGTCTGAGGACATCTGGGAGGGACTGCTAAAGGAATTGAGTCACGGCCCCTCACAGCCTTCTGGGAACCCAAGGAGCATAGATTGTTCCTGCAGCCCCGTTTTCTAAGTCATCCAATTTGTCCTGAATCTCTGGATCTGGACCACCCGTTCCGTAGTGTGCACAGTGACCCTGAAAGATTTTCTCCTGGCTGGACGATTTCTGCTCCATGAGCCCCAATCTGGCATCAAAATTGCAAGAAGCCTTGGTAGCATTGCTAACAATAGCTATTTCCTCCATCCTGCCCATAATTGTGGTGAGCATTTCATGGACTGAAGGTTCTGTGCCTTCTTTGCTGCACTGTGCCATGCAATGGACACTCTGCTCAGTTCATGACAGCTAGAAGCGTAAATTGGGAGTAATGTGTTCAAAACTTGTTTGTGGCAGACAGCTCGTGTTCTGGTGCTCCGAATGCTTTTACCAGTGCCGTGCCTACTGGAAACACAGAATTCAAATGGATTTATCACTCCTACTGGAGGCTGCTACAGACTCAAGCGGCCATCTTTCTCGCTGGCTAAAAGGTTTTTAAAAAAATACACAACAGAGACGGACTTTTGAGATTAAGCTTATTTTATTTCTCAATATGGTAGCAGATGGCATGAATACTGATTTAGGTTTCATGACACATTACCCCACTTAGACGTACACAGACTTTTACTTCATAGGATGGACATTAAACAGGACTTCAGTGTGTTGTTGTTTTGTTTTTATTTTTATTTTCATAGAGTCCTTTTCTGCAGGTTATCTACATTGGTTTCTTACCAAGTATACATGTGTGTGTTGGGGGGGATTGTTGGGTGTGTGTTTTGGAGACTAACTTTGTGTGTGTTTTTAGAGGGGCTGGAAGATGATGGGTTTTTTTGTGGGGAGAGGGTTGTGTGTGGGGGTCAGGGGTTGGGGTTGTACTTACATATTTTGGTAGGCTTATATTCAGGTACATGTCATAATTATGCTACAGGGTGTTAGGACTCTTGGCTCACTTACATAATGAATACTCACTTATTTTCTTGATATCTTTTCCGGGGAGTTTAATTCCATTGGGGTTTTAGTCAGATTCTTAAGAATGTTTCTGTTCCTATAGTTATTTGATTATATACTGACTCATTATTGAACTCTGAATATTTTAAGATGCATGAACTCATTTTCTAGGTGGTCCTTGAGAGATTTATTTTTATTTGGCAATAATACTGACAATTGATATTATCTTGTAAAAAATATTGTTACAGCACTGTAGGTCTTAATGTTTATGGAGTGTGTTAACTGGTTGAGAAAATAATTTAGAAAATGTCTCCAGATAGGTTTTATACTGTATGAATGTTTTAAACAGTTGTTCATACAAGGTACATTTTCCTTACTCCCTCTTATTTCCACACATAAATTTCTGTTGTACAGTTTTTATCATACAATACTATCAAATTTAACTTAGACATTTGTGGTATTAAATCTAAAGGTCTTGCTTTTAATTGTGAATGTATTCTCATAACACTCTCATTCATTATTAATTTCAGTTAGAGGTTTTGTCTACTTGAGTGTTCAGCTTATCTACTTTTTGTCATTTGACCTTGAAAAGATTCTCAGCAATAGCAAGCTAGTGGAATGCTGTTCATTCCATTTAAATCTGTGATTTTTTAAAACATGTACTTTAAACCAATGATAATTGTTTCTGGTTTTTTTTATGTATGATCTGGGTGTTAATAGAATGTGATTCTCTAAACAACTGGCATAAGTCTCCAAAGAAGGACTTGGTTGGTTCGAAAGCTTAGACATTGTTTTCTTTTTGTAACATCTACGTTGGTCCAAGAAAAGGTATCAAACCATTTGCTTCTGGATCTGTGAATCCAGGGTAACTGCAGTCCTGTCTGAGACGGTGCCTGTGAGTACATGCAGTGGGAGATGGTACGTAGTGTACCAAGAGACAATTGTATCACACATTAGCTGACAATGTCTTCCTTTTTTTTTTATTGCCACAGAAAAAAATGTAATTGTTGTGTGCCACTGTGTCATGCGTTTTGTAGATTTTGTGCACTAAGACATATGTACAAAACTAGTGTCATGCCCTCACAGGCATTGCTCACCCTGACACTGCTTCTGTCAGTGCAACAACAGGTATTCCCAGTCATAAACCACACTTCCATTTGTACATGTTTTTTTGTGTGCCTTTGCCACTGTACCTTACTGTCAGCATACATCTCTTGTGCAGCACTGCTGAACCCTTTTTGTTAGCCATGTTACAAGCGCATTAACCCACTGGAGAGCATGGGTCTACTGGGGGCAACTAAGAATTAATCCATGTATCAGTGTTTGTAAGCACTTTGCCTTATGGCTTTGTGCTCCAATCCCCACAGAGGCATGGTTTAATTAGCTAGTAGACCCATGCTTTCTCGAGGGTTAATTCTTGCTTGACTGTATCTGTTTTGTGTGTGTTCTGTGAATTCCCTGTCATAATGTGCCCCATTCTCAGTGTTATCGAGGCATGCTGTTAGTTATGGTGTCATGGTTTCTAGGTCATGGCTGTGGTGGAGTCAGTCACTTTCATTTCCAGCTGTGCTGTCACTCGGTTAAGTGTCCACTGTACCTCTTTCCTGCTGTGCTTCATACTTGTGTGACACAGTGTTACCGGACTGCTGATTAATGTGGGTGTTTTGGATGTGTGCATACTTCCTTTCCTTGTGTGTGTGCTTGATGGTCAACAGAGTACTGTAGTGGGTGTACTGCACAATATAATGTACAAGGCTATTTCTTCATCTTACAGGTGCTCATGTGGGAACTGTGTGATTATGCTGACAGAGTTGGAATGTCGCTGATGCTCTGAAATTGACCAAGTGATGAATACGTTTGCTGAACATCAAATTGACCCTCCAACATGCATCACTGATCACTTTGGGTTTGAGGATGTACACCTCCGTGTTTGCGTGTTGCAAACTGCATACTATCAATTTCACCAGGAGCATGGAGATCCTGACGCCATCGAGCCTCGTGAGTAAGTTATTATGTGTTGATTGACATGATGTCACCTGTGACATCTACTTCCAGGATGCTTACAATACTCACTGTCAACAAACTAACAAGAAAATAATTGCCCGGATTTTCAAAGCTGTCACAAGCTGTGACAATGTTAGCTTGCACCAAGTGTCTCTGCGTCTGGGACCATTTGCCCAGTTTAGTATGGCAAGCTGTGGGTTGGTCAAGCAGCAGCTGTGTCATTGCAAGGGTAAAGGTAGTGCCCCCACTCTGTGCCACTCCATATGGTGTATTGAACATCAATGACAGCCCGCAGCGATGTAGTGTCCCCAGCCATGATATGCCGGCAATATACTGAAGAATAAATTCAAAGTCCCATCAATTGTACAAGTTCACCCGCTAAGCCAGAGATGCACATCTAGTGGACAGAAACCCCAACCCCGCAGGTATTGGCCACCACTAGCCCCCGCTCCAGAAACCCCAATCCTGTGAATGACATACCTCTCATCACTCCACCACAGCTTGATGCAGAATGAACTGTTAGAGCACTTACTGTACACTTTATACAGTATCTGCTTTGACAGTTCATTCGTAACGAACTGTGGTGTTCAAGATATCTATGCAGGTTGCTGAATGATGCTTTGGATGGGGAGCAGGGTGGTTAACATTACCTGCCGATGTGGTTGTGGTGGGCCAGTATGCCACCAGGTATGGGTGTTTCATGCATTTTCATATCGTGGACCGCTTAAATTTATTCTTCAGTATATTGCTGGCATATCGTGTCTGAGGGTGGGAACACTAGATCGCATGGGCTGTCATTGAGGTTCCTAGTATACCATACAGGTGGCCTGGGGGCTGGGGTGGTGGACACATGGCGGTGAACAGTACACAGCCCTACCATAGGATGTCACAGTGATGTTAGACCAGCTACTCAGTGGTCTAACAGGACTTAGATCTTTGTCCTTGGTGGTTTCAGAAAACATAACAGGATAAGTCAGCCTGCATCTTCTGCAAGCTCACTTTCACCATGCCTCAACCCATTTTGTGGTGCACAGCTGGTACTAACACCCTTTGCTGTCAGCAGCCTGCTTTTGACGCAGGCTGCTGTACTGAATAGCTCCTGGCAGCATCTTTTGACGCAAGGTACCAGTTGCATGAGGTTTGTTTGATGCAACTACCCTGTGTCTGTCTTACTACTTGGAAATTCCACCCCAATTACTTTTGTGACCACATCACTATTTCTGTGTTTCATAAATTTATAACAATTTATAACATGCATGCTACATAGCATATACATTTTGTGGGTTTTATGTTGCTGAGGGAAAACGTATTTTTCCACTACCCTACATCTATTTGGAACCTGTTGCTGTTTATACCCCTCATGTGACATGCCCAGCACATGTGAGGCAAGCTTTACAGAAAAGACAACCCTCTGTGAACTATCTCCTACTCTGAGCTCACAGATGAACCTGGTGAGCTCCTCACTGGTTAAGAGAGTGCCTGACCGTCAACAGCTTTAAATCCATGCTGTGATAGATTGACACCCCCCCCCCCCCAATTTTGAAGGCATTGGCATAATTCTTTCCTATAAAGTCTACTGCAGTAGCAAACTTTTCTCTCTTCTAAACTAAACTATATATATATATCTAGATATATATATCTATATATATCCATAATGGTATCTTTGCTCCTTTCTGTCCCTTTTATTTCCTTTTCATCCCCTGCCTATGCCTGCATAATGAAAGTGTAGTATGTCTTTTCCTGGGCAAAGTGTAAAGAATTGTAGCCCTAAATAAAGACATGTATTCTAATGCTGAAATATGCCCTGTAGTGCATGTTTGTGCTATGGTACAAACTCGGAGAAGCAATGAAATAAAGCTGTCCTCAACTTCAGACAAAGTTAAAAAGGGCAGCTGCTTATTTTGGAGAGAAAAAATAAATATTCTGTTAGAAATAAAAACACTTCTCCTAGAGCTGCATACATCGAGTGCTGTGTGCTCTGTGCAAAGAAACAGTGCAGGCAGTAAAAAGACAGTTTAACAGTCATGAAAGTGAATGTTCTCACTTTCCTTCACTCACACCTGGTATAGATGACAAGTAGATGGGGAGGAGCTCTCCTGTGTTAAAAAGGGAATGCACCCAGATTAAACAGAAAGGCTGCACTGGGTACACACTTGTTGCCTACACAAATTAAACATAAAGCAATGAAGCAAATTAAATCTTTCCCAACGGCTTGAAATTTCAGCCGCCAGGTGTTACTGTAAATGCAGTTACATTGTTCAGTGAGGATAAAACATGAGAAGGTGGCTAAGAAAGAAGACTGCAGAAATTAAGTAAACAGGAGTGATTTTTTCCTTGCCTCTGAAATTGAAGAGCTGTTACCTGAGCGCAGCAAGCATGTAAAATGGGCTCTTAGAAACCAGCAGCCCCATGTGGAGGCTGTTATATAGAAACTCCCTGGTTATCAATTAACTGGGAAAGGAGGAGTTTCATGCCAAGAGATATTTAAGATGTCTTTCTGAGTATCTTCTGCTACAGTGTTTATATGAAATAAAGGAATGACTCATTGTTTGATGCCTCAAATCTATCTGTGAAGTCATGCTGATCTATCAAAATGTCTGTAATAGAGGAGGATTAACTATTAATTAGAAAAGGAACAGATCAGCTGACTTGATGATGCTGTAGGGACCTGTATAAAAACAGCCCTAGTTCTCAGAAATGGCAGATAGGCCTGAGAGTGAGTGAGGAGGGATTATCTCAAACACAGGAGATTGTAGAAACCGTGACAACAAGGTTTTCTACTCTGTGGCAGAACTACCAGGGGAGGGTAGTTCTGAGAGCTCAAAATACAGGTTACTCACCTGTAACAGGAGTTCTAGGAATGGTATATGTTGTTCATCCACACTTATTGGCAGGTTCCTTGCCGCTTTAAATCTTGCCGGAAGGTCTTCAAGCTGGCTCCTCCCACCCACCCGGGTGGTAAAACTCTCGGCTCCGCCCCATGACGCCAGATCTGGCCTGCTGGAAGCTCAGGTTGTCTTGTCCCGAAGCCAGGAGAGTCGGGTGGGTGGGTGGATGAACATATACCATTCCTAGAACTCCTGTTACAGGTGAGTAACCTGTATTTCTAGGGACATGGATATGTTGTTCATCCACACTTATTGGCAGACTCCTAGCAGTTCTCCGCGAGGAGGGAGGCAAGGCGCACACCCCCTACTTAGGGAATAAAGACTGGAGAACCGAGGCCCCAAAACCAGCATCCCGGCGTGACTCAAGGTCGATGTGGTAATGGGTAATGAAGGTGTGTGCTGACTTCCAGGTAGCAGCCCTGCAGATTTCCTGGATAGGGACGTCCCTGGAAGCAGCCACCGATGCAGCAGTATGGCGGGTAGAATGAGCTCTTATCCCTCTGGGAGGCTCCATGCCTGCCAATTTGTAGCAGAGATCTATGCAGGAGGTGACCCACCTGCTTATCGTCCGCTTGGCTGCAGGTCTGCCAGGTGCGGCTTCAGCGTAGGTGACAAACAGCTGGTGAACCTCTCCCCGAATTTCAGCCGTGCGCTCCTTATAATAAGCGAGCGCCCTTCTACGGTCCAAAGTATGGAGCCTGCATTCAGCCTCCGAGGTGTGATTGGGGTAGAACACCGGCAGAGTCAACACCTGGTTAAGGTGAAACTCCGACACCACCTTCGGAAGGAATTTCGGGTGGGGGCGCAGGACAACCTTGTCCCTGTGGAAGACCAGGTAAGGAGACTCGATGCAGAGCGCCTGGAGTTCTCCCATCCTTCTGGCTGACGTGATAGCCACCAGAGAAGGTCTTCCATGACAGGTGAGAGAGTTCACACCTGTACATTGGTTGAATGGCTTGCCCATGAGCTTGCCAGCCACCAGCAGTAAATCCCACCGGAGGTGGAGGTTCCCCACCGGAGGAAATGTGATCAAGGCCTTTGAAAGCGCCAGACCACCTTCTCCTGTGCCACTGGACTGCTCCCCGGCCCGCGCCCGGTAAGCAGAGATGGCTGCCAGGTGCACCCTTAGGGTCGTCGACCTAAGCCCTTGACTAGAAAGGGACCATAAATAGTCCAAAATGCTTGCCAAAGGACAGGAGGAAGGGTCAAAGCCCTTGCCCTGACACTAAATGGAAAATCTCTTCCATTTGAAGGCATAGCATTTCCTGGTCGACTCCTTACGGGACGCCTCAACAACATTGAGGACCTCGTCGGAAATACCCAAGGCCTGGAACTCTAGCCGCTCAGGAACCAGGCCATCAGGTGCAGGGATTGAAGGTCCGGATGGAACACCTTCCCCTGATTGACTGAGAGCAGGTCCGGGTGAGCTGGAAGCTGCCTCGGGAGCCTGGAGCTGAGGCTGAGGAGATCTGGGTACCAGAACTGGCGGGGCCAGTCTGGGGCTATAAGAATCACCTGCGCCATGTCCCTCCTTGTCTTGAGAAGCACCTTGTGAATCAAGGGAAATGGGGGAAAGGTGTACAAGAGGCCCGGGGTCCACAGCCTCGAGAAGGCATCCCCCTGCAGCGAGCCCTGCTGAGGGGGGCGGGCATGAAACAGCCTCAGCTTCGCGTTCTCCCTGGAGGCAAACAGGTCCACCTGAGGTGTGCCCCAGTGGGAGAACAGATCTTGTACTACCTCCGGCAGGAGAGACCACTCGTGAGATGCAGCCCCTATCCGGCTCAGGGCATCGGCCAGGGTGTTGGAGGCTCCTGCCACATGAATGGCTAGGAGATCCACCTCCAGGCTGCGCATGAGTGACCAAATGCGGAGAGCTTCCTTGCATAGAAGCATGGAGCGCGTCCCACCCTGGCGGTTTAGGTAGTACATGGTCGTGGTATTGTCCATCTGGACTCGGACCACTTGACCCCGGAGAAACGGAGCAAAGGCGGTGAGAGTTAGCGGACCGCTCGAGCTCCAGCAGGTTGATGTGGCATCGACTCCGCGGGGACCAGAGGCCGTATGCCCGTGTTCCCCAGATGGGCACCCCAACCCATCAAAGAGGCATCGGTCGATAGAGAGACCGTCGGCTCGGGGCCGACAAACGGGATGCCCTCCTGCAGATGAGATGGAACGGTCCACCACGGAGAGCGTTCCACATCTCCTGGGTCACCATCACTAGCTGGTCCAATGGATCGCAGCATTGTGACCACTGGCTGGCCAGTCCCCACTGAAGGGGGCACATGTGCCAGCGTGCCCAACGGACCACGCTGGTACAGGCCGCCATGAGACCCAGGAGGCGCAGGAAGTCCCGGGCAGGGCGCGATTGCCCAACCAGAAATGATTGGGCAAAGGAGGTAAGAACCTCGGCCCTGTCCGCCGGGAGCCATGCTCTGGCTCGAAGAGAGTCGAGCTCTGCCCCGATAAACAGAATCACCTGCTTCGGCTCGAGTTCCGACTTGGCCTCATTGATGAGAAGGGCGATTTGAGAGCAAACCTGGAGGGCCAGATCTCTGGACCGCTCCACCTCCTGTCTGGAGGGGCTGCTATCAGCCAATCGTCCAGGTAAGTGCGCCCGGACCCCTCAGCGCCCAGAGCTGTCACCACTGCAATGCATTTAGTGAAGACCCTGGGAGCTGGAGACAGGCCGAAGGGCATGGCTAGGAACTGAAGAGGATCCCTCCGCCGAAAAGCGAAGGAATCTCCGAGGTGACGGACGGATAGGGACGTGAAAGAACGATCCTGCAGGTCCAGAAAGCAGAACCACACACCGTGTTCCAGGAATGGAATTATCTGAGCCAGAGTGACCATCCTGAAGGTTTGAGACCTTAGGACTTGTCCAGGTCGTAGGTCGAGAATGGGCGCCAGCCCTGTCCGCTTTGGAACCAGGAAGTACCTGGACACAAACCCGGGTCTGAGGGAGGGTCCACCACCTCCTGATCACCTCCTTTGGAGGAGGAGGCGATGTCGGCCCGGCAGGCTGACAGTGAGCTGGGGGCCCGAGGCCCCAGTCTGCGGCTCTGAAGGGGGGCCTGCTCGAATTCTAGAGGCAGGCCTTTTCCCACCACCTCCAGTACCCACCTGTCCGTGGTAATAACGGACCAGGTGGAAAGGAAGTGCCGGAGCCGTCCCCCCATGGGGGAACCTGTGGTGAGGTGATGGGGTTGGGGGCGACACCCCTCAGCCCGTCACTGGGCAGGCTTAGAGGAGGGACCGGCCGAGGGACCTCCTGGGCCTTTGCCTCCCTGCTTCCTGTTGGAGGAAGCCCCCGGCTTGGGTTTGGGATGCCAAGCCCGAGCCTGCTGGCCCTGACGTTGCTGGGCTGGATGCGCCGCAGGCGCAGAAGGACGAAAGGGCTTAGGCTGTGGTTTGCGGCCTTTGTCCTTCTGAGCGGAAGAGACCGAGTCCAAGGTAGCATTGGACTTCTCGATCCTCTGCAGGTGACCTTCCACCCCAGGGCCGAAGAGGTCAGTCCCCAACAAGGGAACATCTGCCAACTTGTGCTGGGTATCTGAAGCAAAGGTGGATATCCTCAGCCAAGCCCGACGACGCATGGCCACTGAGGCCGCCACAGACCTGGCACATGAGTCCCCAATGTCTAAAGCAGTCTGGAGCTGCTGTTTGGCCACTGCCCTGCCCTGGTCCCGCACTAGCCTGACCGTGGTTTGCAGATCCGCGGGAAGATGAGGGATGACCTCATCCAGGGAGCCCAACAGGGCATGAGAAAAATATGCCATGAGGATGGCCGAACTGGCCTGGCGAAGGTCGAGGGAGGATGCAGCATGGACTTTTCGCCCGGCATAGTCCAATTTCTTGGACTCCTTGTCGGAAGTTTGTCCACATCCCTAGAGTTCCCGGCATGCCGGAAAACGCTGTCGGTAACCAACCCCTCAGCTGAGGGGTGTTCCGAAAAACCAGACAGGGAACCGGTAGGGACCGCATACTTCCTGGCCATCCTGGTCGAAGGCGCAGGACAGGAAGCAGGGCACTGCCAGAGCTCCAAGGCCGGACCCACTATGGCCTCTGCCACCGGAAAGGCCTCCGTAGGGGAATCCCCTCGGTCCAGAATCTCCATGAGGGATACCTGGCCCATTTAAAGCGGGTTCGAGCTTCATCCGGTGGACTCGAGATGAGCGAAGCAATCCCTAGGAAGGGCGAAGGGCTATTCGTCCGCGACTGTCCCCAGGGACTCCAAGTCCATATGCTTGGAGAAAGGAGGAATCGTCCTTGGACTCGGAAGAGTCCTCAAAGAGCTGCCTCGGGCCTGAGCCACCCTCCACCTGCCGAGGCCGGTCGGGAGTGAGGATGACAGACAGCCTATGGGGCAGTCCCTGAGCCGACCGAGAATTTTTGGTCGGAGCCCCAACTAACGGCTGTGCAGGCGGAGGTTCCACCAGGATCGGTGGGGCAGCTAGATTTGGCCGAACAACCGGCCTAGGAACAGGCTCCTCGGTTAAAATGAGGGGTTGTTTCGGCTGCTCCGGTGACAGCCACTTAATGGCCGGGGAAGATGACGGCGTCGGCTTATTCCCAGACAGAAGGAGCTGTTGCCACATGAGTTCCTCATGCCTCCGGCGCAACTTCGCGCGAAGCCTCCCTCGTCCGAGGAGGAGGAGAAGAAGAGGATAGCGAGCTGGCGCCCGCTGCCGTGGTGCCGGGAGCCGCCTATGATGGCAGGATCGGCTGGAATCACGAAGGCGTCGAGACCGAGACCGAGAACCTCGGCTATGCCGAGGGCAGTCGCGAGGAGGTGTAAATGGGGAATCGGCACTTCCCTCGGTTGGACAATTCAACCAAGCTCTGGAACCCGAGGCACAGACGATCCAGCCAGGATCTACAACTCCACCGGGGAACAGGAGAGGTTCTCGCTTCTCCAGCCGACAACCCATCCAACGGTCGAGAAAAATCTCGACCGCGTCGGCGGAGTCTCGGTCAACTGACCTGGCAGGGGACACTGTGAGACCAGTGGCGAAGCCGAGAAGTCAACCCGAAGTCGACGGCCGACCACTCGAGAGAGGATCTTTCCGCTCCCAAGGCGTCGACAGTGAGACTTACCCTTGTCTCTCTTTTGGACCAAGAAAACGGTCCAGAAGAAGTTGGACCCTCACCTTTAGTCGGAGGGTCAGACAAAAACTCCTTAAAGAAGCGAATAAGAGGCACCGAGAGAGCGGGACAAATGCCGCAGCGAGGTAGAAGCGGCCAGCGCGCCTCCTCTTCAAGGCGATCATCTGCTTGAGCTGATTCGCCAAGCCCGCCACGCGGACACGCCGACTGGGCCTCTTTGGACTTTACGGAGGAAATCTCTTCTCGGGGCGCCCCAGTTGCAAGCAGGCAGCATGGTCTTTGAGGCGTAGGCTGAAAAAGGAAGAGCACAGGTGCAGACCTGCGGGTCTACTCAAGGCCCAAGCAGTAGATGCACATGGAGTGCGGATCCGTCCGAGACATCTTCTGCCCATAAGGGCATCTCGAAAACCGGGTCGATTTGTCCGCCAGCCACGAGGGAGAAGAAGACCGAAGTCTTTTAGCAAAAACTTTTTTAAATTTCGAAAATTCGAAGGATTAGGAACCAGTCTTATACGCAGAGCGTTAAGGGGGGAACCTGAGCTTCCAAGCGGTAAGGAAGATCTGGCGTCATGGGGCGGAGCCGAGAGTTTTACCACCCGGGTGGGTGGGAGGAGCCAGCTTGAAGACCTTCCGGCAAGATTTAAAGCGGCAAGGAACCTGCCAATAAGTGTGGATGAACAACACATCCATGTCCCTAGAAAGAGCTGTTTTCTTTTGGGTTATTCTAGTTTTTCTTTTGTTATTTAAGTCTGAAATTTAAGATGTGTGCCAAATTTGGTATATCTTTATTTTGTAAATAAAATATCCTTTTACAAAAAAATTGGTCCACCTGGAGAATGAACATCACACCTAGTAAAGGTGTGTTAACCATAGGAAGTCTTGACTCACTTGTTTACTCTACCCACATAACCCAGTCACACATGCTGAAAACACATGTGTTTATTTATTCTTGGGTTACTTTTAAATCTGTATTTACTGTTTTACTGCAAGTTTTAAAAGTGTTTGTATTTTTAAATGTGAGGTGCCTTGACTTTGAAAAGGGCTATAAAAATAAAGTTTTACTTACTTTACTTACTTGTCATAAGACAGGTTGAGCAATGAGGGACAAGCACCTGAAGTTGAGGTAAAATGATGAACGCATAGAATGGCCCCCATGGGTATGGTTTCAGCTGTCACATCATTTTTCAAGACCACACCATTTGTATCTGATAACTACCATCCACCACTTTTGCTTTCATTGACTGCCTCCAGTGTCAAAAATGTAGGCTTTGCCCTTGCCCTTGCCAGTTGCCTGTTGTTTCCAAGAGAGTGACCATATCACCACAGCTTGCTCATTCTCCTGCAGCCTGGGGAGTTAGCAATACTGAGCACTATTAGAAGTACTACTACTACTGTACTTTCCATTGCTGTACATTCACATGCGACACCTGCAAGGTAGAAGACCCTCTACATTCTGCCATCCAGTAGGTCTTTGTAGCCTTATAACACCATGAGCTGTGCCTTTGTTACAGCTTGTTCTGTTTACGATGAATTATGTCTCATCCTTTATATCTGATTCATGGTCCAAAGCAGCTGACATTTGGAGCTTATGTTGCTTGTCTCAGATATCGCGTACAGATCCACATGCTCATAAATATTGTAGCAGCGAATAACTAAGATTGATTCTCACATCAGCTCTGCATTCATTTTACAATAGTTCATGCCACTGGCACATGTTTATTAACTCTTAAAAATAATGTGTCAGTCCCAGGGAGAACATTTTTATCATAATATTTTTTTTTGCTGTTACCCACCTTTAGTAGCTTTCTTTAATTATTTTCTGAAGTTAATAACATTTTGAGTTTTTCTTGCCTCCTGTGTATGCTTTAGCCTGCAACTAACTACTCCTGTTGGACTATGTTACTTGCATGCTGCTGACCCCCCATTACACCCATGAAAATGAGATGTAGCATCTCATGTGGTTATCTAGGCTGGAGTTCTTGAAATTCAGTAAAATAAATCCAGTGAATAACATTTAGACACAGATCACATGGATGGATGGATATTATTTATCTTCAATGTATTCTGCAAATTTAAGGCATGAAAGACATATTAAGCCAAGTCTGGCTTCCAGGCACATCTTGTAATCACAAATAAGGTCTGTGACTTGCTTATGGTCACACAGTATGGAATCAGTTGCACTCAGATTCAAACCCGGTTCTCCCGGTTTGCAGCTCAGTGTTCTTAACCACTGTGCTATACTGTGTACCACGAATGGATGATGGATGTATGGATGTGGGTTGTTTTATATGTGAGGTCAGGTATGAAGGTCACACACATACAGGGACATCACAGGGATAAGGAAGGACTGGAGATACATTGGGTCACCATAGAGAAGGTTCCGTGGAACAAAATCAGCATGAAGAAGGTGTACAGACACCAAGGACAGGGAGGCGTCGGCAATTTTGGATGTGGTGCAGCATCACAACAGCAGCAGCAGCATGGAAGAGGAAGTCCACTACTGTGCGATCAGCCTCATTTCAGTGGTGGGGAAGATTATGTAGTCACTCCACGAAGGAGGAATTTTCAATTACCTTGAAGCCAGTGACTGGATAAAACTATTCTTCTTGACACCCAACTCTTAAATGGACTTTACATGAAGTGAGAACACACTCAGAATAGATAATATTACATTTATTTTACTGGAATGCCACAACGGTACTATTCCATTTGAGGACTGCATTTACAGGGACTGAATAGTATTCCTGCATTAGAAAAGTTAAATGAAAAAAAAAACACACTGGCAGGGATATTCAAAGGCGTTGTGCATGGCGCAACAGTATTTGCCATCGAGCCACCCACTGATGCACCCGGCACAATATTCAAAAGGGATGTTCTTGCGCGCAAATCCCGATGCGCTGAGGTGCACCAGTAATGCATGCGGCGCAAGTGCGGGGGGCGTGCCCATACATATTCGGCACATCCCGATATTCAGCCCAGGATGTGCGGCGCATATGCAGGCACACACCCGCCTTGCACCACACAGAGGGGGTGCAAAGATGTGCCCGGAAAAAAAGCAACAAGTCAAGGGACACCCACGGGCCAGCCTCTGTATTGCTGGGCGCAACACGGCAGCTGCCTGCTGTGGGTGGCCACCCGACCTCCTGAGTCACAGGCCGGGCGTCGGTGCCCCCCCCCCCACATCCGATCGTGGGCTCTGTAAATATTGAAATCCCCTGGTGGTCCAGTGGACCTGTTCCCCTGCCCAATCGTGGGCTTAGTAAATAAAAATGTATCCCTGGTGGTCCCGTGGACTGAATCCCAACCCGATCGCGGGCTCAGTAAATGAAAATGTATCACTGGTGGTCCAGTGGACTGAATCCCAGCCCAATCGTGGGCTCAGTAAATGAAAATGTATCCCTGGTAGTCCAGTGGACCAAATCCCAGCCTGATTGCGGGCTCTGTAGACTAAGATAAATCTCTGGTGGTCCAGCGGTACCCCCCTCCCCACCCGCCCACTCAGACTGCATACCCGCTCCCCGGTCCAGCGGCTGGCGGCAGCTCCCCACCATAAGCCGCCCAGCTGCCCACCGACTGACAAGCATACAGTGCGGCTGTACACCCATTGGTCACTGTGTGGGCCAATGGCGATGCAGACTGTACTGTACTACAATCCCGATATGTGAATGAATTCATTCACATATCAGGACTAATGTCGAAGTATGATCTGCATGCCCATTGGCCCACGAGTGGCACCCATGGGCATACAGCCGCACTGTACACTGTCAGTCGGCGGTGGCTGGGTGGCTTGATGGGGGGAGCTGCCGCCACTGACTGGGAGTGGGGTGGCGGGTCTGAGAGAGGGTGGGTGGAAGGGGGGTACCACTGACCTACAGGGATTTATCTTAGTTTACAGAGCCCAGAATCTGGCTGGGTTTCGGGTCCACTGACCACCAGGGATACATTTTCATTTACTGCCTGCAATCGACTGGGATTTGGTCCACTGGACCACCAGGATACATTTTTATTTACTAAGCCCGCGATTGGCTGGGAAGCTACAGTCCACTGGACCACCAGGATTTACATTTTACAAAGCCCATGATCAGGCAACGGGCGCGGTTGCCACCGAGGGGCAGGGGCGCCGGTCCCGATGGCTGCTGCCTGGTAGGAGTGCCAGGTGCAAGTCACTGAGGGTTGGCGCACCTGCATGCAAATGGAGCCATAATGACATACAAATGACCCCATTTGCTTGCATGCATAATGGCCCCAGTTGCA
This sequence comes from Neoceratodus forsteri, assembly GCA_016271365.2. Taxonomy (NCBI): domain Eukaryota; kingdom Metazoa; phylum Chordata; order Ceratodontiformes; family Ceratodontidae; genus Neoceratodus; species Neoceratodus forsteri. The sequence goes on from CM057458.1 coordinate 551,094,319, forward strand.
TACCCACTGCTGAATATCGTGGTTCCTGCACCCCATAGCCAGCACGCGCTGCAGGCGCATCCCCTGCTCCTCTCTTGCCACTTGTGCTGGCGCAGTGCCACTGAGCCATCGCCGATACAGGTAGCCATGGTGCCATATTCAGCGGTGCTGAGCCATGGTGCATCACCGTTGAATATCGCCCAGGCCATGCCCTGGCACATCCCAGTTGTGCTGCACCCAGGCTTGCGCCCCTGCCTAGCGCAGTCTGAATATCCGGGCCACTGTTTTCATTCAGCCCACAATACAACTTACGCAATTGAACCCATGCTCAACATTTTGCATGCTGAAGCATAGTGCACACGAAACAATGACACTGTTAACATACTTGGGTACACAGTCTTCAGAAAACACAGAGAGAGCAAAAGTGGGGTGGGGTGGAGTAGCTTTCTCCATCATATTGGTAAACACATAAACCTATAGATACATAAATCTGGAATGTGAGGATGCACTGTGTTGACCTTGGAGAATGTGAATGTCAACACCATCCACACTTTGGTTACATACGGACATGCAGCACAGGGGGAAGAAATAAACATCGATGCTTCAGCCACACCAAGTAGCAAAGACATCATGGATGCACGGCATGTGGCATGCGTCAGACCGCTACTGTTGTTGCACACCCATGAGTCTGCAAGAGTGGACCAAGCTGTCATCACTGTTGACAGAATAACACTTATATCTGTGGTAAGCCATCAAGGGTACAGCGGGTTCAACGCAGTATGGTTCTTGGGGAAGACAGCAGAATAGTTGAGCAATAAACCATGACAGGGTGTGGGTTATGCTGGGATTTACCCATGGCTGCGGCCTCGTGGTCAAACAGGTCGCCGTGGGTAAGTCCAATGTAACCACATATCATATTCTCTGATATACAATAAACCCCTTTTTGTAAAAAAAAAAATCAAGAAAATGTTTTTTTCCCTCATTTTATGTGATTTTAGTGACTTTGTTGATGCACCAGAAAAATAGTTCTGTGTTGCTCAGGGGCAGTATAGCTTAAAAGTTAGAGTAACAGCCTGTAAATTTTTAATCAATAACATTTTATTGAATTAAAATACAATACACAAATATGATGCCATAAGCAATCAACAAAAACAATACAGCAATAATCATTCATGCCTCACTTAAAGATAAACATTGCTTTAGTAACTTGACAGAGACTTCTAAAACTTCAACGGTACTCATTAAATTATTGATTATAGACAAATTACCAGGCTTCCATTTCTGTTTTTAGGAGCTGGGACAGGTATTGATGAAGCCACTGTAAATTTAAATTGACACAGTAGTGCATTTGGTGTACAGTATGCTCAAACAGTATTATCGGTTATTGCCGTTATTTTATTCTAGTGCAGGACGAGTAAGAATGGATACATACATCCCTGCCCTGAGCTGTATGCTGTGTGCCATCATCTTGCACTTGTCTCAGCATTCTTCTTGTTAAAGGATGTCCCCGGTTTCTCTTTCTGTGTTTGTTAGCCCTGCTCACCTCTTCTGCCTGCCCTAGTTACCTTGTTGAAAGTGCCCCTTACTTGGCGTTCCTCGCTTGGTGATGCCTCTCTCTCACGCTCGCTCACTCAAAGCACTGTCTTAGTTTTTTTGCCCACTCTGTACATGCGCGGCAGTGTGTCAAGTGAGCAGCGAACTGTACAGGGAATGGAGCTGTCTCCTTTGTATTTGTTTTTTTTTTTTTTAATTTCATTTGTATGTAACAATGTTACATTGGGACTGGTATGCAAATTGGGTAGGTAACGGTAGCACTACAGAGGCTAAAGACAGGGAGCGAGTGTGACAGGAGCCTGAGGAAGGAAGAACAACCGTAATACAGGTATTTTGTTTCTTCAAACAGTTATTTTGGAGGCAGTTTACTTTGTGTTTGTCCTGGTGGCATGCAACCAGTCCAGAGCTGCGATCAGATCCAGGGTTTACTGGTTGTTGTATGTTTTGAATACTGCGGGCTGAAGTGTGTGTGTTTTCTCGTGATGGAGCTGCAACTGAGAATGGTAAGGCAGGTGCAAGCTACTAAAAGAGTTTTCTTTATGTCACAGACTATTATTTTGCTGGCTGGTTCTTTTGAAGGAGCAGTTTCCCCTTCACGTTTTAAACTCCTGCATTACCATCTCACTTAGCGGGGAGACAATATGGCAGTTTTCTGAGTTTTTGTTCAGGGTCAGATGGATTTGTTTCTAGATGCAGCTGACTGGCACTTTTCCATTGGTATATTGTAGGATTTACCACAGGTAAAAGGTGCCAGTCAGACAATCAGATTACAGAATTCTCAGACCCCATTGTATAATTAAGCAATAAGGTATGACAAGGTGTGGTATATCATGGGATATCATCACACCTCGGGTGAGTTAGGGCACGAGCTGCAGGCCAGTGTGTCCAACCACCGAGAAGTGACGATATCCCATGATATGCACACCCTGGAGTGTCTTATTATTATGAACTGGATCAATATTTCTATAACTAAAAAGAAAATTAAAACTGTTTTAAGAGTACATTTGATAAGGTATATGGATACATTAAAACAAGATAGTTCTTGTAATTTTTACTGTGGGCAACAGGTGGCACTGTTGTAAGGCATGAGAGCGCTAAAAGGATCCAGGCTGACTGCAGTGAGTCTTGGTAGAAATATTGCTGACCCTTACGAGTTGGAACCCCGCCCTCCCTGACCCTTGCCAGGAAGTACAAATATTCTCACAACCCCCACTCCTGTAAAAAAAGTATTGTGGAAGGGAGAATGTCTTTATTTCCCCGACAATGACTGAAGTGAGAAACACAAGCCATCGATGTCCGAAGTGACAAACACAAGCCATGGATTTGTATGGTAAGGCATGTGGAACTATGTTAAGTGCTAGCATGAAAATTGCAGTTTAGGCAGAGTGGGAGATGAGGGGGAAAAGTTGTAAATGTGTATTGTGTCTTGTATTTGTAATCACTGCTACGAGCGGCTTTACAGCAAAACGGACGACCGTGCGTGCGCCTCTTAAAACAGATAAAGAGACTTGAAATGTCACGCTGCAGCACTTCCTAAACAAAATAACGGTTTATTTGGGTTGTGCTACTACATTCAGCAGCTGGCAGAAACAAAACACATGGGATTCAGTTGCTTTAGTGCAAGGGGAGTCACCAGGGTGTGTGTGCGTGTGTGACGAGGGGGAGGATCCAACTAACGGCAAGCAGATGTCTTTTGGGGACAGTGAGGAGGCTGGTGGGTGGAGGTTTTCTGAAGCCGTGATGATGTAGCTCGATATCATCACGGCTTCAAAAACGTCTTGGGCAATAAGCAACGTCCATTTACGATCCCCAGTTCATAATAAGGCATTTACAACTGTCCCACAGAGGAGGACAGTAAAGAAGTTCTGCAGTCTGGTAGTGTGTGCCAAGGTGGTCAACTGGGTCTGAAATCTGATGATCAATTGCACACAGAGACCGGTTGTAAATGGAGTTCAATCAGAGGATAGGGTGTTAACCGGCGGGTTCACAGAGGGTTCTGTGCTGTTGCCTGTCCTCTGCAATGCCTTCAAAACTGAAATTGCAGATTGGCTGGACACGGAAGGTATACATTTTTTCCAGATGGCACTACTATCTTCAATTGGTTTGGCACTCCATGGTGTGTTGCAAGAATAACAACAGACCTATGTCATGCCATCTGAGTGGCGTGGGACTGTGACATCCATGGCTTGCCACCATCCACAAGGCGAACCTTGTTCACGACATGAGTGGTCCCACGGTGGTGGGTGGAGCCAGAACAGTATCAACTGTCCATGGTATTGCTGTCCTCTTCCGTGGAGGGAGGACCAGCACTTCGGGTGAACTACTGGCCCTGGGTGGAGGCCTGAGGGTAGTGCTGGTCTGTTGTGTGCTGCAGAAGGGAGTTTGCTTGCTGATGTGCTGTCATTGCCAAGTACACACGTCTGGCATTTGCATCCATGAAAAGGGGATGGAAAAGTGAGAAAACTTAGGAAAAACAACACTGTCTGTGGTGGACGACTGACTATTAACAGTCTATGCATGCACTGACTGTGCAGTACCACTGCCTTAGGCACAGGCTGCAGGGTGAATTAAGTCCCTGAGATGCCTTGGTGACACCGTTCCAAAGGGTGCAACCAGAGGATAACATGTCAGTAAAAACATTTAAACATAGAAGTTGACAGCAGATAAGGACATAAAGGCCATCCAAGTCTGCCCATTTTTTCTACCTATAAATGTGCCATAGGCCATTACTCTGTCAATGGCCTATCTATTTATACTCATCTGTATTGCTCCCTTATGCCTATCCCATGCCTGTTTGAAGCCCTGCACTGTATTCATATCCACCACTTCCTGAGGTAAGCTGTTCCATGCATCCACCAGCCTTTCTGTGAAAAAGAACTTCCTCACATTACCCCTTAATCGGCTTCCCTTTAATTTTATGCTGCGTCTTCTTGTCCTGCTATTTTTCTTATATTGAAACATGTTAGACTCTTTCACCTTGTTAATGCCTTAACTCATTGTACCCAATAGCTCCATATGAAGTCTGAACCATCCATTGATTCTTCTGATACAAAATGGCTGCCCAGGGTATAATGAGTTGATGTTTGAATGTTTCGATCATATCACCTCTCTTCCTCCTTTGCTCTAGGATATACATATTGAGCTCCGTTAATTTGTCCTTGTATGTTTTCTGATGCAGTCCCTGCACCATTTTGGTTGCCCTTCTCTGGACTGCTTCCATTTTGTTAATGTCCTTGTGCAGGTGCGGCCTCCAGTACTGCACACAGTACTCCAGATGGGGCCTAACCAGTGTCTTGTAAAGACGGATTGTTACCTCCCTCTTATGACTTGTGATACCCCTACTAATACACCCCAACATCCCTCTAGCCTTACCTGCTGCTTTAGTGGTCTGCTTGGATGATTTCAGGTCATCTGTGATGATGATGCCCAAGTCTCTTTCTTCCCTTGTGATTGCCAGCAACTCCCCACCCAACCTAGAGGTGGCTTCAGGGTTTCTCTTCCCTATGTGCATGATCTTGCACTTCTTTGTGTTAAACCCCAGTTGCCACTCTTCCAACCATTTTGCCAGTTTATCCAGATCTCTTCTCATTCTGCCCACCCCATCTGGATCATCTACTCTGTTGCAGATCTTGGTGCCATCTGCAAACAGACAAACCTTACCCTCCAGTCCATCTGCAATGTCACTGATGAAGATATTGAAGAGGACTGGCCCCAGGACTGATCCTTGAGGTACCCCACTTGTGACTTGCATCTCTTCTGACTGTATACCGTTTACCACCACTCTCTGTTTTCTGCCCGCCAACCAGTTTGCCACCCAGTTGACCGACTACTGACCCACCCTGAGCCTACCCAGCTTATTAATCTATCTTCTATGTGGAACAGTATCAAAAGCTTTGCTGAAGTCAAGGTAGGCGATGTCAACTGCACCCCCTTGGTCCACCAATCTGGTTACCCAGTCAAAGAAATCAATGAGATTAGTTTGACAGGACCTTCCTGTTGTAAACCCATGCTGTCTTGGATCCTGTGCTCCTATGGATTCCAGGTGTTGCACTATCCTTTCCTTAAGGAGTGCCTCCATAATCTTGCCTACTACTGAGGTAAGACTGACTGGTCTGTAGTTCCCTTCCTCCTTCCTGCTACCACTCTTGTGGAGCAGGATCACATGAGCCCTTCTCCAGTCTTCTGGGACCTCTCCTGTGTTCAGAGACTCACTAAACAGTTCTGATAATGGCTCTACTAGTTCCACCCTTAACTCCTTTAGTACCCTGGGATGTATGCCATCAGGTCCCATTGCCCTGTCCACCCTGAGCTGAGCGAGCTCTTGTAGGATACTTTCTTTTGTGAAGGGACTAGTGCACACCTCCCCCCACCTCCCCCCCCCCCCGTGTCCATGGTACTGAGCTGTGTGCCCTGCCCTACCTTCTCCTCAGTAAGTACTGAGCAGAAGTATCTATTTAGGATATATGCTTTTTCTTGGTTCTCCTCCACACACTCCCCTTTATCTCCTTTGATCTTAGCAATACCCACTCTGGACTTTCTCCTTTCACTAGTGTATCTATAGAAAGTCTTGTCCCCTTCTTTTACTGTTTGTGCTAGCGTTTCCTAGGTTTGGGCCTTTGCCTGCCTTACTGCCTTCCCTGCTTCCCTTAGGGAAGTTTGGTATGCCTCCCTATCTTCATCCTACTGTGTTCCCCTTATATTTCCTGAAGGCCAGCCTTTTGGCTCTGACCCTTTCTGCTACTGTTTTTGAGAATCAAAGTGGCTTCCTCCTTCTTTTGCTTTTCTCTCTAACACAATGGGATGTTGCTTGAAGTACTGCATCCTTAATGCTTGCCCACTCTGCCTGTACTCCCTCACCTGTATTTCTTCTTGCCAGGGATAGCTTAACTCAGTTGGCCATCTTATCAAAGTCAGCTCCTCTGAAGTCACATATTTTTGCCTTGGAATGGGATGATTTAGTTCTAGTAGCCAAATTGAACCATACCATTGATGGTCACTGGCCCCCAGGTGACCTTCTACCTGGAGATCTGTGATCTCTTCCCCGTTAGTCAGTACTTGATCCAGGATAGCCCTGTCTCTTGTGGGTTGTTGTACCAGTTGTTTGAGGATCTCCCCCTGCAGGGAATCCACCATGTGTCTAGTTCTGGTGGATGTTCCTGCTGGTATTGATCAATCTGTATCTGGCATGCTCAAGTCTCCCATTATCAGAACCTCCCCTTTAGCTGTCATGTTCTGTATATCTTCTAACAGTAATGTGTCTATGTCCTCCCCCTGATCTGGAGGCCTGTAGACAACCCCAGTTCATATGGCTGTCCCATTTCCTGTTTGCAGGGTGACCCACAGTCCTTCTGTTCCCTTATGTGTATTTTGAATTTCTATAGCTTTGATATTTTCATTGACATAAAGGGCCCCTCCACCTGCCTTTTTGCATCTCGGTCTCTTCTGAACAGTACATAGCCGGGTACTGAAGTCTCCTAAGTGTGGTAACTGGTGAACCATGTCTCGCTAATGGCTACTATGTCCAGTTTAGCCTCTGTCATTGTTGCCTGCAGGTCTGGGATCTTGTTTCCCAGACTGCGGGCATTTATTATTATGATTTTCCATTGGCTAGATTTGATTGTGTTGGTTGTTGGGCGAGGTTCGAATTTCCCCTGCACGTCGTATGGGGAGCCGGATCTTTTCCCTTACCTGGTGATGCAAATGAACTAGAAACATGCTGAACTCTGTTTGATCACTAGCAGCATAGGCGTAGGATTTGCTGCCTACTGCGGTGCTGACCCAGGGTACTTCCAGGAGCTTTTTCCCTGTAGTGCGGAGCAGTCTGCAGGAGCGCTTTGCAGCTAGTAGCCCAGCTAGCCCAGCTGGGGGGTGGTCACCGAGGAGCTTATAAGTGCTACACAGTAGGGGTATTGAAGTCTATGGCTGAAAGATGGCCAGTGGAGTGAGGCAAGTACATCACAAAGGTGGCTCCTCGGGTGGGATTTTGTAGCGAAGGGAGCTATTTTGTGATACAGGGTTTGTAGCCTAATTTTGTCCTGTTTGGCTATTCCATGTAGGATAGGAGCTGCATAGGTTAATGTTGGGAGGAGGATGCACTTTGCGATTGCTAGCCTAGTCTCAGGTATCATTTGAGTGCTTAGGCGGTGGAGTAAGCTGAGCTTTTGGTGGAGTTTTTTGGTTACTGTGTCCACGTGGGGTATTAGGGTGAGTCCTTGATCCAGAACCAGGCCAAGATACTTGAAGGACTGCACTACTTCTATTGTTGAGCCAGATGCTGTAACAAGTGGGAGTAATAGGCTGCAGTCAGGGCCCAGGGATCTTGGCCCAAACAGGAGGGCTTTAGTTTTACTGGAGTTTAGAACCAGGCAATTTTTTAGTAGCCAAGTTTCAATCACAGCAAAGTCTGACTGGAGTTGTGGCTCTAATTAGTCCATGCTATTCGTAGATCTGAATAGGACTGCGTCATCAACGTACTGAACCACAGAGCAGCTACCTACCGTGGTAGCTAAAGTCATTGATGAATAGTGAAAACAAGAGGGGACACAGTATAGATCCTTTTGGTACCCCCTCATTTATAGGGAGTGATCCAGAGGTGGCACCCCTCCATTTGACCTGTTGGAAGTGGTCAGACAGGTAGTTGCTGAACTAGCTCAGGGAATGTTGGTCAAGACCAAGTTTACCCAGTTTAGTTATCAGCAGGCTGTGATCTACCAGATCAAAGGCCTTTGTCAGGTCAATGAAGACAGCCCCCATTGGGGAGCATTTATCCAGCGTGGAGAGGACATCAGAGGTGAATTTGATGAGCGCAGTGTCTGTCCCATGCTTTTGCACTAGAAACCATATGAGGTGCCACCGAAAGGCCACAATAGTTTACCTTTAGGAAAGGATGAAGAAGGAGGATATGATAAAGTACATCAATAGGATACACAAAGTTAAAATGGGCAGCATTGTTGGCCCGGTGGTGCTGAGGGTAGAGGCGCTGGACGCCACACCTCGCTCCACGCTGGTGACCCGGGTTCAGGAGCAGACTCGGGTTGTCGGTGGGTCGGCCGGGTGGGGAGAAGGATTGAGTGCCCAACAGCTTGCTCTCCTTCTCCGGGGTGGGATGGGAAGGTTTCCCTGCCGCGATACTGCCGCGTCCTGGTGAACTCGGGGGATGTTGGTGCGGTTGGGGGAGGTGGCAATGCAGGGTTGACTTCGACAGGGGACTGGGGCAGACGCATGTCTCAGCGTGCGCCTGACCCTTTGCTCCCCATTGCACGCCAGTGTCAGGAACAGAACATGGAAACAAACCTTTACCTCTCCTAGGTGATGACTTCTCGAGCAGCATGCGCGCCACCCACCGACTAACAGGGCAGACTCCGCTGTGCAAGCCCTCTTCTTGGAAACACATGGAGGAAAGGTAAGGGGGACCTTTCTTCACCCTGCCCGGGGGGCAATCTTGGCCATCAAGGACCTCAGGGAGTTGAGCTGTGCACTCTAGGGCAGACCTTGGGTCAGGAGGGTAGACCTGTGTGTGGTGCATTGTAGGGGTCTGATTGAGTGAAGAGTTGGGGGCAGGTAGAGGCGAGGATAAAAATAAAGTATAAAAAAAGAAAAAAAAGGGGCAGCATCTTTCACACACAGTGATGAGCAATACCAATTGGTCAGACTATCAGGCTACAGTGTTGGAGCCTATGGGTCAACATTAGGAAGTATTTTTCATTTCAAGGGGTTGTACATCCATCAAACAGCCTCTCTGCATAGGTCTTAGTGTCACCAACGATACTGTGATTGAAAAATTAATGGGATGACTGTGCCAGCACACTTCACACATTTTGGAATATAGTACCACATTTCTATTAATAATCAGTGATGTCCAAACCAAACAAGTTGGCTCAGTATTCAAACCTATATGTGATGGTAATGCTGATACACTGATTGAGGCACATCCACAGTCTCATGATGTCCTGCTCACCAAACTGTGTCCAACGATGAGACAATCCAAAGTTATGGGCCTGAAAAGAAGAAAAATAACATAAGCTTAGCACACACAATAACTAGCATATCATAAGTTATTCAGAAAAGACAATTGATTGTCTACCTCAAAGAAACATAGATTTTGATGGCAGATAAGGATGGCCTTGCCCACCTAGACTACCAGTTCCCCTACCTACTTAACTCATGATCCGAAAGTATCAGTAGCTTACCATTTCTTTCCTACCACTAGTGTTGCCTTCTGACTATGTCATGCATTCTTGAACTCACCTGTTGTTTTAGCCTGTACGACCTCCACTAGGAGGCTGTTCCATGCATCCACCACCTTTCTGAAAAAATGCTCTCACATTTCCCGAGTCTCCCCCAGCCTCATATTGTGATCCCTTGTACTTGAACAACTCTTTTTGTGTTGTTTGCACACATGTGCAAGAAACACATTGCTTTCAGCAGTTAGGGAGAATGCCTAAATGTGTCAGGAAATTCGGGCCGCATCACCAGCAATCAGCTGTTTTGGTGCATTACAAGCTACCAAAACAGCTGATTGGTGTCCCCATGGCGACGCCTTCTCCGTCGGCCTCTCACAGTCCCCAGGAAGCCGACAGAAAGCCACTGCCTGCCGTTCAGTGTGCCTTCCTGGTGAAACATTTCAATAAAAAGAAAAAAGAAAAAGACAACAGGGTGCCTAATCCCTATCAGTATGACCCCCTTCCCAGTTAACTAGAATCTGCAGCTTATCCAATAGGTAGGAAATGGGCAGTGAATTTGATAAGCGGTCCTTTTCTGCCGTCAAAGTCTATGTGTCTATTTGCCGGCAGGGGTAGTCCAATCCCGTTGTCATAATCCTCTCCCCATTTTTGTTGTTTACCAAGGGGTGCCCAATCCCCCCTCGGCTCATCGTCCCCCAGCACACTGTATGTGACGGGGTGCCCAATCCCCATCGGCTCCACTGCCCCCAAACAAACTGCCTGGTGCCATGCTGGGAGCCCACTCCAGCGATGCTAAAGAGGTACCCGTCGTCTGTGTAAAAAAAAAAAACCTAGAAGAAATAATGGTCCTCATTAATTCTTCTTGCCTCCCTCCCCAACCCGTGCCCACCCTCTGCATATCCCACCTCCCCACACCCACACTTACCTCTGGAGCCCAGCACAACAATCTTGGTGGACCAGGAACACGCCTGCACTCTTCAAAGCTGACTGCGAACTGAAGAAATGCCAGTAAGCTGTATGATGACATAAATGACAGTGTCACATTTCATGAGGTAGCCCCCAAAACCCTATGTTGAACATTTGGTGAAAAAATTCCCAAAATGACTGTTTCTGAGTGTGCATTGCGCAGTTCCTATGCACGCTTAACTTGACATTTTTAATATTTTCACTCCAGATTTTCAACATTGCCATTACCACACCTTCTTATGAACAGTACAGCTGACATTTTTCAATCTGCCCAAATGTGTTATATTACGTAGCGCATTGGTGGCGCTGTGCGAAATCAATGTTCGGGATAGATTAAGAAAATCACAGTGACAGTATTCATGATTGGAGGTCCCAAAATGCCTTAGTTGAAAATCTGCTGTAAAATATCCCCAAACTAATTACATTGCGGGTGTGAGTTACGCAGTTTCTAGGCACACTCGTGACTTCACCAGTTTTTTTATATTTTCACTCCAGATTTTCAACATTGCCATTTTTTACACCTCTCCATGCACAGTACAGGTGTCATTTTTCACATCCTGTTCGAAAGGTGTTTTTGCACCAGTGGTGCCAAGTGGTGCAGTTGCTGTGCAAAATCACCTTTTGGCTAACAAACTGATAGTGTCACTATTCATGCAGTGGGGTCACAAAAAGCCCATGTTGAAAATGTAGAATAAAAATACCAAGAAACACCATGGGTGTTAGGGTTTTCGGCCATAACTCCCTACCCTTAGGGACTGACAGGCATCAGGGGTGTGATTTGGGATTGTCGACAGTAATGCTCATGCCACTCCACCCCCACCATGCAGCCAGTGGCAGGCATCAAGGTGCACCTTGGACCCTTTGGCCCCCCGAGTTCACCCCATTCTCCTATACTGCACCCATTTCAGCGTATTTCCTTATCGAATGAGGTAAGTGTAAAGCCCGAACACTCCAAAGCACATCTTGACACTTGTAAGTGTCTGCAGGGTAGGGTGAGGTGATATGTCATGACCGTTATGGGAGATGACACAAAGGCACACCCCAATGCCTGTCCATCTCTGCAGGGTGGGGGTGGAGTTGGCATCAGTTCAATACTTCACTGCCATTTCTATACTGCATCTAACTCCTGCACTTCCACTGCTAATGACAGCAAGCAACACTTGGCATTGACAAATGCTTGTTTGGAAAGATGCTGCCCTCCTGGACCTTCTTGATTCCCCTGAGGTACTTGAATGTCTCTATCATATCCCCCCCTCCCTCCTTTCCTTCAGTTTATACATATTGAGGTCTTTCAGTCTTTGCTCATATGTTTTGTGGTGCAATCTTTTCACCATTTTTTTTGCCTTCTCTTGACTACCTCTATTATGTCAATGTCCTTCCAGAGATGTGGTCTCCAGAACTGAGCACATCCCTCCATTCCATCCCACGGCATTTTACCATTGTTTGCCCACCTTCAGGTCATCTGTTATGTTTACCCGCAGGTCCTTTCCAGTTTTATTGTTGTTAGTATCGCCCTCACCATTTCGTATCCTCTCTGCAATTATGTGGCCCAAGTGCATGAATTTGCACTTTTTTGCACTGAATTTAAGTTGCCCCTCTCTTGACCACTCCTCCAATTTGCCTAGGTCTCTTGTCATTTTTTCAACCCCATCTGGAGTGTCTACCCAATTGTAGATCCTGGTGTCATCTGCAAAGAGGCACACCTTCCCTTCTAGCCCCTCCGCAATGTCAATAATGAAAACATTGTAGAGAACCAGTCCCAGAACTGAACCCTGTGGTACCACACTGGTCACCTCTCTGTATTGGGATTGAACTCCATTCACCACCACCTTCTGTGTCCTGCTGATCAGCCAATGTCTGACAAAGTCATTGCAATTTTAATAAAAAATATAATGTGCCTTGCTGCAGTGCTGTGAGTTACCCCCCGCCCCCCTCCCAACAACACAGTATGATATAACTATCTCACGGTGTGGTATGAGGACAACACTTGATATGCACCTGTGATTCCACCAACCTGTTATGCATTGTTCTTTGTACTGACATGGCCCATTTTTGTCCTATGATTCTGTTTATAACATGAGTG